>JAYESD010000005.1:150742022-153156484 GCA_036927565.1 Tuctoria greenei | reverse complement strand
AATCAGCTGGTGGTAGAGGCAGGCGAGGGCCACCAGGTGGCCGCGACAGGCAGCAAAACGCCATGTTCATTTCTATTCTTCCCCATAACTAGGCAGGATCACAGGGAACCTATGGATCCCGCAGGAGCAGAGAACCTATGAATCTTTTGGGTGGCGGCGGTAGAGAGTTACGCAAGAACCATCCAGTTTTTATATCTGGAAACCTAGAAACTTAATAAACAATCTAACGGTCCAAATTAAATCGACTCATAATCAACTCATCCGTTCTCCGAATCAAGGCTATGAGTAGTGAAATGGAATCATTTCGACGAGCTCTACGCATCCACAGTCTCTGATCGTCAATCAGACCAAAGATTTAAAGAGTCAAACTCTGGTCAACTCTTTAGTATTTCTCGATGCAAAGTACATTTTTTGAATTGTTTCAACGAGCTCAACAAATCTACGGTCTCAGATTGTCCATCGGACCAAAGATTCAAGGAGTCAAATTCAGTCAACTCTTATGTGTCTCTAGGCTCGAAATTATATTTTTTTGAATAGCTGGAATATTACATCCCCCCCTCAACAAGATTCGCCTTTAAATTCTTTATTATCACTATAGGGAAAATGATATGAAAATGATAATTTCAAGAAAACTATAAATGCTCACCAGTGTTGAATAGTTCAGAGTATTTTTCTTGCATCTCATACTCAAGCTCCCAATTGGCTTCACGCTCAGTTCCGTTCGTCCACAGAATCTTCACGAACTTGAATGACGTGCGTCTAAGCACCCTCTCAGGCATCTCCAAAATCCTCACAGGACAAGACCTAGTTGTTAGGTATTGTTCAATAGTCGCTGGCTCTACGACTATGTGATGCTTTGGATATCTCGAATACTTTCTCGACATTGAGACGTGGAATACATTGTGAACTCCTCTCGTTGACTCTGGCAACTCTAATCGATGTGCAATTATTCCACTCGTTGAATGATAACAAATGGTCCAATATATCTTGGACTAAGTTTTCCCTTAGTACCAAATCTTACAACACCTATGGTAGGTGACACCCTAAGAAGCACCTCATCATCTTCTTGAAACTCCTAGTCTCACCTTCTAACGTCAGCATAACTCTTCTGTCTACTTTGTGCTGCCAACATGTGTTCTCGAATTTCAAAAACACTCTAAATCGATTGTTGAACCTAATCTGGACCCAGAATAGCCCTCTCACCAACTGCATCCAAACAAAGTGCAGACCTACACTTCCTCACATAAAGAGCCTCATATGGAGCACGTCGAATGCTATAGTGATAGTTGTTATTATAAGAGAACTCCACAAGAGTTAAGTTGTCTTCCCAACTTCCTTTCCCAGATAGTATACATGATCTGAGCATATCTTCTAATGTTTGAATCGTATGCCTAGACTGTCCATCTGTCTGAGCGTGAAAGGTGATGCTCATCCTTAGGGTTATTGTCGGTGGTTAGGATCCGGCAGATCTCCCGACACTACTAAAGTATTAGAGGAGTTTAATGTTCGGTGTGGGCGCGCGGAGATTCAAGAAGGTGAATTGTCAATGGCACAAGAGACACGGAGATTTACGTGGTTCGGGCCGCCTGAGCATAATACCCTACTCCACAGGTGTGTTAGTGTTGTATTAGCTGTATGAACTTGTGACAAGTGTCTATGGCACGTGTGTAGTGTCACAGAACGTGTAGAGTCCGTCGTCGGCCTGTCCTTTTATAGTACAAGGGCAGACCGTTACAAGTTAGCCTGGCCTGACATGTGGCCCCGACGGTTACTAGTATTGACACTTATTCAACACATTTAATTGTCCTTAACGACAAGGTAATGGGCTTTGACCGCACTGTTACTGGTAATTAAGGTCATCCGATCGTGTGTTATTAATATGGTATTAATGACACTTAATCGGGTCTTGAAGTCCTTGATTCCCCTTTGATGATCCGGAGCCATTATGGAGTCTTCCGGAGGTCAGAGGCTGAAGCTCTGACGGTTGGACACGTGGTAGCTCCAGAGCATACTGTGGGAAACAGGTAGCTCCGGAGCTACCTGACACGTGTCAGGTCTGGAGCTTCTCTCGGTCTGGGGTTAAGTCCGGAGGTGCCTTTTCGGTACATGGCCCGGAGCTTCGCCCTTGTGGGCGGTAACTCCGGTTTGATAGTACACGTGGCGACCCTGGGATTAACCATGTTGGAGAAGCGGGTCCGGTTATATCTGACATGTGGGTCTCCGAAGGTCTTCAAATCAAGTAGATGACTTTCCTTTGAGATCTCTGTAACCTCAAGGGGTGTACGGTTTCCAGGGTACCGACAGTGGCCCCCTGGACCTACCTCCGGGAAGACCACTGGGGTGAAGTCATTCCGCCGGAGGTGGGTCCATCCTCGCGACTTTTGAACTGGGTCTTCAAAGGTCTTCGGAGGTACCGTTGGCGAGGGTTTGGAGTTAAATCCTCGCCGCGTGGTGTATCCCGCGTGCGGCAGATGAGATCTTTGGTGTGCGGATCTCACGTAATTGAAGGTCGCCGGTTCCCGATACGAAAACCGTATCGGTTCCCCGTGCCTTGTCAGGCCGACGCCTTCGGGTTTCCCGCCTCATGATGACAACTGTTCGCCTGGGTAAGAACCTCGACTTCATCGTCGGGGTGGTCCCCGGCCACCATGTCATTGGCTGGGTGGAATTTTTGAATGCTATCCTTGACTTCCTTGCGGTTTCCATCCAAGCATTGCGAGGGCTTACTTATGAAGGAAAGCGCACACCGTCGGGAGTTCTTTACGCCACTCATCTGTTCTTGCGCTCAAACTCCCAACTTGTGCTTCACTTTTCCTCTCTTGCCTTGCTGTGCCGCGATGGAGTTGGGTCTCCGCGAAAGCCGTTTGAAGACCGACGGCGATCTGAAGAAGGTTTTGACCCTCATGGGATGGTCCTCGGACTTCTACAACCGCTCGGTCCGTGTCGGGGGAGAGCTCCCGTTTGAGAAGGAGCACTTCGGCGAAATGGTGTACTTCTCCTCGTACGCCATGGTGGGGTTGATCCCACCTTTTTCTTCCTTTTTCCTGATGCTGCTGGACTTTTATGGTCTGCAGCTATACCACCTCGGCCCTCACTCCATTCTCCTCGTGTCTATCTTTGTCCACTTCGCGAGATGTGGGTGGGCATCCCCCCTTGCATTGAACTCTTCCGGGCCTTCTTCACCGTCCACACTACCGGTAGGAGCAATGAGTATCTTGGCTTCTACTACTTCGTGAAGCGCAAGAAGTGCCCATTCAAGTACCTCCGGTCGTTTCCCTCTGGGAAGTGGGATGACTGGAAGAAGGACTGGATAGTCATCCGGGTGGAGGAGCATGAGAGGCTGGAGCTACCCGAAGGCCTCCCCAACATTGACATGACGATCTGGAGTGAAGCTCCTGTGCTGGCGGACGCCTTAATACCTGTTCTGGCCAGGATCCGCCAGTGCGTGGAGGGGGGATTAACCCCTCAAGCGGTGTTTTGTAACTTTCTGTTCAACAGGTGGGCACCACTGAAGAAGAGAGAGAAACTCGCTTGGGCCCTCAACAGCGTGATGGACGATGACCGGGTTGAGACCGGGCTGAAGTCCAACATGGTGGGGACAACTTTGGAGTTCCACCTCAAGAAGTTCCAGCACGGCATGGACGTCGAGGGTGACGACTTGACTCCGCCATCGGCTTTTCTTCCTCTGATCATGGAAGTTGAGTTCAGTAGGGAGCTCCGGCGGAAGATGCCCATGCTTGACGACCTTGGTGTCATCGAGAGAAGATCAACCACTAGGGTGGCGATCCCTGAAGTGCCCGAAGGTGGCCCTGCCCCAAAGCCGAGGGTCGAAGTCATCAGCAAGGGCAAGGAGCCGGCGGACGAACCGTTGAGCCGAAAGAGGAAGCTGCAGCATGCCGATGGAAGGTCCGTCAGGGCTGCCACCTCTGCATCAGCTCCTTCTCCCCGGAGGGGGAGGTCTTCTTCGACCGTGGCGAATGTACCCGCAGTGGGATCCTCCCGGGGAACTAACTCCGGGCATGCGACTCTAGCACCGGGGTCGGTTGAGGCCTCCAGGTCTGGGAGTTCTTCCCGGTCGAGGGGAGCCTCGACCAGGGAAACGCCCGTGGCTGCTACGAGTTCTGGGGGGCCTTCTGGAGCTTCCACGCCGGCTATGACCAGCCTAGAACGCCCGAGAAAGAGGTTCCGCGCAAGCTGGTGCGGAAGTCTCCCAAGGTAATTTTTAATCTTTACCTTGGACAGTTGTTTTGTTGTAGTAACTATATTTTTAAGCTTCTTCATCCATCGTCTGCAGCGTTCCCAAGAAGAGGAGTGAGGCTCCACCTTCAGCTACAGTAACTGAAGCTGTGAGGGCGGAAGCTTCTGCTCCTGTCCCGGTGCCGCTCCAAGTGGTGGTTGAAGCTGCGACAACTCCGGCGCCGGCTGTTGTGGTCATGGACCTCGACTCATCCCAGAGACTCCCGTGGTAGCGCCGGACCGCGGGAGAGAAGATGCGCCAGCGGCACCTATCCCGGAGGCTGAAGCTCCGGGTCCTGGTGCTGAGATGATGGAAGCTCCGGCTGTTGAGCCGGAGGAAGCAGTAATTCCGGTCTCTGAGCTGGAAATTGTCAAATCCCCGGCAGTTGAGCCGGAGGTGATTGAAGCCCCGGCGTCCACGCCGGAAGCTGAGGAAGTTCCGGCAGTTGGGCCGGCTGCCTCTGAAGCACCGGCCGCAGAGCCGGTCATTGTTGGAGCTCCGGCCGCAGGGTCGGTCGATGTTGAAGATCTTCCGGCTCCCGAGCCGGTTGTTGAAGAGGTGATGGAGCCTGAGCCCCCATCGGAGGAGGTGCCCAGACTGGAGCCAGCAGCGGCCCCTGCTCCGTAAGTGATGACGTCAGAGGTACTCGCGGCCGAGCCGGTGTGCCCAAGCGAAGTTGCTGGCCTCCTGCCTGAGGGGGTGAACGAAGACCTAGTGGCGGGGCCTTCCTCGATGGCGACTGAGGCCATCCCGGAGGACGGCCCTAGTGCCATGGAGACTCAGGGGACCACTCTTGTGGAGTGGGACCCGATTTTTGTATCTAAAAACCCGCTGGAACCAGCGGAGAAGACCGCAGCAGGTCCGGAACCTATCCCGTTGTCACTGCCTATTGACAACGCATGTTCCAGTCTGCGTCAAGTCCAACTGGCCTTCTTCCACGACAGCAAGGCTCTTGAAGAGGAGCGCCAAACCCTTAGGCGGTGGCGTAACCGGCTCTACTTCGAGACCAAGCTGGCGCAGTCGAGGCAAGCGGATGACAGAGAGTGGATCAAGCGGGAGAAGATCTGCCTGGAGTACTGGGGCAAGTTACTGGATGACAGGGAGAGTATGACTCGTGCCCTCGACGCTCAATCCAGGAGATCTACGAGCAGACCAAAGCAGCTAACAGTGCAGCCGATGAACGCCAAGAAAGGCTTGAGGCTATTAACACTACACTCAACAAGCGCCGGGGGGCACTTGAGGAGAGGGAGGAACGGCTCGAGGATGAATAGCAGAAACTCCTAGAGCTGCGGGATGACGTCATGAGGAGGGAGGAGGAGCTCACCGAGAAGGTGGCTCTGGCTAACAAGGGCATCGAGGAGCGCGCCAAGAAATTGGAAGAGCGCTGCCATGAGGAAGAGAAGAAGGTCTGGGTGCGAGGGCAGGAGCTCCACGAGTGGGAGTGTGCCCTTGTTGCCAGGAAAAGAATGTGAGGGGCAGAGAGAAAGACCTGGTTGACCGCCGGAACAAGATCCACCTCCGGGAGGAGGAGCTCGGAAAACTCGAAAAGCGGGTTGTTCAGCAAAACGCCAAAGAAGTTGAGCGCCTCGCCCGCGAGAATTCTGAACTGGTGGCGGCCAGAAGATCCCTGGAAGCACTACAGGAAAAGCGATCATTTGCGACGGCCGACTTTATTTGCGACGGCCAGCCGTCACAAATACCTTAAATTGCGACAGCCCGCCTCTGGCCGTCGCAAATAAGGTGGCCGTCGCAAATAATCTCTTATTTGCGACGGCCTTCGGGCCGGCCGTCGCAAATAAGAGCTTATTTGCGACGGCAAACCCTAGGACCGTCGCAAATAACACAGCCGTCGCAAATAAACCCTTATTTGCGACGGCCGGTTAAAAGGCCGTCGCAAATAGGATTTAATTGCGACGGCCGTAAGTCCGGGCCGTCGCAATTAACAAGGCCGTCGCAAATTAAGTCTTATATCGGGAAGCTCCACCCCGACCCTTCATTTTCCTCAACACGCCGCCGCCGCGCCCCCGCCACCGCCGCCGCGCCCCCGCCGCCGCGCCGCGCCCCCGCCGCCGCGCCGCGCTCCCGCCGCCGCGCCCCCGGCTCCGCCGCCGGCCCGCCGCCCTCGGCCCCGCCTCCGCGCCCCCGCCACCGCCGCCGCGCCCCCGGCCCGCCGGCCCCCGCCGCCGCGCCCCCGGCCCGCCGGCCCCCCCCCCCCCCCGCCGCGCCCCCGGCCCGCCGCGCCCCCGGCTCCACCGCCGCCCCGCCATCGCCGCCGCGCCCCCGCCTCTGCGCCCGCCGCCCTCGGCCCCCACCGGCGTCGCCTCCGCCTCCGGCCCGCCGCGCCACCGGCGTCGCCGCTGCCGGCCCGGACCGCTGCTCCCCCGACCGGACCGCCGCGCCCCGATCTTGAGGTCAGTGCTACTCCCCCCTGTTTTAGGGTTTTTTTTTTCAGATGTAGCTAGCAATTTTGTTAAGAGGTAGTAGCAATTAACTATAGTAGCTTAGAATAGCTTGTATAGTTGTTAATATGGATTGTAGCAATTAGCAATTTGAGTGATGCAAATAAGATTGTAAACTAATTAAAAAGGGCCGAATATGGTGCACAAATGGTGTGCTGGTCGTAGAGGGGATACACCAATTTGTGAAAGTGACATGGATTCATGATGATATCTGGTGAATGTGTCAAAAATCTACAGAGAATCAGGCAACACTTTGGATTTAAGCATTCAGTACCAAAAGGATAAGCATCATGGAGTTAACACATATTCTCATGCCAAATATTTCAAACTAAAATGAAAGGAATAGGTTACTTTTGTAGCAATTAGCTATAGTAGCAATTAGCTACTCCCCCCTTCATATGGATTGTTCAATCTTCGAATGAGTAGAAATTGTTGCTCGATCTTGATGTTAATTATGCTTAGTTGTTAATGATGTTGGTTATGCAAATTTGTTGATAATGTTATTGATTATGTAGATGTTAAGCATGCTTATGTTTTGCTTTAGTATTCTTAATGTTTATGTTCATTGCTGCTTATCGTTATTGAATTAAGTTATTAAATGTTCAAATTTTGATTAATTGTTATGTTTCTTTTAGCATGTTCAATATTCTTTATATATATAAATATATAAATATAAATATATATATATATATATATATATATAAGCGGGTTAAAACGATAATGTATCAGAAGAAATATCAAAAGAGAGAGGAGATATTCTACGCCATATCGCCTGCGGCGAGCATGACAGCGGAGGAGAGGCCGGCAGCGGAGGACGGCCCTGACTATGAAACTTTCAACTCTGACCCACTTTTCTCCTCACTCTCGTTCTCTTTCCTCATTCGTAAATGACCTGAAAATGAACATGAGCAACGTAACCTATAGCAATTGATTACCCATTTCGGATCGGCACGTCTCACATGCCATTGGCATGTGAGACGTGCAGGTTCGGAATTGTCCCTTTTTGGACAGCCTCGGAGTGACCGAGGGGGCGTGGCTTGTGACGAGACGCGGGTCCGGATTTGGACGAGATTTCGGTGGCGTAACCCTGTTGTTCTCTGCTGCACCATTTTCGGGCGTGCAGTGGAGAACAGCGGGGTTATGCTGCCGAAATTTCGTTCGAATCCGGATCACGCGTCTCGTCATGAGCACGCTCCGCTCGGTCACTCTTGGGTGGGTTTAGGATCTATCTGCCTAGGTTGTAGGGCCGTGACATAACACAACAATACATTAACGACAATTTCTTTCGCATTAAACTGCAGAGTCAAAAATGGGTGAAGACCGCAGTTGGATGTATACTGGCTGGAAGAGCAGAAATGGTGGTCACTCCGATGAGTGGTTTATCAAGTTAGATCAATTTTTGGATCGAGCATTTTCGTTGTCAACGGAAGATATGGTGCGGTGCCCATGTACAAAATGCCGAAACACTAAGTTTTTGAGAAGATTGGAGCTTTCGTTTCACTTATGTCGAAACGGTTTCACTCCACAATATGAAGTGTGGACCTTCCACGGCGAGACTAATTCTCGAGTCATAGCCGATGTGGATGAGGATGATGATATAACAGAGGTTGATAGGATGGATGAGATGTTAGAAGCTCTTGAAGTGGAGGATCCTCTTACAAATGAGGCAGAGAAGTTCTTCGAGGAGCTGAAGAAATCACAAGAGCCGTTGCATGAACACACGGATGTGACCGTACTTGCTTTCTTGACCAGATTTATGGCAATTAAGTCCAAGTACTTTTTTTCCATCAACTGCTACAATGATCTCATGAAATTGATCTGCGATATCCTTCCACGACCTCACAAAGCGCCACCAGATATGTATCAGTCAAAGATCAAGATATCTGGTCTCGGTATGAAGTATGAGAAAATTGATGTGTGCCCAGACAACTGCATGCTATTCTGGAAAGAGCACGCCAATGAGAAGATGTGCTTGAAATGTGGTAAATCGAGGTATGTCGAAGTTGTTAATGACGATGGCGATAATGTGATGACAGATGTCGCACATAAGCAGCTTCGTTACTTGCCTGTGACACCTCGGTTGAAGCGGATGTTTCTTTCAAAAAGAACCGCAAGACACATGAGATGGCACAAAGAAGGTAAACGTGAGAACAAAGAATTCTTGACGCATCCGTCCGACGGTGATGCATGGAAGGCGCTAGACCGTTTCGATCCAGACTTTTCTCGTGATGCGAGGAATGTTCGCATCGGATTAGCGACAGACGGATTTTCACCGTTCAGTACGAATGCCGCGCCATACTCATGTTGGCCTGTCTTTGTCATTCCGTACAACCTGCCACCTGCTTTTTGTACGAGGAACGAGTTCATGTTTCTCAGCCTCATTGTACCTGGACCTGATCATCCCGGGTCACGTCTCAACGTGATGTTAAAACCGCTGATCGAAGAATTGAAAGTCTTGTGGACAGGAGTCGAAGCGTACGACAGTTACAAGAAGCAGAAATTCAACCTTCGAGCTGCTTATTTGTGGTCCGTCCATGATTTGCCGGCATACGGCATGTTTTCCGGATGGAGCACTCACGGTCGTCTGACGTGTCCGATATGTGCTTCAGACACGGATTGCTTTCGACTAACTCATGGAGGCAAAATATCTTATTTCGATTGTCACAGACGTTGGCTGCCCTCGAATCATATATTTAGGCAGCAGAGGCATGTCTTTCGAAAGAACACTGTTGTCACTAAAGGACCACCGAAGCGTCTCAACGGGTCAGAAATTTCTGATATGTTGGACAAACTGGTGCCTGATGAAGGTCGTCCTGGATATTTCGTAGGTTATGGAGAGGAACACAATTGGACTCACATATGTGGACTTTGGGAGCTACCATATGTGAAGTCGTTGATTCTAATGCACAACATTGATGTCATGCATCAGGAGCGTAATATGAGCGAAAGTATCATAAGCACTTGCATGGATATGCCTGGCAAAACGAAAGACAATTATAAAGCTAGACTAGATTTGGCAGACATTTGTCACCGTCCAACTCTTGAAATCTCTGAAAGTGGTGGAAAGCCACGTGCTTCTTTCTGTCTTCGATCGAAAGAAAAGAAAGAAGTTATGAAATGGATGAAAACTTTGAAATTCCCAGATGGTTACGCAGCTAGCCTGAAACGAGCCGTAAATGTTAACACAGGAAACCTCACTGGGTTGAAGAGTCATGATTATCACATTATAATGGAAAGACTCCTACCTGTTATGTTCCGAGGCTATCTAGATGATGCGGTGTGGAAGGTTTTAGCCGAGCTCAGCTATTTCTATAGACAGCTTTGTGCTAAAGAAATCAAGATCGGGATGATGGATAAGTTAGAGAAGGAGATACCCATACTTTTATGTAAGATGGAAAAATTTTTTCCACCGGGTTTCTTCAATCCAATGCAACATCTGCTTATCCATCTTCCATTCGAAGCTAAAGTTGGCGGTCCTGTGCAATATAGGTGGATGTATCACATTGAAAGAGCGCTACGATATCTGAAACCAATGGTTGGCAACAGGGCAAGGGTGGAAGGGTGCATCGCTGAAGCATATGCTCTTAAAGAAGTTGGATACTTTTCAAGTGTCTACTTTGCGGAAGAAAACAATATCAATACTTCGGCTATGCGGTACAATGTGGACGAAACACCCCCTCTAAGCGACCTTTCCATTTTTCAAACGAGAGGCACCACCGTTGGTAGCTACACGACCTACGTGCTATCCGAACAGGAAAGGACTGTTGCTTTACTCTACATGTACGCAAATATAGAAGGCATGCAGGAATACTTCGAGTAAGTGTTTCTCCTATGTTTATGCTAATCTACATATTTTGCTACACATGTACTCTAAAAGATGTTTTTTCATGTTCAGCGAGTTCCACAGACAATATTGGCCACATAGGCATCAACCTACGGCCAAACAAGTAGAAGCGATGCGAAAGGAAGGAATAAATGGGGGACAGAGTTTTCTACCTTGGTTTCGAGAATATGTAATATTCTCTCGTCTTCTATGTATTATAAATTACTATTATTAAAGAAGTATTATATAATATTCTCTCGTCTTTTATAACAGTGTCGGACTCACAGTGTCCATGAAGATTTGCAGCAGCTATCTTATGGATTGGTGAATGTTAGAAGCTATGGTCGATATGACGTAAATGGCTTCCGATTCCGTACAACTCATTTTGAAGCTCATCGTCCTCTTGCGGCAACATCAAATTCCGGTGTTGTGACGAGAGCAATGGACACTCAAGGGAATTTAACCGATTATTATGGTATCATTAATAAAATCCTTGAATTTACTTTTACCGGAAATAAGACCCTTCGAGTTGTCTTCTTTGACTGTGACTGGTTTGATCGTACTCATGGAACTCGAGAAAACCAATTTGGAATGGTGGAAGTGAAACATAAGGACCGACTACGGGGTTACGATACATTTGTTCTTGCGCATCAAGTTGAACAAGTGTATTATCTACCTTATCCATGCACGAAGCTCAGTGCTTGGTGGGTGGTATATAAGGTGAATCCTCGTGAGCGGCTATATACTCCTGGGGATGATGGTTACCATGATAGCGAAGACGTTGAAGAAGTGTACCAAGAAGAAGAGTTGCCAGACACTTTTATCGTCGAGCTTGGTGCAGGACTCGATCAATTAGTTGGAGATGTTGAAGACGTTGAAGATGTAGAGGCAGATGATACACGAAAACGAAAATTAGAACAGGCCACGATGGAAGATCGTTGGGCTTATTTGCGACGACATATTTGCGACGGCCGGAAGCCGTCGCAAATAAAGAAAGCCGTCGCAAATAGCTTATTTGCGACGGCATCTGGCTTATTTGCGACGGCTTCGGCCGTCGCAAATCGTCGGGATTCCTGTAGTGAAGAAATAAAGGGCTTGAGGACTACGGACTCCCTATAGATTTGGGAGTTCCTGGGCAATGCCAATGACGCGCTAACACTGATGGGCTTCAGCCCCGTGCGCCCGGATGATTCGGATCCAGAGCCGGACCTGGCGTTGCAGGCGTTGAGCTCGGCAGGCAGCAAACTCTCCAAGATGGGCGATGTCATCGCGGACTAATTGGAGGTTGAGGGGCAATCCATGGCGAAGAACGTCGCAGAATATGTGCTGACGTGCTACACCACCCGGAACTCCCAATTTCCTCTGGACCCGATGCTTGAAGGTCCGGTTGAAAGAGAAGGCGAAGCTACCCGAGCCAACGTATCGGTGGTTGCCCAGAAGGTTGCCCAATTCTTCCATAGGGTCTAAGATCATCTCTGTAGTTCTCACTTGTAATTTCTCTTATTCTTCCTCAATTTTGTAATCCCTTGTCTCCAGATGTAATCTCTTGTCTCCAGATAAATGAAATCCCCAAATTTTTGTGAATTTCACTTTTTGTCTTCAACACTTTTGTCTTCACTTGGCACCCTGGTAGATGTACATAATTTAATTGTGAACATGTACCAAGAGGATATTACGTTTTGTTGAAGACTCATTTGCTCCGAACTTGTAGAATTTAGGTCCAAAGTCTTCGATAGTGAAGGCCCCCTAAGGTTGTCGGAGCTTAGAAGCTCTGGCATTGTCTATCGTCGGAGCTTAGTAGCTCCGGCAATAGTCTCTATCAACGCGTAGAGCATCGATAGTTAGTCCTCTGGGGTGTCGGAGCTTAGTAGCTCCGGCAGTGACCTTTGCCAACACTTAGTTTGTTGGCAGCAGACTCCGTTTGCAGGGTCTTCTCACCATCTTTTATTCAGCGTCGACGGCTGGCCCCCTAGCTTTACCGGAGCTTGATTACTCCGGTGATGCTCGTTTTCAATGCGTAACATCGATTACAAGCCACCTAGGGGAGTCGGAGCTTTGTTAGCTCCGGTTTTTTTCCATTAACGTAGATTTTATTTTTCCTGCACACTTAAGCCAAGAATATAGTAAAATTCGTTTCTTGTCTATAACTTCGTCGCGGCTTACGATTCTCAAGAAGATTTTAAGTCAAACGCGATTCTAAATACAACCGAATGCGTTGTCTTTTCTTCCAGATCCAACTGTACATGGACCCGCCTTACTTCGGCCTGTCGGGGTGTAGGTAGAGTGGCGTACTTAGGGTGCTTGACCAGGCTAAGTCGATAGCACACTCCAGCCCGAGATTGGCTTGGCGGCTTTCAGGCGAGTTGGCCATGAACAATATTTGAATCCAAAAGAATTGACAATACAACTCGTATTGTATATAAACCGGTCGAACTAAAATTTCTTAAGAATTGCACGTCTTTGTTATAGACAAGAAAGAGAAAAATAAAAAATGTTGAGCCTATACAAAATAAATGCACGTGGAGTCTGTTTCACATGAAGATGTCTTTCATTATAGGTCCGGGGTACAGGGGAAACAAGTACACTCTTAGGGTACGGAACCAGGCTAAGCGTGTTTCATTTCTCGTTTGATCCAGGGTAGCTAGCCACACTTTTAGTCCTGAGACTGTGACAAGTGTTGTATGAACTTTGCGGACCTTTCGGGAAAGGTCCGGCTGTTCTCCCGGAGGAACTACCCGACTCTGTACAATGACTCTATAACATACACCTCAAGTTACTACAGACTCACCTCCGTGATATTAAGCGTAGAACTTACGGAGGTGCTCTATGTTCCAAGGATTTGGGAGAGGTGTCCCATCCTCAGTAGCCAAGCGAACGCTCCCGAGACGGGATACTTTAATCACTCGGAAGGGTACCTCCCAGCTAGGGGAGAGTTTGTTTAACCCTTCTCTGGATTGTATTTTCCGTAGCACCAGGTTGCCTTCCTCGAGCTGTCGGTTGTGTACATGCCGCTGATGATAGCGCCGAAGGGCTTGGCGGTATCGGCATTCCGAACAGCTGCTTGGCACCTTCCCTCCTCTAGGAGGTCTAGGTCTTCACGCTGGAGCTGGTCCTGCGTGGCTTCATCGAAGGTCCGGACCCGGAGTGACCCCAAGGTGATTTCTGGAGGAAGGATTGCTTCAGCTCCATACACCAGGAAGAAGGGTGTCTCTCCAGTTGACCGGTTTTGAGATGTCCTGTTGGCCCATAAAGTGGGCGAAAGCTCTTCAATCCAGTTGGCTCCATGTTTTTTCAAGCCCTCATAGGAGCGCGTTTTGAGTCCTTTAAGGATTTCAGCATTTGCTCTCTCGGCTTGGCCATTGCTGGCTGGGTGAGCTACGGAGGCGTAGCAAACTTGAATGCCGAGGTCTTCGCAATATCCTTGAAATGCAGAGCTTGTGAATTGGGTCCCATTATCAGTGATGATTTTGTTTGGGACTCCAAATCTGCATACAATGGTCTGCAAAAAGTTGATAGCTGATTGCTTGTTAATTGTCACAACTGGAGTTGCTTCCGGCCACTTGGTGAACTTGTCAATGGCGACATACAGGAACTTGTAACCTCCGACGGCTCTTGGGAAAGGTCCCAAGATGTCCATCCCCACACAGCGAAAGGCCATGTAGGAGGTATCATTTGTAGGGCCTGAGCCGGTGTGTGAATTTGCTTTGCATGAAATTGGCATGCTTCACATTTCTTCACCAGCTCAGTTGCATCCTGGAGTGCTGTAGGCCAGTAGAAGCCATGCCGAAAGGATTTACCAACCAGCGTGCGGGAAGACGCGTGGTTCCCACACTCGCCTCCATGGATTTCTGCGAGAAGCTCGCAACCTTCTTCCCTTGTGATGCACCGCATTAGGATGCCGTTGGCACCGCGCCGGTAGAGATCCCCTTCTACCAACGTGTATCTTTTAGCCAATCTGACTACCCGGTCAGTGGACACATCATCGTCAGGAAGGATGCTGTCTTTCAAGTAGTTCTGGATCTCCGAGATCCATGCATCAGAACTAACTTGAGCATTTGAGTCTTGCGTGCTGGGTTGCTCGGAGCTTCCGGCAGCACCTACGACCCTTGATGGCTGCCATGGTAATAGGGCCATCGGGATCGTCAGCTTCGGGATGCTGATCTCGCCCCCTTCGCTCAGTTCGGCAGGCTGAGCTGTGGGTTTTGACAACCTCCGGACAAAAGTTCCGTATGGAGCCGAAGCTCCGGTTGACGCTTTCGTCGAGAGTTCGTCGGCTTCAGCATTGTGGGCACGCTTGACATGGTGGAGATCTAGGACTTCGAAGTTCTTCTGAAGCCTCTGGACTTCAAGGAGCTAAGCAGCTAGCTGGAGATTGTTGCAGGAGCATTCACCCTTCACTTCCTTAATGATGAGATGTGAATCTCCCTTGACCAGTAGTTGCTTGAAACCGTATGACAGCGCCACCTTTAGTCCGTAGATGAGTGCTTCGTACTCCGCCATGTTGTTGGTCGCCTTGAAGTCAAGGTGTACCATGTATTTCACCTTCTCCCCGGTTGGTGCGAGGAGAAGGACTCCAGCTCCGGCCCCCTGCTTTTGCATGGAGCCGTCGAAGTAGAGGGTCCAATGAGGCTCAGTGAAGACCGAAGCTTCATGTTCCGGCTTCTGCTCACTGGGGCCCCCAGGGTTTGATGGAGAGGGAATCCATTCCGCCATGAAGTCTGCCAATACTTGACTCTTGACTGCTTGCCTTGAAATGAATTCGAGATCGAATTCAGCCAATTACGCTGCCCACTTTGCAATATTCCCAGTTGAATTGGGATTATGCAAAATTGCTCGAAGTGGATAAGAGGTCACCACTGAGATTTTGTGAGCTTGGAAATAATGGCAAAGCTTCCTGGAGGTAATAAGAACTGCATAGAGCAGCTTATGCACCTCTAGGTATCGAGTCTTTGCATCATGTAGTACTTCACTAATGAAGTATACTGGGAGCTGAATGGTCCGAACCCTCTCAGAGGAGCCCGGAGCTTCCTCTTCATTGACCCGGATCCTCCCGGAGGGATCCGGAGTTTCTTCGGGGACCTCCGGGTTCTGGCTGGAGGAACCCAGAGCTTCTTCACAAGTGACCTGGACCCTCCCGGAGGGGTTTTGATCTTCTGAAGTAGTTTCTTGTGGATTCGAATCTGGGAGCTGAGACCCAGACTCGCTTTCAGGAACCTCTGGACCCTCCCGAAGGGGTCTGGATTCCTGAGTATGGGGTAGTTCTGGTCTCTCCGCAACCAGAACCATACTGACGACTTCGTCAGTAGCTGAAATACAAAGCAACAAAGGCTCACCAGGGTTCGGAGCTACCAGAGTTGGTAGGGTGGTGAGGAACTGTTTTAGCTCCTGGAACGCCTTTTCTGCTTCTTCAGACCATTGGAATGGTCCGGACTTCCTCAATAACTTGAAGAAGGGGAGTGCCCGTTCTGCCAGTCTTGAAATGAACCGGCTGAGGGCTGCTAGACATACAGTTAGCTTTTGGACATCTTTGATGCGGGCTGGTGGCCGCATGTCTTCAATGGCCTTGATCTTCGTCGGATTAGCTTCTATGCCCCGATGACTTACCAGAAACCAAGAAGTTTTCCGGAGCTAACCCCGACGACACACTTGTCTGGGTTTAGCTTTTTGCGGGTGGCCCGCAGCTTATCGAAGACAGCCTGTAAGGTGTCAAGAAGTGATTCCTTGTTCTTGACCTTGACCACGATGTCATCAACATACACATCCACTATGTCTCCAATGAGGTCTTCAAAGGTTTGGTACATAGCTCGTACAAAGGTTGAAGCTGCATTCTTGAGACCAAACGGCATGGCTGTATAACAGTATAATCCATCTACTGTGATGAAAGAGGTATGCTCTTCATCCTCCCTAGACAATCTGATTTGATGATACCCAGAATATGCGTCTAGGAAACACAGTAATTGGCACCCGGAGGTGGAATCTACTATCTAATCTATTCTAGGTATTGGGAATGGATCTTTTGGACATGCCTTATTTAGTGTGGTGTAGTCGATACACATCCGAAGCTTCCCGCCGGCTTTGGGCACAACGACTGGGTTTGCCAACCATTTTGGATGGAAGACTTCTCGGATGAATCCAGCTTCGAGCAACTTCTTCACTTCTTGTCGGATGAAGTTCTGTCGCTCTACGGATTGCTTCTGAGGCTTCTGATGCACAGGCTGGGCGTCGGGGTAGATCTTCATATTGTGCTCAATCACTTCCCTGGGGATCCCAGGCATTTGTGACGGTTGCCAGGCAAACACGTCGACATTAGCCCGGAGGAAAGTGATGAGCGCGAGTTCCTATTTGTCGTTCAATCCCCCCGATATACGGGTGGTCTGAGTGACGTCAGAACTGATTTGGACGACTTTGACGGTAATGTCGGTGTCGCCGCTTGGCTGCACGCGAGGTGCAGATGTCGAGCCTCGTTGACAAATGCTCGGGGGTTTTGGAGCTTGCTCCTGTCTGGAGTCCTCCAGGAGCAAGAACATCCTGAGCTTCTCGTCTTTCACGAGCACGCTCAATATGGACTCGGCCGTCTTGTTGGCGGTATCAGCGATCAAGCTCCGCCCGGAGGTCATGAGTCGAAAGTCTGGATACTGTGTGGGTGCGTCGTGCCCCGGAGCGCAAAGACGTCACCTGCTGTGATGCAGCTCGTCTCCTGTTGTTGGAGACATGCGGACCAAGTCTACCAGACAAGGTCCGTCGCTGCGACGGGGCCCGCCCTGAAGGAGGAGGACCCTGGTTGCTGATGCAATCGGCTGCTGCTGCAACCAAATGTTCCACATCAGCTCTCCACTGCTCCAGTGCATCCCGGGATGCATCCGGAGGTGGTGGGCATTGGAGAAGAGCACGCGCTGCATGGAGCGCGTGTTCCGGGTTGTCTTGATTTCCCGACGCAGTGAATGACGCCGGTGTACCATCGCGTTGTCCAGCTTGATTTGCTGGTGGAGGCGGTGGTGGTGGCAGTGTGACTCCTGCTGGTGCTGAAGCTCCTGCTGGTGGCTGCATATTGGAGGGATTGCCTCCAGCAGCTTGAGCAGCAGGGTGACTGTTGGATGATCCAGCAGCTGAGTTCACCATTCTCGAAATCTCAGGCGCCCCCCACCTGGCGCGCCAACTGTCGGTGGTTAGGATCCGGCAGATCTTCCGACACTACTAAAGTGTTAGAGGAGTTTGATGTTCGGTGTGGGCGCGCGAAGATTCAAGAAGGTGAATTTTCAATGGCACAAGAGACACAGAGATTTACGTGGTTCGGGCCGCCTGAGCGTAATATCCTACTCCACGTGTGTGTTAGTGTTGTATTAGCTGTATGAACTTGTGACAAGTGTCTATGGCACGTGTGTAGTGTCACTGAACGTGTAGCTATGGAGTATACTATGGGAAACAGGCAGCTCCGGAGCTACCTGACACGTGTCAGGTCCGGAGCTTCTCTCGGTCAGGGGTTAAGTCCAGAGGTGCCATTTCGGTACATGGCCCGGAGCTTCCCCCTTGTGGGCGGTAACTCCGGTTTGATAGTACACGTGGCGACCCTGGGATTAACCATGTTGGAGAAGCGGGTCCGGTTATATCTGACATGTGGGCCTCCAAAGGTCTTCAAATCAAGTAGATGACTTTCCTTTGAGATCTTTGTAACCTCAAGGGGTGTAAGGTTTCCAGGGTACCGACAGTTATGCCTAACGCTTATTGCAAGCTCTCCCACGGCTTGGAGACAACATAGCATCTTTGTCTAAAACAATCGTGTGAGGTACACCATGCAATGACACCACTTCCCTCATATAAATAGGTGCCGAATAACCCACTAAACTAGTGCACCAAAGACGAATAAATGTGCTACATTACTCATAGGATCAACTATAAGCTAAATAGTATCTCGTCGTCTCGGAGAACATGCTAGGGCAACCACAAAATCTAAAGCGCTATCTTCCCACAGTGACAAGGGAACCTCAAGGGACTGTTATTTCCTGTTATTTCCCAACGACACTCTTATGCATAGCCTTCACTTGCTGGCAAACTCCACATGAAGCAACGTACTTTGCTACATCCACCTTCATCCTCTTCCACCAATAGATTTTCTTCAAATCATGGTACATATTATGCTCTCTAGGGTGCATGGTATATCAGGTATGATGTGCCTCTTTAAGAGTATCTTCCCTAGATTGAGATGTTTGTGGCACACATAAGCGACCATGAAATTGAATGGCCTCAGCGGCATCTAAGGTGAAATCTCCGATCTTTCCTTTGTGAATTCATTTACAGATGATCTCATTGTTGTGCCTCTAAGACTCGTTCTGGAATATTTGACAATAATATTAGTTGAGTCTCTACCTCCGCAACTCCAACATAGAAATAAGAAATATCCATCCGCTTAAAATCAGCTATTAAGGAATTCATAATTGGAAGAGTAGCTCTACGACTTAATGCATCAACCACCATGTTTGCTTCACCAGGTGTGGACTAGATATTCAAGTCATAATCCTTCATCAACTTCACACATCTCCCTTGCCTGAAATTTAATTCTTTCTGAGTGAATATATACTTCAAGATCTTATGATCGGTGAAAAGGTCACATGCTCCCCATAGAAATAATGTCTCCAGATTTTCAACAAGAAACTATAGCAGCAAGCTCTAGATCGTGGGTGCGATGATTCTGCTCATGCGTATTTAATTGTCTTGAGGCATAGGTAATCACTTTTCCTTCTTCCATAATTACAAAACAAAGTCCCATGTGAAAGGCATCTAAACAGACGGTGAAACATCTACCAGGCTCAGGAAGGGCGAGGATAGGTGCAGTGACCAACTTCTCCTTCAATAATTGAAAGCAACACTCAAATTACTCAATCCACATGAACTTGACATTCTTCTGGGTAAGTTGTGTCATAGGCTAAGCAGTGCTAGATAAATCATTTACAAAACGACGGTAATAACCAACCATACCCATGAAACTCCTAACGTCCTTGACATCTATTGGTCTTTCCCATTCAACTATTGTGGAAACTTTGCTTAGATCAATAGAGATGCCATGTTGATTTATTACAAGACCTAGAAAGCAAACTTCCGAGAGCTAGAACATAGAAATTAAACTTCTTTAATTTTGGCATAGAACTTATGACTCCTCAGAGTCTCAAGAGCTCTCCTCAAATGTTTTTGTGCTGCTTTGGTCTTGGAGAAGATGAGTATATCATCAATAAAGACCACTACAAACTCCTCCAATCCGCGAAGCATATTATTCATCATCTCCATAAAGTATGCGTGTGCATTTGTGAGTCCAACAGACAGCTAGGAACTCGTAATGGTCATACATATAGAAGAAATGGTCTTCTCAATATCTCCTCTCGAACTCGAATTTGGTTGTAGCCAGGTTGAAGTCAATCTTAGAAAAGACTCTGGCTCCTATTAACCGATCAAACAACAAATCAATGCAAGATAATGGGTACTTGTTTTTAGTTGTCACAACACTAAGACATGATATTCCACATACATACGCCAACTTCCATCTTTCCTCTTAGTGGACAATACTGCATCCAGGAGACCCACAAAAGTCTAGTCACCTTGGCGAACAAATTTAAATAGTTGAGGAGAGTAAATTTTACCAAAATTTTGTTTAGGCATTTAGTTAAAGATGCAGATATTTAGGGGTAGCAAAATCTACTTTTTGGTAAAACTAGTGTCAAATCAATGTTTTGCAACGGTTCAGAGCCATTTTGTACTGTTAAGACCTGGACAGCTCTTGGCTACATTTTCCTCCTTGTGTCCCACATGGTCATAGCATAGTAAATGAATATCAGTTATTAGTAATAACTATTTCAAATTTGTTGGTCACACATATCAACCACATTTAATGGTTGGCCTTCCTGCCTATATGTTTTTTATAAGTCCCTATGTTATTTAATGAGTAAAGTGCAAAGTTCTTTGAACATGTCGGGGTATGTCATTTAGGTCATGAACTTTTAAAGTGTATATTTGAGTCCATAAACTTGTTAATATATCCAAAGTTTTGAAAATACCCCTATGTATAGATATAATATTTATTCAGGCATTATTTCTCATATTTTTTCGATCTTTAAACTAGCATGTTAGCTTAATATGAATTACGATTACAATGTTGATTTAGGAAGAGATCAAATATGAAAATAAAGCTCCAGAAACATATATATCAATAGTAATAGGGGTATTTTTGGCATTTTGGACTTAAATGACACACTTTAACAAATTTATGGACCCAAATATGCACTTTAAAAGTTTGTAGACCTAGATGACATATCCAGACAAGTTCAGGGACCATTGATGCATATTAATCTTATTTAATTGTTTCGAAAAATATAGATAAATTTATCAAAATAATCAAGGCCTTCAGGGATATTTGGCATATTATTCAAAATTGTAATGATAAGCGCCTAGGTAGTACAGCTAATTATTTCATCACCGGAGATTATGTTTATGTCCTGATCTTGTAGTCCGTGTGCTCAAGAAGACACAAACTTAATTGTGTTGATTTCAGATTATACTACTCAGGTCAGTACAATATTTATATTAATGGTCCCTTCTAGGTCTGTTAATTATCAGCTGGGAATTCGTAGTGCTAAATAATAGAGTTGCATGTATAAGAGCAACAATAGCTTGAGTTTAAAGAGAAAAAAGCCGTGGCATATCTTCATGTAACGTACTTTAATTTAATTTTTCCATGGCTCATGCGAATTCCACAAAAAGGATTTTTTTTTGGATGGACCATAAAGCTCTACTGTGATGGTCACTATAGAAAAGTCACTGAAATCATCCTTTTTATAGTGACGGACATATGCCCATCACTACTAATCCATTAAAAAACCTCAGCAGCGTCATAAGATCACGATTAAAAGTCCAGCAGCCAGGAAATAAATAAAAAATTGCAGTCAACGGTCAAGCCTAGGGCACACCTTTTTTCTGAAAAGGCTATGGTGGCATTTCATTAAGTAGGTGAAAAATAAAATTTACCTGAGCAAACAGGGAGCTCCTGATATGCTAGAGATTACAACGTCGCCCCAAGGTGCTTACACCCAGCTAGTGACCATGTCTTCAGCTCGTCCAACAAAATTAACGTGTCCTCTATGGTGTTCTCTCTTTTCTCTGAAAGATTCTAATATTTCATTCTCACCAAATGGACCATAGCACCGCTATGATCATAGAATGGAGACCGTTGCTCCTGGGATCAGTTGATATTATGGTCAGTTCTTGAAACCAGTACATGACCAATGGAGCGGCTCGTCAATGAACCGGGTGGAGACCATCTTTCTGCACCCGCACAGTTACCTTTGTCCAGATTTGGTGCGACACCTCACAATCACAGAAAAGGTGCCACACAGTCTCTAGGTTGCGATAACACATCAGATAGAAGTAGTTTTGTTTGGCCATTCCCTAACCTGCAGCTTGTCCGAAGTCCAAACTCGGCTTTTTAAGAGTGGCCATCAGAAGATCTAGTACCTTGGCAGTGCACACACTGTCCAGATCATAACCGGCAGCTGTGAGCATGTACTTTGTTCGAATTGCAATCGGTACGTCGAGCAGGAGGAGTATTTAACTGAGGCTGATAATCTCACACTACGACAAAAAGCATTTTTACAGGCGCCTCAATTTCTCAAACACAGACGAATGATATAATAACCGCATGTGATGAAAGAACAACACATGTGGATTTTAAAAAAACAACCGCCTGGGTAAATAATCGATCTTCTCAGACGGTTATTACTTAAGAACCGCCTGCAATAAAATAACTTCACAGGCGGAATTTAAGAAACAACCGCCTGGGTAAATACATGATCTTCACAGGCGGTTCTTAATTAACAAAAGCCTGAGAAGATCATGTATTTTCATCGGCGGTCATTGTGTAAGAACCGTATGTAGTTGTTCAATTATTACAGGCGGTGTTCATTGTAATTACAGGGATATTGTCGTTGCAATTATCACAACCATATGTAGTCGTTGCAGGGAAAATTGTTTCAAGAATAAAACACAGATGAGCGGATACTAGTACAGTAATGCATTATAGGAAATGCTCGATCACCAGTGAGGCTAGCTTAATTGTGATAATACACCATTAGAGGCTTTACAATTGTTCAAAGATAACATCTTTACACACTGAGAACAAGTTTAAGTGAGCCTCTCTCTGTAACAGCTGCAAACAATGACGATGAAGCGCCCTGTAAAGTAGAAAACAAAAATCATGCTACATTCATTGTAGATCGATGATGAAGCTCCCATCGATCAATCTAAATTGTACCGTCCTGCTTGCTCCCGAACACGTCTCTTATATTCCGCTGGATCCTGAAAATATTGACATTATTTAAATTAACAAATGTCGAAGGAGGAATGAATAACCTACATTGATCACTAAGTCAAAGTGTCATCTCACCTTGATAAGTAGATTACAACAATCATTTTCAACATTGGGCACATTTGGCTGATGCAGCAAACGCTAAACTTCAAGTAGTATAGTTTTGATTGTAAAAGCACTGCACTACCCCTACGAAATATAATTTAAGCAATATAAGAGACCAGTTCAAATAAGTTCGACAACAATTAAGTAATAATTACATGAGAAAAATAGGTGTATCTTACAATCTCTTGATCAAGAATCCTAATGCAGAGTGCTCCCGAACGATGGACATTTGGGTCGAAGAACCCACTTTGAAAGGCGCATCTTGGAGGCACCAAGGGATAGTCCTCAGAGAAGAAGATTGTCAGGGGGTAGTAACCATCTTCCAATTCAGTCTGCAAAAGAAATTTATTAATAGGAGGATGATGGTTAAACTCATATTTTGCTTGTTCTTCATGACTTACCCCTTCTTTACTAGGGACGATGCACTGCCACTTCAATAAATATCTCGATTCAGGCTTCGCAGAGAAACCCTACGCAGAGAGATTGAAAATACCAAAAACAAACAAGACAGAAAAACAAACTACAGTTAAGTTCATCAGTCCATTACAGATACATATGTATATACAACCATGCGACCGGTGTGCCATATGTACATACATGGGGATGGTTCTTGTGCCATGCCAAGCGCTCCTCTTTCAATCGGCTACACGCCCGAAACATCATTATCTGAAAGACCAAACTTCCAAATTATTGAGTCCAAACGCATATGTACACAAATGCAAAAGGACACAATCCATATAGCAACACACAAAACTGGCAGCTTATGAAAATATACAAAGAAAAAGGTAGCATGCAATGCATAGTAAGGAAACTATGCGAATTTACTTAGGCACCTCGTGGCGCGATGTGGGACTGGGCAGAGGCGTGCCTCCGCGGGGTCTTTATATAGGCGTCAGTTTTCCATAGGCGGTTTTTAAATTTTTCACAGGCGGGTGATACTTAATAACCGTCTGAGAAGATGTTTATCTCAGGCGTGTTTTACTTACCAACCGCCTCTGATACTGCTAAGCTCCTGTCAAGCTAATCCTTGCACATCAAGCTATTGTAGATGCAAGTAACACCCGTGAATCATCATTTGAATTGTTGAAAGCATCAATTTGATGCCTGACGATCCTTGGAAGGAATTTCACATCCATTTGAACGATTTCTTTCCCTCCTGTCCATTTGAAAACTTAGGAAGATGATCCTTTCTCAGTTTTAATGCCTAAATATATTGACTAAAAATCAGTAGTCACTTTCTTAGTGCTTCACACAAGCGAGTAAGCGAACAACTTCAATCACAAATCTTGTTTTTACACTTTTATAGGGATTTAGCCTTAATCTTTCAAGCATAGATTTATCAAATAAGTGAAGCTTCTGATGAGTAGGTTTAGGCCCGATCTTCCGAAAGGTATGTCGATTGGGGTGGAGAACTCGACGTTGATGATCCGCGGCACTCGAGCGGTTCGAGTACCCCTGCAATCACTACACCATGGCTTCGTTGGTTATCAACCGTGCTGCACACGCTTGACCTCGCCAAGAAGGCTAATCCCTGCAAGTGCAATCGAGAACACGAGCAACAACGTAGAAGACACGATCGGAAATCGCGAAATTGGGGTCTCACAAACCGTAGAACGACGATTTTATTGATCTAAGCAAAACCCACCGAATATGACCGGCGGCTGCAGTATTTATAGGCTAGGGTTCGACCAAAACACGATTAGACGCGTCCCTAATGGACTCTTACGGGATACAAGGCCCAAAGGCCCGATTCGGTGGCGCAGCACCGGACAGAAATCTGGACTCGACTTGTTTCGACGATTCCCAATGACTCCGGAGGAATTTTGAGGTGGGACCAGAACCATTGGAAAGTTTATCTTCTCCTCTTTCCGTGCATATGTAGAACGTCGAAAACGGAGTCCGTATGCCTCCTGGGCGTCTGTTTTAAGGTGGACTGCTCCTGGACTCCGAGTTGAACTCGAGTCCGAGTTGTAAACTGTTTTCATCTACTTGTGGACGTCCCAGGTGGTTCTCCACGCTCCGAAGGCCTCCTTCCTTCACTTGTTGATCTTTTCCATTATTCCCAATAACAATTAAATCATCACATAGCAATCTATTCTCAAACTCACATGCAAAAGAAGTTAAGAACGAATTCACCTGCTGATTTAATAACTGTGCCCGTGCTCTTGTGATTGGTCCTTGCAGTTCAATGCGCGTCTCTGCTGTTGTTATGTCCTCATCATCCTCCCCCTCTTGAATTGGAGTCGTCCTCGACTCAAGTTCATCTTCTTCTCCCAAGTACGGTCGCAAATCTGAAATGTTAAATGTAGGACTAACCCCAAAATCGGGAGGCAATTCAAGCTTATATGCATTATCATTAATCTTTTCAACGATCTTAAAAGGACCAGCAGCTCGTGGCATAAGTTTAGATTTTCTCAAGTCGGGAAATCGCTCTTTTCTCAAATGTAACCACACCAAATCGCCCGGTTTAAGTTTTACTTCTTTTCTACATTTACTACCTGCAATCCTATACTTCTCATTCATCATTTCAATATTTTTCTTTGTAGTTTCATGCATCTTAAGAATGAATTCAGATCGTTGTGTAGCATCCAAATTTATAGTTTCAGAAGGAGGCAAAGGTAGTAAATCAATAGGAGCACGGGGATTGAAACCATACACTACCTGGAATGGACTTACCTTTGTCGTGGAGTGAACGGATCTGTTGTAAGCAAATTCTATATGTGGTAAACACTCCTCCCACAACTTCAAATTTGTTTTCAAGACAGCCTGTAACATAGTGGATAAAGTACGATTAACTACCTCGGTCTGTCCATCCGTTTATGGGTGACATGTAGTTGAAAACAGCAACTTGGTTCCCAACTTATACCACAAAGTTCTCCAAAAATGACTTAAAAATTTTGCATCATGATCAGAAACAATGGTATTTGGC
Source organism: Tuctoria greenei (assembly GCA_036927565.1). Lineage (NCBI taxonomy): Eukaryota > Viridiplantae > Streptophyta > Magnoliopsida > Poales > Poaceae > Tuctoria > Tuctoria greenei. The sequence continues at coordinate 153,130,585 of JAYESD010000005.1, read as the reverse complement.
ACACCATGTAAACGAACAATTTCCGTCATAAATAAATCAGCAATGTGTGAGGCATTATCATTCTTATGACAAGGTATAAAGTGTGCCATTTTGGAAAAACGATCAACAACTACAAAAATACTATCCCTCCCCCTCTTAGTCCTAGGCAATCCCAAAACAAAGTCCATAGAAATATCCTCCCAAGGTACTCTAGGAACAGGAAGAGGCATATAAAGACCATGTGGGTTAAGACGAGACTTAGCTTTGTTGCAAGTAGTGCATCATGACACGTAGCGCTCGACATCACGCCTCATCTTTGGCCAAAAGAAGTGTGTGGACAGCACATCTTCGGTTTTCTTCACTCCAAAATGTCCCATCAAACCTCCTCCATGTGCTTCCTGCAAAAGCAATAGACGAACGGAGCTAGCTGGAACGCATAGCTTGTTAGCACGATAGAGGAGACCCTCTCGCAGCACATATTTATTCCAAGTTCTTCCATCTCTACAATTTTCAAAAGCAACTTTGAAGTCCAAATCAGTAGGATATAATGCTTTAATTGTTTCCAAACCAAAGATTTTATGATCAAGTTGGGACAGCATGGTATAACGCCTAGATAATGCATCGGCAATGATATTTTCCTTCCCTTTCTTATGCTTAATGATGTATGGAAACGACTCTATGAACTCAATCCATTTAGCATGTCGTTTAGTCAGATTGGTTTGACACTTAAGATACTTCAATGATTCATGATCGGAATGTATGACAAACTCCTTAGACCAAAGATAATGTTGCCATGTTTGTAATACACGGACTAAGGCATACAATTCCTTATCATAAGTGGAGTAATTCAGAGAAGGACCATGAATTTTTTCACTAAAGAAAGCAACGGGTTTACCTCCTTGTATAAGAACGCCTCCAATACCAATGCCGCTTGCATCGCATTCTAGCTCAAAGGTCTTGTCAAAATCAGGAAGTTGTAGTAATGGTGCTTGTGTAAGCTTCGATTTGAGAGCATCAAAAGCTTGTTGCTGCTGTTCGCCCCATCGAAATGGAACTCCCTTCTTCGTTAGCTCATGTAGAGGTGCTGCAATGGTGCTGAAATCCCGCACAAAGCGCCGATAAAATCCTGCAAGACCAAGAAAACTACGAACCTGTGTGACGGTAGTTGGGGCTGGCCAGCTGGTGATTGCTTCAATTTTTGCCTCATCGATCTCAATTCCCTGCGAGGAAACGACATAGCCAAGAAACGAGACTCGATTGGTGCAAAAAACGCACTTTTCGAGGTTACCAAACAAACGTGCATCTCTCAAAACAGTAAAAACAGCACGTAAATGATCAAGATGTTCATCATATGACTTGCTGTAAATGAGGATATCATCAAAGTAAACCACCACAAATTGTCCAATGAAAGCACGTAAAACCTCGTTCATTAATCGCATAAAGGTGCTGGGTGCATTAGTTAAACCAAAAGGCATGACTAACCACTCATAAAGTCCAAACATGGTTTTAAATGCAGTTTTCCATTCATCTCCTAGTGCCATTCTAATTTGGTGGTAACCACTACGCAAGTCAATTTTTGTGAAGATGATAGCACCACTCAATTCATCAAGCATGTCATCTAATCGAGGAATAGGATAACGATATCGAATGGTGATGTTATTAATCGCTCGACAATCAACACACATGCGCCAACTACCATCTTTCTTAGGAACCAAAAGAACAGGAACGGAACAAGGGCTAAGGCTTTCACGAATGTACCCGCGGTCCAAAAGATCTTGGACTTGTCGCTGAATTTCCTTAGTTTCTTGTGGATTCGCCCTGTAAGCTGCACGATTTGGCAAACTTGCTCCTGGAATCAAATCGATCTTGTGTTCAATGCCTCTCATCGGTGGTAAACCAGGGGGTATCTCGGAGGGAAACACATCCTCAAACTCCTGCAAAAGGTTAGCAACAGCAGGGGCAATGCAATAGACAATTCATGAAGTGAAAACATGGCTTCGTTGCAAACTAAAGCATAGCACATCCCCTTAGCATCGAATAAATCATCAAGTTCAGATTTAGTTGCGAGCAATGATGGTGATTTTAACTTAAAAAATTGCTGTTTTTCAGATTCTAATTTAGTTGCGTTGCCCTCACGAATTTTACTCTTCTCAAAATGCACAATTTCAGCAGGAGTCATGGGGAGCAAAGTGATTTTCTTTCCCTTATGCATGAGAGTATATTTATTGGTTCTACCATGATGAATAGCATCTGTATCAAATTCCCAAGGACGACCCAATAAAAGAGAACAAGCATCCATAGGAACAACATCAAAATCAGCAAAATCATGGTATGAACCAATTGAAAAATGGATTCTCGCTGTTTGTGTTACCCGAACCTTACCGCTGTTGTTGAACCATTGAATGTGGTACGGATGAGGGTGTGCTCTTGTTGTCAAACCGAGTTTCTTGACGACGTCCGTGTTTACCAAGTTATTGCAGCTACCTCCATCAATTATAGTGTGTACACGGCAGTCCTTGACGACGAGAAACATGTGGAAGAGGTTGTGTCGTTGTAGCTTGTCGTCGGTCTCCACTTTGGAGCTCAAGGCACGCTGCACAATGATGCTCCTATAGTTCTCCGTCGCCACTGCACCAAGTACCTCTTCTTCGGTGTGTTCGTCATTTGGATCTGTAAAGTCAGTAGCAAGAGAATATTCATCTTCAACATCCGAAGTACTATCATACCCGCCATCGTCGCGTGCTATGTATGCTCGTTTGCTCGGGCAATCTCTCATCATATGACCAAGTCCCTGGCAGCGGTGACACTTAATGTCGGAAGTACGACCCGTAGAAGGAGTGGACGACGAAGGCTTGAATGATGTCGCCTTGCTGCCTTCCGGCACGCGAGAAGGTGGAGCAGCAGGTATAGTTCGTTGGCCGCCATTGGGTGGTGTAGTCGCTGCACGGGGGGCCGAAGATGGTGCTGTTTTGGATGGTGTAGTTGCTGCACGCAGCGTGAAGTTGCTCCTCGTGCGTTGTTGCTGTTGTTGTCGGCCCTGCAATTCTTTTTCTGCCAACATAGCAAGCTCAAACAATCTGTTAACAGTATCATATTCTTTGTAATCAACAATGTCTTGAATTTCACGCCTCAACCCCCCATAAAAACAAGCTATTTTATCATCCATGTCCTCCACTACCCCACAACGCAGCATACCCTTTTGTAACTCCTGATAATACTCCTCTACGGACATGTTACCTTGGTCTAAACGCTGCAATTTTTGCATAGAGTTAGCTATGCTAGACTAAGTTTGGCTATGTTTGCTTTTATTTCTCTAAGTTAGCTTCATTTGAGCAATTGTAGCTAATCTGTGCTACCAAAGATGTCTGCACTTGTGGCTCCATCAGCTTCATTTGAGAAATTATAGCTAATCTGTGCTACCAAAGTTATGCTATATTTAGCTCTGAAGCCAAACAAGTTGCTGGCCAACTCATTTGTGATGCCAGGAGCATCCTCACGCCCATATCTAGGTACCACTAGGTGTGGCGATGGAGTCTGGGCATATGCTACCGATCTCTATGATACAAGAATGCCTTGGGTTGTCGATGTAAAGTGAGCTTGCTAGTTGCTGTTGCTGCCATCAGTCTCTTGGTTGATCAGTTATAGGTCCGGAGCTAGGCGCCGCCAAGTAAACCTCAAGAACCTGGTCGCCACTATGAAAGAAGCTAGCCTATTTAGAATAAGAAGATAAAATTGCCATTGCTGGTGAGCAACTTTAACATGCTTGTCACCCTCGCAATGTATAGGAACCTTTTGGTCAGTCGCCTTAAACCCTAGAATGCCTTATCAAATCCTAGAATGCTTCCATCTTTTTCTTCATGCAACACTTCATGTAGAGTTAATATGCCATTTATTAAATTTTTGTCTTATTAGATCTAGCATGGAAAGCCCTAAGAAGACTGGTCCTGGTAGTAACAATAAAGAAGACAATATAGAACTTACTGACTCCAACAGTTTAGGCTCCACAGTCCATCAGATCCTTTTCCGAATATAAAAGTTAAAAAGACTTCAGTGGATCTAGACCCAGAATATGATCCTACCGACGAGGTATGGATCACAAATCTTAACTTCAGCAGTTCAAGTTAATGTTGGTTGTCATGTATACGAAGTCTTATAATTTTTTTCTACCTAGATTAATCGCGAAGACAATGAGGTGACTTTGGCTCCTAAAACTGCAGAAGGTTCTCCGATGGATGAATCCTCAGCTTCACTCAAGCGGAAATGAGGGCAACAATGTCCCAATAAGGGTCCATTGGAATGCATCGTGTACATAACAAGGGTCGGTCCAGGTGGTCTTCCCCAAGAACCACTGGATTCAGTTACCAAGTACCATAATGCATGTGGTTTCTTGTTAGGGAGGTTGTGCCGATCACAACCGAGAATTGGAGGAAATTACCCAAGCAGACCAAGAATGAGTTGTGGGAAAGGACAAAGAAACAATTCAAGTTCCCGAAAGGCACATAAGAAGCTGTAAAGAAAGCAACATTGATCTCTCGCGGCAAGAAGTTTCATGGCTGGAAGAGTGAAATGAATGCTTATGTTAAGGCCGATAAGGTCCCTAGCCCGAGGAAGATGTGAAAAATCACACAAGCTTAGTGGCAAAAGTTTGTTCATCAAAAGAGGACACCTGATGCTAAAGTCTAAGTGCAACTAGGTCAGAGCTTGCAAAAAAGAACAAATACCATCATCGCTTGGGGTCCGCCGGATATGGCCCCAAAGTCCAGAAATGGAATAAGATATTAGACGAAATTACTAGTAAGGGCAATCCTCGCCCATTAGAAGGGTGTGATGAGTGAACTCAACGGTGGGTCTTTGCTAGGTCAGGTTTGACCGATGAGGGCAAACTTGAAAAGCCCGACTCTCTGTATGAAGTAGAGGATAAAATGAAAGAAGTATCTGAAAAGCAACAGAAGGGTCTCTTCAAGCCGAAGTGGGAGAATGACCAACTTACCGCTATCTTAGGAAACCCTAAACACAGCGAACGGGTTCGAGCGGTCTCTTCTCAAATGTCTTGGCTAGATGGTTTCCCTAAAGATAAAGACACATATAGAAGACGTGAGAAGTTTAAGAAAACACTTGATGAAACGATTGCTCAAAAGGTCAAAGAAAATATGCATGAAATAATGGAACAACTTAGACAATGTGGACAATTAGTGGCACTGAGTACAGTGATGGTTCCGGTGCAAAAGGATCAATTAGTATCTCGAACTGCCTACCCTAGCAGCGTTGGTTCTGTGCTAGGCTCAGGGTCAACCCATAAGTTCCATATCGATGATATTGCTAACGACAAATCTTGTCGTCTTCTTGTCTCGATAGGCAGAGCAGGGAACAAAACCAAACAAGTTGCCACTGCTATGGCAAAGCCTGATCGTGACTTCAACGGGAATCCACTTCCATTGTATTATGCTGTGGTGCAAGTTCTTTAGATCATTGATAATGATTATGAAGATTATGAAATAGACCACGTCACACCTGAGGGGATTGCGACTCTGGGGCCGGCTGTCAAATGATTAATCCTTTGGCACCAACGCGATATCGTGTTTGACGATGAGCCAATTTCTAGCCCCGTCGCATCTCCAAATACTGCAACCCCATCTTATAAGGCGAATGTGCATGAAGATCCACTCCCAGTCCAGGAAGGTCCACTCCCCCTATGTCTCAGCAGGGATGATAGTAACCTTGCTAGTAAAGATATCCAAGAGCAACAAGTTGGACAACAACTTCAAGCAGTACCAGAGCAAGTTGTTGCTAGTAAAGAGCAACCAGTTGAGCAACAGCTTGAAGTAGTACTAGAGCCAGCTGCTGGGAGTAAAGAGCAATCAGTTAAACAACAGGTTCAACAAGCCAGTGTCCAGCTTCCGACGACTACTCCTCGATCATTATTGCCTATCAAAGTTAGCCCATACGAAAATAAGAAACCTTTATCAGAAGTGCCAAAGTATTTGGAAACTATGAAGGAAAATATTATAAAATCGAGTGCATCTCGTTCTTCTCATCAGCCATAATTAGGAAATATCATGGAGTGGGAAGAAGACGGTGTCATGTATAATCGGCGGACGGCTTTAGTTAAACTAGGAGTTCCAATATACAAGCTAGAGGATGTTCCACCTAAATTTGAGAATGGGAAGCCGCTCATGACATCTGTACAACATAGCAAACAACCCGTCCCGCTCAGAAGAATGCATGAGTGGTACATCCTTGCCAACACAAGATATGGTCTTAATTGCATCACATTTCGTATTCCAAAACAAGCATTCTGGAGCACTAGAGAAGATAGACGAGTCATTTTATTTGAAGAGCTGCGTCCCCTTTTGCATCGGGGCATGCTCGAAATCAACCTGCTGCTCGTCTGGTGCTTGTAAGTGCTCTAATATTTTGTATTTGCTTTTCTTACTACACTCATACGTATTTCATGATATTATAACAATTCTGGACTTCTTCAATAGGATGCAATACATGGATAATGAAAAGTTGGCGCGCAAGACAGGTATCCTTGAGCCTACTAGGATTGCAAAGGCGCTATTCGACGTCCAGGCGGATCGAAACTCAGAACAGTTCAAGCATATGAAAAAAAATATTTTGAAAAAGCAATCGCAAAACTTAAGAAGGATAAAAGGACAGAAGTTGAAGCTTACATAGCACATGCAATGTCTAACTTTGTCAGAGACGACAAGGACCTCGTAAGGGCTCCGTACAACTTAGAGTAAGTTCAACACATGACATTGAAATAGCAGTTATTGGTAATTGTTAACACATGTGTTTGTGTGTTTGCAGTGATCACTACATAATGATCTTCATCAAGCAACCGCAGGGAAAGGCAACAGTCTTGGACTCGGCCGGTTTCCCACCAGATTGTTACAAATATTTCAATTCCATTTTAAAACTGTACGTTTATTCAATAATTTTAATTTACACACATTTAGAATGTGTTGACAAGTTTTATATGACATTTCTTGTATTACAACGCTTGGCGATTTTACGCGGAACAGCTTGGCGGTGAGATACCTTCCAATACAAATGCATTGGACATTAAAACGTATTATGCTTGTCCGAAGCAGCCTGCTGGGAGTGTCTTATGCGGGTATTATGTATGCGAGCATCTTCGGACCGCCGGCGTATATAGAGTGAATCGTGAGGATGTAAGTTATCCTTAATGTCGATACCTTATTTTCTTACTTTTGAGTTTCATTTTCATTGTAACTAGCATAGTTTAATACTTATATTCTCTGCTATTCAATATTACCAGAAACATTATTTTCATATTTTCATTCCAACTTCAAAATTCAATTGCTCATAGTACAACTACTCCAAAAATACCAACTAAATTCCTGTATACTCTCAATTTGATCTATACTTTGAGATTGTTCAAACCAACACATTCTAAACCTTGTTATGTGTTATATTGCAGCACACGAAGAATCTGAATGAAGAATGGCCGGTTTGTAGAAGTATTCCTGATGGAGGAGCCGACAGGATTGCTTCTGAACTCTGTTAGTTCATTCATCGTGAAATTTTGCACAAAAAGGGGATGTTCTTTGATGAGAATGGTACAACAGTTGATGTGCCAGAACTTTGCGACTATGCCAATACAAACAATTTTTAGTGAAAACTTGTAAACTATGAGATGAATTGTATGTGTAACTTGTACATATGTATATTGTTTTAGTGAAATTGACTTATGTGATGATAATATTGTTGACTTTTGTTATGTGATGATATTGTTGATGTTTGTTCTGTGATTATATTGAATTCACCTGGAAATTAGAAATAACAGCAGCAGTACTGCATATGTTATACCTTATCACAGGCAGTTATTAACCAACGGCTAGGCATGCCTGTGAAAAACAATTATCACAGGCGGCTAGATACAGGTAAAGAACCATCTGTGATAACCTATTTATCACAGGCGGTTACTGTTAAGGTAGAAACCGGTTGTGGTAAAAGGTCTTCACAAGCGGCTTGATGTAGGTCAACATCTGCCTGTGATAACACCATTATCACAAGCGTTTAGTTATGCTGCAAGACCCTCCTGTGATAAGACAATTATCACAAGCAGATATATATGCTGCACAATCAGCCTGTGATAACTTATCTTCATAGGCGGCTAGCATAAGTAAAAATCGCCTGTGATAATGTTTCTTCACAGGCGGTATCACTTCTCTGCCTGTGAAATTGCGGATTATCACATGCTCTTCGTTTTAGGCGGTTTTAAAAACTGCATGTGATAATAGGTTTGGAGCCGCCTGCGATAAGGCTTATTGTAGTAGTGTCAAATGAATGGCGTCCTGTATGTCTGCTTAAAAAGACTGTCTTGCCTCCTCCACCATAAACCAAATCCTGATGATGGACATTTTATCAGTCATGACTGCGCGTAGGGTATCACGAACCTGGTTTAAATTTTGTGGAGCTTGGCCAACTGTCTGTTGTTTCCCTCGGCTGCCTTGTAAAGTTCACGGAAGAGTAGAGCCGGGGCCAGACCTTGCAAGCAGATGTACTGTCAAAACCTAGCCGAAAGCCATTCCCAACTGGAACCGTTGTGGCAGCTGTGAATAGGTTCACCTGGGTTGTCTTCTTTTTCTTTCTTTCTTCCTTAATTCCAATCCTAGACGCTGATGGTTCATCCAATATTTTCTAAGAATCGATTCAACGTTTTGAAAAAATAAAGTCAACATTTATTATCCACTATTTAAAAATTTGCACAAAATGTTGAACTAAATTTCCAATATGTTGAGCATTATATGAAAACATTGGTTTATGGAATATATAGTTAAATAATATAGATTTACATTAGATCTCAGTTTATGCATTAATTATAATAAGAAACAAAAATATGAAAATGAAGAAAATATAGCTAAAATTTAATAAAAAAAATGAGTTTGAAATTTTTAACTCAATGAAAATACCCCAGGCGCATATGATCCATTCATTTGTTCCTCTACCTCCACACATCTATGATCCATTCATTGGTTCTTCTATGTTTAAAATTCGTGCTCTGCTCACTTGAGGTAAACTGGGCGCGTTGTTGGAGACGAAAGCTAGGCAAACCCAAAACTGGACATCAAACATCCAATTGCCTACTTATTTTGGTATCTGCCATTGGAGTCAGCCTAAGATATTTAGCAGAGCAACTTCAACTTCAAAGCTCTATTCTTGATCTCACAGTACCTTACGGAACCACCACCGTATCCTTTGGTGTCCTCTCCTATTCTGCTTCAAAGTAAGCTCTATTTCTGTACTCCATCTCTGAATTTAAAATAATTTATCATTCTTCACATCATATCTTATGGTGACTCATATAGCTAAAACTTCTGTTCTTCACCATGAACTTGTTTTCTCAAAATCATTATTGTCACTCTAATGCCTGAGACTCACAGAGTACCCCAACTCCTCTTCGACTAGTGTGGCCAAAGAGAAATAACTCAAACACTCTTGATACTTCTGTGTAAGATCCTCAATTCACAACTTAGAGTTTTTACCGGTCACCAAGATAAGCAATCATCTAGATCATATGATAATATATAATTATATGTTCTACATTCACAAACATTTTCACATTAATGGTTCTAACTCAATCATTAAATAATCATAACTTGAGGTTCCAAACTCTAATGGTTATGAAGTTTGCAATATATCAACCAACACTTCAGGAACCTTGTAGGTAGGGTCATCCTTTGTGTGTTCAGCTCACATGGAGCCCCGGGAGCATGTACCACTTGAAAGCTAAGTTTTGTTGATGCTGGAATTTTTGTAGCAATCTCAGAACCCCACATGAGGTCTATACCAACATATTTTGGTGTTTCCACATGCACAAAAGAGTGTTTCATAGAGTGTGCTAAGCATTACACTGCAACACATAAATAACTGTTGTGGGTAAGAAATTACATTGCAGCATTCTGAACCTTCAACATATATCTCTAGATATTATAACCCATAGAATATTTGCCTTTACATCGATCTCTTATATAAATAAGTGGTGAAGTAATAGATTGACCGATAAAAACCCATGGGGTCGGTATTACACATATTTATCTAGGAGCACAACTGGTTAGATAAAACTAGACGAAACCAAGAAATATCAAAATTGACATTTACTTACTCATGTTATTCTTTATTGATAGAGTAAACACTGTAAAGACATTGAATGATATGTGCTAATTGCTTCTTGATTTACCCATTCAACCAACACTATTGTATTTGTTGTCCGCCAATTGTTCACTTAATAGTTGAATGGCCGATGTGGATCAATTGCTTTTTCTTGTTACCAGTCACATGTGACCCATCAACTGAATAAAGCAACTAGATAAAAAATAAATATATACTCTAGCATATCAGTTTTGGCCATCATCAAAATAGATGATTTGGTTGGTTGGCCTAAAATCAAACACAAAATCATTTGATATCCTTCTCAAAGTAAAAGAAAAGGCAAGTAACAGAAAAACATTAAATATATGTACTAATAAAGAAGTCAGTTTATTTCTCTTAACTCATGTACGGACCATTAAAAAGTAAAGGATAAAGATTCCAACCAGTATTTTATGGAGCAATATATATATATATATATATATATATATATATATATATATATATATATATATATATATTTGCAAGATCCTTGAAGCAAACAAGAAAAACACTGTTCAAACCTTGGACGAAACAACTAATAATCAAGGCATAAAAAATACTTCACGTTAAGTGAAACCTGTTCAAGCATGTGAGATGGTGCAGATTAAAAAATAAGAACATGTTTGCATTCTTATTCAAGAATATGAACATTGTTTTCAAAGAGCCAGAATATAAACATGGGGGGTTTGGCATGCATTTAATCAAGACATGTTAACCTGCAAGCAGTGATTGAAATATCATCCAAATATTCTGTAAAAATACAGAGTTGCTTATATACACAACTTTGTCTAGGCAAAAGCCCTGGCATCGGGAAAGAAGTATTGTTAGAAATACATAAAGGATCAATTAATCACTTAGATCACTTCGGATTGTACATAGATGAACTACATGAACTCTCTCTTTAATACTTAAGCGCTAATCTCTTGATCAGCGCAAAACAGATGAATACCTTCTCCACTCGTGCTTGACGATGCAGCCACGATTAAGAGAAGGTGTTGATCACAAAGAAGGCTTAGGCACCGAATTAGATGGCACAATCCCCTTGGGCATTGCCAAGAGCAGTGGCGCCTGGAGTGGAGCCTTCCGCTTCTTTTCCGTCTCTGACTTATCAGACTTCTGATTGTGGTGTTGTATTGTGTTTGCACACATGTCTGTTGGTGTGTTGTGTCTCTACAAGAGAGACACATACTTATTACTTAATCCTGAGTTTATAATCCAACATTCTCCTCCTCGAGCTAAGGTCTGAACTTACTTATTTACCATACTTTGTGTTCATTTGTTCATGCTTGACATTTAGGGCTTGACGCATCACAACAATCATGTACGTATTGTTGGTCTCGAAGACCACAATATATATCACAACAGTCATTTACTTGGAAGCTAAATATCCAGATGATCACAAGCTCTATCTTAAACCCATACTTGTAACATGTTCACCGAGCACGTTGGGTAGAAGACCTTTTGTTGGTGGCTCTGCCCCATTCGCTCGGTACTTATATGCTGAAGACTTATAGTGTGATCTTGGATTCTTTCCTTCACAACATAAAACTTAATGTTATTGTGTTTGGCAGCACCATTCAACACACACACACAATTTCTATCACCCCACCACCATCTTTCTCTTCGTTCGCTACATTTGATGTAGCAGAGATATTGGGAGTGTTTGGAGCAAGGAAGCACTCGATGACAGCTTTAATGGAGGGATTGCCAATGGAGAAGCACCTCCCAGAAATAGAAAAAACAACAACACTGACCATTGCACCACAAAGAACAGACAACTCATGAGCCTTGTTGAACAGGCCCTGGCGGCGCATGGAGAAGCCTACCTGACGTGTTACTCAGGATCGATGCACTTGATCTCACTCTTTTGCCTTCCATGGTTTTCTTGCCTTTCACCATCTCTCTATAACAATGAGGTTTCTTGACTAAGAGTAGTATATGTTGATGGAGATAATATCATGTGATGAAATGGAACACATAAGTACTGTTTATATAGGCAATTATATGATGATGAAAAAGGAGCTGAGATCTAAAAGATTTGAAAGCACTTTTTTTGTGGTGGCTCATAGCTGGATACTTGGTACATTATGCTTTTTGGAAGATGTATATTTATCATTTATTGTAGTCAAAATAGATTTTATTTAGTGTTGGCATTGCACTATTTGGAGTACAGATAGACATTGCCGGTACTAGAGTAAATGCCTACCATAGAACAACTTTGACTGCAAATTTGCAGCGGCACTACATAAATAAGTGATTCTAATGACATTCAAATATGAAAGAATGTGCCCACTGGTAATTTATTCAGCCTCTACTGTGCAAGATAGTACATTTAATCTATCCAACTAATTCATAACTAGTTTTCTTTCTCTGGCTCTATCTAATAGTTGGGTTTTCATATTCCTTTTTTTTGCACACATGAATACTCTTTTTATGATATTAGCAAATCTGTGCTATTTACGAGTAATGAAAGGATGCTAGATAGCCTGTCAGCAGTGATGGAAAAGATTTGTCACTACTACAAAAAGCATTTTCACAGGTGCCTCGATTTTTCAAACACAGGCGGTCTGTAAAAAAATGCGACTGTGATGACAAATGATACAATAACCGTCTGTGATTACAGAACATCACAGGCGGATTTTAAGAATCAACTTCCTGGGTAAATACATTATTTTCTCAGACGGTTATTAATTAAGAACCGCCTGTGATATGGCAAACTTCACAGGCGGTTCTTAATTAACTAACACATGGGTAAATACATGATTTTCACGGGCGGTCGTTGTTTAAGAACCGTATGTACTGGTTCAATCATCACAAGCGGTTTTTATTGAAGAACCGCCTGGGGAAAGTCATTGTTTTCACAGGCTGCTTGTTAATTAGGAACCGCCTGTGATGCTGATGAGCTCCTGTCAAGCTAATCCCTATACAACAAGCTCTTGTAGATGCAAGTAACACCCGTGGCTCATCATTTGGATTGTTGAAAGCATCAATTTGAAGCCTGATGATCCTTGGAAGGATTTTCCCATCCATTTGAAGAATTTCTTTCCCTCCTGTCTATTTGAAAACTTATGAAGGTGCTCCTTTCTCAGTTTTAATGCCAAAATATATTTACTAAAAATCAGTTGCTACTCTATTAGTGCTTCACACAAGCGAGGAAGCGAACAACTTCAATCACAAATCTTGTTTTTACACATTCATAGGGATTTAACCTTAATCTTTCAAGCATAGATTTATCAATAAGTGAAGCTTCCTTATCACACATGTTAATGATAGTTATAAGTGAATGATGTGCTGAAGATAACAAAATCTGAATCGGACTGAAGATAAAGAGATCCTGTATATTTGTGGCAATGTCCAGGTTAGACAACGTGAAGTTATGATGGCAAACATCAACAACATGAAAAGTGATGTTAAGGTTATGCTTGCATCAACCCAGGCATGTTGTCAGGGTATAACACTTGTGGGGGCAAGCATAACCGTGATGCTCCAACAAGTCTTATGCCCTCACAACATGCCTTGGTTGATGCAAGTATAACCTTGGCATCACTTTTCATGTCGTTTAAGGCTGCCATCATAGCTTCATGTTCTCTAACCTGGACATTGTAACTCATATGCAGCATATCTTTATCTTCTGTCCCGTTGAGATTTCCTTAGCTTTGACACACCCTTCACTTGTAACTGCCATTAACATGTCTGATGAGGAAGCTTCACTTATTGGTAAATCCATGCTTGAAATATTAAGGTCAAATTCCTATGAAAAGGGTAAAAACAAGATTTGTGATCGAAGTTGTTCGCTTCGTTGCTTGTGTGAAGCACTAAGAGAGATGGTACTAATTTGTAGTCAATATATTCAGACAGTAGAACTGATAAAGTAGCATATTTGTAAGGTTTTAAAATGGAGAGAAGAGAAAGAAATCTTTCAGGGCTTGTTTCGGTGTACTCAATCTAATTGGATTGAAGTGGATTGAAGTGAAGAATGAACTAATTTTCTTATCAATCCACCTTAATCCACTTATATTGAAGTGGATCCACTCCTATCCAAACAAGCCCTCAAATCGATGGGAAGTATCGTCAGACTTCAATTGGAGCTTTTAACAATCCGAATGATGAGTTCCGTCTGTTACTTGCATCTACAAGAGCTTGTTGTGAAGGGATTAGCTTGACAGGAGCTTCAAGAGTTGTGCTTCTAGATGTTGTTTGGAACCAAGCTGTTGGAAGGCAAGCCTGATCATCATAGGTCAGAAGAAATTTATATACACATACACTTTGATAACTTATGGAACAGGTGAAGGTGATAAATATAATTATGTAATAATATTCGAAACATAAGCTGAATTTAATAATGTTCGAAACATGCTATCTCATGCTAAAATAGAGCACTGTTCTAAGTTGATTTCAGAGGATACAAATGTATACAATATATATAATACATTTTTTCCAGCATTGACATCTTCTCGCATATAGTGTTTCAAATCCTTTTTAATGCTTCTCTCTACACGCTTGATGGTTTCTGTTTCGGTGAAAAGGTACAGCTCTTCATTCTGATTATATTCCTCTTCATTATCTCCCACATTCTCAACCCCAACAATATTTTGCTTTCCAGAAACAACTACGTGCATCTTCTCAGTTTCTGGATCTTGAACATAAAAAACTTGTGCAACACTGTCGGCGAGAACCCACAGGTCATCTTTATAACCCACTTTATTCAAGTCTACCAATGTCAGCCCGTAATTGTCCACTTTCACACCAACAAGATGTTTGACCCATTGACCCTTAAATACGAGCATTGCCATTCTTTTGCCATAATCGAGTTCCCATATTTCCTCTATCAACCCGAAGTATGTGGTCTTTTGCCCTTGTGAATCATAAGCCTCAATACAAACACCACTATTTTTTGAAACACTCTTATTGTCTTTTTTCTTTAGTGTAAAATGTGTAACCATTGATGTCATATGCTTGCCATGATGTCACCAAAGCAGATGGGCTAGAAGCTAACTTCTTCATTGTTGCCTCTTCTATAGAGTTTCCGTATGGTATATTTTTGTCCATTAACCATTCAGTGAAATATCTTATGTGCTCTTTCATGATTCAATTCTCTATGTCTTGGTTTTTTTCACGAAGCTCAATTTGGTGTTCCTCGATGTACGACTCAGCTATTGCGAGCTGTTGTAGTACACCAAAATGTGCACGGTGTACATTCTTGTAATCTTGAACGATAAAAGATCTCTTACCCACTTTGCCTCTCCCATGTAGTCTACCCTCATGTACTGGTATAGGCACACCTATCGGTTTTCCATCTTTGATGTAGTCTGCGCAACCCTCATTCACTTCTTCAGTGGTGTATCCTTCCATAATTGAACCCTCTAGGTGAGCACAAGTTCCGCACATAACCTTTTAATACTCCTAAATATCTCTCAAACGAAAACATATGATGTAAATATAGTGGCCCCAATAGTTTTATATGATCAACAAGATGTATGATTAGGTGTACTTGCATATCAGAAAAGGATGGTGGGAAACACATCTCAAGCTTGCACATTGTCTCGACGATGTATGTTTTCACATAGTCTAAATCTTCACGTGCTATCACCTTTTGCGATACTGCATTGAAGAAGTAACACAAATGTGTGATGACAACTTTTATATGCTCAGGTTTGATGACTCTTATTGCAATGGCAAGGAACACTGTCACCATCATGTGACAGTCGTGAGAATTATAACCGAATAAAGACAAGTCTTTCATCGAGACTAGTTGGCGGATATTGGATGAGAAACTCGTGGGCAATTTGATCCCACGCAAGCATTCGCAAATTAATTTTTTCTCTTCTAGCGTCAAGTTGTAGCTGGCTGGGGGAAGGTAATGCTTCCCGTTCGCCTTTTCTACTAGATGAAGCTCTGGTCTCAAATCAAGATTTACTAGGTCCATACGTGAATTTAATCCGTCCTTTGTTTTCCTCGACATGTCTAGCAAGGTCCCAATGATGCTGTCAAATATATTCTTTGTAACGTGCATCAAATCAATACTATGGCAAAATTCCAGATTCTTCCAATATGGAAGATACTTGAAACAAATTGATTGTTTCTTGAAAGCCATGTCATTTGTATCACCCGAAGATGTACTTTTCTTTCTCTTGATTCCTTTACAGTTTTTGCCCTTACTGGAAGCAATATGAATGTTCTTGACCATTTCGAACACAAGTTTTCCACTGTAAGGTTTTGGTGCAGTATCCTTTTCGATTTTGTTATCAAATTGTTCTTTCATCTTCCTATACTTGTGTGTATATCTCAAGAGCCGTCGGTGTCTCATGTACACCGTCATTCTGGATGAAGTGAGGTATAGAAATCCAGTTCTATCCACGCACCTTACACAACCTTTCTTCCCTTTCACTGGTCCTGCTAATGTAACAGTCTGTGGTGATCATGCACGATAACGAATATCATTGCTCTTAGCGTGAAATAATCTCGCTTGTACTCATCACATGTACGTACCTCTTCATTCCACTATTTCACCATATCTTCCATTAAAGGATCCAAGAACACATCAATTTCGATGTCGGGTTGTCTCGGACCTTGGATAAGAACAGATAACAAGATATATTTCCTTTTGTGACACAACCACATTGGTAGGTTGTACATCATTAAGACCACGGGCCATGTGCTGTGTATGCTCCTTTTTTTCACCAAACGAATTCATTCTGTGTGTACCCAAGGCAAGCCTCACATTTCTGATTTCCTTTGCAAATTCAGGATACTGAATATCAAAAAATTTCAACTGCATTGCAGCACTAGGTTGTCGAATATGTTTTTCATTCTTCTTGCATTTCTCGAAATGCCAACGCATAAGTTCAATCTCCCTAGGGTTTGAGAACAAACGCTTCAAGCGATCAATTACCGGAAGGTACCACATCACCATGGCAAGAATTTTTCTCTTATTCTTCCCGTCTGCATCTCTAGAAGTATCGTCATTGTCACCTTCAGGACCAATAATAAACTTCTTATTCTTCTGAGACTTTTTCATGTTGGTAACATACTGGTGATTGTAGTCCTTCTTATATCTATTGACACCACAGATGGGGCATCTAGTTGCGAGCTCATGCTCTTTGCGATACAGAATACTATGGTTCACACAATCGTGTATTTTTGTCACACCTAGTACCATTGGGAAAAAAGTTTATTTGCTTTATATGTGCTTCAGGGCAGTTTATTTGGATTTTGAAGAATTTCTGCCATAAGATTCAAAAGATCAGAGAAACTACAATCGGACCATCCGTGTGTGGCTTTCAACTTTAGTGGTTCCAAGAGTGCATGCAATGTAGTAAACTCTTTATCACAACCGTTTGATTTATCATATAAAAGCTCTATCGCCGCATTCTGCAATGTCTCCATTTTATTTAAACCTTTACTTGCTCCCATAGAAAGCAATACATATGGTTCAATGTGACGCAACATCTCCTCACAATCAAACTCATCATCATCATCACCATCTTGATTGTCACTACCATCATCGATATGAACATTATCGTCATCTGAACCTCTCTCATCATCTTTATCCACATCATGTGTATCTAACTCACCATGACCTGTCCATATTGTGTAGTTTTTTTAAACCTCTTTTCACCAAATGAGATTGGATTACTATAGTATCCGTCCAAGCAATCTTATTTTCGCAGTTGATACATAAACATAATATGTCATCTATCTTTTGCAACTTCGCATGTCTCTTGGATGCTTCAATAAAATTTGCAACATTATGAATGTACATAGGATTGGGTCTTGGCATGTTATACATCCACGCTCGGCGGTCCATGCTTCAATAACAGATTTTTTGTAAGATTTAATTTTTTTTGCCACAAATATTCCCTAAAGGTCTTCTATAAAATGAATTTACGGAGACATAACAAGACTGTATCATATGAGTGAATACTGGTATCATGTAGGTCTGTTCATAAGGGTTCCAAGAATTTTTTTTTCATAATTTTATAAGCTTCCTAGTGGCCATAATGGATTTTTGAAGTTAGGATTATTCATTGAAACATTTCATAAAACACGTGATGTGCTTGTATTCATCTTCAACCTTTAATCCTTCAAATATACTTCGTGTTCTGTAAAATTCATGGGTGTGCTCAAGGGGAGACTAAACTACATCTTTCAACCTTTAATCATTCAAATCTACTACAAATCTCAAGTGGCTGGGGGGGGGGGGGGGGGGGGTTGGACGCATATGCAAACACAACAAAACAAAACTGTGAAAAAAGAACAAATTAAAAACGTGATAGTGAAGAAGAAGTCTCTTCTAACCTTTTCTCCGTTCAAAGGTTGATCAACTGATGAATGCAGTTTCGCCGGCGCACGGTGGAAAATTTTGACAGCCTGGCGGCGTCGATGGAAAATCTCCAGGGTTAAGTTTTCTGTGGTGGCCGAGGCGTCCTTATATAGGCGTTAATTTTTACAGGTGGTTTTTAACTGCTTCTCAGGCGGTTGGTACTTAATAACCCCTTGAGAAAAAAATTATCTCAGGCGGGTACTACTTACCAACTGCCTGAGATAATTGTCCGAGCCTGTTCTTCACATTTCTTTTCTCTTCCTTCTTTTATATTTAGATTCCAATATAAATACTCAAACATGTATAGATTCTGACAATTGAGCCCAAATTCAATGATTCTATCTTCTATATTTTTCAAAAATTAACATCTACCATCTGAACCAAATATTTTAAAACTTGTATAGCTGACATTGTAATGTTTTGATAAATATCAAATTAATTTATACCCACATATTATTAACATTTGTATATCTCCTAAAAAAAGGATCCTTCACTAAAATTGGTTTGTATGAACATACTTGTATTATTTATACATGTATGAATTTTGTTTTTTAAGCATTCCAACATGTGAAAATTCAAATTATCTATCATTCTAACTAAATGCTCATATACATATGAGGCATTCACCAAATTTTGAACACACTTTGATTCAAAAAAATTTTAAAAAAAAATCTGAAAAAATTCATAAAGGTTCGTATGATGACTAAAAATGTCCATTGAAAAAATAAATGAAAAAATCATTATATTCGTCATGATAGAAAAATGACAAATAGCAATTGTTATATGTTTTTTACGTTCTGACCAATTTCAAAGGCTTTATGAAGTGAAATTTAATGGTAACCTTTAATAATCAATCATATTACAAGAAAGTGGAATTTGGGCTTTTGAAAGGCCCCACATTTAATCAAGAATATTAATTAGGAAGAAGTAAAGATCTTCTCAGGCAATTGGTACTGAATAAATGCCCGAGAAAAAGAATATTAAAAAATGAAAAGAAGCTTACATAAAGAATTTCTCAGGCAGTTGGTACTGAATAACCGTCTGGGAAAAAGATTATCTCTGGCGGGTATTACTTACCAACCGCCTGATATAATTGAATCTTCTCAGGCGGTTGGTAATTACCACCTGCCTGAGATAAACATCTTCTCAGGCGGTTGGTACTTAAAATCCACTTGAGAAGATAGGCGCCTAAATATACCTCTTGGCCGCGTTGGAAAAACCTAACCTAGGGAAATCACTTAGACGCCGCCAAGCTGCCAAAATTTTGTTTGCCGCCAAGTCTTCGCCGCTCTCGCCATCACTGCTGAGCTTCGCCGTTGTCCGTTTGCTTTGCCCTCGCCAATTCCAGGTACGCTGAGCGAAGCCGTTGCCGTCATCGCCGAGTGTTGATTGCTGTTATATACCAATTCCATCCGTCAATTTAACTCAATTATGTGAATGATTTATCATTTATTGCACACACCACCATTCTATATAACCCAATTCCACTTGGACTTGGAGAAATATGTGTATGCAGCATTTTGTGCAGGAAATGAGGAAATGTAGAGGGACCAATCCTATAAAATATCATCTCAACCAATCAGGCGACGACACGTGGCATCCCATGGATCAAATGGCCCACAAACAAAAGTATCCGAGGAGATCCAATGGTGTATCACACATATACATCAATGGGACCCACCTGGCAGCCACCTGTAGAAAGCTCACGAGAATTAGTGCAGTGACCAGGTCGGCCGAACCAGGGGGTCGGCCGACCTGGTCTCTGCACCAAACTCGGTCAGCCTCCACATGTTGGCTCCTCCCGGCTTCCTGGAGTCAATGGTGACTGATTCACGCGCTTTTGGTGGCAGGAACCTGTAAGACCTATGTGTGCTGAATACATTGGCTTGTAGTGAATACACTTGGCTTTGATGATAAAAGGTTTAAATATCACCAAAACACCTTTTTATCAAGGTCCGACTCTAGCTCTGAGCTATAGCAAGGTTCGACGGTAGGTCCGGCTTGTTTTGGGTAGCTCCGGCTACGTTAGATGCTAGGTCCGACTTTTTGGTAAGGTCCGACCAGCTTTGGTTAGCTCCGATGAGCTTTATCAAGCTCCAGCATGTCTTTGCTAGCTCCGACATGTCTTTGCTAGCTCCGACATGTCTTTGTTAGCTCCAACATATATTTGATAGCTCCAGCATGCTTTTGCTAAGCTCCGACGTACTTTGTCTAGCTCCGGTTTTGGGTTGACTAGTTTTGACTAATTTTTGGTAAGCTCCGGTGCTAGGATCTATTAGTTTTGGTAAGCTCCGGCGCTAGGTTCTACTAGCTTTTGTTAGCTCCGGCTCAAGCTCCGGGTTGCTCTGGCAAGGTCCGGAACTTGACCGAAGTGCTTTTGCTTTCCATTTGCAATGTTTCGTACTTGCTTTACATTGTTGGAAAGATTGCTTAGTATTCATTTGCTAAGTTTTTGGTGCGTTTTTGATGATACGGTTGATATCGTTTCTACTATGGTTTTGCAACATGCTTATGTGAGGTTCTCACGTAAGGTGTTGTGTTCGGAACTAACTTAAGTCAAGTCAAGGACTTGGGCTCATATGGATTGTTTGTTTGTTCATGTGCAGGTGTTGCTTGAGTTCAAGTCATGGCTGGTGACAGGATCCATTGGAGTAGTCTCAGGAGTAGATGAGGTTCCAACAACCAAGTTCGAGAGGAACTGTGGTTGAGCGGGTCAGGAGGTCGTGCAGGATGATTGAATCAAGGGCAGTGCATATGAAGGTCAAAGGAAGGTGTTCGCACGTATGCATGAGGTGCATGACGTGGCAATATGCTTCTAGAGATGGATTATGGAAGGAAGATCTGATCGGAAGTATCGGATCGTATCGGTTGAAGACTTAGGCTACTAGCTGAGTCGGTTATGGTTTGATATGGAAATATCGAGTTGGTTATGTTAGGATTTCGTGTGGGTCACGAATTTGAGTTGTTTAGGAATGTTGTATACGTTCCTAAGGTGTTTGGAAGTCTTAAGATTGCTTCTATCTGCGTATAGAAGAGTCCTAAGCAGTTATGGAAAGTTCCGATTGTGATCGGAATAGGATTGGAGTCCTAGTTGAGATTGGGATGGCCTACTGGCTGGTTATATAAGCAAGGGAAGGCCAAAGCTCATAAGAGACGAATTTGGGGGATGTTCCTCTTCTTTTATATTGAATAAAATTCGTAGTTTGAAGGAACTTTTGTGCCTTGTTCGTCCGACTTGTTCCAGACAAGTTTTACTCGTCGAGTTTCTGGACAGCACTACCTTTCGTCGGTGGTTTTATCATAACTCTAGTTTTACCGATCCAATTGACGTGATTCTTTTTGGGTTGTCTTCAGAACTTGATTGTATATCATCTGTCAAAATTTCACGGTCATTGGATTTATGGTTTTTGATCTACACGAGTTTCTTTGCAGCGTTTCAGAACTGTTTTTCTCGGGTAGGTCAGATTGACCTGTGTTTGAACTTTTGATCATAACTTGAGTTTCTCTCGACGGATTTTAGTGATTCCTTTTGTGTTGTCTTCGTGACATGATTCTCTCTAATAAATATCACTTTTTCATGGTGAAACATGTTTAGATTAGTCTCACACACGATTTCTTTAGTAGATTGTTTTTCTACCGAAAGGGTTTGGGGTTTAATTGTTTCCGCTGCGTAAGATTTTTAAATCTACCATTCACCCCCCTCCGGTAGCTTTTCACGTGCTCTTCGATCCTACAATTGGTATCAGAGCCACGGTGCTCTAATCTTTGTGATTTGCATGTATTTTTGACTAATCATCATGGAGAAGTACTCTGCCAAACCTTGTGTGTTTGCTGGTATTTATTTTTAGGTTTGGAAGGAATGCATGGAGGCCTTCATCCAGGCGCAAGGCTTCGCAATATGGGAAAAGGTGTACAAACCTTATGAAGTCCCGCCTAACGAGCATGTTACGTCTACGAACCTCCGGGATGTCGACAACAACAACAAAGCACGAAACTTGATCATCCAAGGACTCACTCAAAGCGACTTTGATCGTGTCGCGCACCTCCAATCAGCATACGATGTTTGGAGAGCTCTTTGTGATTATCATGAAGGCTCCAACACAATCAAGGAGGTAAAACAAGATATGTTCAAAAAGTAATATATATGCATTTTGAGATGCAACCAGGTGAGTCTATCGATGACCTCTTTGCTCGTTTCAATAAAATTCTCAGTAACTTACGTAGTGTCAATGTTAATTTTTCTGATGCTGAGAATGCTAGGCAACTTCTTAGTGCATTAGACATGTCAATTTGGGAGATGAAAGTAACATCTATTCGTGAATCAACTGTCATGAGTTCTCTTACATTAGATGTACTTTATTCTAAACTAAAAACTCATGAAATTGACATCCTAGCACGTAAGAACCCAAATAAGTCTATTGCATTTGTTTCACAACGTGATATGTCTAGCTTCGGCCAATCATCATCCTGCAATACTCTTGCTTTGTTGTCCTCACTAACCCTGGAGCAGATCGAAGAATTTCCAGAAGAGGAGTTGGCACTCATCTCTACTAGATTCTCAAAAGCATTGCAAAATGTGAGAACTAGAAGGAGAGGAAGCTCCGGACCTCAACGCTATTTTGAATGTGGTAAAACAGGACACTTTCGTACAGAATGCCCTAACCTTTCAGGTCCGACCACCCGGGAAGAAAAACAATGCAAGGTCCGAACCTCCTTTGGAAATTCTAACAAGAAAAAGAAGGGTACCATAGGACGCAAGATGATCAACAGCTTCATCACCGCGCTTCAAGAGCTTAGTTCAAGTGACATTGACTTTGAAAGTGATGAAGAGAATGATGACCTGGCCAACATATGCTTCATGGCGGGCAAAGCAAGATCAAGATCAAGTCAGGAGGAAGCAGAACACAACAGTGACGATGATAAGGTATGTTCAACCTGTAACGAAATGTGTGATGCTATTTCTCGTACCACTGTTATTGTCAAGAAAAAGGACAAAAAGATTAGGGATAATGCTGCTAAAATTGAATCACTAGAATCTGAAATTAACCGATTAAAAACCTTGATTCCTAGTGATGATGCATGTCCCTCATGTGACTTAATCTATGAACAATTGTCCACATTAAGAAGTGCACACTCCTCCACTCTAGATAGACTTGATGAAGAAATTAAAAAGAACAAAGAGCTTGCTGCACTTAATGATAAAAACTTGAAAGATGCCAGTTGTTCTACAATTGATTTGCATTGTTCTACTTGTGAGGATCTTGATAAGAAACTACAGGATGCTATGAATGAAATTTCTATATTGAACAATGCTTTACGTTCTCATGAAGTTAAATTTTGTTCAAATTGCAAGCTAAAAGGAAAAACTTCATGTGAAAATTGCCTTGATCTGTCCAATAAACTTGATGACATGCATAGGACATTAAATCGGTTTTGTAATGGGAATAAGAACCTAAACTTGCTGCTGAATTCTTCCAAGTCTTGCAATAATAAAACTGGTTTAGGTTTTGATTCTCATGCTCATGCTAAGGCACATCCACCTAAAATTGTAAAGTCATTAGGAAGTGGTTTGATTCATATAGTTCCTAAACAAAAAGAAGTGGTTTTCAAATCTGCAGGAGTGCTTTCTAATTCTGTTTCTAATGTTGGGTGCTCATCTAGACATGATTGCAAAATTAAGTTTCATTGTACCTACTGTGGTAGAGATGGCCATGTCATAGATTTTTGTTATAGACTAGCTAAACAACAGAAAAGGGAAAGAATGTCTGCTAGATCTCTTAACTTTCATGCTAAACTGAAAATTAGAAACATGCAACTTGCTTTAATGAGTCAGAATTTTGAAAAGGTAGCTTTTGGAACTTTTGGCAAGAAATCTACAAAGGCAGCTCCGGTAGTTCTGATAGCTCCGAGAGCTCCCGAATCTTCTGTTGTTCCCTCTGGAGCATCAGTTTTTGCCTCCGGACCTTCTGCTTTTACCTCCGGAGCTACTGGTTTTCACTCTAAACAAGTAACAACTTCTAAATCAACTGTTAAGAACAGAAAACCTCAATCTTTGACTCATAAACCTGCTGTTTTGTCTCAGCTTTCGCGTGTTTTTCCTACTGCACGTCGCGTGACTCAGTACTGGATTCCTAAATGCCTTTTGACTAACCCCAGTATTGAGTCATCGACGTATTGTGCTTCTATGTAGGTTACACGTTTGAGGAAGGAGAATATTTGGATTGTGGATTCAGGTTGCTCACGCCACATGACCGGTAACAAATATTGGTTCTCCTCCCTCTCTTTTGTGTCAAGTGTAGAGAATGTTACTTTTGACAATAATTCTTCAACTCCTATAATTGCTAAGGGTTCGGTTAGAGTAAATGATCACTACACTTTGAAGGATGTGGCACTTGTCAAAAATTTGAAATACAACTTGCTTTCTGTTGCACAATTGCTAGATGAAAATCTAGAAATTATTTTCAATAAAAACTGCTGCAAAGTTGTAGGTTCAAATAGTGAGCTTATTTTTAACATGTCTCGGTTTGGAAGAGTTTTTAAAGCTGATTTTGATATGTCCTCCTCTAAGAATAGGTGTCTAGTTGCTAATGATTCAAAGGACTTATATTTTTGGCATCGTAGACTTGGTCACGTAGGCTTTGATCACCTAACGCGTGTTAGTGCTCTTGATCGCATAGGTGGGCTGCCTAAGCTTAAAGGGACAAAGAAATTGTGTGCTCTTCTTGTAGACATGCTAAGATGGTTGTAGGTTCACATACTCCTCTCACAATGATCATGACAACTGCACCATGTCAACTTTTGCATCTTGACACCATAGGACCTTCACGTGTTCAATCCTTCGGAGGTAAATGGTATGTTCTTGTTATCGTTGATG
Organism: Tuctoria greenei; assembly: GCA_036927565.1. NCBI lineage: Eukaryota > Viridiplantae > Streptophyta > Magnoliopsida > Poales > Poaceae > Tuctoria > Tuctoria greenei. Next base: position 153,105,248 of record JAYESD010000005.1, on the reverse strand, counting down.
ATTATTCTAGATACTCTTGGGTTTACTTTATGGCGTCTAAGAATGAAGCTTTTAGTCACTTTAGAACTTTATTTCTTAGATTATCAATTGATCACCCAGGATCATTAAAGCAATTAGAAGTGATAATGGAACTGAATTTAAAAATCAATCTTTTGATCACTTTTGTGTTGAAAATGGAATAGATCATCAACTCTCTTCACCATATGTACCTCAACAAAACGGTGTTGTAGAAAGAAAGAACAAAACTTTAGTTGAGATGGCTAGGACTATGCTTGATGAATATCAAACTCCTAGAAAATTTTGGGCTGATGCGTTAGCAACCGCTTGTTATGTCTCAAATCGTGTTTTCTTGCGTGCTAAGCTAGGTAAAACACCATATGAGCTCCGGTTTGGACATAGGCCTAGTGTTACACACTTTCGGGTCTTTGGTTGCAAATGCTTTGTTAAGAAACATGGTAATCTTGATAAATTTGAACCTAGATCTATTGATGGCATGTTTCTTGGTTATCCATCTCATACTAGAGGCTACCGTGTGCTTTTACTTGACACTAACAAAATTGTGGAGACTTGTGAAGTGTCTTTTGATGAAGCTAGCTCAGGTACTAGCTCCGGTGTTGCAGGACCAGATCCGTATCCTCAGGGGGAGGGTATTTTCGAAGATGAAGAAGAGCCGGTGATACTGCCTGGTAGTTCCGAAGCTGACACGTGTCCAGCTCCGGACATTGAACAAGCTCCGGCTATCACCTCTGCTGGTCCTGATCGTCCAGAAGTCACAAGCTCATCAATCTACGATGAACCTAATGAAGAAGAAGCTTGTGAGACATCTGTTCCCCTACGGCTTTATAAAGATCATCCCCCACAACAGATGATTGGAAGCTTGCACGAACGAGTCACACAGTCCAGGTTTTGCGATCCAAACTCTTATGCTCATTCTGCTTTTGTTGCTTCTTTTGAACCCAAAGATATATCACACGCACTCACTAATGAATCTTGGATTATTGCCATGCAAGAAGAGTTAGAAAATTTTGAAAGAAATAATGTTTGGAAACTTGTACCTCCACCTCAAGGTCACACTTTAATTGGAACTAAATGGGTAATTAAAAATAAACAAAGTGAGGATGGGGTTGTGGTTAGGAATAAGGCTAGGTTGGTTGCTCAAGGTTTCACTCAAGTTGAAGGTCTAGATTTTGATGAAACTTTTGCTCCTGTCGCTAGATTAGAAGCCATAAGAATATTGTTAGCTTTTGCAGCATCTAAAGGTTTTAAGCTATATCAAATGGATGTTAAAAGTGCTTTTCTTAATGGCTACATAGATGAGGAGGTTTATGTCAAACAACCACCGGGTTTTGAAAATTCAGATTTTCCTAATCATGTTTACAAACTGTCCAAAGCCTTATACGGTCTCAAACAAGCCCCTAGAGCATGGTATGATAGGTTAAAAACATTCTTACTTGAAAAGGGGTTTACCATGGGCAAGGTTGATAGAACTCGTTTTGTGCTTAAGCATGGCAATGACTCATTATTTATTCAAGTGTATGTGGATGATATTATCTTTGGTTGTGCTTCTCATGATCTTGTGTCCAAGTTTTCAGCAATGATGAGTTCCGAATTTGAAATGAGTATGATGGGTGAACTCACTTACTTTTTGGGGCTACAAATCAAGCAAACCAAGGAGGGTACCTTTGTGCATCAAACAAAGTATACCAAAGATCTCCTAAGGCGCTTCAACATGGAAAAAAGCAAGCCTCTTCGGACACCAATGGGAACAGCAACAACACTTGAACTTGATGAAGATGGTGAATCCGTGGATCAAAAAGAATATAGAAGCATGATCGGATCACTTTTGTACCTCACAGCTTCAAGACCGGACATACAATTCAGCGTATGTCTTTGTGCACGGTTTCAAGCTTCCCCACGTGTTTCACATCGTCAAGCCGTCAAAAGGATTCTCAGGTACTTACATGGAACTCAAGAATTTGGCATTTTTCTTCCTTCTTCCTCAACCATTACTTTGAAAGCTTTTTTGGATGCTGATTTTGGGGGTTGTAGGATTGATAGGAAAAGTACTTCCGGTGCTTGTCATTTTCTTGATAATTCTCTTGTTGCTTGGTCCTCTAGAAAACAAAATTCAGTTGCACAATCCACAGCCGAATCTGAATATGTAGCTGTTGCTAGTGCTTGCTCACAAATTCTTTGGATTGTTCAAACACATAAGGACTATGGGATTGATCTAGATAGTGTTCCACTGTTTTGTGATAACACTAGTGCTATTTGCATTGCCAAAAACCCCGTGCAACATTCTAGAACTAAGCACATTGATATTAGGTATCACTTTCTCCGAGATAACGTTGAAAAAGGAAACATTGTGCTTCACCATGTAGATACGGAACAACAATTGGCTGATTTTTTTACAACACCTTTGGATTTCACTCGTTTTTGTTACATTCGTAGTAAAATAGGGGTTATGCATCCTCATGGCTTAAATTGAGGGGGAGCTTTTTTTTTTGAAACTTGGGAAGTCTATGTGTGAATCTGAAACTAAAATAATATGAGCATAGTATTTCATACATATATGACTTTGTGATTCCTTTTACATGCTTAAAGTTCTTACTACATTACTCGTGTTATACATTTTGTAGTTTTTGCCATGTCTAGTAATATGAATAATTACTTACACTAAAACTGGTCATGGTCGAACTTTCTTGCTGTTTTGAACTTGTTACATGTTCACAAGTGCTTTTAATCATTAAGAATTCATCAAGTAATCACCTAACATATTGAGTTTTTATGAACAAATATAAATTGAGAAAAGATCAAGAGAATATGCATGCATCGCATTTCTTCTTTTCAGATGGCTTGTCATTGCACTTAGATATGAACTTGGAAGAAGTTGTGTATGAATAAAACCATGTCCTTAAGCTTCTGATTGTCAAATGACATAGGCTTGGCTTGTTTGGTTAGAATAAGGCAGATGCGCATATAATCTCTTGCAAATATCATATGATCTAAATTTATGCTTTGAAAAATAATAAAATGCAGCAACTAGTGTCATGCTTTCAGGTTTTGAAATAGTTAAGTTTGTGAGATCATGACTTGCTTAAATTGAAAATTACATATGATCTCTAGCATGGCTTACACTACTTTATGTATCTCAATGATGTGATAGTGTAAGTTACTTGATAGTATGACTTGGATGAGCTTTGTTTATATGTATATGTTATAATATGCTCATAACAACTAAAGTTGGAGAGAAATTTTGTTTATATGCTCATGACTTGCTGAATACATTGTCAAAGGGGGAGAGATAAGCATGAAGAGAAAGAGAATATGGGCATAAGGAGAGATAATAAAGGGGGAGAGATTTTCATGGGGGAGAGATTTTCATTTTCTTCTCTTTTTACTTTTGATTTACAAAGGGGGAGAAATTGTTTTCAAAACTTTTATGTGAATAAGCCAATGTTCAGATTTTAAATGGTGTTTCCAATGCATTCATCAAGGGGGAGATTGTAAGACCTATGTGTGCTGAATACATTGGCTTGTAGTGAATACACTTGGCTTTGATGATAAAAGTTTTAAATATCACCAAAACACCTTTTTATCAAGGTCCGACTCTAGCTCCGAGCTATAGCAAGGTCCGACGGTAGGTCCGGCTTGTTTTGGGTAGCTCCGGCTACGTTAGATGCTATGTCCGACTTATTGGTAAGGTCCGACCAGCTTTGGTTAGCTCCGATGAGCTTTATCTAGCTCCGGCATGTCTTTGCTAGTTCCGACATGTCTTTGCTAGCTCCGACATGTCTTTGTTCGCTCCGACATATATTTGATAGCTCCGGCATGCTTTTGCTAAGCTCCGACGTACTCTGTCTAGCTCCGGTTTTGGGTTGACTTGTTTTGACTAATTTTTGGTAAGCTCCGGTGCTAGGATCTACTAGTTTTGGTAAGCTCCGGCGCTGGGTTCTACTAGCTTTTGTTAGCTCCGGCTCAAGCTCCGGGTTGCTCTGGCAAGGTCCAGAACTTGACCGAAGTGCTTCTGCTTTCCATTTGCAATGTTTCGTACTTGCTTTACATTGTTGGAAAGATTGCTTAGTATTCATTTGCCAAGTTTTTGGTGCGTTTTGGATGATACGGTTGATATCGTTTCTACTGTGGTTTTGCAACATGCTTATGTGAGGTTCTCACGTAAGGTGTTGTGTTCGGAACTAACTTGAGTCAAGTAGAGGACTTGGGCTCGTATGGATTGTTTGTTTGTTTATGTGCAGGTGTTGCTTGAGTTCAAGTCATGGCTGGTGACAGGATCCATTGGAGTAGTCTCAGGAGGAGATGAGGATCCAACAACCAAGTTCGGGAGGAACTGTGGTTGAGCGGGTCAGGAGGTCGCGCAGGATGATTGAATCAAGGGCAGTGCATATGAAGGTCAAAGGAAGGTGTTCGCACGTATGTATGAGGTGCATGACGTGGCAATATGCTTCTAGAGACGGATTATGGAAGGAAGATCTGATTGGAATGATCGGATCGTATCGGTTGAAGACTTGGGCTGCTAGCTGAGTCGGTTATGGTTCGATATGGAAATATCGAGTTGGTTATGTTAGGATTTCGTGTGGGTCACGAATTTGAGTTGTTTAGGAATTTGGGTTCCTAAGGTGTTTGGAAGTCTTAAGATTGCTTCTATCTGCGTATAGAAGAGTCCTAAGCAGTTATAGAAAGTTCCGATTGTGATCAGATTAGGATTGGAGTCCTAGTTGAGATTGGGATGGCCTAAGGGCTGGTTATATAAGCAAGGGAAGGACAAAGATCGTAAGAGACGACTTTGGGGGATGTTCCTCTTGTGTTCTATGAATAAAATTTGTAGTTTGATGGAACTTTTGTGCCTTGTTCGTCCGACTTGTTCCAGACAAGTTTTACTCGTCGAGTTTCTGGACAGCACTATCTTTCGTCGGTGGTTTTATCATAACTCGAGTTTTACCGATCTAATTGACGTGATTCTTTTTGAGTTGTCTTCACAACTTTATTGTCTATCATATGTCAAAATTTCACGGTCATTGGATTTATGGTTTATGATCTACAGGAGTTTCTTTGCAGCATTCCAGAACTGTTTTTCTCGGGTAGGTCAGATTGACCTGTGTTTGATCTATTGATCATAACTTGAGTTTCTCTCGACGGATTTTAGTGATTCCTTTTGTGTTGTCTTCATGACTTGATTCTCTCTGATAACTATCACTTTTTTCATGGTGAAACACGTTTAGATTAGTCTCACACACGATTTCTTTAGTAGATCATTTTTCTACGAAAAGGGTTTGGGGTTTAATTGTTTCCGCTGCGTAAGATTTTTAAATCTACCATTCATCCCCCCTCTGGTAGCTTTTCACGTGCTCTTCGATCCTACAGAACCGACCTCAACACTAGTATAAATAGGACCCCCTACCCCTCACTTCAACACACACCATTTGAGCTTCATCTCTATTGTATACACTATTATCCATAGTCTTAGAGGAGTTAGGTTGTAGAGAGGAGAGTCTCTAGTCCCAATTCCAAATTGGGAAAGGAGTAAGGAGTCTCTCTCTTCCCAATCCTACATTGGGAAAGGTTTGGTTCATGTATTCTTTCTTGTATTTGTGACTTTATGCATAATAAAGATAGTATCTTTAGTCTCTACTTATACATATACTTGGGAAAAGCGTTTCTTGTTTGATTGTGAAGTCCATGTATGTGGATGGTATAGCTTCTATGACTTTTTCATCATGAACATATCTCATTATCAAAGAACCTATAGATCCCCACTATAGTCTAGTTAATTATAATATAACTAGGTTAGTATGGATAATTATGTTGTGTATCAACATTGGTTCAATGATCATTCAATTCATTGCCATAGAATGGATTGTGCCTAGGCTCTTAAGGTAATTACTGAATATGCTAGCATGGTGCTAGGATAGCTAAGTAGCATTGGATGTCTTGTAGACCCACATATTGAAGAGGTAGGCAGTAGTTGGTGACAGCCCTATCTGTCCTTTGTAATCCTCCACGTTCGGCTATGCCACAGGCTCTTGGTAGGAGTCGCCCTAGTATTGCTAGGGGTAAACCCGTGCCCGATGTGTTGAACCACATAACATAAGTATTCACTATTGATCTAGCTTATGAATAATTAGTTTAGACTATGTATATGTACAATAGAGCATAGTAGGAGTACCTCCATAACTCTCAACCTTAACTAACCTCTAGGATCCTCTTATCCCCCTTAGAATTGAAAGATTTTGTGTGTGTCACACTACCTCCACTATTATTTTATCTATCCTTACTAGATTCTTACCTAGACCTTTCTAACCTTTGCAGTTGATGATTGTTATATCTCTACCCCGCCTTCCTTTGGGATCAAATAAATGACACCCTTGGGAATACTCTTAAGGTGAAAAGCTACAATGATACCTCCGTGCGCTTGCATAATTCACTCTGTGATACAACAGAACTATTAACAAGCATTTCTGACACATCAGTTGGATATGTTTAGTTAATGGTGCGTAAGTAATACCAACAAGCATTTCTAGCTTACTAGGGATGATTTGTTAGTATACCTTAGGAGCCGTCAACAAGCATTTATGACGCCATTGCCGGGGAAGGCAAATAGATATATAACATGACTAAGTGAATAGGATAGAACCCTGGGTAGGATTTTAGTAGGATAACCATTCTTTGTTTTTGTATTTTTAATGTGAAAACTGGGTAGTGTATGTCTGGTTTCCGCCTGCCGGAAAACTTATTTGAAGATCCTAAATCTCTTCTGAGAGACTAACCTCGTGTCGTTACTCCTCAGAGGATTCGAGCGGCAAAGCAAGCCAGCATTTCTGCACCAATAATCCAAACGCCAATGGCTCAGAAGACCCTTCGTGAGTTCTCAGCTCCCTCTGCTAGCAATGTGCCTATTGGGCCCACTTTTAACACGGGAGATGTGAACTTTGAGATCAAAAATGGCCTTATCACTATGGTGCAAGCCAACCCATTCTGTGGGAAGGCTAACGAGGATCCAAGTGCTCACCTACAACAATTCCTCGAGATCTGCAACACTTTTAGGATCAAGGACGTGTCTTCGGATGCGGTCCGTCTGAGACTGTTCCTGTTCTCTCTCCTCGGGAGAGCAAAACAATGGTTCTACGCGAACCGAAGTGCTGTAGGCAGTTGGGAGAAGTGTTCTACGGCATTCCTCGCCAAATTCTTCCTGTTGGGCAAAACCAATTCCCTACGTGGAAGGATTTCCAGCTTTTAGCAAGAGCCCAAGGAAACTATTACTGAGGCATGGGAAAGGCTTTAGGAGTACATCCTAGCCTGTCCCCACCATGGGATGGATGACATGTTCCTTATGCAAAACTTCTATAACAGGCTGATCCCATCAGCTCGTGACCATTTGGATGCTGCTGCTGGAGGAGCCTTCTTCTCATTGACGGTGCCAAAAAGCTAAAGATCTTATTGAGAAGATGGTGTCCAACATGGGATGGAACGATGAGCGTCTCAATACCCGACAGTGAGGCATGCACACCTTGAAGGAGGTCGACATGATCGCTGCAAAATTGGACCTCCTAATGAAGAAAATTGATGGACAAGCCAGTGGTGAAGTGTCTGGCAATGCCTATGCCCTAGACTCTCACATCACGTGTGAGGTCTGTGGCGACACGGGTCATATGGGCAATGATTGTCCAGAAACTCGTGAGGATGCCCTATACCTCGCCCACAACGGAAATTTCAACAACAACAATGGCTATCGTCCAGGAGGTCAAGGGTGGGGTCAACAACGCCCATTCTTTCAAGGAGGGTAACACAACAATGGCAACCCTGGAAACCAGCCCAACTTGAGAGAACTTGCCATTAGCCAGCTCAGGATCAACGAGGCCCTATCCAAGAAGTTGTCAGCTAATGACAAGACCCTAGGGAATATCAATGCAAAGATTGAAGGACTATCCTCAGCATTCAAGAATCAACTAAGCTTCAACAAGATGTTGGAGACTCAGTTGGCACAACTTGCTGCAGTTGTCCCTCCATTAGAAAACAACAAAATTCTGGGGCAGCCAGAAGCCCCAATGGAGAACATCAGTGCAGTGGTTACGAAAGGAGGAAAGACCACTCGTGACCCACCATATCCCACACAAGAAAAGAGGACAACTGAGCCTGAGAAGGAGGATGTCCCAAGGGAATGACTTGGTGAGAGAATGGCCAAACACTTTGAAGACACCAACTTATTGCCATTCCCTCACAGACAAAGGAAGCCAACAGTGGATGAGCAATTCAACCGTTTTGTTGAGATCATCTAAAAGATCCACATCAATGTTCCCTTGATTGATGTCATGCAAGTATCCACTTATGCTCTCTATCTCAAGAACATATTGAACAACAAACGACCATTGCCCACCACTGAGGTCATCAAGCTTACAGAAGACTGCAATGCATCCATCCTCTATAGGCTTCCTGAAAAGAAGAATGACCCTGGATGTCGTACCATTTCATGCTCAATTGGGGCTCACCACTTCGACAAGGCACTTTGTGATTTGGGAGCAAGTGTTAGTGTGATGCCCAAGGTTGTGTTCGACCAGCTGGACTTCACAGAACTGACTCCAACACCAATGCAGCTACAACTGGCTGACTCTTCAGTCCGTTATCCAACGTGTATTGCTGAAGATGTCCCGGTGAACATCCAGAACTGCTTCATACTTATGGATTTTTTGGTGCTAGACATGGACATTGAGAAAGATACACGACTTATTCTTGGGCGTCCATTCCTAAGCACCGCAAAAGCTCGCATAGATGTGGGAGCTGAAGAAATCCACTTCCATATCAATGGCAAGGAGGAAAAATTTAACTTTTGACCAAAATCAGAGCAATGATCCATGATTTGAATCAAGTATGGGCTGAATGATAAACACATCGGAGAGGTCAAAGTCACACCTCCAAAGGTGGACTCCCTCATTGCATTCATGAGAAGATTAATCTACGAGGAGAATCCATCGTTTCGACCATGCTGATATCCAAAGGCGACGGAATCATGTGGACCTTCCCGAAGGCTCAAGTCCACCAAGCCGCCAAAGAAGGAATGGAAGAAGAAGCAAGACAAGCCGTCCGAGCCCATCCCTCCGGGCACGGATGTGAAATGAAGACGGAGGAATGTCCATCTCATCGGACAATGGTGAGACCTACGCGAATAGGTCAAATTGGTAGTTATCCCACTTTATTTTTATTTCTTTCTTTTTACACCCCATTTGGATTTTTCCCATTGCATATTTGATTTTTCCTAGCAAGTTGAGAATCATATATTATCAACTATCATTTTTCTTTCTTTCTTTTCAAAAGAAAATTTTTATTGGATTTGAAAAAGGTTTTTATTTGAAAAACCATTTTTTCTGAGCTGCACATGTGGCATTTAACCAACATGCTAACTTTATAGCCATTGGGGAGCCAATTGCCAAAAGGGGAACCAGGGGGGGCACCTATCAGGTCGGCCGAACCCCCTGGTCGGCTGAACAGAGAGTGGAGCCAATTTGGCTCCCCTTCCTCCAACGGCTACATTTTTAACACCAAGTGACTGTTGGAGGGTGCACTCTATAAATTGTGGCCTTGAGGAGCACCTCTCTTCACAAACCACATCATTTTACACCTCCCCAAGTCACTCTCTAGCTCACCTTGTTTTTTCTTGCTCATCGTTGCAATACTCTTGCTCAAATCCATCCCCAAAAAGATTTTCTTTTGTTTGCATTTGCATTTTACACTCAAGCTTTCAAGAGGAGAAAATTCGTTGAGAGTATTGTTTTCCAAACATCGCTTATTTTCGTATTTTTCTCGCCTTGTTTTGTTCTTGCTTGTTGAACTCAAAAAGACATGAAGAGGTTGTTCGGAAAGAGGAACGAGGCTGCAAGCTCAAGCTATGGTGAAGGTTCTAGTGCACGCCTCTCTTCCATGGGTACAAGCCCAAGGACGAGAAGTGTGTGTGAGGACACTCCCATGGAAGAGAGAAGCAACCCACACCAACTTCTTCATGACAACGACCTCGACATACGAAGCAAAGTTGAAGATCAAGCACGCAGACTTCTCCAAGATCGTGATTTCGGCCACACCAAGGCTTACGATCCACATTTGATCTCCAAAATAGGTATGAACTCCGAATTTCTTTCCATTTGGCATGCAATTGGATTCGATGACTTTGCTCACATAGAGGAGAAAGGTTCACGCCTTCTCACTATCCAATTCCTTTGCACGCTAAGAATAGAATTTGATGGTATTACTTTTAGATTATTTCAAAAAGAATACAACACCCTATGGAAAGAATTAGGTAGCATCCTAGGCTTCCATAAACGGTGTTTGCTGGATTTAGACAATTTGCCTAAGTTTAACAAAAAAAGTTTTTGGCATGAGCTAACTAGTGATGTCACATGTAGGTCTCCTAGGAATAGTCACATCCAAAACCCCAACCTTACACTTCATGCTTGGATGGGTGGCTATGACTATGTTCCCTAGGGGACATGTTAGGGTTGTGCGAGATGATGAATTGAAAATTTGGTTTGCCATGACTAAAAAGATAAAAGTTGCTCCAGTCAAAGCCATGATGACACAATGGTTAGATTACATTTCAAAATCAGGACCAATTGAATGCACTTCATTGATTACTCATATTACTGATAGGGTAGGAGTACTTAAATACTCTTCATTTGAATATATTGAAACTAAAAGAGAATTAATTGATGAAGACTATTTAGTGCAAGGACATACCCTTAAGTATGATCAAGATTGGTCCTTGATATTTTTCTATCCCGGCTTTGTCAATGAAATTCGGTTACCTAACCCGGATTTTCATTTGTACAAATGCCAAAGGCTAACCATTAATCTTCTTCCCCTTGAGGAAGCAAGAAGAAGTAATGTCTCTGGCAGGGTAACAAGGAATCGTGCGAGGGCTGCAGCCACAAACATGCCACTGATAATATATCCGGTTCATGAATACCAAGAGGAAGAGAACCCAAAGGGTTATGCGCCCGGATGGACTCAACCTCCAACATATGAGACTGGGGGATCATCTTGGCAAGAATGGCAAAGGGATCAACCCTTATCCTCTTCAAGCTCTAGTAGCTTGCCCCCAACGTCCATAAGAGGACATCGTTCCTTTTCGGCTAGAAGTCATCATGGCTATAGCCAAGGAATGACGGACCTCACTAGATGTATCGGATAACTTGAAGTGAGAAAGGGTGACATCTACAGCACACTCCAGAAGCATGTTCAAGGTACCCAGGATTGGCAACAACACATGGATGCTCAATTCACCAACATCAACACGGCGCTACAACAACAACAAGCCGATCTTGCAGCATACTTCCGTCATCAAGGGTTCAACCCTTATCACAGAGGTAGTTGAAGAAGAAGCTTGGGGGAGGACCCCCACTTGAGGTAACATGTATCACATTCCTTGCATATTTATTTTCCATCCATCCATCATCCACCTTGGATCTAAAAAAAATAATAGGTTAGATTTGCTTTCCTCGAATAAAGATGTGCGATAAGAATGATTTAGAATTCACATAGATGAAATGATGAATAGTTGCTCTGTTTTATTTTCCTTAGTCTCTAGTTTACATTTTGCTACTCTCCTAATATTGCTTTCATTGGTTTGAAGTACTTTTATCTTAATTTGGAAGTTGTGGGTAGCAAAAGCTTGATCTAATTCTAGGTTGTTGCAAGATTAGAATTGGTAATAGGGCTGCTAGTCCTAGTTTGAAAGTAAAACTTAGATTTCCGGATAAATTCTAAAAAGATTTAAGTTTCCGTCAATTGATTGGAAATACCTACCAATGCCATATGATGTTTATACATAGACAAAACATTATGCATATGCTATTTGCTTTCACATTGAGCCTAGTCAAAGTAGTATAGACCTATGTGAGAAATCATTCAATTCTTTTTGAATTCAAGACTTCACTTACACATGCCATACTTTTACACTAGAAGTAAGCAAAACGTCCATCATATCCACCATACCACAATAAAAAGAGAAACTCCATGCTATTCATAGTTAGCACTCTCTTCAAGTTATTACAAAGAAAGGGAGTAGAAGACATGGCTACAAAAAGAAAATGAAAAAAAGGCATGCTTACATCATAAGCATGAGAAAAAAAGAGAAAAGAAAAGTAGCCATGTTTTATCCATGCAAAAGAAAGAGAGATTATACCAAAAAGGAGTTATCTCAAGTATCCACATCCACTTCCACTCCATCACACATGCACTAGTCTTGAATCAAAAAGTTTTGATTTGAATTCTCCTAAGGCTTACTCTTTTGACTTAGCAATATATGTGATGCAAATATGCCTACTTACTTTTCTTAACAAGCTCCACATACAAGCCATATTCAATGAGTAGGAATAGTAGAGGCACAATGCTTTGGTGAGGAAATATTTCCACTATCCACAAAGGAGTGATTGAGAATCAAATTGAGGTACTTAATATCTTAATTGAATTCTCTGGGGTTTAAGTGGAACATAATTTCTAGGCTATGTTTGCTCCATTTGCTATTCTACCTTTCAACTACTCATGAATATGAGAAAGCATAAGCCCCATGATAACTTAAGAAAGGTAGGGTATCATAGCCAGTTTATGCAATACTAGGTAGAGTATCTTGTTGTGCATTAGATACTTTGAAAATAAGACATTGTAGCAACTCCTGATCATCAACCTAAAGTCTTGACTTTGCTCGGGACGAGCAAAGGATAAGCTTGGTGGAGTTTGTTGACGGCTGTTTTATACCAATTCCATCCGTCAATTTAACTCAATTATGTTATTGATTTATCATTTCTTGCACACGTTAGCTTTCTATCTAACCCAATTCCACTTGGATTTGGAGAAATATGTGTATGCAACATTTTGTGCAGGAAATGAGAAAATATAGAGGGACCAATCCTATAAAATATCACCCCAGCCAATCGGGCGATGACACGTTGCGTCCCATGGATCAAATGGCCCACAAACAGAAGTATCCGAGGAGATCCAACGATGTATCACCCATATACATCAATGGGGCCCACCTGGCAGCCACCTGGAGAAAGCAAATGAGAATTGGTGCAATGACCAGTTCAGCCGAACCAGGGGGTCGGCCGACCTGGTCTCTGCACCAAACTCGGTCAGCCTCCACGTGTTGGCTCCTCCCGGCTTCCTGGAGTCAATGGTGACTGATTCGCGTGCTTTTGGTGGCGGGAACCGACCTCAACACTAGTATAAATAGGACCCTCTACCCCTCACTTCAACACACACCACTTGAGCTTCATCTCTATTGTATACACTATTATCCATAGTCTTAGAGGAGTTAGGTTGTAGAGAGAAGAGTCTCTAGTCCCAATTCCAAATTGGGAAAGGAGTAAGGAGTCTCTCTCTTCCCCATACTACATTGGGAAAGGTATGGCTCATGTATTCTTTCTTGTATTTGTGACTTTATGCATAATAAAGATAGTATCTTTAGTCTCTACTTATACATATACTTGGGCAAAGCATTTCTTGTTTGATTGTGGAGTCCATGTATGGGGAAGGTATAACTTCTAAGACTGTTTCATCATGAACTTATCTCATTATCAAAGAACCTATAGACCCCCAGTATAGTCTAGTTAATTATAACATAACTAGGTTAGTATGGAAAATTATGTTGTGTATCAACATTGGTTCAATGATGATTCAATTCATTGCCTTGGGATGGATTGTGCCTAGGCTCTTAAGGTAATTACTTAATATGCTAGCATGGTGATAGGATAGCTAAGTAGCATTGGATGTCTCGTAGACCCATAGATTGAAGAGGTAGGCAGTAGGTGGTGACAGCCCTATCTGTCCTTTGTAATCCTCCATGTTCAGCTATGCCACAGGCTCTTTGCAGGAGTCGCCCTAGTATTGCTAGGGGTAAGCCCGTGCCCGATGTGTTGAACCACATAGCATAAGTATTCACTATTGATATAGCTTATGAATAATTAGTTTAGACTACGTATATGTACAATAGAGCATGGTAGGATTACCTCCATAACTCTCAACCTTGACTAACCTCTAGGATCCTCTTATCCCTTTTAGACTTGAAAGCATTTGTGTGTCTCACACTACCTCCACTATTATTTTATCCATCCTTACTGGATTCTTACCTAGACCTTTCTACCCTTTCCACTTGATGATTGTTATATCTCTACCCCGCCTTCCTTTGGGATCAAATAAATGACACCCTTGGGAATACTCTTAAGAAGAAATGCTACAATGATACCTCGGCGCGCTTGCGAAATTCACTCTGTGATCCAATAGAACCATTAACAAGCATTTTTGACACATCAGTTGGATATGTTTAGTTAATGGTGCGTAAGTTATACCAACAAGCATTTCTGGCACTATTGCCAGGGATGATTTGTTAGTATACCTTAGGAGCCGTCAACACCTAGCTTCACGGTAAACCCTAAACCCTTCGACCTTCCGTCCTCCGTCCCCGTGCTACCTCCCTCCTTGGTTAGGGTTCCTTGGTTAGGGTTTGATAAATAAAGTTCTAAAACTAAACATTTCCTGCATCCCAAATGTTTTTTTAGAACTAATTTTAGGCACGTGTTGCAGTGTAGGCAGCGACCATGGTGTGTTACATTGGTTGACCTGCTCCACTTTTTCAATTCCTTTAAATAGTTTCTTAAACTTGTTAGATATTCTAACTGCAATACTACCATTTTTGGTGCTTGAAGACCATGCCATGAAATGAGTTTCTTTGGTTTATCCAAACTAAATTTTGTATCGAGTAGTCGGAGTAGATGATTAAATAGTTGAATACAGTTAGTTCTTCATTACTAGTTTGATAATACTTGATGAGTTAATATTAACTCGTGAGCCTTTCCATCACTTTTTTTTTAAAAAATAATGTCAATAATCTCATTATACTCCATACTCTTTCCACAAGATTAAAGGAATCCGGTTGCTCGATCCAGAAGTTCTCAAATCTAAACAATTGAGCCTTTGGAATATTTTAGTCAATTTGGATATGGTATATTATCTGAAACAGATCTGGCCAGTGGAAACATAATAGTTTCAGGGTACAAAGTAAGTCAACTTGGACTGCTAACACATCAATTGGGTTCCTCTATGAGGGGCTCCTCCTGCATGTTACTTCAAGCAAAATTCTGACCTTTGAGAGTAACTTCCACTAACCCAAGCATACTATTATATCATTCATTAAGAAATTGTTGTCCCCAAATTAATAGAGTATTCCATCCAACTAGAATTCGACCAGAAGCCCCAAATGAACTTGTGTAAAGTCCTAAGTGCATATAGGATAAAATCTGAAAAAAGATGAACTTGTCTAATGAGAGGCGATTTGGATTGTAGTCCCTCTCGGTCAATTAAGGATGTGTTTGGTTAGGAGTCAAAGTGGGATGGGATGGATCCATCCCAGTTTTTAGGGATGGAATGGTCCCGTTTTCTGTTTGTCTAGAGGGATGTGACGATCCCTGTTTTTTTGTTTGTTTTGTGGGATGGTGTGGGACGGAATGGTCCCGTCTCTTGTTTGAATGAAAGGATGGGACAGAGACATGTGAGTATGAGTACTTCTGGAAGGCCGCACATCTGTCTCCATGGAGGTGGGATGGATCCGTCCCCATGTTTTCGGTGGGATGGTTCCATCCCGCATATGGGTGGAATTTTCACTTTTGAGGGATGACTCCATCCCACATGTCTCCAAACCAAACAACAGAAAAGTGGGATCGTCGCGTCCTGTCCCACTATATCCCTCGAACCAAACACACCCTAAGGAATGTGTCTTGTTCTTTTTATCCTAAGCACCATCCATTCTAACCACATGCTGCATGTAATGGTATAGCAAGTTGAATATCTCACCTTGTACTCTTGTTTTTGCCATGACTTCATAAATTGTTTGACACACACAAGTGGTTGATGGTTCTGCGGGACACTTCATGTAGAGTTAATATGCCATTCATTATATTTTTTGTCCTATTAGTTTTAACATGGAAAGCCCTAAGAAGACTGGTGTTGGTAGTAACAATAAAGAAGACAACATGGAGTTTACTGACTCCAGCAGTTCAAGCTCATTTCACAGTCCATCAGATACTTTTCTGAATCTAAAAATTAGAAAGACTTCAAAGGATCTAGACCGGGAATTATGATCCTGCCGACGAGGTATGGATCACGAATCTTAACTTCAGCAATTCAAGTTAATGTTGGTTGTCAAGTATACGAAGTCTTATAATTCTTTTCTACCTAGATTAATTGCGAAGACAACGAGGTGACTTCAGCTCCTAAAACCGTAGAAGGTTCTTCAATGCATGAATCCTTAGTTTCACTCAAGCGAAAACAAGGGCAACGAGGTCCCAATAAGGATCATTGGACCGCATCATGTACATAACAAGAGTCAGTCCAGGTGGGCTTCCCGAAGAACCACTAGATTCAGTTACCAAGTACTGAAATGCATGCGGCTTTCTTGTTAGAGAGCTCGTGCCAATCACAATCGAGAATTGGAGGAAATTACCCAAGGAGACCAAGAAAGAGTTGTAGGAAAGGATAAAGAAACAATTCAAGTTCCCGAAAGGCACGGAAGAAGATGTAAAGAAAGAAACATTGGTCTCTTGCGGCAAGAAGTTTCATGGCTGGAAGAGTGAAATGAATGCTTATGTTAAGGCCGATAAGGTCCCTAGCCCGAGGAAGATAAGAAAAATTACACAAGCTCAGTGGCAAGAATTTGTTCGTCAAAAGACCACACCTGATGCTAAACCCCTAAGTGCAGCTAGGTCAGAGCTTGCCAAAAAGAACAAATACCATCACTGCTTGGGGTCTTCCGGATATGCTCCCAATGTCCAGAAATAGAATAAGATATTAGACAAAATTACCAGTAAGGGCAATCTTGACCCGTTAGAAGGTTGCGATGAGAGAACTCAATGGTGGGTCTTTGCTCGGTCAGGTTTGACCAGCGAGGGCAAACTTGAAAAGCCCGACTCTGTGAATGAAGTAGAGGAAAAAAATAAAAGGAAGTAATTGAAAAGCAACAGAAGGTTCTCTTCAAGCCGAAGAGGGAGAATGACCGACTTACCGCTATCCTAGGAAACACTGAACACAATAGACGGGCTCGAGCAATCTCTTCTTAAATTTCTTGGGTAGATGGTTTCCCGAAAGATAAAGAGACATATAGAAGATGTGAGAAGTTCAAGAAAACACTTGATGAAGCGATTGCTCAAAAGGTCAAAGAAAATGTGCAAGAAATAATGGAACAACTTAAAGAATCGGGACAATTAGTGGCACCGAGTACAACGATGGTTCCCGTGCCAAAGGAGCAATTGTTATCTCCAACTGCCTTTACTAGCAGCATAGGTTTCATGCCAGGCTCAGGGTCAACCCATAAGTTCACTGGCGATGATATTGCTAAGGACAGATCTTGTCATCTTCTTGTACCGATCGGCAGAGCAGAGAATAAAACCAAACAGGTTGTCGCTGCTATGGCAAAGCCTGATCGTGACTTCAATGGCAATCCACTTCTGTTGTATTATTCTGTGGTGCAAGTTCTTCAGATCATTGATAATGATTATGAAGATTATGAAATAGACCACATCACACATGAGGGGATCGCGACTCTGGGCAGGCTGTCAACCAATTAATCCTTTGGCACCGACGTGATATCATGTTGGACGATGAGCTAATTTCTATCCCGGTCACATCTCAAAATACTACAACCCTGTCTTCTAAGGCAAAAGTCCAGGTAGATCCACTCCTAGTCCAAGAAGATCCACTCCCCCCTATGTCTCAGCAAGATGATAGTAACCTTGCTAGTAAAGATAACCAAGAGCAACAAGTTGGACAATAGCTTCAAGCAGTACCAGAGCAAGTTGTTGCTAGTAAAGAGCAACCGGTTGAGCAATAAGTTGAAGTAGTACTAGAGCCACCTGTTGGGAGTAAAGAGCAATCAGTCGAACAACAGGTTCAACAACAAGCCAGTGTCCAACTTCTGATGACTACTCCTCGATCATCAGTTCCTATCAAAGTTAGCTCATATGAAATTAAGAAACCTTCATCAGAAGAGTCAAAGTATTTGGAAAATATGAAGGAAAATATTAGAAAATCGAGTGCATCTTGTTCTTCTCATGAGCCAGTATTAGAAGATGTCTTGGAGTGGGAAGAAGACGGTGTCATGTATAATCGGCGGGCGACTTTAGATAAACCAGGAGTTCCAATATACAAGCCTGAGGATGTTCCTCCTAAATTTGAGAATGGAAAGCTGTTCATGATACCTGTACAACTTAGCAAACAACCTGCCCCGCTCAAAACAATGCCCGAGTGGTACATCACTGCCAGCACAAAATATGATCTTTCTTGCATCACATTTTGTGTTCCAAAAGAAGCATTCTGAAGCACTGGAGAAAATAAACGAGTCATTTTATTTGAAGAGATGTATACCCTTTTCCATTGGGGCAGGCTCGAAATCAACCTGCTACTTGTCTGGTGCTTGTAAGTGCCTCTAATATTTTGCATTTGCTTTTCTTACTACATGCATACACATTCCATGAGATTATAACAATTATAGACTTTTTCAATAGGATGCAATACATGTATAACGAAAAGATGAAACACAAGATAGGTATCCTTGACCCTACATGGATTGCAAAGACGCTATTTGATGTCAAGGCGGATCATAACTCAGTACAGTTTAAGCACATGAAAAAAAAGAAATTGAAAAATCAATCGCAAAGCTTAAGAAGGATAGAAGGACAGAAGATGCAGCTTACATAGGACATCAATGTTTAACTTTGTCAGAGACGGCAAGGACCTCGTAAAGGCTCTGTACCACTTCGAGAAAGTTGGACACATGACATTAAAATATCAATTATTGCTAATTGTTAACTTAACACGTGTGTTTGTATGTGTGCAATAACCACTACATAATGATCTTCATCAAGCCAACGCAGGGTTTGGCAACAGTCTTGGACTCAACCGATTACCCACCAGACCGTTACAAAAATTTCCTTTCCATTTAGAAATTGTACATTTATTTGATACTTTTAATTTACACACATTTAGAATGTGTTGACAAGTTTTATATGACATTTCTTGTATTACAGCGCTTGGCGGTTTTACACGGAACAGCTTGATGGTCAGAGACCTCCAAATAAGAATGCATTGGACATCAAAATATATTATGCTTGTTTGAAGCTGTCTGCTGGCAGTGTCTTATGCGGGTATTGTTTATGCGAGCATCTTTGGACCGCCAACGAATATAGAGTGAATCGTGAGGATGTAAGTTATCCTTAATGTCGATATCTTATTTTCTTACTTTTGAGTTTTATTATTTTTCAGATTTTGATTCCAACTTCAAAATTCAATTGCTCGGAGTACAAGTGCTCCAAAAATACCAAATAAATTCCTGAATACTCTCACTTTGATCTATACTTTGAGATTATTCAAGCCAGCACATTATAAACCTAGTTATGTGTTTTGTTGCAGCACATGAAGAATGTGTATGAAGAATGGCCGGTTTGTAGAAGTATTCCTGGTGGAGTAGCCGACAAGATTGCTTATGAACTGTGTCAATTCGTGCCTCGCGAAAATTTGCACAAAAGAGGAGACTTCTTTGATGAGCATGGTGCAATAGCTGATGTGCTGGAACTTTCCGACTATGCCAATAGAAACATTAACTTGTACATATGTATATTGTTTTAGTAAAATTGACTTCTGTGAGATGACTTATGTGATTATATTGTTTACGTGATAATATTGTTGACATCTGTGATTATATTGAATTGACCTGGAAAATAGAAATAACAGCAGCTAGTATTGCATAGGTTATACCTTATCATAGGCAGTTACTTACCTACGCCTACACCTGCCTGAGAAATATCATTATCACAGGCGGCTAGATATTGGCAAAGAACCATCTGTGATAACCTAATTATCATAAGCGGTTATATATGTAGCACGATCTGCCTGTGATAATATGTCTTCACAGACGGCTAGCCTAAGTAAAGAACCGCATGTGATAATTTGTCTTCACATGCGGATTCACTTCTCCACTTGCGAAATTGCAGAATATCACAGACTCTTCGCTTCGGGCTGTTTTAGAAACCGCGTGTGATAATACGTTTGGAGCCGTCTGCGATGAGGCTTATTGTAGCAGTGTGTGATATTGA
Organism: Tuctoria greenei; assembly: GCA_036927565.1. Classification (NCBI taxonomy): domain Eukaryota; kingdom Viridiplantae; phylum Streptophyta; class Magnoliopsida; order Poales; family Poaceae; genus Tuctoria; species Tuctoria greenei. The sequence continues at coordinate 153,085,107 of JAYESD010000005.1, read as the reverse complement.
CTACCAAGATGTTTAAAGATAGTTCTAGAAACGTTTGGTTCATCTAGACAAACCAGTACCAAAATCCAAAAAATTAATGTAAGTTTTATTTAAATAAGTACATGTAAAGTAACTGATAAATAAAAATTTATGAATGCCAGGGGAATGAGCTCCCATTGGTGAAAGTATATAAAAGTTAATTTGGTGGACAGGGAGATAGTCAACAGCGTAACACGTTCAACAATTATTTTTTTATCTTTGAAGAGCAAATTGTGTGGCAAGTACAACTTCATGAACCTACCATGCAAGTACATAATACATTTGCTCAATTGGGTCGCACATTGTGTTTAAATGGTGCACATGAGGTTAACAATTAATTTAGTGTCTGAATGGAACGATGTAGCATGCATGTCACTATGTACCATCGGATGACTTTAGCATGGTTCTGTTACTTATGCGGGTTTAATAGAGAAACTCATGTCCACGTGCTTGCAAGCTATTACATGAAATGCATTGTTGCTCATGATCATCTGTTGTATTTATTATTATTTTATCCCACCATCATATACCATGATACTTTTGTTCATCCCAGCATGCACCTTGATACAAAATATGTCAGGTGCAGGTCTACAATTATTTTCAAGAGAAACACGGTATAAGATCACAATATCTTTTATCGAATTCTGGAACTGACAAAAATGTTATTTTAAATAATGATTAAATCTATAATCCATTACTAATCAATAATGTTTAATTGTTACTGCATCTAGCAATTGGTAATTCAATGCAAAGAATAACTAAAGCTACCCATGCACCTACGAAACAATAAGCCAAACACACTTACCATAAGTTAGAGATGGTGCTCCTGTTGCTCTACCAGCAGGTGACATCTATGGTAGCCGTCGTCGCTGTGGATGACCGGAATTTATGACTTGCAGTGCCCTAAATGGCTTTCCATCACGGTCTTGCGCGTCTATCATGGGCTTCTGATCAAGAGCTAATAATCGAGCCAATCTAATAGAATAAAAAACAGAACCAAAGAAATCTATCACAGGATGGGTACTCGAGGCGAGCTGGAACATTTTATAGTGTCATCCACGGTGAAAAGTGACATGTACGCCATATAATTCAGTTCTGCCGCTGAAATCAGTTTGGCCTCAAGCGCATCATTGAAATGCAACTTGTTTGAATATTTGCAAACCTACATGAAACCACTGCATAAGTTGTTGTACTTGTCATGAAATTCATTCTTTTGAAATATTTCTAACCTACGGACAGAGGGCACGAGGTTTAGTTAAGCTATAAATATTGTCGATGTGTGGACTAGGACACTTCCCCCGGTACTACTAAGAAATAGTTCGTGGAGGTTCGCATTCGGATGGGGCGCTAATCAAGATCAAGAACAAGGGCAAACACCGAGAGTTTTACGTTGTTCGCGCGGGCCGCTTGAGCGTAATATCCAACTCAATGCGGTGTGTGCTGATTGTACGAGCTTGAGTGTGTATGAGTTTGGATGCCTCTCCGATGACTTGTCCTTTCTACCGTGCAGTGCAACCATTTTGTATGCTAATGACTGACTATTACAGTGTGTGCCTGGCCTGACAGGTGGCCCCAACTAGAATAACTGCCCTATACACGATGTATAGTATTAATGGTGGTTAATAGCGTAATAACGTGTCTTAACAACAGTGTTACTAGTCTTGATAGTTATCTGATCATGCATCATTAATATAGCATTAATGACGTGTTAACTGGGTCTTGTAACGGCCAATTTGAATATTCGCGCCATTGGAGATCCCACAGTCTTCCCGTTGCAGACTTAGGTCCGGGCATGTGACACGTGGAAGCTCCGGAGCTTCCCTCTACTAGGGGATAGGTCTAATGCTACTAGACAAGTGGCAATGTCGAAGCTTCCATGAGGAGCGAGGCAGGCCCAGCTCTGCAGGACACGTGGTTGCACCAGAGCTACCCAAACGAGGGAGGCAGGTCCAACTCTTCTGGACACGTGGCAACACTGGAGCAACCCTATGGAGGGGAGGCAGATCCGATACTGCAAGACGCGTATCTCCTTAGAACATTCGCCACCTGGATATAGGAACTTCATGACTTTGTTTACGGTACCAAGGGGTACCCAGTACGCATGGTACCGACAATGGCCCCAGGGCCCACCTTAGGGAGAGGTTATGCTACTAGAGGTGGGGCCATCATCGATTACAGCGCCGATGCTCTAAAGTCTTTTCTTGGGCGGTTGAAGCGATGACACACAGTTATGCCATCGCCACGTGGCACTTCTTGATATGGTGAGTGGGATACAGGCGTCCGGATCTCACGCTATTGAACATCGTCGGTTCCCAATACAAAGTTCGTATCACTTCCCAACATAATCTTTGTAGCCCTGTCAGGCTACCGCCCTCGAGCTTCCAACTTCCCATCATGACAATGGTTCGTCTGGTGCAACTTTTTAACAAAGTGGACCCGGACCCCATTGTCATTGACTAGGTTTTTCGTGATTCGTGTTCGGATGTAGTTTCCATGCAAGCATTGCGGAGGCTTACTAAAGCGAGATAGTTTGCACGGGAAGAGAACTCTTTACGCTTTCTTTTGATCTTGTGCTTAGAGTCCTACGCCCTTGCATCACTTTTCCCACTTCTTCTCCACATTGCGGTGATGGAGTTAGGACTTCCTTGTAGCAGGATAAAGAATGATAGTGAGTTGTCGAGAGTCTGCACCTACATCGGGTGGTCGAGTGACTCCTTCAAGAACTCGATTTGCTTCAGCAAGCTCCCCTTCAAGAAGGAAAGCACCGAGGAGATCGTGTACTTTTTGGCATTCTCCATTGTGGGGCTCATCCCGCCATTCTCCAACTTCTTGTTGATGTAGCTGGACTTCTACGATTTGCAGCTCCACCACCTCGGCCCCCACTCTTTCTTGCTGATGGCGACTTTCGTCCATTTTTGTGAGATGTGGGTGGTTGTGCCGCCCTGCATTGTGCTCTTCTGGACCTTCTTCACGGTTCACACAACGAGAAAAAGGAATGAGTTCCTTGGCTTCTACTACTTCGTGAAGCGCAAGAATTCACCCTTCAAGTACTTGAAGACGTTTCCTTCCTGTGAGTGGGATGGTTGGAAGAAGTATTGGGTGATCATTATGGTGGATCACCATGACAGGCTAGAGCTGCCTGACGGCCTTCCCACATCCGACACTGACACCTGGGAGGTGCTTCAGAAGTTGACAGAAGAGTACAATCTGATCATTTCCAGGATCCGGAGTTGCGTGGAAGGAGGGGTGACCCCTCTATTGGTGATTCCGAACTTCCTAACCAATCGTTGGGCTCTGTTGAAGAAGAGGGAATGGCCTGCAGGGCGTTCAGTAGGGAAATGTACACATACCATATTGATGTTGGTCTCGGGGCAAACTCGGGTGAAAAGGCTTTGAAGCTTCATCTCCAAAAGTTGCACCACAGAACCATCAATCCTGATGACCTGGCATCTCCAGCAGAGGTCCAACCCCTGAACATGGTCTCGGAGTTCAGGAGTGAACTGCAGAAGAAAATGCTGCTGCTTGAAAACTTGGACATTGTGGAGAGACGTATAAGTACTCCATTAGTATGGATCTCAACTCCCAAAGCTTTAGAGGGCACGACTCCTGCAGCTTCAAGTTAGAAGAAACCAGACTTGAGTCGGGGTAAAGGCAAAGAACCAGCCGAATCCTCTAGCCGGAATAGGAAGCTGACGCGGTCTGACGGTAGTTACATCAGATCGACTCCCATGCAAATGGTGCTTCTGCCTCGGCCAAGCCTCAAGTCAATGCTGGTTGTGCCTCCAACATCGACAAGTCCAGCTCCAATGGCAAGATCATCTTCGAACCCAGCGCTTGCAGTGGGTGCTAGTTCCTGCAAGTCAACTCCGTTCCGAGCGCTGTCGATAGGCTGGGGGTTCAGAGTCCCTTCTCAGACGAGGGAGGTCCCGATTGAAGTGATGCTGGTGGTTGCTTCGAACTCTAAGATGAAGCCTAGAGCCTCTACCTCACCGACGACAGTAGATTCTGGCTCCGACCACCCTAGTAAGAAAATCCGTACTGACTAGAGCGACAATGTCTCTAGGTAAGGGCCGGCTCATTAGTTTGTGTCTCGATTTTGCTTTTTGCTTTTTCTTGAATTCTCTATCCTCTAGATCCAAAGTGTCAAGATGTGCTTCTTCTCTAGCACCTGCCAGCGCCTCGATCCTAAAGGCCGCACCGTCTGGAGCCTCCACTATTGAGACGACTCCTCCAATGGTTGAAGCAGTCGACCCCGCAGCTCCGATGCCTACTAGAATCGAGACGACCTCAGCACCAACAGTTAAAGAAGAAGCCGCGGTTGCACTAGAGATAGCTTCAACTGCTTTGGAGCCAGTATTATAGGTACCGGCGCCAGCACCAACTACTCTGGAGCCAGCACCGGAGGTACCGGCACCAATGCTGGAGACTTCAGAAGCTGCGGTTGAAGCTCCAACACCAGATCCGAAGGAGATGGAGCCATTGACAGAAGATCCGGCTGCTGGACCTCCTTCTTCTGCATCGATGGCTGAAGATTCAGCTGCAAGACCCTCTTCATCAGTGCTGGAGATAGCAGATCTAGCTGTGGGACCTTCAGGCGATGGTTGAGGTCGCATGTTGGGGCCTGGCCCCCAACCACCAGATGCTGCGGCAGTTGCAGTGGTAGGTCTACCGACAAGTGACTTCTTGTTGCCACTTGACTCCTTCTTTTTACCACTTATAGAGGCAGTAGCTTCAGCTTCAGAGGTAGACTGCTTGGCCTCCGCAGCCGGTTGGGGGCGCATCTCACGACCCTCTGCAGCTCTAGCGCATTTGTCAGCCAATGTGAAGGGTTTCATGACGCTGCTGATATTCTTTGTTGTATCATCTCCAGCATCTTCTTGTCTCTAACTCCCTGTCGAAATGCAATGATGATTGAAGCATTGGAGATAGAAGGGATGGTGTTCTGTACCTGAGAGAATCGCTAGATGAACGCGTAGCGACTCTCTCGACTTTTGTTTTACGGCTAACAGGTCCAGCTAGGTGCCAAGTAGGGTCTAGGAACTCCCGAAATTGGTAGTGAACTGGCGACAGAGTTTCCCCCCAACTGTAGATGGAGTTGTGAGGTAAACTAATAAACTAGGACCTTGCAGTCCCAGTTAGAGCCACAGGGAAGTATTTAGCCATCACAGCCTCATTGCCTCCAGCCGCGAGGATGATGGTGGAGTAGATACGAAGAAACTCAATGAGGTTGACTGTACCATCATATTTCTCCGGCAAATGATACTGGAACTTGTGTGGCCATTCGACCATGCGAAGATGCATGGCAAGAGCCAAACTACCGCCCCCAACTCCAAGAGGAGAAGGGTTTTCTCGAGCAACTCGCCTCTCACGAGCACGCTCGATGTTGACACGGTCGTCCTGCCTCATGTAATGATGGTCGCACTTCGATCGGAGGTCCTGAGTCGGGAGCCTCGTCGCCGTGTGAGTAGGGCGAGCCCCAGAGGGCAGCGACATCACTTGTTGAGAGGGTGCACATCTCCTGAGCTGTGACGCCAAAGGACTAAGTCTACTAGATATGGTCCTATTATGAGAAGGTGCCTGCCCTGCATGGGCCAAACTTTGGTTGCTGGTCGCATTGGCTGTGGTTGCAACCAAATGCTCAACATCAGCGCACCATTGTTGCAGCAAGGCCGAAGGAGCTCCCTGCGCTGGAGGATGTTGGAGTAGAGTCTGCGCTGCGTTTAGCGCGTTCTCTCGATTGTTCATCGATGCAGTGTGCGACACGAATTTACCATCCTCTTGTCTAGCGTTGGTTGCTGGAGCAAGTGGTGGGAATGGTGCAACGCCCGCCGAAACAACAATGTTGGCCGGCTGCTACACATTAGAGGGATTTCCACCAACGGGTTGCACAGCAGGTGTGTTGGATGAAGCGGCAGTGAAGTTCACCATCTTGAAATCTTGAATGCCCCACTTCCTGGCGCGGCAAATGTCAAAGTGTGGACTAGGACACTTCCCTCGGTACTACTAAGACATAGCCCACGGAGGTTTGTATTCGGATGGGGCGCTATTCAAGATCAAGAACAAGGGTGAACACCGAGAGTTTTACGTGGTTTGGGCCGCCTGAGCGTAATACCCTACTCCACGATGTGTGTGTTGATTGTATGAGCTTGAGTGTGTATGAGTTTGGATGCCTCTCCGATGACTTGTCGTTTCTACAGTGCAGCGCAACCCTTTTATATACCAAGGATAACTGTTACATTGTGTGTCTGGCCCAACAGGTGGCCCCGACTGTAATCACTGCACTATACACGATTTATAGTATTAATGGTGGATAATAGCGTGGTAACAAATCTTAACAGCAGTGTTACCAGTATGGTAGTCCTCTGATCGTGTGTCATTAATATAGCATTAATGACGCATTAACGAGGTCTTGTAACAGCCAATTGATGACCCTTGAATATTCGCGCTGTTGGAGATCCCGCTGTCTTCTTTTTGTAGACTTAGGTCCTGGCGCGTGACATGTAGAAGCTCTGGAGCTTCCCTCTACTGGAGGATAGGTCTGGTGCTACTGGGCACATGGCAGTACTGGAGCTTCTCTGAGGAGGGAGGCAGGTCCGGCTCTGCAGGACATGTGGTAGCACCGGAGCTACCCAAACGAGGGAGGCAGGTCCAGCTCTTCTGGACACATGGCAACACCGGAGTCACGCTATGGAGGGAGGCAGATCCGATACTCCGGGACACATATCTTCTTCGGATATCCACCACCTGGATATTAGGAACTCCATGACCCCGTTTACGATGCCAAGTGGTATCCGGTACGCAGGGTACCAACAAATATGCTCTGTGCCAGGTTCTAACCCAGGCTAAACGATCATTTCTCTTTAACAAAATTTCTGCGTTATGAACTTACTTTTTCATTATTATCTTCATATTATAAGAATAATTAAGTATAATAATATGTTCCAACAGAGCTAGACCTTTTGTCGGAGTAAGTTGACGTGATGGTATTTTTGTAACAGGGAAAAAGGAAATTTTACTACCTTAAGTATTTTTTTTATTCATTTAACTCCCTAAATAAAACTTTGGTCTAGTTTTTTCCCTCGAACTATTTAGATTGGTTCGATTCACAATCTTGTGATTTTTCTCTTTATGAATGCATCAGGTTTAAGGTAATGTTTTTGGGAAGTTCATACTTACAATATACATATATTAGAAAAATAGTTTAACATTTCTTTTGTAATTTTTAGATGTAGGAAGCATGTCAGAAAATATTTGAAATAGGAGATGGAATAATGCAAACAAAATTATGGGAAATTCTGAAAGAACATTTTAGGATTGTGTATGATGTCATTTACCATACTACAAAATTGGAAGCCGAACAAAACACTAATAAAGAGAAACAAAATGGAAAAAATTCAATTGCAACAACTTTAAATGAATTGGGAGAGTATATTTTACAAATTTTTTTTATCATTGCTACAATAAGCTTCATCTCAAGCGGCTCAAAACGTATTATCACATGCGGTTTCTAAAACCGCCTGAAACAAAGAGCCTCTGATAATCTGCAATTTCACAAGTGGAGAAGTGAAACCGCCTATTGTTGACGGCTCCTAATATATACTAACAACTCATCCCCGGCAATGGCGCCAGAAATGCTTGTTGGTATTTCTTAACACCACGGATCATCTCCGGTAAAGGGATGAGATCCGCAAGCGCACAGAAGATACCGTTGTATCATTTCACCCATGAGTATTCCCAAGGGTATCATATTGATCCCAAAGGAAGGAAATGGAGTAAAGTATATACTACTCTTATGGTCAAGCTATGGGATACTAATCAATTATCTGGACAGGGGGTAAGTTGATAATAGGGGTAGCGTGACACACACCTGGGCAGTCTCTTCTAAAGGGTACATGGGTCCTAGAGGGAGATTGGATTAAGAGTTAGAGAGTTGCTCCTACAATGCTCCTAATACATATACATAGCCTAAGGTAGATACTAATGGTCATGTCAATGATGAATTCATATGCAATGCTATTCAACACATCGGGCACGGGCTTACCCCTAGCAATACTAGGGCGACTCCCGCCAAGAGCCTGTGGCATAGACGAACGTGGAGGATTACAAAGGACAGATAGGGCTATCACCACCTACTGCCTACCTCTTCAATCAGTGGGTCTACGAGACATCCAATGCCACTTAAATACCCTAGCACCATGCTAGCATACTAAGCAATTACCTTAAGAGCTGCAGCACAAGCCATCCTAAGGCAATGAACTAAATCATCGTTGAACCAATGTTGATTGCATAGCATAGTTATTCATATTAACATAGTCATATCATAACTACATAGACTATAGTGGGGGTCTATAGTGTTTATGACCATAAGATGTGATTATGAGAGTACAATTATAAAGACTATACCTTCCACTTACATGGACTCCACAATGAAACAAGAAACGCTTTGTCCAAGTATACGTATAAAAGAAGACTAAAGATAATATCTTTATTGAGCACAAAGTCACAAATACAAGAAGGAATACATGAGAGATACATTTCCCAATGTGGAATTGGGAAGAGAGACGCCTTCTACTCCATTCCCAATTTGGACTTGGGACTAGAGGCTCTCCTCTCTACATCCTAACTCCTCTAAGGACTATGGAAGATAGTGTATACAATAGAATGATGCCCAAGTGGTGTGTGTTGAAGTGAGGGGTATGGGGTCCTATTTATAGTAGTGTTGAGGTCAGTTCCCGCCACCAAAAGCGCGCGAATTAGTCATCATTGACTCCATGGAGCCGGGAGGAGCCAACACGTGGAAGTTGACCGCGTTTGGCGCCAGGACCAGGTCGGCCGACCCCTTGGTTCGTCCGACCTGGGTAGGGCTCCAAACGGCCCATACTTCCTCCAGGTGATTGCTAGGTGGGTCCCATTGACTGATATTGGTGCTACACCATTGGATGGCCTCGAATACTTCTGCTTGTGGGCCATTTGATCCATGTGGTGCCATGTGTCGTCGCCTGATTGGCTGGGATGATATTTTATAGGATTGCTCCCCATACTTTTCCTCAATTCCTGTATAAATATCTGCATATACATATTTATCCAAGTACAAGTGGAAATAGGTCAAGTAGAAAGGTGATGTGTGCAAGAAATGATCAATCCTTCACATAATTGAGTTATATTAACAGCTGAAATTGGTATATAACAACCGTCAACAAACTCCCCCAATCTTATCCTTTGCTCGTCCCAAGCAAAGTCAAGACTTTAGGTTGATGATCAGGAGTTGCTACAATGGCTACCTTTCGAAGTAAAGACTTTAGGTTGATGATCAGGAGCAAAGTCAAGACTTTAGGTTGATGATCAGGAGCAAAGTCAAGACTTTAGGTTGATGATCAGGAGCAAAGTCAAGACCTTTCGAAAGTACCAAGTGCACAATAATATACTCTACCTAGTATTGCAAAAAGTGGCTATGGTACTTCACCCTTCGTAAGTCATTATGGGAGTTATGCCTTCTCCTATTCATGGGTAATTGACAGATAGAACAGCAAATGGAGCAAGTATAGCCGAGATATCAAGTTCCACTTAAATTCCGGATAGATTAAAATTAGATTATAAGTACCTTAATTGATTCTCTCAATCACTCCATTGTGTATAGTGGAAATATGTCCTCACCAAGGCATTACACCTATACTATTCCTACTCTTTGAATATGGCTTGTATGTGGAGCTTGGTAGGGAAAGTAAGTAGGCATATTTGCAACACATAATATTGCTAAGTCAAAAGAGCAAGCCTTAGGAGAAATCAATTCAAACTTTTCAATCATGACTTGTGCATGTGTGATGGAATGGAGGTAAATGTGGAAACATTGAGATGACTCCTTTTGATGTGGACTCTCTTTATTGCAAGGATGAAACAGGGCTACCCCCCTTTTTTTATGCTTATGGATTAAGCATATTTTTTCTTTTTTTTTCTCATGCTTATGATATAAGCATGCATTTTATTTTTCTTTTTCTTGTAGCCATGTCTTCTACTCCTTTAATGCAATAACTTGAAGAGAGTGCTAACTATGAATAGCATGGAGTTTCTCTTTTTATTGTGGAATGGTGGATATGATGGAATTTTGCTTCCTTCTAGTGTAGAAGTATAGCATGTGCAAGTGAAGTCTTGAATTCAAAAAGAATTGAATGATTTCTCACATAGGTCTATACTAGTTTGACTAGGCTCAATGTGAAAGCAAATAGCATATGCATAAGTGTTGTCTATGTATGAATATCATATGGATTTGGTAGGTATTTCCAATCAAATCAGGGAAACTTAAATCTTGATAGAATTTCTCCAGAAAGCCAAGTTTCACTTTCAAAATAGGAATAGCAGCCCTATTACTGATTCAAATCTCCCAACAACCTAGAAATAGATTAAGCTTTTGCTAGCCACAATTTCTAAATCAAGGCAAAGTTAATTTTAGCCAATTTAAGCAATATTTGGAGAGTAGCAAGTTGTAAACTAGGGACTTAGGAAAAATAAAACAGAACAACTACTCATCATCTCATCTATGTGATTCTAAATCATTCTTACCTCACATCTTTATTTGATAAGCAAAGCAAATCTAAGTTCCTATTTTTATGTTTTTTTAGATGCATGGTGTATGTTGGATGAATGGAAAGTAAATATGCAATGGATGGTTTGAAATAAAAATGCAGTGGGTGTGATACAGGTTACCTCAAGTGGGGGTCCTCCCCCAAGCTTATTCTTGATCAAGGTCCGTGATAGGGGTTGAAACCCTAACGACGGAGGTAGGCCATGAGTTGGCCTATCTTTGTTGCAGAGTGGCTTTGACCAATGGAGGGTTGAGTGTTGATTGTTGTGTTGCCTCCCATGGACACCATGAGTGTTGTTGAATATAGTGTTTTCGATGTTGATGGTCCGCACATCAGGGTCTCCATGTATTGGTGTGATTTGTCATTCCTTGGCTAGGATAATGATAACCTTTAGATCCAAAGGAATGACGTGCACTCAACATACATTGAGTATGTTTCGTCATTCTTTGGCTAAGGTGTATCATATCTTTTTGCCATAAGGGAGTGACATGTGCCCAACATGCATTGGGTATGATCAGTTGTTCCTTGGGTAAGGTACAACATACCTTCTAGCCACATAGGAACAACTTGCACCCAATGATGGTGTCAAATCCCTTGAGCTTGAATGAGTGCTTAGAATAGTTGAGAGCATAATGCTCTCACCTATTCGTGGCAGCCCATTGGTTGCTCATGGAGGGTTCCCATTTCAAATCTCTAGCCTCGTATAGTTATGATTTACCTTCGGGCATAATTTCCTATAGGTAGCAACCATACTCATTTACTCCTTGGCCAAGAGATGTTGAAATGGGATCCTCTAGGGACCCCAACAATTAGCTTCTTGAATGCCTGCATAGTAATATTACTCCTGTAAACTTCCTCTCTTGAATAGAGAGGGATGGTTAGCTCCCGGTACGTGTACAAATGAACGTTCAGGTTAGGTAACCGAACTTTCATTTGTACATACGGGGAAGAACAAAATCAAAGATGCATTGGTTCCAATGTCAAGTGTATCCATGATCAATGTGTTAATCATTGATAAGAGTGGAGATTTATGGATAATTCATGTTGCATATTTTCTAAAGCTCCTACTCATAGCAATGCATGTGATAGAAATATACTATATGGATCCCTACATCTTTTAAAGTTTCTAACCATCTTAGCTTTCAAGATAAAATTTTATCATTTAGACCATGACAAATAAGATTCTCAATTTTATCCTCCTGAACTTCACTTGGAATTTAAAATTTAGTGACTCCTCCAAAAAATGCAATTCAATTTTACAGCAAGGATATCACTTATTCCTAGGAGTTTGAAATCTAGTGACACCATCTATGCATGAAGCTCAATTAAAAATTATGGCTGTCACTATGCCCAAGTTTCTATGTGCCAATTCACTAATTAAGTCATGCCCAAAAGTTTTATTTTCTAATCCTAGACAAAAATGACTAAGTCTACAAAACAATGCTTAAAGGATTCTAGGTACTTGCGTCAGATTTTTTTCCAAGTAAGGTGGGATTTTCTTTTGGAGATCCAAAAGTCAATACCCACACTTACTCTTGTGAGGATGCATGAGAATTAAATGATGAGGAAGTGTCAACCTTCCTTACAAATGCAAGCAAATAAATTCAATTCTATGGAAAACCAAACAATGAAAAATTCTAAACTCATACCTCATTTGAAGAGCAGTTAGTGACGAAGGTCTTTGTGTGAGAAACTCGCAACATTGATTTTCGCTGTAGGCTTGACGGTTGATGTCAAATGCCAAGTTGAGATTGGATTTGGCAATGGATTTGGTTCTGGCTCCTCCATTGGGTCATCATCTTGAACATTTCTCTTCCTCAAACTCAAAATGAGTTTGAAGGAAAGAAGCTCAAATCCTCCCAATGGTGACTTGAGCTTGATGAAACCTTCCACTTTCTTGCCATACCACCTCTTCACAATTTTGACCTAGCTGCACTTTAATCAAGAACACACAAAACAACTCAAAAACGGGTTACGTTAGCCAAAAGCAAATTGAACCCAATTTTCAAATTGTCTTGCCCATCTTGAATTAACTTGTAAATGTAATTAGGGTCAAAGCAAATCTTTTTTGGTTTGAACTAGGAAGATAAATTCAAGTGGTCATGCACGTAGTTCATATCCAATTAAATTTCTCCCCTAATTCAAATTTTTAGTTTTATGATGGTTGGAAATTTTACTTTCCAACATGCAAGTGTGGAATTTCAAACATGCAAATGCAAGGGTTGATGCAATTTGGAAAACAAATACGAGATAACTACCAATTAACCTATTGGCGAGGACTCACCGAATTTTTGAAGTCCGATGAGTAGGACTTACCTCCGTTCTGTTCAGCGTGATGATTTGTTGTCCAATCCCAGAGTTGAAGATGTGGACGATTTCTTCTGTTTTGACATTCCAAACTCATTTGGCTGTCATTCGTACATGTGGGCCACCTGGTGGCCCTAGCCTCTCCCCGTTGTATTGATATAGACATGTTGTTGTAGCGACAGGTTCTCCCTCTTGAATGTATTCTATCATGAGCATAGTGAGGCTTTGTCCTTCTTAGGGGTGCGACTCTGACTATATTGATATTCCATTGAATCAACCCATACCTTGATCATTGATCAAAGGCTTCCTTGGGCATGATGACATGTGGACTCCACAATCAAACAAGAAACGCTTCATCCACAGTGTCACTTTCCCTAGGTTGAATGGGTTTGCTCGAAGTGTGGGAATCCCAACAAGTGATGTGGGATATCTTGGACTTTGAATGCTCCTTAAATTATTGTCCTTGGCCATGATCTTCATGTGAATGTTGTCTTGATTTCTTCTTGGCCAAGATACTTCAAGGTAGGCTAGTTGAACTTAAATCCCTTGGAAAGTCATAGCCTCCTTGAATACAAGGGTGATGTTAATTCCACCCTTGACCTCCTTGTGAATGGTAGCCATTGGAGTTTTTGTTTGAAAAAGGTCCTCATGGGTATTAGGGAAATAATTCCCACGCGTCCCATGATGACATGGATTTTCACAAATCATGTGAATATCCAGGACTTAGATTATCCAAACAAATCTCCAATGACTTGGATATTCATGACACTTCAATGGTAGGTGTAGTTCCATAACTAGGATATCCACCTTGTGAAGTGGCGTGCATGACAAGCTATGGGAACTCGAGCATTCTTAAATCCACCCCCTGAGTGGAGACCTTCTTCTCATCCATGATGAATGAGAATAGGACTCCTTCAGCTCCAGCATGAATGTGGTCATGGATTAGTGGAGCCAACACATGACACGAGTGTTGGATGAAGAGCCAACTATCCACCCCATGGTGGAGGCAAACCAAGAAGAACTTCTTGGAGCCTTCCCCAAGCTTGTGTATGGATGACTTTGGCTCCTACTAAAAGCTTAAATTCTCCCGTAAAAGGCAATGGTGTTGCCTACCGAACATTTGTTGAGGTATGCCTTGAATCATCTTGCAGTTTAGCACTTGCGTCCTTGTTGGCCATCCCATACAGTGGGTTGGCCAACACTACCCTGTTTTCACATAATGGAGAAAACAAACAAGGGTAATCCTATCTAATAACTATTAGTACCTATAGCTTAATCACAAGTGAAAGCTATCCTTTACTTCCTTTTCCTTCCCCAGCAACGGCGCCAGAAATGCTTGTTGACAGCTCCTAAGATATACTAACAAATCATCCCCGGCAATGGCGCTATAAATGTTTTTTGGTATTTCTTAACACCACAGATCATCTCCGGTTAAGAGATGAGATCTGCAAGCGCATAGAAGATACCGTTGTAGCATTTCACCCATGAGTATTCCCAAGGGTATCGTATTTATCACAAAGGAAGGCAATGGAGTAAAGTATATACTACTCTTATGGTCAAGCTATGGGATACTAATCAATTATCCGGACAGGGGTAAGTTGATAATAGGGGTAGCGGGACACACACCTAGGAAAACTATTCTAAAGGGTAAATGGGTCCTGGAGGGAGATTAGATATAGAGTTAGAGAGTTGCTCCTACAATGCTCCTAATTTATATACATAGCCTAAGGTAGATACTAACAGTCATGTCAATGATGAATTCCTATGCAATGCTATTCAACACATCGGGCACGGGCTTACCCCTAGCAATACTAGAGCGACTCCCGCCAAGAGCCTGTGGCATAGCCGAACGTGAAGGATTACAATGGACAGATGGGGCTGTCACCACCTACTGCCTAACTCTTCAATCCGTGGGTCTACGAGACATCCAACGCCACTTAAATACCCTAGCACCATGCTAGCATACTAAGCAATTACCTTAAGAGCTGCAGCACAAGCCATCCTAAGGCAATGAACTAAATCATCGTTGAACCAATGTTGATTGCATAGCATAGTTATTCATATTAACATAATCATATCATAACTACATAGACTATAGTGGGGTCTATAGTGTTTATAACAATAAGATGTGATTATGAGAGTAAAATCATAAAGACTATACCTTCCGCTTACATGGACTCCACAATCAAGCAAGAAACACTTTGTCCAAGTATACGTATAAAAGAAGACTAAATATAATATCTTCATTGAGCACAAAGTCACAAATACAAGAAGGAATACATGAGACATACCTTTCCCAATGTGGAATTGGGAAGAGAGACTCCTTCTACTCCTTTCCCAATTTTGACTTGGGACTAGAGGCTCTCCTCTCTACATCCTATCTCCTCTAAGGACAATGGAAGATAGTGTATACAATAGAATGATGCCCAAGTTGTGTGTGTTGAAGTGAGGGGTATGGGGTCCTATTTATACTAGTGTTGAGGTCGGTTCCCGCTACCAAAAGCGTGCGAATCAGTCGTCATTGACCCCAGGGAGCCGAGAGGAGCCAACACGTGGAAGTTGACCGCGTTTGACGCCAGGACCAGGTCGACCAACCCCCTGGTTCGGCCAACCTTGTCAGGGCTCCAAACGGCCCATACTTCCTCCAGGTGGCTGCCAGGTGGGTCCTATTGACTGATATTGGTGCTACACTGTTGGATGGCCTCGGATACTTCTGTTTGTGGGACATTTGATCCATGTGGTGCCACGTGTCGTCGCCTGATTGGCTAGGATGATATTTTATAGGGTTGCTCCCCGTAATTTTCCTCAATTCCTGTATAAATATCTGCATACACTTATTTCTCCAAGTACAAGTGGAAATAGGTCAAGTAAAAAGGTGATGTGTGCAAGAAATGATCAATCCTTCACATAATTGAGTTATATTGACGGCTGAAATTGGTATATAACAGCCATCACCACCTATGATAATGGTATTATCACAGACGTTTCTTTACTTACAACTATCCGCTTGTGAAGATACATTACCACAGTCGGGTCGTGCAGTATATATAACTGCCTGTGATAATGTTGCTATAACAGGCGGATCTTAACCTATGAAAAGGCGTCTGTGAAGACAGTTTATCGAAGCCGGTTTGTACCATAACAATAATTGGCTTTGATAATTAGATTATCACATATGGTTCTTTGCCTATATCTAGCCGCCTGCGATAATGATATTTCATAGGCAGGTTTATCCATAGGTAAATAAGCGACTGTGATAAAGTATACTCTATATAGTACTACGTGCTGTTATTTCTAATTTATAGGTCAATTAATTGTAATCATAGAAATCAACAATATAATCATAGAAGTAAACAATATAATCACAGAAGTCATCTCACGAAAGTCAATTTCACTAAAACAATATACATATGTACAAGTTACACAATGTACAAGTCATCTCATAGTTTACAAGTTTCACTCAAAACTATTTCTATTGTCATAGTCGCAAAGTTCTGGCACATCAGCTATTGCACCATTCTCATCAAAGAACACCCCTCTTTTATGCAAAATTTTGTGATGCACAAATTGACACAGTTCACCAGTAATCTTGTCGGCTCCTCCACCAGAAATACTTCTACAAACTGGCCACTCTTCATTAACATTCTTCGTGTGCTGCAATGAAACACATAACAAGGTTTACAATGTGGTTGTTTGAACAATCTCAATGTATAGATCAAAGTTAGAGTATACAAGAATTTATTTGGTATTTTTGGAGCAGTTGTACTATCAGTAAATGAATTTTTAAGTTGGAATCAAAATCTGATAATAATGTTTCAGGTAATATTGAACAGCAGAATATAAGTATTAAAATATGCTAGTTACAATGAAAATGAAACTAAAAAGTAAGAAAATAAGATATCGACATTAAGGATAACTTACATCATCACGATTCACTCGATATTTACTGGCGGTCCGAAGATGCTTGCATACATAATACCAGCATAAGACACTCCTAGCTGGCTGCTTTGGACAAGGATAATATGTGTTAATGTGCATTCTTATTAGGAGGTCTCTAACCACCAAGTTGTTCCGCGTAAAACAGCCAAACGCTGTAATACAAGAAATGTCATGTAAAACTTGTCAACACATTCCAAAGGTGTGTAAATTAAAAGTATTGAATAAATGTACAGTTTAAACATGGAAATGAAATTTTTGTAACGATCTGGTGGGTAATCGGCTGAGTCCAAGACTGTTGCCAAACCCTGCGCTGGCTTGATAAAGATCAATATGTAGTGTTTACTGCACACGTACAAACACACATGTTAACAATTAGCAATAATTGCTATTTCAATGTCATGTGTCGAACTTACTCGAAGTTGTATAGAGCCTTTACGAGGTCCTTGCCATCTCTGACAAAGTTAAACATTGCATGTCCTAAGTAAGCTACAACTTCCGTCCTTCTATCCTTCTTATGTTCTGCGATTGATTTTTCAAATTCTTT
Organism: Tuctoria greenei; assembly: GCA_036927565.1. Taxonomy (NCBI): domain Eukaryota; kingdom Viridiplantae; phylum Streptophyta; class Magnoliopsida; order Poales; family Poaceae; genus Tuctoria; species Tuctoria greenei. The sequence goes on along the minus strand of JAYESD010000005.1, from coordinate 153,067,719 downwards.
TTTTTTCACGTGCTTGTATTGTACTGAGTCTCAATCTACCTTAACGTCGAGTAGCATCTTTGCAATCCGTGTTGTGTCAAGGATACCCGTCTTGCGTTTCATCTTTTCATTATCAATGTATTGCATCCTATTGAAGAAGTCCAGAATTGTTATAATCTCAATAAATGTGTAGGCGTGTAGTAAGAAAAGAAAATGCAAAATATTAGAGCCACATACAAGCACCAGACAAGTAGCAGGTTGGGTATGCAGCTCTTTAAATAAAGTGACTCGTTTATCTGCTCCAGTGCTCCAGAATGCATCTTTTGGAACACGAAATGTGACACAAGAAAGTTCATTTTTTTCGCTGGCAGTGATGTACCACTCGTGCATTCTTTTGAGCGAGACAGGTTGTTTGCTAAGTTATACGGATTTCATGAACGGCTTCCCATTCTCAAATTCAGGAGGAACATCCTCAAGCTTGTATATTGGAACTCCTGGTTTAACTAAAGCCGTCTACTGATTATACATGACACCATCTTCTTCCCACTCTTTGATATCTTCTAATGCTGGCTCATGAGAAGAACGAGATGCACTCCGCCGATTGGAACGGTACTATCATCCTTGCTGAGACATAGGGGGAGTGGATCTTCCTGGACTGAGAGCTTTCGGCTTAGAAGACGGGGTTGCATTATTTTGAGATGCGATGAGGCTAGAAATTGGCTCATCGTCCAACACGATATCGCGTCGGCGCCAAAGTATTAATTGGTTGACAGCTTGCCCCAGAGTCGCGATCCCCTCATGTGTGATCTCATAATCTTCATAGTCATTATCAATGATGTGAAGAACTTGCACCACAACATAAAACAACGGAAGTGGATTGCCGTTGAACTCACGATCAGGCTTTGCCATAGCAGTGGCAACCTGTTTTGTTTTGTTCCCTGCTCTGCCGATCAAGACAAGAAGACGACAAGATCTGTCCTTAGCAATATCATCGACAGCGAACTTATGGGTTGTCCTTGAGTCTGGCACAGAACTTACGTTGCTAGGGTAGGTAGTTGGAGATACCAAATGCTCCTTTGGCACGGGAACCGTCGTTGTACTCGGTGCCACTAATTGTCCCTATTGTCTAAGTTGTTCCATTATTTCTTTCACATTTTCCTTGACCTTTTGAGCAATCATTTCATCAAGTGTTTTCTTGAACTTCTCACGTCTTCTCTATGTCTCTTTATCTTTCGGGAAACCATCTAGACAAGACATTTGAGAAGAGATTGCTCATATCGGTCCACTGTGTTCAGGGTTTCCTAGGATAGCGGTAAGTTGGTCATTCTCCCTCTTCGGTTTGAAGTGACCCTAATGTTGCTTTTCAATTACTTCTTTCATTTTGTGCTCTACTTCATTCACAGAGTCGGGCTTTTTAAGTTTGCCCTTGCTGGTCAAACCTGACCGAGCAAAGACCCACCGCTGAGTTCTCTCATCGCAACCTTCTAACGGGTGAGGATTGCCCTTACTGGTAATTTTGTCTAATATCTTATGCCATTTCTGGACTTCGGGGGCATATCCAGCAGACCCCAAGCAATGATGGTATTTGTTTTTTTTGGCAAGCTCTGACCTAGTTGCACTTAGGGCTTTAGCATCAGGTGTGATCTTTTGACGAACAAATTCTTGCCAATGAGCTTGTGTGATTTTTCCCATCTTCCTCGGGCTGGGCCCTTATCGGCCTTAACATAAGCATTCATTTCACTCCTACAGCCACGGAACTTCTTGCCACAAGAGACCAATGTTGCTTTCTTTATAGCTTCTTCTATGCCTTTTGGGAACTTGAATTGTTTCTTTATCCTTTCCCACAACTCATTCTTGGTCTCCTCAGGTAATTTTCTCCAATTCTCTGTTGTGATCGGCATGAGCTCTCTAACAAGAAAACCGCATGCATTTCGGTACTTGGTAACTGAATCCAATGGTCCTTGGGGAAGCCCACCTGGACTGACCCTTGTTATGTACATGATGCGGTCCAATGGACCCTTATTGGGACCTCGTTGCCCTCGTTTCCGCTTGAGTGAACATGAGGATTCATCCAATGGAGAACCTTCTGCGGTTTTAGGAGCCGAAGTCACCTTGTTGTCTTCGCGATTAATCTAGGTAGAAAAGAATTATAAGACTTTGTATACTTGACAACCAACATTAACTTGAAGTGCTGAAGTTAAGATTCGTGATCCATACCTCTTCTGCAGGATCATATTCCGAGTTGAGAACCTCTGAAGTCTTTTTAATATTTATATTCAGAAAAAGATCTGATGGACTGTGAAAGGAGCCTGAACGCTGGTGTCACTAAACTCCATATTGCCTTCTTTATTGTTACTACCATCAACAGTCTTCTTAGGGCTTTCCATGCTAGAACTAATAAGACAAAAAATATAATGAATGACATATTGACTCGACATGAAGTGTTGCATGAAGAAAAAGATGGAAGCATTCTAGGGTTTGATAAGGCATTTTAGGGTTTATGGCGACTCACCAAGGTGATTGACCAAATTCCATTCTAGGGTATAAGGCGACTGACCAAGGTGATTGACCAAGTTCCATGCCTTTATATTCAACCCACCTTTCCTCTTATTTTTAAAAATATTTTCCCATTTTACTAGATGGTATTTCTTTTTCATCTAACCCCCTTGCCATAAAAACCTTCTTCTAAGTACATCCAACTTTTCCATAGTAGTTTTTTGCAAAAGAAACATTGACATATGATAAATTGGAATTCTAGAGAGATCGACATTAATCAAGACAACCCTCCCTGCCATAGACATGTTTAATTGTTTCCAACCAGCCAATCTCTTAGTCACCTTTTCTTCTAATTTATTCCAGTCTTTTACATAGAGCCTACCGGCAAACACTGGAACACCTAATTACCTAATAGGCAAACTACCCACTTTACAATTAAAAAAAGTCAATAATATTTTTGGCTAAACTTCACTTTTTCAAAGTTTATTTTAAGACCTAATAGCTTTTCATACAAAGCTAGAAGTAGTTTCAGATTTTTAGCCCCAATTAAATAATTTGTGATACATACAATTGTATCATCTGCATACTGTAAAACAACCACACCATTATCCACTAGATCATCAGCTAAACCTGAAAACAATTTATTTTCATGGGCCTTATATATCATCCTAGCAAGACAATCAACAGCAATGTTAAACAAAAGAGGTGAAAAAGGATCACCTTGTCTAACCCCCTTGAAGCTTTTAAAGTAAGGACCAATCTCATTATTGATTCTAACAATCGAGGCCTTACATATATTGTCGGTACCCTGCGTATCGTATACCCCTTGGGACTACGAAAAGACCAAATGAACTTCACCTGTCTGAGTTGAAGACCTGCGAAGGGCCCACGTGTCATACGGGACTGGACCTGCCTACCATCTATGGTTAGTCCTGGTGCTGCCACGTGTATACAGCAACCGGACCTACATCCCACACATGGGATAGCTCCGGGCTAAACACCTGTGCGGCACTCCTGGACCTAACCACCGACAGAGGGAAGCTCCGGGACCCACACATGTTCATCTACACCGGACTTACCCGTTCCAGACGGAAAGCTCCGATGCTGCCACGTGTCCAACTGTCGGACCTTCAGTCTCAACAATCAGACTGGTGGACCCCCAACAGCTCGAACCTTCAAGGGGCAATCAAAGACTTCAAGACCCGATTAAGTATCATTAATACCATATTAATGACACATGATCGGAAGGCCCTTAATACCAGTAACGGCACTGTCAAGGCCCATTACGACACTATTAAGGGTAATTAACCTCATTAACTGTGTATTAAGCATCAGTAACCGCCAGGGCCACATGTTGGGCCAGGCTAACGGTGTAACAACCAGTCCTTGTACTATAAAAGGACTGGTCGACGATACACAAGGGTGTCTTCTCTCGGCTCCTCTCACACTCTCGCTCTCTGGAACTCTCGACTCTGAGATGCTCAATACAACAACAACACACTCCGTAGAATAGGGTATTACGCTCAGGCGGCCCGAACCACGTAAATACTGGTGTCTATTTGCCATCGTGTTCTGAATCTCTGCGCGCCCTATACTGAACTACAAACTTCGCGGGCTACCAGTGGTAGTACCGGGAGAATTGCCAGAACAACCCTCCGACAGTTGGCGTGCCAGGTAGGGGCGCCCGAGATTCAAACATGGTGAACTCTGCTGCTGGATCATCAAACAGCAACCCTACTGCGCAACCTGTTGAAGGCAATCCCTCCAACATGCAGCCGCCAGCAGGTGTTGTGGCTCCAGCAGGAGCCATGCCACCGCCGCCACCGTCCGCACCAGCGAATCAAGCTGGACAGCGGGATGGGGCATCAGCGTCGGTCACGGCATCGGCGAACAACAACCCTAAACACGCGCTCCATGCCACGCGTGCTCTTCTCCAATGCCCACCACCTCCAGGTGCATCCCAAGGTGCAATGGAGCATTGGAGGGCTGATGTGGAACATTTGGTTGCAGCAGCAACCGATCGCATCAGCAACCAAGGTCCTCCCTCCTTAGGGCGAGCCCCATCGCAGCATCGGACCGTGTCAGGAAGACTTGGTCCGCACGCTTCCCAACATAAGAGGCATGATGCGTCTCAACAAGCGACGTCCCTACCTTCCGGGGCACGACGCACCCATACGGTAACCAGGCGGAGCTTGATCGCAGTTACCGTCAACAGGATGGCTGTGTCCATATCGAGCGCGCTCGCGAAAGGCGAGAGGCTCGAGACAGTCCTGCTCCCGAGGGAGTAGGAGAAGGCTGTTCTGCCCTGGCCATGCACCTACGCATGGTCAGATGGACACAAAAGTTCCGGCCTCACCTGCCAGAGAAATTTGATGGAACTGTCAATCCTGCTGAGTTTCTCCAAATCTACTCCACCGCAATCCTTGCAGTCGGAGGCAACGAGGCCGCAATGGCCAACTACTTCCCTGTGGCTTTGAATGGGACCGCCAGGTCCTTGTTCATGAGCCTTCCGTCCGACTCCATCAACAGTTGGGTGGAACTGTGCCAACAATTCACCGCCAATTTTGGGAGTTCATACACCTGACCAAGCACCGAACTGGACCTTTTTGCTATCAAGCAGAAGGGGGGAGAGTCCCTGCGATATTTCATCCAGAGGTTGTCCCAGTTACAAAATACTATTCCTTCTATCTCCAGCGCCTCTGTTATTGTGGCATTCAGACATGGCGTACGAGACAAGAAGATGCTGGAAAAGCTGGTGACCAAGGAAATCACCAGCGCCATGGAACTCTTCAGCTTGGCTGAAAAATGTGCCAAAGCTGTGGAGGGCCATGAAATGCACTCCCAACCACCTCCGGAGGACAACAAAAAATCCTCCAAGGGTGAATCCACTACCTCTGGGTGTGGAAAAAAGAAGAAAAAGTCCATCGGCAAGAAAAAGCCGTCAGTCGACACCCCAACAGCTGCAGCTGCCGCAACTCCGGGTGGCCGGGGGCGCCGAGAAGAAGTTTCTTTCCATCAAAGGGAAGGAAACATAAAGTCAACGAAGCTCCGGCTGAAGAGAAGTTAGTCTTTCATGAGCCTAAAAAGGTCTTGAAGGCTGTTTACACCTCAGTCGACGACAACTCCGACGTCTCCGACAATGAACGTCGGAAAACCCTGAACACCATCTTTGGTGGTTCGTGGGACATCACCCCTCGCCGTGTCCTCAATACCATGCGGCAGGACATGGCCTCAGTAGCTCCCACTGCCAAGGCAGAACCGCACCGGAAGTGGACGGACACTGCAATCATTTTTGATGCATCAGACTACCCTCGGAATATGATCGGAGCTGGCCATCCCATTGATGGTATCTTCGACCATCAACAACATCCTACTCCACCATGTAATGGTGGATGGAGGTTCGGGGCTGAACCTCATAAGCATTGATGCTTTCGTCAAGCTTCAGCTCCGACCTTTGGACCTTCGCCCTTCCCGACCTTTCTCCGGAGTAGGTCCGGGGGCCATAACCTTACTCGGTGCAATTATTCTTCCAGTGACCTTCGGGACCTGGGAGAATTACCGCACTGAGAAGTTGGTCTTCGACGTGGCGCAGATCAACTTACCCTTCAACACCATTTTGGGCAGGCCAACCTTATACAAGTTCATGGCAGCTGCTCATTATGGCTACTTGGTGTTGAAGATGCCAACACTAGCCGGTGTTCCCCGGATCCTTGGAGATCGCATTGCTGGAGTTACAGCTCTGGAAGAACTCCACGCACTTGCCACAACGCAAGAGGAAGAATCCGGAAAGGAGCAAGCTCCGAGACCCCCGAGCATTCGTCATCGAGGCTCAACCTCCGCACCTCGCGTGCAACCAAGCGACAACACCGACATTCCCGTCAAAGTCATCCAAATCGGTTCCGACGCTGCTCAGACCACCCGTATATCAGGAGGTATGAATGACAAATAGGAACTCGAGCTCATCACTTTCCTCTGGGCTAACGTCGATGTGTTTGCCTGGCAATTGTCACGAATGCCTAGGATCCCTATGGAAGTGATCGAGCATAATCTGAAGATCTATCCCCACACTCGGCCTGTATAGAAGCCTCAGAAGCAATCAGTAGAGCGACATAACTTCATACGTCTAGAAGTGAAGAAGTTGCTTGAAGCTGGATTCATCCGAGAAGTCTTCCACCCAAAATGGCTAGCAAACCCAGTCGTTGTACCCAAGGCCGGCGGGAAGCTTCGGATGTGCATCGACTACATTACACTAAATAAGGCATGTCCAAAAGATCCATTCCCACCACCTAGAAGAGATCAAATAGTGGATTCCACCTCCAGGTGTGAATTACTGTCTTTTCTGGATGCATATCTAGGTACCATCAAATCAGAATGTCTAGGGAAGATGAAGAGCATACCTCCTTCATCACAGTAGATGGATTATAATGTTATACTGCCATGCCATTCATACTCAAAAATGTTGCTTCAACATTTGTACGAGCTATGTACAAAACTTTTGGAGAGCTCATCAGAGACATAGTGGAAGTGTACGTCGATGACATCGTCGTCAAGATTAAGAACAAGGAGTCATTCCTTGACACCTTGCAAGCTGTCTTTGACAAGTTGCGAGTCACTAACATGAAGCTGAACCCGGACAAGTGGTCTTCGGGGTTAGCTCTGGAAAACATCTAGGTTTCTTGGTGAACCACCGAGGAATAGAAGCAAATCCGGCGAAGATAAAAGCTATTGAAGACATGCGGCCACCAGCTCGCATCAAGGACGTCTAGAAACTGACTGGATGTCTAGCTACCCTCAGCCAGTTCATCTAAAGAATGGAGAAATGGGCGCTATCCTTCTTCAAGCTATTGAGGAAGTCCGGACCATTCTAATGGTCTGAAGAAGCAGAAAAGGCATTCCAGGAGCTGAAGCAGCTCCTCACCACCCTACCAACCTTGGTAGCTCTGAACCCTGGTGAGCCACTACTGCTTTACATTTCGGCAACTGACGAAGTTGTCAGCATGGTCCTGGTTGCGGAAAGACCAGAACTATCTCCAGTTCAGGAATTCAGACCCCTTCGGGAGGTCCGGAGCTACCTGAAGTCGAGTCTGGGTCCCAGCTCCCAGACCTGGATCCTCAAAGAGAGACGCCGGAGGATCCATCTCCTTCAAATGATGGAGTCACTACTACTGAGCAACAAGATTCGGACCCCTTCGGGAGGGTCTGGGTCACTTCAGGAGAAGCTTCGGGATCTTCCAGCTGGAACTCAGAGGTTCCCGAACAAGATCCGAACCCCTCCGAGAGGGTCCGGGTAGATGAGAAGGAAGCTCCGGGCCCCTTCAGGAGGGTCCAGAAGGTCCAGCGCCCAGTGTACTTCATCAGCGAAGTACTCCATGATGCCAAAACTCAGTACCTAGAGGTGCAGCTGCTCTACACAGTTCTTATTGCCTCTAGGAAGCTCCGACACTACTTCCAAGCTCACAAGATTTCAGTGTTAACCTCTTATCCACTGCATGCAATCTTGCATAACACCAATTCCACTAGGAACATTGCAAAGTGGGTAGTGGAATTAGCCGAGTTGACCTTGAATTTGTCCCAAGACAAGCGATCAAGAGTCAAGCATTGGCGGACTTCGTGGCGGAATGGACCCCCTCTCCATCAAATCCTGGGGGCCCCAGTGAGCAGAAGTCGGAACCCAAGGTGCCGGTCTTCACTGAGCCTCACTGGACTCTCTACTTCGATGACTCCATGCAAAAACAGTGAGCTAGAGCTGGAGTCCTTCTCCTCACTCCGACCGGGGAGAAGGTTAAATGCATGGTGCACCTTGACTTCAAGGCGACCAACAACATGGCAGAGTCTGAAGCACTAATTTATGGGCTCAAGGTGGCACTATCGTATTGTGTCAAGCAGCTGCTGGTAAAGGGTGATGCACAGCTTGTTGTAAAACAAGTCAAAGGTGAATGTTGCTGCAACAACCCTCAACTAGCTGCATACCTACTTGAAGTCTACAAGCTTCAGAAGGACTTCAACGTCCTGGATCTTTTCCATGTCAAGCGTCTCAACAACGCTAAAGCCGACGAACTCTCGACGAAAGCTTCAACCAGGGCCCCGGCTCCCGACGGAACCTTCGTCCAGAGGTTGTCTAAACCTACAGCTCAGCCTGTCGAACTGAGCGAAGGGGGCGAGACCAGCACCTCGAAGCTGGCTGTCCCGATTGCCCTGTTACCATGGCGTCCATCAAGGGTCGTAGGTGCTGCAGGAAGCTCCGAGCAACCCAACACGCAAGACTCAAATCCTCAAGTTAGTTCAGATGCATGAATCTCAGAGATCCGGAGCTACTTGAAAGACAATTTCCTTCCTGAAGATAATGTATCCGCTGACCGGATAGTATGATTGGCTAAAAGATACATACTGGTAGAAGGGGATCTCTACCGGCGTGGTGCCAACGACGTCCTAATGTGGTGCATTACAAGGGAAGAAGGCTGCAAGATCCTCACGGAAATCCATGGAGGCGATTGTGGGAACCACGCGTCTTCCCACACGCTGGTCGGTAAAGCCTTCCGTCATGGCTTCTACTAGCCTACAGCGCTCCAGGATGCAACCGAGCCAGTAAAGAAATGCGAAGCATGCCAGTTCCATGCAAAGCAAATTCACACAACAGCTCAGCCTCTACATATGATACCTCCTACATGGCCTTTTGTTGTGTGGGGGATGGATATCTTGGGATCTTTCCCAAGAGCCGTCGGAGGTTACAAGTTCCCGTACGTTGCCATTGACAAATTCACCAAATGGCTGGAAGCAAGTCCAGTTGTGATAATAAACAAGCAATCAGCTATCAACTTTTTGCAGTCCATCGTATGCAGATTTGGAGTCCCAAACAAGATCATAACTGATAATGGGACCCAGTTCACAAGCTCTGCATTTCAAGAATATTGCGAAGACCTCGGCATCAAAGTCAGCTATGCTTCCGTAGCTCACCCGACAAGCAATGGTCAAGATGACAGAGCAAATGCAGAAATCGTAGAAGGACTCAAGACGCACACATATGAGCGCCTGAAAAAACATGGAGCCAACTGGATCGAAGAGCTTCCGCCCACTCTATGGGCCAAAAGGACAACTCCAAACCAGTCAACTGGAGAGACACCCTTCTTCCTGGTGTACAGAGCTGAAGCAGTTCTTCCTCTAGAAATCCTTAGGGTCGCTCTGGGTACGGACCTTCGACGATGGCACGCAGGACCAGCTCCGACGTGAAGACCTTGACCTCCTTGAGTAGCTGTTCTGAATGCCCAATACCGCCAAGCTCCTCGGCGCTATCACCAACGGCATGTTCACAGCTGACAGCTCAAGGAAGGCGATCTGGTGCTACGGAGAATACAATCTAGAGAAGGGTTAAACAAACTTTCCCCCAGCTGGGATGGTCCCTTCCGAGTGACCAAAGTATCCCGTCCTTGATGCGTTCGCTTGGCAACCGAGGATGGGACACCGCTCCCTAATCCTTGGAACATTGAGCACCTCCATAAGTTCTACGCTTAATATCACGGAGGTGAGTCTGTAGTTACATGTGATGTATGTTATAGAGTCATTGTACAGAGTCGGGTAGCTCCTCTGGGAGAACAGCCGGACCATCCTCGAAAGGTCCGCAAAGTTCAGGCAACACTTGTCACAGTCTCAGAACTAAAAGTGTAGCTAGCTACCTTGGGTCATACGAGAAACAAAACACACTTAACCTGGTTCAGTACACTAAGAGTGTACTTGTTTCCCTTGTACCCCGGACCTATAATAATAGATATCATTGTGTGAAAACAGACTCCACGTGCATTTATTTTGTACAGGCTCAAAATTTTTTATTTTTCTCTTTCTTGTCTATAACAAAGTTGTGCAATTCTTCAGAAACTTTAGCTCGACCTATTCAAGCATAATTCAAGTTGCATTGTCAACTTTTCCGGGTCTAAACATTGTTAATGGTCTACTTGTCTGAATGCCGCCAAGCCAATCTAGGGCCGAAGTGTGCTATCGACTTAGCCTGGTCATGCACCCTAAGTACGCCACTCTACCTACACCCTGACAGGCCGAAGTAAGGCATGTCCAGAAATTATCAGACCTGGAAAAAACAAGCAAGTGCACTTGATTGTATTTACAATTGCATTTGACCTAAAAATTTCTCGGGAATAGTAAGTCAGAATTGAGTTATAGATACGGAATAGATTTTACTATTTTTCTCGACTTCAGTGTGCAGGAAAAATAAAGATTTCATGATGATGGTGAATGAAGCCGGAGCTACCAAAGCTTAGACATCCCCTAGGTGGCTTGTAATCGATGTTTCAAACATTGATAGCAAGCATCGCTGGAGCTACTCAGCTCTGGCAAAGCTAGGGGGTCAGCCGTCAACGTGAAGAAAAGATGGTGGGAAGACTCCGCAGTGGGGTCTACTGTCGACACAACGCGTGTTGAAAGAGGTCACTGCCAGAGCTACCAAGCTCGGACACCCCAGAGGACTAACCGTTGATGCTCTACGCGTTGATGGAGACTGCTGCCAGAGCTACTAAGCTTCGATGATGGTAACTGCCGGGGCTACTAAGCTCCAACAACCTTAGGGGGCCTCTACTATCGAAGACTTCAGACCTACATTCTACAAGTTCGAAGCACGCAAGTCTTCAAGAAACTGTTACATCCTCTTGGTACATGTTCACAATCAAATTGTGTACATCTACCAGGGGGCCAAGTGAGACAAAGATGTTGAAGAAAAAATGAAATTCATAAAAACTTGGATTTGATTCATCTGGAGACAAGAGATTACAAAATTTGAGAAAAAGAAGAGAGAATACAAGTGGGGGCTACAAAGAGAGAGTCCTAGACCCTATGGAAGAATGAGGCGACCTTCTGGGCAACCTCTGACACGCTGGCTTGCACGGCTTCTCCCTCTCCGTTGATGGGACTTTCAAGCACCGGGTCCAGTGGGAACTGAGGGTCTAGTCTTGTGTAGCACGTCAGCACGTATTCTGCGACGTTCTTCGCCAGGGATTGACCCTCGGTTTCCAGCTGGTCCGTGATGACATTGCCATATTGGTGAGCTTGTTACCTGCCAAACTCAACGCCTGCAACACTTGGTCCAGCTTTGGCTCCGGATCATCCGGACGCATGGGACTAAAACCCATTAGCGTCAGCACGTCGTTGGCTTTGCCCAAGAAGTCCCAAACTTGTTGGGACTCTGCAGACCTTGAGCCTCACATCTCCTCCAAGGATCTTCAGGTTGCCGCAAGCTCCGAATTCTCACAGGCAAGGCGCTCAACCTCTTTGGCGTTCTGCTGAATCTTTTCAACAACCTGCCTTTTGAGTTTACTGAGCTCCTCCTCCCTGATGTGGATCTTGTTCCGTCGGTCTACCAGGTCCTTCTCCCGGCCCCGCACCTTCTTCTCTCTGGCAGCAATTTCATCCTCCCTCTTGTGGAGGTCTTGTCCTCGCTGCCAGGCCTTCTTCTCCTCTTTCTCGCAGCGCTCATCCAACTTCTTGGTGCGCTCCGCGAGACTCTTGTCACCCAGATTTAGCCTCTGAGTAAGCTCTTCCTCCCTCTTCACGAGGTCATCCCGCAGCTCCAGAAGTTTTTGCTCTTCATCTTCGAGCTTTTTCTCCCGCTCCTCAACGGCCTCCTGGCGCTTGACGAGGCTGTCGTGGATGGTGCCGAGCTTATACCTGTGATCATTTGCTGCGTTATTAGCAGCTACGGCCTCTTTATGGATGGCCCGAGACTGGTTATCGAGGGATTGCACCATGCTTTCCCTATCGTCCAGCAACTTACCCCGGTACTCCAACCGGACCTTCTCCTTCTTCACCCACTCCATGTCGTCAGCTAGCCTAGTCTGCGCTACCTTGGTCTCGAATTGGAGCCAGTTACGCAACCTCCTAAGGGTCTAGCGTTTCTCCTCGAGGGCCTTGCTGTCGTGGTAGAAGGCTAGCTGCACTTGACAAATACTGGAGCAGACGTTGTCAATAGACAATGATAGTGGGATCGGATTCGGGCTTGCTGGGGTCTTCTCCGCTGGCTCCAGCGGTTTCACTACAAAAAAATTGGGTCCCACTGAACAAGATAGGACGGTCCCCTGAGCTTCGACGACACTAGGGCCGCCCTCCGGGATAGCCTCGGCTGCCGCTGAGGAAGGTCCTGCAATAGAAGTTTCGCCCTCAGAAGTTGGTTCTGAAGGTCCCACCGCCAGGTCATCAACAATTGGTCCCTCAGGCTGGGGGCCGGCAGCTTCATCTTGGCACCCTGGCTCAAGCGCGGGCACCTCCGGGACCACTACCTCCTGGGCAGACGTTGAAGGTTCGGTCGGAGCTGAAGCTACTCCCGGCTCCGACGCTAGCACCTCCTCCATCGCCGGTTCAGGCGCTGACGCTTCGACCATCATGGTCTCGGGCGCCAGTACCTCTACAACAACTGGCTCAAGCGCCAGAACTTCTTCGATGATCGGCTCTACCGTCGGAACTTCATCAGCCACTGGCTCTACTGTCGGGGCTTCATCAACACCCGTCTCTATTGCCAGGGCTTCATCAACACCCGGCTCTATCGTTGGGGCCTCATCAACCACCGAATCCACTGTCGGGGCTTCAACAACATCTGACTCTAGGGCTAAGACTGCAGCTACCTCCGGCTCTGAGGCCGGAGCGTCCAACATCTCAGCATCCAAACCTGGAGCTTCAACCTCCGGGGCTGGTGGCGCTGGTACATCTTCATTCCCGTGGTCTGGTGCTACGACGGGAGCTTCTGGGGATGAGTCGAGGTCCAATACCACGACAGCTGGCGCCATGAGCTGCCGCGACCTCTGCCACCTCTTGGGGCGGCGCTGGGATTGGAGCCGGAGCCTCCGCCTGCACAGCTTCAGTTGCTTCTGCAGGAACCGGAGCTTCAGCCCCTTTCTTGGGCACCCTGTGGATGAAGGACGAAGAAACCCAAAACACAGTTACAACAAAAAACAACCAACTGAGGTAAAAAACCAAATTTACCTTGGAAGACTTCCGCTCTAGCTAGCGCAGAACCTCTTCCCCGGACGCTCGGGGCCGAATCCTGTCGCCAATGGCGTGTCAGCTGTAGAAGGATCCCTGTAGCTTGCTGCTGCCGTCGGGGTCACTTTGGTTGAGGCCTCCCTCGACCGGGAAGGACCTTCGTACCCATAGCCTTCTGCTGGCCCTGGTACTAGAACCACATGGCTGGAGCTAGCACCCCGGGGAGATGCCGATGCTGGAGTGGTTGCCGCCATTGAAGACCTTCCCCTCCGTGGAGAAGGAGCCGTTGCGGAAGGAGCAGGTCTGATGGACCACCCGTCAGAGTGCGTCAGCTTCCTTTTACAGCTCGAGGGCTCGGCCGACTCTTTGCCTTTGCCCACGACTTTAACTCTCTGTCTCGGGACAGAAGGGGGACCAGCCTCGGAAGCTCCGAGGATCGCCAACCCGGTGGTAGGACACCTCTCAACTTCAGCAAGGTCATCAAGCACCGACATCTTCCCACCGGAGCTCCGTGCTGTACTCCGCCTCCATGTTCAGAGGGAGGAAAGCCACTAGAGGGGTCAAGTCGTCACCCTCGACATAGATGCCATGTTGTAACTTCATGAGGTGAAACTCCAAAGTTGTGTCTTCCATGTTGAACTTCAAACCGGTCTCGATCCGGTCGTCAGCCATAACGCTTTTGAGGGCCCGGGCAAGCTTCTGCCTCTTCTTCAGCAGAGCCCACCTGTTGACCAGAAGTTGCAGATACCACTTGGGGAGTCACCCCTCCCTCCACGCATTGGCGGATCCTAGTCAAAGCAGGGTTGAAGGTGTCCGATAACACTAGAACTTCGCTCCAAGCTTCAGTGTCGATGTTGGGGAGGCCATCGGGCAGCTCCAGCTTCTCATGCTCCTCCACCCTGATGACAATCCAATCCTTCTTCCAGTCGTCCCACTTCCTAATAGGGAACGATAGCAAGTACTTGTACGGGCACTTCTTGCGCTTCACAAAATAATAGAAGGCAAGGTACTCGTCACTCTTGTCGGTGGCACGGATGGTGAAGAAGGTGAGGAAGAGCTCGACGCAGGGGGGAATGCCCACCCACATCCCGCGGAAGTGGACGAAGATTGACACTAGAAGAATGGAGTGGGGGCCAAGGTGGTACAGCTGTAGACCATAGAAGTCTAGCAGCATCACAAGAAAAGTGGAGAAGGGTGTGATCAGTCCCACCATGGCGTACGCGGAAAAGTACACCATGTCGCTGGCGTGCTCCTTCTCGAACGGAAGCTTGCCGGCACGGTCCTGATGGTTGAAGAAGTCACTGGACCACCCCATGAGGGCCCAAACCTTCTTCAAATCACCGTCGGTCATGAGTCGACTCCTGCGGAGACCTAACTCCATCGCAGCACAGTAGGGCGAGAGATGAAAAGCAAGCTAAAGTTTGGAGGATTTGAGCGCAAGTTCAAATGAAGGTTTAAAGAATCCCCAAACGGTGCGTGCTTTCCTTCTTAAGTAAGAACCCGCAACGCTTGGATGGAAACCGCAGAAGAGCCGATGATACAATTCAAAAACTTCACCCTGCCAATGACAAGGGGGCCTGGGGCCACCCCGATGATCAAGTCAATGTCCTTACCCCCAGGCGAACGGTTGTCATCATGAAAGGCGGGAAGCCCGAGGGCGGCAACCTGACAGGGCACGCGGAACCTATTCGGTTTTTATATCGGGAACCGGCGACCTTCAATTGCGTGAGATCTGCACGCTTAGATCTCACCTTCCGTATCCTGGATATGCTCGCCAACGGCACATCCGAAGACCCTTGAACACACGGCTCAAAAATCGAAGGATGGGCCCACCTTCAACAGAACGACTTCATCCAAAATGTCTCTCCCAGAGGTGGGCCCAGGGGTCCTCTGTCGGTACGCTGTGTACCGTATACCCCTTGGGACTACGAAAAGACTAAATGAACTTCACCTGTCTGAGTTGAAGACCTGCGAAGGCCCCACGTGTCATACGGTACTGGACCTGTCTCCCATATGTGGTTACTCCTTGTGCTGCCACGTGTATACAGCAACCGGACCTACATCCAACACATGGGATAGCTCCGGGCTAAACACCTGTGCTGCACCCCCGGACCTAACCCTCGACAGAGGGAAGCTTCAGGACCGACACATGTAATTCTCCATCGGACCTACCCGTCCCAGACGGAAAGCTTCGATGCTGCCACTTGTCCAACCGCCGGACCTTCAGCCTCAACAATTAGACTGGTGGACCCCAACGGCTCGGACCTTCAAGGGGCAATCAAAGACTTCAAGACCCGATTAAGTGTCATTAATACCATATTAATGACACACGATCGGAAGGCCTTTAATACCAGTAACGACACTGTCAAGGCCCGTTACCACACTTTAAGGGTAATTAACCTCATTAATTGTGTATTAAGCATAAGTAACCGCCAGGGCCACATGTCGGGCCAAGCTAATGGTGTAACAACCAAACCTTGTACTATAAAAGGACTGGTCGATGATACACAGGGGAGGCTTCTCTCGGCTCCTCTGACACTCTCGCTCTCTAGAAGCTCTCGACTCTAAGACGCTCAATACAAAAACAAGACACTCCATTGAGTAGGGTATTACGCTCAAGCGGCCCGAACCACGTAAATCCTGGTGTCTATTGGCCATCTTGTTCTGAATCTCTGCACGCCTAATACCGAACTACAAACTGTGGGCTACCAACGGTAGTACCGAGAGAATTGGCAGAACAACCCTCCGACATATATAATTATATATTAGGAGCATAAACCACTAATAATGCTTCTTTAAGGAAATCAACCACTGATAATGTTTGGAACAATAAGCAGATAGAGCTAGGGTTTGAGGCCACTGACCAAGGCACTGAAGAACCACTGATAATTCTTTGATTAATGAAAATTAGATAAGAACCTAGGGTTTGAGGCGATTGACCAAGGAACCTAGGGTTCAAAAACTTTGATTAAGGAAATATAGGGTACGGCGGCGACGAGGACATCACTCGGCCGGCGGCGAGGGCGAGGAGGAAGGCGGCACGGGGACGGAGGAGAAAAGGAAGCGGTAGCATACATTGCGGTAGGGTCGAAGCTCGGCGGTGATAGCGAGGGAAAAGCTCGGAAGACCTGGAAGGAAGGAAGTGGCGAGGGCGAAGCACGACGACAATGACGGAGCTCGGCGGCGACGACGAATCTCGGTAGTAAGAGCGGTGAAGACTTGGAGGCAAACAAAATTTTGGCAGCCTGACGATGTCTAATTGATTTTGCCCAGGTTAGGTTTTTCCAATGCAGCCGAGGGCTATATATAGATGCCTATCTTCGCAGGCGGTTGTTAAGTACCGACTACCAGAGAAGATGATGATCACAGGCTGGTGGTAATTACCAACCGCCTGAGAAGATTTATTTATCTCAAGCCGTTGGTATGTAATAAGCACCTGCTTTAAGATTCTTCATAGGCGGTTATTCAGTACCAACCGCATGAAAAGATCATTATGTAAGCTTAATTAATATTCTTAATTGAATGTGGGGCCTTTCAAAAGCCCAAATTCCACTTTCTTGTAATATGATTGAGTATTAAAGATTACCATTAAATTTTCACTTCATAAAGCCTTTGAAACTGTTCAGAACATAAAAAAAAATAATAATTGCTATTTGTTATTTTTCTATCTTGACGAATATAATGATTTTCATTTAGCATTTCAATGGACCTTTTTAGTCATCATACCAACCTCTATGAATTTTTTTAGATTTTTAAATTTTTTTGAATCAATGTGTGTTAAAAATTTGATGAGTTCCTCATATGTATATGAACATTTGGTTAGAATGATGGATAATTTGAATTTTTACATGTTGGAATGTTTTAAAAAAATTACCAAAATTTATACATGTATAAATAATACAAACATGTTCATACAAACCAATTTCAGTGAAGGATCCCTTTCATTTAGAAGATACACAAATGTGAATAATATGTGAGTATAAATTAATTTGATTTTTAACAAAACATTACAATGTTACCTATACACAGTTTTAAAATATTTGGTCCATGTGGTAGATGTTAATTTTTGAAAAATATAGAAGAAAGAATCATAAAATTTGGACTCAATTTGCAGAATCTATACATGTTTGAGTATTTATATTGGAATCTAAATAAAAAAGAAGCAAGAGAAAAGAAAACTTAAGAACAAGCTCGGGGAATTATCCCAGGCGGTTGGTAAGTAATACCCGCGTGAGATAAGGTTCTGCTTAGGCGGTTATTCAGTACCAACCGTCTGAAATGATCATTATGTAAGCTTAATTAATATTTTTGATTAAATGTGGGGCCTTTCAAAAGCCCAAATTCTGCTTTCTTGTTATATGATTGAGTATTAAAGGTTACCATTAAATTTCACTTCATAAAGGCTTTGAAATTGGACAGAACATAAAAAACAAATAACAATTGCTATTTGTCATTTTTCTATCTTGATGAATATAATGATTTTTCAATTAGTTTTTCAATGAACCTTTTTAGTTATCATACCAGCCTATATGAATTTTTCAGATTTTTTTAAATTTTTTTTGAATCAATGTGTGTTCAAAATTTGATGAATGCCTCATATGTATATGACCATTTGGTTAGAATGATCGATAATCTGAATTTTGACATGTTGGAATGCTTAAAAAAAACAAAATTCATACATGTATAAATAATACAAATTTGTTCATAGAAACCAATTTCAGTGAAGGACCCCTTTTTTTAGGAGATACACAAATGTGAATAATATGTGAGTATAAATTAATTTGATATTTACCAAAACATTACAATGTTAGATATACACAGTTTTAAAATATTTTGTCCATGTGGTAGATGTTAATTTTTGAAAAATATAGAAGAAAGAATCAACGAATTTGGACTCAATTTGCAGAATCTATACATGTCCGAGTATTTATATTAGAATCTAAATAAAAAAGAAGCAAGGGAAAAGAAAATTGAAGAAAAGGCTCGGACAATTATCCCAAGCGGTTGGTAAGTAATACCCCACTGAGATAAGGTTCTTCTCAGGCGGTTATCCAGTACCAACCGCCTGAAAAGATCTTTATGTAAACATAATTAATATTTTTGATTAAATGTGGGGCCTTTTGAAAGCCCAAATTCCACTTTCATGTAATATGATTGAGTATTAAAGGTTACCATTACATTTCACTTCATAAAGTCTTTGAAATTGGTGAGAAAACAAACAACAATTGCTATTTGTCATTTGTCTATCTTGATGAATATATTGATTTTTTCATTTAATTTTTCAATGGACCTTTTTAGTCATCGTACCAACCTCTATGAATTTTTTCAGATTTTTTTAATTTTTTTAATCAATGTGTGTTCAAAATTTGATGAATGCCTCATATGTATACGAGCATTCGGTTAGAATGATGGATAATTTGAATTTTGACATGTTGGAATGATTTAAAAAATAAACAAAATTCATACATGTATAAAAAATACAAATTTGTTCATACAAACCAATTTTAGTGAAGGATCCCCTTTTTTTTAGGATATACACAAATGTGAATAATATGTGAGTATAAATTAATTTGATATTTACCAAAACATTACAATGTTAGCTATACACAGTTTTAAAATATTTGGTCCAGATGGTAGATGTTAATTTTGAAAAATATAGAAGAAAAAATCAACGAATTTGAATTCAATTTGCAGAATCTATACATGTTTGAGTATTTATATTGTAACCTAAATAAAAAAGAAGCAAGGGAAAAGAAAACTGAAGAATAGGCTCGGGTAATTATCCTATGCGGTTGCTAAGTAATACCCGTGTGAGATAAGGTTTTTCTCAGGCGGTTATTTAGTAGCAACCGCCTGAAACAACCGTCTGAACTTTATTTTTTTATTACAGGCGGTTGTTTCGTTAAAAACCGCCTGTGAAAACCGACTCCTATATAAAGACCCCTCGGGCACCAAACAAAACCTAACCCTGGAGATTTTCCATCGACGCCGCCAGGCTGCCAAAATTTTCCACCGTGCGCGGGCTGGTACTGCATTCATCAGTTGATCAAGCTTCGAACAGAGAAAAGGTTAGAAGAGACTTCTTCATCACTATCATGATTTCAATTTGTTTTGTTTTCAGTTTTGTTTTGTTGAGTTTGCATATGCCCTCAGCCCCCCTGTTTTCATTTGATACAGGAGGTTGTGTAAGGCGGTTCTTAAATAACAAGCAGCCTGTGAAAAAAATGACTTTCCACAGGCGGTTCTTCAACAGAAACCGCTTATTTTGATTGAACCAACACATACGGTTATTAAACAATGACCGCCCATAAAAATCATGTATGTACCCAGGCGGTAGTTAATTAAGAGCCGCCTGTGAAGTTTGCTATAGTACATGCGGTTTTTAATTAATAGCCGCCTGAGAAAATCATGTATTTACATAGGCGGTTGTTTTCTAAAATCCTCATGTGATGTTCTGTCACACAGGCAGTTATTGTATCATTCGTCATTATAGTCGCATTTTTTTACGGACCGCTTATGTTTGAAAAATCGAGGCGCCTGTGAAAATGTTTTTTGTAGTAGTGTATGCGTTAAGAGAACAATGCAGATATTTAGGGTGTACCAAAATGTTCTTTTTTGTAAAACTATTGTCAAATCAATGTTTTGCAACGGTTCAGAGCCATTTTGTACTGTAAAGACCTGGTACAGATCTTGCTACTTTTTCCTCCTTGTGTCTCACATGGTCAGATCATACTAAATGAATATCATTTATTGGTAATAACTATTTCAAATTTGTTGGTCACACATATCAATCAGATTTAATGGTTTGTCTTCTGCCTATATGTTTTTTATAAGCCCTGTGTTATTTAACCGTTTTGAAAATTATAGATAAATTTATCAAAATTATCAAGGCCTTCAGGGATATTTTGCATATTATTCAAAATTGCAACGATAAGCACCTAGGTAGTACAGCTAATTATTTCATCATTGGAGATTATGTTTATGTCCTGATCTTGTAGTCCGTGTGCTCAAAAAACACGAACTCGATTGTGTTGGTTTCAGATTACACTACTCAGGTCAGTACAGTATTTATATTAATAATCCCTTCCAGCGTCTGTTAATTATCAGCTGGGGATTCGTGATGCAAAATAATAGAGTTGCACGTATAAGAGCAACAATAGCTTGAGTTTAAAGAGAAAAAAGACGTGGCATATTTTCATGTAATGTACTTTCATTTAATTTTTCCATGGCTCATGCGACTTCAACAAAAAAGATTTTTTTTTTGATAGGCCATAAGGTTCTGCTGTGATGGTCACTATAGAAAAGTCACTGAAATCATCCTTTTTTTAGTGACAGGCAGATGACCATCACTACTAATCTATTAAAAAAACCTCAGCAGCATCATAAGATCGCGATTAAAAATCCAGCAGCCAGGAATACTGCTTTAATAAGTCTCATTTCAGGCGGCTCCAAATATATTATCACACACGGTTTTCAAAACCGTCTGAAATGAAGAGCCTGTGATAATCTGCAATTTCACAGGCGGAAACAAAAACCGCATGTGAAATGGATTTATCAAGGCGGTTCTTTAACTATGACTAGCAACCAGTGAAGACACTTTATCATAGACGGTTTGTACCATATAAGTAACCGTCTATGATAATGGTGTTATCACATGCAGATCTTTACATATGACTAGCCGCCTGTGAAGACAATTTATCATAGACGGTTTGCACCATATGAGTAACCGCCTATGATAATAGAGTTATCACAGGCTGATTTTTACCTATGAGTAGCTCTCTATGTAGGCACTTTATCACGGCCGGTTTGTACCATAACTGCCTGTGGTAATGGGGTTATCACATGTGGTTCTTTACGTATGACTAGCTGCCTGTAATAATGTAATTTCACAGACAGGTCTAGCCGTAGGTAAAGAACCGCGTGTGATAAATTATATCCTATGCAGTACTACCTGATGTTATTTATAATTTTTGGGTCAATTTCACTAAATCAATATAATCACAGAAGTCCTCTCATAGTTTACACTAAACAATACAATCACAGAAATCATCTCACCGATGTGAATTTCATTAAAACAATATGTACATGTTACAGTTTCAATTGACATATAAGTCATCTCGTAGTTTACAACAAAACACTGTTAAACCAAAACTCATCTCATAGTTTACAAGTTTCACTAACAACTGTTTCTATTTTCATACTTGCAAAGTTCTGGCACATTAGCTATTACACCTTCGTGATCGAAGAACATCCCTCTTCGGTAGAAAATTTCATGATGCATGATGTGACATAGTTCACTCGCAATCTTGTCAGCTCCTCCAACAGGAATACTTCTAGCTAGAAACTGGCCATTCTTGGTTCACATTCTTCGCGTGCTGTAATGAAAGACATAACAAGGTTTAGAATGTGTTGGTTAGAACTACCTCAAAGTATAGGTTAAAGTGAGTATAAAGGAATTTATTTTGTATTTTTGGAGCAGTTCTACTATGAGCAATTGAGTTTTAAAGTTGGAATCAAAATCTATAAATAATATTTCTGATAATATTGAACAATGGAGATTAAATGAATCTGGGAATTTTATACAGGTTTAATGGCTATGAATATTTTACAGGATGTGAGGAACACCTAACTTGAGGTTCGTGTGAAATTTTATGAATTTCCAGTGAAGGAATCAGCTGTGAAATTCTATAAGTGTTTGAGATAAATTAATTATACAAATATGTATATAGGCTTTCATCGCAAAACACTTACACTACGAAAACTAGAGTTCAATACCTTTCTAATAAAATAATATAAGTATTAAAGTACACTAGTTACAATGAAAATGAAACTCAAAAGTAAGATAATACAATATCGGCATTAAGGATAACATACATCCTCACGATTCACTCTATATTCGCAGGCAATCCAAAGATGTTGCATACATAATACCCGCATAAGACGCTTCTAGGAGGTTGCCTGGAAAGGATGATATGTTTATATGTGCAATGCATCCTTATTAGGAGGTCTTTGATCGCCAAGCTTTTCCGCGTAAAACTGCCAAGCGCTGCAATACAAGGAATGTCATATAAAACTTGTCAACACATTCTAAATGTGTGTAAATTAGAAGTGTCAAATAAAGGTATGTTTTAAAAATGGAAAGGAAATCTTTATAACGATCTGGTGAGTAATCGACTGAGTCCAAGACTATTGCCAAACCCCGCGTTGGCTTGATGGAGATCATTATGTAGTGTTTACTGCACACGTATATAGACACGTGTTAAGTTAACAATTAGCAATAATTTCTATTTCAATGTCAAGTGTCAAACTTACTCGAAGTGGTACGGAGCCTTTACGAGGTCCTTGCCACCTCTGACAAAGTTAAACATGGCATGTCCTATGTAAGCTGCAACCCATATCCTTTTATCTTGTTTTTTGTTTTGTGATTGATTTTTAAAATTCTTTTTTTTAGGTGCTTGTACTCTTCTAAGTTCCGTTCGACCTTAAAGTTGAAAGTCGACTTTGCAATCAATGTAGGGTCAAGGATACCTGTCTTAGTTTTCAGCTTTTCATTATCCATGTATTGCATCCTATTGAAGAAATCCGGAATCGTTATAATCTCATGAAATGTGTATGCGTGTAGTAAGAAAAGCAAATACGAAATATTAGAGGCACTTACAAGCACCAGATGAGTAGCTGGTTGATTTCGAGCATGCCTAAATAGAAAAGGCTATGTAGATCTTCAAAGAGAAGGGCTCGTTTATCTACTCCAGTGATCCATAATGCTTCTTTTGGCACAAGAGATGTGACGTAAGAAAGAGCATATTTTGTGCTGGCGGTGACATACCACTCGTGCATTCAATTGAGCGAGAAAGTTAGTTTGCTAAGTTGTACAGATGTCATGAACGACTTCCCATTCTTATATTTCGGAGGAACATCCTTAATCGTGTATACTGGAACTCCTGGTTTTACTAAAGCCTTCTGCCGATTATATATGACACCATCTTCTTCCCACTCCTCAATATCTTCTAATGGTGGCTCATGTGAAGAACGAGATGTATTTGTTTTTCCAATATTTTCCTTCATATTTTCCAAATTTTTTTACACTTCTTTAGAAGGTTTCTTATTTTTGTATGAGCTAACTTTCATAGGCACTGATGACCGAGGAGTAGTCGTCAGAAGTTGGACACTGGCTTGTTGTTGAACCTGTTGTTCAACTAATTGCTATTTATTACCAGTAGCTTGCTCTAGTACTGCTTCAAGCTGTTGCTCAACTGGTTGCTCTTTACTACTAGCATCTTGCTCTGGTACTGCTTCAAGCTGTTGTTCAACTGGTTGCTCTTGGTTATATTTACTAGCAAGGTTACTATCATCCTTGCTGAGACATTGCGGGAGTGGATATTCCTTGACTTTCGGCTTAGAAAACAGGGTTGCAATCTTTTGAGATGCGACGGTGCCAGACATTGGCTCATCGTCCGACATGATAGCGCATCGGTGCCAAAGGATTAACTGGTTGACAACCTGCCTCAAAGTCGTGATCCCCTCATGTGTGATCTTGTCTAATTCATAATCTTCATGATCATTATCAATGATCTAAAGAACATGCACCACAACATAATACAGTGGAAGTGAATTGCTGTTGAAGTCATGATCAGGCTTTGCCATAGTAGTGGCAACATATTTGTTTTTGTTCCCTGCTCTTTTGATCGAGACAAGAAGACGATAAGATTTGTCCTTAACAATATCAACAACAGCGAACTTATGGGACCCTGAGACTGGCCCAGAGCCTACACTGCTAGGGTATGCAGTTAGAGATACCAAATGCCCCATTGCCGCGAGAACCATCGTTGTACTAGGTGCCACTAATTGTCCCGATTGTCTAAGTTGATCCATTATTTCTTGAACATTTTCCATGACCTTTTGAGCAATCGTTTCGTCAAGTGTTTTCTTGAACTTCTCACGTCATCTATGACTTTTCATCCTTCAGGAAACCGTCTCTCAAAAACATCAGAGAAGAGATTGCTCAAACCCATCCACTGTGTTCAGGGTTTCCTATGATAGCGGTAAGTCGGTCATTCTCCCTCTTCATCTTGAAGAGACCCTTGTGTTGCTTTTCAATTACTTCTTTCATTTTTTGCTCTACATCATTCACAGAGTTGGGATTTTCAAGTTTTCCCTCGCTGATCAAACCTAACCGAGCAAAGACCCACCGCTGAGTTCTCTCATCGCAACCTTCTAACAGTTGAGGGTTGCCATTACTGGTAATTTCCTCTAATATCTTATTCCATTTCTGAACTTTGGACACATATCCGGCAGACCCCAAGCGATGATGGTATTTGTTATTTTTGGTAAGCTATGACCTAGTTGCACTTAGGGCTTTAGCATCAGGTGTAGTCTTTTGACGAACTAATTCTTGCCACTGAGCTTGTGTCATTTTTCCCATCTTCTTTGGACTAGAGACCTTATCGGCCTTACCATAAGCATTCATTTCACTCTTCCAGCCATGAAACTTCTTGTCACAAGAGACCAATGTTGCTTTCTTTATAGCTTATTCCTTGCCTTTTGAGAACTTGAATTGTTTCTTTATCTTTTCCCACAATTCATTCTTGTTCTCCCCAGGTAATTTTCTCCAATTCTCGGTTGTGATCAGCACGAGCGCCCTAACAAGACAACCACATGCATTTCGGCACTTTGTAACTGAATTTAGTGGTTCTTGTGGAAGCCCACCTGGACCGACACTTGTTATGTATATGATGCAGTTCAATGGACCCTTATCGGGACCTCGATGCCTTCATTTCGCTTGAGTGAACCTGAGGATTCAACCATTAGAGAATCTTCTATGGTTTTAGGAGCCGAAGTCACCTCGTTGTCTTCACAATTAAGCTAGGTAGAAAAGAATTATAAGACTTCATATACCTGAGAACCAACATTAACTTAAACTGCTGGAATTAAGATTCGTGATCCATACCTCGTCGGCACGATCATATTCCGGGTCGAGATCCTCTAAAGTCTTTTTAATTATTATATTTGGAAATTGATAAATGGGCTATGAAAGGATCCTGAACTTCTAGAGTCGCTAAAATCCATATTGCCCTCTTCATTGTTACTACTAGCAGCGGTCTTCTTAGGGCTTTTCATTCTAGATCAAAAATATTTTGAAACAGAGAGAGTATCAGGGAACAATCAAAATTGAATTATAAATGTATGCGCTAAGATTCTACTAACACTCTACTATTTTAATTATTTTCACTAAAATAAAACTAATCAAGTTAAACAACACACTAGCAATCATAAGCGATTAAATACATTTTAGCTTTGGCACATTTCTACTATCTGTTTTGAAAACCTATATATGCAGGGCGCTGTAAATACATCCGATAAAGAAATAATAGCTGCAAAACATAAACCTGAAACTTCTTGAGACTCTCGGATAGTGTTCAGGAGGGTTTAGGTTGCCAAACCCTGATGAACTTAATCTGGTTCGTCAAGCTCATGAACTTGAATAAGATTAGGTTTCCAAAAATCACATACCATGGAACATAATAATTGGAGAAATGTATAGGCTAAGATCCTACTACCACTACACTAGTACGTGTATGACCCTGTAGGAAATTTCCTAACAATCATATTAGCTTTTACGTACCATGCGTGCACCACTTATTCGAGGGAGATGAAAACTCTAGGTACAATCGATCTATCCGTCAATGTTTGTTTTCCAATAATTTCATCCATTTCATTATAGACTAATCAACGTAACACAATAGTGCCTACATAATCATGGTTTCCTAATGTTTGAAGGATAATTAGTAACAACATGCATTCAGACATCAGACATTCATCAATTTCATTCAAACCTTGCAAAACCTAGAGGTTTCTAACAATACCAAATCAAACTAATAAAATTAAGAAATAAATAATCTAGTACACTGAGTGTCGTCGGTAGGAGGAGGTTGGGAGGGGGCAGTGCACGGTGGGGGTAGATGTCGGGAAGGAGGAGGCAGTGCAGAGACCGTGGGGGTGTGGCCACAAGGACACTCGACCGGGGCGACGGCGAGGAGGGAGGTGGCACGGGGATGGAGGATGGAAGGAAGCGGCACGGAGGATAGAGAAGGGAGGAAAGAGGCGAACGTACTGGCAATGGCGACAGCGACAAAGATGAAGCTCGACAGCGATGGCGCGCGACGAGGTCCAAGCTCCGCAGTGAGGCCGAAGCTCTGCGGTAAGGGCGGCGAGGAATTGGCGGCAAACGAAATTTTGGCAGCGAGACGACGTCTAAGTGAATTTGTCCGGGTTAGGTTTTCTGAGAAGGTCGAGCGCTCTTATATGGACGCTTATCTTCTCAAGCTGTTCCTAATGAAAAACCGCTAGAGCAGAGGACTTTTCTCAGGCGGTTATTCCTTAATAACTGCCTGAGAAGATGTCTTTATCTCAGGCGATTATTTAGTAAAAACCATATGTGCCTTCGTGTACTATGTCTAGGCCTAATCAATATTTTTGATTAAAATGAGGGGCCTTTTAAAAGCTCAAATTCCACTTTCTTGTAATATTCTTTAGTATTACAGGTTCCCATTAAATTTTACTTGGGAAAACCTTTGAAATTGGTCAGAACATAAAGAACAAATAACACTAGTTATTGTTCATTTTCTATCTTGATGAACATAATGATTTTTTCATTTAATTTTCCTATGGAACTTTTTAGTAATCATAAAAACCTCTATGATTTTTTTAAGATTTTTATAAATTTTTTGAATCAATGTGTGCTCAAAATTTAATGAATGCCTCATATGTATATGGGCATTTGATTAGAATGATGCATAATTTGAATTTTTCCATGTTGGAATGCTTTAAAAAAATTTAAAATTTTTATAAATGTATAAATAAAATAACATGTTCACACAAACCAATTTTAGTGGAAGATCCTCTTTTTTTAAAAGATATAAAAATGTGAATAATATGTTAATATAAATTAATTTCATATTTACCAAAAAATTAAAATGTTAGCTATACAAGTTTAAAATATTTGGTCCAGGTGGTAGATATGAATTTTTGAAGAATATAGGAACAAGAATCATCGAATTTGGACTCCATTTGCAGAATCAATACATGTTTGAGTATTTGTCGAAGTGTTCAATCGATACTTCCCCCGGTACTATTAGATCGTAGCCCGCGGAGGTTCTTGATTGGTTGGGGCACACGTGAGATTATGAACAAGATGATGACTCGAGAGATTTAGGTGGTTCCGGTCGCCTGAGCGTAACACCCTACTCCACGGGTTGTGTGTTGTATGTATGAATCTGTCTGGCGCTTGTGAGCGTGTGAGCTTTCCTATCTATGTATCGTGCGATGCAACCCTTTTATAGTCTAAGGACTGGTCATTACATCTCATGCCTGGCCTGACATGTGGCCCTGGTGTAGTTAAATGTCTAATACACGATTGCTGAATATTAAGTGTCGTTAATGGGGTGATAACGCACCTTAATGATGGCATTACCCCTATTAACATTCTACGGATCGCCTTTCATTAATATGGAATTAATGACACGTAATCATGTCTTTTAACTGTTGCTTTAACTGTCCCTTGAAGGTCTGAGCCATTAGAGATCTCTCTGTCCTCCATTAAAGTCCTAGCTCCGGAGGTTCAACACATGGCGGCTCCGGAGCTTGCCATCGTGGGGAGCTAGATCCGGAGCCACTGTACATGTGGTAGCACCGGAG
This sequence comes from Tuctoria greenei, assembly GCA_036927565.1. Classification (NCBI taxonomy): domain Eukaryota; kingdom Viridiplantae; phylum Streptophyta; class Magnoliopsida; order Poales; family Poaceae; genus Tuctoria; species Tuctoria greenei. The sequence goes on along the minus strand of JAYESD010000005.1, from coordinate 153,039,576 downwards.
CTTCCCTCTACTAGGGGTTATGTCCGGGATCAATGGACACGTGGCAAGACCGAAGCTTCCCTATGAAGGCAGTTACATCAGGCCTTATGATGCACGTGTCAGTGTCAGAGCTACCCAAACGAGGGAGGCGGGTCCAGTATTGTGCAACACGTGTTGCCTTCCGAAGTCTTCAACTTGAAAGGGTGGAACTCCTTAGCTTTTCTTGCGTTATCATGGGGTACCGGGTACACAGGGTACTGAAAGTAACCCTTGGGCCCACCTCCAGGAGAAACCTTCTGGTTAAGTTATTCTACCGGAGGTGGGGCCAACTTCGATTCCCGTGTCGCGGCTTCAAATGTCTTCTGATGTGCCATTAGGGCAATGCTCCGTGGTTAAACCATCGCCACGTGGCTTCTTTTGAATGTGGTAGGTGAGATCTTTGCGTGCAGATCTCATGCAATTGAAGGTCGCCGGTTCCCGATGCAAAAACCATATAGGTTCCGCGCGCCTTGTCAAGCCGCCGCCCTTAGGCTTCCAACCTCCGATCATGACAACGGTTCACCTGGGGCAATAGCTTCAGCATTTCCGCCAAAGTGGACCCAGACCCATTCATCATTGCCCAGGTAGATTTTTGGAAGCGTAACCTCGGTCCCATTGCGGAGGCTTACTAAAGAAGGAAAACCTGCACGGTTTGAGGACTCCTCACGCTTTCAATCAAACTTGCGCTCATAGCCTCCCAACCCCCGCATAGCCTTCCAACTTTCGCTCCACTTTGCCGTGATGGGGTTGGGTCTTCCCCGCAGCAAGATCAAGACCGACGAGGAGATGGCAAGTGTCCGGACCTACATGGGTTGGTCAAGCCACTCTTGCAACAAGGACATCCGCTTCAGCAAGCTCCCCTTCAAGAAGGATCTCATCAGAGATATGGTACTTTTTGGCGTACACCATGGTGGGTCTGATCCCGCCTTTCTCAAGCTTCCTCTAGATGTTGCTGGATTTCTACGGCCTCCAGCTTTATCATATCGGACCCCACTCCCTTTTGCCAGTGGCAACTTTGGTCCACTTTAGCGAGATGTGGGTGGGCATGCCTCCCTGTATCGAGCTGTTCTGGACCTTCTTCACGGTCCACACCACTGGCAAGGGGATAGAGCTCATCGGCTTCTACTACTTTGTGAAGCAGAAGAATTGCCCCTTCAAATACTTGAAGACCTTACCCTCCAACAAATGGGATGATTGGATGAAATATTGGGTGATCATCAATGTGGAGGAGCATGAGAAGCTAGATCTACCCAAGGGCCTTCCCAATATCGACACAGACGCCTGGAACGTAGTTCCGGAGTTGTCGAATACGTACAAGCCCATCCTGGAAAGGATCGAAGAATGCATAGAGGGAGTAGTGACCCCCCCAAATGGTTGTCGGCAATTTCTTGTTGAACAGGTGCGCCCCCCTAAAAACTAGGGAATGGCCCACATGGGCGTTCAATAGTGAAATGGATCATAATCGAATTGAAGTCAGTTTGAACACCAACTTAGACGATGATGCTTACAAGATCCATCTCAAAAAATTTCAAAATGGAGCTATCTCCCGTGATGACCTGACTCTGCCGGCTGCCTTCTTGCCTCTAAACATGGTTATGGAGATTAGCAGGGAGATCTAGAGGAGAATGCCAACATTGGATGACCTGGGCGTTGTCGAGAGGCATCCTGTCTCCAGGGTTGCGATCCACGAATCTTATGAGAGGGTGGTTACCCCTGTTGCGAGCCAGAAAGTCGATGATGTTGGCAAGGGCAAGGGCAAAGGCAAGGAGCCGGCCGAATCCTCCAGCCGAAAGAGAAAGTTGAGGCATCTTGACGGGAGCCACGTCAAGCAAGCTCCAACTATAACTGCCCCTTATCCTCGGTGAGGTAGATCTTTGGCGGCCATGCCTCCTCTGGTGCAGGCATCCTCAAGGGGCGCTAGCTACGGCAGATCAACCCCGATCCCAATGTCGGGCATGAGCTCTAGGTCCGAAGGTCCTTCCCAGCCGAGGAAGGTCCCAGCTGAGTCGACGACGACAAGTTCCGGGCAGCAATCCTGAGCTCTAGCCACACCGACCATAGTGGGATCTGCCTCCGATCGTCCAGTGAAGATGTTCCGCGCTAGTTGGAGCGGTAACCTTCCAAGGTAGACATCGCGTCCGCACCTTGAGTTGCTGTTTTTATTTTTGTCATATATTGAATCTTCCAATTTTTTGTTTGCAGGGCGACGAGGAAGGGCACGGAAGCTCCGACACCCGCCCCAGTGACTTAGGCTATGCAGGCGGAAGTTCATGCTTCGACCCCTATGCCTCCCCAAGTTGTGTCTGAGGTCGTGTTAGCTCCAACACTGGCTGTCGTGGATCTGGATCCCGAAGCGACACCCGAGACTTTCGTGGTAACACCGGAACACGGGAAAGACATTTGTGAAGACGCGCTGGCAATGGTAGCGCTGGTGGATGAAGCTCCGGTGCAAAACATGGAGATGGCGGAAGCTCCGACAGTTGAGGCATAGGCAACCGAAGCAACAACGCTTGTGCCGGAAATTGTTTAAGAGCCGACAATTGAGCCGGAGGTGCCTCCAGTCCCGACCTTTGTGCTGGAGATAGTCGAAGCTCCGGTCTCCATGCTGGAATTGGTTGATGTACTGGCACCTGAGCCAGAGGTGGTGGGGGCTCCAGACAAAACTACAGCGTCCACCCTAGAGGTGATTTCTCCGGGGGTGCCCACGTCCGAGCCAGAGCACCCAGAAGAGTTTGTGGTAGGCCCTCCACCCGCTGAGCCAACAACGGAGATTCCGGTGGGGGAACCTTCGTCATCAGCTCTGGAGGTTGAATTTCCTTCAGCGGGGCCTTCCTCAGTGACAGTGGAGGCTGAGGTACTTCCTGAGGGCGGCCCTAGTGCCACAGGACCACAGGGGACCACGCTTGTGGCATGGGACCCGATTTTTATTCTTGAAGACCCCCTAGAGCCGACGGATATGACCCTAGCAGGTCCGGAGCCTAATACATTGGCGTTGTCTATTGAAAATGGCTGCTCGAGCCTCCGACAGGTCTAACTCGCCTTCATCCACGACAACAAGGTCCTTGAGGAAGAGCGCCACACCTTGAGGCATTGGTGCAACAGACTTCACTTCGAGACCAAGCTTGTGCGGACGAGGCTTGCTGATCATAAGAGTGGGTCGAGAAAGAAAAAGCCCAGATGGAATATTGGGGCAAGCTGCTGGATGAAATGGAGGCCTCCATCAGGGCCCTCAATGCAAATTCTTGGGGGATTATCAAGCATGCAAAGAAAAGAACCGATGCTGCTGACGAATGTCATGACAACCTCAATACATTAAACGAGATTCTCCTGAAGTGCTGAGCGGACCTCGATGCGAGGGAAGTGAAACTCCTGGAACAGCAAGAGGATATTTTGAAGAGAGAGGAGGAGCTCGCCCAGAAACTATTTCTTGGAGAGCAAAACTTGGCTGACCGCACAAAAAAGCTTGATCTGCAGTGCAAGGAGGAGGAAGAGAAGCTCTGGTATAGCGGACAAGAACTCAACAAAAGAGATGTCGAAGTTTCCAACAGAGAGGAGAAAATGCGGGGCATGGAGAAAGACCTGGCCAACCGGCAGAACCACATCCACCTCCGGGAGTCAGAGCTTACCAACCGTGAAAAGCAAGTTGCTGAAAGCATTCAGCAGCATGCCAAAGAGGTTGAGCACCTTGCCCGGGAAGGCTCGGAACCTGCGGTCGCTAGGAGGTCACTAGAGGAGCTGCGGAGTTTGAGGGAGACTGAGTCCCAATGGGTATGGGACTTCATGGGGCGAGCCAATGACGCTTTGATGCCGCTGGGCTTCAGTCCAGTACGTCCGGACAATCGAGAGCCAGAGTTGGACCAAGCGCTAGTGGCACTCAACTCTGCTAGCAGCAAACTCGACGCGATGGATGACATCATCATGGACCAACTAGAGACAAAGGGGAAATCTCTGGCCAAGAACGTCGCAGAATATGTGCTGACGTGTTACAAGAGTCGAGACCCCCAATTCTCTCTGGATCCGGTACTCGAAGGGCCAGTTGATGAAGACAAAGACGCCGCCAAAGCAAACATGCAGGAGGTTGCCCAGAAGGTTGCCTCATACTTCCGTAGAACCTAGGACTTCTCTCTTTTTCTCCCGCTTGTAACTATCCAATTTTGTAATATCCAATCCTTGAATGAATGAAATTTAGTCTTTTTGAAATGAATTCCATTTTGTCTTTATCTTCAATACATTGTCCTTTATTTTTCTTGCCCCTGGTAGATGTACACAACATGATTGCTAACATGTACCAAAAGGATTTGACGATGTGTTGATGACTTGGACGCTTCGAGCTTTTAGGTCTGAAGTTTATTTCCGACTTCTCCAGGGAGCTTTGTTGTGTCAACGATGGGCCCCCTGGGAGTTTTCAGAGCTTGATAGGTCTGATGGCACTCACTGTCAACGCGTAAGATGTCGACGGTGCACCCCCTAGGGTTGTCGGAGCTTGGCAGGTCCGACAGCACCCACTGTCAATGTGTAAAACGTCGATAGCGGGCCTCTGTGGTTGTTGAAGATTGGTAGATCTGACAGCACCCACTATCAACTAGTAAAACATCGACAACAGGTCCCTTGGGGTTGTCGGAGCTTCTTGGCTTTGATTATATCCACCATCAATCGTAGAATACATCGATAGTGAATCCCCTCGGGTGGTTCCACTATCTTAACTTCAATTGCCATTATGCCTCACGTCGACGGCGGCCCCCCACGGGGGTTGTCGGAGCTTGTTAGCTCCGACGGCACCCACTTTCAACATTTAAAACATTGATAGCAGGCCCCCCTAGGGGATGTTGGAGCTTGGTAGCTCCGACATCGTCCACCATCGTCATGAATTTTCATTTTTTTTGTACATGAAAGACAAGAAAAACAGTAAAATTTGTCTTCTCATCTATATCTCGTTTACGACTTACAGTTCTTATTTGGATTTTAGACTCAAAGAAATTCGATATGATAAAAAGCACATTGATGTAATCTTCCTAGTTCCGAATGCTTTTAGGACCCGCCCTACTTAGGCCTGTCATATTGTAGTTAGAGTGGCGTACTTAGGGTGCAGTACCAGGCTATGTCGATAGTACACTCCGGACCTATGTTGGCTTGGCGTTCAGGAGAGTAGACCATGCAGCAATGCTAAGATCCGAAGACACCAACAATATAACTTGTACAACATATGAATAACTTGGAATAAAACTCAAAAAATAATTGCACAACTTTGTTATTGTAAAATCCCACATTTTCCTTCATATGAGGTTCAGTTGTAAGTTGGTTATCAACCATAATGGAGACCAATTATAGCTATGCTTATGAGCTTGATCTCATCAAATCTTTTCTTCCACTCATGCTTAAATTTTATTAACATGAGGAATGGACTTCACCAATAATCTTAGATAAATTCTATTGACCTCTCTTCAAAATTTGGAATTATTTGAATGGAGATTGCTAGGTCAAATTAGTATGCAGCACCAAATATATATTCAAATTAATTACAAATTGAATATGCTACTGTACATTTAACCCTGTCAAAAGTATTCAAATCTGAGGCCATAAATTTTTCTGTGGCTTCCTAAAATTCCAAATAGACTTTCTGCAAAGTTTCATAAATTTTGAACTCCATTTGCTATTTTATTTGAGACTCTTAGCAAATTCAGACTATATTTAGAATTCAAATTTTGAATTCTGTTTAACATATTTTAACATCAAGATTTGAACACATCATCATGGTCAGCATGACTTGCTTGACTTATCCTCAAAGTGTCACAATTTTTGGAACTCAATTGCTATTTAAATCAGTGACACCATTGAATTTCATACAATTTCAAATTCAAATTTGAAATTCGATTGAAACTTGATCCAATTCGAAATCCAATTGCAGAATCAAATTCCAGATATCTACTTTGGCCTCCCCACAAAAATCTAGATTTTTTGGATCAAGTTTGGTAGGAGAATTGATGTTGCAGAGAGGGGAAGAGGATAAGAGGAGGTGGGACCCACTGTCAGCCTGACATACTGGAGTGAACCCACGGGGTGCTCTGTATCCAGCTCTCTCGGCCGATCGACGCCGGCAGCGCTCGACATTGTGAAGCGGCATGCAAGCCACCGAGCTGCCTGCTTGCTTGCGCCATGGCGAGCCCCCCTCGTCCCCCCGTGGTCGTCGCCGTCGAACTCCACCTCGGTTTCGCGCCATTGCTGCCGCCTCTGTTCCTCGAGCTTTTGCCGACAATTGAAGCCATTTCTCACCGAGCTGTAAGTAGATAAAAAGCTTGTCACAACATCCTCTATGTATTCTATTTGGTCATTGATCGTGACTTAGCTTCTGCTTGGTGTATTTTGAAGTTTTTTGGTCGCCGTCGAGGAAGCCGCCGAGAACCTTCACCGTCTCACCGTCGAGCTCCAGTTCTAGGCCGTCTCCAGTCTCGATCCTTTAAGCAAAAAGGTTCGCAATCCTCTCTAGTTTATGCTCACCAATTCTGAGCCTATGACATGAACTGTAACTCAAGTGTTTCATTCAATATCCGAATCATTGTTCAATAGAATAGCCAGGCTTCGTGCCCAAATTCGTTTCATTCGTGCAATCGTTCTTTAATCTGGTTAGGAGGTAGCTCGTATATGTCCTATCGCAGCTCCCAGCCCAAGGACCCCAAAAGTTATCAATCGAGCACCGTAGATTTCAAGATTTCACAGCCGCCAATTGAAAATCCGCACTTCACCGTCGAGCTCATATCTCGCGGTCTTTTCCTCTCTTCCCAAGTCCAGATTCTTGATCTTTGAGATCCCAGGAAGCTTTTGGAGTAGTTCCCGAGTTGTTTGAGCTTAAGTTGAGTGAGTTCAAGCAGTCTCGAGCCCTCACCGCCGCCGCCGCCGTCGTGCAGTTGTTTTCGGTCCATTTCAGCCGATGCGAACCTCACCGTCGTGCTCAGCGCCCCCAAAAACCGCCAGGCAACATGTCTTGGTGATTTTGGCGCAGCCGTTTGGCCGGCGGCGAGATCGCCGGCGAGCTATCGCCGCGGTCGCCGCCGCGCGCGAGCGCTAGCACAAGGTTGAAGACGACTGTGGACCCCACGAGTCAGTCGTTGCAGGATCCGGGTGTGGCTAGGGATCTGGTGTGACTGCGCGGTTTAACCCCGTAGCCCTCGGTGCGGCCCTGCTGCGATTGGTTTGTTTTAAACCAGTGGGCCCGACCGATTTATTTAAATGTTTCCCATTGGAAAATAATTCCAGGATTTAACTAAATTTGGAAAATCCATAACTTCCAGTAGAATTATCCGAAAATTCACAAATAAATTTTGTTAGAATCAGCATGAAGAATACATTCAAGTGGTGCACTTGGATTTGTATGAAAAGCCATAGAAATTTGTCCATGACTCAGATAAGCAAAATGCTTAAAGAATTCACTCCTACAGTTCTGCTAATTGAAAAATTTCCAATTTTGGTCAGAGCCGTATTATTAATACATTTGATCTAGTAAAAATTTCAAGTTCATTGGACTTCAATTACTGTGTTGATCAATATTCCAAATCTCTATGTAGTTATAAATTGAGAAAAATGGAAAATCAATTTTTAGAAATTTCCCAGAACTTGTAAAATCAGTTTCTCACTATAGGAAGCTTAGAAAGTAGTGAAACATATTTTCCTAGAACCAGTGAGACCCCCGCTACATGATACAACCCCTGGTTTCCATGATAGGTCTCCAAAAATTTCAACCAAATTTTAGAGAAGGTTATGGCTTACCATAATTTTTAACGACAACAAACTTCCTTAATCATCTCCTGTTCTTTGCAAGGATCTCCACTATAGTCACTAGTATCTACCATAAATGTCCCAAAGCCAATTAAGATATTTATCTTTTTTTTATCCTAGGATATTCACATAACCTCAAGCATATTAATTATTTTCAAAGTCATTCATACCTAGTATATGCATATCGTGTAGTAGCTGAAATCGAGGAGCAGCCGGAAGTTTTGGAAGTCGAGCTGCCAGAAACTAACATAGGCTCAGACTCGCATTCAGGCAAGCCTCGGTTTGCATTTAAGTTCCTTACAGTGTATTTGCAGTTTTCATTTCACCTTACGTCTTCAGATGATTGTGCATTATGTATAAGGTGTTTGACATCCACTTGCATGGCCCACAAATCCTATGGAGTCTAGCTTGGGTAGGTCTACGGCCCGTTGAGTAGATACTGTTATGCTTATGCTCATAGGAATTCGGTAGAAGTCGAGTAGTTGGAATCTACTCGCGAGATAGGAATTTTATCACACGGGAGGATCTGGAATCAAAAATGGTTTATGAATATGAAATTGAGACTGAGCAGTGGGTAGGATGCAGCGAGACGTGGTCTCACGTGCGTAGCCCTACTCGTGTCGATTGAGGACTGTTTTGTGTGCGGCCTTGCTGAACAAGCTTGAAATGTACCAGCGACGTACTGGAGAAATGGGCTCGAGTAAACTGACGTAGCTTGATACTAGTTTCTCGAGGCATTCTGTTCAATTTTATAGGCGTGGGTTGAGGGCAGCAAGGTGTAAATCAGCTGGTGGGCACGTCAGAGTACGCCCCACGCAGTGACCTCCTGCTCGTGATGGATCGACCGGTTCGACATTTGAGTGTCTAGTGAATGGTGTCCATATACGACTAGTATTGAGGTGTTATGTAGGACTGTTGTAAGTATGCTCTGACATTTCCTAAAGCGCGTATGTGTTGTGTTGTTCCGGGTATGTCCTGATTGCAATCACCGTCCCTCGCGGTAATAGAGTACCACTTGTTCACTGCGCTGTGACGTAGTAAATACTGAAGAAGTCAGGAGAATATGATATATTGGATTACAATTTGCTTTGAAAACCTTGTTTGGCTTAGAGATAGTATAATTAAAAGTTTACAGTTTCCCCATACTTTACCTGTAATAGCATTATGTGCTTTGTGCACGTCATATCATCGGCAAAACGTTTCTTGTTTGATTGTGGCATCTATGATGTGACGTTCCTGAAGAATGTCATGTGCTACTTAAAACATGACTATAAGGATCCACTTGTAGGCGAGTCCTTTATGCTTTACCTTACCTATGCTTAGTATTCACCCCTGCATATGTCTAGTGAGATGGGTTTGTCTTGCTGAGCCTTATGCTCAATTTTGCAGTTAACAAGTTTTTCCAGATTATACGACTGATGACGGGTTTGATGACGAGGCTGCACCCCCTCCAGGGTTTACAGCCGAGAGGGAACCCTGCACGCCGCCGTAAATTGGGTGTTGCTAGTGCGAAGTATCCAATGCATGGATGACTTTGCTTTTGCATAGCTAGTGCCGAGCGTGTAGCTATGATGTATAGTTCTCTTTCCTTTCGTTGGTATTATAAAACTTCCACCGTGCTTTTCAATAAAGACTTGGTATTATAAATTGTTCTTGCTCTTTCCTTGAATACTATTTGGTGTCGCATCACACGACACCACCCAATGAGATCCTTGGAGGTCGGGATTCCGCTCCCCACAGTTATAGACGAGAAGGAAAAGGATAAATAAAAGAGAATGAGCCTACACAAAATTAATGCGCGTGGAGTCTTCTTTTACACAACAATGCTTTTCATTATAGGTACGGATTACAGGGGAGTCAAGGACACACTTAAGGTATGGAACAAGGCTAAGCGTACTATACATCTTGTACTAACCCTGGGTAGTTAGCTACACTTTTAGTGTTGTGACTGTGTCAAGTGTTTCTTGAACTTCATGGATCCTCCCGGAGGGATCCGAATGTTCTCTCGGAGGACGTACCCGACTCTTTGTATAGACTCTATAATTTACATTGCATGTAATTACACACTCACCTCCGTGATACTAAGCGTAAAACATACAGAGGTGCTCGATGTTCCAAGGATTAGAAAGTGGGGTCCCATCCTCAGTTGCCAAGCGAACGCATCTAGGACGGGATACTTTGATCACTCGGAAGGGACCTTCCCAGCTGGGGTAAAGTTTGTTCATCCCTTATCGAGTCAGTATTTTTGGCAGCACCAGGTCGCCTTCCTCGAGCTGTTGGTTACGAACATGCCTTTGATCATAGCGTCGGAGCGCCTAGCAATAATGTGCATTTTAAACTGCTGCTTGGCACCTTCCCTCATCGACGAGGTCAAGGTCTTCACGCCAGAGCTGGTACTGCGTGGCTTCGTCTAAGTTCTGGACCCGGAGTGACCCCATGGTGACCTCCAGAGGAAGGATTGCATCAGCTCCGTACACCAGGAAGAAGGGTGTCTCTCCAATAGATCGGTTAGGTGTAGTTCTGCTTGGCCGTAGTGCAGACGGAAGCTCCTCGATCCAGTTGGCTCCGTGTTTTTTCAGGCACTCATAAGTGCGTGTCTTGAGTCCTTTTAAATTTTCTGCATTTGCTCTCTCGGCTTGGACATTACATGCCGGCTGAGCTTCTGATGCGTAGCTCACTTGAATGTTGAGGTCTTTGCAATAATCTTGAAATGTTGCACTTGTAAATTGGGTTCCGTTGTAAGTGATGACTCTTTTCGGAACTCAAAATTCGCAGACTATGGACTTCAAGAACTTGATTGCTGATTGTTTATTGATGGTCACAACTGGAGTAGCTTCCGGCCACTTGGTGAACTTCTCGACGGCGACATGCAGGAACCTGTAACCTCCGACGGTTTTTGGGGAAGGTTCCAAGATGTCCATGCCCCACACAACGAATGGCCATGTAGGAAGAATAATTTGCAGTGACTGAGCTGGTGTGTGAATTTGTTTAGCGTGTAACTGGCACCCTTCACACTTTTTCACCAACTCTAGTGCATCCTGGAGAGCTGTAGGCTAGTAGAAGCCATGCCGAAAGGCTTTCCCAACCAGCGTGTAGGAAGACACGTGGTTCCCACACTCGCCTCCATGGATCTCCACAAGGAGCTCGCGACCTTCTTCCCTGTCAATGCACCGCATTAGGAAACCGTTGGCACCGTGTCGGTAGAGATCCCCTTCTACCAGCGTGTATCTTTTAGCCAATCTGATGATCCGGTCAGTGGATACACCGTCTTCAGGAGGGTGGTTATCCTTCAAGTAGATCCAGATCTTCGATTCCATGCATCAGAGCTAATTTGAGATTCTAAGTCTTGCATACCAGGTTGCTCGGAGCTTCTTGCAGCACCTATGACCCTTAGTGGGCTCCATGGTAACAGGGCCACCAGCTTCGAGGTGCTGGTCATGCCCCCTTCACTCAATTCGGCAGATGAGCGGTTGGTCTTAACAATCTCCGGACAAAGACTCCGTCAGAAGATGGAGCTCCGATTGAATCTTTCATCGAGAGTTCGTCAGCTTCTGCGTTGTTGAGACGCTGGACATGGCAGAGGTCCAGGACGTCGAAGTCCTTCTGGAGCTTCTGGACTTCAAGGAGATAAGCAACGAGTTGATGATTATTGCAACTGCATTCGCCTTTAACTTTCTTGATGATGAGCTGTGAGTCACCCTTCACTAGAACCTGCTTGATGCCAAAAGATAGCGCCACCTTGAGCCCATATATGAGAGCTTCATATTCCACCATGTTATTGGTCGCCTGGAAATCAAGGTGCACCATATATTTGACCTTCTCCCCGATCGGAGCGAGAAGTATTTCGGCTCCAACCCCTTTCTTCTGCACGGAGCCATCAAAGTAGAGGGTCCAATGACACTCGATTAAGACCGGGACCTTGGGTTCCAGCTTCTGCTCACTAGGCCCCCCCAAAATTTGATTGAGAAGGAGTCCACTCTGCCAAAAAATCATCCAAGGCTTGAGTCTTGATAGCTATTCGCTACAGGAATTCAAGATCGAATTCTGCTAACTCCACTGCCCACTTGGCGATGTTCTCAGTAGAATTAGGATTATGCATAATAGCACGCAGTGGATAAGAATTTACCACTGATATCTTCTGGGCTTGGATGTAATGATGAAGTTCCTTGAGGCAATAAGAACTGCGTATAGCAGTTTATGCACTTCAATGTATCTAGTCTTGGTGTCATGGAGTACTTCACTGATGAAGTACACTAGCCGCTGGACGGTCCGAACCCTCTAGGAGTGGCCCATAGCTTATTCTCCATCGATCTGGACCCTCCCGGACGGGTTCGGACCTTCGTGTTGATTTTCTTGCACCCTCCTGTAGGGGTCTAAAACTTCTTCTTGTTCCATCCAAACCCTCCCGGAGGGATACGGATCATCCTTATCAGTCGTGTGACCTCCCTCAGATGAGATAGGTTGATCCTCTAGCATTTTGCTTTGAAGATCCGTTCCTAGGGGCTGGGACCCAAACTTGCCTTCAGGTAACTCCGGACCCTCCCAGAGGGGTATGGGCTCCTGAACTAGATGCGGCTCTGGTCCTTCCGTGACCAGGACCATGCTAACAACCTCCATAGTTGCAGAAATGTAAAGCAGTAGAGGCTCACCAGGGTTCGGAGCTACCAAGATTTGTAATGTGGTGAGGAGCTGCTTGAGCTCTTGGAATGCCTTTTCAGCTTCTTCGAACCAATGGAAAGGTCCGGTCTTCCTCAATAGCTTGAAGAAGGGAAGTGCCCGCTTTGCCAGTCTTGAGATGAACCAGCTGAACGCAGCTAGACATCTAGTTAGCTTCTAGACATCCTTGATGCGGGATGGGGGCCGCATATCTTCAATAGCCTTGATCTTCACCAGGTTCGCCTCAATTCCTCGATGAGTCACCAAGAAACCAAGGAGCTTCCCGGAGCTAACCCCGAAGACACACTTCCCGTGATGCGTAGCTTGTCGAAGATGGCTTGCAAGTTGTCAAATACTGACTCCTTGTTCATGACCTTCACGACGATGTCGTAGACATACACCTCCACCAAGTCCCTGATTAGCTCTCTAAAGGTTTTTTGCATAGCTCGCACAAAAGTTGAAGCAGCATTTTTGAGACCAAATGGCATGGCAGTATAACAATACAATCCATCTACTGTTATAAAGGCAGTATGCTAATCATCTTCCTTAGACATCCAAATATGATGATATCCGGAGTAGGCATCTATAAAACACAATACCTCACACCCGGACATGGATTCCACTATCTGATCTATTCTAGGTAGTGGAAATGGATCTTTTAGACATGCCTTATTCAAGGTGGTGTAGTCGATACACATCTGAAGCTTCCCACCGTCCTTGGGTACAACGAATAGGTCTTCCAACCATTTTGGATGATGAACCTCCCATATGAAACATGCTTCGAGTAGCTTCTTGATCTCTTATCGGATGAAGTTTTGCCGCTCGACTGATTGCTTCCGGGGTTTTTGGTGTACAGCCGTGCGTCAGGATAAATCTTCAAAATGTGCTCAATCACCTCCCTTGGGACCCAAGGCATTTGTGATGGTTGCCAGTAAAGCACATCAACATTTGCCCAAAGAAAAGTTATGAGCGTGAGTTTTTATTTGTTGTCCAGGTGTCCCGATATACGTGTGGTCTGGGCAGCATCGAACTCGTTTTGGATGACTTTGACAGGAACATCGGTGTCGCCGCTTGGTTGCACATGTGGTGAAGAGGTTGAGCCTTGATGACGAGTGATCGGAGGTTGAGCAGCTAGCTCTTTGCAAGAGGTTCCCTCCCGTGCCATTGCAAGCGCGTGGAATTCTTCAAGTGCGGTAACTCTGGCCGTGTGATCTCCGCGGATCTGGAGACCGGCCGAAGGTGTCGACATCTTGAACACCAGGTAGCCATAGTGATCTATGGCCATGAACCTATATCGGACAGGCCTGCCCAATATGGCGTTGAAGGGCAGACTGATGTGAGAGGCGTCAAAGACCAGCTTCTCGGTCCTATACTTCTCCCGAGTCTCGAAGGTCACTAGGAGCACAATGGATCCGAGGGGGCTGATGGCCCTCGGACCTACCCCAGAGAAAGGTCTTGAGGGGTGAAGGTGCAAGAGTTGGAGATGGATCTTCGTGACACTTCAAAGCTCAAGAGATTGACGGTTGCGCCTCTGTCTAGCAAAACATGGTAGAGTTGGACGTTGTTTATGGCGGGAGATACCATCAGTGGCAGTTGGCCACCTCCGACCATGTTCCTGAGGTGGTCTGTTGCATCAAAATTAATGTGTTTGTCCATCCACTTCCGATGCAATTCTGCCCTGGCAGCAGGAGCTACGGCAGCCATTTTCTGCCACATTGTCTTGAGTACGCGACGAGTTGTAATGTCCCAAGACCAACCATAGATGCTGTTGAGGGTCTTCCAATGCTCGCTGTCAGAGATGTCAGAATCGTCGTCGACTGTGTTGTACATAGCCTTCGGTACCTTCTCGGTGTCCTGAAAACCTAGCTTTGTTTCAGCCGGAGCTTCGTCGACTTTTTGTCTTCCTTCCCGTTGATAGAAAGGAGCTTCTTCTTGGTGCTTGTTGTAGCGCTCTACAAGGTTTTGGACCTCCCGACAGTATTCTAAGCTGTGTTTGTTCGTTTTCTGGATCGTACATCACACTTTTGAACCACCGCCATCTTCTAACGAAGGTCAAGGTCGCTTTTTGGGGCGTGGCCCCCAGCCACCTGGAGCTGCAGCCGCCGCAGCTGTAGATGTGTCGGTCGATAGCTTTTTCTTGCTGTTGGTCTTTTCCATCTTTTTGCCACTGCTGGAGGTAGTGGCTTCAGCTTTGGAGGGCTTTTTATTATCTTCCAAAGTTGGCTTAGAGTGCATTTCCCGGCCCTCTGCGACCCAGGTGCACTTATTGGCCAGGCTGAATAACTCCGTGACACTAGTGACTTCCTTCGTCGCCAGCTTCTCCAGCATCTTCTTATATCTGACACCTATATCTGACACCCTGTCTAAATGCCACAATGACAGATGCTTTGGAGATGGAGGTAATGGTGTTGCGTACCTAAGAAAATCACTGGATGAAGGGCCACAACGATTCTCCCGATGTTTGGTTCACAGCAAAAATGTCCAGTTTGGTGCGTGGTAGTGTGTAGGAGCTCCTGAAGTTGGCGATGAACTGCTGGCATAGCTCCACCAAACTATAGATAGAGTTGAGCGGCAGACTCATGAACCAACACCTTGCGGTCCAGGCAGAGCCATCGGGAAGTAGTTGGCCATTACAGCCTCATTGCCACCCGCTGCTAGAATGGCGGTGGAGTATATTTGGTGGAACTCAACCAGATTGACAGTCCCATCAAATTTCTCTAGCAGATGACGCCGGAACATCTAGGGCCAGCGGACCATGCGCAAGTTCATGGCCAAGGCTAAACAGCCGCCCCCTACTCCCGAAGGAGGAGGGTTTTCCCGAGCCTCCCGCCATTCACGAGCGCGCCACTTGATGTGGACGCGGCCGTCCTGTTGCCTGTAATGGCGGTCAAGCTCCGACCACAAATCATGTAATGAGAGTCTTTACATAGTACAGGTGCGACGCGCCCCGGAGGGGAGCGATGTCACCATCTGAGACACAACAAACCTCTAGTGTTGTGATGCATGAGGACCAAGTCTTTCAAACAAGGTCCTACGCTGAGAAGGTGCCTGCCCAGAAGGGGGAGGACCTTGGTTGCTGATGGCATCGGCTGCGGCTCCAACCAGATGCTGCACATCAGCGTGCCACTGCTCCATCGCACCCTAAGGTGCTCCAGGTGCTGGTGGACGCTCTAGAAGAGTACGCGCAGCAATCAGTGCGCTCTCAGGGTTGTTGTGTGTCGATGTAGTGACCGACACAAAGCCTCCATCCTGTTGCCCAACATTGTTAGCTTGAGTAGGTGGAGGTGGTGTGAAGCCTGCCTGGATAACAGTGCCTGCTGGCTGTTGCTCATTGACGAGCAGGTTGCGAAGCATTGCCGTTGGATGATCCTGCGGCGGAGTTCACTGTAACACCCTCATTTTCATGCTTCATGCCCTACATACATTCATATACATGTTTAACATTAATCCACATCAAGATGAACGAGTTTAAAATTGATTCAAAGCATTTAAAATTGATTTGGAACGATTAAAATTTATTTGGAACAAAACCGCACTTAAAATGTAGGAAAGTGCGGACTAGTCCAATTTTACTGAGGACTAGTCCGATTTCTCTCTGACTAAAAACAGACTTGTCTGTTTTTGTTGCGGACTAGTCCGATTTTGCCTCTGGAAACTTTCGGACTTGTCCGATTTTGTGCGGACTAGTCCGATATTCCAAGAATCCTTGAAAATTTGCTAAGTCCCTGGACTTTTCTGGACTAGTCCGGTGTTCCAGCGGACTTGTCCGTTTTCCTCTCTGAATAAAGTCGGACTTGTACGAATTTTGTGCAGACTTGTCCAATTTTCTCTCTATACAACTTCAGACTAGTCCGATCCTTTTCGGACTTGTCCGATATTTCGCGACTCTTAGTTGATCTTTTGTTTTATGACTTGTTTCTTGGGTTTCACATTAAGTGGGCCTAGGGACATCGTGCCTAACTCTTTTAGAGCCAATGTGGGACTCTAAACCGGCATCTACTCATCCCAAACTCGAAATCCATCTAACCCTAGCCTCCACCTCGATATAAACAACCCCACCCCTTTGGTTGACATCTATTTGCCACTTTTCCACCCCACCCAAACCCTAGTTCATGGATAGCCACCACCAAGGAAGGAGGAGTAGATCCCAAGCAATAAGAAGAAGAGGAGGAAACGAAAGTGGATCAAGATCTCCACCAAGCTTTCGTTCTCCATCACCAATTCATCTCCAAGTTCATCACCAACCCTAGATCATCAAGATCCAAGTGTTACCTCCAAGTTTCATGATTCATTGGAGTGCTAAACACCTGGTATACCTTCTATTCTCTTTTTCTTACGAGAATTCAACCCCCAATCTCCAAAATTACGTCGATCTAGAAAACCCTAGTTCGCGAGTTCTGCGAAGTGCGGACAAGTTGGGCCTTCTGCAGACTAGTCCGATTTTTCTGACTAAATTGTGTGAAATTAATTCTAAATTTTGATCTAATCAACTCCAAACCTGTAGAAACTTGTTAAAAACTATAAGAACTAGTTAGTGATCATTAAAAGAAATCTATTAACAAGTTCTACCTTGCATTTGCATTAATCATGCATGTCATGTCATATTGAGTAATATATGTGCACTCTTTGATTGCGTTTCTTGTCTTGTATGTTTCTTTTGTGGATTAGACGGATTTGCGCTAGAGAGTGCCGCGGAGGATCTACAACACCAAGAGTTTGAAGGGTTTGAGCCTAACCAATTCCAAGAGCAAGGTGTGACACCCGGTTCTTAAAATGAACCAAGTGCAGTGTATGTGTGCCCAGGATGTTTAACACACATACACAAGTGATTCACAAACGATATACAGACAATTACCACGGCTCAAAATATTAAATAAGTACTTTTATTACACGATTCATTATAGTCTCGAATACAAACTCTAATGAATATTAATGACAAGTTTGAACTAATGCAATAGAAATAAACTAATTAAGCAAACTAAGCAACTAAGAAAACTAAGCATAGGGGATAGTGCAGCTCCAAAAACACCATAGGCAAGGCTAACGGCAGACACGGCCTAGAACTCCGCATTATCTCCATTAAACTCACAATCCTGACCTGCAACTGTTGGGGGGATTGCAATGGTGAGTATATGTCGTACTCAGTAAGTATCGAAAGTATGACATGTGGCTGATTCAAATGACAAATGTAATAAAGGCTAAGTACTGAAAAGTACAGTAAAAACCATTTGGAAAAGCAATGTATCATATTTATGTGAAGTAAACACATCATAAACCATGTAACCATCATAATTCCAGTCCATAATTCACCATTACCAATAACCATAATCAATGTCATAAACCATGATTCCATCCCATAACCATATCCATAATATCAACCATGACCATTACCAAACCATAACCATCCCAAATCCCAATTTTTCTCTAATCATGTAGGTCATCCAGGTGCTCTTAACCGGGAGCACGACTATCATGATAGTTTTAATACTCTGTAGAGTTCGTACCACTTTACCCACGTGTTTGTGATTTCATCACCTGTCGGCGACTAAAGAACCTCCCTTATGCCAATTATACTTCATTTGGTGTATGGCCAAGAGATCACAAAATAGCCTTTACAAAGGGATTACTAGCCTATTTAGACTCCACTGAGGTTTCACCGGTGGCGATGACTCCAACTGAGCACATCTTCAACCAAGGGCCCCCTCTTGAGACATTCAGATCCCAGGGTAGTCCCGCCAATCATCAACAAACCCAATCCGACTACCACTTCCCCGAGCATCCATAATTGTCGAAATAGCATTCGCAAAGCCCTAATTAGTCAGCTATGCCACACCCATACTTGTCCTCGTGGTGGCACTGTAGTCCTGGCCTTTTCTCGCATGAACCGGTCCTTAGATCTATAACAAGCAAACCACCATAACATCCAACCCATCCACATACCTGGCTTGCTTAGATCACCCATTACCATATCATATTGACCAGTTTACATTAACCAGAATATCATTAATGCATAATTAAATGTGTAGTATTGTTTTCCCATCCCAATTAATTAAGCGAAGCAAAAAGGTAAAAGCCCTTCCCGACTCTCTACCATAAATTCCAGGCGACAAGGGTGGTCAAACAATGCTGGTAAACTTCCTACCATAGGATTCCCATCAAATTGACACAAGCATGTAGTTTGCAAAAAAAAAAAATTTATTTTAAAAACAGGATCAATATGCACACGAAGATCCACGCATACTCCCTTCTCGATCGTAACCTCTTGAGCGTACCAGTCTACTCGCAATCAACCACATACCCAAGCAAACATACATAATAAATGTATTGCAACCACTAATCAATATGCAAAATATGGATGCATGCAGAAAATATGTTCGTATTAATGTTATATAAATTTCCATGGCTTTTTAATAATTTTCGATAACGCTTTCCAATTTAATTGATCAAGTTTGGAATTGATTACAATTAATTCAGAGGCAAAATTGTTATTTCAGAACATTAAATATGCTGAAAATATTATTAAAAACTTACTAGAATTTATTCTAAATTTTGGGAATTTTTCTGGATTTAATTTGACACTTTATGAATTAACAAGGCTTTAATCTTATTTATTAAATCTGAAAAACAGATTAAATATTACTAAAAATATAAATTTTGCCAAATCTAAAATATCATATTGATCTTGTATGATTTAATCTAACTTGTGTGTTCCAAGTGATTTTTAAGATGATCAGACAATGATTAACGATCGCTCAAATAAAACACATCCTTCACGTGATCTAATTCATATACTAGAACCAAAATAATTGTTTAGATCTAGATCGTAATACCTACCGTGTGTGAATCTAGTCCGGACGGTCGTGGAACGGCGGCACGACATGTGTCTTCGGGGTCTAGAGCTTCGTTGATGAAGATGACGGCAGCCTGACGTAGATGAAGAGGACGAGGACCTGATGTAGATGAAGGAGACAGCGAAATGATCCTCCAGCGGCACGACGACGGCGACGCGACGACGACGACGATGATCTCCGGTGGACGACAGCAACCTCCTCTTTTTCTTCCTCTTCCCCCTCTCTTTTTCCTCTCTTTTTCTTCCTAGCGGCCCTATGTTCTCTCGTTCTTATTTTCTGGTGGCTAGGGTTTTTGGCTACAGGAGATTACGAAGCCCCCGGGGCTTTTTATAGCTGTGCAGGGCACGGGCGGCACCATTGCCGACTCGACCTGGGCAAGCGCGTGGGGCAGGCGCTAGGGCCGGCGTGGCTTGGGCGTGCGGCACGCGCGAGCATCGGGGTGTCGGGGCGCACTGGCTGGCGCGGCAGGCGTGCGGGTGAGCGCGGGGTGGGGCTAGGGTCGAGCAGCGCTGGGCGCTGGAGCGGGCAGGCGCGCTAGCGCGCAATGCTGTCGGCGCGCGAGTGAGTGGGTCTAGGGCGTCGCGCGGTGGGGCCAGCGGGGTAGCGGGGCGCCCGCGGGAGGCCGGGGCGCGAGCGGCGCGTGCGGGAGGGCGCGAGAGCGGGGCCGGGGCGCGCTGGTTGGTCCTGGCTCGGCCTGGCCGGCTGGGCTGCCTTCTTTTTTTTTTATTATTTATTTTCATTATTATTATTATTTTATATATTTTATTATTTATATTTTTATATATATTATTTATTTATTTATATTTTTTATATTGTTAATTATTATTTATTTCTCTTTTTATGTATATATATATATTTATCTTTTATTTTCCTATTATTTGTTATTCTTTTATTTTATTTATTTAGTTATTTACTTAGTTAAAGTTATATTTTCTTTCTTTGTGTTTGTTATTTATTAAATTATTCTTAACAACTTATTGTTTCTTTCTTTCATAATAAATTTTCTTTTCTTTATTTCTTTCATTCCATATTCATTATGCCAATTTAATTTCTTTTAATGTACTTACTCTGGTAAATAAATATCTTTTAGCTTATTTATTTTGGTAATAAATTTTCAATACATGAGGATGATTGCAAAATGCAAAATGCAATATGAGAAGCATATGTTTTATATTTTTATTTATAAAAACAATTTCCTCCCATTATTGACTCTAAGTTCTCATTTAAATTTTTAATTTGCCGAAACTCAAAAATCAAGGTGTTACACAAGGTAAGTGTCCTCGAAGCATATTGATCTTGTTTTAAAATAAATGTTTTGTTTGCAAACTGCATGCTTGTGTCAATTTGATAGGAAATCCTATGGTAGGAAGTTTACTAGAATTGTTAAACCAACCTTGTCACATGGAATTATGGTAGATTGTCGGGATGGGCTTTTTTACCTTTTTGCTTCGCTTAATTAATTGGGATGGGAAAACAATACTACACATTAATGATGTATTTATGAGACTATGATTAACATGAACTGGATAATATGATATGGTAATGGGTGATCTAAGCAAGCCTGGTATGTGGATGGGTTGGATGTTACGGTGGTTTGCTTGCTCTAGATCTAAGGATAGGTTCATGCAAGAATAAGCCAGGACTACAGTGCCACCACGAGGCCAAGTATGGGTGCGGCATAGCTGATTAATTAGGGCTTCATTAGTGCTGTTTGGACCATTAAGGATGCTCGGGGAAGGGGTAGTCGGATTGGGTTTGTTGATGATTGATGGGACTACCCTGGGATCCGAATAGCTCAAGAGGGGGCCCTTGGATGAAGATGTGCTCTGTAGGAGACATCGCCACCGGTGAAACCTCAGTGGGGTCTAAATAGGCTAGTAATCCCTTTGTAAAGGCTATTTTGTGATCTCTTGGCCATACACCAAGGAAAGTGTAATTGGCATAAGGGAGGTTCTTTAGTCGCCGACGGGTGATGAAATCACAAAAATGTGGGTAAAGCGGTACAAACTCTGCAGAGTCTAACAAAACTATCATGATAGTTGTGCTCTCGGTTATGAGCACCTGGACAACTTCCATGATTAGAGGGTACTCGGTATTGGGATGGTATTTGGGATGGTTATGGTTGGAATTATTGTCATGGATGGTTATGAATTGAATTCTGGTATTGAATATGGATATTGGTATAAGGATGATGGATATGGAATATGGACTGGTATTATGATTACTATATGGCTTATGACGGGTTTATTTGACATACATGATGTGTATTGCTTTTCAAATGTTTTAATGTACTTTTCAGCACTCAGCCATTATTATTGTCGTCATTTGAATCAACCACATGTCATACTTTGCACACTTGTTGAGTACGACATGTACTAACTCTTGCAATCCCCCCCAATAGTTGCAGGTCAGGATTGGGAGTTTAATGGCGATAATGCGGAGTTCTAGGTCGTGTCTACCGTCAGCTTTGCTTATGGTGTTGATTGGAGCTGCGCTATACCCCGTTTGCTTATGCTGCATAGTTGTTTAGCTTGCTAAATTAGTTTATTTCCGCTATGGTTTTTGCAATAAAATTTGATTAATTAATCTTGTTCTGTGGTAATTTTCTGTATACTCTTTTGTGAATGCACTTGTGTATGTGTGTTGAACATCCTGGACACACATATGTGTTAGCTTGGCTCATTTTCGGAACCGGGTGTCACATTCACCATCTTGAAATCTCAGCTCCCACCTTCCTGGCGTGCCAAATGTCGAAGTGTTCAGTCGACACTTCCCCCAGTACTACTAGATCGTAGCCCGCGGAGGTTCTTGATTGGTTGGGGCGCAAGTGAGATTATGAACAAGATGATGACATGAGAGATTTACATGGTTTGGGCTGCCTGAGGGTAACACCCTACTCCACGGGTTGTGTGTTGTATGTATGAATCTGTCTTGCGCTTGTGAGCGTGTGAGCTTTCCTGTCTGTGTATCGTGCGACACAACCCTTTTATAGTCTAAGGACTGCCCGTTACATCACTTGCCTAGCACGACATGTGGCCCTGGCGTAGTTAATTGTCTAATACAATATTTCTAAATATTAAGTGTCGTTAATAGGGTGATAACGCGCCTTAATGATGGCGTTACCCCTATTAATAGACTACTGATCGTGTGTCATTAATATGGCATTAATGACACGTAATGAGGTCTTGTAACTGTCCCTTTAACTGTCCCTTGAAGGTCCGAGCCGTTGGAGACCTCTCTGTCTTCCATTGAAGTCCTAGCTCTGGAGGTTCGACACGTTGCGGCTCCGGAGCTTCCCATCGTGGGGAGGCAGGTCCGGAGCCACTATACACATGGTAGCACCGAAGCTTCCCTCTAGTGGGGGTTAGGTCCGAGGTCACTGGACACGTGGCAAGACCGGAGCTTCCCTATGAAGGGAGTTAGGTCTGGCCTTGTGATACACGTGTCAGTGTCGGAGCTACCCAAACGAGGGAGGCGGGTCCAGTACTGTGCAACACGTGTGGCCTTCAGAAGTCTTCAACTTGAAAGGGTGGAACTCCTTAGCTTTTCTTGCGCTATCATGGGGTACAATGGTACGCAGGGTACCAACAATATTTATATTGGAATCTAAATAAAAAATAAGCAAGGGAAAAGAAAATTGACGAATAGACTCGGGCCTTTATCACAAGTTGTTTGTTAGTAACGATCGCCTGTGCAGTAGTTAAAAACCGCCTGTGAAAAGATGTACTAAGTCTAGGCTTAATTAATATGCTTGATTAAAGTGAGGGGCCTTTTAAAAGACCAAATTTCACTTTCCCTATAATACGCTTTAGTATTACAGGTTCCCATTAAATTTCACTTGGGAAAATCTTTGAAATAGGTCAGAACATAAAAAACAAATAACAGTAGTTATTTCTCTTTTTCCTATCTTGATGAGTATAATAATTTTTACATTGCATTTTTCTATTCAACTTTTTAGTCATCATACCAACCTCTATGATTTATTTCAGATTTTTATAAATTTTTTTGAACCAATATGTCTTCAAAATTTGAAGAATGCTTCATATGTATATGAGCATTTGATCTGATAATTTGAATTTTGACATGTTGACATGCTTTAAAAAATTATAAAAAAAATTATAAATATATAAATAAGACAATATGTTCATACAAACCAATTTCAGTGGAGGATCCTTTTTTTAGAGATATAAATATGTGAATAGTATGTGAATATAAATTAGTTTGATATTTACCAAAACATTAAAATATTAGCTATACAAATTTTATAATTTTTGATCCTGGTGGTAGATGTTAAGTTTTGAAGAATATAGAAAAAGTATCATCAAATTTGGACTCAATTTGCAGAATCTATACATATTTGCGTATTTACATTGGAATCTAAATAAAAAATAAGCAAGGGAAAAGAAAACTTAAGAGCAGACTCGAACCTTTATCAAAGACGGTTCTTTAGCAACAACCACCTATGAAAAATCTTATCACAGGCGGTTCATAATTAAAAATCCGCCCATGAAAATGGACGACTATATAAAGGGCTCCTCAGGCACCTCAGAAGACCTAACCCGGAAGGTTTTACATTGACGTCGTTAGGCTGCCACAATTTCATCTTTTCCGCTGCCCCTCTCCTTCCAGCATGTGCGCGCCATTCCTTTCATCAGCTGATCAAGCTTCAAACTGAGAAAAGGTTCACATAGGATTCTTCTTCCACTGTCAAGCAACTTCCATTGTTTGTTGTCCTGTTTTTTAGTTTGGTTTTGTTGAGTCTGGCTACAGCCCCCCTCCCTACTCCCCAAGATGTAGTTGAGCCTCCATTTGAGCTCCTCCATGAATTTTGTAGAAAAAGAAGTTGATTTAAAGGATTAAAGGTTGAAGATGAATACAAGCACATGACATGTTCGATGAAATGATTCAATGAATAAGCCGAACTTCAAAAATCCATTGTGGCCACTAGGAGGCTAAGAAAATTATGAAACAAAATTTCAACATCAGAATCCCATATCTTCTTGCATTATAATTTCTGTTATTAAACATACCACTAAAGCACATATTAATGTAATTGCAGTTTATTTATATCGGGATGATCATTTTAGAGCACATACCTTATTTTATCCTTTTTTTTTTTAAAAAATTATTGAAGATGGACCACCGAGCTTGGATGTATAACATGCCAAGACCTCATCCTATGTACATTCAAAATGTTGTAAATTTTAGTGAAGTATTGTGACACCCGGTTCCGAAAATGAACCAAGTGCGACGCATATGTGTGTCTCGGATGTTCAAGACACATACACGAGTGCATCACAAACGATATACAAAAAGTTACCACAATGCAAACTAGTAAATAAGTACATTTATTACAATATTCAAATAATCCTCAAATTACAAACTCTAATGATCATTATTACTAATAGAATCTGAAACTAATGCAGTGGAAATAATCTAAGCATTAAGCTAAGCAAGCTAAGCATAAGGGATATTGCGCTGCTCCGAGCAATCCACCGACAAGTCAAAGACAGTACACAACATAGAACTCCGCATTATCCTCAGGGTACTCCCAAACATCACCTGAAACTGTTGGTGAGGGGAATTGCAAGGGGGAGCACATGTCGTACTCAGCAAGTGTGGGAAAATAATGACATGTAGCATAAACAAGGAATGATGATAAATAATGACTATTTGCTAAAAGGTACATTTAAAACATGTAAAAAGCATCTCACAATGTCTATGTGAAATAATCCCATCATATCCCAAATAATTAACATAATATGAATCCATCATCAATTATCCATTCATATGCCATATTATTACCATCATCATTAAACATATTCATTTATCACAATCCAATCCATAACCATAACCATACCATCTCAATTCCCAATTTCAATTCTAATCATGTAGGTCATCTAGGTGCTCTTAACCGGGAGCTCGGCTATCATGATAGTTTTTAGCACTCCGCAGAGGTTGTACCACTATACGCTCAAGTTCGTGATTTTGTCACCCGTTGACAGCTAAGGAAATCTCCCTTATGCCAATTACACTTCCTTAGGTGTATGGCCAAGAGATCACAAAATAGCTTTTACAAAGGGACTACCAGCATATTCAGACCCACTGAAGTTTTACTGGTGGTGATGCCTCCAACTGAGCACATCCAACCAAGGGCCCTCTCTTGTGCCATTTGGATCCCAGGGCAGCCCCGCCACTATTTCAAACCCAACTGACTCCCATTCCATGCTCCTCCAAATGAATCGAACAATGCTGGCAATACACCTAACTAATTGGCTAAGCCACACCCATACTTGGACCTGTGGTGGCGCTGTTGTCTTGGCTTATTCTTGAATGAACCGATCCTCATATCCAAGGCAAGCAGAACCACCATACCATCCAACCCAATCCACAAACCATGCTTGCTTAGATCCTCCAAGTCACCAATTAACCATATTAATAAATTCTCATCATCCATAAGTGCAATAATTCATAGTTAATCCATTTGGTTTTTTCCCATTGCAATTAATTATAGCAAAGAAAAAAGGTAAAATGCGCTTCCCAACTCTCTATAATATAATCCAAGTGACAAGGATGGTCAAACATGTCTAGTAAACACATATCTTGGGTTTCCCATCAATTTGACAGAAGCATGTAGTTTTTCAAACAAAACATTTAAAAACAGGATTAAAATGTTCAAGGACACTTGCTTTGCTCTTGAGATTGGTTAGGATCAAAAGAACTAAAATTCTGGTGTTGGAGGTCCATGATAGCACCATCAAGATAAAAACCTTCTATTCCGCTCAACAAACATACGAAACAAGCATTACAATCAATTAGTGCTCATAAATTACACAATATGTCATGACATGCATGAATAATACAATTATGTGGTAATGCATATTATTAGGTTGATATCATAGCCTACTAACTAGTCACAATTAAGTTATATATGTCAGAACAAGTTCCAATTCATTTCGAAGGATATTAAAGAAGCTCCAGGAAATTTTCAGAACAAGAAGACCAGACTAGTACGCACTGGGACCGGACAAGTCCGTTCTAGAACAAAAAGGAAATCAGACTAGTCCGCAATGGTACCCGACAAGTTTGTTATGGCTAGGTTTTTGACGAATTTTCAACCAGGACATAATTTGAGTTAATATGGAACCACAATTTACGTAGAAAAGATCCATCTAAGGCATTTACCACGAATCCAAGGGTTCAAAGGTCGAGAATCGGGTGCAACACTTGGATCTTGATGTCTAGGGTTGATGGTAAAGAGTTGGTGGAGAATTAACGATGATGTTGATGAGTTGATGAAGATCAATCTTGCTTGATCCTCCTATCCTCCTTATTCACCTGGCTGCGATCTCTTGTCTCCTCGATGGCGACTCCCACAAACAAGGGTTAGGGTTTCCTTCAATTGTGGCGAAGAGATGAGAGGGTTGGTGTTGGGGAGTTTATATTGGGTGGAGGTGGTAGGGTTTGGGTAAAATTCGAGTTTAAGGCAGTGGAGGACAAGTAGTGGTCATGGTGGGGTCCACTGGGGTCGGGCACGATGTTCTTGGGCCCACTTAAGGCAATTACCAAATAACTTGTCGTGTAGAAAGGAATAGAATCCGAGTCCAACATAACGGACTAGTCCGCTAAGTGGTTGGACAAGTCCGATATTGAACAGAGAGTAGAACGGATTAGTAGGGCAGAAATCCAGACAAGTCCAATCTGGACTAGAGAGCAAAACGGACAAGTCCGGTATGTGTCTGGACAAGTCCGGATGATCGCCCAACTTATCAAATACCGGACCAAATAGGGAATTATCGGACAACCCCGAAAAGTTCAGTATGGGAGATCGGACTAGTCCGTACAAGAGAACAGACATGTCCAAGGAAACAACAGAACCAATTTCACACTAGTCCGCAGCAAAAGTGGACTAGTCCGAAAAACAACAGAGAAAAAATCGGACTAGTCCGGGGTCTAGTCCAGACAAGTCCACACTGACATAGACTATTAACTGCAATTTTGGTTCTAATTCATTTTAAACTTGTCCCCTTTTGTGTTGATTAATGTTAAACATGTATAAGAATGTATGCAATGTATGATGGATGAAAATGAGGGTGTTACAAACCTACCCCCTTTAAAATGAATCTCGCCCTCGAGATTTGATGTAGAAGGAAAGAGATAGGGAAATTCTCTCTTGAGATCATCCTCCAGCTTCAAAGTTGCTTCCGATTCTGCATGATGCTTCGCACTTTGCACCATCGAATCACTTTGTTTCTTGTGACTCTCTTCTTGGTTTCCAAAATCTTAACAGGTTGCTTGGCACAAGTCAAATCTGCCTCTAATTTCAATTCTTCCATTGGCACTTGCTCTTACGACAACCTTAATTACTTTTTGTGCTGAGAAACGTGAAACATCATGTACATCAGAAAGATGTGTTGGCATCTCCAACTTATATGTGTAACACCCTCATTTTAATGCATCATGCCCTACATGCACTCATATACATGTTTAACATTAGCCCACAACAAGAGGAACGGGTTTAAAATTGATTCGGAGCATTTAAAATTGATTTGGAGCAAAACCGCACTTAAAATGTA
This sequence comes from Tuctoria greenei, assembly GCA_036927565.1. Classification (NCBI taxonomy): domain Eukaryota; kingdom Viridiplantae; phylum Streptophyta; class Magnoliopsida; order Poales; family Poaceae; genus Tuctoria; species Tuctoria greenei. The sequence continues at coordinate 153,011,705 of JAYESD010000005.1, read as the reverse complement.
GGAAAGTGCGGACTAGTCCGGTTTTGCTGAGGACTAGTCCGATTTCTCTCTGACTAAAAACGGACTTGTCCGTTTTTCCTCTCTGTTCAAATTCGGACTTGTCCGATTTTTGGCCTTGTCCGATTTTCTCTCTGGACGACTTCGGACTAGTGCGGTCCTGTCCGGACTTGTCCGATATTTCGCGACTCCGAGTTGATCTATTGTTTTACGACTTGTTTCTTGGGTTTCACGTTAAGTGGGCCTAGGGACGTCGTTCCTAACTCTTTTAGATCCCATGTGGGACTCTAAACCGGCCTCTACTCATCTCAAAACTCAAGATCCATCTAACCCTAGCCTCCACCTCTATATAAACAGCCCAACCCCTTGGTTTGACATCTATTTGCCACTTTTCCACCCACCCAAACCCTAGTTTGTGGGGAGCCAACATCAAGGAGGGAGGAGAAGATCCCAAGCAAGAGGAAGAAGAGGAGGAAACGAAGGAGGATCAAGATCTCCACCAAGTTTCGTCCTTCACCACCAATTCATCTCCAAGTTCATCACCAACCCTATATCATCAAGATCCAAGTGTTACCTCCAAGTTTCTTGGTTCATTGGAGTTCTAAACACCTGGTATACCTTCTATTCTCTTTTCCTTATGTGAATTGAACCCCTAATCTCCAAATTCACGTCGATCTAGAAAACCCTAATCTGCTGATCTCGTCAAGTGCGGACTTGTCCGGTCCGTAGCGGACTAGTCCAATCTTTCTGGTTAAATTGTGTTGAATTAATTCTAAAATTTGATCTAATCGACCCCAAACCTGTATAAACTTGTTAAAATCTATTAGAGCTAGTTAGTGATCAATAAAAGCAATCTAGTAACAAGTTCTACCTTGCATTTGCATCAATCATGCATGTCATGTCATATTGAGTAATATTTGTGCACTCTTTGACTGTGTTTCTTGTCTTGTATGTTTATTGTGTGGATTAGACGGACTTGCACTAGAGAGTGCCACGGAGGATCTACAACATCAAGAGTTTGAAGGCTTTGACCCTAATCAACAGCAAGAGCAAGGCAAGTGTCCTTGAAGCATATTGATCTTGTTTTTAAAATAAATGTTTTGTTTGTAAAACTGCATGCTATGTCAATTTGATGGGAACCCTATGGTAGGAAGTTTACTAGACTTGCTAAACCACCCTTGTCACCTAGAATTTATGGTAGAGCGTCGGGATGGACTTTTTACCTTTTGCTTCGCTCAATCAACTGGGATGGGAATAACTATACCACTCAATTTAATTATGCATGGATGAGATTATGTTAACATGAAGTTGTTAAATATGGTATGGTAATGGGTGATCTAAGCAAGCCTGGTATGTGGATGGGTTGGATGTTATGGTGGTTTGCTTGCTTTAGATCTAAGGACCGGTTCATGCGAGAATAAGCCAGGACTACAGTGCCACCATGAGGCCAAGTATGGGTGCAGCGTAGCTGATTAATTAGGGCTTTACTAGTGCTGTTTGGACAATTGTGGATGCTCGGGGAAGGGGTAGTCGGATTGGGTTTGTTGATGATTGGTGGGACTACCCTGGGATCCGAATGGCTCAAGAGGGGACCCTTGGTTGAAGATGTGCTCAGTTGGAGGCATCGCCACCGGTGAAACCTCAGTGGGGTCTAAATAGGCTAGTAATCCCTTTGTAAAGGCTATTTTGTGATCTCTTGGCCACACACCAACGGAAGTGTGTAATGTGTCCGATGGGTCATGGGCATAAGGGAGGTTCTTAGTCACCGAAGGGTGATGAAATCACGAACACGTGGGTAAAGAAGTACAAACTCCGCAGAGTTAACTAAAACTATCATGATAGTCGTGCTCCCGGTTATGAGCACCTGGACAACTTCCATGATTAGAGGGAATTTGGTATTGGAATGGTTATGGTTTGATAACAGTTATGGATTTAATTTCTGGTATTGAATATGGTTATTGGCAATGGTGAAATCTGGACTTATTGATGATGGTAATGAATTCAGTTTGGTATTATGGTATTACTCGTGATTATGATGGGATTACTTCACATACATATAATATGATATATTGCTTTTCAAATGTTTTACTGTACTTTTCAGCACTTTGTCATTATTATTGTCGTCATTTGAATCAGCCCCATGTCATACTTTCCACACTTGCTGAGTACGACATGTACTCACTCTTGCAATTCCCCACCCCAACAGTTGCAGGTCAGGATTGGGAGTTTAATGGCGATAATGCGGAGTTCTAGGCCGTGTCTACCGTCAGCTTTGCCTGTGGTGTTGATTGGAGCTGCGCATATATACCCTGTCGCTTATGCTGCATAGTTGCTTTAGTTTCTTAATTAGTATATTTCCGCTGCATTAGTTGAACTTGTCATTAATATTCATTAGAGCTTGTATTCGAGGATGATATGGTTTTTGTAATAAATCTGATAATTAATCTTGTTATGTGGTAATTTTCTGTATACTCTTTTGTGATTGCACTCGTGTATGTGTGTTGAACATCCAGGGCACACATATGCGTTAGCTTGGTTCAGTTTTTTGAACCGGGCATCACAGATTTGTAACAGAGCCACAGGTTGACCGTAGGATGCAACCTAGATAGAATGGACACTTTAGGACACATAGGAGCACTCAGGAATCGATGTGTTTTTGCTTGGAGTGTTGTTTGCTATATATATTGGTTGCTTGTGTTCTTAATAGAGGATTTTGGGATGCTTTAGCATTGCCATGTCCACCTAGGCTAGTGTAGCTAGTTGTTTAGTTTCATATCCCCTGATGCATATAGTTGGGGACGTTTTCTAATTCTTACCTACTGCTTTTCTTCAGATGGTGAGGACTCGCAACCAGAGGGATGGCAATGATGAGGAGGAGAACAATGGAGTACCTCAGAACAACATCGGACAAGGATCTACTCAGGGAGCTATCAACATCGAGCAGCTATTGGCCATGCAAAACCAGATCATGCAGACCATGATACAGACTATGGGACAGCTGCAGGCTGGCAATATCAACAATCAGCCCCACATGCCTCCACCGCCACCCCCACCTCCTCATAACCGATTGGGAGAGTTTATGAGGACTAGGCCGCCAACCTTTGCTCAAGCCGCAGACCCTACGGATGCGGATGATTGGCTCAAGTCCGTCGAGAAGAAGCTAGCCATTGTCCAATGCAGTGACCGGGAGAAGGTGCTATTTGCTTCTCATCAAATCGTTGGAGCAGCTGCAGATTGGTGGGATTCTTATTGCAATGCTCATGAGAACCAAGAGAGAATTACCTGGGCGGAATTCAAGGAGAGTTTCCGTTCTCATTATGTGCCGGAAGGTGTTATGATCTTGAAGAGGCAAGAATTTGAGAACTTGAGACAAGGAAAATCAAGCATGAGTGAATATCTCAATAAGTTCACTCAACTCTCAAGATATGCGCCTGAGGATGTTAGCCAGGACAGCCGGAAGCAATACTTGTTCATGAGGGGATTGAACAATACGATCCAAGTGCAATTGCTCAACTGTGATTATGTCAATTTCCAGAAGCTTGTGGACAAAGCAATTGTGGTCGAGAACAAGATCCGTGAGATGGACCAAGAAATCAAGAGGAAGGCACCATATCAAGGATAGAAACAAGGAAGTAATGTGCGCCCTCGCTTTGCGCCGCCCAATGTGCCTCATTACAGCTCCTCTATTCCTGCTCAACGCCCTGGTTATGCACCACGCCCAACTCAGTTTGTGCAGCAGCGCCCTGTTATGCAAGCACCTAGGCCTCCAATGCCTTATGCACCTCGTGCTGATTTTCCTGGAGCCAATGCTCAAAACCAAGCTCATCCCAACAATTCTGGTGGGGTTAAGAAGTGTTATACTTGTGGAGAAGCTGGACACTTTGCGCATCAATGTCCTAAGTCGGGCCTTGGTCAAGGAAGCAATGCATCGAGGCAAAACCCAAGACCTAATGGAGGACAGCCACAAGGAAGCCGTGGACAGCAGAATTTTGCTCGTGGCAACGTGAACCATGTCTCTACGGAGGATGCTCAACAAGCAGATGACGTGGTCATCGGTGTGTTTCTCGCCAACTCCAACCCCGCGACTATGTTATTTGATTCTGGAGCATTGCATTCATTCATTGCATCGAAGTATGTTGCCAAGTATAGTTTGCCTATCTCTCATATGAAGTTTACTCTGTTGGTTAAGTCTCCTGGAGGAGAGATGAGGACAAATATAGTATGTCCAAAAGTAAGCCTTAGAATAAGGGGGGTAGACTTCTCCGCCAACCTCATTGTTTTAGATTCTCAAGGGTTGGATATTATACTTGGTATGGACAGGTTGAGGAAGCACAATGGAGTTATTGAGTGTGCCACGAAGACGGTGAAGTTGACCAATGAAGAAGGGATCACCATAGAATTTGAAGCATCTCAAACCGCACCAAAGCAATTGGAATTGAATCATATGGACGGTGCCGCAATTTAGGAGATTCTGGTAGTGTGTGAATTTTTGGATGTTTTTCCGGACGAGTTGCCAGGTATGCCACCCGATCGAGAAATTGAGTTTGTTATTGATTTAATACCTGGAACTGCACCTATAGCTAAGAGGCCGTATAGGATGCCTCCTATGGAATTAGCGGAGCTCAAAAACAAATTCAAGAGCAATTAGAGAAGGGTTTTATTCGCCCTAGCTCTTCACCTTGGGGAGCGCCCGTTCTATTCGTGGACAAGAAGGATGGATCCCAAAGGATGTGTGTGGATTACCGAGCTCTCAACGAGGTAACAATCAAGAACAAGTATACCTTGCCCCGTATAGAGGATTTGTTTGATCAGATGAAAGGTGCCTGTGTGTTTTCCAAGATTGATTTGAGGTCAGGTTACTTTCAAATGAAGATTAGACCATCGTACATACCCAAGACAGCTTTTAGGACACGGTATGGATCTTATGAGTACACTGTGATGTCTTTTGGATTGACAAATGCGCCTGCCTACTTTATGTACCTCATGAATAAGGACTTCATGGAGTACTTTGATAAGTTTGTCGTGGTGTTCATTGATGATATTATGATCTACTCAAAGGATGAGAAGGAACATGAGGAACACTTGAGGCTTACGCTGCAGAAATTGAGGGAGCATCAATTGTATGCAAAGTTCAACAAGTGCCAGTTTTGGTTGACAGAGGTGCCATTTTTGGGTCATATAATCTCAGGAGGAGGAGTATCGGTTGACCTCAGAAAAGTAAGAGATGTGTTGAAGTGGGAACCACCGCAAAACGTCAAGGAAATAAGGAGTTTTCTTGGGATGGCTGGATATTACCGTCGGTTTATCAAGGATTTTTCCAAGATAGCCAAGCCTATGACGGAGTTGCTATGAAGGGAAAGGCGATCCAATGGACTGAAGCTTGTCAAAACAGTTTTGAGGAGTTGAAGAAGAGGTTAACAACAGCCCCAGTTTTGGTATTGCCGGATGTAAGCAAGAGTTTCGACATCTAATGTGATGCATCAAGACAGGGACTTGGGTGTGTATTGATGCAAGAAGGTCAAGTGGTCGCCTATGCATCAAGACAATTGAAGAAACATGAGCAGAATTACCCCACGCATGATCTTGAACTAGCAGCCATGGTACACGCATTGAAGATTTGGAGACACTATATTCTGGGACATAGGTGTGAAATTTACACGGATCATAAGAGTTTGAAGTATATTTTCACACAAACGGATCTGAACTTGACGCAAAGAAGATGGTTAGAGCTCATCAAAGATTATGATTTGGGGATCAACTATCATCCGGGAAAAGCCAATGTAGTGGCCGATGCTTTGAGTAGAAAAGGAGTAAGTCATCAACTCACGGTTCGAGAGTTACCATTCGAGTTATGTAAGGATTTTAAACGGTTGAACCTCGGGTTTGTAAATGAGATGGAGATGATGGAGTTAAATCCGACCTTGGAGCAAGAAATTCGAGAAGGACAGACCACAGATGAGGAGATCAAGGAAATCAAGGAAAGAATCGAAGAAGGGAGAGAATTCAGATTTGATGAGGACGAACAGGGTACCTTATGGCTTGGAAAGAGGATTGTAGTACCTAACGTAAGGCATATTCGGGAAACAATATTGAAGGAGGCACATGACTCACCTTACTCAATTCATCCTGGCTGTACGAAGATGTACAAGGACTTGAAGACTTGCTATTGGTGGGATAGCATGAAAAAGGACATAGCCGAATATGTTGCATTGTGTGATGTGTGTCAACGAGTCAAGGCGGAATATCAAAGGCCAGTCGGATTATTCCAACCATTGAAGATTCCGGAATGGAAGTGGGAAGAAATTGGTATGGACTTCATAGTTGGGTTACCGCGTACTCAGTCTGGGTATGACTTAATTTGGGTAATTGTGGATTGCTTAACCAAGTCAGCTCATTTTGTCCCTGTGAAGACCAAGTATACAGCTGCACGATTGGCCGAAATATACATGGAGCATATTGTGTGTCGACATGGAGTCCCTAAGAAGATAGTCTCGGATAGAGGTTCTCAATTTACCTCTAGATTTTGGCAAAAATTGCATGAAGCTTTGGGAACGAGGTTGAATTTTAGTTCAGCATATCATCCTCAAACGTATGGACAAACCGAGAGGACCAAACAGATTTTGGAGGACATGTTAAGAGCTTGTGCTTTAAAGCATGGGAAAAGTTGGGACAAAAGCTTGCCATACGCGGAATTTTCATACAACAATAGTTACCAAGCAAGCTTGAAAATGTCACCATATGAAGCTCTTTATGGGAGGAAGTGTAGGACACCTTTATTCTGGAATGAGGCAGGAGAAGCTCAAGTATTTGGTCCGGATGTGTTGCAAGAAGCCGAAAAGCAAGTCCAAATAATTCGTGAAAACTTGAGGGCTTCCCAATCAAGGCAAAAAGGCTATGCGGATAATAGGAGAAGGAAATTAGCCTTTGAAATAGGAGATTTTGTTTACCTCAAGGTGTCACCAATGAGAGGTCATAAGAGGTTTAACATAAGAGGCAAGCTCGCACCTCGTTATATTGGACCATTAAAGATTTTGGACAAAAGAGGAGAAGTAGCATATAAGTTGGAGATGCCAGCTCATCTTTCAGACGTACATGATGTGTTTCATGTTTCCCAACTCAAGAAGTGTCTCAGGGTACCGGAAGATCAAGTGCCAATGGAAGAATTGGAACTAGAGGAAGATTTGACGTATGCCGAGCAACCGGTCAAAATCTTGGAAACCAAGGAGGGAGTCACGAGGAACAAGGTGATTCGATGGTGTAAAGTCCAATGGAAGCACCATACCTAAAAATAAGCAACTTGGGAGATAGAAGATGATCTCAAGAAGGAATTTCCCTATCTCTTCTCTTCCGTGTCGAATCTCGAGGACGAGATTCATTTTAAGGGGGGTAGGTTTGTAACACCCTCATTTTCATGCATCATGCCCTACATGCACTCATATACATGTTTAACATTAGCCCACAACAAGAGGAACGAGTTTAAAATTGATTCGGAGCATTTAAAATTGATTTGGAGCAAAACCGCACTTAAAATATAGGAAAGTGCGGACTAGTCCGGTTTTGCTGAGGACTAGTTCGATTTCTCTCTGACTAAAAACGGACTTGTCCATTTTTCCTCTCTGTTCAAATTTGGACTTGTCCGATTTTTGGCCAGACTTGTCCGATTTTCTCTCTGGACGACTTCGGACTAGTCCGGTCCTGTCCGGACTTGTCCGATACTTCGCGACTCCGAGTTGATCTTTTATTTTATGACTAGTTTCTTGGGTTTCACGTTAAGTGGGCCTAGGGTCGTCATGCCTAACTCTTTTAGAGCCCATGTGGGACTATAAACCGGCCTCTACTCATCAAAAACTTGAGATCCATCAAACCCTAGCCTTGACCTCTATATAAACAGCCAAACCCCTTGGTTTGACATCTATTTGCCACTTTTCCACCCACCCAAACCCTAGTTCGTAGGGAGCCACCATCAAGGAGGGAGGAGAAGATCCCAAGAAAGAGGAAGAAGAGGAGGAAACGAAGGAGGATCAAGATCTCCACCAAGTTTCGTCCTTCACCACCAATTCATCTCCAAGTTCATCACCAACCCTAGATCATCAAGATCCAAGTGTTACCTCCAAGTTTCTTGGTTCATTGGAGTTCTAAACACCTGGTATACCTTCTATTCTCTCTTCCTTATGTGAATTCAACCCCTAATATCCAAAATCACGTCGATCTAGAAAACCCTAATCTGCTGATCTCGTCAAGTGCGGACTTTTCCGGTCCCTAGCGGACTAGTCCGATCTTTCTGGTTAAATTGTGTTGAATTAATTCTAAAATTTGATCTAATCGACCCCAAACCTGTATAAACTTGTTAAAATCTATTAGAGCTAGTTAGTGATCATTAAAAGCAATCTAGTAACAAGTTCTACCTTGCATTTGCATCAATCATGCATGTCATGTCATATTGAGTAATATTTGTGCACTCTTTGATTGTGTTTCTTGTCTTGTATGTTTATTGTGTGGATTAGACAGATTTGCGCTAGAGAGTGCCACAGAGGATCTACAACATCAAGAGTTTGAAGGCTTTGACCCTAATCAACAGCAAGAGCAAGGCAAGTGTCCTTGAAGCATATTGATCCTATTTTTAAAATAAATGTTTTGTTTGTAAAACTGCATGCTATGTCAATTTGATGGGAACCCTATGGTAGGTAGTTTACTAGACTTGCTAAACCACCCTTGTCACCTGGAATTTATGGTAGAGCGTCGGGATGGACTTTTTACCTTTTGCTTTGATTAATCAACTGGGATGGGAATAACTATACCACTCAATTTAATTATGCATGGATGAGATTATGGTTAACATGAAGTTGTTAAATATGGTATGGTAATGGGTGATCTAAGCAAGCCTGGTATGTGGACGGGTTGGATGTTATGGTGGTTTGCTTGCTTTAGATCTAAGGACCGGTTCATGCGAGAATAAGCCAGGACTACAGTGCCACCACGAGGCCAAGTATGGGTGCGGCGTAGCTGATTAATTAGGGCTTTGCTAGTGCTGTTTGGACCATTGTGGATGCTCGGGGAAGGGGTAGTCGGATTGAGTTTGTTGATGATTGGTGGGACTACACTGGTATCCGAATGGCTCAAGAGGGGGCCCTTGGTTGAAGATGTGCTAAGTTGGAGGCATCGCCACCGGTGAAACCTCAGTGGGGTCTAAATAGGCTAGTAATTCCTTTGTAAAGGCTATTTTGTGATCTCTTGGCCACACACCAATGGAAGTGTGTAATGTGACCGACGGGTCATGGGCATAAGGGAGGTTCTTAGTCACCGATGGGTGATGAAATCACGAACACGTGGGTAAAGAGGTACAAACTCTGCAGAGTTAACTAAAACTATCATGATAGCCGTGCTCCCGGTTATGAGCACCTGGACAACTTCCATGATTAGAGGGAATTCGGTATTGGAATGGTTATGGTTTGATAACAGTTATGGATTTAATTTCTGGTATTGAATATGGTTATTGGCAATGGTGAAATCTGGACTTATTGATGATGGTAATGAATTCAGTTTGGTATTATGGTATTACTCGTTATTATGATGGGATTACTTCACATACATATAATATGATATATTGCTTTTCAAATGTTTTACTGTACTTTTCAGCACTTTGCCATTATTATTGTCATCATTTGAATCAGCCACATGTCATACTTTCCGCACTTGCTGAGTACGACATGTACTCACTCTTGCAATCCCCCACCCCAACAGTTGTAGGTCAGAATTGGGAGTTTAATGGCGATAATGCGGAGTTCTAGGCCGTGTCTACCGTCAGCTTTGCCTGTGGTGTTGATTGGAGCTGCGCATATATACCCAGTCGCTTATGCTGCATAGTTGCTTAATTAGTTTATTTCCGCTGCATTAGTTGAACTTGTCATTAATATTCATTAGAGCTTGTATTCGAGGATGATATGGTTTGTGTAATAAATCTGATAATTAATCTTGTTCTGTGGTAATTTTCTGTATACTCTTTTGTGATTGCACTCGTGTATGTGTGTTGAACATCCTGGGCACACATATGCGTTAGCTTGGTTCAGTTTTTGGAACCGGGCGTCACAATATGCCACCTCTCCATGTTTTCCCAAAATATTGAATGGTCCAATATAGCGAGGTGCCAACTTGCCTTTGACATTAAATCGATTATGTCCTCGCATAGGTGACACTTTGAAATATACGAAGTCTCCCACTTCAAGGGCTAAGTTCCTTCGCCTATTATCCGCAAAGCCTTTTTGTCTCGATTGAGCGGCACTCAAATTCTCACGGATTGTCTGAACTTGCTTTTCAGCCTCTTGCAATACACCAGGTCCAAATACTTGGTTCTCTCCTATCTCATTCCAAAACAAGGGTGTCCTACACTTCCTTCCATATAGTGCTTCATATGGAGACATCTTCAAAATTGCTTGGTAACTATTAGTGTACGAAAATTTAGCATACGACAAGCTTTTGTCCCAGCCGCGTCCATGCTTCAAAGCAGAAGATCTCAACATATGTTCCAATATTTGATTGGTCCTCTTGGTTTGTCCAACAGTTTGCGGGTGATATGCTTAGCTGAAATTTAACTTATTACACATAGCTTCATGTAGTTTCTCCCAGAACCTAGAGGTGAATTGACAACCTCGGTCCAAGACTATTTTCTTCGCAACTCCATGTCAGCACAAGATTTGCTCCATATACAATTCTGCTAACTTTGTGGTGGTATAGGTTGTCCTGGCGGGAATGAAATGAGCTGATTTTGTCAACCGATCCACAATAACCCATATCGAGTCATAAACGGATTGGGTGCACGGTAATCCAACTATGAAGTCCATACCAATTTCTTCCCACTTCCATTCTAGAATCTTTAATGGCTGCAATAGTCCAACTGGCCTTTGATGCTCAGCTTTGACTCATTGACACACATCACATAAAGCAACATATTTAACTATGTTCTTTTTCATCTATCCCACCAATAGCAAGTTTTCAAGTCTTTGCACATCTTCGTACAGCTGGGATGAATTGAGTAAGGCGACTCGTGTGCGTCCTACAATGTCATCTCTCGAATTTGCTTTATGTTAGGCACAACAATCCTCTTTCCAAGCCATAGAGTACCATGATCATCTTCATCAAATCTGAGTTCTCTTCCTTCTTGGATCCTCTTCTTGATTTTGTGAATTTCCATGTCCTTCGTTTGACCTTCTCGAATTTCTTGTTCCAAAGTCGGGTTTAACTCCATTATTCCCATCTCATTCACAGATCCAATATTCACCCGTTCCAACTCCTTGCATAGCTCGGATGGCAATTCTCGAACCGTGAATTGGTGGCTTACTCCTTTCCAACTCAAAGCACGACCACTACATTAGCCTTCCCTGGATGATAGTTCATTCCTACATCATAATCTTTGATTAGCTCCAACCATCTTCGTTGCCTCAAATTCAAGTCTTTTTGTATGAAAATGTACTCGAGGCTCTTGTAATCCGTGTAAATCTCACACCTATGAAAAAGAATGTAATTTCTCCAAATTTTAAAGACATGCGCCACAGCTGCAAGTTCAAGATCATGCGTAGGATAGTACTGCTCATGTTTCTTCAATTGCCTCGATGCATAGGCTACCACTTGGCCTTCTTGCATAAGCACACATCCAAGTCCTTGCCTTGAAGCATCACAATAGATATCAAACCCTTTGCTCACATCTGGCAAACCAAAGACTGGTGCGGTGGTTAACCTCTTCTTTAACTCCTAAAAACTGTTTTGACAAGCTTGGGTCCATTGGAAAGCTTTTCCCTTCATTAATAATTCAGTCAAGGGTTGGCTATTTTGGAGAAATCCTTGATGAATTGACAGTATTATCCAGTCATTCCAAAAAAGCTCCTAATTTCTTTCACATTTTGTGGCGGTTCCCACCTTTAGCACATCTCTCACTTCTCCCGGGTCAACTGATACACCTCCTCAGAAGATAATATGCCCCAAAAATGACACCTCTATTATCCAAAGTTGGCACTTGCTGAATTTGGCATTTAATTGGTGCTCCTACAATTTCTGCAATGTGAGCCTCAAATGCTCCTCATGTTCCTCCTCCCTTCTTGAATAGATCATAATGTCATCAATGAACACCACAACGAATTTATCCAAGTACTCCATGAGGACCTTATTCATGAGGTACATAAAGTATGCAGGTGCATTTGTCAATCCAAAGGACATAATGGTATACTCGTAGCATCCATATCGTGTCCAGAAAGCCATTTTAGGTATGTTCGACGGTCTAATCTTCATTTGAAAATAACCTAACCTCAATTCGATCTTGGAGAAAACACAGGCGCCCTTCATTTGATCAAATAAGTCCTCTATACAGGGCACCATATACTTGTTCTCGGTCGTCACCTCATTGAGAGCCCGGTAATCCACACACATCCTTTGGGACCCATCCTTCTTATCCATGAAAAGCACTGGTGCTCCACAAGGTGAAGAGCTTGGGTGAATAAAACCCTTCTGTAGCTAATCTTGGATTTTCTTCTTGAGCTCCGCTAACTCCATAGGAGGCATCCTCTAAGGCCTCTTAGCTATAGGTACAATTCCAGGTATTATATCAATAAGAAACTCTATGTCACGATCAGGTGGCATACCTGGCAACTCATCTGGAAACACATCTGTGAGACCTATGTGTAATGAATACATTGGCTTTGACAATAAAAGTTTTGAATGCTGCCATAACATCTTTTTGGCAAGGGCCGACTCTAGCTCCGAGCTTGTGCATGGTACGACAATAGGTCTGACTTTCTTTATCTAGGTCTGACGTGTTTTTTGGTAGCTCCGGTGAGCTTTGTCTTTAGCTCTGACATGTCTTTGATAGCTCTGGCATGTCTTTGTTAAGCTCCGATATGTTTTGCTAGGTCCGACTTATGTTGGTTAGATCCGATATGTTTTGCTAGGTCCGACTTATGTTGGTTAGCTCCAACAAGTTTTTCTAGCTCCGACTTTTGAGATGACTAGTTCCGACTAGTTTTGGTTAGCTCCGGCGCTAAGTTGTAGTAGCTTTGGTAAGCTCCGGCGCTAGGTTGAACTAGCTTTGGTAAGCGCCGGCTGAAGCTCTGGTTAGCTTTGGCATGGTTCGGAGCTTGATCGCAATGTGCCTGCTTTTAGTGTGAATTGTCTCAAACTTGATTTACATTGTTGGAAAGATTGCTTAGTATTCATTTTCTAAGTTTTTGGTGTCTTTTGGTTGATATGGATGATATCGTTTTACTGTGGTTTTGCAACATGCTTATGTGAGGTGCTCACGTAAGGTGTTGTGTTCAGAACTGACTTGAGTCAAGTCCCGGACTTGGGCTCATACGGATTGGTTGTTTGTTCATGTGCAGGTGTTGCTTGAGTTCAAGTCATGGCTGGTGACAGGATCCTTTGGAGTAGTCTCAGGGAGGATATGAGGTTCCAACAACCAAATTCAGGAGGAATTGTGGTTGAGCGGGGCAGGAGGTCGCGCAGGATGATTGAATCAAGGGCAGTGCATATGAATGTTACTGGATGTCGAAGGAAGGTGTTTTCATGTATGCATCCGGTGCATGACGTGGCAACATGGTTCAAAAGATGGTTTATGGATGGGAAGATCTGGTTGGAAAGATCGGATCATATCGGTTGAAGACTTTGGCTGCGGCGGAGTCGGTAATGGCTCAGTATGGAATGTATCGAGTTGGTTATGTTAGGATTTTGTGTGGGTCACGAATTTGAGTTGTTTTAGGAATATGGGATACGTTTCTAATGTGTTTGGAAGTCTTAATATTGCTTCTTTCTGTGTATAGAAGAGTCCTAAGCAGTTATGGAAAATTTTGATTCGTGAACGGAGTAGGATTAGGGTCCTGATTTGAGTTGAGTTGGCTTTCGAGCTGGTTATATAAGCAAGGGAGGCTAAAGCTCGTGGTGCACGACTTTGGGGCTGTTCCTCTTGTGTTATATTGAATAAAATTCTTAGTTTGAAGGAACTTTTGTGCCTTATTAGTCCGACTTGTTCCAGACAAATTTTACTCGTTGAGTTTCTGGACAGCACAACCTTTCGTCGGTGGTTTTATCATAACTCAAGTTTTACGGATACAATTGATATGATTCTTTTTGGGTTGTCTTCAAAACTTGATTATATATCATCTTTCAAAATTTCACGGTCATTGGATTTGTGGTTTCTGATCTACACGAGTTTCTTTGCAGCGTTCCAAAACTGTTTTTCTCGGGTAGGACAGATTGACCTTTGTTCGATCTTTCAATCCAAACTTGAGTTTCTCTCGACTGATTTGAGTGATTCTTTTTGTGTTGTCTTCGTGACTTGATTCTCTATGATATATATCACTTTTCTCATGGTGAAACACGTTTAGATTACTTTCACACACGATTTCTTTAACATATCGTTTTTCTGCTGATGGGGTTGGGATTTAATTGTTTCCGCTGCGTAAGATTTTTAAATCTACCATTCACCCCCTCTGGTAGCTTCTCACATGATCCTCGATCCTACAATTTGTATCAGAGCCACGGTGCTCTAATCACTGTGATTTGCACGTGTTTTTGACTAATCATCATGGAGAAATACTCCGCTAAACCTTGTGTGTTTGCTGATATTGATTTTCAGGTTTTGAAGGCATGCATGGAGGCTTTCATTCAGGCGCAAGGCTTCGCAATTTGGGTGAAGGTGTACAAGCCTTACGAAGTGCCATCTAACGATCAAGTTACGACTACGAACCTACGGGACGTCAACAACAACAACAAATCCTAGAACTTGATCATCCAAGGACCTACTCAAAGCCACTTCGACCGTGTTGCACATTTCCGATCTGCATACGATGTATGGAGAGCACTTTGTGACTATCACGAAGGATCCAACACGATCAAGGAAGTAAGGCAAGACATGTTCAAGAAAGAATACATGTGCTTCGAGATGCAACCCAGTGAGTCCCTTGATGATCTCTTTGCTCGCTTTAACAAAATTCTCAGTAACTTGCATAGTGTCAACGTTAATTTTTCTGATGCTAAAAATGCTAGTAAACTTCTTAGTGCATTAGACATGTCAATTTTGGATATGAAAGTAATATCTATTCGTGAATCAACTGTCATGAGTTCTCTTACATTAGATGTGCTTTATTCTAAACTAAAAACTCATGAAATTGACATCTTATCTCGTAAGAACCCAAATAAGTCTATTGCATTTGTCTCACAACGTGATATGCCTAGCTCCGGCCAATCATCATCTTGCAATACTCTTGCTTTGTTGTCCTCACTAACCGTAAAGCAGATCGAGGAATTTCCAGAAGAGGAGTTAGCTCTCATCTCAACTAGATTCTCAAAAGCATTGCAAAATGTGAGAACTAGAAGGAGAGGAAGCTCCAGACCTCAACGCTGTTTTGAATGTGGTAAGACAGGACATTTTCGTACAGAATGCCATAACCTTTTAGGTACCACTACCCGTGAAGAAAAACAGAACAAGATCAAGACCACCTCTGGAAATCCCAACAAGAAAAGGAAGGGTACCATAGGATGCAAGATGATTAACAACCTCATCACCGCACTTCAAGAACTCAGTTCAAGTGATGTAGACTTTAAAAGTGATGAAGATGATGATGATCTGGCCAACTTATGCTTCATGGCGGGTAAAACAAGATCAAGATAAAGTCTGGAGGATGCAGAACACAACAGTGACTACGATGAGGTATGTTCTACCTGTAATGAATTGTGTGATGCAATTTCTCGTGCAACTATTATTGTTAAGAAAAAGGACAAAAAGCTTAGGGATAATGCTGCTCAAATTGAATCACTAGAATCTGAAATCAACCATTTGAAAACCTTGATTCCTAGTGATGATTCTTGTCCCTCGTGTGATTTAATCTATGAACAATTGTCCACACTAAGAACTGCACATTCCTCTACCCTAGATAGACTTGAACATGAAATTAAAAAGAACAAAAAGCTTGCTGCACTTGACATTGGAAACTTAAAAGGTACTTCTTGTACTACAATTGATTTGCATTGTTCTAGTTGTGATGATCTTGAAAAGAAACTAAAAGATGCTATGAATGAAATTTCAATATTGAATAATGCTTTACGTTCTCATGAAGTTAAATATTCTTCCAATTGCAAATTAAAAGTATAAACTTCATGTGAAAATTGCCTTGATCTGTCCAATAAACTTGATAACATGCATAGGACATTAGATCGGTTTTGTAATGGGAATAAGAACCTAAACTTGCTGCTGAATTCTTCCAAGTCTTGCAATGATAAAACTGGTTTAGGTTTTAATTCTCATGCTCATGCTAAGGCACATCCATCTAAAATTGTAAAGTCATTAGGAAGTGGCTGATTCAAACAATTCCTAAACAAAAAGAAGTGGTTTTCAAATCTGCAAGAGTGTTGTCTCATTCGGTTTCAAATAAAAATATTTCTTGCTCATCTAGACATGAACACAAAGTTAAATTTCATTGTACCTGCTGTGGTAGAGATGGTCATGTCATAGATTTTTGTTATAGACTAGCTAAACAACAGAAAAGGGAAATAATGATTGCTAGATCTCATAACTTTAAGGCAAAATTTGTTGCACATATTAAACCGAATTCCAGGAACATGCAACCTACTGTTATGAGTCAAAAACATTCAAAGTTTATCCCTGGACCTTCTGTTTTTACCTCCGGAGCTACTGATTTTTTTGCTACACAAGTAACACCTTATAGATCAGTAGTTAAGAATAAAAAACCTCAAACTTTGACTCATAAACCTTCTGTTTTATCTCGGCTTTCGCGTGTTTTTCCTGCTGCACATCGTGTGACTCAGTACTGGATACCTAAATGCCTTTTGACTAACCCCAGTATTGAGTCATCGACTTATTGTGCTTCTATGTAGGTTAGACATTTGAGGAAGGAGAACATTTGGATTGTGGATTCAGGTTGCTCACGCCACATGACCGGTAACAAAGAATGGTTCTCCTCCCTCTCTTTTATGTCACGTGTAGAGAATGTTACTTTCGCTGATAATTCTTCAACTCCTATAGTTGCTAAGGGTTCGGTTAGGGTAAATGATCACTACACTTTGAAGAATGTGGCACTTGTCAAAAATTTGAAATACAACTTGCTTTCTGTTTCACAATTGCTAGATGAAAATCTGGAAATTGTTTTCAATAAAAACTGCTGCAAAGTTGTAGGTTCAAATAGTGAGCTTATTTTTAACATGTCTCGGCTTGGAAGAGTTTTTAAAGCTAATTTTGATATGTCTTCCTCTAAGCATAGGTGTCTAGTTGCTAATGATTCAAACGACTTATATTTTTGGCATCGTAGACTTGGTCACGTAGGCTTTGATCACCTAACGCGTGTTAGTGCTCTTGATCGCATACGTGGGCTGCCTAAACTTAAAGGGGACAAAGAAATTGTGTGCTCTTCTTGTAAACATGCTAAGATGGTTGCAGTTTCATATAATCCTCTCACAATGATCATGACAACTGAATCAGATCAACATTTGCACCTTGACACCGTAGGACCTTCACGTGTTCAATCCTTCGGAGGAAAATGGTATGTTCTAGTGATTTTTGATGATTATTCTAGATACTCTTGGGTTTACTTTATGGCATCTAAGAATGAAGCTTTTGGTCACTTTAGAACTTTATTTCCTAGATTATCAATTGATCACCCAGGATCTTTAAAAGAAATTAGAAGTGATAACGGACTGAATTTAAAAATCAATCTTTTGATCACTTTCGTGCTAAAAATGGAATAGATCATCAATTTTCTTCACCATATGTACCTCAACAAAACGGTGTTGTAAACAGAACTTTAGTTGAGATGTCTAGGACTATGCTTGATGAATATCAAACTCCTAGGAAATTTTGGGCCGATGCGATTGCAACCGCTTGTTATGTCTCAAATCGTGTTTTCTTGCGCGCTAAGCTAGGTAAAACACCATATGAGATCCGGCTTGGACATAGGCCTAGTGTTACGTACTTTCGGGTCTTTGGATGCAAATGCTTTGTTAAGAAACATGGTAATCTTGATAGATTTGAATCTAGATCCATTGATGGCATGTTTCTTGGTTATCCATCTCATACTAGAGGCTACCGTGTTCTTTTACTTGACACTAAAAAAATTGTGGAGACTTGTGAAGTGTCTTTTGATGAATCTAGCCCAGGTACTAGCTCAAACATTGCAGGTCCAGATCCATATCCGCAGGGGGGAAGCATTTTTGTTGAAGATGAGGAAGAGGTGGAGCTTCTGCCAGAAAATTCAGCGGCTAATGACATTGTCCGAGCTCCTGATTTTGATTCACAATCAGCACCAACGTCCACCATTGCTGGTCCAGATCCTCCTCAAGTCACAAGCTCATCAATTTATGATGAACATGAAGAAGAACAAGCTTGTGAAGTGTCCACTCCCCTCCGGGTTCTCAAAATTCATCCTGCACAACAGATTATTGGAAGCTTGCACGAACGAGTTACACGGTCCAGGTTTTGCAATCCAAACTCTCATGATCATTCAGCTTTTTTTGCTTCTTTTGAACCCAAATATATATCACACGCACTCACTAATGAATCTTGGATTATTGCCATGCAAGAAGAGTTAGAAAATTTTGAATGAAATAATGTTTGGAAACTTGTACCTCCTCATCAAGGTCACACTTTAATTGGAACTAAATGGGTGTTTAAAAATAAACAAAGTGAGGATGGGGTTGTGGTTAGGAATAAGGCTAGGATGGTTGCTCAAGGTTTCACTCAAGTTGAAGGTCTAGATTTTGATGAAACTTTTGCTCCTGTTGCTAGATTAGAAGCCATAAGAATTTTGTTAGCTTTTGCTGCATCTAAAGATTTTAAGCTATATCAAATGGATGTTAAAGTGCTTTTCTTAATGGCTACATAGATGGGGAGGTTTATGTCAAACAACCACCGGGTTTTGAAAATTCAGATTTTCCTAATCATGTTTACAAACTGTCCAAAGCCTTGTACGTCTCAAACAAGCCCCTAGAGCATGGTATGATAGGTTAAAAACATTCTTACTTGAAAAGGGGTTTACCATGGGCAAGGTTGATTAAACTCTTTTTGTGCTTAAGCATGGCAATGACTCATTATTCGTTCAAGTGTATGTGGATGATATTATCTTTGGTTGTGCTTCTCATGATCTTGTGTCCAAGTTTTCAGCTATGATGAGTTCCAAATTTGAGATGAGTATGATCGGAGAACTCACGTACTTTTTGGGGCTGCAAATCAAGCAAACCAAGGAGGGTACCTTTGTGCATCAAACAAAGTATACAAAAGACCTCCTAAGGCACTTCAACATGGACAAAAGCAAGCCTCTTCGGACACAAATGGGAACAGCAACAACACTTGAACTTGATGAAGATGGTGAACCCGTGGATCAAAAAGAATATAGAAGCACGATCGGATCACTTTTGTACCTCACAACTGTGGGGACCGGAGTCCACACATCCGAGGATCTCATTGGGTGGTACCGTGCGATGCGGCACCTAACAGCACACACAAAAAGGATACCAAAACATATAAAGTTTTCATTTCATAATAAGAAGAGTTTACAAAAGAGTGTACAATAGAAGTACACACGCAGCGGAAAATACATACTCATAATCTCACCTAACTAAGCAGGAGAGAAGACGTCCATGCCCTAGGACGATTCTCACTAGCAACACGAAGAACAAACAGCAGCGGCGTGGCTCACATGAGATTTATCTCGACACCTCGAGTCTCATGTACAACCTGAACAGCAGAAATAAAACTAATACCTGCAAAAAAATCGTTAAAGCGCAAACGTGAGCATAAGGCTCAGCAAGACTTAACCGTCTCACTAGACAGATGCAAGGGGACACTAAACATGGGTAAGGAATAGCATAAATGACTCGCCTACAAGTGGATCCTTATAATCAAGTTTTAAGTAGCAAATGACATTCTCTGAGCACGGCACATCATGGGCTCCACAATCAAACAAGAAACGCTTTACCGATGATATGACATGCCCAAAGCACATAGTGCTATTACAGCTAAAGTATGGGGAAATTGTAAACTTTTAATTGTACTATCTCTAAATCATACAAGGTTGCAAAGTAATTATAATTCAATACAATATGATTTTTCTGGCTTCTTTAGTATTTACTACGTCACCGCTCAGTGAACAAGTGGTACTCTATTACTGCGAGGGACAGTGATTGCAATCAGGACACACCCGGACAACACGACACATACGTCGTTCGGAAGTGTCAGCGAGCACACCCGTACCTACATAACACTTCAGTACTAGGCGTATATGGCAACCTTTCGCAAGACACTCAAATGCCGAACCGGTCGATCCGTCACGGGCAGGAGGTCCCTGCGTGGGGCGTACTCTGACGTGCCCACCAGCGGATTTACACCTTGCTACCCTCAACCCACACCTATAAAACGGAACGGTATGCCTCGACACCCAAGTGACCAAGCTACGTCAGTTTATTGGATTCCATATGTCCATTATATTGCCGGTACAATTCAAGCTTGTCCGAAGGGGCTGCATACGGACGGGCCTTAATCGACACAGGCAGGGCTATGCGACCGAGACTCAATTCTCGCCGCTTCCTATCCATTCCCTGCCCGGTCTCAATTTCATTATATTAAGCCATTTTCTATTCAACCAATCCTGTGAGATACATCTCTCGCGAGTAGATTCCAACTACTCGACTTCTACCGGATTTCCTATGCATTAGCAAAGCAGTTACTACAGGTCAAACTGTAACTCGTGCCAAATAAACCCTGGGATTTTTGGTCATGCATGTGGAGTATCATTCACCCTAGACGTAATGCACAATTCATATACTACTCATCATAGTGATAAAGCAAAAGTTTATAAACGACTTAAATGCGAACCGGGGCTTGCCTTAGTTTGCGACTGAACAAATGTCAATTGTTAGGGCTTGATCTTCCTCCGGAGAACCTGCCATGGAACCTCAGTGGAAACACCTTGGCCTTCTCCTCCAAGCGAAGTTTCTTGTCGATCACCTATCAGCACGTTCCTATCGACATGATATGCATATAAGTAATTAAGTAATTAAGTAATTTAAGAAAAGACTCCACAGGGTTGTGTAAACTCTAAGAATGAGGAGTTCGACTAGGAAGGACAGATATGCCTTTGTTGTGTGAATGAACAAAGGATGAAGTCAAGTGGTCATAGTAGTATCGAGATGTGAATTGAAAGGTGCAATGTAAGCACACATTGCAACTTGGCACTCAACACTCGACGCTATGCCACTCAAGGACGATACAGCTGAATGGTGTGGAAGTGTTGGACTGGTAGGGTAAGGATGACCTAAGAGTCAAGGTGGCATAGTAGTGTCGAGATAAGCACTGAAAGGTGCAATGTAATGACACATCGCAATTTAGCACTCGACACTTGGAGCTATGCCGCACAAAGAGTGATAAGGTAGAATGGTGAAGAAGTATTACTGGACTGTGTGATGTAAGGAAGACTAAGCGATCAAGATGGAGCATTGAAAGCTTAAGGCGTGAGTGAACTGTGCAACAAGAGTTTGTGACTTAGAAGTCGACCAATGAAGTTACACAAACTCATTAAGGAGTAAACCTAATTACAGGACAAGTGTGGTCGCAGGGTCCTGATAAGGATGAACCAGGGTGAAACCCTAGCGACACTTGGGAGTGAAGTGAGGTCAACATTGCTTCGACTCAAAGAGTCGTAACAAGCCCTGTTAATTTGATGTGAGTACCAAGACAACATTGAAATGACTTTTTGGTAAAGTAGTTTCTACGGCAAGCTTCTTGAGCATCGTTCAAGTGCTTACACGACACTATTGCAGTGTCCTTTGCAAGATTGTCCAGATGAGCTCGGTGAACTCCTAGAACTCGAACATGATGCGAGACCTTGTCGTGACGATCATGCTTTGCCATCACGAGAAGATCGTCTTAGTGGCGTCCACAACAACCCGGGCTCATCAAAGGGGTGAGCGGAATCTCGAACACCACCTTGTGAGTCTTAAGGCTAGTGATGTCGACTCGGTTGTTGATAAGCGACTCGACGAACCTGCCGTCAATGAAATGGCACACCTAGTTAACCAATCCTGTGATCGGCTACGGAACATCCTCGACACAACCAAGGAACTCTTATCCAAGGTCCCCCTTGGTCTAGTTCTCCCTGTTGGTCGCAACGTTATTGCATACCTCTACTCCAAGTCATCGGTGATCACCGAACCACTTGGTTTGACCTAGAAGGCCTTTCATCGAGCACCCTAACTACACCTAGGACTTGACGAGTCTTGCCTCGACTAAACCCTAATTTGGCTAAACGACTGTCGACCGATGTGTCGTGGTTGTGTTTCAGCATCATGTACATTACAGGCATCCTTCATCTCGATGCCAGGACACGATGATGGCTCGGAACGTCACGACGATGTCATATGGTCAACGACGTCGACGCGACTCATGGTGGAGCATCACGAGTACGCACGGACATGCCAACGTGATACAAACGACAAAGGAGGTCAACTTAGGGACTCCTATAGGAATGATATCAATGCAGAAACTGGACGTACGACATGACAACACATGAGTAACCTTAGCGATCACGACGAACGGACATCGGTGACATCAAGCAAGATATTTTAGTGCAAGGCTCACCTTGTAGGCATTTCGCCGAACAACTAGGGTGTGCACTTGACTTCCGTCTCTTCGTCACCATTCAAAGGGCATCTTGGCACTTGGGCTTGCCGGTTTCAACCTCATTCTACCCCTGCATCACAGACCAGTTCTACACATCAACAAAGTTGGTTCTTTCCTCTCGAACATTTCATCGAACATCTTAGCTGCAGCACTGTCCCAATTAATCTTCGCACAATTCAGAGCTAACCTTGAACCAATTGTCGTTGTTGTTGTGTCGTCGACGTGTTCTTGCATCTCATACATTTCAGAGGTCACTCGCTTCGCTGGTTGGGTGCAGCCATGGCGCGGAACGCAGACATGGCGTCATGGTGAGCGGCAGAGAGAGTCGGCGGACGGCGTTGACAAAAAGAACGCGGTTGCCGCGGCTTGGCGTGGCGAGGTGCTGCAGCGAGCTGCAAGGACCACGGCGAGCGGCGGCTTGGAGTGGCCATGGCCATGGCACACGGCTGGAATGGCGCTCGCAAGTGCGGCTGAGGTGCTGCACGGGAGCAGGGCGGCGGCAAGGGAGGCGCTGTGGCCGAAGGCAGCAGGGGCGAGCACGAACGACGGCCAGTCGCCGGCCAGGCGCACGGGCGCTGGGACGCGGGCGCGGAGCGACGCCATGGTGGACGAGCGAGCTGGTGCGAGGCCGCGGTGGGATGGCGGCGCGCGGGGTCGGGCGAGCGGCAGCCAGCGTGGGGCGATGTCGCGGCGGTCGGGAGGCAAGCCGACGGGAAGGCGAAGAAGCGGTGCGGCGCGGCTGGTGCAGCTCGGGCGCCGGAACAGAGGCAGGGCGGCGCGCGAGCCGGCGGAGGAGGTGCGGCGCTCGGGGCGGCTCGGCCTGGCGGCGAAGCGGCGCCAGGGAGGAGACGAGGAGGCGCGCGGACCGGGAAGTGGAGCGCCGGCGTCGGTGGCGGCGCAGGCGGCGAAGGGAGGTGGCGCGCGGGCCTAACGGGAGTGGCGCCGTGGGAGGAGGGGAGAAGAAGCGGGGTCGGGCGCTGATAAGGACAGAGAGAGAGAAGCAAAGTTGATTTTTGTGGCTAAGAATGACATGTGGGGCCCACTCCAATTCCCCCCTTATCCACTTCAGTCCAGATGTAAAATATCTCTTTCCATTGAGTTGGTTACCAGTGGGGTCCACCTTTTCCCTAGTACTGAGGATAAGTTTGACATGTGGGTCCCACTCTCTTCTTCCTTCTCTTTTCAAAATTCAAATGGAGCTAGCAAACAAGCTTCAAAAATAGTCAACTTTGGCCCAGTGACTAAATAAAATGTGGAGAATTTTATGGTGCAATCAGATTTCAAAACTGAGCAAGTTGAATTTGAACTCAGATTTGAATTTGAATTCAAGTGGTGATACTTGACTCAAGGAAATAAATAGTAGATTAGGTTCAAAAATCCTGAAACTTTGAAGTTAACCTTTTTGAACCATAAGGGACCTCAGGAAAAATTTGGAGTTGATTTGGACAAGGTTGAGCACAAAGTTTAAATTAAAGTCGACGTTGATTAAACTCTCAGTACGTGTCCAATAAATGGAAAACGTGCTTCAAAAATTTTGAAACTTTACCGAGAGTCTAATTGGAATATTAGAAGGTCATGGAAAAATTTACGGCCTGAGATTTGAATATTTTTGGATGTCCCATTTTAGGGTTGGAATAATTCCTTTTTCTTTCTCTCTATTTTGTTTTCTTTTCTCCTTTAATTTTTCATTGAAAATGTGAATACTTGGAAATTAAGGATTCTTCACCTTAAGTTCCATTCCACATCAGCAACCATGTTCTATATGTAAAGTTTTAACAAGTCCCTATTTTTAGTGAACATAGTTTAACTCATATGGCTCATGTGAGTTTGGATTTCCAAGTCTATTTTCAAAATTTTTAAGTTCGCATTTTTGCGTTTTTGTTCTTCCGAAAAACGGGCTTTTACAATCCTTCCCCCTTAAAGGAATCTCGTCCCGAGATTCTAACAGGTAGAATAACAGAACAATGAGGGAACGATCCGTAAAAGAGGGTCATTGACTAAGGAAAATGGCAATGCCCTTAAAAACTTGGGTTCTACGAAATAGTGATTATCTTCAGGCATCTTAAGAAATTCTAAAGTCTGCTTCAGGAGATTCCAGTCTTTAGGTTGATAACCTTGACAGGATGCTCGACATGACAATATCACATCGTAAAACTTTCATGTCTGTTACTGATCCTTTATTGTTGTACTCTTGCACTGACATGACATCTTGTCCTGTCCTAGTCTTGATTTGAAGAATTTGCACTTGTTCTTTGCTTCTCTAGGTCACCTTGATAGTTTGAAACTTTTCTTGCATTGGTTCTTGGTTGCTTGCTTGGTTTTGCATAGGTCCTTTCAACTTAATGTGGTATTTCCCTTGATATGAGTTAAGATGGTTTACGAGGTTAAACAACAATCATTAACCTCGTTTGACGTTTAGTCAACCATAGGATCCCATAGGTATCATAAGAGTAGCAAGACACTCAACACTCTTATGTAATCAAAACAGCAGGAATATTGAAGATATGACGACTACAAGGTTTCTGGGTATATCAACGTCTTCAGACAATAGAAGCAGAAGATGAAGACCTTTTTGCGGTGGCACATGAGGATGTAAGGATTCAGTATCCTCATATGTTTCAACACAGCAAAGAACTCAATCATATGGTAACTACAAGGTAATTAGTATAGCAAGGTTACCATATAACAACATAAGATCTTAGATGGACCCAAAGAGTTTCACGAGGTTGACAAACGAACGGTATCCTCGCGAGGAAGGAGATTTCATGGATTTTACAAGGTTGATCATCAAACTGATGACCACTCAATGACGAACGGTATAGTTGCAACAATCACGGTACTTGAACCTAAACAAGTCAAGGATGGAAGTTCAAGTGTTTTTTTAGTTGCAAGGGAGGTTGAGTGATCGGTTGCCCAGGTATCACTGAATAGAAAGAGGATCAACAATGTAAGAAGTCAAATGAATATAGTGAAATGACCATAGTCATTAGACACCTTAGAATAGTTTGAATGGGGTACACAGTCTTGCTCTAAATTTTAGTATTATCATGCATTCCATCATTGGTGTTACATTGGTAGTGATGCTTCATGATGCATCATATGTTGTATGGTGCAATGAATATGCATATGGTATGGTGCAAATGATGCATATATATGGTGCAAATGATGCAGATGTATGATGCAAATGGTGCACATGCATGGTGCAGTAGCTTTTATAGTTTGAGCAAGATTAAATGAACCACACCCACAAAACTCAAGTACTGTCTGATGATTTGCAAGGATTGGAAACCGTGGCCGTGAAAGACACTCAATGAGTAGTGTTGCTTTCATGACTCGACCACAATTAAGGAATTCATAACAGAACGATTTACAAGGAATGTGGGAAATATACCACGTTACCTCGACCTTTCGAAAGCTTGTTCATGTTCTACTCAACTTGATTGTATCTTCATCAGGAGAAAAACAACTAACTATAGGTCTCTAGTGATGCTTCACTTAACCTTCGCTTCGATCTGGCAAGAGGAACTGATATCCTTAGTGATCACTTTAGTGGAGTTGAAGTCACACTTCTTCTTTGAGTAACTCAATCTGGTGGTGGATGTTGGATCCTCTTGAAGATGTAATCTTACTTGATCGTCTTCTTGTTGACACGACTCGTTGTAACCAAGGTTGATGGTTGAATACCACCATTACTTGAGTGATCGCCTTCCCCCTTAAAGTTCCAAACCAGGATGTTGAAGCGTACTCCAAACAATCCTTCTGGGAAGACGAGATGCAACTCGAGTAATTGCGATCTGCGTTCAACATCACAAGATGTGATGTGGCAAGTCACATAGATCAGACACTAGTATGCCTATCCAAGGGAAAAGGCTTCGAATGAGTTTAACACTCCATTCGACCTGGTAAATATTTAAATCCCAACTCTTGGTCGGTTATAACATTCCTCGAGTTAAAATCGAAAACCGAATGCCTAACAAAAACCAAAAGTTCAAACTGGCCAGACTATGGTGACAAATGACCAGTCTGGACGCAAACTCGATTTTGATCCTGTTAATGGTAAAATCAGATCTTGAGGTGAATAACAAAGTTAAAGTACACATCAAGACCTTTCCAAAAAGTATTGGTTTGCCTCTAGATCATCTCTGGTTTGCAAGTTATGCTATTTTAAAGTCAGCAGAATTTTTCTGCACTTTCAGCAGAACCTGCTTAAGAAGTAACAGTTTTGATCTAACGTTTTCAGGCTGTTCTGATGGAAATCTGGAAATATTCTTATTGACGAAGTTGTAGCCAATGTAATAAGCTTTCCAGAATGTACTTATTTGTCTTCATATCAGCTCTGGTTCAAAAGATATGAATTTTTGAAGTTGGGTAAAATTTCAGCATTCAGAATTGAATTCAGTTCAGATTGACCACTCTGTATTCAAACTCGATTTGGAATAGGTAGATGACCGATTCAGGTCTGGAGCCAATTGCAAAAATTGTAGCTGACTCTCTAACCTCTCCAACGGTTACTCGTGCGACACCATTGGATCAAGGGTCTGCGAGTTATGGATTAAATTCAGAGGTGTACAGATTGCTGTCCAGTTTGGGTATTCCTGGACAGTCTCTGCAATTATCCAAATTTCACCCATTTAGAAAAGGATTCTGGTCTGGTGTTGAACAGAAAACATGTAGAGGACTTCCAAATCTTTCTAAAGAGTATTTACCTGCCCTCGTAGCATTTCTGGTTGAGAAGATACGGCATTTGCAAGTTGACAGTTTTTCTGAAAATTTGGACAGCACCTCCTTTGTTTAAGGCTGATTTTGTCCACAATTTTCAAATATACAAACATCAACATTTGCAAAAGTAATACATAGAAAACTTGTTGCATACATTCTCAGGATCCCAGAAATGTAAAATACGAAGCCATTCGACAATTATACAGCGAGTTATGCGAGAAACAGTAACTGTATACAGGACTGTCCACTCGCTGTCCAGATTTGATCAAGTCTAGAAATCTGAAATTTTGAGTATGTTAGAGATGGATTCTGCTCTGGAGTTCTATAGAAATGTTGTAGAGGACTCTCTAAGTTTTCCATACATGTATAAACATGCATAGGTTGCATTTCTAGTTTAACAGTTATGGCTATTTAAAGTTCAAAATTTTTCTGGCTGTTTCAGATAGCATCGATATACATATACTATCTTCAACTCTGTTTTTAATTAGTTTTAAACTGAATTTGAGGTATCACTGAATAACAAAGTTGTAGAATAGCTCTTCCACTTTCCAGAAATGTATCATAATAGAATAGAAGAGCTCTCTCCAAGGAAATATGACAAAAATTCAGATGCTGGTCCGTGTAGTTTCAGAACAGCAGCTGCTGTGATAATGGTGCATTTTCATCACCATAAAAGCATCTTTTGGCTTGGAGGTCAATAGGAAACTATTAGAAGACTTCAAAAGCTTTTCAAAAAGTATTCACTTGCCTCCAAAGCCCTCCAGGTTGAAGAGATATGGAATTTCAAAGTCAGGTCAATTCTGTTCGAAAACAGAACTCACAGCTTCGAACCACAAGAATTTGGGGAACAAACTCAAATTTTGAAACTTAGCTCAAAACTCAAGTCCGATGGCTAGAACTTGATTCACAACTAATCATTTCCTTTAGAACCAAATGGAATCTTAAAAGAGACTTGACGACCTTCTTATCCATAGCATATCACTATGGATCTTCAAACTTAACCAATGTCTTACTCCGGCGAAGTCGAGCTAAACTCTCGCCAGGAGCAAAGGACTTTGGTTCACCTACTCTTGAAAAGAAACATTTTACTTCGTCCATAAGATATCAGCAACTGATACTTGGACTTAATATGAATATGAAGCCATTTCTTTCGTGGGGGATGGTCAAAGTATCAATTGTGATACTAATGGTACTACGTGCCTTACCAAAAGAAAAATCTAACCCGGTACATCCAGATACGTCTATAGGTGGTCCTAATACCGATCACTCGCAAACGTTTGCTACACGAGTCGCTACCGGAGTTAGTGTACCTGCAGAAGACAAACAATCCCCTTTCACACCTTCACACCTCAAGGGCGGCACGGGGAAACACGACAGGCAGTCACAATAAGATATAATCAAAAGTAAATGCATACGACTCTGGTGTGAGTCGCCCTCGAGCGAGGTCATGTCTCGAGGTACATGGCTGTAAATACGTCTGTACAGCAAAGACTCCCGTACGAACCGGCTTATACACGCTCGGGCATACGTGTTTCGCATGATCCCATAGAACATGAATAGTTCTAGAGATACATACTATCGGGTTATACACCACCTGACGGGGGCTCCCACTAATTTTGTGTCACGCTGGGGTACCGCGTGTCATATGTTCTCAAAAACATGGAAAGTTTCAAAGACTCATATTGACTTTCCGTGCTAAGCCACGAAAATTTCACATACCATATCTCGTATGCAGAGTTTACCGAGATTGATCCGCTCTCGGCGGCGTACCTTACCTCTTACCTTGAAGACAGAACGTCGTTACAGAATAATATAACAAGTTAGTTCACCACCTTTAAAACTTATACTAGTAATAGTCCTTAATGGGCATATAGCTAAACCTCACTCGACTACTTCGGAGTTTTCGAAAATAGGCTCTTTTCGAGCGTGCTATTCCCAATGAAGCTCTGATACCATGTCTGTGGGGACCGGAGTCCACACATCCGAGGATCTCATTGGGTGGTACCGTGCGATGCGGCACCTAACAGCACACACAAAAAGGATACCAAAACATATAAAGTTTTCATTTCATAATAAGAAGAGTTTACAAAAGAGTGTACAATAGAAGTACACACGCAGCGGAAAATACATACTCATAATCTCACCTAACTAAGCAGGAGAGAAGACGTCCATGCCCTAGGACGATTCTCACTAGCAACACGAAGAACAAACAGCAGCGGCGTGGCTCACATGAGATTTATCTCGACACCTCGAGTCTCATGTACAACCTGAACAGCAGAAATAAAACTAATACCTGCAAAAAAATCGTTAAAGCGCAAACGTGAGCATAAGGCTCAGCAAGACTTAACCGTCTCACTAGACAGATGCAAGGGGACACTAAACATAGGTAAGGAATAGCATAAATGACTCGCCTACAAGTGGATCCTTATAATCAAGTTTTAAGTAGCAAATGACATTCTCTGAGCACGGCACATCATGGGCTCCACAATCAAACAAGAAACGCTTTACCGATGATATGACATGCCCAAAGCACATAGTGCTATTACAGCTAAAGTATGGGGAAATTGTAAACTTTTAATTGTACTATCTCTAAATCATACAAGGTTGCAAAGTAATTATAATTCAATACAATATGATTTTTCTGGCTTCTTTAGTATTTACTACGTCACCGCTCAGTGAACAAGTGGTACTCTATTACTGCGAGGGACAGTGATTGCAATCAGGACACACCCGGACAACACGACACATACGTCGTTCGGAAGTGTCAGCGAGCACACCCGTACCTACATAACACTTCAGTACTAGGCGTATATGGCAACCTTTCGCAAGAAACTCAAATGTCGAATCGGTCGATCCGTCACGGGCAGGAGGTCCCTGCGTGGGGCGTACTCTGACGTGCCCACCAGCGGATTTACACCTTGCTACCCTCAACCCACACCTATAAAACGGAACGGTATGCCTCGACACCCAAGTGACCAAGCTACGTCAGTTTATTGGATTCCATATGTCCATTATGTTGCCGGTACAATTCAAGCTTGTCCGAAGGGGCTGCATACGGACGGGCCTTAATCGACAAAGGCAGGGCTATGCGACCGAGACTCAATTCTTGCCGCTTCCTATCCATTCCCTGCCCGGTCTCAATTTCATTATATTAAGCCATTTTCTATTCAACCAATCCTGTGAGATACATCTCTCGCGAGTAGATTCCAACTACTCGACTTCTACCGGATTTCCTATGCATTAGCAAAGCAGTTACTACAGGTCAAACTGTAACTCGTGCCAAATAAACCCTGGGATTTTTGGTCATGCATGTGGAGTATCATTCACCCTAGACGTAATGCACAATTCATATACTACTCATCATAGTGATAAAGCAAAAGTTTATAAACGACTTAAATGCAAACCGGGGCTTGCCTTAGTTTGCGACTGAACAAATGTCAATTGTTAGGGCTTCATCTTCCTCCGGAGAACCTGCCATGGAACCTCAGTGGAAACACCTTGGCCTTCTCCTCCAAGCGAAGTTTCTTGTCGATCACCTATTAGCACGTTCCTATCGACATGATATGCATATAAGTAATTAAGTAATTAAGTAATTTAAGAAAAGACTCCACAGGGTTGTGTAAACTCTTTGAATGAGGAGTTCGACTAGGAAGGACAGATATGCCTTTGTTGTGTGAATGAACAAAGGATGAAGTCAAGTGGTCATAGTAGTATCGAGATGTGAATTGAAAGGTGCAATGTAAGCACACATTGCAACATGGCACTCAACACTCGACGCTATGCCACTCAAGGACGATACAGCTGAATGGTGTGGAAGTGTTGGACTGGTAGGGTAAGGATGACCTAAGAGTCAAGGTGGCATAGTAGTGTCGAGATAAGCACTGAAAGGTGCAATGTAATGACACATCGCAATTTAGCACTCGACACTTGGAGCTATGCCGCACAAAGAGTGATAAGGTAGAATGGTGAAGAAGTATTACTGGACTGTGTGATGTAAGGAAGACTAAGCGATCAAGATGGAGCATTGAAAGCTTAAGGCGTGAGTGAACTGTGCAACAAGAGTTTGTGACTTAGAAGTCGACCAATGAAGTTACACAAACTCATTAAGGAGTAAACCTAATTACGGGACAAGTGTGGTCGCAGGGTCCTGATAAGGATGAACCAGGGTGAAACCCTAGCGACACTTGGGAGTGAAGTGAGGTCAACATTGCTTGGACTCAAAGAGTCGTAACAAGCCCTGTTAATTTGATGTGAGTACCAAGACAACATTGAAATGACTTTTTGGTAAAGTAGTTTCTACGGCAAGCTTCTTGAGCATCGTTCAAGTGCTTACACAACACTATTGCAGTGTCCTTTGCAAGATTGTCCAGATGAGCTCGGTGAACTCCTAGAACTCGAACATGATGCGAGACCTTGTCGTGACAATCATGCTTTGCCATCACGAGAAGATCGTCTTAGTGGCGTCCACAACAACCCGGGCTCATCAAAGGGGTGAGCGGAATCTCGAACACCACCTTGTGAGTCTTAAGGCTAGTGATGTCGACTCGGTTGTTGATAAGCGACTCGACGAACCTGCCGTCAATGAAATGGCACACCTAGTTAACCAATCCTGTGATCGGCTACGGAACATCCTCGACACAACCAAGGAACTCTTATCCAAGGTCCCCCTTGGTCTAGTTCTCCCTGTTGGTCGCAACATTATTGCATACCTCTACTCCAAGTCATCGGTGATCACCGAACCACTTGGTTTGACCTAGAAGGCCTTTCATCGAGCACCCTAACTACACCTAGGACTTGACGAGTCTTGCCTCGACTAAACCCTAATTTGGCTAAACGACTGTCGACCGATGTGTCGTGGTTGTGTTTCAGCATCATGTACATTACAGGCATCCTTCATCTCGATGCCAGGACACGATGATGGCTCGGAACATCACGCCGATGTCATATGGTCAACGACGTCGACGCGACTCATGGTGGAGCATCACGAGCACGCACGGACATGCCAACGTGATACAAACGACAAAGGAGGTCAACTTAGGGACTCCTATAGGAATGATATCAATGCGGAAACTGGACGTACGACATGACAACACATGAGTAACCTTAGCGATCACGACGAACGGACATCGGTGACATCAAGCAAGATATTTTAGTGCAAGGCTCACCTTGTAGGCATTTCGCCGAACAACTAGGGTGTGCACTTGACTTCCGTCTCTTCGTCACCATTCAAAGGGCATCTTGGCACTTGGGCTTGCCGGTTTCAACCTCATTCTACCCCTGCATCACAGACCAGTTCTACACATCAACAAAATTGGTTCTTTCCTCTTGAACATTTCATCGAACATCTTAGCTGCAGCACTGTCCCAATTAATCTTCGCACAATTCAGAGCTAACCTTGAACCAATTGTCGTTGTTGTTGTGTCGTCGACGTGTTCTTGCATCTCATACATTTCAGAGGTCACTCACTTCGCTGGTTGGGTGCAGCCATGGCGCGGAACGCAGACATGGTGTCATGGTGAGCGGCAGAGAGAGTCGGCGGACGGCGTTGACAAAAAGAACGCGGTTGCCGCGGCTTGGCGTGGCGAGGTGCTGCAGCGAGCTGCAAGGACCACGGCGAGCGGCGGCTTGGAGTGGCCATGGCCATGGCACACGGCTGGAATGGCGCTCGCAAGTGCGGCTGAGGTGCTGCACGGGAGCAGGGCGGCGGCAAGGGAGACGCTGTGGCCGAAGGCAGCAGGGGCGAGCACGAACGACGGCCAGTCGCCGGCCAGGCGCACGGGCGCTGGGACGCGGGCGCGGAGCGACGCCACGGTGGACGAGCGAGCTGGTGCGAGGCCGCGGTGGGATGGCGGCGCGCGGGGTCGGGCGAGCGGCAGCCAGCGTGGGGCGATGTCGCGGCGGTCGGGAGGCAAGCCGACGGGAAGGCGAAGAAGCGGTGTGGCGCGGCTGGTGCAGCTCGGGCGCCGGAACAGAGGCAGGGCGGCGCGCGAGCCGGCGGAGGAGGTGCGGCGCTCGGGGCGGCTCGGCCTGGCGGCGAAGCGGCGCCAGGGAGGAGACGAGGAGGCGCGCGGACCGGGAAGTGGAGCGCCGGCGTCGGCGGCGGCGCAGGCGGCGAAGGGAGGTGGCGCGCGGGCCTAACGGGAGTGGCGCCGTGGGAGGAGGGAAGAAGAAGCGGGGTCGGGCGCTGATAAGGACAGAGAGAGAGAAGCAAAGTTGATTTTTGTGGCTAAGAATGACATGTGGGGCCCACTCCAATTCCCCCCTTATCCACTTCAGTCCAGATGTAAAATATCTCTTTCCATTGAGTTGGTTACCAGTGGGGTCCACCTTTTCCCTAGTACTGAGGATAAGTTTGACATGTGGGTCCCACTCTCTTCTTCCTTCTCTTTTCAAAATTCAAATGGAGCTAGCAAACAAGCTTCAAAAATAGTCAACTTTGGCCCAGTGACTAAATAAAATGTGGAGAATTTTATGGTGCAATCAGATTTCAAAACTGAGCAAGTTGAATTTGAACTCAGATTTGAATTTGAATTCAAGTGGTGATACTTGACTCAAGGAAATAAATAGTAGATTAGGTTCAAAAATCCTGAAACTTTGAAGTTAACCTTTTTGAACCATAAGGGACCTCAGGAAAAATTTGGAGTTGATTTGGACAAGGTTGAGCACAAATTTTAAATTTAAAGTCGACGTTGATTAAACTCTCAGTACGTGTCCAATAAATGGAAAACGTGCTTCAAAAATTTTGAAACTTTACCGAGAGTCTAATTGGAATATTAGAAGGTCATGGAAAAATTTACGGCCTGAGATTTGAATATTTTTGGATGTCCCATTTTAGGGTTGGAATAATTCCTTTTTCTTTCTCTCTATTTTGTTTTCTTTTCTCCTTTAATTTTTCATTGAAAATGTGAATACTTGGAAATTAAGGATTCTTCACCTTAAGTTCCATTCCACATCAGCAACCATGTTCTATATGTAAAGTATTAACAAGTCCCTATTTTTAGTGAACATAGTTTAACTCATATGGCTCATGTGAGTTTGGATTTCCAAGTCTATTTTCAAAATTTTTAAGTTCGCATTTTTGCGTTTTTGTTCTTCCGAAAAACGGGCTTTTACAACAACATCAAGACTGGACATACAATTCAGCGTATGTCTTTGTGCACGGTTTCAAGCCTCCCCACGTGCTTCACAACGTCAAGCCATTAAAAGGATTCTCAGGTACTTACATGGAACTCAAGAATTTGGCATTTTTCTTCCTTCTTCCTCAACCGTTACTTTGAAAGCTTTTTCCGATGCTGATTTTGGAGGTTGTAGGATTGATAGGAAAAGTACTCCCGGTGCTTGTCATTTTCTTGGTAATTTTCTTGTTGCTTGGTCCTCTAGAAAACAAAGTTCAGTTGCACAATCCACCTCCGAATCTGAATATGTATGTACTGCAAGCGCTTGTTCACAAATTCTTTGGATT
Source organism: Tuctoria greenei (assembly GCA_036927565.1). Taxonomy (NCBI): domain Eukaryota; kingdom Viridiplantae; phylum Streptophyta; class Magnoliopsida; order Poales; family Poaceae; genus Tuctoria; species Tuctoria greenei. The sequence continues at coordinate 152,976,861 of JAYESD010000005.1, read as the reverse complement.
GTTCAAACACTTAAGGAGTATGGGGTTGACCTAGATAGTGTTCCACAGTTTTGTGATAACACTAGTGCCATTTGCATTGCTAAAAACCCTGTGCAACATTCTAGAACTAAGCACATTGACATTAGGTATCATTTTCTCCGTGATAATGTTGGAAAAGGAAACATTGTGCTTCACCATGTAGATACCGAACAACAATTGGCTGACATTTTTACAAAACCTTTGGATTTCACTTGTTTTTATTATATTCGTAGTGAAATAGAGGTTATGCATCCTCATGGCTTAAATTGAGGGGGAGTTTTCAAACTTGAGAAGTCTATGTGTGAATCTGAAATTAAAATAATATGAGCATAGTATTTCATACATATATGACTTTGTGATTCCTTTTACATGCTGAAAGTTCTTACTACATTACTCGTGTTATACATTTTGTAGTTTTTGCCATGTCTAGTAACTGGAATAATTACTTACACTAAATCTGGTCATGGTCAAACTTTCTTGCTGTTTTGAACTTGTTGCATGCTCACAAGTGCTTTTGATCATAAAGAATTAATCAAGTAATCAACTCACATGTTGAGTTTTTATGAACAAATATAAATTGAGAAAGGATCAAGAGAATATCCATGCATCACACTTCTTCTTTTGAGATGGCTTATTATTGCACTTAGATATGAACTTGGAAGAAGTTGTGTATGACTAAAACCATGTCCTTAGCTTCTGATTGTCAAATAACATAGGCTTGGCTTGGTTGGTTAGAATAAGGCAGATGCACATATAATCTTTTGCAAATTATCATATGATCTAAATTTGTGCCTTGAAAAATAATAAAATGCAACAACAAGTGTCATTCTTTTAGGTATTGAAATAGTTAAGTTTGTGAGATCGTGACTTGCTTAAATTGAAAATTACATTTGATCTCTAGCATGGCTTACACTACTTTATGTATCTCATTGTTGTGATAGTGTAAGTTACTTGATAGTATGACTTGGATGAGCTTTGTTTTATATGTATATGTTATAATATACTCATAACAATTAATATTTCTCTTTTGATCCTTGCTGAATACATTATCAAAGGTGGAGAGATCATATGGTGAATTATGCAAGGGGGAGAAATATGTATAGGGGAGAAATTTATTTCTATCTCATTTGATTTTCAAAAAGGGGGAAAATTGTTCTCAAAACTTTTCATGCCAATGTTCGGATTTTAAGTGGTGTTGCCAATGCATTCATCAAGGGGGAGATTGTGAGACCTATGTATTCTGAATACATTGGCTTTGACAATAAAAGTTTTGAATGTTGCTGTCGGTGGTTTGGATCCGGCAGATCTCCCGACACTACTAAAGTGTTAGAGGAGTTTGTGGTTCGGTGTGGGCGCGCGGAGATTCAAGAAGGTGAATTGTAAATGACACAGGAGACACGGAGATTTACGTGGTTCGGGCCGCTTGAGCATAATACCCTACTCCACAGGATGTGTTGGTGTTGTATTGGTTGTCTGAGCTCAAAGTGAGTTCAGAGTGTAAATTGAGTGTGTAGTGTATCGAGCGTCTATGGAACGTGTACAGTCCGTCGTCGGCCTGTCCTTTTATAGTTCAAGGGCAAGCCATTACAAGTAGCCTGGCCCGACATGTGGCCCTAGCGGTTACTAATATTGATACTCATTCAACACGTTTAATTGCCCTTAATGACCGGGTAATGGGCTTTGACAGCATCGTTATTGGTAATTAAGGTCGTCCGATCGTGTGTCATTAATATAGTATTAATGACACTTGATCGGGTCTTGAAGTCTTTGATTCCGCTTTGAAGATCCAGAGCCGTTGTGGAGTCCGGAGGTTAGAGGCTGAAGATCCGACGGTTGGACACGTGGCAGCTCCAGAGTGTACTGTGGGAAACAGGTAACTCCGGAGCTACCTGACACGTGTCAATTCTGGAGCTTCCCTCGGTCTGGGGTTAGGTCCGGGGGTGCCATTTCGGTACATAGCCCGGAGCTTCCCCCTTGTGGGCGGTACCTCCGGTTTGATAGTACGCGTGGCGACCCTGGGATTAACCATGTTGGAGAAGCGGGTCCGGTTATGTCTGAGATGTGGGCCTCCGAAGGTCTTCAAATCAAGTAGATGACTTTCCCTTGAGATCTTTGTAATCTCAAGGGGTGTACGGTTCCCAGGGTACCGACAGTGGCCCCCTGGGCCCACCTCTGGGGAAGACCCCTTGGGTGAAGTCATTCCGCCGGAGGTGGGTCCATCCTCGCGACTTTTGAACTGAGTCTTCAAAGGTCTTCGGATGTGTCGTTGATGATGGTTTGGAGTTAAATCCTCGCCGCGTGGCGTATCCCGTGTACGGCAGATGAGATCTTTGGTGTGCGGATCTCACGCAATTGAAGGTCGCCAGTTCCCAATAAGAAAATCGTATCGGTTCCGCGCGCCTTGTCAGGCCACCACCTTCGGGCTTCCCGCCTCATGATGACAACCGTTCGCCTGGGTAAGAACCTCGACTTGATCGTCGGAGTGGTCCTGGGCCCTCTTGTCATCGGCTGGGTGGAATTTTTGAGTGGTATCTTTGACTTCCCTGCGGTTTCCATCCAAGCGTTGCGAGGGCTTACTTAAGAAGGAAAGCGCGCACCATCTGGAGTTCTTTACACCTCTCATCTGATATTGCGCTCAAACTCCCAACTTGTGCTTCGCTTTTCCTCTCTTGCCTTGCTGTGCTGCGATGGAGTTGGGTCTCCGCGAGAGTCGTTTGAAGACCGACGGTGACCTGAAGAAGGTCCGAGCCCTCATGGGATGGTCCTCGGACTTCTTCAACCGCATGGTCCGCGCCGGGGGAGAGCTCCCGTTTGAGAAGGAGCACGCCGGCGAAATGGTGTACTTTTCTTTGTACGCCATGGTGGGGTTGATCCCACCTTTTTCCTCCTTTTTCTTGATGCTGGTAGACTTTTATGGTCTGCAGCTATACCACCTTGGCCCTCACTCCATTCTCCTTGTGTCTATCTTCGTCCACTTCTGTGAGATGTGGGTGGGCATCCCCCCCTGCATTGAACTCTTTCGGACCTTCTTCACCGTCCATACCACCGGCACGAGCAATGAGTACCTTGGCTTCTACTACTTCGTGAAGCGCAAGAAGTGCCCATTCAAGTACCTCCGGTCGTTTCCCTCTGGGAAGTGGGATGACTGGAAGAAGGACTGGAAAGTCATCCGGGTGGAGGAGCACGAGAGGCTGGAGCTGCCCGATGGCCTCCCCAACATTGACACGACGATCTGGAGTGAAGCTCTGGTGTTGGCGGACGCCTTCAACCCTGCTCTGACCAGGATCCGCCAGTGCGTGGAGGGAGGAATAACTCCTCAGGCGGTGTTTTGTAACTTCCTGGTCAACAGGTGGGCACCGCTGAAGAGGAGAGAAAAACTCGCTTGGGCCCTCAACAGCGTGATGGACGACGACCGGGTCTAGACTGGGCTGAAGTCCAACATGGTAGGGACAACCTTGGAGTTCCACCTCAAGAAGTTCCAGCATGACATCGACGTCGCGGGTGACGACTTGACTCTGCCATCAGTTCTTCCCGATCGAGGGGGGCCTCGACTAGGGAAACGCCCGTGGCTGCAATGAGTTCCGGGGGGCCTTTCGGAGCTTCCACGCCGGCTATGACTAGCCTAGAACGCCCGAGAAAGAGGTTCCGCGCAAGCTGGTGCGGAAGCCCCCAAGGTAATTTTTAATCTTTACCTTGGACAATTGTTTAGTTGTAGTAACTATTTTTTAAGTTTCTTCCTCCATCATCTGCAGCGTTCCCAAGAAGAGGAGTGAGGCTCCACCCTCAGCCACAGCAGCTGAAGCTGTGAGGGCGGGAGCTTCCGCTCCTGTCCCGGTGCCGCCCCAAGTGGTGGCTGAAGCTGCGACAGCTCCGGCGCCAGCTGTCGTGGTCATGGACCTCGACTCATCCCCAGAGACTCCCGTGGTAGCGCTGGACCGCGGGAGAGAAGATGCGCCGGCGGCACCTATCCCGGAGGTTGAAGCTCCGGGTCCTGGTGCTGAGATGATGGAAGCTCCGGCCGTTGAGCCGGAGGAAGCAGTAATTCCGGCCCCAGAGCCAGAAATTGTCGAAGCTCCGGCGGTTGAGCCGGAGGTGATTGAAGTCCCGGCGTGCGCGCCGGATGTTGAGGAAGTTCCGGCAGTTGGGCCGGCTACCTCTGAAGCACCGGCCGCAGAGCCGGCCGTTGTTGGAGCTTCGGCCGCAGGGCCGGTTGATGATGAAGATCTCTCGACTCCCGAGCCGGTTGTTGCAGAGTCATCGGAGCTTGAGCCCCCAATAGAGGAGGTGCCCAGGCCGGAGCCAGAAGCGGCCCCTACTCCGGAAGTGACGACGCCGGAGGTACTCGCGGCTAGGCCGGAGTGCCCTGGTGAAGTTGCTGGCCCCCTGCCTGAGGGGGCAAATGAAGACCTGGTGGCGGGGCCTTTCTCGATGGCGACTGAGGCCATCACGGAGGACGACCCTAGTGCCCTGGAGACTCGGGGGACCACTCTTGTGGAGTGGGACCCAATTTTTGTATCTGAAGACCCGCTGGAACCAGCGGAGGAGACCCCAGCAGGTCCGGAACCTATCCCGTTGTCATTGTCTATTGACAACGCCTGTTCCAGTCTGCATCAAGTTCAACTGGCCTTCTTCCACGACAGTAAGGCTCTTGAAGAGGAGCGCCAAACCATTAGGCAGTGGCGCAACCGGCTCTACTTCGAGACCAAGCTGGCGCAGTCGAGGCTAGCAGATGACAAAGAGTGGATCAAGCGGGAGAAGGTCCGCCTGGAGTACTGGGGCAAATTGTTGGATGACAGCGAGAGTATGACTCGCGCCCTCAACGCTCAATCCCAGGCCATTTACGAGCAGACCAAAGCAGCTAACAGTGCGGCCGATAAACGCCAAGAGAGGCTTGAGGCCATTAACACTACACTCATCAAGCGCCGGGAGGCACTTGAAGAGAGGGAGAAACGGCTCGAAGATGAAGAGCAGAAACTCCTAGAGCTGCGGGATGACGTCCTAAGGAGGGAGGAGGAGCTCACCGAGAAGGTGGCTCTGGCCAACAAGGGCCTCGAAGAGCGCGCCAAGAAATTGGAAGAGCGCTGCATCGAGGAGGAGGAGAAGGCCTGGGTGCGAGGGTAGGAACTCTACGACCAAGAGTGTGCCCTTGCTGTTAGAGAGAAGAAAGTGATTGGTAGAGAGAAAGACCTGGTTGACCGCCGGAACAAGATCCACCTCCGGGAGGAGGAGCTCGGAAAACTCGAGAAGCGAGTTGCTGAAAAGATTCAGCAAAACGCCAAAGAAGTTAAGCGCCTCGCTCGCGAGAATTCTGAACTGGTGGCGGCCAGGAGATCCTTGGAAGAAATAAAGGGCTTGAGGACTGCGGACTCCCTACAGATTTGGGAGTTCTTGGGCAAGGCCAACGACGCGCTAAGACCGATGGGCTTTAGTCCCGTGCCTCCGGATGATCCGGAGCCGGAGCCGGACCTAGCGTTGTAGGCGTTGAGCTCGGCAGGTAGCAAACTCTCCAAGGTGGGCGACGTCATCGCGGACCAATTGGAGGTTGAGGGGCAATACCTGGCGAAGAACGTCGCAGAATATGTGCTGACGTGCTACACCAGCCGGAATCCCCAATTCCCTCTGGACCCGGTGCTTGAAGGCCCCGTTGAAGGAGAAGGTGAAGCTGCCCGAGCCAACGTGTCGGAGGTTGCCCAGAAGGTCGCCCAATTCTTCCATAGGGTCTAGGACCATCTCTGTAGTTCTCACTTGTATTCTCTCTTCTTCTTCCTCAATTTTGTAATCCCTTGTCTCCAGATGAATGAAATCCCCAAATTTTTGTGAATTTCACTTTTTGTCTTCAACACTTTTGTCTTCACTTGGCCCCCTGGTAGATGTACACAATTTGATTGTGAACATGTAACAAGAGGATATTGTGTTTTGTTGAAGACTCATTTGCTTCGAACTTGTAGAGTGTAGGTCCGAAGTCATCGATAGTGAAGGCCCCCTGAGGTTGCCGGAGCTTAGAAGCTCCTGCATTGACTACCGTCAGAGCTTAGTAGCTCCGGCAATAGTCCCTATCAACACGTAGAGCATCGATAGTTAGACCTCCGGGGTGTCAGAGCTTAGTAGCTCCGGCAGTGACCTTTGCCAACGCGTAGCTTGTCGGCAGCAGACTCAACTTGTGGGGTCTTCTCACCATCTTTTATATTGCGAAGACGGCTGGTCCCCCTAGCTTTACCGGAGCTTGGTTGCTCCGTTGATGCTCGTTTTCAATGCTTAACATCGATTACAAGCCACCTAGGGAGTCGGAGCTTTGTTAGCTCCGGCTTTTCTTCATCAACGTAGATTTTTTATTTTTCCTGCACACTGAAGCCAAGAAAAATAGTAAAATTCGTTCTTTCCTATAACTTCGTCGCGGCTTACGACTCTCGAGAAAATTTTAGATCAAACGCGATTCTAAATACAACCGAATGCGTTGTCTTTTTCTTCCAGATCCAATTGTACTTGGACCCGCCTTACTTCGGCCTGCCAGGGTGTAGGTAGAGTGGCGTACTTAGGGTGCTTGACCAGGCTAAGCCGATAGCACACTCCGGCCCTAGGTTGTCTTGGCAGCATTCAGGCGAGTGGGCCATGAACAATATTTGAATCCAAGAGAATCGACAATACAACTCGAATTGTATATGAACCGGCCGAACTAAAATTTCTTAAGAATTACACGTCTTTGTTATAGACAAGAAAGAGAAAAATAAAAAATGTTGAGCCTGTACAAAATAAATGCACGTGGAGTCTGTTTCACATGAAGATGTCTTTCATTATAGGTCCGGGGTACAGGGGAAACAAGTACACTCTTAGGGTACGGAAATAGGCTAAGCGTTTTTTATTTTTCGTTTGACCCAGGGTAGCTAGCCACACTTTTAGTCCTGAGACTGTGACAAGTGTTGCATGAACTTTGCGGACCTTCCGGGAAAGGTCCGGCTGTTCTCCCGGAGGAACTACCCGACTCTGTACAATGACTCTATAACATACACCTCAAGTTACTACAGACTCACCTCTGTGATGTTAAGTGTAGAACTTACGGAGGTGCTCAATGTTCCAAGAATTTGGGAGAGGTGTCCCATCCTCGCTAGCCAAGCGAACGCTCCCGGGATGGGATACCTTAATCACTCGGAAGGGTCCCTCCCAGCTAGGGGAGAGTTTGTTTAACCCTTCCCTGGATTGTATTCTCCGTAACACCAGGTCGCCTTCCTCGAGTTGTCGGTTGTGTACATGCCGCTGATGATAGCACTGAAGGGCTTGGTGGTATCGGGCATTCTGAACAGCTGCTTGGCACCTTCCCTCTTCAAGGAGGTCTAGGTCTTCACGCCGGAGCTGGTCCTGCGTGGCTTGGTCGAAGGTCCGGACCCGGAGTGACCCCAAGGTGATTTCCGGAGGAGGGATTGCTTCACCTCCATACACCAGAAAGAATGGTGTCTCTCTAGTTGACCGGTTTGGAGATGTCCTGTTGGCCCATAAAGTGGGCGGAAGCTCTTCAATCCAGTTGGCTCCATGTTTTTTCAAATGCTCATAGGTGCGCGTTTTGAGTCCTTTAAGGATTTCAGCATTTGCTCTCTCGGCTTGGCCATTGCTTGCTGGGTGATCTACGGAGGCGTAGCAAACTTGAATGTCGAGGTCTTCGCAATATCATTGAAATGCAGAGCTTGTGAATTGGGTCCCATTATCAGTGATGATTTTGTTTGGGACTCCAAATCTGCAAACAATGGAGTGCAAAAATTTGATAGCAGATTGCTTGTTGATTGTCACAACTGGAGTTGCTTCCGGCCACTTGGTGAAATTGTCAATGGCGACGTACAAGAAATTGTAACCTCCGATGGCTCTTGGGAAAGGTCCCAAGATGTCCATCCCCCACACAGCGAAGGGCCATGTAGGAGGTATCATTTGTAGGCGTTGAGCCGGTGTGTGAAATTGACATGCTTCGCATTTCTTCACCAGCTCAGTTGCACCCTGGAGTGCTGTAGGCCAGTAGAAGCCATGCCGAAAGGCTTTACCAACCAGCGTGCGGGAAGACGCGTGGTTCCCACACTCGCCTCCATGGATTTCTACGAGGAGCTTGCAGCCTTCTTCCCTTGTGATGCATCGCATTAGGATGCCATTGGCACCACACCGGTAGAGATCCCCTTCTACCAATGTGTATCTTTTAGCCAATCTGACTACCCGGTCAGCGGATACATCATCGTCAGGAAGGATGCTGTCTTTCAAGTAGTTCCAGATCTCCGAGATCCATGCATCGGAACTAACTTGAGCATTTGAGTCTTGCGTGCTGGGTTGCTCGGAGCTTCCGGCAGCTCCTACGACCCTTGATGGCTGCCATGATAACAGGGCCATCGGGGCCGTCGGCTTCGAGATGCTGATCTTGTCCCCTTCGCTCAGTTCGGCAGGCTGAGCTGTGGGTTTTGACAACCTGCGGACAAAAGTTCTGTCAGGAGCTGGAGCTCCAGTTGACAATTTCATCGAGAGTTTGTCAGCTTCAGCGTTGTGGGCATGCTGGACATGGTGGAGATCTAGGACTTCGAAGTCCTTCTGGAGCCTCTGGACTTCAAGGAGGTAAGCAGCTAGCTGGAGATTGTTGCAGGAGCATTCACCCTTCACTTGCTTAATGATGAGCTGTGAATCTCCCTTGACCAGCAGTTGCTTGACACCGTATGACAGTGCCACCTTTAGTCCGTAGATGAGTGCTTCGTACTCCGCCATGTTGTTGGTCGCCTTGAAGTCAAGGTGTACCATGTATTTCACCTTCTCCCCGGTTGGTGCGAGGAGAAGGATTCCAGCTCCGGCCCCCTGCTTTTGCATGGAGCCGTCGAAGTAGAGGGTCCAATGAGCCTCGGTGAAGACCGGAGCTTCGTGTTTTGGCTTCTACTCACTGGGGACCCCAGGGTTGGATGGAGAGGGAGTCCATTCCGCCACGATGTCTGCTAATGTTTGACTCTTGATTGCTTGCCTTGAAATGAATTCGAGATCGAATTCGGCCAATTCCGCTGCCCACTTTGCAATATTCCCAGTTGAGTTGGGATTATGCAAGATTGCTCGAACTGGGTAAGAGGTCAACACTAAGATTTTGTGAGCTTGGAAGTAATGTCGAAGCTTCCTGGAGGCGATAAGAACTGCATAGAGCAGCTTATGCACCTCTAGGTATCGAGTCTTGGCATCATGTATTACTTCAGTAATGAAGTACACTGGGCGCTGAATGGTCCAGACCCTCTCGGAGGGGCCCGGAGCTTCCTCTCCACTGACCCGGATCCTCCCGGAGGGATCCGTATTTTCTTCAGGGACCTCCGGGTCCTGGCTGGAGGAACCCGGAGCTTCTTCAGAAGTGACCTGGATCCTCCTGGAAGAGTCTGGGTCTTCTGAAGTGGCTTCTTGTGGATTCGAATCTGGGAGCTGGGACCCAGACTCGCTTTCAGGAACCTCCAGACCCTCCCGAAGGGGTCTAGATCCCTGAGTATGGAGTAGTTCTGGTCTCTCCGCGACCAGGACCATACTGACGACTTCGTCAGTAGCTGAAATGTAAAGCAGCAAAGGCTCACCAGGGTTCGGAGCTACCAGAATTGGTAGGGTGGTGAGGAACTGTTTTAGCTCCTAGAACGCCTTTTCTGCTTCTTCAGACCATTGGAATTGTCCGGACTTCCTCAATAACTTGAAGAAGGGGAGTGCCCGTTCCGCCAGTCTTGAAATGAACCGGCTGAGGGCCGCTAGACATCCAGTTAGCTTTTGGACATCTTTGATGCGGGCTGGTGGCCGCATGTCTTCAATGGCCTTGATCTTCGACGGATTAGCTTCTATGCCCCGGTGACTTACCAGTAAACCAAGAAGTTTTCCGGAGCTAACCCCGAAGACACACTTGTCTGGGTTTAGCTTTGTGCGGGTGACCCGCAGCTTATCAAAGACAGCCTGCAAGGTGTCGAGGAGTGACTCCTTGTTCATGACCTTGACCACGATGTCATCGATGTACACTACCACTATGTCTCTATTGAGTTCTTCAAAGGTTTTGTACATAGCTCGTACAAAGGTTGAAGCTGCATTCTTGAGACCAAATGGCATGGTTGTATAATAGTACAATCCATCTACTGTGATGAAAGAGGTATGCTCTTCATCTTCCCTAGACATTCTGATTTGATGATACCTAGAATATGCGTCTAGGAAACACAGTAATTCACACCCGGAGGTGGAATCCACTATGTGATCTATTCTAGGTAGTGGGAATGGATCTTTTGTACATGCCTTATTTAGTGTTGTGTAGTCGATACACATCCGAAGCTTCCCGCCAGCCTTGGGCACAATGACTGGGTTTGCCAGCCATTTTGGATGGAAGACTTCTCGGATGAATCCAGCTTCGAGCAACTTCTTCACTTGTTGTCGAATGAAGTTCTGTCGCTCTACGGATTGCTTTCGAGGCTTCTGATGCACAGGCTGGGCGTCGGGTGTAGATCTTCAGATTGTTCTCAATCACTTCCCTAGGGATCCCAGGCATTTATGACGGTTGCCAGGCAAACACGTCGACATTAGCCCGGAGGAAAGCGATTAGCGCGAGTTCCTATTTGTCGTTCAATCCTCCCGATACACGGGTGGTCTGAGCGGCATCAGAACCGATTTGGACGACTTTGACGGGAATGTCGGTGTCGCCGCTTGGCTGCACACGAGGTGCAGAAGTCGAGCCTCGCTGACGAATGCTCGAGGGGTTTTGGAGCTTGCTCCTGCCTGGAGTCCTCCTCTTGCGCCGTAGTAAGTGCATGGAGTTCTTCTAAAGCAGTTACTCCAGCAGTACGATCTCCGCGGATCCAGAGAACGCCTACTGGTGTTGGCATCTTTATCACCAGGTAGCCATAATGAGCAGCTGCCATGAATTTGTACAAGGCAGGCCTACCCAAGATGGCATTGAAGGGTAAGTTGATCTGAGCAACGTAAAAGACCAACTTCTCGGTGCGATACTTCTCCCGTGTCCCAAAGGTAATGGGGAGAGTAATAGCTCCGAGTGGGGTAATGGCTCCTGGACCTACTACGGAGAAAGGTCGGGAGGGGTGGAGATCCGAAGGTCGGAGCTGAAGCTTGGTAAAAGCTTCGAAGCTTATGAGGTTAAGCCCCGACTCACCGTCTACCATGACATGGTGGAGCTGGATGTTATTGATGGTAGGAGATACCATCAGAGGTAGCTGACCTGCTCCAACCATGCTTCGAGGGTAGTCCGAAGCATCAAAAGTGATGGCTGTGTCCATCCACTTCCGATGAGGCCCCGCTCTGGCTATAGGAGCTACAGCAGCCATGTCCCGACGCATAGTCTTGATGACACGGCGGGAGGTGATGTCCCATGATCCACCAAAGATGGTGTTCATGGTCTTCCGACGCTCGTTGTCAGAGACGTCAGAATCGTCGTCGACGGAGGTGTAGACGGCCTTCAGGACCTTTTTGGGATCCTGAAAACCTAACTCCTCTTCAGTCGGAGCTTCGTTAACTTTTTGTTTTCCTTCCCTCTGTCGGAAAGGAGCTTCTTCTCGGCGCTTGTTGTAGCGCCCGGCAAGGTTTTGGACCTCCCGACAGTCTTCCAAATTGTGACTGCCCGTTTTGTGAATTGGACACCACACCTTGGGTTTGCCACCATCTTCAGAAGATGGTCGAGGTCGCTTCTCGGGGCGTGGCCCCCGGCCACCCGGAGCTGCAGCAGCTGCAACATTGGATGTACCGGCCGACGACTTCTTCTTGCCGTTGGTCTTCTTCTTCTTCTTCTTGCCACTCTCGGAGGTAGCGGCTTCTCCTTTGGAGGATTTCTTGTGATCCTCCGGAGTTGGTTTGGAGTGCATTTCACGACCCTCCGCAGCTCTGGCACATTTGTCGGCCAAACTGAAGAGTTCTGTGACAATGGTGATCTCCTTGATCGCCAGTTTCTCCAACATCTTCTTATCCCGTACACCCTGTCTGAATGCCACAATGACAGAGGCGCTAGAGATAGAAGGGATATTGTTTCGTACCTGAGAGAACCTCTGGATGAATGATCGCAAGGATTCTCCACCTTTTTGCACGACTGCAAAAAGGTCCAGTTCAGTGCCTGGTCGGGTGTATGAACTCCCGAAATTGGCGGTGAACTGTCGGCACAGCTCCTCCCAACTGTTGATGGAGTTGGGTGGAAGGCTCATAAACCAGGACCTGGCGGTCCCAGTTAAAGCCACTGGGAAATAATTGGCCATTACGGCCTCATTTCCTCCAGCTGCCAAGATAGCAGTGGAGTAAATTTGAAGAAATTCGACAGGATTAACGGTCCCGTCGAACTTCTCCGGCAGATGAGGCCGGAACTTCTGTGGCCACCTGACTATACGCAGATGCATGACTAGGGCTAAACAACCTCCTCCTACTCCTTCAGTTGCAGGAACGTCTTGAGCTTCTCGTCTTTCACAAGCACGCTCAATATGGACTCGGCCGTCTTGTTGGCGGTATCGGCGATCAAGCTCCGCCCGGAGGTCATGAGTTGAAAGCCTTGATACTGTGTGGGTGCGTTGTGCCCCGGAGGGCAACGATGTCACCTGCTGTGATGCAGCACGTTTCCTGTTGTTGGAAACGTGCGGACCAAGTCTGCCAGACAAGGTCCGTTGCAGAGACGGGGCCTGTCTTGAAGGAGGAGGACCCTGGTTGCTGATGCGGTCGGCTGCTGCTGCAACCAAGTGTTCCACATCAGCACTCCACTGCTCCAGTGCATCCCGGGATGCATCCGGAGGTGGTGGGCGTTGGAGAAGAGCACGTGTTGCATGGAGCGCGTGTTCTGGGTTGTCATGATTTGCCGACGCAGTGATTGACGCCGGTGCACCATCGCGTTGTCCAACTTGATTTGCTGGTGGAGGCGGCGGTGGTGGCAGTGTGACTCCTGCTGGCGCTGAGGCCCCTGCTGGTGGCTGCATATTGGAGGGATTGCCCCCAACAGCTTGAACAGCAGGATGACCGTTGGATGATCCAGATTGAACAGCAGGATGACCGTTGGATGATCCAGCAGCTGAGTTCACCATTCTCGAAATCTCAGGCGCCCCTACCTGGCGCGCCAACTGTCGTTGGTTTGGATCCGGCAGATCTCCCGACACTACTAAAGTGTTAGAGGAGTTTGTGGTTCGGTGTGGGCGCGCGGAGATTCAAGAAGGTGAATTATAAATGACACAGGAGACACAAAGATTTACGTGTTTCGGGCCGCCTGAGCGTAATACCCTACTCCACGGGATGTGTTGGTGTTGTATTGGTTGTTTGAGCTCAAAGTGAGTTCAGAGTGTAAAGTGAGCGTGTAGTGTATCGAGCGTCTATGGAACGTGTAGAGTCCGTCATCGGCCTGTCCTTTTATAGTACAAGGGCAGGCCGTTACATGTAGCCTGGCCCGACATGTGGCCCTGGCGGTTACTAATATTGATACTCATTCAACACGTTTAATTGCCCTTAATGATCGGGTAATGGGCTTTGACAGCACCGTTACTGGTAATTAAGGTCGTCCGATCGTGTGTCATTAATATAGTAGTAATGACACTTGATCGGGTCTTGAAGTCTTTGATTCCCCTTTGAAGATCCAGAGCCGTTGTGGAGTCTTCCGGAGGTTAGAGGCTGAAGATCCGACGGTTGGACATGTGGCAGCTCTGGAGTGTACTGTGGGAAACAGGTAACTCCGGAGCTACCTGACACGTGTCAGTTCCGGAGCTTCCCTCGGTCTGGGGTTAGGTCCGGGGGTGCCATTTCGGTACATAGCCCGGAGCTTCCCCCTTGTGGGCGATAGCTCCGGTTTGATAGTACGCGTGGCGACCTTGGGATTAACCATGTTGGAGAAGCGGGTCCGGTTATGTCTGACATGTGGGCCTCCGAAGGTCTTCAAATCAAGTAGATGACTTTCCCTTGAGATCTTTGTAATCTCAAGGGGTGTACGGTTCCCAGGGTACCGACAGCTTCCTTAACATCTTTTTGGCATGGTCTGACTCTAGCTTCGAGCTTGTGCAAGGTCCGACAATAGGTCCGACTTTCTTTGTCTAGGTCCGACATGTTTTTTGGTATCTTCGGTGAGCTTTGTCTTTAGCTATGGCATGTCTTTGATAGCTCCGGCATGTCTTTGTTAAGCTCCAATATGTTTCGCTAGGTCCGACTTATGTTGGTTTGCTCTGATTGTTTTGCTAGGTCCGACTTATGTTGGTTAGCTCTGACATGTTTTTCTAGCTCCGAATTTTGGGATGACTAGTTCCGACTAGTTTTGGTTAGCCCCGACGCTAGGTTGTACTAGCTTTGGTAAGCTCCGGTGCTAGGTTGAATTAGCTTTGGTAAGCTACAGCTCAAGCTCCGGTTAGCTTTGGCAAGGTTCGGAGCTTGACTGCAATGTTCCTGCTTTTACAGTGAATTGTCTCGAACTTGCTTTACATTGTTGGAAAGATTGCATAGTATTCTTTTGCTAAGTTTTTGGTGCGTTTTGGTTGATATGGCTGATATCATTTTACTGTGGTTTTGCAACATGCTTATGTGAGGTGCTCATGTAAGGTGTTGTGTTCGGAACTGACTTGAGTCAAGTTGCGGACTTGGGCTCGTATGGATTGGTTGTTTGTTCATGTGCAGGTGTTGCTTGAGTTCAAGTCATGGCTGGTGACAGGATCCTTTGGACTAGTCTCAGGGAGGAGATGAGATTCCAACAAACAAATTCAGGAGGAATTGTGGTTGAGCGGGTCAGGAGGTCGCGCAAGATGATTGAATCAAGGGCAGTGCATATGAAGGTTACTTGACGTTGAAGGAAGGTGTTTGCATGTATGCATGCGGTGCATGACGTGGCAACATGGTTCTGTAGATGGTTTATGGATGGGAAGATCTGGTTGGAAGGATTGGATCGTATCGGTTGATGACTTTAGCTGCAGCGGAGTCGGTTATGGCTCGGTATGGAAAGTATCGAGTTGGTTATGTTAGTATTTCATGTGGGTCACGAATTTGAGTTGTTTTAGGAATATGGGATATGTTCCTAATGTGTTTGGAAGTCTAAGATTGCTTCTATCTGCGTATGGAAGAGTCCTAAGCAGTTATGGAAAGTTTCGATTCGTGAACGGAGTAGGATTAGGGTCCTAATTTGAGTTGAGTTGGCTTTCGAGCTAGTTATATAAGCAAGGGAGGCCAAAGCTCGTGGTGCACAACTTTGGGGCTGTTCCTCTTGTGTTCTATTGAATAAAATTCGTAGTTTGAAGGAACTTTTGTGCCTTGTTCGTCCGACTTGTTCCAGACAAGTTTTACTCGTCGAGTTTTTGGACAGCACTACCTTTCGTCGGTGGTTTTATCATAACTCGAGTTTTACAGATCCAATTGATGTGATTATTTTTGGGTTTTCTTCACAACTTGATTATATATCATCAAAATTTCACGGTCATTGGATTTGTTGTTTCTAATCTACACGAGTTTCTTTGCAGAGTTCCAGAACTGTTTTTCCCGGGTAGGACAGATTGACCTCTATTCGATCTTTCAATCGTAACATCAGTTTCTCTCGACGGATTTGAGTGATTCTTGTTGTGTTGTCTTCGTGACTTTATTCTCTCTGATATATATCACTTTTGTCACGGTGAAACACGTTTAGATTAGTTTCACACATGATTTCTTAACATATCGTTTTTCTGCCGAAGGGGTTGGGATTTAACTGTTTCCGCTACATAAGATTTTTAAATCTACCATTCACCCTCCTCTGGTAGATTTTCACGTTCTCTTCGATCATACAACATCTGAATACTCGCACACCACTATAATCTCCTCAATTGCGGCTCTGTCCATTTGATTCAGCTCCATCTGCTTTGGTGTGTGTTGAGATGCTTCAAATTCCATGCTGACTTCTTCCTCATTTGTCAACTTCACCGTTTTTGTTGGACATTGAATTATCCCATTGTGCTTCCTTAACTAGTCTGTACCAAGTATTATGTCCAATCCTTGTGAATCCAAAACAATAAAGTTGGCGAAGAAGTCTACCCCCTTATCATAAGGCTTACTTTTGGACATATTATATTCGTCCTCATCTCCCCTTTAGGAGATTTAACCAACAAGTTATACTTCATATGAGATATGGGCAAACTATACTTGGAAACATACTTTGATGCAATGAATGAATGCAATGCTCCAAAATCAAATAACATAGTCGTCGGGTTGGAGTTTGCGGGAAACATACCAATCATCACGTCTTCTGCTTGTTGCGCTTCCTCCATAGAGACATGGTTCACCTTGCCACGAACAAAATTCTGCGGTCTCCAGTTGCCTTGTGGTGCTCCACCATCACCACAAGTATAGCACAACCTTTCTGCACAAGAATTGTTAGGGAAAGCTTGGTTATGAGCATTAGCAGGAAAATTGGCGCGGAGTGCATGAGGCATTGGAGGGCGAGGTGCTTACATAGCGGGGCGTTGTTGCATTGGCTGAGCTGGGCGCAGTGAAATAGCTGCACAATATGTAGGAGAAAAGGGATTGTATTATGGTGCATTTTATGGTGCAAAGCGGGGGCAAACATTGCTTCATTGTGGCTATCCTTGATATGGCGTCTTGCTCTTATTATATTGCTCCATCTCGCAAACATTGTTCTCAACCACAATAGCTTTGTCCAAAAATTACTGAAAATTTGCATAGCCACAATTAAGCAATTGAACTTGAATCTAATTGTTTAGGCCCCTCATAAACAAATACTACTTGCGGCTGTTCCGGTTGATATCCTCTGGAGCATACCTTGAGAGTTGAGTGAATTTATTGAGATACTCACTCACACTCAACCTTCCTGGCCTTAAGTTCTCAAATTCCTGCCTCTTTAAGATCATAACGGCCTAAGGGACAAAGTGAGAATAGAAACTATCCTTGAATTCAGCCCAAGTGACCCTCTCTCGATTTTCATGGGCATTGCAAATGGATTCCCACCAATCCGCAGCTGCTCCAACTAGCTCATAGGAGGCAAAAAGAACCTTCTCCCGGTCACTGCACTGGACAATAGTGAGTTTCTTCTCCACGGATTTCTGCTAATTCATTAGCTTCCGTAGGATCATTTGCTTGAGCAATGGTAGGTGGCCTAGTCCTCATAAACTCTCCCAATCTATTATGAGGTGGTGGGGGTGGTGCTGGAGGCATATGGGGCTGATTCTGGTTATTGGCCTGCAGCTATCCCAACATTTGCATCATGGTCTGCATGAGCTGATTCTGCATGGCCATCAACCGCTCAAGGTTGCTAGCCTCAGGTCCAAGTCCATTTTTGTTCTCGTGTGCTCCATTGTTCTCTTCCTCCTCACCATTTGCATCCCTTTGGTTGCGGGTCCTCAGCATCTGAAGAAAAGAGCAAGAGATGGAAGAATTTAGAAAATGTCCCCAACTATATGCATCAAGAGATATGAAACTAAGCAACTACCTATATAAGCCTATATCGATACGGCAACAACGAAGAATCCCACAATCCTCTACTACACACACAAGCACACATGCATTCATTACATAGCAATCATCACACCAATCATCCCACATTTATTCTTAAGTGGTCCTATGTGCTCTAATGCATCCATTCTATCTAGGTTGCGTCCTATGATAAACCAGTGGCTTTGATACCAATTTGTGATACCCGTTTCTGAAAACGAACAAAGTTCGACGCATATGTGTGCCAAGGATGGTCAACACGCATACACGAGTGCATCACAAACGATATTCAAAAAATTACCACATCGCAAACTAGTAAAGAAGTACTTTTATTACAATATTCAAACAATCCTCGATTACAAACTCTAATGATCATTGTTACCAATAGAATCTGAAACTAATGCAGTGGAAATAGTCTAAGCATTAAGATAAGCAAACTAAGCATATGAGATATAGCACGGCTCCAAGCAATCCACCGGCAAGTCGATTGCAGTACATAACCTAGAACTCCATCATGATAGTTTTCAACACTCTGCAGAGGTTGTACCACATTACCCACAAGTTTGTGATTTCATCACATGTCGACGACTAAAGAAACCTCCCTTATGACAATTACACTTCCTTAGGTGTCTGCCGAAGAGATCACAAAATAGCCTTTACAAAGGGACTACCAGCATATTCAGACCCACTCAGGTTTCATCGGTGGTGATGCCTCCAACTGAGCACATCCAACAAGGGGCCCCCTCTTGTGTCGTTCGGATCCCAGGGCAGTCCCGCCACTATTGTAAATTAACCAACTCCCATTCCCTGCTCTCGCAAATGATCTTAACATTGGTGGCAATACACCTAATTATTTGGCTAAGCCACACCCATACTTGGCCTTATGGCGGCACTACTGTCCTAGCATATTCTTGCATGAACCAGTCCTTAGATCAAAGGGAAGCAAAACAACCATATCTTCCAACCCAATCCAGAAACCATGCTTGCTTAGATCCCCCAAGTCACCAATTAACCATATTCATAAATTCTCATCATCCATAAGTGCAATAATTCATTATTAAGTAATTTGGTTGTTTTTTCCATCCCAATTAATTGGAGCGAAGGAAAAAGGTAAATGCCCTTTCCGACTCTCTACAACATAATCCAAGTGACTAGGATGGACAAACTAGTCTGGTAAACACCTATCTTGGGATTCCCATAAATTTGACACAAGCATGCAGTTTTTCAAACAAAACGTTTAAAAATAGGATCAAAATGTTCAAGGACACTTGCCTTGCTCTTAAGATTGGTTAGGTATATGTCGGTACCCTGCGTACCGGATACCCTTTGGGACTGCAAAGAGCTCAAAGAAACTTCACTTGTCTGAGTTGAAGACCTCCAAAGGCCCCACGTGTCATAGGGAACCGGACTTGCCTCCCTTCTATGGTTAGTCCTAATGCCGCCACGTGTATCGTTAAACCGGAGCTACATTCCCTACACGGGAAAGCTCTGGACTAGATACCTGTATGCCACCCCCAGACCTAACCCCCGACAGAGGGAAGCTCCGGTTCTGACACGTGTACAAAAGCACCGGACCTACTCGTCCAAGACGATATGCTCCGGAGCTGCCACGCGTCCAACCGTCGGACCTTCAACCTCAACAGGCAGAGTGGTGGACTTCCAACGGCTCGGACCTTCAAGGAACATTAAAGACCTCAAGACCCGATTAAGTGCCATTAATGCTATCTTAATGACACACGATCGGAGGGCCCTTAATACCAGTAACGCCGCTGTCAAGGCACGTTACCACACTATTAAGGGTAATTAAGTACATTAAATGCATATTAAGCATCAGTAACTGCCAGGGCCACATGTCGGGCTAGGCTAAATGATGTAACGACCAGTCCTTGTACTATAAAAGGACTGATCGAGCGATACACAAGGTGGGACAAGTCCACACGCCGACGTACGCTGTGACTTGGACAATCTACTCTTACACACAAGCGCTCAGACACTCAATACAGCAACAACACAAACCCATGGAGTAGCGTATTATGCTTAGGCATCCCGAACCACGTAAATCCTCGTGTCAACTTGCCATCGTGTTCTGAATCTCTGCGCGCCCACAACCAAACTACAAACTCCGGAGGTTGCCAACGGTGGTACCGGGAGAATTGCCGGAATCACACTCCGAGAGTTGGCGCGCCAGGAAGGGGTGTGCCCGAGATTCAAGGATGGTGAACTATGCTGCTGGATCGTCCAATGGCAACCCTGCTGCGCAACCTACTAGAAGCAACCCCTCCAACATGCAGCAGCTAGCATGTGCTATGGCTCCAGCAGGAGTCATGCCACCACCGCCACCATCTGATCCTGCGAATCAAGCTGAACGTCGAGATGGGGCGTTTGCGTCGGTCACTGCATCGGCGAACAACAACCCTGAACACGCGATTAATGCCACGCGTGCTCTTCTCCAACATCCACCGCCTCCAGGAGCACCCCAGGGTGCGATGGAGCAGTGGAGAGCTGGTGTGGAACATCTGGTTGCGGCAGCAGCCGATGGCATCAGCAATGAAGGTCCTCCCCCCTTGAGGCGGGCCCCATTGCAGCATCGGACTGTGTTGGGTAGACTTGGTCTGCACGCTTCGTAGCACAGGAGGCGTGCTGCATCTCAACAAGCAACATCGCTGCCTTCTGGGGCGCAACATACCCACACGGTAACCAGGCTTTCGACTCACGACTTCCGGGCGGAGCTGGATCGTCTTTACCAGCAACAAGACGGCCGCGTCCACATCGAGCATGCTCATGAGAGGCGAGAGGCTCGGGACAACACTGCACATGAGGGAGTAGGAGGAGGTTGTTCTGCCTTGGCCATGCACCTACACATGGTCAGATGGCCATAGAAATTCCGGCCTCACCTGCTGGAAAAATTTGACGGGACGGTCAATCCCGCCGAATTTCTCCAAATCTACTCCACCGCAATCCTTGCAGCTAGAAGCAACGAGGCCGTGATGGCCAATTATTTCCCCGTGTCTTTAACTGGGACCGCCAGGTCTTGGTTCATGAGCCTTCTGCCCGACTCCATCAACATTTGGGCGGAACTGTGCCAACAGTTCACCGCCAACTTCGGGAGCTCATATACCCGACCAAGCACGGAACTGGACCTTTTTGCTATCAAGCAGAAGGGGGGAGAGTCCCCGTTATCCTTCATCCAGAGGTTCTCCCAGGTACGAAACACCATTCCTTCTATCTCAAGAGCTTCTGTTATTGTAGCATTCAGACAGGGCGTTCGAGACAAGAAGATGTTGGAGAAGCTGGCGACCAAGGGAGTCATAAGCGTCACAGAACTCTTCAGCTTGGCAGACAAGTCTGCCAAGGCTGTGGAGGGCCGTGAAATGCACTCCCAACTGCCTCCGGAGGACAACAAAAAGTCCTCCAAGGGAGAAGCCGCTACCTCTAGGAGTGGCAAGAAGAAGAAAAAGTCCAATGGAAAGAAGAAGCCATCGGCCGTCACACCTACTGCTGTAGCTGCTGCAGCTCCGGGTGGCCGGGGGCCACGCTCGAGAAACGACCTCGATCATCGTCCGAAGATGGTGGAAGCTCCAATATGTGGTGTCCCATACACAATATGAACAACCACAACCTGGAAGGTTGCTGAGAGGTCCAGAACCTCGCCGTGCGCTATAACAAGCGCCGGGAAGAAGCTCCTTTCCATCAAAGGGAAGGCAAACAAAAAGTCGACGAAGCTCCAGCTGAAGAGGAGTTAGGCTTTCAGGACCCCAAAAGGGTCTTGAAGGTTGTTTACACCTCCGTTGACAACGACACCGATGTCTCCGACAATGAGCATCGGAAGACCATGAACACCATCTTTGGTGGTTCGTGGGACATCACCTCCCGCTGTGTCCTCAAGACAATGTGGCGGGACATGGCCTCAGTAGCTCCCACTGCCAGGGCGCAACCTAACCGGAAGTGGATGGACACTGCCATCACTTTTGATGCTTCGGACTGCCCTCAGAACATGATCGGAGCTGGCCAACTTCCACTGATGGTATCTCCGACCATCAACAACATCTAGCTCCACCACGTAATGGTGGATGGAGGTTCGGGGCTGAACCTCATAAGCTTCGAATCTTTCGTCAAGCTTCAGCTTCGACCTTCAGATCTTCGGCCCTCCCGACCTTTCTCCGGAGTAGTTCCGGGGGCCATCACTCCACTCAGTGCCATTACTCTCCCGGTGACCATCGGGACTCGGGAGAATTACAGGACCGAGAAGTTGGTCTTCAACGTGGCGCATATCAACTTACCATTCAACGCCATCTTTGGTAGGCCAGCCTTGTACCAATTCATGGATGCTGCTCATTATGGCTACTTGGTGTTGAAGATGCCAAGACCATCAGGTGTTCTCCGGATCCGCGGAGATCGCACCGTCAGAATCACTGCTCTGGATGAACTCCATGCGCTTGCTACAGTGAAGGAGGAAGAATCCGGAAAAGAGCAAGCTTCAAAACCCCCGAGCATTCGTCATTGAGGCTCAACCTCCACACCTCGTGTGCAACCAAGCGACCACACCGATATTCCGATCAAAATCGTCCAAATCGGTTCCAACGCCGCTGGGACCACTCGTATATCGGGAGGTCTGAATGACAAATAGGAACTCGCACTCATCACTTTCCTCCGGGCTAATGTCGACGTGTTTGCCTGGCAACTGTCACAAATGCCTGGGATCCCTAAGGAAGTGATTGAGCACAATCTGAAGATTTACCCCAAAGCTCGGCCTTTACATTAGAAGTCTCAGAAGCAATCAGTAGAGCGACAAAACTTCATACGTCAAGAAGTAAAGAAGTTGCTCCAAGCGGGATTCTTCCGAGAAGTCTTCCACCCAAAATGGCTGGCAAACCCAGTCATTGTACCTAAGGCCGGCGGGAAGCTTAGGATGTGTATCGACTACACTACACTAAATAAGGCATGTCCAAAGGATCTATTCCCACTACCTAGAATAGATCAGATAGTGGATTCCTCCTCCAGGTGTGATCCTAGACGCATATTTTGGGTATCATCAAATCAGAATCTCTAGGGAAGATGAAGAGCATACTTCCTTCATCACAATAGATGGATTATATTATTACACTGCCATGCCATTCAGTCTCAAAAACACTGCTTCAACGTTTGTACGAGCTATGTACAAAACTTTTGGAGAGCTTATCAGGGATGTAGTGGAAGTGTACGTCGATGACATCGTCGTCAAAATCAAGAACAAGGAGTCATTCCTTGACCCCTTGCAAGCTCTCTTCGACAAGTTGTGAGTCGCACGCACGAAGCTGAACCCAGGAAAGTGTGTCTTCGGGGTTAGCTCTGGAAAGCTTCTTGGATTCTTGGTGAACCACCGAGGAATATAGGCTAATCTGGATAAGATTAAAGCTATTGAATACATGCGACAACCAGCTCGCATCAAGGATGTCTAGAAGCTGACTGGATGTCTAGCCGCCCTTAGCCGGTTCATCTCAAGACTGGCGGAACGGGTTCTACCCTTCTTCAAATTATTGAGGAAGTTCAGACCATTCCAATGGTTTGAAGAAGCAGAAAAGGCTTTTCAAGAGCTAAAGCAACTCCTCACCACTCTACCAACTTTGGTAGCTCCGAATCCTGGTGAGCCAGTTCTGCTTTACATTGCGGCAACTGAAGAAGTTGTCAGCATGGTCCTAGTTGCGGAAAGACAAGAACCATCCTCAGTTCAGGAATCCAGACCCCTCCGGGATGGTCCGGAGCTAACTGAAGCTGAGTCTGGGTCTCAGCCCCCAGACCAGGATCCTCAAAGCAAGACATCGGAGGATCAACCCCCTTCAAATGAAGGAGTTGATGTTGCTGTACAAGAAGATCTGGATCCCTCCGGGAAGGTCCGGGTCACTTTAGAAGAAGCTCCGGGTTCTTCAAGCAAGAACCTGGAGGTAACCGAAGAAGGTATGGACGCCTCCAGGAGGGTCCGAGTTGATGAGGAGGAAGCTCCGGGCCCCTCCGGGAGGGTTCTGACAGTCCAACGCCCAGTATACTTCATCAGTGAAGTACTCCATGATGCCAAGACTCTGTACCTAGAGGTGCATAAGCTACTCTACGCAGTTCTCATTGCCTCTAGGAAGCTTCAACACTACTTCCGAGCTCACAAGATTTCAGTGGTAACTTCTTATCCACTGCGTGCAATCTTGCATAACCCCAACTCTACTGGGAACACTGCAATGTGGGCAGCGGAATTGGCCGAGTTCAATATTGAATTCAACCCAAGAAAAGAAATCAAGAGTCAAGCATTGGCGGACTTCGTGGCGTAATGGACCCCCTTTCCATCAAATCATGGGGGCCCCGTGAGTGGAAGCCAAAACCAAAGGTTACGGTCTTCATCTAGCCTCACTGGACTCTCTACTTCGACGGCTCTGTGCAGAAGAAGGGAGCCGGAGCTGGAGTCCTTCTCCCTTATGTGACTGAGGAGAAGGTCAAATACATGGTTCACCTTGACTTCAAGGCGACCAACAACATGGCGGAGTATGAAGCACTAATCTATGGGCTCAAGGTGGCACTATCATATGGTGTTAAGCAGCTGTTGGTAAAGGGTGACTCGCACCTCATAATAAAACAAATCAAAGGTGAATGTTGCTGCAACAACCCTCAACTGGCTGCATATCTACTTGAAGTCCAGAAGCTTCAAAAGGACTTCGACGTCCTGGATCTTTGCCATGTCCAGCGTCTCAACAACGCTGAAGTCGACGAGCTCTCGACGAAAGCTTCAACTGCAGCTCCGGCTCCCGATGGAACCTTCGTCCGGAGATTGTCAAGACCAACAGCTCAGCCTGCCGAACTGAGCGAAGGGGGCGAGACCAGCACCTTGAAGCTGGTGGTCTCGATGGCCCTGTTACCATGGCGTCCATCAAGGGTCATAGGTGCTGCAGGAAGCTCCGAGCAACCCAGGACGCAAGACTCAAATGCTCAAGTTAGCTCCGATGCATGGATCTCAGAGATCTGGAGCTACTTGAAAGACAATTTCCTTCCTAAAGACAATGTATTTGCTGATCGATAGTCAGATTGGCTAAAATATACATACTGGTAGAAGGGGATCTCTACCGGCGTGGTGCCAATGGCGTCCTAATGCGGTGCATTACAAGGGAAGAAGGCCGCGAGCTTCTCACGGAAATCCATGGAGGAAAGTGTGGGAACCACGCGTCTTCCCACACGTTGGTCGGTAAAGCCTTTCGGCATGGTTTTTACTGGCCTACAACACTCCAGGATGCAACCGAGCTAGTGAAGAAATGCGAAGCATGCCAGTTTTATGCGAAGCAAATTCACACACCTCAACCCTTACAAATGATAACTCCTACATGGCCATTCGCTGTGTGGGGGATGTATAACTTGGGACCTTTACCAAGAGCCGTCAGAGGTTACAAGTTCCTGTACGTTCCCATCGACAAGTTCACCAAGTGGCCGAAAGCAACTCCAGTCGCAACAATAAACAAGCAATAAGATATCAACTTCTTGCAGTCCATAGTATGCAGATATGGAGTCTCAAACAAGATCATAACTGACAATGGGACCAATTCACAAGATCTGCATTCCATGGATATTGCGAAGACCTCGACATTCAGGTCAGCTACGCATCCGTAGCTCACCCGGCAAGCAATGGTCAAGCTGAGAGAGCAAATGCAGAAATCCTAAAAGGACTCAAGACGCACACATATGAGCATATGAAAAAACACGGAGCCAACTGGATTGAAGAGCTTTCGCCCACCTTGTGCACAAACAGGACAACTCCAAACTGATCAACCGGAGAGACACCCTTCTTCCAGGTGTACGAAGCTGAAGCAGTCCTTCCTCCGGAAATCACCTTGGGGTCACTCCGGGTCCGGACCTTCGACGATGCCACGCAGGACCAGCTCCGGCGTGAAGACCTTGACCTCGTTTAAGAGGGAAGATGCCGAGCAGCTGTTCGAAACACACGATATCGCCAAGCACTCCGGCGCTATCACCAAAGGCATGTGCGTAATCGACAGCTCGAGGAAGGCGATCTGGTGCTATGGAGAATACAAACTCGAGAATGGTTAAACAAACTTTCCCCCAGCTGGGAAGGACCCTTCCGAGTGATCATAGTATCCCATCCCGGATGCGTTCACTTGGCAACCGAGGATGGGACACCGCTCCCCAATCCTTGGAACATTGAGCACCTCCATAAGTTCTACACTTAATATCACGGAGGTGAGTCTGTAGTTACATATGATGTATGTTATAGCGTCATTGTACTGAATTGGGTAGCTCCTCCAGGAGAACAACCGGACCTTTTCTAGAAGGTCTGCAAAGTTTAGGCAACACTTGTTACAGTCTCAGAGCTAAAAGTCTAGCTAGCTACCTTGGGTCAAACGAGAAATGCAACACACTTAGCCTGGTTCCGTACCCTAAGAGTGTACTTGTTTCCCCTGTACCCTGGACCTATAGTGAAAGACATCACTATGTGAAAATAGACTCCACGTGCATTTATTTTGTACAGGCTCAATATTTTTTATTTTTCTCTTTCCTGTCTATGAGAAAGTTGTGCAATTATCAAGAAACTTTAGATCAAACAATTCATATATAATTCATGTTGCATTGTATAATATTTCGGGTCTTAACATTGTTGAATGGCCTACTCGCCTGAATGACGCCAAGCCAATCTAAGTCCGGAGTGTGCTATCGACTTAGCCTGGTCCTGCATCCTAAGTACGCCACTCTACCTACACCGCGACAAGCCGAATTAAGGTGAGTCCAGAAACGATCGGACCTGGAGAATACAAGCCAATGCACTTGATTGTATATCGAATTGTGTTCGACCCAAAAATTTCATTCGGGAATAATAAGCCGCAATTGAGTTATAGATAGGAAATGGATTTTACTGTTTTTCTTAACTTCAATGTGCAGGAAAAATAAAGATATCATGATGATGGTGGATGAAGCCAAAGCTATCAAAGCTTCGACACCCCGTAAGGTGATTTGCTGTCGATGTTTCAGACATTGATAGTAGGCGTCACTGGAGCTACCAAGTTCTGGCAAATTCAGAGGGCCATCCGTCAACGTGAAGAAAAGATGGTGGGAAGAATCCCCAGTGGGGTCTGCTGTCAACGCACCGCGTGTTGATAGTGGTCTCCGCAGGAGCTACCAAGCTCCGACAACCCCAGAGGACTAACTGTCAACGCTCAACGTGTTGACAAGGTTCACTGCCAAAGCTACTAAGCTCCGACAACCTCAGGGGGCCCCTACTATCGACCACTTCGGACCTACAAACTACAAGTTCGAAGAATGCAAGTCTTCAACAAAATGCTACATCCTCTTGGTACATGTTCACAATCAAATTGTGTATATCTACCAGGGGGCCAAGTGGGACAAAGGTGTTGAAGACAAAAAATGAAATTCATAAAATTCTTGGATTTCTTTAAGCTGTAGACAAGAGATTACAAAAATGAGGAAAGGAAGAGAAGATACAAGCGGGAGATACATGGAGAGAAAGTCCTAAATCGTATGCAAGAATGAGGCGACCTTCTGGGCAACCTCCGACACGCTGGCCATGGCGGCATCTCCCTCTCCGTCGATGGGACCTTCAAGCACCGGGTCTAGTGGGAAGTGAGGATCTCGGCTTGTGTAGCACGTCAGCATGTACTCTACGACGTTCTTCGCCAGGGACTGTCCTTCGATTTCCAACCAGTCCACGATGATGTCGCCCATCTTGGTGAGCTTGTTGTCCGCTGAGTTCAACGCCTGCAACGCCAAGTCCAGCTCCGGCTCCGAGTCGTCCAGACGCACGGGACTAAAACCCAGCAGCGTCAGCACGTCATTGGCTTTGCCCAAGAAGTCCCAAACTTGTTGGGACTCCGCAGCCCTTGAGCCTTGCACCTCTTCCAAGGACCTCTTGGTCGCCGCAAGCTCCGAATCCTCCTGGGCAAGGCGCTCAACCTCTTTGGTGTTCTGCTGAATCTTTTCAGCAACTTGCCTTTCAAGTTTACCAAGCTCCTCATCCCGAAGGTGGATCTTGTTCCGGCGGTCGACCAGGTCTCTCTCCCAGCCCCGCACTTTCTTCTCCCTAGCAGTAACCTCATTCTCCCTCTTGGTGAGGTCCTGTCCCAGCTGCCAGGCCTTCTTCTCCTCTTTCTTGCAGTGCACCTCCAGCTTTTTGGTGAGCTG
This sequence comes from Tuctoria greenei, assembly GCA_036927565.1. Lineage (NCBI taxonomy): Eukaryota > Viridiplantae > Streptophyta > Magnoliopsida > Poales > Poaceae > Tuctoria > Tuctoria greenei. Next base: position 152,949,300 of record JAYESD010000005.1, on the reverse strand, counting down.
AGCGAGGCTCTTGTCACCTAGAGCCAGCTTCTGAGTAAGCTCCTCCTCCCACTTCATGAGGTCATCCCGCAGCTCTAGGAGTTTTTGCTCTTCATCTTTGAGCTTTTTCTCCTGCTCCTCAAGAGCCTCCCGACGCTTGACGAGGCTGTCGTGGATGGCGCTGAGCTTCTCTTGACGATCATTCGTTGCTTCATTAGCAGCCACGGCCTTTTCGTTGATGGCCCGTGACTGGTTGTCGAGGGATCGCACCATGCTTTCCCTCTCATCCAGCAGATGACCCCAGTACTCCAACCAGACCTTCTCCCTTTTGACCCACTCCTTGTCATCGGCCAGCCTCATCTGCACTAGCTTGGTCTTGAATTGGAGCCGGTTGCGCCACCTCATAAGAGTTTGGTGCTCCTCCTCGAGGGCCTTGCTATCGTGGTAAAAGGCTAGCTGAACTTGACGAAGGCTGGAGCAGGCATTGTCCATGGATAACGACAAAGGGATTGGCTCTGGACCTACCGGGGTCCTCTCCGATGGCTCCAGAGGGTTCTCCATAACAAAAATCGGGTCCCACTCTACAAGAGCTGTCCCCTGAGCTTCTGCGGCACTAGGGCCGCCCTCCAAGATAGCCTTGGCCGCCATCGAGGAAGGTCCTGCAACAAAAGTTTCTACCTCTGGAGTCCGCCGCGAAGGTCCCGCCGCCAGGTTATCAGCAACTGGTTCCTCAGGCGGAGGACCGGCAACTTCGTCTTGGCACCCTGGCTCAGGCGCGGGCACCTCCAGAACCACCACCTCCAGGGCAGGCGTTGAAGGTTCGGCCGGAGCTGAGGCCACTTCCGGCTCCGGTGCTGGTGCCTCCTCCGCCGCTGGTTCAGGCGCTGGCGCTTCAACCTCTAATGGTTCGGGGGCTGGCACCTCTGCAACAACCAGCTCAGGCGCCAGAACTTCATCAACCACCGGCTCCATCGCCGGGGCTTCAACAACATCTGGCTCTAGGGCCGAAACTGCAGCTACCTCCGGCTCTGAGGCCGGAGCGTCCATCATCATAGCATCCAAAACTGGAGCTTCAACCTCTGGAGCTGGTGCCGCTGGTACATCTTCATTCCCATTGTCCGGCGCTACTACAGGAGCTTCAGGAGATGACTCGAGGTCAAGAACCACGACAGCTGGCGCCGGAGCTGCCGCAACCTCAATCACCACCTGGGGCGGCGCTGGAACTAGAGCTAGAGCCTCCTCCTATACAGCATCAGATGTTGTTGCAGGAGCCGGAGCTTCAACCCCTTTTTTGGGTACCCTGTGGATGAAGGACGAAGAAACTCAAAATATGATTACAACAAAAACAATCAACTGAGGTAAAAAGTCAAATTTACCTTGGAAGGCTTCCGCTCCAGCTAGTGCAGAACCTCTTCACGGGACGCTCAACACCGAACCCTGTCGCCACTGACATAGTAGCTCCGAAATGCTCCCCGGAGCTTGCTGCCGCCGTCAGCTACGTCTTGGTTGAGGCCCCCTCAACTGAGAAGGACCCTCAGACCTAGAGCCCTTAGCAGGCTCTGGTACCAGAGTCACACGGCCGGAGCTGGAATCCTGGGGAGACGCCGATGCTAGAGTAGGTGTCGTCGTTGAAGACCTCCCCCGCCGGGGAGAAGGAGCTGTTGAGTAAGGAGCAGGCCTGACGAACCTCCCATCAGAGTCCTTCAACATCCTCTTTCGGCTGGAGGGCTCCGCCAACCATTTGCCCTTGCCTATGACTTCAGCTCTTGGCTTCGGGGCAGGAACAGAGCCACCTTCTGAAGCTCCAGGGATCGCCACCTTGGAAGTTGATCTCCTCTCCGTCAGGCCCAAGTCGTCCAACAGCGGAATCTTCCTCCGGAGCTCTCTGCACTCCTCTAGTATCATATTTAGAGGAATGAAGGCCACCGGTGGAGACACGTCGCCAGGGACGTTGTTCCCAGGCTATAACTTCTTGAGATGGGTCTTCAAGGCTTCATCATTCAAGTTGGTGCCCAAACCAACCTCAATGCGGTTGGTGTCCATCTCACTGTTGAAGGCCCAGGCAGGTCGCCCCCTAGCACTCAGTGGGGACCACCTGTTCCTCAAGAAGTTGCGAAAGACCATCTGGGGGGTCACTCCACCTTCGACACACTCCTGGATCCTGTCCAGAATGGGCCTGTACTCCCTCGACAGCTCGGCACGTCACTCCAAGTGTCGGTGTCGATGCAAGGGAGGCCTTCAGGCAGTTCTAGCCTCTCGTGTCCCTCCACAGTGATGACCACCCAATCTTTCTTCAAGTCGTCCCACTTGCCGGAAGGAAAGGACCTCAAGTACTTGAGGGGGGAGTTTTGCGCTTCATGTAGTAGAAGCCGATGAACTCATCACTCTTCCAGGTGGGGTGGACAGTGAAGAAAGTCCAAAACAACTCCACGCAAGGGGGCACACCCACCCACATCTCGCAAAATTGGAGGAAAGTCGCCAGTAGCAAGATTGAGTGGGGGCCAAGATGGTGGAGCTGCAGACCATAGAAATCTAGCAGCATCAGAAAGAAAGTGGAGAAAGGCGGTATTAAACCCACCATTGTGTACCCAAGGAAGTAAACCATATCTCCGGCTCGCTCCTTCTCGAAGGGAAGCTTGCTGCAGTGAATGTCATTGTCGAAGGAGTCATTGGACCAACCCATGTAGGTACGGACCGTAGACAACTCCTTCTTGCTCCCGATGCGGCTCATGGGAGTCCCAACTTCATCGCAGCACAGCGGGGCAAGAGATGAAAAGCAAGCGAAAGTTTGGAGGATTTGAGCGCAAGTTCAAATGAAGGCGTAAAGAATCCCCAAACGGTGCGCGCTTTCCTTCCTAAGTAAGCCCCCACAGCGCTTGGATGGAAACCGCAGAGGGGCCAACGATACAGTTCAAAAACATCACCCTGCCAACAACAATGGGGCACGGGGCCACCTTGATGATCAAGTCGAGGTCCTTACCCCAGGCGAACAGTTGTCATCATGAAAGGCGGGAAACCAAAGGGCGGTGGCCTGACTGGGCACGCGGAACCGATACGGTTTTCGTATTGGGAACCGGTGACCTTCAATTGCGTGAGATCCGCACGCGAAGATCTTACCTGCCGCATCCCGGATATGCCACGCGGCGATGGTTTAACTGCGAACCACCACCCCAACGGTAATGGCACATCCAAAGACCCTTGAAGAACCAGCACGGAAATCGAGAGATGGACCCACCTCTGGCAGAATGACTTCATCCAAAAGGTCTCTCCCAGAGGTGGGCCCAGGAAGCCACTGTCGGTACCCTGCGCACCAGATACCCTTTGGGACTGCAAAGAGCTCAAATGAACTTCACCTGTCTGAGTTGAAAACCTCCGAAGGCCCCACGTGTCATACGAAACCGAACCTACCTCCCTTCTATGGTTAGTCCCACGTGTATCATTAAACCGGAGCTACATTCCCTACACGGGAAGGCACCAGACTAGATACCTTTATGGCACCCCGGACCTAACCCCCGACGGAGGGAAGCTCCGGATCCGACACATGTACAACAATGTCGGACCTACCCGTCCAAGACGATAAGCTCCGGAGCTGTCACGCGTCCAACCGCCGGACCTTCAACCTCAACAGGCAGAGTGGTGGACTTCCAGCGGCTCGGACCTTCAAGGAACATTAAAGACCTTAAGACCCGATTAAGTGCCATTAATGCTATCTTAATGGCACACGATCGGAGGGCCCTTAATACCAGTAACACCACTGTCAAGGCACGTTACTATGCTATTAAGAGTAATTAAGTACATTAATTGTGTATTAAGCATCAGTAACCGCCAGGGCCACATGTCGGGCCAGGCTAAACGATGTAACGACCAGTCCTTGTACTATAAAAGGATTGGTCGAGCGATACACGAGGGGGGACAAGTCCACACACGCCCACGTACGCTGTGACTTGGACACTCTGCTCTTACACACAAGCGCTCAGACGCTCAATACAACAACAACACACACCCGTGGAGTAGGGTATTACGCTTAGGCGGCCCGAACCACGTAAATCCTTGTGTTTCTAACCGAACTACAAACTCCGCGGGTTACCAATAGTGGTACCAGGGGAATTGCCAGAATCACACTCCAACAGATCAAAAGCATCGAAATTCTAGTGTTGGAGGTCCTCGACACCACCCTCTAGAGCAACACCTTCTATTGCGTGCAACAAACATACAAATGAAGCATTACAATCTATAAGTGCTCATATATTACTCAATATGTCATGACATGCATGAATAATGCAGTTATGTGGTAATCCATGTTATTAAGTTGATATCATAGCCTACTAACTAGTCACAATTAATTTTTATATGTTAGAAAAGTTCCAAGTCATTTCGGAGGATATTAAAGAACTTCTAGTAAATTTTCAGAATAGGAAGACTAGACTAGTCCACACTGGGACTGGACAAGTCCGTTCAATAACAGAAAGGAAATCAGGCTAGTCCGCAATGGTACCAGACAAGTCCGTTATGGCCAGGTTTTTGGCGAATTTTCAACTAGGGCATAATTTGAGTTAATATGGAACCACAATTTACGTAAAAAAGATGCCTCTAAGGTATTTACCATGAATCCAAGGGTTCAAAGGTCGATAATTGGGTGCTACACTTAGATCTTGACGTCTAGGGTTGATGGTGAAGAGTTGGTCGAGAACTGATGATGATGTTAATGAATTGACGAAGATCGATCTTGCTTGATCCTCCTATCCACGTCCTCTTTCATCTGGCTGCAATATCCTCTCTCCTCGATGGCGGCTCCCACGAACTAGGCTTAGGGTTTTCTTCAGTTATGGCGAACAGATGAGAGGGTGGGTGTTGGGGTGTTTATATAGGGTGGAGGTGGTATGGTTTGGGTGGAGGTGGTAGGGTTTGGGTGGAATTTGAGTTTAAGGCGATGGAGGACGAGTAGGGGTCGTGGTGGGGTACACTGAGGTTGGGCTTGACGTTCTTGGCCAACTTAAGGCAATTACCTAATAACTTGTCGTGGATAAAGAAATAGAATCCGAGTCGAGCACACCGGACTAGTCCAATAGGTGGTTAGACCAGTCTGATATTGAACAGAGAGTAGAACGAACTAGTACGGCAGAAATCAGGACAAGTTCAATCCGGACAGGGGAGCAAAACATACAAGTCCGGTATGGGTTCGGACAAGTCAGGATGTTCATAAAACTTATAAAAAACTAGACCAAATGGGAAATTATCGGAAACCTCTGCAAAGTTCCAGTAGGGGAGATCAGACTAGTTCGTACTAAAGAACGGACAAGTCCGGGGAAACAACAGAACCGATTTTGGACTAGTTCACAGCAAAAGCACACAAGTTCAGAGATCAACAAAGGCAAAATTGGACAATTCCGGGGTCTAGTTCGGACAAGTCAGCACTGACACAGACTTTTAACTCCAGTTTTGGTTCGAATTCATTTTAAACTTGTTCCTTTTTATGTTTCTTAATGTTAATCATGTATAAGAATGTATGCAATGCATGATGGATGAAAATGAGGGTGTTACAAGCATCCAAGAGACATGCGAAGATGCAAAAGATAGATGACATATTATTTACATGTATCGACTACAAAAATAAGATTGCTTGGATAGATACTACAGTAATCCAATCTCATTTGGTGAAAAGAGGTTTCAAATAAAACTACACAATATGGACAGAGCACGATGAGTTAGATACACATGAAGTGGATAAAGATGACGATAGAGGTTCAGATGATGATAATGTTCATATTGACGATGGTAGTGACAAATAAGATGGTGATGATGATGTGTTCGATTGTGAGGAGATGTTGCATCACATTGAACCATATGTATTGATTTTTATGGGAGAAGTAAAGGTTTAAGTAAAAAAGGAGACATTGCAAAATGCGGCGACAAAGATTTTATATGATGAATCAAAGGGTTGTGATAAAGAGTTTACTACATTGCGTGCAGTCCTAGAACTAAAAAATTTAAAGCCACACACGGATGGTCGAATTTAAGTTTCTCTGATGTTTTGAATCTTTTGGCAGAAATTCTCCCAAATTCCAATAAACCGCCCAAAAGCAGTTATAAAGTGAAGAAGCTTCTTTGCCCGATGGCACTAGGTGTGACAGAAATACACATTTGTGTGAACCATTGTATTCTGTATCGCAAAGAGCATGAGCTCACAACTAGATGCCCCATCTGCTGTGTCAGTAGATACAAGAAGGACTAAATTCACCAGTATGTTACCAAAACGAATAAGACCCAAAAGAATAAGAAGTGTATTATTGGCTCTGAAGGTGATGCTGATAATACTTCTGACAATGCAGGTGGGAAGAATGAGAGAAAAATTCATGACTTGGTGATGCGGTACCTTCCCATAATTGATCACTTGGAGCATTTGTTCTCAAACCCTAGGGAGGCTGAACTTATGCGTTGGCATTCTGAGTAGCGCACGAAGAATGAAAAACATATTCGACATCCTGGTGATGCAACCCATTGGAAAATTGATATTCAATATTCACAATTTGCAAAGGAAATCAGAAATAAAAGGTTTGCCTTGGGTACAGACGGAATGAATCCGTTTGGTGAAAAATGGAGCATCACAACACATATCCCGTTGTTTTAACGATGTACAACCTACCGACGTGGTTGTGTCACAAAAGGAAATATATTTTATTATCTATTCTTATCCAAGGTTCAAAACAACCCCGCATCGAAATTGACAAGTTGGGACCTTTAATGGAAGATATCGTGAAATTGTGAAATGAAGGAGTACATACATGGGATGAGTACAAGCGGGAGTATTTCACACTAAGAGCAACGATATTCGTTAATGTGCATGATTATCCCGGACTGTTTACATTATCGAGACAAATGAAAGGAAAGAAAAGTTGCGTAAGGTGCGTGGATGGAACTGTATTTCTATACCTCATTTCATCCAGAAAGACAGTGTACATGAGACACGGTGATTCTTGGTAGATACACACAAGTATAGGTAGATGAAAGAACAATTTAATAACAAAATCAAAAAAGATAATGCACCAAAACCTTATAGTGGAAAACTCGTGTTCAAAAGCATCGAGAACATTCATATTGCTTTCGGTAAGGTCAAAAAATGTAAAGGAACAACGAGAAAGAAAAGTACATCTCCGCATGATACAACAAACATGACTTTAAAGAAACAATCAAATTTTTTCAAGTATCTTCCATATTGGAAGAACCTGAAATTTTGCCATGTTATTCATCTGATGCACGTTACAAAGAATGTATTTGACACCATCATTGGGAACTTGCTAGACATTCCGAGTAAAAAAAAAAAGAACAGATTAAAATCACGTATGGACCTAGTAAATCTTGATATGAGACAAGTGCTTCACTCGGTAGAAAAGGCGAACGGCAAGCATTACCTTCCTCCAGCAAGCTACAACTTGACACTACAGGAGAAAAAGGCAATTTGCGAATGCTTGCATGTGATCAGAGTGCCCACGAGTTTCTCATCCAATATATGCAAACTAGTCTCAATGAAAGACATGTATTTATTAGGCTATAATTCTCACGATGTCACATGATGATGACAATGTTCGTTGCCATTGCAATAAGGGTCATCAGACCTGAGCATATAAAAGTTGTCATGACACATTTGTGTTACCTCTTCAATGCAATATCGCAAAAGGTGATAGCACGTGAAGACTTAGACTATTTGAAAATGTACATCATCGAGACTATGTGCAAGCTTGAGATGTGTTATCTACCATCGTTTTTTGATATGCAAGTACACCTAATCATACATCTTGTTGATTAGACAAAAGCATTGGGGCCACTATATTTACATCATATGTTTCCGTTGGAAAGATATTTAGGAGTATTAAAAGGTTATGTGCGGAACCGTGCTCACCCAGAGGGTCAATTATGGAAGGATACACCACTGAAGAAATGATTGACGGTTGCGCTGATTACATCAAAGATGGAAAGAAGATAGGTGTGCCTATACAAGTATATGAGGGTAGACTACGTGGGAGAGGCAAAGTGGGTAAGAAAACATTTATCATTCAAGGTTACAATAATGTACACCGTGAACATTTTGGTGTACTACAACAGCTTACAATAGCTGAGCCGTACATCTAGGAACACCAAATTGAGCTTCGCAAAAAAAAAACAAGGCCGCAAAGAGGACTAAATCATGAAAGAGCACATAAGACATTTTACTGAATGGTTAATGGACAAAAATATATCATACGGAAACTCTGTAGAAGAGGCAACAATGAAGAAGTTAGCTTATGGCCCATCTGCTTTCGTGACATCATGGCAAGCATATGACATCAATGGTTACCCATTTTACACTAAGGAAAAAGACAGTAAGAGTGATGCACAAAATAGTGGTGTTCATTATGATCCACAAGGGCAAAAGACCACATACTTCGGGTTCATAGAGGAAATATGAGAATTCGATTATAGCGAAAGAATGCTAATGCCCGTATTTAAATGCCAATGGGTCAAACATCCTGATGGTGTGAAAGTGGACAACTATGGGCTGACACTGAGAGACTTAAACAAAGTGGGTTATAAAGGTTACCTGTGGGTTCTCGCTGATCGTGTTGCAATAGTTTTTTATGTACAAGATCCAGGAACTGGGAAGATGCACGTAGTTGTTTCTGTAAAGAAAAATATTGTTGGAGTTAAGAATGTGAGAGATAATGGAGAGGAATATAATCAATATGAAGAGATGTACCTTTTCACCGAATAAGAAAACATCAAGCGCATAGAGAAAAGCATTAAAAAGGATTTTAAACACTATATGCGAGGAGATGTCAATGCTAGAAAAAAATGTATGATATATATTGTATATATTTGTAATATTACCATGAAGCTTGAATATTTTAACTTGTTCATATATGTAGGTATGTGTATATCATGTATATGTATATATTATTATATATACGTCTAAATGATATAAATATATATATGTACATATACTATGATATATACATATATATAATATATTACTATAAAACGCTCTGAAAAGTATTATTTGTTTATTAGTCCTCTTCACAGTCGGTCGGTAAGAAAAATCCATTTGTGAAAACATAGGGGGCATCACAAGCGGTCCGTATAAAAGATAGCATGAATATATGCACTACTGCATGCGGTTCTTTATTAATAGCGGCCTGTTAAAACAATGTCTTTACCCAAGCGGTTTTTTATTAAAAACCGCTTGTGATGTTTGAACTAGTATAGGCGGTTCTTAATTAATAGCTGTATATGAAAAGAATGTATTTACTCAGGCGGTTTTCCATTAAAAATAGACTGTGATGTTTGTAATAGTTCAGGCGGTTCTTTGTTAAACTGAGAAATTCATGTTTTTACCCAAACAGTTTTTTATGGAAGACCCCCTATGATGTTTAATCATCACAGGCGGTTATTGTTTCACTTGACATGACAACCACATTTTTTTACGGACCGCCCGTGTTTTAAAAATGAGGCGCTTGTAATAATTGGTTTTGTAGTAGTGGAAATAAATATAAAATGTCAGTCAACTGTCAAGCCTAGGGCACACCATTTGTTTTCCAAAAGGCTGTGGTGCATTTCACTAAGTAGGTGAAAAACAAAATTTACATGAGCAAACAGGGAGCTCCTGATATGCTAGACATTACAACGGGAATTAAGAGGGGCCAGTATGGCCCCAAGGTGCTTACACCCAGCTAGTGACTATGTCTTCAGCTTGTCCAACAAAATTAACATGTCCTCCATGGTGTTCTACCTTTTCTCTGAAAGATTGTCACGTTTCTTTCTCACCAAATGGACCATAGCACCGCTATGATCATAAAATGGAGACCCTTGCTCCTGGGATCAGTGGATATCATGGTCAGTTCATGAAACCAGTGAATGAGCAATGGAGTGGCTCCCCAATGAACCGGGTGGAGACGATCTTCCTGCACCCACACATTTACCTTTGCCTAGATTTGGTGCAACACCTCACAATCACACAAAACGTGTTGCACAGTCTCTAGATAGCGATAACACATCGGATAGAAATAGTTATTTGGCCATTCCCTGCCTTGCAGCTTGTCCGAAGTCCAAACTTGGCTTTTTAAGAGTAGCCATCAGAAGGTCTAGTACCTTGGCAGTGCCCACACAGTCCAGATCATAAATGGGATCTGCGAGCATGTACTTTCTTCGAATTGCAATCGGTACGTCGAGCAGGAGTATTTAAAAGAGAATGATAATCTCCAATGAATGGGGTCTTAGCTATTGGGTTAAAAAGGCTGTCATGCCTCCTCCACCATAAACCAAAGCCTGATGAAGTGGACAATTTTGTCTGCTGTGACTGCAGATAGGGTATAACGAACCCAGTTGAAATTTTGTAGAGCTTGGGCATCTGTTTGTTGTTTCGCTCAGCTGCCTTGTACAGTTCAGGGAAGAGTAGGGCCGGGGCCACACCTTGCAAACAGCTGGACTGTCAAAACCTAGCCCGACAGCCATTCCCAACCGGAACCTTTGTGGCCGCTGCGTATAGGTTCCCCTGGGTTGTCTTCTATTTTTCTTTCCGTGTTCCATAATTCTAATCCTACACACTGATGGTCCATCCAACAGTTTCTAAGAATCGATTCAACATTTTGAAAAGATAAAGTCAACATTTATTATCCACTAATATAATTTTTCACACAAAATGTTGAACTAAAATTTTCAATATGTTGAGCAGTATATGAAAACAAAGGTTTACGGAATATATAGTCGAATAAAATAGATTTACATTGGATCTTATTTATGTATTAATTATAATAAGAAAATATATGAAAATCTATTTAAAAATATAGCTAACATTTAATAAAAAATGAGTTTGAAGTTTTTAGCTCAATGAAAATACCCGAGTGCATGATCCATTCATTGGTTCATCTACCTCTACACCTCTATGCTCCTTTGCATGTGAATTCTATGCCTAGTTTTGGCACCACTTTCCTCCTTGTGCACTGGTGGCGGAGCCTCCCACCAGATTTCGTGCTCCTTCGAGGCCTTCCTTCCCTCCCCTTGATGAAAGAGAATCGACCGACATTCGACAGACTCGTGTGTGCCTCCTTATGAAATATCTTGAGATGTGGTTGTATCTGCATGTTATGTAGAGGCTTGAATGTATTTTAGTTATCTAAAAAGTTGTGTACTATAGTTACCAAAACACATAGCATAAACAACGACTATTACTTTATGCATCACATCTTGGATAATTTAGCCGTATTTGATAATGGTCCACTAAGATTGACTTCAACAGGAGACCTAAATGGGTTAGCATTTGCAAAATGGCAACCATAGTGCTAACAGGTCCTACAGAGTACCCAAAAAGATTGAAAACGGGTATCGAGGAGAGAGAATACCTTAAATTGGTGATCTGCTCACTTGAGGTAAACTGGGTGCGTTATTGGAGATGGAAAAGCTAGGCAAACATCCATTTGCCTACTCATTTTGTGTGACGCCCGGTTCCAAAAAAGAACCAAGCTAATGCATATGTGTGCCCAGGATGTTCATCACACATACACGAGTGCAATCACAAAAGGATATACAGAAAAATTACCGCAGAACAAGATTAATTAATCAAATTTTATAACACAAACCCGATTATCCTCAAATACAACCTCTAATGAATATTTATGACAAGTTCAACTAATGCAGCGGAAATAAACTAATTAAGCGACTAAGCAAACTAAGCATAAGGGATAGCGCAGCTCCAATAACACCACAGGCAAGCTGAAGGTAAACACGGCCTAGAACTCCGCATTATCACCATTAAACTCCCAATCCTGACCTGCAATTGTTGGGGGAGGGATTGCAAGAGTAAGTACATGTCGTACTCAGCAAGTGTGGAAAGTATGACATGTGGCTTATTCAAATGACGACAATAATAATGGCAATGTACTGAAAAATACATTAAAGCATTTGAAAAGCAATATATTATATTTATAAGAATCTAACCCATCATAATCATAAGTAATATCATAATACCAGTCCACAATTCACCATCCTCATCAATAATTCCAGATTTGACCATTTGCCAATAACCATATTCAATACCAGAAATTAATCCATAACCATAATACCAACCATAACCATCCCAAATACCATCCCAATACCAAGTACCCTCTAATCATGGAAGTTGTCCAGGTGCTCATAACCGGGAGCACCGCTATCAAGATAGTTTTACACTCTGCAGAGGTTGTACCACTTTACCCACATCTTCGTTATTTCATCACCTTTCGGTGACTAAGAACCTCTATTATGTCGTCTCACACTTCCATCGGTGTGTGGCCAAGAGATCGCAAAATAGCCTTCACAAAGGGATTACTAGCCTATTTAGACCCCACTGAGGTTTCACCGGTGGCGATGTCTCCAACTGGGCACATCTTCAACCAAGGGCCCTCTCTTGAGCCATTCGGATCCCAGGGTAGTCCCGCCAATCATCAACAATCCCAATTTGACTACCCCTTCCCCAAGCATCCACAATGGTCCAAACAGTACTAGCAAAGCCCTAATTACTCAGCTACGCCGCACCCATACTTAGACTTGTGGTGGCACTGTAGTCCTGGCTTATTCTCGCATGAACCGGTCCTTAGATCTAAAGCAAGCAAACCACCGTAACATCCAACCCATCCACATACCAGGCTTGCTTAGATCACCCATTACCATACTGTATTCACCAGTTCATGTTAATCCATATACCATTAAAGCATAATTAAATAATATAGTGGTTTCCCATCCCAATTAATTAAGCAATGCAAAAGGTAAAAAGCCCTTCCCGACTATCTACCATAAATTTCAAGCGAAAAGGGTGGTCAAACAACGCTAGTAAACTTCCTACCATAGGATTCCCATCAAATTGACACAGCATGCAGTTTTACAAACAAAACATTTATTTTAAAAATAGGATCAATATGCTTCAAGGAAACTTGCCTTGCTCTTGCTGTTGATTAGGATCAAAGCCTTCAAACTCTTGGTGATGTAGATCCTCCGCGGCACTCTCTAGCGCAAATCCGTCTCATCCACACAATAAACACACAAGACAAGAAACACAATCAAAGAGTGCACAAATATTACTCAATATGACATGACATGCATGATTGATGCAAATGCAAGGTAGAACTTGTTATTAGATTGCTTTTAATGATCACTAACTAGTTCTAATAGATTTTAACAAGTTTATACAGGTTTTGATGTGATTAGGTCAAATTTTAGAATTAATTTGATGCAATTTAACCAGGAGGACCGGACTAGTCCGCTAGGGACCAGACAAGTTCGCACTCTGCGAGATCAGCAGATTAGGGTTTTCTAGATCGACGTGAATCTGGAGATTAGGTGTTGAATTCTCGTAAGGAAAAGATAATGGAAGGTATACCAGGTGTTTAGGACTCCAATGAATCAAGAAACTTGGAGGTAGCACTTGTATCTTGGTGATCTAGGATTGGTGATGAACTTGGAGATGAATTGGTGGTGAAGAACGAAAACTTGGTGGAGATCTTGATCCTCTTTCGTTTCCTCCTCCTCTTCTTCTTGCTTGGGATCTTCTCCTCCTTCCTTGATGGTGGCTCCCCACGAACTAGGGTTTGGGTGGGTGGAAAAGTGGCATATAGATGTCAAACCAAGCGGTGGGGCTGTTTATATAGGGGTGGAGGCTAGGGTTAGATGGATTTCGAGTTTGGGAGGAGTAGAGGCCGGTTTAGAGTCCCACACGGGCTCTAAAAGAGTTAGGCACGACGCCCCTAGGCCCACTTAACGTGAAACCCAAGAAACAAGTCGTAAAACAAAAGATCAACTCGGAGTCACGAAATATCGGACAAGTCTGGCCAAAAATCGGACAAGTCCAACTTTAAAAGAGAGGAAAACAGACAAGTATGCTGGAACACCGGACTAGTCCGGAAAAGTCCAAGGGCATAGCAAATTTTCAAGGATTCTTGGAATATCGGACTAGTCAGCACAAAATCGGACAAGTCCAAAAGTTTCCAGAGGCAAAATCGGACTAGTCCGCAGCAAAAATGGACAAGTCCATTTTTAGTCAGAGAGAAATCGGACAAGTCCTCAGTAAAATTGAAATAGTCCGCACTTTCCTGCGTTTTAAGTACAGTTTTGCTCCAAATCAATTTTAAATGCTTCGAATCAATTTTAAACTCATTCCTCTTGTTGTGGGTTAATGTTAAACATGTATATGAATGTATGCAAGGCATGATGCATGAAAATGAGGGTGTTACAAACCTACCCCCCTTAAAATGAATCTCGCCCTTGAGATTCGACACGGAAGAGAGGAGATAGGGAAATTTCTTCTTGAGATCATCCTCCAAATCCCACATCGCTTCTTTTTCTGTGTGGTGCTTCCATTGAAATTTACACCATCTAATAACCTTGTTCCTTGTGACTCTCTCCTTGGTTTCCAAGATTTTGACCGGTTGTTCGGCATAAGTCAAATCTTCTTCTAGTTCCAATTCTTCCATTGGCACTTGTTCTTCCGGTACTCTCAAACACTTCTTGAGCTGGGAAACATGAAAGACATCATATACGTCTGAAAGATGAGCTGGCATCTCCAACTTATATGCTACTTCTCCTCTTTTGTCCAAAATCTTGAACGGTCCAATATAGCGAGGTGCTAGCTTTCCTCTTATGTTAAACTTCTTATGACCCCTCATTGGTGACACCTTGAGTTAAACAAAATCTCTCACTTCAAAGGCTAATTTCCTTCTTCTATTGTCCGCATAGCCTTTTTGCCTTGATTGGGCAGCCCTCAAGCTCTCACGAATTATTTGGACTTCCTTTTCGGCTTCTTGCAACACATCCGGACCAAATACTTGAGTTTCTCCTACCTCATTCCAGAATAAAGGTGTCCTACACTTCCTCCCTTAAAGCGCTTCATACGGTGACATTTTCAAGCTTGCTTCGTAACTATTGTTGTATGAAAATTTTGCGTATGGCAAGCTTTTGTCCCAAGTTTTCCCATGCTTTAAAGCATAAGCTCTTAACATGTCCTCCAAAATCTGATTGGTCCTCTCGGTTTGTCCATCCGTTTGAGGATGATATGCTGAACTAAAATTCAACCTCGTTCCCAAAGCTTCATGCAATTTTTGCCAAAATCTGGAGGTAAATTGAGAACCTCTATCTGAGACTATCTTCTTAGGGACTCCATGTCGACACACAATATGATCCACGTATATTTTGGCAAATCGTGCAGCTGTATATTCGGTCTTCACAGGGACAAAATGAGCTGACATGGTTAAGCGATCCACAATTACCCAAATTGAGTCATACCCGGACTGAGTACGTGGTAACCCAACTATGAAGTCCATTCCAATTTCTTCCCACTTCCATTCCGGAATCTTCAACGGTTGTAATAATCCGGCTGGCCTTTGATGTTCCGCCTTCACTCGTTGGCACACATCACACAATGCCACATATTCAGCTATGTCCTTTTTCATGCTATCCCACCAATAGCAAGCCTTCAAGTCTTTGTACATCTTCATACAACTGGGGTGAATCGAGTATGGTGAGTCATGTGCCTCCTTTAATATTGTCTCCCGTATGTTCTTTACATTAGGCACATCGATCCTCTTTCCAAACCAAAAGGTACCATGTTCGTCTTCATCAAATCTGAATTCTCTCCCTTCCTCGATCCTTTCCTTGATTTCCTTGATCTCCTCATCTGCAGTTTGTGCCTCTCAAATTTCTTGCTCCAAGGTTGGGTTTAACTCCATCATCTCCATATCATTTACAAATCCGAGGTTGAACGTCTTAAACTCCTCACATAACTCGAATGGCAATCCTCGAATCATGAGTTGGTGACTTACTCCTTTTCTACTCAAAGCATCGGCCACTACATTGGCTTTTCCCGGATGATAGTTGATCCCCAAATCATAATCTTTGATGAGCTGCAACCATCTCCGTTGCCTCAAGTTCAGATCTGTTTGTGTGAAAATATACTTCAAACTCTTATGATCCGTATAAATTTCACACCTATGTCTAAGAATACAGTGCCTCCAAATCTTCAATGCATGTACCAGGCTGCGAGTTCCAAATCATGCGTTGGGTAATTCTGCTCATGTTTCTTTAGTTGTCTTGATGCTTAGGCGACCACTTGACCTTCTTGCATCAATACACATCCATGTCCTTGTCTCGATGCATCGCAATAAATGTCAAAACTCTTGCTCACATCCGGCAGTACCGAAACTGGGGCTGTTGTCAACCTCCTTTTCAACTCCTCGAAACTATTTTGACAAGTTGGAGTCCATTGGAAAGCCTTTCCCTTCAGTAGCCACTCCGTCATGGGCTTGGCTATCTTGGAGAAGTCCTTGATAAACCGACGGTAATATCCAGCCATCCCAAGAAAACTTCTTATTTCCTTGACATTTTGTGGCGGCTCCCACTTCAACACGCCTCTCACTTTTCCGGGTTCAACCGATACTCCTCCTACTGAGATTATATGACCCAAAAATGACACCTCTTTCAACCAAAACCGACACTTGTTGAACTTGGCATACAATTGATGCTCCCTCAATTTCTGCAACGTAAGCCTCAAGTGTTCCTCATGTTCCTTCTCATTCTTCGAGTAGATCAAAATGTCATCAATGAACACCATGACGAACTTATCCAAGTACTCCATGAAGACCTTATTCATGAGGTACATAAAGTAGGCAGGCGCATTTGTCAATCCAAAGGACATCACGGTGTACTCATAAGATCCATACCGTGTGTAGGATCGAAGAGCACGTGAAAAGATACCAGAGGGGGGTGAATGGTAGATTTAAAAATCTTACACAGCGGAAACAATTAAACACCAAACCCTTTCGGCAGAAAAATGATCTGTTAAAGAAATCGTGTGTGAGACTAATCTAAACGTGTTTCACCGTGACAAAAGTGATAGATATCAGAGAGAATCAAGTCATGAAGACAACACAAAAATAATCACTCAAATCCGTCGAGAAAAAATCAAGTTATGATCGAAAGATCAAACAATGGTCAATTTGCCCTACCCGAGAAAAAACGGTTCTGGAACGCTGCAAAGAAACTCGTGTATATCATATACCAAAAATCCAATGACTGTGAAATTTTTACATATGATAGACAATCAAGTTGTGAAGATTACCCAAAAAGAATCACGTCAATTGGATCTGTAAAACTCGAGTTATGATAAAACCACTGACGAAAGGTAGTGCTGTCCAGAAACTCAACGAGTAAAACTTGTCTGGAACAAGTCGGACGAACAAGGCACAAAAGTTCCTTCAAACTACGAATTTTATTCAATAGAACACAAGAGGAACAGCCCCAAAATCGTCTACCACGAGCTCTGGGCTCCCTTGCTTATATAACCAGCCCTTAGGCCAACCCAATATCAACTAGGACTCCAATCCTACTCAGATCACGAATCGTAACTTTCCATAACTGCTCAAGATTCTTCTATACGCAGATAGAAGCAATCTTAAGACTTCCAAACACCTTAGGAACGTATCCCACATTCCTAAACAACTCAAATTCGTGACCCACACGAAATCCTAACATAACCAACTCAAATCTTTCCATATTTGAGTCAAACCCGACTCAGCCGCAGCCTGAGTCCATAACCTAGTCGGTTGGACCTTTCCGACCAATTCTTTACGTCCACATCTCTTCATCACGTCTCGGAACCATGTAGCCACGTCCATGCACTCCTTGCACACGTGCAAACATCTTCCTTCGACGTCCAGTAACCTTCATATGCACCGCCCTTGATTCAATCATCCTGTGCGACCTCCTGATCAGCTCAACCACAGTTCCTTCCGAACTTGGTTGTTGGAACCCCATCTCCTCCCCGAGACTAGTCCAATGGATCCCGTCACCAGCCATGACTTGAACTCAAGCAACACCTGCAAATGAATAAACAACCAATCCATACGAGCCCAAGTCCTCGACTTGACTCAAGTTAGTTCCGAACACAACATCCTATGTGAGAGCCTCAGATAAGCATGTTGCAAAACCACAGTAACGTGATATCATCCATATCAACCAAAACGCACCAAAAACTTAGCAATGAATACTAAGCCATCTTTCCAATCATGTAAAGCAAGTACGAAACATTTAAAATGAAAAGCAAAAGCACCGCGGTCAAGTTCCGGACCTTGCCAGAGCAACCCGGAGCTTGAGCCGGAGCTAACAAAAGCTAGTAGAATCTAGCGCCAGAGCTTACCAAAAACTAGTACAACCAAGCTCCCGCCGGAGCTTACAAAACTAGCAGGGCCTAGCGCCGGAGCTAACCAGAACTAGTCGGAACTAGTAAACCCAAAAGCCGGAGCTAGAAAAAACAACTCGGAGCTTAGCAAAAACATGTCAGAGCTATCAAAAACATGTCAGAGCTATCAAAGACATGTCGGAGCTAAAGACATGCCGGAGCTAAAGATAAAGCTCACCGGAGCTGACCAAAGCTAGTCGGACCTAGCATCGAACGTAACCGGAGCTACCCAAACCAAGCCGGACCTACCGTCGGATCTTGCTGTAGCTCAGAGCTAGAGTCGGACCTTGATAAAAAAGGTGTTTTGGTGATATTTAAAAACTTTTATCATCAAAGCCAAGTGTATTCACTACAAGCCAATGTATTAAGCACATATAGGTCTTACAATCTCCCCCTTGATGAATGCATTAGCAACACCATTTAAATCCGAACATTGGCTTATTCACATAAAAGTTTTGAAGGAAATTTCTCCCCTTTTATAAATCAAAAGACAATCTCTCCCCCTTTATTATCTCTCCTTATGCCCATATTTTCTTTCTCTTCATGCTTATCTCTCTCCCCTTGGCAATGTATTCAGCAAGTCATGAGCATATAAACAAATTATCTCTCCAACTTTAGTTGTTATGAGCATATTATAACATATACATATAAACAAAGCTCATCCAAGTCATACTATCAAGTACCTTACATTATCACATCAATGAGATACATAAAGTAGTGTAAGCCATGCTAGAGATCAAATGTAATTTTCAATTTAAGCAAGTCATGATCTCACAAACTTAACTATTTCAATACCTGAAAGCATGACACTTGTTGCTGCATTTTGTTATTTTTCAAAGCATAAATTTAGATCATATGATATTTGCAAGAGATTATATGCGCATCTGCCTTATTCTAACCAACCAAGCCAAGCCTATGTCATTTGACAATCACAAGCTTAAGGACATGGTTTTAGTCATACACAACTTCTTCCAAGTTCATATCTAAGTGCAATGACAAGCCATCTCAAAAGAAGAAGTGCGATACAAGCATATTCTCTTGATCTTTTCTCAATTTATATTTGTTCATAAAAACTCAACATTTGAGTTGATTACTTGATTAATTCTTAATGATTAAAAGCATTTGTGAGCATGCAACAAGTTCAAAACAGCAAGAAAGTTCGACCATGACAAGATTTAGTGTAAGTAATTATTCCAATTACTAGACATGGCAAAAACTACAAAATGTATAACATGAGTAATGTAGTAAGAACTTTCAGCATGTAAAAGGAATCACAAAGTCATATATGTATGAAATACTATGCTCATATTATTTTAATTTCAAATTCACACATAGACTTCCCAAGTTTCAAAAACTCCCCCTCAATTTAAGCCATGAGGATGCATAACCCCTATTTCACTACGAATGTAACAAAAACGAGTGAAATCCAAAGGTTTTGTAAAAATGTCAGCCAATTGTTGTTCGGTATCTACATGGTGAAGCACAATGTTTCCTTTTTCAACATTATCTCTGAGAAAGTGATACCTAATATCAATGTGCTTAGTTCTAGAATGTTGCACGGGGTTTTTGGCAATGCAAATAGCACTAGTGTTATCACAGAACAGTGGAACACTATCTAGATCAACCCCATAGTCCTTAAGTGTTTGAACAATCCAAAGAGTTTGTGAGCAAGCACTAGCAGCCGCTACATATTCAGATTCGGCTGTGGATTGTGCAACTGAATTTTGTTTTCTAGAGGACCAAGCAACAAGAGAATTACCAATAAAATGACAAGCACCGGAAGTACTTTTCCTATCAATCCTACAACCCCCAAAATCAGCATCCGAAAAAGATTTCAAAGTAACGGTTTAGGAAGAAGGAAGAAAAATGCCAAATTCTTGAGTTTCATGTAAGTACCTGAGAATTCTTTTGACGGCTTGACGATGTGAAACACGTGGGGAAGCTTGAAACTATGCACAAAGACATACACTGAATTGTATGTCCGGTCTTGATGCCGTGAGGAACAAAAGTAATCCGATCATGCTTCTATATTCTTTTTGATCCACGGATTCACCATCTTCATCAAGTTCAAGTGTTGTTGCTGTTCCCATTGGTGTCCGAAGAGGCTTGCTTTTGTCTATGTTGAAGCGCCTTAGGAGGTCTTTGGTATACTTCGTTTGATGCACAAAGGTACCCTCCTTGGTTTGCTTGATTTGCAGCCCCAAAAAGTAAGTGAGTTCACCCATCATACTCATTTCAAATTCGGAACTCATCATTGCTGAAAACTTGGACACAAGATCATGAGAAGCACAACCAAAGATAATATCATCCACATACACTTGAACAAATAATGAGGCATTGCCATGTTTAAGCACAAAAAGAGTTTTATCAACCTTGCCCATGGTAAACCCCTTTTCAAGTAAGAATGTTTTTAACCTAACATACCATACTCTAGGGGCTTGTTTGAGACCGTATAAGGCTTTGGACAGTTTGTAAACATGATTAGGAAAATCTGGATTTTCAAAACCCGGTGGTTGTTTGACATAAACCTCCTCATCTATGTAGCCATTAAGAAAAGCACTTTTAACATCCATTTGATATAGCTTAAAACCTTTAGATGTTGCAAAAGCTAACAAAATTCTTATGTCTTCTAATCTAGCGACAGGAGCAAACGTTTCATCAAAATCTAGACCTTCAACTTGAGTGAAACCTTGAGCAACCAACCTAGCCTTATTCCTAACCACAACCCCATCCTCACTTTGTTTATTTTTAAATATCCATTTAGTTCCAATTAAAGTGTGACCTTGAGGTGGAGGTACAAGTTTCCAAACATTATTTCTTTCAAAATTTTCTAACTCTTCTTGCATGGCAATAATCCAAGATTCATTAGTGAGTGCGTGTGATATATCTTTGGGTTCAAAAGAAGCAACAAAAGAAAAATGAGCATGAGAGTTTGGATCGCAAAACCTGGACCGTGTGACTCGTTCGTGCAAGCTTCCAATCATCTGTTGTGGGGGATGATCTTTGTAAAACCGTAGGGGAACAGATGTCTCACAAGCTTCTTCTTCATTAGGTTCATTGTAGATTGATGAGCTTGTGACTTGTGGATGATCAGGACCAGCATAGGTGATAGCCGGAGCTTGTTCAATGTCCGGAGCTGGACACGTGTCAACTTCGGAACTACTAGGTAGTATCACCGGCTCTTCTTCATGTTCGAAAATACCCTCCCCCTGAGGATACAGATCTGGTCCTGCAACACCGGAGCTAGTACCTGGTCTAGCTTCATCAAAAGACACTTCACAAGTCTCCACAATTTTGTTAGTGTCAAGTAAAAGCACGCGGTAGCCTCTAGTATGAGATGGATAACCAAGAAACATGTCATCAATGGATCGAGGTTCAAATTTATCAAGATTACCATGTTTCTTAACAAAGCATTTGCAACCAAAGACCAGAAAGTGTGTAACACTAGGCCTATGTCCAAACCGGAGCTCATATGGTGTTTTACCTAGCTTAGCACGCAAGAAAACACGATTTGAGACATAACAAGCGGTTGCTAACGCATGAGCCCAAAATTTCCTAGGAGTTTAATATTCATCAAGCATAGTCCTAGCCATCTCAACTAAGGTTCTGTTCTTTCTTTCTACAACACCGTTTTGTTGAGGTACATATGGTGAAGAAAATTGATGAACTATTTTATTTTCAGCACAAAAGTGATCAAAAGATTGATTTTTAAATTCAGTTCCATTATCACTTCTAATCGCTTTTAAAGATCCTGGGTAATCAATTGATAATCTAAGAAATAAAGTTCTAAAGTGACTAAAAACTTCATTCTTAGACGCCATAAAGTAAACTTAAGAGTATCTATAATAATCATCAACAATAACAAGAACATACCATTTACCTTCGAAGGATTGAACACGTGAAGGTCCTACGGTGTCAAGGTGCAAAAGTTGACACGGTTCAGTTGTCATGATCATTGTGAGAGGAGTATGTGAACCTGCAACCATCTTAGCATGTCTACAAGAAGAGCACACAATTTCTTTGTCCCCTTTAAGCTTAGGCAGCCCACGTATGTGATCAAGAGCACTAACACGCGTTAGGTGATCAAAGCCTACGTGAACAAGTATACAATGCCAAAAATATAAGTCCTTTGAATCATTAGCAACTAGACACCTATGCTTAGAGGAAGACATATCAAAATCAGCTTTAAAAACTCTTCCAAACCGAGACATGTTAAAAATAAGCTCACTATTTGAACTTACAACTTTGCAGCAATTTTTATTGAAAATAATTTCTAGATTTTCATCTAGCAATTGTGCAACAGAAAGCAAGTTGTATTTCAAATTTTTGACAAGTGCCACATCCTTCATAGTGTAGTGATCATTTACTCTAACCGAACCCTTAGCAATTATAGGAGTTGAAGAATTATCGGCAAAAGTAACATTCTCTACACGTGACACAAAAGAGAGGGAGGAGAACCAATCTTTGTTACCGGTCATGTGGCGTGAGCAACCTGAATCCACAATTCAAATGTTCTCCTTCCTCAAACGTGTAACCTACATAAAAGCACAATATGTCGATGACTCAATATTGGGGTTAGTCAAAAGGCATTTAGGAATCCAGTACTGAGTCACGTGACGTGCAGTAGGAAAAACACGCGAAAGATGAGATAAAACAGCAGGTTTATGTGTCAAAGGTTGAGGTTTTCTGTTCTTAACAATTGATTTAGATGTTGTTACTTGTTTAGAGTGAAAACAAGTAGCTCTGGAGGTAAAAGCAAAAGGCTCGGAGGCAAAAACTAAAGCTTTGGAGGGAACAGTAGAAGATCCGGGAGCTCTCGGAGCTATCGGAACTACCGGAGCTGCCTTTGTAGATTTCTTGCCAAAAGTTCCGGAAGCTACCTTTTCAAATTTCTGACTCATTAAAGCAGGTTGTGTTTTTCTAATTGCATGAAAGTTATAAGATCTAGCAATCATCCTTTCCTTTTTTTGTTGTTTAGCTAGTCTGTAACAAAAATCTATGACATGACCATCTCTACCACAGAAGGTACAATGAAATTTAACTTTGTGTTCATGTCTAGATGAGCAAGCAATATTTTTATTTGAAACCGAATGAGACAACACTCCCGCAGATTTGAAAACCACTCATTTTTGTTTAGGAACTGTTTGATTCAAACCACTTCCTAATGACTTCACAATTTTAGGTGGATGTGCTTTAGCATGAGCATGAGAATCAAAACCTAAACCAGTTTTATTATTGCATGACTTGGAAGAATTCAGCAGCAAGTTTAGGTTCTTATTCCCATTACAAAACTGATCTAATGTCCTATGCATATCATCAAGTTTATTGGACAGATCAAGACAATTTTCACATGAATTTTTTCCTTTTAGTTTGCAATTTGAACAAAATTTAACTTCACGAGAACGTAAAGCATTGTTCAATATAGAAATTTCATTTATAGCATCCTGTAGTTTCTTATCAAGATCCTCACAAGTAGAACAATGCAAATCAATTGTAGAACAGCTAGCATCTTTCAAGTTTTTATCATTAAGTGTAGCAAGCTCTTTGTTCTTTTCAATTTCTTTATCAAGTCTATCTAGAGTGGAGGAGTGTGCACTTCTTAATGTGGACAATTGTTCATTGATTAAGTCACATGAGGGACATGCATCATTACTAGGAATCGAAGTTTTTAAATGGTTAATTTCTGATTCTAGTGATTCAATTTTAGCTGCATTATCACTACGCTTTTTGTCCTTTTTCTTGACAATAATAGTTGCACGAGAAATAGCATCACACATTTCATTGCAGGTAGAACATACCTCATCGTCTTCACTGTTGTGTTCTGCATCCTCCTGACTTGATCTTGATCTTGTTTTGCCCGCCATGAAGCATACGTTGGCCAGATCGTCATCATCTTCATCACTTTCAAAGTCCACATCACTTGAACTAAGTTCTTGAAATGCGGTGATGAAGCTGTTAATCATCTTGCGTCCTATGGTACCCTTCTTTTTCTTCGTATCTTGTGCAGAGGAGTGCTTCGTTCTTGTTTTCTTTTCATCCCGAGAAGTAGGACCTGAAAGGTTAGGGCAATCTGAACGAAAATGTCTTGTCTTACCACATTCGAAGCATCATTGAGGTTCAGAGCTTCCTCTCCTTCTAGTTCTCACATTTTGCAATGCTTTTGAGAACCTCGTAGAGAGAAGTGCTAGCTCCTCCTCTGGAAACTCCTCAATCTGTTCAAGGGTTAGAGAGGACAACAAAGCAAGTGTACTACAAGATGAACATTGGCTGGAGCTAGGCATATCACGTTGAGAAACAAAAGCAATAGACTTGTTGGGGTTCTTACGTGATATTATATCAATTTCATGAGTTTTTAGCTTGGAATATAGCACATCAAAAGTAAGTGTACTCATGACAGTAGATTCACGAATAGATATTACTTTCATCTCCCAAATTGACATGCCTAACGCACTAAGAAGTTGCCTAGAATTCTCATCATCAGAAAAATTTACATTGACACTTCGTAAGTTGCTGAGAATTTTATTGAAACGAGCAAAAAGGTCATCGATAGACTCACCTGGTTGCATCTCAAAACGCATATATTCCTTTTTGAACATATATTGTTTTACCTCCTTGATTGTGTTGGAGCCTTCATGGTAATCACAGAGTGCTCTCCAAACATCGTATGCTGATCGGAGGTGCGCGACACGATCAAAGTCGCTTTGCGCGACACGATCAAAACGCATATATTGTTTCGGGCTTTGTTGTTGTTGTCGATGTCCCGTAGGTTTGTGGCTGTGACTTGATCATTGGGTGGCACTTCATAAGGCTTATACACCTTCTCCCATATTGCAAAGCCTTGTGCCTGGATGAAAGCCTCCATGCGTGCCTTCCAAACCTGGAAATCAATACCAGCAAACACACAAGGTTTGGCGGAGTACTTCTCCATGATGATTAGTCAAAAACATGTGCAAATCACAAATATTAGAGCGCCGTGGCTCTGATACCAATTGTAGGATCGAAGAGCACATGAAAAGCTACCAGAGGGGGGGGGGGGTGAATGGTAGATTTAAAAATCTTACGCAGCGGAAACAATTAAACCCCAAACCCTTTCGGCAGAAAAACGATCTGTTAAAGAAATCGTGTGTGAGACTAATCTAAACATATTTCACCGTGACAAAAGTGATATATATCAGAGAGAATCAAGTCGCGAAGACAACACAAAAATAATCACTCAAATCCGTCGAGAAATACTCAAGTTATGATTGAAAGATCAAACAATGGTCAATCTGCCCTATCAGAGAAAAAACGGTTCTGGAACGCTACAAAGAAACTCGTGTAGATCATAGACCACAAATCCAATGACCGTGAAATTTTTACATATGATAGAAAATCAAGTTGTGAAGATAATCCAAAAAGAATCACGTCAATTGGATCTGTAAAACTCGAGTTATGATAAAACCACCGACGAAAGGTAGTGCTGTCCAGAAACTCGACGATTAAAACTTGTCTGGAACAAGTCGGACGAACAAGGCACAAAAGTTCATTCAAACAACGAATTTTATTCAATAGAACACAAGAGGAACATCCCCAAAGTCGTCTAAGACGAGCTCTTGGCTCCCTTGCTTATATAACCAGCCCTTAGGCCAAACCAATATCAACTAGGACTCCAATCCTACTCAGATCACGAATGGTAACTTTCCATATTTGCTCAAGATTATTCTATACGCATATAGAAGCAATCTTAAGACTTCCAAACACCTTAGGAACGTATCCCACATTCCTAAAAAACTCAAATTCGTGACCCACAGAAAATCCTAACATAATCAACTAAAATCTTTCCATATTTGAGTCAAACCCGACTCAGCTGCAGTCTGAGTCCATAACCTAGTCGGTTGGACCTTTCCGACCAATTCTTTACGTCCACATCTCTTCATCACGTCTCAGAACCATGTAGCCACGTCCATGCACTCCTTGCACACGTGCAAACATCTTCCTTCGACGTCCAGTAACCTTCATATGCACCGCCCTTGATTCAATCATCCTGCGCGACCTCCTGATCAGCTCAACCACAGTTCCTTCCGAACTTGGTTGTTGGAACCTCATCTCCTCCCTGAGACTAGTCCAATGGATCCCGTCACCAGCCATGACTTGAACTCAAGCAACACCTGTACATGAATAAACAACCAATCCATACAAGCCCAAGTCCTCGACTTGACTCAAGTTAGTTCCGAACACAACACCCTATGTGAGAGCCTCACATAAGCATGTTGAAAAACCACAGTAACATGATATCATCTATATCAACCAAAACGCACCAAAAACTTAGCAAATGAATACTAAGCAATCTTTCCAATCATGTAAAGCAAGTACGAAACATTGCAAATGAAAAGCAGAAGCACCGCGGTCAAGTTCTAGACCTTGCCAGAGCAACCCGGAGCTTGAGCCGGAGCTAACAAAAGCTAGTAGAATCTAGCGCCGGAGCTTACCAAAAACTAGTACAACCAAGCTCCCGCCGGAGCTTACAAAACTAGCAGGACCTAGCACCGGAGCTAACCAGAACTAGTCGGAACTAGTAAACCCAAAAGCCGGAGCTAGAAAAAACAACTCGGAGCTTAGCAAAAACATGTCGGAGCTATCAAAAACATGTCGGAGCTATCAAAGACATGTCGGAGCTAAAGACATGATGGAGCTAAAGATAAAGCTCACTGGAGCTGACCAAAGCTAGTCGGACCTAGCATCGAACGTAACCGGAGCTACCCAAACCAAGCCGGACCTACAGTCGGATCTTGCTGTAGCTCAGAGCTACAGTCGGACCTTGATAAAAAGGTGTTTTGGTGATATTTAAAAAAACTTTTATCATCAAAGCCAAGTGTATTCACTACAAGCCAATGTATTTAGCACATATAGGTCTTACACCGTGTCCTAAAAGCTGTCTTGGGTATGTCCGATGGTCTAATCTTCATTTGAAAGTATCCCGACCGCAAATCAATCTTATAGAAGACACAAGCACCCTTCATTTGATCAAACAAGTCTTCTATGCGTAGCAAGGTGTACTTGTTCTTGATTGTTACCTCGTTGAGAGCTCGGTAATCTACACACATCCTTTGGGTTCCATCTTTGTTGTCCACAAACAACACGGGCGCTCCCCAAGGTGAAGAGCTAGGGTAAATAAAACCTTTCTCTAGTTGCTCTTGAATTTGTTTCTTGAGCTCCGTAATTCCATAGGAGGCATCCTATATGGCCTCTTAGCTATAGGTGCACTTCCAGGTATTAAATCAATAACAAACTCAATGTCTCGATCAGGTGGCATACCTGGCAACTCGTCCGAAAAAACATCCAAAAATTCACACACCACCGGAATCTCCTAAAATGCGGCACCGTCCATATGATTTAGCCCCAATTGCTTCGGTGCGGTTTGAGATGCTTCAAATTCTACAGTGATCCCTTCCTCATTGGTCAACTTCACCGTCTTCGTGGCACACTCAATAACTCCATTGTGCTTCCTCAACCAGTCCATACCAAGTATAATGTCCAATCCTTGGGAATCTAAAACAATGAGGTTGGCGGAGAAGTCTACCACCCTTATTCTAAGGCTTAGTTATTGACATACTATATTTGTCCTCATCTCTCCTCCAGGAGACTCAACAAATAGAGTAAACTTCATACGAGAGATAGGCAAACTATACTTGGCAACATACTTCGATGCAATGAATGAATGCGATGCTCCAGAATCAAATAACATAGTCGCGGGATTGGAGTTGGCGTGAAACATACCAATGACCACGTCATCCGCTTGTTGAGCATCCTCCGTTGAGACATGGTTCATGTTGCCATGAGCAAAATTCTGCTGTCCACAGCTTCCTTGTGGCGCTCCTCCATTGGTTCTTGGGTTTTTGCCTCGGCGCATTGCTTCCTTGACCAAGGCCTGACTTAGGACATTGATGCGCAAAGTGTCCAGCTTCTCCACAAGTATAGCACTTCTAAACTCCACCAGAATTATTGGGACGAGGTTGGTTTTGAACATTAGCACCAGGAAAATTAGAACGAGGCGCGTAAGGCATTGGAGGCCTAGGTGCTTGCATGACAGGGCGTTGCTGCACAAACTGAGTTGGGCGCGGTGCATAACCAGGGCGTTGAGCAGGAATAGAAGAGCCGAAATGAGGCGCATTGGGTGGCACAAAGCGAGGGCGCACATTACTTTCTTGTTGTTGTCCTTGATATGGCACCTTCCACTTGAGTTCTTGCTCCATCTCACGGACCTTGTTCTCAACCACGATTGCTTTGTCCACTAGCTTCTGAAAATTTGCATAGTCACAATTGAGCAATTTCACTTGAATTTCATTGTTGAGGCCTCTCATGAACAAATATTGCTTCCGGCTGTCCCGACTAACATCCTCAGGCACATATCTTGAGAGTTGAGTGAACTTGTTGAGATATTCACTCACGCTTGATCTTCCTTGACTTAAATTCTCAAATTCTTGCCTCTTCAAGATCATAACTCCTTCCGGCACATAATGAGAACAAAAATTCTCCTTGAATTCGGCCCAAGTAACTCTCTCTTGGTCCTCATGAGCATTGCAATAAGAATTCCACCAATCCGCAGCTGCTCCAACGAGTTGATGAGAAGCGAACTGGACATTCTCCCGATCACTGCATTGGACAATAGCTTACTTCTTCTCCACGGACTTGAGCCAATCATCCGCATCTATAGGGTCGGTAGCTTGAGCAAAGGTTGACGGCCTAGTCCTCATAAACTCTCCCAATTGGTTATGAGGAGGCGGGGGTGGCGGTGGAGGCATGTGAGGCTGATTGTTGATATTGCCATCCTGCAGCTGTCCTATTGTTTGTATCATGGTCTGCATGAGCTGGTTTTGCATAGCCAATAGCTGCTCAATGTTGATAGCTCCCTGAGTAGATCCTTGTCCGATGTTGTTCTGAGGCACTCCATTGTTCTCCTCCCCATCATTGCCATCCCTTTGGTTGCGAGTCCTCACCATCTGAAGAAAAGCAATAGGTAAGAATTAGAAAACGTCCCCAACTATATGCATCAAGGGATATAAACTAAACAGCTAGCTACACTAGCCTAGGTGGACATGGCAATGCTAAGGCATCCCAAAATCCTCTATTAAGCACACAAGCAAGCAATATATATAGCAAACAGCACTCCAAGCAAAAACACATCGATTCCTGAGTGCTCCTATGTGCTCTAAAGTGTCCATTCTATCTAGGCTGCATCCTACGGTCAACCTGCGACTCTCATACCAATCTGTGACGCCTGGTTCCCAAAAAGAACCAAGCTAACGCATATGTGTGCCTAGGATGTTCATCACACATACACGAGTGCAATCACAAAAGGATATATAGAAAAATTACCACAGAACAAGATTAATTAACCAAATTTTATTACACAAACTAGATTATCCTCAAATACAACCTCTAATGAATATTTATGACAAGTTCAACTAATGCAGCGGAAATAAACTAATTAAGCGACTAAGCAAACTAAGCATAAGGGATAGCGCAGCTCCAATAACACCACAGGCAAGCTGACGGTAGACACGGCCTAGAACTCCGCATTATCACCATTAAACTCCCAATCCTGACCTGCAACTGTTGGGGGGCAGGATTGCAAGAGTGAGTACATGTCGTACTCAGCAAGTGTGGAAATGATGACATGTGGCTTATTCAAATGACGACAACAATAATGGCAAAGTGCTGAAAAGTACATTAAAACATTTGAAAAGCAATATATTATATTCATATGAATCAAACCCATCATAATCATAAGTAATATCGTAATACCAGTCCACAATTCACCATCCTCATCAATAATTCCAGATTTCACCATTTGCCAATAACCATATTCAATACCAGCAATTAATCCATAACTATAATACCAACCATAACCATCCCAAATACCATCAATACCAAGTACCCTCTAATCATGGAAGTTGCCCAGGTGCTCATAACCAGGAGTACGGCTATCATGATAGTTTTACACTCTGCACAGGTTGTACCACTTTACCCACATGTTCATGATTTCATCACCTTTCGGTGACTAAGAACCTCTATTATGCCGTCTCACACTTCCATCGGTGTGTGGCCAAGAGATCACAAAATAGCATTTACAAAGGGATTACTAGCCTATTCAGACCCCACTGAGGTTTCACCGGTGGCGATGTCTCGAACTGAGCACATCTTCAACCAAGGGCCCCCTCTTGAGCCATTCGGATCCCAGGGTAGTCCCGCCAATCATGAACAAACCCAATCCGACTACCCCTTCCCCGAGCATCCACAATGGTCCAAACAGTACTAGGAAAACCCTAATTACTCTGCTACGCCGCACCCATACTTGGCCTCGTGGTGGCACTGTAGTCCCGACTTATTCTCGCATGAACCGGTCCTTAGATATAAAGCAAGCAAACCACCGTAACATCCAACCCATCCACATACCAGGGTTGCTTAGATCACCCATTACCATACCGTATTGACCAGTTCATGTTAATCCATATACCATTAATGCATAATTAAATAATATAGTGGTTTCCCATCCCAATTAATTAAGCGATGCAAAAGGTAAAAAGCCCTTTCCGACTCTCTACCACAAATTTCAAGCGACAAGGGTGGTCAAACAACGCTAGTAAACTTCCTACCATAGGATTCCCATCAAATTGTCACAAACAAGTAGTTTTACAAAACAAAACATTTATTTTAAAAATAGGATCAATATGCTTCAAGGACACTTGCCTTGCCTTTGCTGTTGATTAGGATCAAAGCCTTCAAACTCTTGGTGATGTAGATCCTCCGCGGCACTCTCTAGCGCAAATCCGTCTAATACACACAATAAACATACAAGACAAGAAACACAATCAAAGAGTGCACAAATATTACTCAATATGACATGACATGCATGATTGATGCAAATGCAAGGTAGAACTTGTTAATAGATTGCTTTTAATGATCACTAACTAGTTCTAATAGATTTTAACAAGTTTATACAGGTTTGGATGTGATTAGGTCAAATTTTATAATTAATTTGATGCAATTTAAAAAGGAGGACCGGACTAGTCCGCTAGGGACCAGACAAGTCCGCACTCTGCGAGATCAGCAGATTAGGGTTTTCTAGATCGACATGAATCTGGAGATTAGGTGTTGAATTCTCGTAAGGAAAAGATAATAGAAGGTATACCAGGTGTTTAGGACTCCAATGAATCAAGAAACTTGGAGGTAGCACTTGGATCTTGGTGATCTAGGGTTGGTGATGAACTTGGAGATGAATTGGTGGTGAAGAACGAAAATTTGGTGGAGATATTGATCCTCTTTCGTTTCCTCCTCTTCTTATTCTTTCTTGGGATCTTCTCCTCCCTCCTTGATGGTGGCTCCCCACGAACTAGGGTTTGGGTGGGTGGAAATGTGGCAAATAGATGTCAAACCAAACAGTGGGGCTGTTTATATAGGGGTGGAGGCTAGGGTTAGATGGATTTTGAGTTTGGGAGGAGTAGAGGCCGGTTTAGAGTTCCACACGGGCTCTAAAAGAGTTAGGCACGACGCCCCTAGGCCCACTTAACGTGAAACCCAAGAAACAAGTCGTAAAACAAAAGATCAACTCGGAGTCACGAAATATCGGACAAGTTTGGCCAAAAATCAGACAAGTCCGACTTTAAACAGAGAGGAAAACGGACAAGTCCGCTGGAACATCGGACTACTCCAGAAAAGTCCAAGGACTTAGCAAATTTTTAAGGATTCTTGGAATATCGGACTAGTCCGCACAAAATCGGACTAGTCCGAAAGTTTCTCGAGGCAAAATCAGACTAGTCCGCAGCAAAAACGGACAAGTCCGTTTTTAGTCAGATATAAGTCCGACTAGTCCTCAGTAAAATCGGACTAGTCCGCACTTTCCTGCGTTCTAAGTGCGGTTTTGCTCCAAATCAATTTTAAATGCTCCGAATCAATTCTAAACTCGTTCCTCTTGTTGTGGGTTAATCTTAAACATGTATATGAATGTATGCAAGGCATGATGCATGAAAATGAGGGTGTTACATTTTGCCAACATGTCATTGGAGACAACCTAAGATACTTAGCAGAACAACTTCAACTTGAAAGCTCTATTCTTGATCTCATAGTACCTTACGAAACCACCACTGTATCCATCGGTGTCCTCTCCGATTCTACTTCAAAGTAAGCTCTATTTCTATACTCCATCTCTAATTTTAACATAATTTATCAATTATCTCATCATATCTTATTGTGACTCATAATGCTAAAACTTATTTTCCTGACCTTGAACTTGTTTTCTCAAAATCTTCATTGTCACTCTAGTGCCTGAGACTCACAGGGTACCCCAACTCCTCTTCGACTAATGTGGCCAAAGAGAAACAACTCAAAAACTCTTCATACATCTGTTTATGATCCTCAATTCACAACATAGAGTTTTTACCTATCACCAAGATAAGCAATCATCTAGATCCTGTGATAATATATAATTATAGGTTTTACATAAACAAAATTTTTCACATTAACGGTTCTTACTCAATCATTAAATTAATCATAACTTGAGGTTTCCAAACTCTAATAGTTATGAAGTTTACAATATTCAACTAACTCTTCAAGAACCTTGTAGATAGGGTCATCCATTGTGTGTCCAGCTCACATAGATCCCTGGGAGCATGTACCACTGAAAGCTAAGTTTTGTTTATGCTGAAATTTTTGTTGTATTCACTGGACACCACATGACGTCTATACCGACATATCCTTGTGTTTCTACGTGCACAAAAGAGTGTTGCTAGCATTTATAACAACATATTTTGTTATTAGTGTTACATAGAATCACTACGACTGTCGTAAGTAAGGCCTAAACCGTAGTAATTAGATTACATACGATTGTTTTTGCTTACTTACGAGGGTTATTGGCTGATGTAACTGTTTATCATAAATAAGTAATACTATGACGGCTATCGTCATAAGTTAGGTAACTTACGACGGCAGTGCACCACCGACGTAAGTAAGTGCCGGGGCTGGGCTGCAGGCTGGGCCAGATGACTTACGACGGCTTGCTTTTGCCATCATAAGTAAGATGCTTAGCTTACGACGGTGTCATCTAGCCGACGTAAGTAGCCTGGGCTAACTTACGATGATGTCGGCTGGCCGAATAAAGTATCCTGGGCTAACTTACGACGCATGTGCCTGGGCCGTCGTAAGTTAAGTTTGTAATTTATTTTTAAAAAAATAAAAACTGACTAACTTGGTATGATGGGCAGCTCACAGAACAACAATCATACACAAATTCATATTCACAACAGCAATAACAGTCAAACGACTCCAAACGCAGCAATAAACACTCAACCACAACACAAATTCCAACAAACTACACACTAGCCCTTCTACTACCCCTAGAGCTAAAAACCTCGTCTCTGCGAGTCCCTCCGGGTACCGGTAGCTGTGGTGATGGAGTTTCCGCCTCCGTCGCCGAATCCTACAAAGCACATTTGAGTTAGACATGTTAGACATCTCTCTTTTTCTTTCTCTCGTTCTCTTTTTCTCTCTCACTCTCTTCCTCTCCCTCTCTCTCTCTTTCTCTCACTCTCTTCATCTCCCTATCTTTCTCTTATCCTCTCCCTCTCTTTCTCTCACTCTCTTCTTCCCCCTCTCTTTGTCAATCTCTTTCTCTCTTCTCCTCCCTCTCTTTACCTCTTTCTCTCTCTATTCCTCTCCATCTATTTTTGTCACACACTACAGGAATCCCGATAACTAACAAGGGTGCAAAACCGTCGTAAATAAGGGCAAAACCATTGTAAATAACCTATTTACGATGGTTATGCATTATTTACGGCGGTTCCTGGCTGGCGTTAAAAAAAACTTTGTAAATAAAATTATTTACAGCAGTAACCGTCGTAAATATAGTTATTTACGAGGGCTTAATCGAGCCCTTGTAAATAAGTACACTCTATATCTCTTCCTCTCCCCCTCTTTCTCTTTTTCTCTCACTCACTCTCTCTCTCTCACTCTCTTCCTTTGTCTCAGTCTCTTCCTCTCCCTCTCTCTCCATCCATCCTCTCTTTCTCCCTCTCTTCCTCTCCCTCTCTAGCATCCTCTCTCTTACTTTACCCTCTCTCTCACACACCCTCTCTCCCTCTCTCCGGCACTCCATCTCTACAACTCTTTCTCTCATCCTATCTCTCTCTAACTCTATCTCTCTTACTCCACCTCTATCTCACTCTCTCTCTCACCCTATGTTCCACCTCCTTCTCTCCCTAGGTTAAATGAGTACGACAATGTTTAAGAGTTTATTACCCGTGATGGGGGCACCTGTGCTGGGGGTGCCTGTGCCAGGGTCGCCTGTGGTAGCTAAAACGGTGGAATCTCGATCTGGTGGCCGTTCTATCAAGCTAAGGCCTGTCATTGCAAAATATTAGAAGATATGTATTACTAGAATGCTATGAAATTAAAATACAGTAGTTTAAATTACTTACCAACATTGCTACCTGCATCTGGGACATGTACCTGGTCGTGGCCTACTGGATGGCCCTCATCCTGTCGAGCTCCTCCCGTGTCCTCATCAGCATCTCCTTCATGGCATTGGAACTCCAGGTCCCTCTGCGAGAGACGACCACATGACGACCCAACGGACGAAGCATGTATTGATGAATCACCTCTCAAAGGTCGCGTGGCCCTCGAGTCGACAACTCCATAAAAAATGGCAAACCTGCAAAAGAAAGAAAAATAATAAGTAAAATATGGAATATTGAAATAAATGAAACAAATGACCAACTCATCATCCATGGTCTTCCAGCCTTCACATGCGTACACGTCTTGAGGGTCGATTGGTGTGTTTTCCCAATTGTACCCTTTGCCATGTATCTTCACGACCTTCCATGCGTACTTTTCGTTAAAACACAAAGAAAACATGTAAGAATGTCAAAAATAGTATTAGTTATAACTAAACTGATGAATTTTGAAAACTTAGCAGTTGATCGATCGTGACCTGACTGCATTGCCCAGGCTAGGAATGGTCACTTCCCTTGTGACCACTCTTCCAAACCTAGGTCGGGTCAGCTTCTGATCTATCTCTCGCTCCTGTATAGCCATCTTAGTAGGACAAATATATTATGAACTTATAAATGAAATAAAATGTACTTACCATGTCTTTAGTCAAACGCAAATAGCCATCGATGCCGTAGTTGTGATTGTTGTCCGACCCCCTGCACTCTCGAGGCTTCCTGGACATAGCGATGAAATCACCGCTAGCTCACTACTTACACAGAGCTCGGTATGAGGCGGGTTGATCCTTTAACCAGGAAATACTAACTTGCACATATTTAATAGTTTATCAATACTGTTAAGATACGTAACAATTGAAAATATTTAAAAATAAAGACTTACCTTCTCGTACTCATCCTCTCACAAGTACATGTCGGAATCTTTCCTAAACAAACCCCATTCCTGCTGCTGCTGGTGATGCTTCTTGTAGTCGTTAACGGCCTGAATGCATGCGTATGACAACGCCTGCATCATGAGCCTCTGAGCAATGTTGTGGAACATGACTGTCGCGTGCTACTCTAGGCTCTCGCTTGGTTCCTCTAACTGTTACCTCAGCTTTAAGCAAACAAACATTTAAGTGACGTGCATTAACAATTTAGATGCGTTGTAAAAATTTAAACAGATAAACTTACCTTAAAATCATTCAACACGACCTCCTAAAAGTTGTTGTGCACCTCGTGAGAGACACGAGCGTAGTCGTCCTATGGCAGAGTAGGGAAATCATCGATGAAACCGGGATAGTGAAATTGCACTAAAGCCCCAATGACACCGTTAACCTTCCTGTGGTGTCCCTGGCCTGTGAATGAAGAGTCGTACCAAGATCTGCAAAATTTGTTAACTCATTAAGTACCGGAAGACAACATCTAATAGTTAATCTTATACATTTTTTATACCTATCTTTGACAGGAAGAATAGTGATCCGCTCATGAGGAACAGTAGAAGGATCCGCAAAGTGGGTCCTCCTTGTCCGTAGCCTCTGCGCATGCACCACGTCTGGTGACCCGGAAAGCTGGTTACCACTGGATCTTGATGGCTGCACGCTCGACAGCTCTGAAGCGAGGCTAACTAGATTCAAGGGCTAGCTAGCTTGTGGCGGCACTCTAACCTCTAACTCAGACTCAGATGACTCTGAGTGAGACCGTAAAATTAACGGATTGATAGGAACTAATTATTTATAAGTGTAATTTAAAATAACATGATTGTTAACTTAAATGTACCTCCGTGCACTATAAGGCCACACCTGGAAGGTGCCTCGTCAGCTGAGAGTGCATGCTCGAACCTGTCGAGGTACTTGAGAAAAAGTCTCGTGACTGGGTGAGGAACCCTCTCACATCCATCCATTTCCCCTTCCCCTTCGATGACGACATCCTGTTGTAAGGAATAATTGATAAATATGGTAGGATAAAATAAAAAAATTCATGTTAAGTTAGCAAAAAAACATTACTTCATCAATTTCAAAATTCATCAATGCATGATCATGCACCCCTACTCCTTAAACTAGACAATTGATCTTCTCTCGTGACCGTCTTGACTTCATTTCGTTTATGTTTCCGCATATCAGTAGTCTCGACATCTTGAGCGTCTCCAACTAAGTTATCGAGTCCTACACCAGGCTCGACTGTGAACGAGTCTGCCAACTCTTCCTCTCGGTAAACCTCATCAACCTCATCGCTATCATGGTAACCATCTTCTCCTAGAATCTATAACCGTTGATGAAGATTCACCTTATTTACCACCCATCAAGCTTTGAGTTCTTTTGCATTGATAAGGTAGATAGTACACTTGCTCCACTTGGTGTTCAAGAACAAATGGATTGATTCCTCATAGCTGTTCCCTATGTTTCACTTTAACAATGCCAGTTTGGTTTAGTCAAATTCCACGATTATTATCAAACCAATCCCATTCAAAGAATACTGCTCGAAGATCCTTATTTTCGACAAAAGGAAATTCAAGGATTTTTTAATGATCTCATAGTAATTAGTTTCATGTCCTTGAGAATCAGTTGCCCTCGTCATAACTCTGGTTTTATATGTTGCCATGAGAGGACGAAGAGATTCAAATTGAGTTGTATAGAATCGGATGCCATTGACATCATATTGACCGTAGCTCCTAACTTTTACCAATTCATAGGATAGTTGTCGCAAGTCTTCATGGACGTTGGCATCTTTTCTTGCACTGTCCAAAATATGAAGTTATAAGAAAACTTTGTAAATATTCATAAGTTATCATAATACTTTGTAAATATTGAGAAGTTAACGAGAAAATGTTACATGATCTCAAAACCAGGGTTGAAAATTAGTTCCTCTGTTTATTCCACCCCATCGCATCGCTTCTACTTGTTTACTCGTAGGTTGATGTCTCTGTGTCCAATTTTGCTTTTGGAACTCACTGCAGGAAAAGAAAATTTTTTAGAGTTGATGTGTTGCAAAATATATTGATTAGCGTAAATGTAGGACAAACACTTTCTCGAAATATTTGTCCATCTCATCTATATTGGCGTACATGTAGAGGAAAACAACACCCCTTTCGTGTTCGGTAGAGTCGTAGGAAGTGCAACTAACAAAAGGAGTGCCTCTTGTTGCAAAAATAGAGAGATCGATACTAGGAGGTTGCTCATCCATATTGTACCACATTGTTGAAGTATTGATGTTGTGTTCCTCTGCAAAGTAAACACTTGAGAAGTATCCTACAGCCTTATGAGTAAATGCTTCAGCGATGCACCCTTCTACTCTTGCCCTATTACGAACCATTGGTTTCATATATCTTAGTGTTCTTTCAATATGATACATCCACCTATATTGCACGGGACCACCCACTTTCGCTTCAAATGGAAGATTGATAAGGACATGTTGCATTGGAGTGCAGAACCCTGTAGGAAAAAATTTTCCATCCTACATAATATTACCGGCATCTCCTTCTCAAACTTACTCATCATCTCTATCGTGATTTCTTTAGCACAGATTTGTCTATAGAAGTGGCTAAGCTCAGCTAACACCTTCCATAACATATTATCAAAATAGCCCAAAAACATAACAGGCAGAAATCTTTCCATAATTATGTGATAATCATGACTCTTCAATCCAATGAGCATTTTCCCATTTTCACATTCACAGCTCGTCTAAGACTAGCTACGTAACCACCTGGAAATTCCAAACTTTGCAACCATTCGAGTACTTTTTTTTCTTTAGGTCGAAAACTGAAAGAAGCACATGGTTTACCACCACTTTTGGAGAGCTCAAGAGTTGGATGGTTACAAAGCTCAGCCAGATCCTTTCGAGTCTTTATATTGTCTTTTGTTTTGCTCGCCATGTCCATGCATGTGCTTATGATACATTTGTCCATATTACACTATTGATGTGTGACATCAATGTTGTACATTAGTATCAACGACGTCACATATGGGAGCTCCCATAGTTCACATATATGAGTCCAGTTGTGATCCTCTCCGTAATCGAAAAAATATCCATCATGACCTTCATCTGGCACCAATTGTCCAACATATCAGATATTTCTGACCCGTTAAGACGTTTCGGTGGTACTTTAGTGACAGCGGTGTCCTTCCTGAATACATTCCTCTGTTTCCTAAACATGTGATTCGGAGGCAGCGAGCGTCTGTGAAAATTGAAGTATCTTGTCTTGCCACCATAAGTAAGTCGAAAGTAATCCGTGTTCGAAGCACATATCAGAAGCGTTAAACGATCATAAGAGCTCCATCAAGAAAACATGCCATACGCTGGGAAATCATGACGAACCACAAATAAGCATCTCGAAGGTTGGATTTCTACTTCTTGTAACAGCCATATGCTTCGACTCTGGTCCAAAACATTTTCAATTCTTCGATCAGCGATTTCAACATCACGTGGCCCTGGCTGATTCGGCCCAAGTACAATGAGGCTAAGGAACGTGAACTCATACTTCATACAAAGAGCCAGTGGTGGGTTGTACGAAATGACAAAGACAGGCCAACAGGTGTACGATGTGGCACTTGTACTGAACAGCGAGAATCCATCTGTTGCCAATCCGATGCAAAGATTTTTTTTCTTCACAACCAAAGTTTGGATCGAACTGGTCCAGCGCCTTCCATGCCTCAACGTCGGATAGGTGCATCATGACTATTGATCTGACATACACCTTCTTTGTTCATCTCATGTGTTTGAGCAGTTTTTTTGAGAGGAACAACCGTTTCAATCTATGTGTCACTGGTAAATAAGGAAGCTACTTACGTGCGACTTCTGTCATCACATTATCACCCTCGTTATGAACAACTTCGACAAACCTTGGTTCACCACATTTTAAACATTTGTTATCTTTGGCATGCTCTATCAAGAAAAGCATGCAGTTGTCTAGACAGACATCATTTTCCTTTGATTTCGTAACAATACTGAAAAGCAATTTCTTCGAATGATACATACCTTTAGGCACTTTATGAGGCCGTGTAAGGATATTGCTGATCAATTTGATGAGGTTGTTGTAGCAGTTATTAAAAAAGAAGTACTTTGACTTAACTGCCATAAGTCTAGTCATGAAAGTGAGGAGGGCCACCTCAGTGTGTCCATGCAGCACCTCTTCTCAAGCATTGAGAAGCTCGAAGAATGCTTCAACCTCCATTGTAGGAGGATCCTCCATAAGCTCTTGTTGTATAGCTTCTAGCATCTCATCCATCCTTTCTACCCCCGTGCCATCATCATAGTCCTCTTCAGCAAAGAGCAAAATGGAAAAGTTCGGTATGGGTCTAGACAAGTTCGGATGTTCGTCCAACTTATCAAAAATCGGACCAAATGGGTAATTATCAAACAACTCCAAAAATTTCCAGTAGGGAAGATCAAACTAGTCCGCACTAAAGAACAGACAAATTCGGGAAAACAACATAACCGATTTTAGACTAGTTTGTAGAAAAAGCGGACAAGTCCAGAGAACAACACGGGCAAAATCGGACTAGTTTGCGGTCTAGTCTGGACATGTCCACATAGACACTAACTTTTAACTACAATTTTGGTTCTAATTCACTATAAACTTGTTCCTTTTTGTGTTACTTAATGTAAAACATGTCTCGGAATGTATGCAATGCACGATGAATGAAAATGAGTGTGTTACAAGAATCCAAGAGACATGCGAAGATGCAAAAGATAGATGACATATTATGTCCATGTATCCACTGCGAAAGTAAGATTGCTTAGATAGATACTATAATAATCTAATCTCATTTGATAAAAAGAAGTTTCAAAGAAAACTACACAATATGGACAGAGAATGGTGAATTATATACACATGAAGTGGACAAATATGAGGAGAGAGGTTCAGATGACGATAATATTCATATTGATGATGGTACTGAAAATCAAGATGGTGATGATGATGATGAGTTCAATTGTGAGGAGATGTTGCATCACATGGAACCATATGTATTGATTTCTATGGGAGCAAGTAAAGGTGTAAGTAAAAATGGAAACATTGCAAAATGCGGCGACAAAGCTTTTATATGATGAATCAAAGGGTTGTGATAAAGAGTTTACTACATTGTGTGCAGTCCTAGAACTACTAAAATTGAAAGTCACACACGGATGGTACGATTTTAGTTTCTCTGATATTTTGATTCTTTTGGCTGAAATTCTTCCAAATCCCAATAAACCGCCCAGAAGCACTTATAAAGCAAAGAAACTTCTTTGCCCGATGGCACTAGGTGTGACAAAAATACATGCTTGTGTGAACCATTGTATTCCATATCACAAAGAGCATGAGCTCACAACTAGATGCCCTATCTGCGGTGTCAGTAGATACAAGAAGGACTACAATCACCATTATGTTACCAACATGAATAAGACCTAGAAGAATAAGAAGTTTTTTATTAGACCTGAAAATTGTGAT
The DNA here is from genome assembly GCA_036927565.1 of Tuctoria greenei. Lineage (NCBI taxonomy): Eukaryota > Viridiplantae > Streptophyta > Magnoliopsida > Poales > Poaceae > Tuctoria > Tuctoria greenei. Next base: position 152,908,208 of record JAYESD010000005.1, on the reverse strand, counting down.
GACGATACTTCTGACGATGCAGGTGGGAAGAATAAGAGAATTTTTTTGCCTTGGTGATGTGGTACCTTCGAGTAATTGATCGCTTGAAGCATTTGCTCTTAAACCCTAGGGAGGCTGAACTTATGCTTTGGCATTCCGAGCAATGCAGGAAGAATAAAAACATATTCGACACCCTTGTGATGCAACACTGTAGAAATTTTTTTATATTCAATATCCAAAATTTGCAAAGGTAATCAGAAATGTAATTGCCTTGGGTACAGATGGAATGAATTCGTTTGATGAAAAAATGAGTATCACAACACATGTCCCATGGTCTTAACGATGTACAACCTACCAATGTGGTTGTGTCACAAAAGGAAACATATTTTGTTATCTTTTCTCATCCAAGGTCCGAAATAACCCGACATCAAAATTGATGTGTTGGAACATATAATGGAAGATATGGAAAAATTGTGGAATGAAGGGGTACGTACATGGGATGAGTACAAGCACGAGTATTTCATACTAAGAGCAATGATATTTGTTACCATGTATGATTATCCCGGACTGTTTACATTATCGAGACAAATGAAAGGGAAGAAAGGTTGTGTAAGGTGCATGGATGGAACTGTATTTCTATACCTCACTTCATCCAGAAAGACTGTGTAATTGAGACACCGGCTGTTGTTGGCAAATACACACAAGTATAGGAAGATGAAAGAACACTTTGATAACAAAATCGAAAAAGATAATGCACCAAAACCTTACAGTGGAAAACTCGTGTTTGTAATGGTCAAGAACATTCATATTGCTTCCAGTAATGGCAAAAAATGTAAAGGAACAACGAGAAAGAAAAGTACATCTTCGAGTGATACAACAAACATGACTTTCAAGAAACAATCAAAATTTTTCAAGTATCTTCCGTATTGGAAGAACCTGAAATTTTTCCATAGTATTGATTTGATGCACGTTACAAAATATGTATTTGACAGCATCATTGGGACCTTGCTGGACATGTCGAGGAAGATGAAGGATGGATTAAAATCACGTATGGGCCTAGTAAATCTTGATATGAGACCACAACTTAACTCGGTAGGAAAGGCGAACGGGAAGCATTACCTTCCCCCCAGCCAGCTGCAACTTGACACTACAAGAGAAAAAGGCAATATGCGAATGCTTGCATGGGATCAGAGTGCCCACGCGTTTCTCATCCAATATCCGCAAACTAGTCTAGATGAAAGACTTGTCTTTATTCAGCTATAACTCTCACGACTGTCACATGATGATGACAGTGTTCCTTGCCGATGCCATAAGGGTCATCAAACCTAAGGATATAAAAGTTGTCATCACACGTTTGTGTTACTTCTTCAATGTCGTATCACAAAAAGTGATAGCACGTGAAGACTTAGACTATTTGAAAACGTACATCGTCGCGACCATGTGCAAGCTTGAGATGTGTTTTCCTCCATCCTTTTTTGATATGCAAGTACACCTAATCATACATCTTATTGATCAGATAAAAGCATTGGGGTCACTATATTTACATCATAGGTTTCCGTTGGAGAGATATTAAGGAGTATTAAAAGTTTATGTGCGGAACTGTGATCACCCAAAGGGTTCAATTATGGAAGGATACATCACTGAGGAAGCGATCAAGGGTTGCGTTTATTACATCAAAGATGGAAAGCGGATAGGTGTGCCTATACAAGTACATGAGGTTAGACTACATGGGAGAGGCAAAGTGGGTAAGAAAACTTTTATCGTTCAAGATTACAATATTGTACTCCGTACACATTCTTGTGTACTACAACAGCTCACAATAATTGAGTCATACATCGAGGAACACTAAATTGAGCTTAACAAAAAATCCAAGGTCGCAGATAGGACAAGATCATGAAAGAGCACAGAAGACATTTCGCTGAATGGTTAATGGACAAAAATATACCATACGGAAACTCTATGGAAGAGGCAACAATGAAGAAGTTAGCTTATGGCCCATTTGCTTTGGTGACATCATGGCACGCATATGACATCAATGGTTACACATTTTACACTAACGAAAAAGACAGTAAGAGTGATGCACAAAATAGTGGTGTTCGTATAGAGGCTTATGATCCACAAGGGCAGAAGATCACATACTTCATGTTCATAGAGAAAATATGGGAACTCAATTATGGAGAAAGAATGCTTATGCCCGTCTTTATGTGCCAATGGGTCAAAAATCCTGATGGTGTGAAAGTGGACAACTATATGCTGACATTTGTAGACTTGAACAAAGTGGGTTATAAAGATGACTCGTGGGTTCTTGCTGATCATGTTGCACAAGGTTTTTATGTACAAGATCCAGGAACTGAGAAGGTGCACGTATTGTTTCTAGAAAGGAAAATATTGTTGGAGTTGAGAATCTGGGAGATAATGAAGAGGAATATAATTAATATGAAGAGATGTACCTTTTCACCGAACCAGAAAACATCAAGCGCATAGAGAGAAACATTAAAAAGATTTTAAACACTATACGCAAGAAGATGTCAATGCTGGAAAAATGTATGATATATATTGTATATATTTGTAATATTATAATTAAGCTTTAATATATTAATTTGAATTTTTTTCTTTTTATGAATTTGTTCATATATTTAGGTATTTGTATATCATGTATATGTATATATTATTATATATACATATAAATGATATAAATATATATATATAGTATAATATATACATAATGTAATATATTAATATAAAATGCTCTGAAAATTATTATTGGTTTTTTAGTCCCTTTCACAATTGGTCAGTAAGCAAATTCCGTTTGTGAAAACATAGGGGGCATCATAGGCGGTCCGTATAAAAGATCGCATGAAATATATGCACCACTACAGACAGTTCTTTATTAATAGCATCATGTTAAAACAATGTCTTTACCCAGGTGGTTTTTATTAAAAACCGCTTGTGATATTTGAACCAGTACAGGCCGTTCTTATTTAATAGCCGCATGTGAAAAGAATGTATTTACTCAGATGGTTTTTCACTAAAAATCGATTGTGATGTTTGTAACAGCTCAGGCTGTTCTTTGTTAATAGCCGTTTAAGGAAATCATGTATTTACCCAGGCGGTTGTTTATTTGATATGACAACCACTTTTTTTACAGACCGCCTGGGTTTAAAAAATGAGGTGCCTGTAATAATTGGTTTTGTAGTAGTAGAAATAAATAAAAAATGGCTGTCAGCAGTCATGCCTAGGGCACAACATTTTTTTTCGAAAAGGCTGTGGTGGCATTTCACTAAGTATGTGAAAAATAAAATTTACATGAGCAAACAGGGAGCTCCTGATATGCTAGAGATTACAACGGGTATTACGAGTGGCAAGTATGGCCCCAAGGTGCTTACACCCAGCTAGTGACCATGGCTTCAGCTTGTCCAACAAAATTAACATGTCCTCCATGATGTTCTATCTTTTCTCTGAAAGATTCTTACGTTTCTTTCTCACCAAATGGACCATAGCACCGCTATGATCATAAAATGGAGACCCTTGCTCCTGGGATCAGTGAATATCATGGTCAGTTCTTGAAACCAGTCCGTGAGCAATGGAGCGGCTCCCCAATGAACCGAGTGGAGACGATCTTCCTGCACCCACACAGTTACCTTTGCCCAGATTTGGTGCAACACCTCACAATCACACGAAACATATAGAACATTCTCTAGATAGAGATAACACGTCGGATATAAGTAGTTGTTTGGCCAGTTCCTGACCTGCAGCTTGTCCGAAGTCCAAACTCGGCTTTTTAAGTGTAGCCATCGGAAGGTCTAGTACATTGGCAGTGCCCACACCGGCTAGATCATAACAGGCATCTGCGAGCATGTACTTTATTCGAATTGCAATCGGTACATCGAGCAGGAGGAGTATTTAACTGAGACTGATAATCTCCATTGAATGGTGTCTTGTCTGTAAGGTTAAAAAGGCTGTCTTGCCTCCTCCACCATAAACCAAAGCCTGATGAAATGGACCATTTTGCCTGCCGTGACTGCAGATAGGGTACAACGAACCCAGTTGAAATTTTGTAGAGCTTGGGCAACTGTCTGTTGTTTCCCTTGGCTGCCTTGTACAGTTCAGGGAAGAGTAGGGCCAGGGTCGTCACACCTTGCGAACAGCTGGACTGTCAAGACCTAGCCCAACAGCCATTCCCAACCGGAACCGTTGTGGCCGCTGCATATAGGTTCCCCTGGGTTGTCTTTTTTTTTTCTTTCTGTCTTCCTTAATTCTGATCCTACACACTGATGGTCCATCCAACATTTTCTAAGAATCGATTCAATGTTTTGAAAAAATAAAGTCAACATTTGTTATCCACTATTTTAAATTTCACACAAAATGTTGAACTAAAATTTTCAATATGTTAGGCAGTATGGGAAAACATTGTTTTACAGAATATATAGTTAAATAAAATAGATTTACATTGGATCTCATTTTATGTATTAATTATAATAAGAAACAAAATTGTGAAAATGTATTTATAAATATAGCTAATATTTAATGAAAAATGAGCTTGAAGTTTTAAACTCAATGAAAATACCAGAGCACATGATCCATTCATTGGTTCCTCTACCTCTACACCTCTATGTTCATTTGCATGTCAATATCGACGCCTAGTTTTGGCCCCACTTTCCTCCTCCATGTGCACTGGTGGCGGAGCCTCCCACCAGATTGGTTCTCCTTCGAGGCCTTCCTTTCTTCCTCAGGATTCAAGAGGGTCGACCGACATCAGACAGACTTGTGTGTGCCTCTTTATGAAATATATTGAGATGTGGTTATATCTGCATGTTATGTAGAGGCCAGAATGTGTTTTCGTTATCTAAAAGTTGTGTATTATAGTTACCAAAACAAGTAGCATAATCAACGACTATTACTTTATGCATCGCATCTTAGGTAATCCAGCAGTATTTTATGATGGTCCACTAAGATTGACTTCAACAGGAGACATAAATGGGTTAGCATTTGCAAAATGGCAACCATAGTGCTAACTGGTCCAACATAGGACCCAAAAGATTTAAAATGGGTATCAAGGAGAGAGAATACCTAACCTTGGTGCTCTGCTCACTTGAGGTAAACTGGGTGCGTCATTGGAGATGAAAAAACTAGGCAAACCCAAAACTGGACATCAAATATCCATTTGCCTACTCATTTTGCTAATTCGTCATTGGAGTCAGCCTAAAATATTTAGCAGAACAGCTTCAACTTGAAAGCTCTATTGTTGATCTCACAGTACCTTACGAAACCACCATCGTATCCTTCGGTGTCCTCTCCTATTCCGCTTCAAAGTAAGCTCTATTTCTGTACACCATCTCTGAATTTAACATAATTTTTCATTCATCTCATCATATCTTATGGTGACTCATAAAGCTAAAACTTCTTTTCTTCACCTTGAACTTGTTTTCTCAAAATCTTCATTGTCACTCTAGTGCCTGAGACTCACAGAGTACCCCAAATCCTCTTCGACTAGTGTGGCTAAACAGGAACAACTCAAACACTCTTCATACATCTGTTTAAGATCTTCAATTCACAACTTAGAGTTTTTACCGATGACCAAGATAAGAAATCATCTAGATCCTATGATAATATATAATTATAGGTTCTACATACACAAACATTTTCACATTAATGTTTCTTACTAAATCATTAAATTTATCATAACTTGAGGTTTCCAAAGTCTATTTGTTATGAAGTTTACAATATTCAACTAACACATCAAGAACCTTCTAGATAGGGTCATCCATTGTGTGTCCAGCTCACATAGATCCCTGGGAACATGTACCACTGAAAGCTAAGTTTTGTTTATGCTGAAAATTTTGTTGCGTTCACTGGACTCCATATGACGTCTATACCGTCATATCCTTGTGTTTCTACGTGCACAAAAGAGAGTTGCTAGCATTTATAACAACACATGTTGTTATCAATGTTACATAGAGTCACTACGACCATCGTAAGTAAGGCCTAAACCGTCATAATTAGATTACTTACGATGACTTTTGCTTACTTATTAGGGTTATTGCCTAATGTAATTGTTTAGTCATAAGTAAGTAATACTACGAGGGCTATCATCGTAAGTTCGGTAACTTACGACAGCAGCCCGCCACCGAAGTAAGTAAGTGCCTGGGCTGGGCTGCGGGCTAGGCCAGAGGACCTACGACGGCTTGCTTTTTCCATCGTAAGTAAGATGCTTAACTTACGACAGCTTCGGCTGGCCGACGTAAATAGTCTGGCCTAACTTACGACGACATCGGCTGACCGACGTAAGTAGCCTGGGCTAACTTATGAAGCAAGTGCCCGGGCCATCGTAAGTTAAGTCTGTAATTTATTTAAAAAATAGAATCTGACAACCTGGTATGATTGCCAGCTCACAGAACAACAAACATACACAGATTCATATTCATTGCAGCAATAACCAGTCAAATGACTCCAAACGCAGCAATAAACAGTCAACCACAACACAAATTCCAACAGACTACACACTAGCCCTTCTACTACCTCCGGAGCTGAAAACCTTGTCTCTGCGAGTCCCTCCAGGTAACGGTAGCTGTGGTGTTGGAGTTTGCGCCTTCGTCGTCGAATCCTACAAAGCACATTAGAGTTAGAAATGTTAGACATCTCTCTTTTTCGTTCTCTCATTCTCTTCCTCTCTCTCACTTGCTTCCTCTCCCTCTCTCTCTTTCTCTCACTCTCTTCATCTCCCTATCTTTCTCTCTTCCTCTCCCTCTCTTTCTCTCTTTCTCTCACTGTCTTCCTCTCCATCTCTTTTTGTCACTCTCTTTCTCACTTCTTCTCCCCTTCCTTCTCTCATTCTCTCACTCTCTTCCTCTCCCTCACTTTGTGTCACAAACTACAGGAATCCCAATAACTAACGAGGGTGCAATACCGTTGTAAACAAGGGCATAATCGTCATAAATAACCTATTTACGATGGTTATGGGTTATTTACGACGGTTTCCGACTGAAGTTAAAAATCATCGTAATAAAATTATTTACGACGGTAACTGTCGCAAATATAGGTATTTATGAGGGCTAAGTTGAGACCTCATAAATAAGTACACTCTTTATCTCTTCCTCTCCCTCTTTTTCTCTCTTTCTCTCACTCTCTTCCTTGCTCTCCTCCTCTATCTCACTCTCTTCCTCTCCCTCTCTCTCCATCCATCCTCTCTCTCTCTTCCTCTCCCTCTCTAGACTCCTCTCTCTTACTTTACTCTCTCTCTCTCACACTCCCTCTCTCCCTCTCTCCGGCACTCCATCTCTACAACTCTATTTCTCTCAATCTATCTCTCCCTAACTCTGTCTCTCTTACTCCAACTCTATCTCACTCCCTCTCTCTCTCACACCCTATGTTCTACCTCTATCTCTCCCTACGTTAAATGAATATGACAATATTTAAGAGTTCATTACCTGTGCCGAGGGTACCAGTGCTGGGGGTGCCTGTGCCGGGGTCGCCTCTGGCAGCTAAAATGCATAAATCTCGATCTGGTGGCCATTCTAACGAGCTAAGTCCTGTCATTGCAAAATATTAGAAGATTTGTATTACTAGAATGTTATGAAATTAAAATACAGTAGTTTAATTTACTTACCTACATTGCTGCCTGCATCTGGGCCATGTACCTGGTCGTGGCGGCGCCCTAACCTCTAAGTGAGACTCAGATGACTCAGAGTCAGAGTGCAAAAATAAAGGATTGATAAGAACTAATTATTTATAAGTGCAATTTAAAATAACATGATTGTTAACTTAAATTTACCTCCGTGCGCTGTAAGGCCACACCTGGAAGGTGCCTCATCAGTTGAGAGTGCCTGCTCGAAACTGACGAGGTAGCTGAGAAAAGGTCTTCTGACTGGGTGAGGAACCCTCTCACTACCATCCCCTTCCCCTTCGATGACGACATCCTATTGTAAAGAATAATTTATAAATATGCTAGGATAGTATACAAAATTCATGTTATGTTAGCAAAGAAAACATTACTTCATGAATTTCAAAACTCATCAACGCACGATCATGTACCCTACTACTTAGATCAGACCATTGATCTTCTTTCATGAGCACCTTGACTTCATTTTGTTTCTGTATCGACATCTTGAGTGTCTCCAACTAAGTTATCGAGTCCTACACCAGGCTCGACTATGAACGAGTCTGGCAACTCTTCCTCTTGATAAACCTCATCAACCTCCTCGGTATCATGGTAACCATCATCTCATAGAGTCTATAACCGCTCATGAGGATTCACCTTTTGTACCACCCATCAAGCTTTGAGTTTTTTTTTTGCATGGATAAGGTAGATAGTACACTTGCTCCACTTGGTTTGCAAGAACAAATGGATTGAATCCCCATAGTTGTTCCTTGTGTTTTACTTCCATAATGCCAAATTGGTTTAGTCTAATTCCATGATTGTTATCAAAAAAATAACAATCAAAGAATACTGCTCGAAGATTCTTATTTCCGACAAAAGTAAATTCAGGGTCTTTTTAGTGATCCCATAGTAATTAGTTTCATGTCCTTAAGAATCGGTTGCCCTCGTCATAACTCCGGTATTATATGTTGCCACGAGAGAACAAAGAGATTCAAATTGAGTCATACAAAATCAGAAGCCATTAACTTTATATCGACCGTAGCTCCTAACTTTTACCAATCCATAAGATAGTTGTCGCAAGTATTCATGGATGGTGGCATCTTTTCATGCACTGTCCAAAATATGAAGTCATAAGAAAACTTTGTAAATATTCGTAAGTTATAAGAATACTTTGTAAATATTGAGAATTAACGAGAAAATGTTACATGATCTCGAGACAAGGGTAGAAAATTAGGTCCCCCGTTTATTACATCTCGTCACATCGCTTCTACTTGTTTACTCGTAGGTTGATGTCTATGTGTCAGATTTTGGTTTTAGAACTCATTGTAGGAAAAGAAAACTATTTAGAGTTTATGTGTTGCAAAATATATTGATTAGCATAAATGTAGGGCAAACAATTAATTGAAATATTTGTCCATCTCATCTATATTGGCGTACATGTAGAGGAAAGCATCACCCCTTTCTTATTCGGTAGAGTACTAGGAAGTGCAACTACCAACAGTAGTGCCTCTTGTTGCAAAAATGGAGAGATTGCTACTAGGAGGTTCCTCATCCATATTGTACCACATTACCAAAGTATTGACGTTGTGTTCCTATGCAAAGTAAACACTTGAAAAGTATCCTACATCCTTAAGAGTAAATGCTTCAGCGATGCACCCTTCTACTCTTGACCTGTTACAAACCATTGGTTTCATATATCTTAGTGTTTTTTCAATGTGATACATCCACCTATATTGCACGGGACTTCCCACTTTCGTTTCAAATGGAAGATGGATAAGGAGATGTTGCATTGGATTGAAGAACCCTGGAGGAAAATTTTTTCAATCTTACATAATAGTACCGGTATCTCCTCCAACTTACTCATCATCTCTATCGTGATTTGTTTAGCACAGAGTTGTCTATAGAAGTGGCTAAGCTCAGCTAACACCTTCCATACCACATTATCAAAATAGCCCCAAAAGATAACAGGTTGAAGTCTTTCCATGATTATGTGATAATCATGACTCTTTAATGCAACGAGCTTTTTCCCATTTTCACATTCACGACTTGTTTAAGATGAGCTGCGCAACCACCTGGGAATCTAAAACGTTGCAGCCATTCGAGTACTTTTTTTTTCTTTAGGTCGAAAATAGAAAGAAGCACATGGTCTACCACTACTTTGGAGAGCTCAAGAGTTCGACAGTTACAAAGCTCAGCCAGATCCTTTCGAGCCTTTATATTGTCTTTCGTTTTGCTCATCATGTCCATGCATGTGCTTATGATACATTCGTCCATGTTACACTATTGATGCATCGTGAGTGCTCCATCCAAAAAACATGCCATATGCTGGGAAATCATGGACGGACCACAGATCAGCATCTCGAAGGTGGATTTCTACTTCTTGTAACAGTCATACGCTTTGACTCCGATCCACAAAATTTTCAATTCTTCGATCAGCGGTTTCAACATCATGTGGCCCAGTCTCATCCGGCCCAAGTACAATGAGGCTAACAAACGTGAACTCATACTCCATACAAAGAGCCGGTGGCAGGTTGTAAGGAATGGCAAAGACAGGCCAACAGGAGTATGATGTGGTGCCTGTACTGAACAACGAGAATCCATCTGTTGCCAATCCAATGTGAACATTTCTCACTTCACAACAAAAATCTGGATCGAATTGGTCCAGCGCCTTCCATGCCTCACCGTCAGATGGATAGCTCATGACTATTGTTTTGACGTACACCTTCTTTGTGTCATCTCATGTGTCTAAGCAGTTTTTTTTTTGAACGAATAGGCGCTTCAATCTATGTGTCACTGTAATAAGGAAGTTGCTTATGTCTGACTTCTATCATCACATTATCACCATCGTTATGAACAAATTCAACAAACCTTGGTTCACCACATTTTAAATATTGGTTCTCTTTGTCATGCTCTATCCAGAAAAGCATGCAGTTGTCTGGACACACATCAATCTTCTCGTATATCATAATGATATTGAAAAGCAATTTCTTCACCTTATACATTTCTTTAGGCACTTTACGAGGCTGTGGAAGGATATCGCTGATCAATTTGATGAGGCTGTTGTAGAATTTATTAAAAAAGTAGTACTTATACTTAACATCTATAACTCTAGTCATGAAAGTGAGGAGGGTCACCTCATTGTGTCCATGCAATGACTCTTCTAAAGCATTGAGAAGCTCGAAGAATATTTCAACCTCCATTGTAGGAGGATCCTCCGTAAGCGCTTGTTGTATAGCTTCTAGCATATCGTCCATCCTATCAACCCCCATGCCACCATCATTGTCCTCTTCCACTTCTTTTACAACTTGAGAAGGTGTCTCACTATGGAAGGTCCACACCTCATAATGTGGCATGTAACCGTTTCGACACAAGTGTATCGAAAGTTCCATTTTGTCCAAAACTTCTTGTCTCGACATTTCGTACATGGGAACCACACCTTATCACTATTTGACAATAGAAAAGCTCGATCTACAAAAGCATCTGTCTTGGCAAACCACTCGTCTGAGTGACTACCAGGTCTGCTCTTTCAACTAATATACATCCAACTGCGTTCTTCACCCATGTTTGACTCTGCAGTATAAAGCCAGAGAAATTATGGTTACTTTATACTTTGTTTAATATTACAACCCTATATATAATGGAAAGAATAGGTCGTAAACCCAACCAAGAGTGACCGAACGGGCATTCTTATGATGAATCATGTGGTCTAGATCCGGATAAATTTCTGCGACATATCCCCGTTGTTCTCCAACTGCACACCCGAAAATGGCGCAGCTGAGAACATAAGGGTGATGTCATTGAAATCTCATTTGGATCCATACCCACGTCTCGTCACAAGCACGCCCCCTCAGTCACTCCTAGGCTGTCCAAAAAAGGGACAATTCCGAATCTACACGCCTCACACGCGTAACGCATGTGAGACAGGCCGTTTCGAAACGAGTAACACATATTGTACAGGTTATGTTAATCTTTTATTTTCGAGTCATTTATAAGAGAGAGGAAAGAACGAGATAGAGAGGAGGAAAGAAAGAGAGAGAGACAAGAACTGGGTCAACCATCCTAAGTTATGCCCATTTGGGCCAGCCGTTAACAGTCGAACGGCTTTACGAGACAATCGTCATACTTTATGCTCCATCGGATCCTGCCATCCATGGGGGAGCTTACCATCATCACCGTCGCTTTTCACCTCAGTTCTGTCTATACACACAAGTGACTAGTAAATGGGCCGTGGCGGGCCATAAATGGGTTGCGTCGGGTCGAGCCGGCCCGAAACCAATTTATTTAGATATCGTAAAAATAACAATCAAGCAACCAAAAAAATTAAAAAATAATTAAAAAAATTAAACAACTAATTAGTAATTAAAGAATTGTTAAATAATTAAGTAGCTAAACAATTGTTAAAGAAGTAAAAAAATCAAAATAATTAAATAATTGCTAATTGCTAAACAATTGTTAAACAACTGCTAACAAATTTCTAATTGCTAAACAATTTATAAACATTTGCTAATTGCTAAACAATTTTCTCTAATAGCTAAACAACTAATAAACAAATGCAAAACAACTTCCAACTGCTAAAAAATTTCTAATTGCTAATCAATTAATAAATAATTCCTAATTGCAACACAAATAATAAACAAGTGCTCATAGGAAAAGAAGGTAAAAAATAATAACTCGGTACGGCCATGCCCGTTGACATGGGGGGCCAGTGTGGGGGGCCGGCGGCCGGCCATGGCCGTCAATCAACGGGGTAGGATGGAGGCAGCGCGGCGTGGGGCGTGGCAGCTCGGCGAGGTAGGGCGGCGGCGACGCGAGGAGGAGGAAGAGGCGCGCGTGGTTTGGGCCACGCGCACGACCCATAGGGTGTAGGGTTATTGCTCTAATGTACGACGGCCGCCTTACATACGTTGGCTTAGGGAAAGGCCGTTGTACGTTTACTAACTTATGTCTTCTTAGGATTGGACCGATGTAAATTATGTATACAATCCCGACGGTTCGTTTACAAACAACGTCCGCAGGGCTGTGGCCGACGTAAGATAACTTGTGTCGGCTACAATGGGCCGACATATGTTAACTTGCATACGACGGCTGGCCCACATAAATTATGTTAGCCGTGATAAGGTGTCCAGTTTACAGTAGTGAGTGTGCTAAGCATTACGCTGCGACACATAAATATTTTTTGTGGATAAGAAAATACGTTGCAGCATTCTAAACCTCCAACACATATCTCTAGATACTATAACACATAGAATATTTGCCTTTACATCGATCTCTTATATAAGTAAGTGGGGAAGGAATAGATTGGTCGATAAAAACCCATGGTGGTGGTATTACACATATTTATCTAGGAGCACAACTGGTTAGATAAAACTAGATGAAACCAAGAAATATCCGAATTGACATTTAATTATTCATGTAATTCTTTATTGATAGAGTAAACACTGTAAAGATCTTGAACGATATGTGCTAATTGCTTGGTTATTTACCCAATCCAACCAATTGTATTTGTTGTAGGCCAATTGTTCATTTAATAGTTGAATGGCTGAAGTGGATCAATTGTTTTTTCTTGTGACCGGTCACATGTGACCCATAAACTGAATAAAGAAACTAGATAAAAATTAATCTATATTATAGCATATCAGTTTTGGCCATCATCAAAATAGACGATTTAGTCGGTTGGCCTAATATCAAACAAAAAATCATTTGATACCCTTCTCAAAGTAAAAGAAAAGGTAAGTAACTGAAAAACATTAAATATATGTACTCAAAACGAATTCAGTTTATTTATCTTGCGATAGTGCTCTTATAATATCTAGCAAGCTCAATATGCATTCTGTTATCAGAATTCATGTACGTCCAATAGAAAAGAATAGGATAAAGAGTCCAACCTGTATTTGGTGCAGCAAAGATATATCTATTTGCAAGATCCTTGGAGCAAACATGAAAAAAACTGTTCAAACCTTGGACGAAACAACTAATAATCAAGGCACAAAAATACTTCACGTTAAGTGAAACCTGTTTGATCAGTGAGATGGTGCAGATCAAAAATAAGCACATGTTTGCATTCTTATTCAAGAATATGAACATTGTTTTTGAAATATCAAGAATATAAACATTGGAGGTTTGGCATGCATTTAATCAAGACATGTTAAACTGCAAGCAGTGATTGAAATATCATCCAAATACTTTGTAAAAATACAAAATTGGTTATATACACAACTTTGTCTAGGCAAAAGCCCTGGTACCAGGAATGATGGATTCTTACTAATACATAAATGATCAACTAGTCACATAGATCACATCGGATTGTACATAGATGAACTACATGGACTCTTTCTTCAACACTTAAATGCTAATCTCTTGATCAACGCAAAACACATGAATACCTTCTCCACTTGTGCTTGAGGATGTAGCCACAATTGAGAGAAGGTGTTGACACTACTACAAAAAGTATTTTCACAGGCGCCTCGAATTTTCAAACATAGCCGGTCTGTAAAAAAATGCGACTGTGATGACGAATGAAATAATAACCGCCTGTGATGACATAACATCACAAGCTGATTTTAAAAAACAACTGTCTGGGTAAATACATGATTTTCTCAGACGTTTTATTAATTAAGAACCGCCAGTGATGTAAGAAACTTCACAGGCGGTTATTAATTAATAATCGCCTGAGTAAATAAGTGATTTTCACCGGCGGTCATTGTTTAAGAACTGTATATACTGGTTCAATCATCACAAGCGGTTTTTATTCAAGAACCGTCTGGGGAAAGTCATTGTTTTCACAGGCTTCATGTTATTTAAGAACCGCTTGTGATGCTGATAAGCTCCTGTCAAGCCAATCCATGCACAGCAAGCTCTTGTAGATGCAAGTAACACCCGTGGCTCATCATTTGGACTGTTAAAAGCATCAATAGAAGCATGACCATTTAAAGGATTTTCCCATCCATTTGAAGGATTTCTTTTCCTCTTGTCCATTTGAAAACTTAGGAAGATGCTCCTTTCTCAGTTTTAATGCCTAAATATGTTGACTAAAAACCAGTACCTACCCTTTTAGTGCTTCACACGAGGAAGTGAATAACTTCAATCACAAATCTTGTTTTCACATTTTCGTAGGGATTTCACCTTAATGTTTCAAGCATAGATTTATCAATAAGTGAAGCTTCCTTTATCACACATGTTAATGACAGTGATGTTATGGTTATGCTTGCATCAACCAAGGCATGTTGTGAGGGTATAACACTTGTTGGGGCAAGCATAACTGTGATGGTCTAACAAGTGTTATGCCCTCACAACATGCCTTGGTTGATGCAAGTATAACCTTGGCATCACTTTTCATGTTGTTGAAGGCCGCCATCATAGCTTCATGTTGTCTAACCTGGAGATTGTCACTCATATGCAGCATCTCTTTGTCTTCAGTCCCGTTGAGATTTCGTTAGCTTCGACACACCCTTCGCTTGTAACTGCCATTAACATGTTTGGTGAGGAAGCTTCACCTATTGATTAATCTATGCTTGAATGATTAATGTCAAACTCCTATGAAAATGGTAAAAACAAGATTTGTGATTGAAGTTGTTCGCTTCGTCGCTTGTGTGAAGCACTAAGAGATATGGTACTGATTTGTAGTCAATATATTTAGCCATTAGAACTGATGAAGTAGCATCTTCGTAAGTTTTAAAATGGGAAAAAGGGAAAGAAATCTTTTAGGGCTTGTTTGAGTGTACTCAATCTAATTTATTGAAGTGGATTGGAGTGAAGAATGAACTAATTTTCTCCTCAATCCACCTCAATCCACTGATATTGAAGTGGATCCAGTCCTATCCAAACAAGCCCTCAAATGGATGTGATGTATCATAAGACTTCAATTGAAGATTTTAACAAACCAAATGATGAGTCTCGGGTGTTACTTGCATCTACAAGAGCTTGCTGTGAAGGGATTAGCTTGACAGGAGCTTCAAGAGTTGTGCTTCTAGATGTTCTTTGGAACCCAGCTGTTGGAAGGAAAGCCTGATCATCATGGGTCAGAAGAAATTTATATACACATACAATTTGATAACTTGTGGAGCAGGTGAAGGTGATAAATATAATAATGTAATAATGTTCAAAATAGAAGCTGAATTTAATAATGTTCGAAACATGCTATCTAAAGCTGAAATAGAGCATTGTTCTCAGTTGATTTCAGAGGATACAAATATATACAATATACATCATAAATTTTTTCTAGCATTGATATCTTCTCGCATACAGGGTTTCAAATCCTTTTTAATGCTTCTCTCGACGTGCTTGATGTTTTTTGGTTTGGTGAAAAGGTACATCTCTTCATACTGATTATATTCCTCTTCATTATCTACCACATTCTCAACCCCAACAATATTTTGCTTTCCAGAAACAACTACGTGCATCTTCTCAATTTCGGGATCCTGAACATAAAAAACTTAAGAAACACTATCGGCGAGAAACCACAGGTCATCTTTACAACCCACTTTATTCAAGTCTATTAGTGTTAGCCTGTAATTGTTCACTTTCACACCATCAGGATGTTTGACCCATTGGCACTTAAATATGGGCATTACCATTCCTTCGCCATAATCGAGTTCCCATATTTCCTCTATGAACCTGAAGTATGTGGTCTTATGCCCTTGTGAATCATAAGCCTCAATACGAACACCACTATTTTGTGCAACACACTTACCGTCTTTTTCTTTAGTGTAAAATGTGTAACCATTGATGTAATAAGCTTGCCATGATGTCACCATAGTAGATGGGCGAGAAACTAACTTCTTCATTGTTTCCTCTTCTATAGAGTTTTTGTCGGTACCCTGCATACCGTATACCCCTTGGTACTGCAAAAAGACCAAAGGAACTTCACCTGTCTGAGTTGAAGACCTCCGAAGGCCCCACGTGTCATACGGGACCGGACCTGCCTCCCTTCTATGGTAAGTCCCAGTGCTGCCACGTCTATACTGCAACCAGAGCTACATCCCACACATGGGAAAGCTCCGGGATAAATACATGCCTGGCACCCCCGGACCTAACCCCCGACAGAGGGAAGCTCCGATACCGACACGTGTACAACTACAACGGACCTACCCATCATAGATGGTATGCTCCAGAGCTACCACATGTCCATTCGCCGGAACTTCAGCCTCAACAATCAGACTGGTGGACCCCCAACGGCTCGGACCTTCAAGGGACAATCAAAGACTTCAAGACCCGATTAAGTGTCACTAATACCATCTTAATGACACACGATCGGAGGGCCCTTCATACTAGTAATGGCAATGTCAAGGCGCGTTACCACACTATTAAGGGTATTTAAGCTCATTAATTGTGTATTAAGCATCAGTAACTGCCAGGGCCACATGTCGGGCCAGGCTAACGATGTAACGACCAGTCCTTGTACTATAAAAGGATTGGTCGAGTGATACACGGGGACACTTCCACATTCCCAGACTCGGCTCTGACACACGCTCACAATTGCTCAGACGCTCAATACAACAACTACACACTCGTGGAGTAGGGTATTACGCTTAGGCGACCCAAACCACATAAATCCTCGTGTCGACCTGCCATCGTGTTCTGAATCTCTATGCGCCCATTACCGAACTACAAACTCCGTGGGCTACCAACAGTAGTACTGGGAGAATTGCCGAAACCCGACTTCAACAGTTGGCGCGCCAGGTAGGGGGAGCCCGAGATTCAAACATGGTGAATTCTGCTGCTGGATCGTCCAATGGCAATCCTGCTGCGCCACCTGCTGGAGGCAATCCCTCCAACATGCAGTAGCCAGCAGGTGCTGTGGCTCCAGCAGGAGTCATGCCACCACCGCCACCGTCTGCACCGGCGAATCAAACTAGATAGCGAGATGGGGTGTCTACGTCGGTCATGGCATCAGCGAACAACAACCCTAAATACGCACTCCATGTTGCGCATGCTCTTCTCCAACATCCACCGCCTCTAGGAGCATCCCAGGGTGCAATGGAGCAGTGGAGGGCTGATGTGGAACATTTGATTGCAGCAGCAGCTGATCGGATTAGCAACAAAGGTCCTCCCCCCTTGGGGCGGGCCCGATCGCAGCATCGGACCGTGTCGGGTAGACTTGGTCCGCATGCTTCACAAAACAGTAGGCGTGCTGCGTCTCAACATGCGATGTTGCTGCCTTCTGGGGCGCAACGCACCCATACGGTAACCAGGCTTTCGACTCACGACCTCCGGGCGGAGCTTGATTGCCGTTACCGTCAATAGGACGATCGCGTCCGTATCGAGCGAGCTCGCGAGAGGCGAGAGGCTCGAGACAGTCCTGCTCCCGAGGGAGTAGGAGGAGTCTGTTCTGCCCTGGCCATGCACCTACGAATGGTCAGATGGCCGCAAAAGTTTCGGCCTCACCCGCCGAAGAAATTTGATGGGACTGTCAATCCCACCGAGTTTCGCCAAATATACTCCACCGCAATCCTTGCAGCTGGAGGCAATGAGGCCGTAATGGCCAATTATTTCCCCGTGGCTTTGATTGGGACCGCCAGGTCCTTGTTCATGAGCCTTCTGCCTGACTCCATCAACAGTTGGGCATAATTATGCCAACAGTTCACCACCAACTTCGGGAGTTCATACACCTGACCAGGCATCGAACTGGACCTTTTTGCTGTCAAGCAGAGGGGGGAGAATCCCTGTGATCTTTCATCCAGAGGTTCTCCTAGGTACGAAACACCATACCTTCTATCTCAAGCGCTTTTGTTATTGTGGCATTTAGACAGGGCATACGAGATAAGAAGATGCTGGAGAAGCTGGCGACCAAGGAAGTCACCAGCATCACGGAACTCTTCAGCTTGGCAGACAAGTGCACGAAAGCTGTGGAGGTGTAAGACCTATATGTGCTGAATACATTGGCTTGTAGTGAATATACTTGTTTTGACGATAAAAGTTTTGAATATCACCAAAACACCTTCTTATCAAGGTCCGACTCTAGCTCTGAGCTACAACAAGGTCCGACGGTAGGTCCGGCTTGGTTTGGGTAGCTCCGGTTACGTTCAATGCTAGGTCCGACTAGCTTTGGTCAGCTCCGGTTAAGTTTTGTCTTTAGCTCCGGCACGTCTTTGATAGCTCCGACACGTCTTTGATAGCTCCGACATGTCTTTGATAGCTCCGACATGTTTTTGATAGCTCCGACATGTTTTTGCTAAGCTCCGAGTTGATTTTTCTAACTCCGGCTTCTGGGTTTACTAGTTCCGACTAGTTCTGGTTAGCTCCGGCGCTACGTCCTGCTAGTTTTGTAAGCTCCGGCGGGAGCTTGGTTGTACTAGTTTTGGTAAGCTCCAGCGCTAGGTTCTACTAGCTTTTGTTAGCTCTTGCTCAAGATCCGGGATGCTCTGGCAAAGTCCGGAACTTGACCGCAGTGCTTCTGCTTTTCATTTGCAATGTTTCGTACTTGCTTTACATGATTGGAAAGTTTGCTTAGTATTCATTTTCTATGTTTTTGATGTGTTTTGGTTGATATGGATGATATCTTGTTGCTGTGGTTTTGCAACATGCTTATGTGAGGTTCTCACGTAGGGTGTTGTGTTCGGAACTAACTTGAGTCAAGTCGAAGACTTGGGATCGTATGGAGTGGTTGTTTATTCATGTGCAGGTGTTGCTTGAGTTCAAGTCATGGCTGGTGACGGGATCCATTGGACTAGTCTCAGGGAGGAGATGAGGTTCCAACAACCAAGTTCGGAAGGAACTGTGGTTGAGCTGATCAGGAGGTCGCGCAGGATGATTGAATCAAGGGCGGTGCATATGAAGGTTACTGGACGTCAAAGGAAGATGTTTGCACGTGTGCAAGGAGTGCATGGACGTGGCTACATGGTTCCGAGATGTGATGAAGAGATGTGGACATAAAGAATTGGTCGGAAAGGTCCAACCGACTAGGTTATGGACTCAGATTGCGGCTGAGTCGGGTTTGACTCAAATATGGAAAGATTTGAGTTGGTTATGATAGGATTTCGTGTGGGTCACGAATTTGAGTTGTTTAGGAATGTGGGATACGTTCCTAAGGTACTTGGAAGTCTTAAGATTGCTTCTATCTGCGTATAGAAGAATCCTAAGCAGTTATGGAAAGTTATGATTTGTGAACAGAGTAGGATTAGGTTCCTGATTTGAGTTGAGTTGGCTTTCGAGCTGGTTATATAAGCAAGGGAGCCCAGAGCTCGTTGTGGACAACTTTGGGTCTGTTCCTCTTATGTTCTATTGAATAAAATTCGTAGTTTGAAGGAACTTTTGTGCCTTGTTTGTCCGACTTGTTCCAGACAAGTTTTACTCGTCGAGTTTCTGGACAGCACTACCTTTCGTCGGTGGTTTTATCATAACTCGAGTTTTACAGATCCAATTGACTTGATTCTTTTTGGGTTGTCATCACAACTTGATTATCTATCATCTGTCAAACTTTCACGGTTATTGTATTTGTGGTCTATGATATACACGAGTTTCTTTGCAATGTTCCAGAATTGTTTTTTTCTCGGGTAGGGCAGATTGACCATTGTTTGATCTTTCGATCATAACTTGAGTTTTCTTTTACGGATTTGAGTGATTCTTTTTGTGTTGTCTTCGTGATTTGATTCTCTCTGATATCTATCACTTTTCTCACGGTGAAACACGTTTAGATTAGTCTCACACACCATTTCTTTAACAGATCATTTTTCTGCCGAAAGGGTTTGGGGTTTTAATTGTTTCCGCTGCGTAAGATTTTTAAATCTACCATTCACCCCCCCCTCTGGTAGCTTTTCACGTGCTCTTCGATCCTACAATTGGTATCAGATCCACGGTGTTGTAATCTTTGTGATTTGCACGTGCTTTTGACTAATCATCATGGAGAAGTACTCCGCCAAACCTTGTGTGTTTGGTGGTATTGATTTTCAGGTTTGGAAGGCACGCATGGAGGCTTTCATACAGGCACAAGGCTTTGCAATATGAGAGAAGGAGTATAAGCCTTATGAAGTGCCACCTAACGATCAAGTTACAGCTACAAATCTGAGAGATGTCGACAACAACAACAAGGCTCGGAACTTGATCATACAAGGATTAACACAAAGCGACTTTGACCGTGTTGCACACCTCCGATCTGCATATGATGTGTGGAAAGCACTTTGTGACTACCACGAAGGATCCAACACGATCAAAGAGGTAAGGCAAGACATGTTCAAGAAAGAATACATGCGCTTCGAGATGCAACCCGGTGAGTCTATTGATGACCTTTTTGCTCGCTTTAATAAGATTCTCAGCAACTTACGTAGTGTCAATGTTAATTTTTCAGATGCTGAAAATGCTAGGAAATTGCTAAGTGCATTAGATATGTCAATTTGGGAGATGAAAGTCACATCTATTCGTGAATCTACTGTCATGAGTTCACTTACTTTAGATGTACTCTATTCTAAACTAAAAACTCATGAAATTGACATCCTTGCACGTAAGAACCCAAATAAGTCTATTGCATTTGTTTCACAACGTGATATGTCTAGCTCCAACCAATCATCATCTTGCAATACCCTTGCTTTGTTGTCCCCACTAACCCTGGAGCAGATCGAAGAATTTCCAGAAGAGGAGTTGGCACTCATCTCTACTAGATTCTCAAAAGCATTGCAAATGTGAGAACTAGAAGGAGAGGAAGCTCCGGACCTCAACGCTGTTTTGAATGTCGTAAAACAGGACACTTTTGTACAGAATGCCCTAACCTTTCAAGTCTGACCACCCGGGAAGAAAAACAAAGCAAGGTCCGGACCTCCTCTGGAAATTTCAACAAGAAGAAGAAAGGTACCATAGGATGCAAGATGATCAACAGTTTCATCACCGCACTTCAAGAGCTCAGTTCAAGCGACGTGGACATTGGAAGTGTTGAAGATGAAGATGATTTGGTAAACTTGTGCTTTATGGCGGGCAAGTCAAGATCAAGTATGGAGGAGGCAGAACACAACAGTCACGATGATGAGGTATGTTCTACATGTAATGAAATGTGTGATGCTATTTCTCGTGCAACTGTTATTGTCAAGAAAAAGGACAAAAAACTTAGGGATAATGCTACTAAAATTGAATCACTAGAATCTGAAATCAATCGGTTAAAATCTCTAATTCCTAGTGATGTTGCATGTCCCTCTTGTGACTTTATCTATGAACAACTGTCCTCCCTAAGAAGTGCACATTCCTCCACACTTATAAACTTGAACTTGAAATTGAAAAGAACAAAAAGCTTGCTGCACTTAATATTGGAAACTTAAAAGATGCTTCTTGTTCTACAATTGATTTGCATTGTTCTAGTTGTGATAATCTTGATAAAAAACTGCAAGATGCTATGAATGAAATTTCTATATTGAACAATGCTTTACGTTCTCATGAAGTTAAATTTTGTTCCAATTGCAAACTAAAAGGAAAAACTTCATGTGAAAATTGCCTTGATCTGTCTAATAAACTTGACAACATGCATAGGACATTAGATCGGTTTTGTAATGGGAATAAGAACCTAAACTTGTTGTTGAATTCTTCCAAGTCTTGCAATAATAAAACTGGTTTAGGTTTTGATTCTCATGCTCATGCTAAGGCACATCCACCTAAAATTGTAAAGTCATTAGGAAGTGGTTTGATTCAAACAGTTTCTAGACATAAAGAAGTGGTTTTCAAATCTGCAGGAGTGTTGTCTCATTCGGTATCAAATAAAAATGTTGATTGCTCATCTAGAGATGAACACGAAGTTAAATTTCATTGTACCTACTGTGGTAGAGATGGTCATGTCATAAATTTTTTTATAGACTAGCTAAACAACAGAAAAAGGAAAGGATGATTGCTAGATCTTATAACTATCATGCAATTAGAAAAACACAACCTGCTTTAATGAGTCAGAAATTTGAAAAGGTAGCTTCCGAAACTTTTGGCAAGAAATCTACAAAGGCAGCTCCGGTAGTTCTGATAGCTCCGAGAGCTCCCGGATCTTCTGCTGTTCCCTCCAAAGCTTTAGTTTTTGCCTCCGGACCTTCTACTTTTACCTCCAGAGCTACTGGTTTTCACTCTAAACAAGTAACAACTTCTAAATCAATTGTTAAGAACAGAAAACCTCAATCTTTGACACATAAACCAGCTGTTTTGTCTCAGCTTTCGTGTGTTTTTCCTACTGCACGTCGCATGACTCAGTACTGGATTCCTAAATGCCTTTTGACTAACCCCAGTATTGAGTCATCAACGTATTGTGCTTCTATGTAGGTTACACGTTTGAGGAAGGAGAACATTTGGATTGTGGATTCAGGTTGCTCACGCCACATGACCGGTAACAAAGATTGGTTCTCCTCCCTCTCTTTTGTGTCACGTGTAGAGAATGTTACTTTTGCCGATAATTCTTCAACTCCTATAATTACTAAGGGTTCGGTTAGAGTAAATGATCACTACACTTTGAAAGATGTGGCACTTGTCAAAAATTTGAAATACAACTTGCTTTCTGTTTCACAATTGCTAGATGAAAATCTGGAAATTATTTTCAATAAAAACTGCTGCAAAGTTGTAGGTTCAAATAGTGAGCTTATTTTTAACATGTCTCGGTTTGGAAGAGTTTTTAAAGCTGATTTTGATATGTCTTCCTCTAAGCATAGGTGTCTAGTTGCTAATGATTCAAAGGACCTATATTTTTGGCATCGTAGACTTGGTCATGTAGGCTTTGATCACCTAACGCGTGTTTGTGCTCTTGATCGCACACATGGGCTGCCTAAGCTTAAAGGGGACAAAGAAATTGTGTGCTCTTCTTGTAGACATGCTAACATGGTTGCAGGTTCACATACTCCTCTCACAATGATCATGACAATAGAACCATGTCAACTTTTGCATCTTGACACCATAGGACCTTCATGTGTTCAATCTTTCGGAGGTAAATGGTATGTTCTTGTTATTGTTGATGATTATTCTAGATACTCTTGGGTTTACTTTATGGCATCTAAAAATGAAGTTTTTAGTCACTTTAGAACTTTATTTCTTAGATTGTCAATTGATTACCCAGGATCTTTAAAAGCAATTAGAAGTGATAACGGAACTGAATTTAAAAATCAATCTTTTGATCACTTTTGTGCTGAAAATAGAATAGATCATCAATTTTCTTCACCATATGTACCTCAACAAAACGGTGTTGTAGAAAGAAAGAACAGAACCTTAGTTGAGATGGCTAGGACTATGCTTGATGAATATCAAACTCCTAGGAAATTTTGGGCTGATGCGTTAGCAACCGCTTGTTATGTCTCAAATCGTGTTTTCTTGCGTGCTAAGCTAGGTAAAACACCATATGAGCTCCGGTTTGGACATAGGCCTAGTGTTACACACTTTCGGGTCTTTGGTTGCAAATGCTTTGTTAAGAAACATGGTAACCTTGATAAATTTGAACCTAGATCCATTGATGGCATGTTTCTTGGTTATCCATCTCATACTAGAGGCTACCGTGTGCTTTTATTTGACACTAACAAAATTGTGGAGACTTGTGAAGTGTCTTTTGATGAAGCTAGCCCAGGTACTAGCTCCGGTGTTGCAGGACCAGATCCGTATCCTCAGGGGGAGGGTATTTTCGAAGCTGAAGAAGAGCCGGTGATACTGCCTGGTAGTTCCGAAGTTGACACGTGTCCAGCTCCGGACATTGAACAAGCTCCGGCTATCACCTATGATGGTCTTGATCGTCCACAAGTCACAATCTCATCAATCTACGATGAACCTAATGAAGAAGAAGCTTGTGAGACATCTGTTCCCCTACGTTTTACAAAGATCATCCCCCACAACAGATGATTGGAAGCTTGCACGAACAAGTCACATGGTCCAGGTTTTGCGATTCAAACTCTTATGCTCATTCCGCTTTTGTTGCTTCTTTTGAACCCAAAGATATATCACACGCACTCACTAATGAATCTTGGATTATTTCCATGCAAGAAAAGTTAGAAAATTTTGAAAGAAATAATGTTTGGAAACTTGTACCTCCACCTCAAGGTCACACTTTAATTGGAACTAAATGGGTATATAAAAATAAACAAAGTGAGGATGGGGTTGTGGTTAGGAATAAAGCTAGGTTGGTTGCTCAAGGTTTCACTCAAATTGAAGGTCTAGATTTTGATGAAACTTTTGCTCCTGTCGCTAGATTAGAAGCCATAAGAATTTTGTTAGCTTTTGCAGCATCTAAAGGTTTTAAGCTATTTCAAATGGATGTTAAAAGTGCTTTCCTTAATGGCTACATAGATGAGGAGGTTTATGTCAAACAACCACCGGGTTTAGAAAATCTAGATTTTCCTAATCATGTTTACAAACTGTCCAAAGCCTTATACGGTCTCAAACAAGCCCCTAGAGCATGGTATGATAGGTTAAAAACATTCTTACATGAAAAGGGGTTTACCATGGGCAAGGTTGATAAAACTCTTTTTGTGCTTAAACATGGCAATGATTCATTATTCGTTCAAGTGTATGTGGATGATATTATCTTTGGTTGTGCTTCTCATGATCTTGTGTCCAAGTTTTCAGCTATGATGAGTTCAGAATTTGAAATGAGTATGATGGGTGAACTCACTTACTTTTTGGGGCTGCAAATCAAGCAAACCAAGGAGGGTCCTTTGTGCATCAAACGAAGTATACCAAAGTCCTCCTAAGGCGCTTCAACATGGACAAAAGCAAGCCTCTTCGGACACCAATGGGAACAGCAACAACACTTGAACTTGATGAAGATGGTGAATCTGTGGATCAAAAAGAATATAGAAGCATGATTGGATCACTTTTGTACCTCACAACATCAAGACCGGACATACAATTCAGCGTATGTCTTTGTGCACGGTTTCAAGCATCCCCACGAGTTTCACATCGTCAAGCCATCAAAAGGATTCTCGGGTACTTACATGGAACCCAAGAATTTGGCATTTTTCTTCCTTCTTCCTGAACCGTTACATTGAAAGCTTTTTCGGATGCTGATTTTGGGGGTTGTAGGATTGATAGGAAAAGTACTTCCGGTGCTTGTCATTTTCTTGGTAATTCTCTTGCTGCTTGGTCCTCTAGAAAACAAAATTCAGTTGCACAATCCATAGCCGAATCTGAATATGTAGTTGCTGCTTGTGCTTGCTAACAAATTCTTTGGATTGTTCAAACACTTAAGGACTATGGGGTTGATCTAGATAGTGTTCCACTGTTCTGTGATAACACTAGTGCCATTTGCATTGCTAAAAACCATGTGCAACATTCTAGAACTAAGCACATTGACATTAGGTATCACTTTCTCCGAGATAATGTTGAAAAAGGAAACTTGTGCTTCACCATGTAGATAACGAACAACAATTGGCTGATATTTTTACAAAACCTTTGGATTTCAAATTTTTGTTACATTCGTAGTGAAATAGGGGTTATGCATCCTCATGGCTTAAATTGAGGGGGAGTGTTTGAAACTTGGGAAGTCTATGTGTGAATCTGAAATTAAAATAATATGAGCATAATATTTCATATATATATATGACTCTGTGATTCCTTTTACATGCTGAAAGTTCTTACTACATTACTCATGTTATACATTTTGTAGTTTTTGCCATGTCTAGTAATTGGAATAATTACTTACACTAAATCTGGTCATGGTCGAACTTTCTTGCTGTTTTGAACTTGTTGCATGCTCACAAATGCTTATAATCATAAAGAATTAATCAAGTAATCAACTCACATGTTGAGTATTTATGAACAAATATAAATTGAGAAAAGATCAAGAGAATATGCATGCATCGCACTTCTTCTTTCGAGATAGCTTATCATTGCACTTAGATTTGAACTTGGAAGAAGTTGTGTATGACAAAAACCATGTCCTTAAGCTTCTGATTGTCAAGAGACATAGGCTTGGCTTGGTTGGTTAGAATAAGGCAGATGCGCATATAATCTCTTGCAAATATCATATGATCTAAATTTTTGCTTTTAAAAATAATAAAATGCAGCAACTAGTGTCATGCTTTCAGGTTTTGAAATAGTCAAGTTTGTGAGACCATGACTTCATTAAATTGAAAATTACATTTGATCTCTAGCATGGCTTACACTACTTATGTATCTCATTGATGAGATAGTGTAAGTTACTTGATAGTATGACTTGGATGAGCTTTTGTTTATATGTATATGTTATAATATACTCATAACAATTAAAGAGGGAGAGATAATTTGTTTATATGCTTATGACTTGCTGAATACATTGTCAAAGGGGGAGAGATAAGCATGACGAGAAAAAGAATAAAGGGGGAGAGATTAAAGGGGGAGAGATTTTCTTCTCATTTTAGTTTTGATTTAAAAAAGGGGGAGAAATTGCCTTCAAAAGTTTTATGTGAATAAGCTAATGTTCGAATTTTAAATGGTGTTGCCAATGCATTCATCAAGGGGGAGATTGTAAGACCTATATGTGCTGAATACATTGGCTTGTAGTGAATATACTTGTTTTGACGATAAAAGTTTTGAATATCACCAAAACACCTTTTTATCAAGGTCCGACTCTAGGTCTGAGCTACAACAAGGTCCGACGGTAGGTCCGGCTTGGTTTGGGTGGCTCCGGTTACATTCGATGCTAGGTCCGACTAGCTTTGTTCAGCTCCAGTGATGTTTCGTCTTTAGCTCCAGCATGTATTTGATAGCTCCGACACGTCTTTGATAGCCCCGACATGTCTTTGATAGCTCCGACATGTTTTTGATAGCTCCGACATGTTTTTGCTAAGCTCCGAGTTGATTTTTCTAGCTCCGGCTTCAGGGTTTACTAGTTCCGACTAGTTCTGGTTAGCTCCGGCGCTAGGTCCTGCTAGTTTTGTAAGCTCCGGTGGGAGCTTGGTTGTACTAGTTTTGGTAAGCTCCGGCGCTAGGTTCTACTAGCTTTTGTTAGCTCCGGCTCAAGGTCCGGGATGCTCTGGCAAGGTCCGGAACTTGACCGCAGTGCTTCTGCTTTTCATTTGCAACGTTTCGTACTTTCTTTACATGATTGGAAAGTTTTCTTAGTATTCATTTGCTAATTTTTTGGTGCGTTTTGGTTGATATGGATGATATCGTGTTGCTGTGGTTTTGCAACATGCTTATGTGAGGTTCTCACGTAGGATGTTGTGTTCGGAACTAACTTGAGTCAAGTCGAGGACTTGGGCTCGTATGGAGTGGTTGTTTATTCATGTGCAGGTGTTGCTTGAGTTCAATTCATGGCTGGTGACGGGATCCATTGGACTAGTCTGAGGGAGGAGATGAGGTTCTAACAACCAAGTTCGGAAGGAATTGTGGTTGAGCTGATCAGGAGGTCGCGCAGGATGATTGAATCAAGGGCGGTGCATATGAAGGTTACTGGACGTCGGAGGAAGATGTTTGCACGTGTGCAAGGAGTGCATGGACGTGGGTACATGGTTCTGAGACGTGATGAAGAGATGTGGACGTAAAGAATTGGTCAGAAAGGTCCAACCGACTAGGTTATGGACTCAGGCTGCGGCTGAGTCGGGTTTGACTCAAATATGGAAAGATTTGAGTTGGTTATGATAGGATTTCGTGTGGGTCACGAATTTGAGTTGTTTAGGAATGTGAGATACGTTCCTAATGTATTTGGAAGTCTTAATATTGCTTCTATCTGCGTATAGAAGAATCCTAAGCAGTTATAGAAAGTTACGATTTGTGAAAAGAGTAGGATTAGGTTCTTGATTTGAGTTGAGTTGGCTTTCGAGCTGGTTATATAAGCAAGGGAGCCCAGAGATCGTTGTGGAATACATTGGGGCTGTTCCTCTTGTGTTCTATTGAATAAAATTCGTAGTTTGAAGGAACTTTTGTGCCTTGTTCCTCTGACTTGTTCCAGACAAGTTTTACTCGTCGAGTTTCTGCGCAGCACTACCTTTCGTCGGTGGTTTTATCATAACTCGAGCTTTACAGATCCAATTGAAGTGATTCTTTCTGTGTTGTCTTCAAAACTTGATTATCTATCATCTGTCAAAATTTCACAGTCATTGGATTTGTGGTCTATGATCTACACGAGTTTTTTTGCAACGTTCCAAAACTGTTTTTTTCTCGGGTAGGGCAAATTGACCATTGTTTGATCTTTCGATCATAACTTGAGTTTTCTTTGATGGATTTGAGTGATTCTTTTTGTGTTGTCTTCATGATTTGATTATCTCTGATATCTATCACTTTTGTCATGGTGAAACACGTTTAGATTAGTCTCACACACGATTTCTTTAATAGATCGTTTTTCTGCCGAAAGCGTTTGGGGTTTTAAATATTTCCGTTGCGTAAGATTTTTAAATCTACCATTCACCCCCCCTCTGGTAGCTTTTCACGTGCTCTTCGATCCTACAGGAGGGACGTGAAATGCACTCCCAACCACCTCTGGAGGACAACAAAAAGTCCTCCAAGGGTGAAGCAACTACCTTTGGGAGTGGCAAGAAGAAGAAAAAGTCCAACGGCAAGAAGAAGCCGTCAGTTGGCACACCTACAGCCGCTGCTGCCGCAGCTCCGGGTGACCGGGGGCCACAGCCCGAGACACGACCTCGGCCGTCGTCTGAAGACGGATGCAGCTCCAAGATGTGGTGTCCTATACACAAAACGAACAGCCAAAACCTGGAAGGCTGCCGAGAGGTCCAGAACCTTGTCGAGCGCTACAACAAGCGCCAAAAAGAAGTTCCTTTCGTCAAAGGGAAGGAAAACAAAAAGTCGACGAAGAAACAGCTGAAGAGGAGTTAGGATTTCAGGACCCTAAAAAGGTCTTGAAGGCTGTTTACACCTCCGTTGACGATGACTCCGACATCTCTGACAACGAACGTCGGAAGACCATGAACACCATTTTTGGTGGTTCGTGGGACATCACCACCCATCGTGTCCTCAAGACAATGCGACGGAACATGGCCTCAGTAGCTCCAACCGCCAGGGCGGAGCCGCACCGGAAGTGGATGGACACTTCCATCACCATCGATGCTTCGAACTGCCCTCAGAACATGATCGGAGCTGGCCAACTTCCACTGATGGTATCTCCTACCATCAACAACATCCAACTACACCATGTAATGGTGGACGGAGGTCCGGGCTGAACCTCATAAGCTTTGAAGCTTTCGTCAAGCTTCAGCTTTGACCTTCAAATCTTCGCCCCTCCCGACCTTTCTTCAGAGTAGGTCTGGGGGCCATAACCCCACTAGGTGCCATTACTCTCCCGGTGAACTTTGGGACCCAGAAGAATTACCGGACTGAGAAGTTGGTCTTCGACGTGGCGCATATCAACTTACCATTCAACGCCATCTTGGGCAGGCCAGACTTGTAAATTCATGGCTGTCACCCATTATGGATATTTGGTATTGAAAATGCCAACACCAGCAGGTGTTCCCCGAATCCGTGGAGATCGCATCCCGGAGTGACTGCTCTGGAAGAACTCTATGTGCTTGCTACAGCGCAGGAGGAAGAATCAGGAAAGGAGCAAGCTCCGAAATCCCCGAGCATTCATCATCGAGGCTCAACCTTTGCACCTCGTCTGCTACCAAGCGGTGACACCGACATTCCTGTCAAAGTCGTTCAAATCGGTTCCAACGCTACTCAGACCACCTGTATATCGGGAGGTCTGAATGACAAAAAGGAACTCGCGCTCGTCACTTTCCTCTGGGCTAATGTTGATGTGTTTGCCTGGCAACCGTTGCAAATGCCTGGGATCCCTAGGGAAGTGATCGAGCACAATCTGAAGATTTATCCCGACGCTTGGCCTGTACATCAGAAGCCTCGGAAGCAATCAGTAGAGCGACAGAACTTCATACGTTAAGAAGTGAAGAAGTTGCTTGAAGCTGGATTCATCCGAGAAGTCTTCCTCCCAAAATGTCTGGCAAACCCAGTCGTTGTACCCAAGGACGACGGGATGCTTCATATGTGTATCGACTACACAACAATGAATAAGGCATGTCCAAAAGATGCATTCCCACTACCTAGAATAGATAAGATAGTGGATTCCACCTCCGGGTGTGAATTACTGTGTTTCCTTGACGCATATTCTGGGTATCATCAAATCAGAATGTCTAGGGAAGATGAAGAACATACTTCTTTCATCACAATAGATGGATTATATTGTTACACTGCCTTGCCATTCGGTCTCAAGAACGCTATTTCAACGTTTGTGCGAGCTATGTACAAAACTTTTGGGGAGCTCCTCGGAGACGTAGTGGAAGTGTATGTCGATGACATCGTCGTCAAGATCAAGAACAAGGAGTCATTCCTTGACACCTTGCAAGCTATCTTCAATAAGTTGCGAGTGACACGCACGAAGCTGAACCCAGACAAATGTGTCTTTGGGGTTAGCTCTGGAAAGCTTCTTGGATTCCTGGTGAACCACCGAGGGATAGAAGCAAATTCAGCGAAGATAAAAGCTATTGAAGACATGCGACCACCAGCTCGCATCAAGGACGTCCAGAAGCTGACTGGATGTCTAGCTGCCCTCAGCCGGTTCATCTTAAGAATGGCGGAACGGGTGCTACCCTTCTTCAAGTTGTTGACGAAGTTCGGACATTTCAATGGTCTGAAGAAGCAGAAAAGGCATTCTAGGAGCTGAAGCAGCTCCTCACCACTCTACCAACCTTGGTAGCTCTGAATTCTGGTGAGCCACTTCTGCTTTACATTTCGGCAACAGACGAAGTTGTCAGCATGGTCCTGGATGCGGAAAGACCAAAACAATCTCCAGT
Organism: Tuctoria greenei; assembly: GCA_036927565.1. NCBI lineage: Eukaryota > Viridiplantae > Streptophyta > Magnoliopsida > Poales > Poaceae > Tuctoria > Tuctoria greenei. The sequence goes on along the minus strand of JAYESD010000005.1, from coordinate 152,876,984 downwards.
TAAGGAATCCAGACACCTTTTGGAGGGTCCGGAGCTACCTGAAGACGAGTTTGGGTCCCAGCTCCCAGACCCTGATCCTCAAGGCGGGATGGCAGAGGATCAACCTCCTTCAAATGAAGAAGTTGCTGTTGCTGAGCAACAAGATTTGGACTCCTCCGGGAAGGTCCGTATCACTTCAGAAGAGGTCCTCGAACAAGGTCCGGACCCCTCCAGGAGGGTCTGGGTTGATGAGGAGGAAGCTCTGGGCCCCTTCGGGAGGGTCCGAACAGTCCAACGCCTAGTGTACATCATCAGCGATGTACTCCATGACGCCAAGACTCGGTACCTGGAGGTGCATAAGCTACTCTACGCAGTTCTTATTGCTTCTAGGAAGCTTCGACACTAATTCCAAGCTCACCAGATTTCAGTGGTAACTTCTTATTGACTGTGTGCAATCTTGCATAATCCCAACTTTACTGGGAACATTGCAATGTGGGCAGCAGAACTGGTTGAGTTCGATCTTAAATACATACCAAGACAAGCAATTAAGAGTCAAGCACTAGCGGACGTCATGGCGGAACGGACACCCTCTCCATCAAATCCTGGGGGCCCCAGTGAGCAGAAGCTGGAACCCAAGGTTCCGGTCTTCACCGAGCCTCATTGGACTCTCTACTTCGACGGCTCCGTGCAAAAGCAGGGGGCCGGAGCTAGAGTCCTTCTCTTCGCTTTGATTGGGGAGAAGGTCAAATACATGATTCACCTTTACTTCAAGGCGACCAACAACATGGCGGAGTATGAAGCACTAATCTATGGGCTTAAGGTGGCACTATCATATGGTGTCAAACAGCTGTTGGTAAAGTGTGATTCACAGCACGTCATAAAACAAGTCAAAAGTGAATGCTGCTGCAACAACCCTCAACTAGCTGCATACCTACTTGAAGTCCAGAAGCTTCAGAAGGACTTCGACGTCCTAGATCTTTGCCATGTCCAGCATCTCAACAACGCTGAAGTCGACGAACTCTCGACAAATGCTTCAACTGAAGCTCCGGCTCCTGGCGGAACCTTTGTCTGGAGATTTCAAGACCAACAGCTCAGCCTGCCGAACTAAGCGAAGGGGGCGAGACCAACACCTCGAAGCTGGCGGTCCTGATGGCCTTATTACCATGGCGCCCATCAAGGGTCGTAGGTGCTGCAGGAAGCTCCGAGCAACCCAGCACGCAAGACTCAAATCCTCAAGTTAGCTCTGATGCATGGATCTCGGAGATCCGGAGGTACTTGAAAGACAACTTCCTTCCTGAAGATAATGTATCCGCTGACCGGATAGTCAAATTGGCTAAAAGATACACATTGGTAGAAGGGGATCTCTACCGGCATGGTGCCAACGACGTCCTAATGCGGTGTATTACAAGGGAAGAAGGTTGCGGGCTCCTCGCAGAAATCCATGGAGACGAGTGTGGAAACCACGCATCTTCCCGCACGCTGGTCAGTAAAGCCTTTTGGCATGGTTTTTACTGGCCTACAGTACTCTAGGATGCAATCGAGCTAGTGAAGAAATGTGAATCATGCCAGTTCCATGCAAAGAAAATTCACACACCAGCTCAACCACTACAAATGATACCTCCTACATGGCCATTCGCTGTGTGGGGTATGGATATCTTGGGACCTTTCCCAAGAGCCGTCGGAGGTTACAAGTTCCTGTATGTCGCCATCAAAGAGTTCACAAAATGGCGGAAAGCAACTCCAGTTGTGACAATAAACAAGCAACCAACTATAAACTTCTTGCAGTAGATCATATGCAGATTTGGAGTCCCAAACAAGATCATAACTGATAACGGGACCCAATTCACAAGCTCTACATTCCAAGGATATTGCGAAGACCTCGGCATTCAAGTCAGCTACGATTCTGTAGCTCACCCGACAAGCAATGGCCAGGCTGAGAGAGCAAATGCAGAAATCCTAAAAGGACTAAGGAGCGCACATATGAGCGCCTGAAAAAACATGGAGCCAACTGGATCGAAGAGCTTCCGCCCACACTCTGGGCCAACAGGACAACTCCAAACTCGTCAACTGGAGAGACACCCTTCTTTCTGGTGTACGGAGCTGAAGCAGTCCTTCCTCCGGAAATCACCTTGGGGTCGCTCCGGGTCTGGACCTTCGATGATGCCACGCAGGACCAGCTCCAGCGTGAAGACCTTGACCTCCTTGAAGAGGAAGGTGCCGAGCAGCTGTTCGGAATGCCCGATACCGCCAAGCTCTTCGGCGCTATCACCAAAGGCATGTTCACATCCGATAGCTCGAGGAAGGCAATCTGGTGCTACGGAGAATACAAACTCAAGAAGGGTTAAACAAACTCTCCCCCAGCTGGGAAGGACCCTTTTGAGTGATCAAAGTATCCCGTCCCAGATGCGTTCGCTTGGCAACCGAGGATGGGAAAGCTTTTCCTAATCCTTGGAACATTGAGCATCTCCGTAAGTTCTACGCTTAATATCATGGAGGTGAGTCTGTAGTTACATGTGATGTATGTTATAGAGTCATTGTACAGAGTTGGGTAGCTCCCTCGGGAGAACAGCTGGACCTTCCCCAGAAGGTCCGCAAAGTTCAGGCAACACTTGTCACAGTTTCAGAACTAAAAGTGTAGCTAGCTACCTTGGGTCAAACGAGAAACGCAAGACACTTAGTCTAGTTCCGTACCCTAAGAGTGTACCTGTTTGCCCTGTACCCGGACCTATAATGAAAGACATCATTGTGTGAAAACAGACTCCACACGCATTTATTTTGTACAGGCTCAATATTTTTTATTTTTCTCTTTCTTTTTCTATAAAAAAGTTGTGCAATTCTTAAGAAACTTTAGCTCGACCAATTCATGTACAATTCAAGGTGCATTGTCAATTCTTTCGGGTCTAAACATTGTTAATGGTCTACTCGTCTGAATGCCGCCAAGCCAATCTAGGTCTGGAGTGTGCTATCGACATAGCCTGGTCCTGCAACCTATGTTCACCACTCTACCTACACCCCGACAGGCCGAAGTAAGGCGAGTCCAGAAACGATCGGACCTGGAGAAAACAAGCCAGTGCACTCCATTGTATTTAGAATTGCGTTTGACCTAAAAATTTCTCTCGGGAATAGTAAGCCGCAAACGTGTTATAGAGAAGAAATGGATTTTACTATTTTTCTTGACTTCAGTGTGTAGGAAAAATAAAGATCTCATGATGATGGTGGATGAAGTCGGAGCTATCAAGGCTCCAACACCCCCTAAGATGGTTTACTGTCGATGTTCTAAACATTGATAGTAGACATCGTCGCAGCTACAAAGTTCTGGCAAATCCAGGGAGCCAGCTGTCAACGTGAAGAAAAGATGGTGGGAAGACTCCGCAGTGGGGTCTACTATCGACGCACCGCGTGTTGACAGTGGTCGCTGCCGGAGCTACCAAGCACCGACAACCCCAGGGGACTAACTTTCGATGTTATACGTGTTGACAAGGGTCACTGCCAGAGCTACTAAGCTCCAACAACCTCAGGGGGCCCCTACTATCGGCGTCTTCAGACCTACAAACTACAAGTTCAAAGCGCGCAAGTATTCAACAAAATGCTACATCCTCTTGCTACATGTTCACAATTAAATTGTGTACATGTACCAGGGGGCCAAGTGCGGCAAAGGTGTTGAAGACAAAAAATGAAATTCATAAAATTCTTCGATTTCATTAATCTGGAGACAAGAGTTTACAAAACTGGAGAAAAAGAAGAGAGGATACAAGCGGGAGCTACAAATATAGAGTCCTAGACCCTATGGAAGAACGAGGCGACCTTCTGGGCAACCTCCGACATGCTGGCTTTAGCGGCTTCTCCCTCTCCATCGATGGGGCCTTCAAGCATCGGGTCTAGTGGGAAGTGAGGGTCCTGACTTGTGTAGCATGTCAGCATGTACTCTGCGATGTTCTTCGCCAAGGATTGTCCTTCGGTTTCCAGCTGGTCCGCGATGACATCACCCATCTTGGTTAGCTTGTTGCGCGCCGAGCTCAACGCCTGCAACGCCTGGTCCAGCTCCGGCTCCGAATCATCCGGACGCACAGGACTAAAACCCATAGGCGACAGCGCGTCATCGGCTTTGCCCAAGAAGTCCCAAACTTGTTGGGACTCCGTAGCCCTTGAGCCTCACATTTCTTACAAGGATTTTCTAGTTGCCGCAAGCTCCAAATTCTCCCGGGCATGGCGCTCAACCTCTTTGGCGTTCTGCTGAATCTTTTCAGCAACCTGCCTTTCGACTTTACTGAGCTCCTCCTCCTAGAGGTGGATCTTGTTCCAGTGGTCTACCAGGTCCTTCTCCCGGCCCCGCACTTTCTTCTCCCTAGCAGCAATTTTATTCTCCCTCTTGTGGAGGTCCTGTCCTTGCTGCCAAGCCTTATTCTCCTCTTTCTCGCAGCGCTCCTCCAGCTTCTTGGTGTGCTCCGCGAGACTCTTGTCACCCAGAGTCAGCCTCTGAGTAAGCTCCTCCTCCCTCTTCATGAGGTCATCCTGTAGCTTCATGAGTTTTTGCTCTTCATCTTCGAGCTTTTTCTCCCGCTCCTCAAGATCCTCTCGACACTCGATGAGGCTGTCGTGGATGGCGCTGAGCTTCTCTTGGCGCTCATTTGCTGTTTCATTAGCAGCCACAACCTGTTCGTGGATGGCCTGGTAGTGGTCATCGAAGGATCGCGTCATGCTTTCCCTCTCATCCAGCAGCCGACCCTAGCACTCTAACCGGACTTTATCCCTTTTCACCCACTCCTTGTCATCGGCTAGCATCGTCTGCGCCAGCTTGGTCTCAAATTGGAGCCGGTTGCGCCACCTCCTAAGGGTTTGGTGCTCCTCCTCGAGGGCCTTGCTGTCGTGGTAGAAGGCCAGTAGAACTTGACGAAGGCTGCAGCAGGCATTGTCGATGGGAAACGACAAAATTATTGGCTCTAGACCTACCGGGGTCCTCTCTGCTGGCTCCAGTGGGTTCTTCATAACAAAAATCGGGTCCCACTCTACAACAGAGGTCCCATGAACTTCCACGACACTAGGGCCGCCCTCCGGGATAGCCTCGATCGACGCCGAGGAAGGTCCTGCAGCAGAAGTTTCTACCTCTAGAGGCGGCTCTGAAGGTCCCGTCGTCAGGTCATCAGCAACTAGTCCCTCAGGCAGAGGACCGGCAGCTTCATCTTGACACCCTAGCTCAAGCGCAAGCACCTCCGGAACCACCATCTCCGGGGCAGGCGTTGAAGGTTCGGCCGGAGCTAAAGCAACTTCCGACTCCGACGTTGGCGCCTCCTCCACCACCGATTCAGGCACTAGTGCTTCGACCGCCATTGGCTCGGGCGCCGGCACTTCTGCGACTACCGGCTCATGCTCCAGAACTTCGTCGAGACCGGGCTCTACCGCTGGGGCTTCATCAACCACCAGCTCTACCGCCGGGGCTTCATCAACCACTGGCTCTACCGCTGGGGCTGCATCAACCAACGGCCCTGCAGTTGGGGCTTCAACAACTTCCGGCTCTCGGGCTGAAACTGCAGCTACCTCCAGCTCTGAGGTCTGAGCGTCCATCATCTCAGCATCCAAACCTAGAGCTTCAACCTCCGGGCCCGGTGCCGCTGATACATCTTCATTCCCGTGGTCCGGCGCTACCACGGGAGCTTCAGGGGATGAATCGGGGTCAAGGACCACGACAGCTGGAGTCAGAGCTGCCGCGGCCTCAGCCACCTCTTGGGACGGCGCTGGAACTAGAGTCAGAGCCTCCGCTTGCACAGCCTCAGCTGCAGGAACCGGAGCATCAGCCCCTTTATTGGGTACCCTGTGCATGAAGGACAAAGAAACTTAGAACATGATTACAACAAAAACAATCAACTGAGGTAAAAAATCAAACTTACCTTGGAAGGCTTCAACTCCAGCTAGCGCGGAACCTCTTCAACGGACGATCAGGACTGGACCCTTTCGTCACTGGCGTGGTATCTCCAGAAGGTTCCCCGGAACTTGCTCCCGCCATCAGTGACGCCTTGGTTGAGGCCCCCTCGACCGGGAAGGACCTTCAGACCTAGAGGCTTCAGCTGGCCCTGGTACCGGAGCTACATGGCTGGAGCTAGTGTCCCGAGGAGATGTCGATGCTGGAATGGCTATCGCCATTGAAGACCCTCACCTCCGGGGAGAAGGAGCTGTTGCGGAAGGAGCAGGTCTGATGGACCTCCCATCAGAGTGCTTCAACTTCCTCTTATGGCTCGAGGGCTTAGCCAATTCTTTGCCCTTGCCCACGACTTCAACTCTCTATCTCGGGGTGGAAGGGGGACTACCCTCGGAAGCTCCGGGGATCGCCAACCCTATGGTCGAATGCCTCTTAACTTCACCAAGGTCATCAAGCACCAGCATATTCCGCCAGAGCTCCCTGCTGAACTCCGCCTCCATGTTCAGAGGGAGGAAAGCCACCGGTGGAGTCAAGTTTTCACCCTCGACGTCGATGCCGTGTTGGAACTTCTTGAGGTGAAGCTCCAAAGATGCGCCTTCCAGGTTTGACATCAAACCGGTCTCGATCATGTCATCGTCCATCACGCCGTTGAGGGTCAGGCGAGCTTCTCCCTCTTCTTCAGTAGAGCCCACCTGTTGACCAGGAAGTTGCAGAATACTGCCTGGGGAGTCACCCCTCCCTTCACACATTGGCGGATCCTGGACAGAGCAGGGTTGAAGGCGTCTGATAGCACCAAAACTTCGCTCCAAGCCTCAGTGTCGATGTTGGGGAGGCCTTCGGGCAGCTCCAGCTTCTCATGCTCCTCTGCATTGATGACAATCCAATCCTTCTTCCAGTTGTCCCACTTGCCAGAAGGGAACGACCTCAAGTACTTGTACGGGCACTTCTTGCGCTTCACAAAATAATAGAAGCCAAGGTACTCGTCACGCTTCTGGTGGTGTGGATGGTGAAGAAGGTGCGGAAGAGCTCGACGCAGGGGGGAATACCCACCCACATCTCGCAGAAGTGGACAAAGGTCGACTCCAGAAGAATGGAGTGGGTGCCAAGGTGGTATAGCTATAGACCATATAAGTCTAGCAACATCAAGAGAAAAGTAGAGAAGGGTGGGATCAGTCCCACCATGGCGTACGCAGAGAAGTACACGATGTCGCTGGCGTGCTCCTTCTTGAACGGAAGCTTGTCGGCGCGGACCGGGTGGTTGAAGGAGTCACTGGACCACCCCATGAGGGCCCGAACCTTCTTCAAATCACTGTCGGTCTTAAGATGACTCTTGCGGAGACCCAACTCCATCGCAGCACAGCGGGGCGAGAGATGAAAAGTTGGCTAAAGTTTGGAGGATTTGAGCGCAAGTTCAAATGAAGGCGTAAAGAATCCCCAAACGCAGCACGCTCTCCTTCTTAAGTAAGCCCCCGCAACGCTTGGATGGAAACCGCAGAGGAGCCGACGATACAGTTCAAAAACTTCACCCTGCCAATTACAAGGGTGCTCAGGGCCACTCCGACGATCATGTCAATGTCCTTACCCCAGGCGAACGGTTGTCATCATGAGAGGCAGGAAGCCCGAGGGTGGGGGCCTGACAGGGCGCGCGGAACCGATACGATTTTTGTATCGGGAACTGGCGACCTTCAATTGCGTGAGATCTGCATGCTCAGATATCAACTGCCGCATCCTGTATATGCCATGCAGTGACGGTTTAACTGCGAACTACCGCCAACGGCACATACAAAGACCCTTGAAGACACGACTCAAAAACCGAAGGATCGACCCAACTCCAGCAGAACGACTTCATCCAAAAGGTCTCTCCCAGAGGTGGGCCCAGGGGGCCACTGTCGGTACCCTGTGTACCGTATACCCCATGGGACTGCAAAAAGAATGAAGGAACTTCACCTATCTGAGTTGAAGACCTCCAAAGGCCCCATGTATCATACGGAACTAGACCTGCCTCCCTTCTATGGTAAGTCCCGGTGCTGCAACGTGTATACTGCAACTAGAGCTACATCCCACACATGGGAAAGCTCCGGGATAAATACACGCGCGGCACCCCTGGACCTAACTCCTGATAGAGGGAAGCTCCGGTACCAACACGTGTACAACTACACCGGACCTACCCGTCACAAACGGTAAGCTCTGGAGCTGCCACATGTCCAGTCGTTGGACCTTCAGCGTCAACAATCAGACTCGTGGACCCCCAACGGCTCGGACCTTCAAGGGACAATCAAAGACTTCAAGACCCAATTAAGTTTCATTAATACCATCTTAATGACACACGATCGGAGGGCCCTTAATACCATTAACGACACTATCAAGGCGCGTTACCACACTATTAAGGGTAATTAAGCTCATTAATTGTGTATTAAGCATGAGTAACTGCCAGGGCCACATGTCGAGCCAGGCTAATGGTGTAACGACCAGTCCTTGTACTATAAAAGGACTGGTCTAGCGATACACGGGGACACTTCCACATTCCTAGACTCGGCTCTGACACACACTCACAAGTGCTGAGACGCTCAATACAACAACTCCACACCCCGTGGAGTAGGGTATTACGCTTAGGCAGCCCGAACCATGTAAATCCTTATGTCAACGTGCCACCGTGTTCTAAATCTCTGGGCACCCATTACCGAACTACAAACTCCGCGGGCTACCAACGGTAGTACCGGGAGAATTGCTGGAACCAGACTCCGATAGTTTCCGTATAGTATAGTTTTGTCCATTAACCATTCCGTGAAACATCTTCTGTGCTCTTTCATGATCCAGTCCTCTATGCGGTCTTGGTTTTTTTCATGAAGCTCAATTTGGTGTTCCTCGATGTATGACTTAGCTATTGTGAGCTTTTGTAGTACACCAAAATGTGCACGGTGTACATTATTGTAATCTTGAACGATAAAAGTTTTCTTACCGACATTGCCTCTCCCACGTAGTCTACCCTCATGTACTGGTATAGGAACACCTATCGGTTTTCCATCTTTGATGTAGTCAGCGCAACCCTCAATCACTTCTTCAGGGGTGTATCCTTCCATAATTGAACCCTATGGGTGAGCACGGTTTTGCACATAATCTTTTAATACTCCAAAATATTTCTCCAACGAAAATATATGATGTAAATATAGTGGCCCTAATGCTTTTATCTGATCAACAAGATGTATGATTATGTGTACTTGCATACCAAAAAAGGATGGTGGGAAACACATTTCAAGCTTGCACATAGTCTCGACGATGTATATTTTCAGATAGTTTAAATCTTCACGTGCAATCACCTTTTGCGATACTGCATTGAAGAAGTAACACAAACGTGTGATGACAACTTTTATATGTTCAGGTTTGATGACTCTTATTGCAGTGGCAAGGAACACTGTCATCATCATGTGACAGTCGTGAGAATTATAACCGAATAAAGTTTAGTATTTCATCGAGACTAGTTTGCGGATATTGGATGGGAAACTCATGGGCACTTTGATCCCATGCAAGTATTCGCAAATTGTGTTTTTCTCTTCTAGTGTCAAGTTGTAGCTAGCTGGGGGAAGGTAATGCTTCCCGTTCGCCTTTTCTACTGGATGAAGCTCTGGTCTGAAATAAAGATTTACTAGGTCCATACGTGAATTTAATCCATCATTTGCTTTCCTCGGCATGTCCAGCAAGGTCCCAATGATGTCGTCAAATACATTCTTTGTAACGTGCATCAAATCAATACTATGGCAAAATTCCAGATTCTCCCAATATGGAATATACTTGAAAAAATTGATTGTTTCTTGAAAGCCATGTAAGTTGTATCACCCGAAGATGTATTTTTCTTTCTCTTGATTCCTTTATATTTTTTTGCCCTTATCGAAAGCAATATGAATGTTCTTGACCATTTCAAACACAAGTTTTCACTGTAAGGTTTTGGTGCAGTATCTTTTTTGATTTTGTTATCAAATTGTTCTTTCATCTTCCTATAGTTGTGTGTATCTGTCAAGAACCGTCGGTGTCTCATGTACACTATCTTTCTGGATAAAGTGACATATAGAAATCTAGTTCTATCCACGCACCTTACACAACCTTTCTTCCCTTTCATTTGCCCTGATAATGTAAACAGCCTGGGGTAATCATGCACGGTAACGAATATCATTGCTCTTAGCATAAAATACTCCCGCTTGTACTCATCCAATGTATGTACCCCTTCATTCCACAATTTTGCCACTTCCAGGTATGCCGAGCGAACCCCTTGCCATCACCGCCGAGCTTCACGATAAACCCTAAACCCTTCGACCTTCCCTCCTCCGTCCCCATGCCGCCTCCCTCCTTGGTTAGGATTCCTTGGTTAGGGTTCATTGGTTAGGGTATGTGCATAGATTTTCGTTCGTTGGTTAGGGCACGTGCACTGATGTGGTTCATTGATTGCAAAGCAGTTGGGCCAAGTAATAGCACCTAATTACATTAGGTTAGTTATATTACACCCTGCCCTAACCTGTCCAGCGAACTTAGCTTATACTCCACTTTGCTAATGTTATTTACTTGGATAATGATGGTTTAGTACATATCCACTTGTCAACAAATTCATAACTATTGATCACAGTTTTGTCACTTAAGGAGATTTAAATACAATTAGGATTCTCAAAAAGTTTTTGAATTCTACTTTTTACCTTTGAAGAAATACAATTATTGGATAACAAGAGCTTAAATTCTTTTTGTGATAATTTAGAGGTTGTGCTTACAAAATTTAACTATAGATGTAGTTAAAGTTTCATGTAACACTACGGAAATTATGTTTTGAACAAATAAACATTATACATTAAGATTCAAGAGACATGAGTTTAACAAATAGAAATGTTTTTATATAAGTCATTATAGATTTTCGTTTATTTTTATATAAAAATAAACTCTATCTTAATATTCAGTACATGGCCTCGAATTTAGCCAACCCGAACGTGCTAAAAACTCTTACCCCTTTACGAAATACCAACAAATGTTAAGCACATATCTTTAGTTAAGTCTGATACAAACTTATGTTTTTTTGGGTTTTTAAACCCATATCTATTGCAAACAATCCCTTTCATTTTTAATTATGCTGGTCTTAACCCCCCTGTGTTTCTGCACCTCCCTGGACATGAAGTCGATCCAGCGATAAGATCACAACAATCATCATCTTGATCCATTACTTCCACCATCATGTCTCCGCATAAGTGATTAAGAATAAATATATCTAAGTCTTTCTCCTTTGTGATATGTTCCTGTTCCTAATCCATCACTACTGTTCTTTTATCCACCACATGCTCACTGCTTAATCTATTATTTTCTGCTTCCTTCAATATGTTGACTGATTTTTAATTTCATGATCACCATTACTAGATGCATAATGACACAGCAAAATCCCACACTATTCAGATCCGAATTAATCATTTCAGTAGAAAAACATAAGAAGACGTGTGTTCCTGACCTTCATCTCGTTTGGCCTTCAACTTCTCCACCCTCCCCAAGGAGTTCTCGTCCACCGAAGAGCTTTTTCTCATTGTTGTCGAAGCCTTAGTAATAGCTGCCAAATAGTGCACTGCATGGACCATACTCTCTCCTTAGGACTCTGTAATCTGTTGAGGATTCAAATACTTATTGACTTTCGAATTCCAAAAGGAAAAGGAAGCAGTATTAATACAAACCTCCATATTATTAGTTACCACCACCTCTGCCACCTTCCGCGCTTCATCATTTGGTGCACACTCGCTCTCCTGATGATAAGCGCTTCCATTCTCCCAAACACCAGTTTCTTGCTTGCATTATCCACCATGTTTCCTTGGTTAGGGTTCCTTGGTTAGGGCTCCACTTTTTTCAATTCCTTTGAATAGTTTCTTGAACTTGTTAGATATTCAAACTCCGCCGGATTAACAGATTGGTTTGTCCAAACCAAATTGTGTATCAAGTAGTAGGAGTAGCTGATTAATTAGTTGAATAAAGTTAGTTCTTCATTTCTAGTTTGATCATACTTGATGAGCTAACACATCAATAGATATTGATAAATTGTTTGACACGCACAAGTGGTTGGTAGTTCTGTGGGACACTTCATGTAGAGTTAATATACCATTCATTATATTTTTTGTCTTATTTGTTCTAGCATAAAAACCCAAAGAAGACTGGTGTTGGTCGTAACAATAAAGAAGACAATGGAGTTTACTGACTCCAATAGTTCAGGCTCCTTTCACAGTCCATCAAATCCTTTTCTGAATATAAAATTTAAAAAAGGCTTAAGAGGATCTAAACCCGGAATATGATCCTGCCGACGAGGTATGGATCACGAATCTTAACTTCAGTACTTCAAGTTAATGTTGGTTGTCAACTATACGAAGTCTTATAATTCTTTTCTACCTAGATTAATCGCGAAGACAATGAGGTGACTTCAGCTCCTAAAACTGCAGAAGGTTATCCAATGGATGAATCCTCAGGTTCACTGAAGCGGAAATGAGGGCAACGAGGTCCCAATAAGGCTCCATTGGACCGCATCATTTACATAACAAGGGTCGGTCCAGGTGGGCTTCCCCAAGAACGACTAGATTGAGTTACCAAGTACTGAAATGCATGCGGTTTTCTTGTTAGAGAGCTTGTGCCGATCACAATCGAGAATTGGAGGAAATTACTCGAGGAGACCAAGAATGAGTTGTGGGAAAGGATAAAAAACAATTCAAGTTCCCGAAAGGCACAGAAGAAGCTGTAAAGAAAGCAACATTGGTCTCTTGCGGCAAGAAGTTTCGTGGCTGCAAGAGTGAAATGACTGCATATGTTAAGGTCTATAAGGTCCCTAGCCCGAGAAAGATGGGAAAAATCACACAAGCTCAGTGGAAAGAATTTGTTCGTCAAAAGACCACACCTGATGCTAAAGCCCTAAGTGCAACTAGGTTAGAGCTTGCCAACAGGAACAAATACCATCATCGCTTGGGCTCCACCGGATATGCCCCCAAAGTCCAGAAATGGATTAAGATATTAGATGAAATTACCAGTAAGGACAATCATCACCCGTTAGAAGACTGCGAAGAGAGAACTCAACGGTGGGTATTTGCTCGGTCTGGTTTGACCAGCGAGGGCAAACTTGGAAAGCCCGACTCTGTGAATGAAGTAGAGGAAAAAAATGAAAGAATTAATTGAAAAGCAATAGAAGGGTCTCTTAAACCCGAAGAGGGAAAATTGCCAAGTTACCGCTATCCTAGGAAATCCTGATCAAAGTGGATGGGTTCGAGCAATCTCTTCTCAAATGTCTTGGCTAGATGGTTTCCAAAAAGATAAAGAGACATATAGAAGACGTGAGAAGTTCAAGAAAACATTTGATGAAACGATTGCTCAAAAGGTCAAGGAAAATGTGCAAGAAATAATGGAACAACTTAGACAATCGGGGCAATTAATGGCACTGAGTACAACGATGGTTCTCATGCCAAAGGAGCAATTGGTATCTTCAATTGCCTACCCTAGTAGTGTAGGTTCTTTGATAGGCTCAGGGTCAACCCATAAGTTTGTTGTCGATGATATTGATAAGGACAGATCTTGTCACCTTCTTGTCCTGATCGGCAGAGCAGGGAACAAAACCAAACAGGTTGCCACTGCTATGGCAAAGCCTGATCGTGACTTCAATGGCAATCCACTTCCGTTGTATTATGTGGTGGTGCAAGGTCTTCAGATCATTGATAATGATTATGAAGATTATGAAATAGACCACATCACACATGAGGGGATCGCGACTCTAGGGTAGTTTGTCAACCAATTAATCCTTTTGCACCGACGTGATATCGTGTTGGACGATGAGCCGATTTCTAGCCCCGTCGCATCTCAAAATAATTCAACCCCACCTTCACTACAAGAATCCCAATGATGGCCGTCGCAAATAAGGGAAAAACCGTCGCAAATAAGCTATTTGCGATGGCTTTGCTTATTTGTGACGGTTTATGGCCGTCACAAATAATTCGTCACAATTAAGTTAATTTGCGACGGCCACCGTCGGAAATAAGCCTATTTGCGATGGCTAACTTTAGCCGTCGCAAGTTATTGCCAGGGGACATGGTGGGCCCCACAAATCTACTTGCGACGACCGAGCCGTCGCAATTCAGTCCTTGTTTGCGATGGTGAGGCCGTCGCAAATAAGTTCAGCCGGTAGGACCCACCTGGCCACTTGCGACGGCCTGGCCGTCGCAAATAGAGGCTTGATTGTGACGTCATAGCCGTTGCAAATAACAAAGACTTGTTTGCGATGGCCTTGGTACTTATTTGCGACAGTATTGTATAAAAGTCATCGCAAATAAGGTTTTTCTTGAAATAAAAACTAAAAATACTACATGGCTCGATGGCCAGAATCACAGAACAGACAAGATAATATATCACAATCACAAACAGAATCACAATCACAAACAACATCACAATATCGTCGATACATCGCACATCACCATCAACAAAGCAAACAAGGTCTCACTCGCCCGTCTGACCTCCGAAGCCACCTCCAAAGCAACCTCCGAAGTCGAAGTCGTCGTCGCGCCTCATTCCAGATGGCAGTAACGACGGCGATGGAGTTTGAGCAGCCATTGCAGATCCCTGCAAACTAATGAAACTTAGAGTTAGAATATAAATGCATCAACATCTCTCTCCCTCCCTCTCCCTCTATCTTCATCTAGATCCCCTCTCTTCCTCTCTCTTTTCATTCCCCTCTCTATCTCTCTCTATCTCTCTCTCACTTTATCTCTCTATTGCTACCATTTTCCCTCTATCTTCCTCCATCTATTTCCATCTACATCTCACTCGCTCCCTCTCTCTTCCTCTCATTCTATCTCCATCTACATCTCCCTCTCTCTCTTCATTCCTCTCCCACTCTATCTAACTTTCTGTCACTCTTTCTTCTACCTCTCTCTTTCTTCTATCTAACTATCTCCCTCTCTGCTATCTCAATCATTTTTTCTCTATCTTCCTCCCTCTTCTAACTCCATCTCTCACTCAATCTAACTATCTTTCACTGTCACTCCATTTACTCGCTTTATTTTGGTTGAGGTAAGCTAGAATTGTTAAGTTGACATAGAAAATTACCTGACCCGCAGAAGAAGGATCATCTGGAAGGACCGGTAGTGGCGGTAGTTGGATCCCCAGACCTTGTGCCCGAGCCATGGCCTATGATTGCAAACATTAAATATTACCTATTAGTAAGTCATTTACACTAAATTAATGAGAACTTTAGTTTTCATTTTGTTACCTCCATTGTTTCCCGCATCTACACCATCTAGGCTGCCTGGGAAGAGATCGTGGTCTCCATCGCGGTCCATTGGCATCCCGCCTCCTCCTGTCGCTGGAGGTTCTCTTCTACAGTTTGTCAGAGGGACTGCATCCCAATGTCCCTCTGCAAGAAGCGGCGACCTGACATGCCCACCAACGAAACCTACGTGGAGTTGCCTCTCGCAGGTCTCGCCGCCCTCGAGTCAAAAACTCCGTCGAATATGGCGAGCCTATAAAAAGAGAGTCAGTAATATGAAATCAAAATATCTTGAATATTTTGAATTGAAAATGATAAAATGACTTATAAACTCACATTTCGTGTGCTTTTCCACCTCCGCTTGCATACGCGGCTTAAGGATCGATTGGTTCACGTTCCCAATCAAAATCTACGCCATGCATCTTCCTAGCCTCCTCCCCGTACTGAGCCTGCAAAACAAGAAAACCGTGTATGTTCAACAATCCATATAGTTATATTTAATATGAATGATTTCTAAACTTAGAAATCGCTTGGCTGCAGCCTGACTGCACCCCCGAGGTCGAGAAGAGTCCCTGTGACCTCTCTTCCAGATCTCAGCAGGGGTCGGCGTCACCCCCGTCTCATGCTCCTATCAATACATGTAAGTACGAATAGTATATTATGAATATATAAACATAAGTTACACACACTTACCATGCGTTTAGCTAAACGCAAGTGGTTATCTCGGCCGTGCCTGCTCTTCCCCTCGACCCATCTTCACTATCGACCCTTCCCGGACTTAGCCTTAAACTCATCGCCAGCCTAGTAGGGACAAAGGGCCCAAAATACATCGGACCGACCCTGCAACCTTCTCACGTGGCCCTGCACATAGTTGTAAGTCGTTAGAAATAGCATAGAGGAAATTATCAGAAAAAATACTTACTACACCCCACGTACCTGCGTGTACTCCTCCTCCGTCAGGTGCCTCTCACTATCTTGCCGCAAGTGTAGCACGTGGAGCTGGTTCGCCTTCAAGTGCTCATTAATAATTTGAACACGAGCGTTCGACAAAGTTTGTCAAAGTGCCTTGGTAGCATTGTAGTGAAACACTATCTTCGCATCCTCAACCATGAGAGGGTCGTTCAGGTCCTGTAAAGTATACCTTGCCTGTGATAAAGAACATATTGAAAAGATATTCATTAAAAGAGTTTAGGAGTTAAAACATAGAAACTTTTTTTAACATACTTACCATAAAATTGTCCCATACGGCACCCTGAAGGTTGTCGTGCTCCTGGTGATGGACGCGTACGTATTCCTCCCACGAAAGAGCAGGCACCCCATCGATGACCCCATATAGTGCAAACGCACTAAGGACCCGAGGACACCGTTCACTGGTCTTTGGTGTCTCTCACCAGTCAAAGACATGTCGTGTGAAACCCTGCAAGATATTTATTTATTCATTACTTAAGTAACCAAAATAAACTAGAATTGAACACTATAATTTTTATTACCTGTCTCCGACCAGACGAATCATGACCCTCTGTGAAGGGACCGCAGGGGGACTAACAAAGTGAGTCCTCCTCGTCCTCCGCGTATACTGGGGCGTCACGTCAAGTGAACCAGACGGCTCATCACCAGCCGAGTCAAAGGGCTCAGGAACAGAAGGCTCGCCAGCCGAGGACTGGCTCACCGAAGGATAGCCAAGGTCAACTAGCGTCGTAGCCTCTGAGTCAACTGGTGAGGACTACAACATTCAAATGATTCATAAGTAAGTTTGATGTGAAATTGAATTTAAAGAATTTGTCAAAAACAAGTGAAATTTACCTGTGACGAAGCTCTAGAGCTGCTCAGAACATGCCCCTGCAGCTGAGAGCGTCTGCTCCCAGTTGATGAGGCACCAGCGAAAGCATCCTCAGGTCTAGAGGGGAAGAACCCTTCCTCAGTGGCACCTTCTTACCCTTCTTTGACACCGTCCTGTTTTAATAGATAATTAATAAATATGCAAATAAGATATATGAAATTCATGTTACTATCTTCAAGAAAACATTACTTGTAATCACTTCCAAAATTCATCAACATCATTATCATGTGCCCTACTCCTTAAACCATCCCAATGATCTTCCATCGTGGCCTATTCGAATTTCCATATTCGCCTGTCATCTGGCTCTACATCTTTAACATCTCCAACTAATTGATCGAGTCCTGCACCAAGCTTGACAATAAAAGTGGCTACCAACTCTTCTTCTTAGTACACTTCTTCAATGTCTTCACTATCATGGTAACCTTCATCCCCCAGAGTATATAACCGCTCACGAGGATTCACCTTATATACCACCCACCATGCACTGAGCTTCGTGCATGGATAAGGTAGATAATACAGTTGTTCTACTTGATGTGCAAGAAAAAATGTATCGTAACCTCGTAGTCGGTTCTTGTGTTTCACTTCCACCATTCCAAATTGGTTTTCTCTAGTTCCATGAATGCAATCAAACCAGTCACAGTTAAAGAAGACAACTCGAAGGGTCTTATTTCCGGTAAAAGTAAATTCAAGGATTTTGTTAATGATCCCATAATAATCGGTTAACTTCCCTTGTGTGTCAGTTGCTCTCGTCACAACACCGGAATTTGATGTTGCCGCAAGAGGGCAAAGAGCTTCAAAATGAGTTGTATGGAATCGAAAACCATTGTCGTCATATCGACCATAGCTTCTAACATTCACCAATCCATAAGATAGCAGCCGTAAATCTTCATGGACATTGTGAGTCCGACACTGTCATAAATGATCATAAGTTAAAAAAACTCTTCTTTAATAATAGTAAATTATAACATATAGAAGACAAGAGATTAGTACATAATCTCAAAACCAGGATAGGAATCTTGTCCCTCCATTTATTCCTTCTTTTCACATCCCTTCTACTTGCTTGGCCGTAGGTTAATGCCTATGTGGCCAACATTGTCTGTGGAACTCGCTCAACGTGAACAAACATCTTTTATAATACATGTATAGCAAAATATGTCAATTAGCATAAATGTACGACAAACACTTACTTGAAGTATTCCTACATGCCTTCTATATTTGCGTACATGTAGAGTAAAGCAATAGTCCTATCACATTCGGATAGCATGTACATCGTGTAGCTACCAACAGTAGTACCTCTCGTTTAAAAAATGGAGAGGTCGCTTAAAGATGGTGCTTCGTCCACATTGTACCTCATCGCCGAAGTATTGATATTGTTTTCTTCTCCAAATTAAACACTTGAAAAGTATCCTACTTCCTTAAGAGCATATGCCTCTACGATGCACCCTTCCACCCTTGCCCTGTTGCCAACCATTGGTTTCAGATATCGTAGCGCTCTTTCAGTGTGATACATCCACCTGTATTGCACAGGACCGCCAACTTTAGCTTCAAAGGGATGATGGACAAGTAGATGTTCCATTGGATTGAAGACACCCGGTGGAAATTTTTTTTCCATCTTACATACAAGTATGAGTATCTCCTTCTCTAACTTATCCATCATTCCTATCTTGATTTCTTTAGCATAAAGCTGTCTACAGAAATAGTTGAGCTCGGCTAAAACCTTCCACACCGCATCATCTAGATAGCCTTGAAACATAACAGGTAAGAGTATTTCCATTATAATGGGATAATCATGACTCTTCAACCCAGTGAGGTTTCCTGTGTTCATATTCACGGCTCGTTTCAAGCTAGCTACATAACCATCTTGGAATTTCAATGTTTTCATCCATTTCATGAATTCTTTCTTTTCTTTAGATTGAAGACAGAAAGGAGCACGTGGCTTCCCACCACTTTCAGAGATTTCAAGAGTTGGATGGTGACAAATGTCTGCCAAATCTAGTCTAGCTTTGTAATTGTCTTTCGTTTTGCCATGCATATCCATGCAAGTGCTTATGATATTTTCGCTCATGTTACGCTCCTGATGCATGAAATCAATGTTGTGCATTAGAATTAACGACTTCACATACGGTAGCTCCCAAAGTCCACATATGTGAGTCCAATTGTGTTCCCCTTCATAACCTACAAAATATCCAGGACAACCTTCATCTGGCACAAGTTTGTCCAACATATCAGAAAATTTGGACCCATTGAAACGTTTCGGTGGTCCTTTAGTGACAACAGTGTTCTTTCTAAAGACATGCCTCTGTTGCCCAAACATGTGATTCGAGGGCAGCCAACGTCTGTGACAGTCGAAGTAAGATATTTTGCCTCCATGAGTTAGTTGAAAGAAATCCATGTCTGAAGCACATATCGGACACGTCATACGACTGTGAGTGCTCCATCCGGAAAACATGTTGTATGCCGGCAAATCATGGATAGACTACAAATAAGCAGCTCGAAGGTTGAATTTCTGCTTCTTGTAACTATCGTACGCTTCGACTCCTGTCCACAAGACTTTCAATTCCTCGATCAGCAGTTTCAACATCACGTTGAGACGTGGCCCGGGATGATCAGGTACAGGTAGAATGAGGTTGAGAAACATGAACTCATTCTTCGTACAAAAAGACGGTGGCAGGTTGTATGGAATGACAAAGACGGACCAACAAGAGTATGGCGTAGCGTTTGTATTGGACAGTGAGAAGCCATCTGTTGCTAATCCGATGCGAACATTCCTCGCATCACAATATAAATCCGGATCAAAATGGTCTAGCGCCTTTCATGCATCACCGTCGTACAGATGCATCAAGAATTCTTTGTTCTCACGTTTACCTTCTTTGTGCCATCTCATGTGTCTTGCGGTTCTTTTTGAAAGAAATAACCACTTCAACCGAGGTGTCAAAGGCAAGTAACGAAGCTGCTTATGTGCGACATCTGTCATCACATTATCGCCATCGTCATTAACAACTTTGACATACCTTGATTTACCACATTTTAAGCACATCTTCTCATTGGCGTGCTCTTTCCAAAATATCATGCAGTTGTCTGGGCACACATCGATTTTCTCATAGTTCATATCGCAACCAGATATCTTGATCTTTGACTGATACAAATTTGGTGGTGCTTTGTGAGGTTGTGTAAGGATATCGCAGATCAATTTCATAAGATCATTGTAGCAGTTGATGGAAAAAAAGTACTTGGACTTAATTGCCATAAATCTGGTCAAGAAAGCAAGTACGGTCACAACCGTGTGTTCATGCAATGACTCTTGTTATTTCTTCAGCTCCTCGAAGAACTCCTCTGCCTCATTTATAAGATGATCCTCTGTTTCTAGAGCTTCTAGCATCTCATCCATCCTATCAACCTCTGTTGTATCATCATCCTCATACACTTCTGCTATGACTCGAGAGTTAGTCTCGCCTGGAAGGTTCACACTTCATAATGTGGAGTGAAACCGTTTCGACATAAGTGAAACGAAAACTCCCATCTTCTCAAAAACTTGGTGTTCTGGCATTTTGTGCATGGGCACCGCACCATATCTTCCGTTGACAATGAAAATGATGGATCCAAAAATCTATCTAACTTGATGTACCACTCATCCGAGTGACCACCAGTTCGGCTCTTCCAGCAAGTATACATCCAACTGCGATCTTCACCCGTGTTAGACTCTGCAGTTTAAAGCGGAAGAAATTATCATTAATATATGCAGGATTTATCCTGCTTCTGACGAGACACCAAACCTAAATCCGAACAAGAACCCGTCCGCCTATTTAACACTACACCCCCTATCCCGAAATCCCATTTTTGTACATATAGTAACACATTCCGAAATTCAAAGATTCTCAAAACAGTCAATATTTTATTAGACAACAAAAATACTAGGCTATTAGAAAGGAGCATGATACTAATTCTTGCTTCGTCAATTATGAACAAGAAATGATAATCCTTTCTTTGCCATGCATCACCAATGCATGAAATTAAAATAAAAAAATTAGTACTCTATATATTAGCCTCCATGATTTGCTTCATTCAAAAGAATGGACGACAGGGTCAAAAGATAAAAAGAAAAAGGTTAAGGTCATGTATGGTTAACGGAGAGGGTGTGCCACCTGCACCCTAAAGGACAACACGAACCCTTATCTCGGTAATTGCATCTTTTGCCTCCCCCTCCGCCCGCCTAAAACTTCAACCATCAAATCAAGCAAGCTCTACTCCCATTCATCCAAAGGCGGGTTCAAACTACTCACTCGTACTACGCCGTTCCACATACACATCCGGTTAATAACTTCATTTCGGAGTCGAGGAGTTAGCTACATATCGCATATGTTTGGAGCACGTGAAGTCCAATGAATTTTAGCAGAAAATCACGTCCCAATAAAAGGATTACAAGCAATCATGCATATGTACAGATTTCACAGTCCACCATCAATTCTCTTGTAATGATAAAGCATAGGCATTGACCGCTATGGAGGGAGGGAGAGGGGTAGGAGGAGCTGCTTACCTCGAGGCGGCGGCGACGGGGCGGCGGGGCGGTGCGACGGCGGTGGCGGCGGTAGAGGCGAGCGGCAGAGGCGGTGTGTCAAATGATTCGAGTCGGGGAAGGGAGGACGGGGTATAAGGGCTTAATTTGGGGCGGCTGAGTTAATTGCGATGACCAACCCTAGGGCCGTCACAACTAAACTTATTTGCGACGTCTCAGGGAAATAGCTGTCGCAAATAACCTTTACTTATGACAGCCACTGCATTTGTGATGGCTTTAAAGGCGACTGTCGCAAATTAGATGCCGATTTGCGACGGCTTTACCTATTTGCGACGGCCCCATGCGGGCCATCCCAAATAAATTTATTTGCAACGGACGGCTATCGCAAATGATCGCATTTCCTGTAGTGCTTCTAAGGAGAAAGTCTAGGAAGATCCACTCCCAGTCCAAGAAGATCTACTCCCAGTCCAAGAAGATCCACTCCCAGTCCAGGAACAAGTTGGACAACAGCTTCAAGCAGTACAAGAGCCAGCTGTTGCTAGTAAAGAGCAACCAGTTGAGCAACAGCTTGAAGTAGTACTAGAGCCTGCTGCTAGGAGTAAAGAGCAATCAGTTGAACAACAGGTTCAGCAACAGGCCAGTGTCCAACTTCTGACGACTACTCCTCGATCATCAGTGCCTATCAAAGTTAGCTCATATGAAATTAAGAAACCTTCATCAAATGTGTCAAAGCATTTGGAAAATATGAAGGAAAATATTATAAAATTGAGTGCATCTCGTTCTTCTCATGAGCCAGCATTAGAAGATGTTGAGTAGTGGGAAGAAGACAGTGTCATGCATAATCGACGGACAACTTTAGTTAAACTAGGAGTTCCAATATACAAGCTTGAGTGTGTTCCTCCTAAATTTGAGAATGGGAAGCCATTCATGACATCCGTACAACTTAGCAAACATCCTGCCCTGCTCAAAAGAATGCATGAGTGGTACATCACTGCCAACAAAAAAATATGATCTTTCTTGCGTCACATTTGGTATTCCAAAAGAAGCATTCTGGAGCACTGGAGAAAATAAACGAGTCATTTTATTTGAAGAGTTGTATACCCTTTTCCATCGGGGCATGCTCGAAATCAACCTGCTACTCGTCTAGTGCTTGTAAGTGCCTCTAATATTTTGTATTTGCTTTTCTTACTACACGGATACACATTTCATGAGATTATAACAATTCTGGACTTCTTCAATATGATGCAATACATGGATAATGAAAAGATGAAACGCAAGATGGGTATCCTTGACCCTACACAGATTGCAAAGACGTTATTCAACGTAAAGGCGGATCATAAATCAGTCCAGTTCAAGCACATGAGAAAAAAAGAATTTGAAAAATCAATCGCAAAACTTAAGAAGGATAGAAGGACAGAAGTTGCATCTTACATAGGGCATGCAATGTTTAACTTTGTCAGAGATGGCAAGGACCTCGTAAAGGCTCCGTACCACTTCGAGTAAGTTCGACACATGACATTGAAATAGCAATTATTGCTAATTGTTAACTTAACACGTGTGTTTATATGTGTGCAGTAACCACTACGTAATGATCTTCATAAAGCCAAGGCAGAGTTTGGCAACAGTCTTAGACTCAGGCGATTACCCACCAGATCGTTACAAAGATTTCCTTTCCATTTTGAAATTGTACGTTTATTTGATAATTTTAATTTACACACATTTAGAATGGTTGACAAGTTTTATATGACATTTCTTGTATTACAGCGCTTGGCGGTTTTACACGGAATGGTTTTACAGTCAGAGACCTCCTAGTAAGAAAGCATTGGACAATAAAACATATTATGCTTGTCTGAAGCAGCTTGTTGGGAGTGTCTTATGCGGATATTATGTATGCGAGCATCTTAGGACTGCCTGCGAATATAGAGTGAGCCATGAGGATTTAAGTTATCCTTAATGTCGATATCTTATTTTCTTACTTTTGAGTGTCATTATTTTCAGATTTTGATTCCAACTTCAAAATTCAATTGCTCATAGTACAGCTGCTCCAAAAATACCAAATAAATTCTTGTATACTCTCACTTTGATCTATACTTTGAGATTATTCAAACCAACACATTCTAAACCTTGTTATGTGTTTCATTGCAGCACACGAAGAATGTGAATGAAGAATGCCCGGTTTGTAGAAGTATTCCTGGTTGAGGAGCCAACAAGATTGTTTCTGAACTGTGTCAATTCGTGCGTCGCGAAATTTTGCACAAAAGAGGAGATTTCTTTGATGAGCATGGTGCAATAGCTGATGTGCAAGAACTTTTCGACAATGCCAATAGAAACAGTTTTTAGTGAAACTTGTAAACTTGTAAACAGTTTCCGACTATGAGATGACTTGTATATGTAACTTGTACATATGTATATTACTTTAGCAAAATTGGCTTCTGTGATTATATTGTTTACTTCTGTGATGATATTGTTGACTTATGTGATGATATTTGTTGACTTCTGTGATTATATTGAATTAACCTGGAAATTAGAAATAACAGCAGCTAGTCTTGCATAGGTTATACCTTATCACAAACGGTTCTTTACCTACAGCTAGACCTGCCTGTGAAATTATATTATCACAAGCGGCTAGAAATAGGTAAAGAACAACCTGTGATAACTCCATTATCGCAGGCGGTTGCTATTATGGTACAAACCGGCTGCGATAAACTTTTCTCCACAGGTGGCTTGTCGTAGGTAAAGATCCGCCTTTGATAACACAATTATCACATGCGCTTATATATGTTGTACGACTCGCCAGTGATAATATGTCTTCCCAGGCGGCTAGCTTAAGTAAAGAACCGTCTGTGATAATATGTCTTCACAGGCGGATTCACTTCTCCGCCTATGAAATTGTAGATTATCACAGGCTCTCCGTTTCAGGCGGTTTGGAAACCGCGTGTGATAATACGTTTGAAGCCACCTACGATGAGGATTTTTGTAGTAGTGTGATCACGAAGAAGGCTTAGGCACCAAAGTAGATTGCGCAATCCCCTTGGGCATCGCCAAGAGCAGTGGCGCCTGGAGTGGAGCCTTCTTGTTGTTTTCCCTCTCTGACTGATTGGACTTCTGATTGTGGTGTTGTGTTTTGTTTGCACACATATGTCGAAACTTCCAACCACCACACATACTTAATATTTTCAGAGGGACACAAGAGGGGGCCTCACACCCTTTCGAGAACATATGTGTCTCTTGAATCAGGACACACCTGGTGGTGTGTTGTGTATACAAGAGAGACACATACTTATTACTTAATCCTGAGTTCATAAGCCAACATCCCCCCCCTGAACTGAGGTTTGAACTTACTTATTTACAATATTTAGTGTTCATTTGTTCATGCTTGACATATAGGTCATGACGCATCACAACAATCATTTACTTATTGTTGGGCTTGAAGACCACGATACATATTACAACAGTCATTTACTTGCAAGCTAAATATCCAGATGATCGCAGGCTCTATCTTAAACCCATATTGGTAACATGTTCACTGAACACATTGGTTGGAAGACCTTTTGTTAGTGGATCTACAAGCATTCGCTTGGTACTTATATGCTCCAAACTTATAGTGCAATCCTGGATTCCTTCCTTCACAACATAAAACATAATGTCGTTGTGTTTGGCAGCCCAAATCGACTTATTGTTGTGAGAGTAGAATTTGTAGGCTTATTGTCATAGTATAACATAAGTGGCTTTTTAATATTGTCGACCACTCTAAGATTGGGTAAGTATTTCTTAAGCCAAGTCGCCTACCTGGTAGCCTCATAACAAGTAACAAACTCAACATACATCATGGAAGTTGCAGTGATAACTTTTTTGGAGCTTTTCGATGAAATAGCTCCACTTTAGTATCCACACCACCCGCGAAAGGGAGAGGAGCATGCTCGAGGCTCAGGCTCGCTGGTCATCTCGGATGTCCGTGCTGTTGCAAGCGAGGCGGCAGCTGCGAAGGTTAGTCATGATAGTTATAATTCCGTTGTGAGGGGTTTGGCTCCATTTACCTCACGCGCGCTTCCGACGTTGGAGTGGCTGGCGACACCAGGCATGAGCAATGTCAAGGCCGAGTTTGGTGACACCTCGAGGCTGTCAAGGTTTGACGATCGGGGGCGGGCAAATGAAGATGGGGACTTCTCCTGCTCCTAGCTTGTCGATGCTCGGGTGTGCCTCGCCATGGAATGCAGACTCCTTTCCATCATGCTTTGGCAACTGAGAAGAGCGATCCCCGAAGGGCTGGTGAGGCCTCTCCTTCTTTCTCTTCTACCCCTTGGCTCGTCACCTCAGGTTTTATGGGGACTCCTTTCTTGGCAGGAACTGGCTCATCGGGCTGTCTAGGAATCATGACTTCTACGTGAGATAAGGGCCATCAACTCCAATTTAGGTTGTGCTGGCTGAGACACGGGCCAAGCCTTAAAGGGCTTGAAATGCTGCAGGAGAGGCAGCTTGGGCTGCGGCAGTTGTGGTTGAGGGGGAAGCTATGTTAGCCATCCAGCTCGCACCAGCCTGAGCTACCACTAAGGTTGCTCGGGTGGGAGCAGCCCTGGCTATCAAGTCATGATAGGGAGGTTCGAGAAACATGGGACACCATGGAGAAGGCGAAGGAGCAAATCGCGTGTTGGTTGCCCCTCTTTTTTGCTTTCGGTCTTAGGGCTTTGTGTTGATCTGATGGCTTCATGGAATGCATTGTGCAGACACGCGGGGGTATTCTATGCATGTCTGGGATCTGATCCTGGCTTGAGATAAGAGCATTGAGGATCTACGTGTCCATATCTCTTGCGGGGGTGAGAGTTGGAGGAGGTTCAGAGCTCTATTGAGACTACATGTGAATCGATGTTGGGCCCGCCGATTGGGACCATGTCCTTGGGCTTCATTTGTTTGTAGTCACGGCTTTGGAAAATTCCTGAGCCGTTCATGGTGCTTCAATGTGAGCTCGCGGAGAATCAAGATGACAGCTAGTTTATAAGCGACCTGGGGGTCAGGGATCGGTCCTTGGTTGACCTTGCTAGCCAGCTGGCTCGGACGCTGATCCAGATGGGCGCACGGTTGTCGGTCGTCAGGGCTGCTGTGGTCTTCTGTGGGGAGCGGGTTTCCTTGGGCGTTGTACTATCCACTACCCTGCCATCAATCTTAAAGCCCTCCACCGCTCTCTCGAAGTTAGGATGGTCATGGATCCTGAAGGGTCTTCTGACGCAGTCATGCCTGCCACGTTCTTTGTGTTCGAGCTTGTCCTAGGAAAGGCGATCAGGGAAACGTTGGATTGACGTTAGGGCCCGAGTAGCTCTTCTCTGTAGTTGGAACTCCCTTTTGTTTGTAAAAAGGGTTCTTGATATACATTTTTGTTTGCGCCATCCCTGTGACTCGCTCAAGCAATAGTTCTATATATATATGGGAATGACTAGTATGAAATCTCATCTATGGTGCAAGCATGCAATCATCCACTCTCAACCATTGGATGTCCATCCTAGGGTGGTTGCGTTTTTTCACTTAACCCCCTCCACCACATGAAGAGAGTTAAGTGAAAAAACGCAACCACCCTAGGATGAACATTCAATGGTTGAGAGTGGATGATTGCATGCTTGCACCATAGATGAGATTGCATACTAGTCATTGCCTATATATATATATATATATATGCACACACACAATTTTTTAATGACTTTCGATGTCTCGCGTCGTGAGCTTTTAGGAAAGCATTCAGGCAATGAAGGTTGCGAAGAGGATTGGAGGATTTTTGGTGGCATGTTTGAGCCTCGTGTGGTGACCAGGCCCCGAGCATCGCACGAGGGTCGGTTAGCACCTCTATTGTGTGGCAATTTTTCGGGAATCCCGTGGTGCCACAGGTTGGGTCTTGTTTTAGCATAATACAAAGAAAAAAAGACAACCATGGCGCTTGTATATTACATATGCCTGAGTTGGGATATGCTTCGTAGCAGACAGTGTGCTCTTTTATTCATTAGGCGGCATGGAGGTGGCCCGCTATCTTCGCTGAGCCCATGAGACGGGCCTCGACCATCTTCGTGTTCTCCAAAGGATATGCCCGAGGTTTGTTGAGGTTGAGCGGGGCTGTGTCGTTGCTTGGCAGGTCGTGCTGGGTGCCTCTGCTGCGACTGCTGCCTTGGCCAGCTTGCAACTGTGTTGCTCACACAACAGGGTCTGCAAGAACTTGGCCTCCATCGTGATGATTCATTGGGATCGGGCATCTTCAGCTTGAGGTAGGTGTAGTTCAGGATGGCCAGGAACTTTGTGTAGCCCGACCTTCCTAGGATGGTGTGGAAGGTTAAAAGTCGAGGACTTCAAAAGTAAGGGTCCATGTGAAGAAGTTGGACTTGTCCCGGAACATGACAGGGAGGTCAATTTCCCCAATGGCACTGCCTGCTTGTCTGTGATGAGGCTGTGGAAGGGGGCTCAAACGTTGAATCCCCAAAGCGTCGAGGGTACCAACGTAAAGGATGTTGAGACCTCTTCCCCCATACATCAGGACCCTGTTCAAGCGCTTTGAGCCTATGACTGAGTCCACGACCAGGGGCTAATGCTTGGGCTGCGGTACGAGGTCTGGGTGGCACGATCCGTCAAAAGTGACCGTCGCTTAGGACCAACGAATGAAGGTTGAGATAATTGAGGCAGCGATGCTGACCTCCTGGTTATCAGCTTCGGCCTACGACGGCTCTTGTAGGCTTGGCTTCCTCTGATGATCATGAGACAGCCCACTGTCATGGGGAAGGCCAGCTAGTCGGGCTCGGGTCTCGACTCGGCGGGCTTCTTGCTTTTGTTGCCTGTGGCGGCAGGCTCCTTGGTGACGCAGCGCATCAGGAGGACGCAATTTTTTAGGGCATGACTAACCAGGTAGGCATGGATTGTGCATGGCTTCTTGATTGTGTTGGTTTCGGATTTTACTACTCAGGTCAGTACAATATTTATATTAATGATCCCTTCCAGCATCTGTTAATTATCAGCTTGGGATTCGTCACTACTACAAAAAGCCTTATCGCAGGCGGCTCCAAAACTATTATCACA
The DNA here is from genome assembly GCA_036927565.1 of Tuctoria greenei. NCBI lineage: Eukaryota > Viridiplantae > Streptophyta > Magnoliopsida > Poales > Poaceae > Tuctoria > Tuctoria greenei. Next base: position 152,848,444 of record JAYESD010000005.1, on the reverse strand, counting down.
AATGGTTTTTCAAACTGCCTGAAACGAAGAGTCTGTTATAATCCGCAATTTCACAGACGAAGAAGTGATACCGCCTGTGAAGAAACATTATCACAGGCAGTTTTTACTTATGCTAGCCGCCTGTGAAGATAAGTTATCACAGGCGGGTGGTGCAGCATATATATCTGCCTGTGATAATTGTCTTAGCACAGGAGGGTCTTGCAGCATAACTAACCGCCTGTGATAATGGTGTTACCACAGGCGGATGTTTACCTACATCAAGCCACCTGTGAAGACCTTTTACCACAACCGGTATCTACCTTAACAGTTACCGCCTGTGATAATTAGGTTATCACAGATGGTTCTTTACTTGTATCTAGCCGTCTGTGATAATTGTTTTCCACAGGCATGCCTAGCCGTTGGTTAATAACCGCCTGTGATAAGGTATAACCTATGCAGTACGACGGCTGTTATTTCTAATTTCTGGGTCAATTCAATATAATCACAGAACAAACATCAACAATATCATCACAAAACAAAAGTCAACTATATTATCATCACAGAAGTCAATTTCACTAAAACAATATACATATGTACAAGTTACACATACAATTCATCTCATAGATTACAAGTTTTCACTAAAAACTGTTTCTATTGGCATAGTCGCAAAGTTCTGGCATATCAGCTGTTGCACTATTCTCATCAAAGAACTTCCCTGTTTTGTGCAAAATTTTGCGACGAATGAACTGACAGAGTTCAGAAGCAATCCTGTCTGCTCCTTCATCAGGATACTTCTACAAGCCCGCCATTCTTCGTTCAGATTCTTCGTGTGCTGCAATATAACACATAACAAGGTTTAGAATGTGTTGGTTTGAACAATCTCAAAGTATAGATCATAGTGAGAGTATACGGGAATTTAGTTGGTATTTTTGGAGCAGTTGTACTATGAGCAATTGAATTTTGATGTTGCAATAAAAATATGAAAATAATGTTTCTGGTAATATTGAACATCAGAGAATATAAGTATTAAACTATGCTAGTTACAATGAAAATGAAACTCAAAAGTAAGAAAATAAGGTATCGACATTAAGGATAACTTACATCCTCACGATTCACTCTATATACGCCGGCGGTCCAAAGATGCTCACATACATAATACCCGCATAAGACACTCCTAGCAGACTGCTTCCGACAAGCATAATACATTTTAATGTCCAATGCATTCGTATTGGAAGGTCTCTCACCGTCAAGCTGTTCCGCATAAAACCGCCAAGCGCTGTAATACAAGAAATGTCATATAAAAGTTGTCAACACATTCTAAATGTGTGTAAATTAAAATTATTGAATAAACATACAGTTTCAAAATGGAAAGGAAATCTTTGTAACGATCTGGTGGAAAATCAGCCGAGTCCAAGACTGTTGCCTTTCCCTGCGTTGGCTTGATGAAGATCATTATGTAGTGATCACTGCAAACACACAAACACACGTGTTAACAATTACCAATAACTGCTATTTCAATGTCATGTGTCGAACTTACTCGAAGTGGTACGGAGCCTTTAGGAGGTCCTTGTCGTCTCTGACAAAGTTAAACATTGCATGTCCTATGTAAGCTGCAACTTCTGTCCTTTTATCCTTCTTATGTTTTGCGATTGCTTTTTCAAAATCTTTTTTTTTCATGTGCTTGAATTGTTCTGATTTTCGATCCGCCTTGACATCGAATAGTGCCTTTGCAATCCTAGTAGGGTCAAGGATACCTATCTTGCGTGCCAACTTTTCATTGTCCATGTATTGCATCCTATTGAAGAAGTCCAGAATTGTTATAATATCATGAAATGCGTATGCGTGTAGTAAGAAAAGCAAATACAAAATATTAGAGCACTTACAAGCACCAGACGAGCATCAGGTTGATTTTGAGCATGCCCCGATGCAAAAGGGGACGTAGCTCTTCAAATAAAATGACTCGTCTATCTTCTCCAGTGCTCCAGAATGCTTCTTTTGGAATATGAAATATGACGCAATTAAGATCATATCTTGTGCTGGCAAGGATGTACCACTCATGCATTCTTCTGAGTGCGACGGGTTGTTTGCTAAGTTGTACGAATGTCATGAGTGGCTTCCCATTCTTAAATTTAGGAGGAACATCCTCAAGCTTGTATATTGGAACTCCTGGTTTAACTAGCGCCGTCCGCCGATTATACATGACACCGTCTTCTTCCCACTCCTCGATATTTCCTAATTCTGGCTCATGAGAAGAACGAGATGCACTCGATTTTATAATATTTTCCTTTATAGTTTCCAAATACTTTGACACTTCTGATGAAGGTTTCTTATTTTTGTATGGGCTAACTTTGATAGGCAATAATGATCAAGGAGTAGTTGTCGGAAGTTGGACATTGGCTTGTTGAACCTGTTGTTGAACTGATTGCTCTTTACTCCCAGCAGCTGGCTCTAGTACTACTTCAAGTTGTTGCTCAACTGGTTGCTCTTTACTAGCAACATCTTGCTCCGGTACTGCTTGAAGCTGTTGTCCAACTTGTTGCTCTTGGATATCTTTACTATCAAGGTTACTATCATCCTTGCTGAGACATAGGGGGAGTGGATCTTCCTGGACTGGGAGTGCATCTTCATGCACTTTCGCCTTAGAAGATGGGGTTGTAGTATTTGGAGATGCAACGGGGCTAGAAATTGGCTCATCGTCCAACACTATATCGCGTTGGTGCCAAAGGATTAATCGGTTGACAGCCTGCCCCAGAGTCACGATCCCCTCAGGTGTGACGTGGTCTATTTCATAATCTTCATAATCATTATCAATGATCTGAAGAACTTGCACCACAGCATAATACAACGGAAGTGGATTCCTCTTGAAATCACGATCAGGCTTTGCCATAGCAGTGGCGACCTGTTTGGTTTTGTTCCCTGCTCTGCCTATCGGGACAACAAGACGACAAGATTTGTCTTTAGCAATATCATCGACAGGGAACTTATGGGTTGACCATGAGCCTGGCATAGAACCAACGCTGCTAGGGTAGGCAGTTGGAGATACTAATTGGTCCTTTTGCACCGGAACCATCACTATACTGGATGCCACTAATTGTCCCGATTGTCTAAGTTGTTCCATTATTTCTTGCATATTTTCTTTGACCTTTTGAGCAATCGTTTAATCAAGTGTTTTCTTAAACTTCTCACATCTTCTATATGTGTATTTATCTTTAGGGAAACCATCTAGCCAAGACATTTGAGAATAGACCGCTCGAACCCGTCCGCTGTGTTCAGGGTTTCCTAAGATAGTGGTAAGTTGGTCATTCTCCCTCTTCGGCTTGAAGAGACCCTTCTGTTGCTTTTCAATTACTTCTTTCATTTAATCCTCTACTTCATTTAGAGAGTCGGGCTTTTAAAGTTTGCCCTCGTCTGTCAAACCTGACCGAGCAAAGACCCACCGTTGAGTTCGCTCATCGCACCCTTCTAATGGGTGAGGATTGCCCTTGCTGGTAATTTTGTCTAACATCTTATTCCATTTTGGACTTTGGGGCCATATCCAGAAGACCCAAGCGATGATGGTATTTGTTATTTTTTGCAAGCTCTGACCTAGTTGCACTTAGAGCTTTAGCATTGGGTGTGCTCTTTTGATGAACAAACTCTTGCCACTAAGCTTGTGTGATTTTTCCCATCTTCCTCGGGCTAGGCACCTTATTGGCCTTAACATAAGCATTCATTTCACTCTTCTAGCCACGAAACTTCTTGCCGCAAGAGATCAATGTTGCTTTCTTTACTGCTTCTTCTGTGCCTTTTGGGAACTTGAATGGTTTCTTTACCCTTTCCCACAACTCATTCTTGGTCTGCTCGGGTAATTTCCTCCAATTCTCGGTTGTGATCGGCACAACCTCCCTAACAAGAAAACCGCATGCATTATGGTACTTGGTAACTGAATCCAGTGGTTCTTAAGGAAGCCCACCTGGACCGACCCTTGTTATGTACATGATGCAGTCCAATGGACCCTTATTGGGACATCATTGCCCTCGTTTCTGCTTGAGTGAAGCTGGGGATTCGTCCATCGGAGAACCTTCTGCGGATTTAGGAGCCGATGTAACCTCATTGTCTTCGCGATTAATCTAGGTAGAAAAAAATTATAAGACTTTGTATACTTGACAACCAACATTAACTTGAACTGACGAAGTTAAGATTCGTGATCCATACCTCGTCGGCAGGATCATATTCCGGGTCTAGATCCAATGAAGTCTTTTTAATGTTATATTCGGAAAAGGATCCGATGGACTGTGATAGGAGCATGAACTACTGGAGTCAGTAAACTCCATATTGTCTTCTTTATTGTTACTACCAGGATTAGTCTTCTTAGGGCTTTCCATGCTAGATCTAATAAGACAAAAAATCTAATAAATGGTATATTAACTCTACATTAAGTGTTGCATGAAGAAAAAGATGGAAGCATTCTAGGATTTGATAAGGCATTCTAGGGTTTAAGGCGACTGGCCAAAAGGTTCCTATACATTGCAAGGGTGACAAGCATGTTAAAGTTGCTCACCAGCAATGGCAATTTTATCTTCTTATTCTAAATAGGCTAGCTTCCTTCGGAGTGGCGACCACGTTCTTGAGGTTTACTAGGCGGCGCCTAGCTCCGGACCTATAACTGATCAAGCAAGAGACTGATAGCAGCAGCACCAACTAGCAAGATCACTTTACACCGACAACCCAAGGCATTCTTGTATCATAGAGATCGGCAGCATATGCTTAGACTCCATCGCCACACCTAGTGGTACCTAGATATGGGCGTGAGGACGCTCCTGGCATCACAAATGAGTTGGCTAGCAACTTGTTTGGCTTCAAAGCTAAATATAGCATAACTTTGGTGGCACGGATTAGCTACAATTGCTCAAAGGAAACTGCTGGAGCCACAAGTGCAGGCATCTTTGGTAGCACAGATTAGCTACAATTGCAAAAATGAAGCTAACTAAGACAAATAAAAGCAAACTTAGCCAAACTTAGTCTAGCATAGCTTACTCTAAGCAAAAGTAGCCAAATATAGCTAAATATAGCATAACTCAGTCAAAATTAGTCAAGTATAACTATATCTAATGTAACTTAGCCAAAATTAGCCAAATTTGCTCAACTTAACCAAATATAGCTAAATCTTGCCCCTAATAGAGAATTATGTGGCATATGCAAGGCCGATGACAGAAATAGGGAATATACTGCTATTACTAACTACCAATTTCACAGTTTCAGACTCATAGAACTAACTACCAATTTATCGTGATATAACCATCCACATAAATTTTGCCCCACCGAACCCTAACCAAAGATGCCACCGAACTTGACAGTTTTTCGAATTCCACCGAACCCTAACCAAGGATGCCTACCATTTTCCAATTCCCGAACCCTAACCAAGGATATGCAAGGCGGCGGCGAGGGCGGTGAGGGAGGCGGCACGGCGAAGGAAGATGGAAGGTCGAAGGGTTTAGGGTTTACCTTGAAGCTCGGCGGCGACGGCACTGGCTTCGCTCGGCGTACCTGGAAGTGACGAGGGCAAAGCTCGGCGGCGACAACAAAGCTCAGCGGCGACGGCGGCGAACACTTGGTGGCACACGAAATTTTGGCAGCCTAACGGCATCTAAGTGTTTAGCCCGAGTTAGGTTTTCCTAACGCTACCGAGGGGTATATATAGACTCCCATTTTCTCAGGCGGATTTTAAGTACCAACCGCTTGAGAAGATGGTTACCTCAGGCAGGTTTTACTTACCAACCGCCTGAGAAGATAGGATTATCTCAGGCGGTTGGTAAGTAACACCCGCTTGAGATAAAGTTCTTCTCAGGCGGTTATTAAGTACCAACCGCCTATGAAGATATTTACTTCTTCCTAATTAATATTCCTAATTAAATGTGGGTCCTTTAAAAAGGCAAAATTCCACTTTCTTGTAATATTATTTATAAGTAAAGGTTACCATTAAATTTCACTTCATAAATCCTTTGAAATTGGTCAGAACATAAAAAGTATACAACAAATGCTATTTTTCATTTTTCAATCTTGAAGAATATAAGGTTTTTTTCATTTATTTTTTCAGTGGACATCTTTACTCATCATACCAACCTCTATGATTTTTTTTCAGATTTTTTTTTAATTTTTTTGAATCAATGTGTGTTCATAATTTGATGAATTCCTCATATGTATATGAGCATTTAGTTAGAATGATGGATAATTTCAAGTTTGACATGTTGGAATGCTTTTAAAAAATTAACAAAATTCATACATGTATAAATGATACAAATATGTTCATACAAACAAATTTGAGTGAAGGATCTTTTTTTTATGAGATACACAAATGTGAATAATATGTGAGTAGAAATTAATTTGATATTTACCAAAACATTACAATGTCAGCTATACATGTTTTAAAATATTTTGCTCAGGTGGTAGATGTTAATTTTATACAAATGTAGAAGAAAGAATCATCAAATTTGGAAACAATTTGCAGAATCTAAACATGTTTGAGTATTTATATTGGAATCCAAATAAAAAAGAAGCAAGGGATAAGGAAACTAAAGAACAGTATTGGGCATTATCTCAGGCGGTTGGTAAGTAACACCCGCCTGAGATAAACTTCTTCTCAGGCGGTTGGTAAGTAAAACCCGCCTGAGAAAAATTTAAACACTGCTTGTGAAAAACGGACGCCTACATAAAGACCCCTCACCTATGGACGTGTCGACGTCCGTACGCAACCTTTCTTTTCCCCGAGGTGCGACCTTTCAATGCGCGGTAAACCAACTGCTCCAAGCGGCCCTTATTAAAGATGCGCCATCACCCTTTAGTTCTCCACAAGCGCGCTGCTCACTTTGAATCCTTTTCTTCGTCTTCCTCCGCTCCGATGACCCAACACCACTATGGCTGACCTTACGCCGCCAAGCCCTCTGAGGGAGCCACCATGCAAGAAACAATGTTGCAGCACCCTCGAGAGGATCAACACTCAGCAGCGCCTCCTCATGGCGCGAGAGGCGTACAACAATACGTCTCGCACCATGAGTGCCTTGGGGCTGGGTACCCTTCCACAGTATCCTGGAATGGTTACTACCATCGGCCACTACCTCTACGCCCTCACGGGGGTGTCTGATCGTCTCGACATTCTATTCGCAATGATGGCCCAGGTTCATGGCCCCGAGGGCCGCAGAACGCTGGTGGAGGCGATGGCTAGCAACCTCGTTCTCGGGGTTGCACGCCGGTGCAGCCGGTGCAGCCGTTGCAACCGGCCCTGTCTCCCATTGCACCGGGCCCAGAGTCGTTGCCGGAGGACGAGGAGGAGGAGGAAGAGGAGTAGGAGTAGGAGTAGGATTTAATTAGTTTATCTTTGTTGTTTTTAGTTGCTTCTGTTTTGTAAATATTGTTAATGAATGAAATCTATCTTTGTTCATCTATGTGATTGAATATTACTTGTGTATATTGTGTGTTCTTTTGTTAGATGTGTAATTGAATACCGTTAATGAATGAGTATCTTGTGTGTTCTTCAACTATGTGAATGAATGAATGAATGTGTAGTGTGTTCATCGTGTTCTTCGGACTCGGGTATCATATGGTAATTATCTCAGGCGGTTGTTAATTCAAACCCGCCTGAGAAGAAGATTATCTCAGGTGGTTGGTAATTAATACCCGCCTGAGATAAACATCTTCTCAAACGGTTATTAAGTACCAACCACCTGTGAAGATATTTACTTCTTCTTAATTAATATTCTTGATTAAATGTGGGTCCTTTAAAAAGGCAAAATTCCACTTTCTTGTAATATTATTGATAAGTAAAGGTTACCATTAAATTTCACTTCATAAATCCTTTGAAATTTGTCAGAACGTAAAAAACATACAACAAATGTTATTTTTCATTTTTCTATCTTAATGAATATAATGCCTTTTTCATTTATTTTTTCAGTGGACATTTTTACTCATCATACCAACCTATATGAATTTTTTTCAGATTTTTTAAAATTTTTTTGAATCAATGTGTGTTCATAATTTGATGAATGCCTCATATGTATATGAGCATTTAGTTAGAATGATGGATAATTTGAAGTTGGACATGTTGGAATGCTTTTAAAAAAATTAACAAAATTCATACATGTATAAATGATACAAATATGTTCATACAAACAAATTTGAGGTAACGATCTTTTTTTTATGATATACACAAATGTGAATAATATGTGAGTAGAAATTAATTTGATATTTACCAAAACATTACAATGTCAGCTATACAAGTTTTAAAATATTTTGTTCAGGTGGTAGATGTTAATTTTATACAAATGTAGAAGAAAGAATCATCGAATTTGGATACAATTTGCAGAATCTAAACATGTTTGAGTATTTATATTGGAATCTAAATAAAAAAGAAGCAAGGGATAAGGAAACTGAAGAACAGTATCGGGCATTATCTCAGGCGATTGGTAAGTAATACCCGCTTGAGATAAACATCTTCTCAGGCGGTTATTAAGTACCAACCGCTTGTGTCGACGTCCGTGCGCGACCTTTCGTTTCCCCGAGGCGTGACCTTTCAAATCGTGGTTGGTAGATATTTACTTCTTCATAATTTTCTTGATTAAATATGTTCTCAGGCGGTTGGTAAGTAAAACCCGCCTGAGATAAAGTTAAAAACCGCCTGTGAAAAACCGACGCCTATATGTGGACCCGTCACCACAGTCAAAACGCAACCCTGGAGAATTTATATCGACGCCGCAAGGCTGTTGAATTTCTCCTGTGCCGCGCCGCCGCTCCGCCGCCCATCCCATACTGCCGCGCCGCTGCTCAACCCCGTACTGCCACTTCTTCACCCAGCCGGCCCACCGTGCTGACGCCTCCCCTCCGTGCTAACCCCTCTGCAAGGTAAATGTAGTTTCCTTACTTTTTCTTTGTATATTTTAATTAGCTGATAAGCTATTAGTTTTGTGTGTTCTGGTATATGGATTCTGTCATTTTGCATGTGTAAGGACTGTATGGATTGTTTTCTGGTTTATTGATGTATGCACTATATGGATTGTTTCCTTTTTGTGTGTTCTGCTAGTTTGGTCTTTTATATGTTGATGTATAGACTATATGGATTGTTTCCTTTTTGTGTGTTCTACTAGTTTGGTCATTTATATATTGATGTATGGACTATATTGTAATAAGCTTATTGTAGTTTGTACCTATTATGTGACATGAATATGATGTTTAATTAACAGATGCTATTGTAATATATATATATATATATATATATATATAAGATGCATGAAGTTTACCCGAACATGTAATTGCAGTTTTATGTGTTTTCCTTTTTCAATATGCTACTTGTGTGTGCGTACCTCCTGCTTGCATATATTTCGAAGGAGTGATTAGGGTTAGCTTTCTAGGGAGGTGGTTTTTTTAACTCACCCATTTAGTTACCATCGTTGGATGGGATCCGATGTCAATATATAACAGATCGGATCCCACCCAGACCTAGCCCATGCTGCTGGGCCTGTTTGCCCCACGACTTCAATCCTTCACCCTCTATTGCTGCTCCCGACGCTTCGACTCCGTCCGCCTCAAGCTGCAGTAGGGTTGGGCTTTGGCGACCATACCTCCTCATTGCTAGGTGACATCAATGGTGGCAGGGTGCAGAAGCCAGCAACAGGGCCATCTGCAAGCGGGAGCGAGGTCGGGAAATGGCACTGGGGGTGGAAGGCGGCATGGATTACTCTGAAGTTTACTGAGTACGCACGGAGAAAACTTCAGAGTAATCAATGGCGACTTTAGAGTAATCCACAGCGGCATGATTTCTGATTTTGGCCAAGGTTATGCTTGCCCCAACAAGTGTTATACCCTCAGAACATGCCTTGGTTGATGCAAGCATAACTTTGGCATCACTTTTCATGTTGTTGAAGGTTGTCATCATAGCTTCACGCTGTTTAACCTGGACATTGCCACTCATATGCAGAATCTCTTTATCTTCAGTCCGATTCAGATTTCGTTAGCTTCGACACATTCTTCACTTATAACTGCCATTAACATGAGTGATAAGGAAGCTTCACTTATTTGATAAATCTATGCTTGAAAGATTAAGATTAAATTCCTATAAAAGTGTAAAAACAAGATTTGTGATTGAAGTTGTTCGCTTACTCTCTTGTGTGAAGTACTATGAAAGTGGGTACTGATTTTTAGTCAATATATTTAGGCATTAAAACTGAGAAAGGAGCATCTTCCTAAGTTTTCAAATGGACAGGAGGGAAAGAAATCGTTCAAATGGATGGGAAAATCCTTCCAAGGATCTTCAGGCTTCGAATTGATGCTTCCAACAATTCAAATGATGAGCCACGGGTGTTACTTGCATCTACAATAGCTTGCTGTGCAGGGATTAGCTTGACAGGAGCTTAGCAGCATTAGAGGCGGTTATTAAGTACCAACCGCCTGTGAAAAATTTATAAATCGCCTATGAAAAACTGACGCCTATATAAAGACCCCGCGGAGGCACGCCTCTGCCCAGTCCCACAACGCGCCACGAGGTACCTAAGTAAATTTGCATAGTTTCCTTACTATGCATTGCATGATACCTTTTTCATTGTATATTTTCATAAGCTGCCAGTTTTGTGTGTTGGTATATGGATTGTGTCCTTTTGCATTTGTGTACATATTCGTTTGGACTCAATGATTTGGAAGTTTGGAAGTTTGGTCTTTTAGATAATGATGTCTCGGGCGTGTAGCCGATTGAAGGAGGAGCACTTGGCGTGGCGCAAGAACCATCCCCATGTATGTACATATGGCACTCCGGTCGCATGGTTGTATATACATATGTATCTGTAATGGACTGATGAACTTAACTGTAGTTTGTTTTTTCGTCTTGTTTGTTTTTAGTATTTTCAATTTCTCTGCCTAGGGTTTCTCTATGAAGCCTGAATCGGGAGATTTATTGAAGTGGCAAGTTGTAGTCCCCGGTAAAGAAGGGGTAAGTCATGAAGCAGAAGCACAATATGAGTTTAACCATCGTCCTCCTATTAATAAATTTCTTTTGTAGACTGAATGGGTAGATGGCTACTACCCCCTGACAATCTCCTTCTGTGAGGACTATCCCTTGGTGCCTCCAAGATGCGCCTTTCCAAGTGGGTTCTTCCACCCAAATGTCCCTCATTCGGGAGCACTCTACATCGGGATTCTTGATCAAGAGACTGTAACATAGACCTATTTTGCTCATGTAATTAATACTTAATTGTTGTCGAACTTATTTGAACTGGTTTCTTATATTGCTTAAATTATATTTCGTAGGGGTGGTGCCATGCTTTTACAATCAAAACTATACTACTTGAAGTTCAGCGTTTGCTGCATCAGCCAAATGTGCCCGATGTTGAAAATGATTGCTATAATCTACTTATCAAGGTTAGATGACACTTTGACTTAGTGACCAATGTAGGTTATTCATTCCTCCAACATTTGTTTATTTAAATTATGTCAATATTTTCAGGATCCAGCGAAATATAAGGGACGTGTTCGGGAGCCAGCAGGACGGTACAATTTAGATTGATCGGTGGGAGCTTCATCGTCGATCTACAATGAATGTAGCATGATTTTTGTTTTCTACTTGACAGGGTGCTTCATCGTTGTTGTTTGCAGCTGTTACAGAGAGAGGCTCACTTAAACTTGTGCTCAGTGTGTAAAGATGTTATCTTTGAACAATTGTAAAGCCTCTAATGGTGTATTATCACAATTAAGCCAGCCTCACTGGTGATCGAGCATTTCCTATAATGCATTACTGTACTAGTATCCGCTCATCTATTTTTTTTCTGATACAATTTTCCGTGCAACGACTACATACGGTTGTGATAATTGCAACGACTACATCCCTGTAATTTCAATGAAAACTGCTTGTGATAATTGAACAACTACATACGGTTCTTAAACAATGATCGCCGGGGAAAATACATGATCTTCTCAGGCCGTTGTTAATGAAGAACCGTCTCTGAAGTTCATTACATTACAGACGGTTATTAATTAAGACCGCCTGTGAAGATCATTTATTTACCCAGGCGGTTGTTTCTTAAAATCTGCGTGTGATGTTATTTTATTGCAGGCTGTTCTTAAGTAATAACCGCTTGAGAATATCGAGTATTTACCCAGGCGGTTGTTTTTTAAAATCCGCCTATGTTGTTCTTTCATCACAGGCGGTTATTATATCATTCATCATCACAGTCTCATATTTTTAAGGACCACCTATGTTTGAAATATTGAGGCGCCTGTAAAAATGCTTTTTGTAGTAGTGCGTGATGTTAAGTAATGGATTTGAAGTATAAGAGCAACACAAGCTTGAGTTTAAAGAGAAAACACTGGCTAAGGATACACGCTGCAGATGAATCGAATTATTTTTGATAGAAGATGTGGCATATTTTCATGTAATGTACTTTCATTTAATATTTCCATGGCTCATGCGACTTCTTTAAAAAAGATTTCTCTCGACGAGCCATAAGGTTCTACTCTGATGGTCACTATAGAAAAGTCACAGAAATCATCCATATTACAGTGACGGACATATGACCAAGACCACTGACCATTAAATAAACCTTAGCAGCATTATAAGACCGCGATTAAATATACATCCTCAGGAAAATAAAAAAAAGGCGGTCACAGTCAAGCCTAGGGCACACCTCTTTTTTAAAAAAAGGTTGTGGTGGCATTTCATTAAGTAGGCGAGAAATAAAATTGACATGCGCAAACATGGATCTTCTGATATGCTAGAGATCACAATGGGTATTACAAGCGGCCAGTATCGCCATGTCTTCAGCTCGTCTCTCAACAAAATTAACATGTCCTCAACGGTGTTCTCTTTTCTCTGAAAAATTTTCACGTTTCTTTCTGACCAAATGGACCATAGCACCGCTATGATCATAGAATGGAGACCCTTGCTCCTAAGTTCGGTGGATATCTTGATCAGTTCTTGAAACCAGTCCATGAGAAATGGAGCGGGTCCCCAATGAACCGGGGGGAGACAATCTTCCTGCACCCACACAGTTACCTTGGCCCAGATTTGGCTGCAATCACAAAAAAGGTGTCGTACAGTCTCTAGATCGCGGCAACACATGGGATAGAAGTAGTTGTTCGGCCATTCCATGACTTGCAGCTTGTCCGAATCCAAATTCGGCTTTTTAAGAGAAGCCATCTGAAGGTCTTGTACTTTGGCGGTGCCCACACTGTCTATTTCATAATCAGCAGCTGCGAGCATGTACTTTCCTTGAACTGCAATCGGTACGTCGATCAGGAGGAGTATTTAACTGAGACCGTTAATCCCCAATAAATGGCGTCTTGCCTGTCTGGTTCTCTTGCCTCCTCCACCATAAACCAAAGCTTGATGGAATAGACCATTTTATCCGCCGTGAGACTGCATGTACGGTATCACTCACCCAGTTGAAATTTTGTAGAGCTTGGGCAACTGTCTGTTGTTTCCCTCGACAGCCCTTGTACAGTTTGGGCAAGAGCAGGATTGTGGCCTGATCTTGCAAGCAGCTGGACTGCCAAAACCTAGCCCGACAGCCATTCCCAACCGGAACCGTTGTGGCCACTGCGAATACGTTCCCCTGGGTTTTGTCTTATTTTTTCTTTCTGTCTTCCTTAATTCTAATCCTACACACTGACGGTCCATCCAACATTTTCTACGAATCTGTTCAATGTTTTGAAAAAATAATCTCAACATTTATTATCTGCTAAAGTTTTACACAAAATGTTGAACTAAAATTTTCAAAATGTTTAGCAGTATATGAAAACATTGGTTTACGAAAAATATAGTTTAATAAAATAGATTTATATTCGATCTCATTTTATGCATTAGATATACTAAGAAACAAAAATATGAAATGGATTAAAAAAATATAGCAAATATTTAATAGAAAAATGAGTTTGATGTTTTTAACTCAATGAAAATACCCCCGACGCATGATCCGTTCATTGGTTCCTCTACCTCTACACCTCTATGCTCCTTTGCATGTCAATATCTACGACTAGATTTGGCACCGCTTTCGTCCTCCTTCTGTGTGGGTGGTGGAGCCCCCCACCAGATTTGGCGCTCCTTCCAGGCCTTCCTTCCCTCCTCTAGATTCAGGAGGGTGGACCAACATCCGATAGTTTTGTTTGTGCCTCCTTATGATATATCTTGATATGTGGTTTTTTCTGCATATTATGTAGAGGCCAGAATGTATTTCCGTTATCTAAAAAAGTTGTGTGTTAGATGACCAAAACACGTACCGAGGAGAGACAGGAATACCTAAAATTGGTGCTCTGGTCACTTCTGGTAAACTGGGTGCGTTGTAGGAGACGAAAGCTAGGCAAACAAAAAGCTGGGCATCAAACATCCATTTGCCTACTCATTTTGCCAATCCGTGTTGGAGTCAGCCTAATATATGTAGCAGCACAACTTCAACTTGATAACCCCATTTTGAACTCACGGTACCCACTACAGGAAACGCGGTCATTCGCGACGGCCGACCGTATTTGCGACGGCCGGCCGTCGCAAATAAACCTGTTTGCAACGGCCCACAGATGGCCATCACAAATAATTTAAACCATTGCAAATAATCCTATATTTTCGACGGTTTCTAAAGTGTCCATCGCAAATAAGTAGGCCGTTGCAAATAAAGCTTATTTGCAACGGCCTTTTCCGTTAGCCATCGCAAATAGTATTAATTGCGACGGCCAACCCTAGGGCCGTCGAAAATAAGCTGCCTGCCGCAAGTTAAAGCCCTATACCGTTGGGCCGAACCGTTCCCTTCGTCATATCCTTACCACCGCCACCGCCGCTCCGCTCTGCCCCCGGCCCCGCCGCCTCCGCTCCTGCCGCCGACCTGCCGCGCCGCAGCTGCCCCGGCCTTGCCGCCCCCGGCCCGCCGCACCCCCGCCACCCCCAGCCTCACCGGCCCTGGCCCACAGCCCCCCCCCCCCCCCCCCCCCGCTCCCCCGACTACACTGCCGCCGCGCCGCACCCTGCCGCCCCCGCTCCCGCCGCGCCTCCGCCGCCCCAGCCTCACCACCCCCAGCCCACCGTGCCCCCGCCGCCCCCGGCCTCGCCGGCCCCGGTCTGCTGCGCTGCTGCCGTTCCAGACACGCCCCCTCTCTCCCGTCGCCCCCTCGGATCCTAATTCATACTATGTTATGCAAAATGATAATTAGATGCTAGTATATGCATATATGTGTGCAATATGATGGTATATATGATTATGGGTAATTGGAGGTCCAAAGAATGTTCTCCGTATCACCAGGATATGGTTGTTTCGGTCCAAACAATGTTCTCTGTAGCACTGTTCACACTCGTATGTACTACTCTCCCTCTGCCATTCACGGCGAAGGCGGCGCGCTGCTTACTTTTACAATGGCAGTTTCCCCGTTTTTCCAGAGAGAAGCACCAATGATGATCTGTCATGTCCAGAGTCATCGTCGAGTAGCTTTGTTTGTTTCGTCAATCAGCTTAGCTTAATCACCTTTGCCGTTCCCGGCCGGTCGTCTTGCAGTTTTTAATTTCGAAAGAGATAGATCGCTGGCTGGTGCGGAAAATTCCGGGTTGACCATTTAATAGTGGCCGCTATGTCAAGAGACAGCGGGCGGCGGTGATCCCCCGATAGTATTCGTTCCATCACGACGACCGCCGAGCCGGGGTCTTGAGATGATGGTTCGGCGACTTTGACCGCATCTCTCACACGGCTCCTTAGCTCACAGCCATACGGTCACGTACATGCTGCCAACACGCGGGTTCGGCAGCCCGCTGCTAGCCATTGGCGCGGGGTTGAAACTTTCTCGCATGCCACTCTCTTCGTACACGAAATTTCCTGGTTCATGCAATACGATTGAGCATCGTCACTGTAGGATGGAACTCCTCTCCACGTACAAGCCCCGAGCCGCGCCGTGCTGCCCTGCCGTCCCGCCCCGCGCCCGCCCTCCTCTACTCCTTTACGCCGCGCCGCTGCCCTGCGCTCACCCTCATCTACCCTGTATGCCGCGCCATGCAGCACTCGCCCTCTTCTGTCTATCATGCCGCCTCCCTCCGGCGCGCCTCCCTCCGGCGTGCCTCTGGCCTCCTAGTCGGAGTTGGACAACGCCTAGATGCGACGCCTGGACGACGGAATACTAACAAGTCATCTCAGTTGGGCGCCTGGACCATTCCAGGCGAGGCGAGGAGGCATGGCGTCCAGTCCGAAGTGACTGGACGCCTAGGCACGGACTTGGTGACGCCTGGACAACACTGAATGCAATTAATTTTTTCTGTTTAGCACTAGAGTAACCTCTTAAAGCTGAAAATTAGGTTATTAATCATTGTGTTTTAGCGAGTGAGGGACTTACTTCTGGATCAACCAAAAGCATCATAATATGGTGATCTAGCTAGCGCAATTATATTCAGTTCTTTGAGTGTTCTAGCTATTTTTATCAAATCGGTCTTGACATAATGCATTTTCTTTACATTGCTCAGGTCCCCTCCCCACCGTGCACACTCAGATCCACTTCACTACTCAGATATGGCACCATCATTCTTCTCATATTGTATATGACAGAGTACAATGCTTTTAGCTGTATATGACGACTTGTTGCTCTTCTAGTAGCTGCCCTGATATGTATAATGTTCCAACTGTTTTTATCAAACTTTTAATGATGTAACACATATTCTTTAGATTTGCATCACCATGATACTAGTTCAGCCTATGTTAAGTGTGTGATCTAGATGTTGCTAGATAATTATGGTTTTTTAGGTTTAGATAATTTTTTGTCATGCTTTGGTAAATATGTTTATTATGCAATTTACTAGAATTAATAATTTTTCTCTTGTTCTTTTGATCGCGTGAGTGTTTAGAATTAACAATTTTTTTCTATTCTGTTTAGTGTACGTTTGCACTTTAGTTCATTCATATAATGTTTTTGAGTGACTACTTAATATATATAAATAAAGGGGTTTTGGGTTGGCTCGGACCAACCTGGAAGGGCACGACACGTAATAAGTGTGATCGTGCCGTGTAGGCCATTGTAGTGGTACCGTAAGCATCAAGTCGACACGGAAGCGAACGGGTTGGTAAGCACGTCAATGACCCGCGATTGCGTGGACGGTGGAAATTGATGTAACTTATGTTTATATATTCATAATATATTTTTTGTACTAACACATATTGACAGGAGCGCGAGACGGGGGTGCCACCGACCCCTGCTGAGATCTGGAAGAGAGGTCACAGGGACCCTTCTCAGCCGACGGGGTGCAGTAAAGCTACAGCCTAGCGATTGGTAAGTTTAGAAATAATTTATATTAAATATAACTATATAGATTGTTGAACTTACACGGTTTTCTTGTTTTGCAGGCTAAGTACACGGAGGAGGCTAGGAAGATACACGGCGAAGATTTCCGTTGGGAACGTCAACCAATCGATCCTCAAGCCGCGTATGCAAGCGGTGGTGGAAAAGCACACGGAAGGTGAGTTTACAAGTCATTTTATCATTTTTAATTCAAAGTATTCAAGATATTTAAATTTCATATTACTAACTCTCTTTTTTATAGGCTCCCCATATTCGACGGAGTTGTCAACTCGAGAGCAGGGAGACCTGCGAGAGGCAGCACCACGCATGCTTCTTCGGTGGGCACGACTGGTCATCGCGTCTCGCAGAGGGACATTGAGATGCAGTCCCTCTTCAGGTGACATGAGGAGGCGGAACGCCAAAGGGTCACGATGGAGGCCACGATCCAAACCCAGGCAGCAGCGTTGGCGCTAATGCGGGAAGCAATGGAGGTAACAAAATAAAAACTAAATTTCTCATTAACTCAGCGTAAATGACTTACTAATAGATAGCATTTAATGTTTGCAATGACAGCCCATGGCTCGAGCGCAAGGTCTGGGGATCCAGCTACCGGTAATACCACAAGTCCTTCCAGGTGATCCTTCTTCTGTGGGTCAGGTAATTTTCTATGTAATCCTTCTTCTCCAGCGTAAAAAGATTGAGATAGAAGAAAGAGGGAGATATTTAGATAGAAGAAAAATGATTGAGATAGAAGAGAGAGAGAGGTAGAAGAAAGAGAGAGACAGAAGAAAGAGTGAAAGATAGTTAGATAGAGTAGGAGAGGAATGAAGAGAGAAAGGAAGATGTAGATGGAGATAGAGAGAGGGAAAATAGAGGGAGGGAGATGTAGATGGAGATAGAGGGGGGAAGATAGAGGGAAAATGATAGCAATAGAGAGATAGAGTGGGAGAGAAAGATAGAGGGAGAGAGAAAGAGAGAAATGAAAAGCGAGAGGAAGAGAGGGGGATCTATATGAAGATAGAGGGAGAGGAAGGGAGAGAGAGAGATGTTGATGCATTTATATTCTAACTCTAAGTTTTATTAATTGCAGGGATCCGCGACGGCGATGACGTTTGTTGCGACGGCGTTTGATGCATTTATATTCTAACTCTAAGTTTCATAAATTGCTTATTTGCGACAATATTTGCCATATTTGCGACGGCCCTGGCCGTCGCAAATCGTCGGGATTCCTGTAGTGACCTTACGGTAACCACCATAATATCCTTTGGTGCCATCTCTGATTCTGCTTCACAGTAAGCTCTATCGTGTCCTCTCTGATTCTGCTTCACAGTAAGCTCTATTTCCATACTCCATCTCTAAATTATCATAATTTATGATTATCTCATCATATCATATGGTGACTCAAAGATAAAACTTGTGTTCCTCATCTTGAACTTGTTTTCTGAAACTCTTCAGTGTCACTCTAGCGCCTGAGACTCACAGAATACCCCAACTCCTCTTTGACTAGTGTGGCCAGAGAGAAACAGCTCATACACTCTTGATACTTCTGTTTAAGATCCTCAATTCACAACTTGTAGTTTTTACCAATCACCAAGATAAGCAATCATCGAGATCATATGATAATACATAATGATAAGTTCTACATTCACAAACATTTTCACATTAATTACTAGTTCTTGTTTATTCAATATTATATTCATAAATTGCGGTTTCCAAAACTCGAATGGTTGTGAAGTTAACAATATATCAATAAACACTTCAAGAACCTTGTAGGTTGGGTCATGCATTGTGTGTTGATTCTTTTCACAGCTCACATAACGCTCCGGGATCATGTACCACTTGAAATCTATGTTTGTTTATGCTGAAATTTTTGTATTAATTACTGGACTCCGCATGACGTCTATACCAACATATCCTCATGTTTCTTCATGCACAAAAGAGTGTTGCTAGCATCTATAACAAAACATATTGTTATTAGTGTTACAGAAAGTGTTCTAAGCATTACACTGCAACACATAAATAACTGTTGTGGGTAAGAAAATACATTGAAGATTCTGAGACCTCTAACACATATCTCTAGATATAACAACACATACAATATTTGTCTTTACATATCTTACATAAATAAGTGGAGGAGTAATTGATTGATAGATAAAAATGCATGGGGGTGGTATTACACATGCATATTTACCTAGGAGCACAACTGGTTAGATAAAACTAGACGAAACCAAGAAATATCAAAATCAACATTTAGTTACTCATGTTATTCTTTATTTAAAGATTAAACACTGTAAAGAAATTGAATTATATGTGTAATTGCTTCTTGATTAACCCAATCCAACCAGCACTATTGTATGGGCCGATTGTTCACTTAATAACTGAATGGCGGACGTGGATCAATTGCTTTTTCTTCTGACCAGTCACATGTGACCCATCAACTGACTAAAAGCAGCTAGACAAAATTAAATCTGTATTATAGCATGTCAGTTTTGGCCACCAAGAATCAATGATTTGGTCAGTTGTCATAAAATGAAACACAAAATCATTTGATATCCGTCTCAAAGTAACAGAAAAGGAAAGTAACAGAAAAACAATAAATATATGTACGCAAAACGAAGTCAGTTCATTCTCTTGCTATAGTCCTCTTAAAATCTCTAGCTAGTTCAATATGCATTCTGTTACCAGAATTCATGTACAGACTGTTGAGAAGAAAAGGATAAAGAGTCCAACCTATATTCGGTGGAGCAAAGATATATCTATTTGCAAGATTATAGGACCTAACAAGAAAAACATTGCTCAAACCTTGGACGAAACAGCTAATAATCAAGGCATAAAATCATTCACGTTAAGTGAAACCTGTTCAAGATGTGAGATGGTGCAGATTAAAAATAAGCACATGTTTGCATTCTTATTCAAGAATATGAACATTGTTTTCGAAAGACCCAGAGTATGAACATGGGAGGTTTGGTATGCATTTAATTAAGTCATGATAACCTGCAAGCAGTGATTCAGATATTATCCAAATATTCCATAAACACACAAAACTTGTTATATACGCAACTTTGTCTAGGCAAAAGCCCTGGCAACAGAATATGCTCCTGTCTCGGAAGCATTCAAACACGGACGATTCCCTTTTCATTTCAGAAAATTAGACATTGGCATATTTTTTTATGAATAAGTTCAATTGACCTGATCATCTTTTCCTAGTTGGTTACATAACCTCCTCAACTATAAATAACCAGGTATTTTAGTCTCTGAAGTGCCCAAAACCATCTTAATGACCTCCTACGGTGGTTTTTATGACATGTGGCTCATTATATGGATGCTGCTGTGGCGATGAAATAAGGCTTCTCTGAAGGGTCTGGATTATCTCAACGAGTTAGGGCTACCATAACATAGCTTGCATGCAACTAGGAAAACCCTTGACTCTATAGTAGGCATGGGTGGCGGTGTTGTAGGCGCGGGCGGCGGTGTGGATACGGGCGGGAATTGGCGGGCACGCGAGGTATAGTGAAAATTTGTTATTGACGACGGTATAGGTCAACTGTCGTCGATAAGCTGCTATGGAAGATGGTGTGGGCGCGGTTTTGGCCCATATTGATGACAGGCCCTAATTGACGAAGGCTTAATGTCGTCTATAAGAAATGGACGACGGTGCTGGGTCAACCGTCATTGATTATTGACTTATAGATGACGGACGGATTTAGCCGTCGTCAATTAGTTAAAGAACGACGGGGCCGTCATCTATTATTTTGGTCGTTGTCTACTGTCGCATTTCTTGTAGCGGTACCTTGTGCAGACTGCAGACATCCGTGGGAGTGACTGTGATGCTATGCTTGCTTTAGGCTATAGATTTCTTTGATGCAATACCAGTGCTGCCATATGACAGGTAAGAACAGGTACAACGGTTGGACCTGAAGCAGGTGTTGGTTACATCAGGCTATTATCTAATGTGACACAAAAATTGGAACAATTGCTTATTGGATTTAGGAAGGGAGTGTGAGAGTGAAAAACAAAAATGCCCGATGATCAAGTAACTGCACCTGGATTAATATTATATATATCTCTATGCGAGTGAGGCTGCATGAGTGAAAGGATTACCATAATGGTGTGATGGAGAAACGAGAGCACCCTGGACGGTGTGGCTGAGCAAGTTGCGTTCAAAACTATCTTAACGCGACATCTGGAACATCTCTAAGTTTCTACTACAACTGCATGACAAGGCAGGAGCGATAAATATTGTGATATCAGCGTTAACTAGGTACATCAATATGCAGCTCCTACTTCCATTTTCAAAATACACCCACTGAGAAAAAACTATGCGAACATTATTTTTCAGAATGTGCAGTAAAATTCAAGCTGCTACAGCAGTTGTTTGCATCATAATATTTGTAGCAAATATTGAAGGGGCAACATAGAAAACAAAATATGGGCACAAAAAACACTATCAAGGAATATGCCTTGCAAACATTGCAAAATCATATTGATTCATAGTATCTTGTAGTGAGATGCAACACACATCCATAGATTCATTATATAATAAATATATATCTATATGAATGATTTTTTTATATATATTCTGATGTTTACAATGCAACATCTAGATATATTTAAAGATACCAAGCCCGAAATGAAGTTACACCACTAGACTTGTAATTGTTGTGATTGATAAGTACATTGACAAGGGACTGGCCATACTATTCAGAAGCTCGATACAATCATTGAAACTACTGTTTGTTGGGGAGATTCCCTGATCCACCAAGTCCATATATGTCACTAAGAAATGGATCATTTACTTCAAACCCATCAATAGATCCATTGGTCGAACTAGGGTCATTGAGAGACACATGTATGGCACTCTGCGAGGAAGACGCAATCTCCACGGGACGATGTGGTTGAGAGATTGGCTCACCAAACTGGTACTGTGAGGAAGAAGCGATGTCCATGGGAGGTTGTGGCTGAGAACATGGCTCGCCAAACAGGTACTGCAGCAAGTCTGTATCTATGTCCATGGAAAGTTGTGGCTGTGAGCTTGGCTTGCCAAACTCGTACTGCTGCGAGGTTCCAACTATGTCGATGGTAGGTTGTGGATGTGATCCTGGAATCTTCCTTGCTTCTCTTGGCACCTGATTGACCTTACCTAAGACAGCACCATGCATTGCTTGAAGCCCCATGTAGAACTCCTGCAACTCATCCCGCCCCAATTCATAGATCTTAGAGCTCAACCATTGCATAAAACGCCCACCCATTTCCTTATCAATATCCTTTTGCAAACTATCCTTTGTCTTGATCTCTTCATCTACCAACCCTTGCAATGCTCTGTACTGCTCACTTATCTGACCGACAATTTCTGTCACCCCACCACCGTCTTGCTCTTGGCTCGCTACCTCTGCCGTAGCAGGGACATTGGGATGGTTTGGAGCAAGGAAGCGCTTCATAACAGCCTCAATGGACGGATTTCCAATGGAGAAGCACCTCCCAGAAATAGAAAAAATAACAACACCAACCATTGCACCACAAAGAACAAACAACTCATGAGCCTTGTTGAACAGGCCCTGCTGGCACTTTGAGAAGCATACCTGACGTGATTCCTCGTCATCGATGCGTTTGATCTCAATCTTTTGTCTTCCCATGGTTTTCTTACCTTTCACCATCTCTATATAACAACGAGGTTTTCAGACTAAGAGTAGTAGATGTTGATGGAGATAATATCCTGTGATGAAATGGAACACACAAGCACTTTTTATATAGGCAATTATATGTTGATGAAAAAAGAGTCGAGATATAAAAAGATTTGAAAGCACGTATTTTGTGGTGGCTCATAGCTGGATACTAGTTACATTATGCTTTTTGGAAGACATGTATTTTTCATTTATTGTACTATAAATGGAATTTATTTAGTTTTGGCATTGCACTGCTCTGGAGTACACATAGACTTTGCTGGTACTAGAGTAAATGCCTACCATAGAATAACTTTGACTGCAAATTTGCAGCAGCACTACATAAATTATGATTCTTGTGACATTCAAATATGAAAGAATATGCCCCTGGAAATTTATTCGGTCTCTACTGTGCAAGATAGTACATTTAATCTATCCGACTAATTCATAACAAGTTTTCTTTCTCTGGCTCTATCCAATAGCCGGGTTTTTATATTCCTTTTCCTGTACACATATGAATACTATTTTTAGGATATTAGCAAATCTGTGCTATGTACGATTAATGATAGGCTGCCAGATAGCCTGACATCAATAATAGAAAAAAATCTGTGGTATTGCCTACCTATATTTTTAAATATTGCTCTAGAGAATACCTTGGTTCATCTAGATAAACCAGTCCCAATATCTAAAAAATAAATGTAAATTTTATTTTAATAACTACATGGAAAGTAACTGATAAATAAAAAATTTATATGGGGCACAGGGGAATGAGCTTCCATTAGTGAAAATATAGAAAAGTTAATTTGACAAGAAGATAGTCATTAGCGGTAACGTTCAACATTTATTTTTTATTCTTTGAAGAGCGAATTGTGTGGTAAGTACTACTTCATGAACCTAGCATGCATGTATATAATACCTTTGCATATTCCACAAATGGGTCGCACATTGTGTTTAAATGGTGCACATGAAGTTAACATTTAATTTAGTGGCTGAATGGAACGATGTAGCTACTACAGGAATCGCGATAATAGACGACGGCCGAAAACCGTCGTCTATAAGGACTATACCATCGTCTATAAGTTATAGATGATGGTATAACCTTAATTAAGATACTCATTGAATAAGATAAACAATGATATTTAAAAATAGAGGCACATTGATTAAGATAAACAGTTCAGCAACAACAATCATGATAGATTATGGTTATGGATAAGACATGCTCATTACAAATAAGTACCATAGAATTGATGAAAGAATGGTGCTATATGTTTATTTCAGTAAAGCTAGATATATTATGGTTATGGATAAGAATAGTATGCTATCTTACTCCAGAAATTGTTGTGAATCTGCCTAGGGTGATTTTTATTTCTTACTATCTAGAGTTGTTATAGAAGATTGGCTCATGATATTTTGTTGCCCAGCTTGTAGTCTAGTTAAAATGGCAGGGCATATCCATTTTCCAAAATTTGGTTGTCTACAACTCACATTCTATTCTTGCATTCAGTATGAGGGACATATATTTTCTGTTTTCGTATATTAGTAATTGATATACATGAAAAAAAGGAGTTCGGAAAGTAATTCTGTTTTGATATCTTAATCTTAAATTGGCTGACCTGACTATCACATGCCACCCCGTCCGCTACCACCAGAGTTAGTAAAGTCATCCTCTGGCAGTCGTTGAAGTGCCGAAATATGGGGCAACGGAGTTTGAGCCTCCATCCCCGATCCGTGTGATACACAAGTGTGGTTACACAAGTTATAAGTATAAAAATGCATATTTTACTAAATATCAACAAGTTTAACTAGTTTCATTATTTTTGAATAATTTTGTACCTGTGCTCCTGTCATCAGCACCAGTGGCAGCTCTGTCGATGATGGCGCCCACTCCGGAAAGACAGCCTGCTGTCCTGCGGTCATAGCCTGCAAATACAAAGCAAATCATTGTAGATATCATTTGTATATTAAAAATGTTAAGTACAACATTCAGAACTTACCTGGAAGGCAGCTTGCCACTGTAGCATGTACGAGTTTTGATACACGTCCCTAGCTCTAAGCATCTCATCTCTAGCCGTAAGCGCCGCTTCCTGCATCTCGTCCCTAGCCCTGAGCGCCTCGTCCCTAGACCTGAGTGCTTCTTCCGTCCTTTGGAGCTCCCCCCGAACACTCTCGAGCTCCAGATCTCGACCCGTACGGCTGCTGTTGGATCCGCCCTGCTGCGATGAAGATGCTCTCGAGGAAGCCCGCGCCTGCCTCGAGTTGACCACTCCATCGAAGATGGCTAACCTGCACAACAAAGTAAGATTATGAAATTTTTGTAACTCAAAGTTTGTGTAGTAAATTAAAATTAACGAAACTCACCGTCCATGAGGTTTCCTGTCACTGGTTGCATACGCGATTTCGGGGACGATTGGCGCGCTCTTCCAATCGTACTCTTCGCCTCGAAACCTCCACGCTTCCTGCACTTACTTTGCCTAGAAATATAGAAAAATAACATTATGAAAACTATTAAATAGAATTCAGTTAAGTTAACAAAATAACTCACCATTCTCTGAGTCTCTGTTTGAGAAGACAGCTGGTCAGGCTGCGACTGGTCACTTCCCAAGTGACCCCTCTTCAACACCTCGATAGGTGCCATCTCCTGACCGCTCTCGTGCTCTTATCGATACATGTTAGCACAATGAAAGATTGTAAAATTACTTAAATAGAATTCAAGTCACACTTACCATCTGTTTAGCGAGGCGTATGTAGTCATCCTCACCCAAACGGTGTTTTCCATCCGTCCCTCTACTCTCTCTCCATAGGTTTAGACACGCTCTGGAAGCTCTTGCTCCCCCAACGAGCACACAAGGCATGGTACGCGTTCGGATGGCTGTCAAGGCACACTACACTGACTTGCACATGTTTATTATTAAATGAAAACATTGATCACAATCAGATAATGAAGCAAAGTAAAATAAACACTTTACCTCTGCGTACTGCACCTTCGTCAAGTACTTGTCAGCCGCTTCCCTGTACTTCCCCGGCTGACCCTCCTCCGGATGCAACTTGAAGTACGCCTTTGTAGCTTGAATGGAAGCCGCTGATAGTGACTGCATCACGAGCTTCCTAGCGCAGTTATTGAATACGAGACGAGCATGATCTGTCTGCTTGACCTCATTCTACATATGGTACCACGCCTGGAAGAACAAATATACAAATAAATGTACTTAATTTATAATAAATTTGTATTACACAAATATTTGGTCATACATACCATAATGTCGTGCCACACGGCCTCTTGGTGGTTGTTGCAAGCAAGGTCCTAGGTCGTAGCGTAATCGTCCCAAGACATGGCAGGGTGTCCGTTCACTACATTCTGGTAATGCAAATGGACTAGATGGCCCAAGACACCGTTCACATGATGTTGGTGTCCCTGACCCGTGAACGAACAATCCTCCCAAGACCTGATACAAGATTCTCAATTAGTATATAAATAAGCTTTTTAATATCTAAATTGTTAAAGATTTACCTACCTCTCGCTTATCAGACCAATAACGATCCGATTGATTAGGTTTGTAGGAGCCGCAGGAGGAGCCACGTAGTGGCTCCTCCTAGTCTGCCGCTGTGGAGCCGGCTCCACAGCAGGTGACCCAGAAGTGGGGTCACTCGACTGCAATGGCTCCAAACAAGGAGGCACCAAAGAAGAAGGCTCTCGAGCAGGCACCAAAGAATGAGGATCCAAACCAGGCTCCAAAGGAGGCAGCCTAGCCTCTGAGTCCTCAGCCGTAGAGTCGTCCTGACAGTTTTAAAGATTCATATTATAGAATAAATAATTAATTATATAATTTATGCAATTAAATGTTCTTTACCTGTCGTGACCGCTATATAGGTCCACGTGACGGCTCCGGTAGATGACTCACCAACTGAGCCAGTCTACCTCTGCTTAGCTGGCTGCCTGGAAGACCTTGTCTCCTGTCGTGCCACTCGGTGGCAGAAAGTTTCGTGCCTCTGTCCCCCATCGTCTGCTTGTACTTGATGACATCTTTTTAAAAGAAAATTTGCTAATGAATGTAATGGAAAGTATTGAAGAAGAAAGAAGAGATGAAGGATATGTTACTTGTACTCGATTTTAAAATTCATCAGCATCACGATCATGTACCCTACTCCGTAAACTGGATCATCAATCTTCTGTCGTGGTAGTTGCCCGTTTTCGTTTTTGTTTTTGAATCTTAGGAGTCTCGACATCTTCTGCATCTCCAAATAAGTCATCGAGTCCTAAACCAGGATCGACAACAAAAGAGTCTGACAACTCTTGTTCCTAGTAAACAACATCAACCTCATCATCAAGGTATCCATCATTGTCCGGTGTATATAACCGCTCACAAGGATTTACCTTGTGCACAACCCACCAAACATTATGATCTTCGCATGGGTAATGTACATAATACACTTGATCGACTTGGTGTACAAGGATGAAGAGCAAGTGTGCAAAGACTTTCACATGCTTCGGCGTCAACTACCCTCATCCCAACTCTGGTGTTGCATGTTGCCTTGAAAGGACGTTGAGCTTCAAATTGATTTGAACGAGATCGGAACCCATTGATGTCGTATTGACTGTAACTTGTAATTTTAATGGATTCGTAGGACAGTTGTCACAAATCTTCATGGACCCTGGCTCATATTTTGCACTGTTCAACATATGAAGTTAGAAGACTATTTTATGCTATACATGTAATTACTAAGAGAAACAAGACATGAACACGTTACTTGTGCATGAAACCAGGATAGGAAGTTAGGCCCTCCTTGTACTTCAGAATATCGCATCGATTGTATTTGTCGGAGCATAGGTTGCTGCTTAGATTTCCAATTTTGTTGATCGAACTACCCAAAAAAGAAAAAACAGAATAATTAGCATAGGGCCATATTGTGAACCATTGGTCTAAGACACCTGAATGCTCTTTCAACGTGATACATCCACCTATATTGCATAGGGCCGCCCACTTTAGCTTCATATGAAAGATGAATTAGAAGATGTTGCATTGGATTGAAGAACCCTGCAGGGAAAACTTTTTCCATCTTACATAAAAGCACTGGTATCTCCCTTTTAAATTTCTTCATCATCTCCCTTGTGGCTTCTTTGGCACAAAGCTGTCTATAAAAGTAGCTAAGGTCGGCTAACACCTTCTACACTGCATCGTCAATGTAGCCCTAAAACATAATCGGCAAAAGTCTTTCCATAATTATGTGATAATCATCACTCTTCAACCCTGTGGGAGTTCCAGTCTTAACATTTACGGCTCGTCTCAAGCTAGCAGCATAACCGTCTGGGAATTTCAAACTTTTTAACCACTCGAATACTTCTTTCTTTACTTTTAGTCGAAGATAGAAAGAGGCACGCGGTTTGCCACCATCTTTGGAGAGCTCAAGAGTTGGACAATTACAAACCTATGCCAAATCCTTACGAGCCTTTATATTTTCTTTTGTTCTGCCCATCATATCGAAGCATGTGCTTATGATGCATTCGCCCATGTTACGTTCCTGATGCATGACATCAATGTTATACATTAAGATTAAGGACTTCACATACGGTAGCTCCCATAGTGCACATATATGAGTCCAATTGTGGTCCTCTCCGTAACAAAAAAATATCCACGACGACCTTCATTTGGCACTAAGTTGTTCAACTGTTTAGCAATCTCCGACCCGTTCAGACATTGCAGCGGTCCTTTTTTTTTAAAAAATGGTGTCCTTCTTGAAGGCATTTCTCTGTTGCCTAAATATGTGATTGGGCAGTAACCAACGTCTATGGCAATCAAAGTAGCAATTCTTCCCACCATGCATCAAACGAAAACATTCCGTGTCTGGAGCACATACTGGACATGTCAAATGACCATAGTGCTTCAGCCAGAAATCATACCGTAAGCTGGGAAATCATGGAAAGACCACAAGTATGCAGCTCGAAAGTTGAATTTCAATTTTTTGTAGCAGTCTTACGGTTCAATTCTTGTCCATAACATTTTCAACTATTCAATAAACAACTTCAACATCACGTTCAGTCGTGAACCGGGATGATTCGGTCCATGTACAATAAAGCAAAGGAACATGAACTCGTACTTCATACAAAGAGATGGTGGTAAGTTGTACGGAATTGCGAACATGGGCCAACAAGAGTATGGTGTTGCGTTTGTACTAAACGGTGAAAAGACATCTGTCACCAACCCGATGCGAACATTTCTCGCATCATTGGCGAAATCTGGATCGAAGCGGTAAATCACTTTCCATGCCTCACCATCGGACGGGTGCACCATCATTCCGTCATTCTCACGTACACCTTCTTTGTGGCACCTCATATGTCTGGCTATTTTTTTTAGAGAAACCAGCGCTTCAACCTAGGTGTGACAGGCAAGTAGTGAAGCTGCTTCTCTGCGACTTCAATCATTACTTTTGTACCGTCGTCATTAAAAACTTCGAAAAATCTTGCTTTATCACATTTTTAGCACTTTTTCTCATTGGCATGCTCTTTCCAAAAAAGCATGCAGTGGTCTGGACACATATCAATCTTCTCATTGTTCATACGAAGATCAGAAATCAATTTCTTAGACTGATACATATCCTTAGGCAATTTATGGGGCCGCGGAAAGACATCGCTGATCAATTTGATGAGGTCGTTATAGTAGTTACTACAGAAGAAATAATTAGACTTAATTTCCATAAATCTAGTCATGAAATTGAGGATCATCACTTTGGTGTGTTCATGCAACGGTTGTGCTGATGTCTTGAGACGCTCAAAGAACTTTTTTCCTCCATTGTAGGAGAATCCCCCGTCAATTCAGGATTTATGGCTTCAAGCATCTCGTCGATCCTATCGACTCCAGTGCTGTCATCCCCATCTCGATCTTCTATGGCTTGAGAAGGTGTCTCGCCGTGAAAGATTCACAACTCATAACGTTGCATGAAACCGTTTCAACACAAGTGGAACGTCAACGTCACTTTGTCAAAACAGTTCGCATTCTGACATTTGATACATGGGCACCGCACCTTGCTGTTGTTTAACAACAAAAAAGCTCGCTATATGAAAGCACCTGTCTTGGTGAACCACTCCTCTGAGTGAATTCCTTCTTCCAACCAGTATACATCCAAGTGTGGTCTTCAGCCATGTTTGAGGGTATACCCTCAAATAAGACAAATCATTATTAGTTTTATTGTTATGTCATGTCACGGCCCTATAACTAGACAGATAGGTCCTACACCCACCCAAGAGTGACTGAGCAGAGCGTGCTCATCACGAGACGTGCGGCCTGGATCTGGATGAAATTTTGGTAGCATAACGCCGCCTATTTAACACTACACCCCTGTATCTGGTGCAGTTCTTCAGGTAAAAAGAGGACCGCTATACGGTTATAGCTGTCATACGTATGTTGCGAGTCATACGTCGTTTGCACCGTTGTCGTTCACCTTCGCCGTGCTGGCGCTCGTCATGTCCCTCTTCGAGGACACCTTCGAGAAGGTGATCAGGTCGCGGGCGCTGCGGTGGGTGCTGCTGATGCAGCTGTACACAAACTTCGTGGCATCGTAAGTGGGTGTGGTGGGGCTGTTCACGTCGAGGGAGTCGCGGACGATCCCGAGGAAGATGGCGCTGTTGAAGAATGGGAGGTCGAGGTACGTGCTAACGCTGGTGGGCACGGCATCGTTGTTGTTCGCCGACATGATGAGCACGGTGGCGCTGCCACTGGTTCCGGTGGTCGTGGGTGATTGACATCCTCACCATCGCTGTTCGCTTCCGTGTCGTCTCGACGCATACGTTACGACTACAACTGTCTATACAGCACAAACACATTTATTGTGTGTTGTGTTGTGTCGGGTCAGGTTGGGCCGGCCGAAAACCCGTTTATTTACATATTAATAATCAAACCAACTAATAAACAATTACACATTCCGTGCAACTGAAAAGAGCAGAAGGCACGGCTCACAACAATTATACTATACCATTTGATTCTGTAAATATGTTGCACACTAAACCAATAAGAATGGGTAGGGTATGAACTTTTACTAGCATATCCAACACATTCAGCTTCCAGTTACAAGGTTGATTGACTAACAAGGGTGTGTTACATGAACAATTCCAAAATTTAGCTCCAACTTTGAAAATACATAACTCTTTCTAGAGTAAACCAAAAATTGTGAAACCAATTTGGTTGGATTCACAATAACCAGTACTACCCACCTGTACAGTTATCAGGCCATGAAAGCTTTAGTATTTTCTGGGGAAATTAATTAGCCATAAACACTATTAACCTTATTGTAAGCCCTAGAATAATTGGATGGACCAGAAAAATTTCCAGCACACTCATCATATCTCCAGTAGCTTGTGAAAAAATTTGCAGCCCTGTTACTCATGTAAAATTCATTTTGTTGCAGATTTAATACAATGCACTAGTAGCAACATAGTTCAATACTTTATGTTTATCACATTGATTTAGGCCCCTAATAATTATGAAACCTGCTGCGTTCATGGACTATTGCACTCCTTAATAATCATAACTTCACTAATTCTACTCGTTGTCCTCATGTACATATAATCCTCTCAAATGAACATATCCAAAATGACATACATGATTATATAACTCATGATTTAAATGGATTATAGTTATAACATCATACCATACTTATACCCATACAGATTGAAGAGGGTTTTTTATATTGTTACTTACATGCTGCGGGTAGGGGAGGGGGGAGGGGGCGGCGAGGAGGGGGTGTTGCACAGTGGAGGGCGGCGGGGATGGGGCTGCCGATTGGGGGCGATGAGGAGGGGGCGGCGTACCTCCTCATTGGCGCGAAGGGGCAGCACACGGTGGGGAGGAGGCGGTGGAGAGAAGTCCGCAGGGAGGGGGCGGCGCACGGCGGGAGGAGGCGACACACGTTGGGGAGAAGGCGGCTGGGAGGGGCAGCATACCTCTCGTCGGGGAGGGGGCGATGGCGGTCTTCCTCGACAGACGGTGAAACTCGGCGGCGGCCCTCAGGACGGCAAGACGGCGGCGCGGCGGGAGTGGAAAAGCAGCGGCGGCGGCCCTCGAGCGTGAAAGATCGAGGAAGCCAAATGCGGTCTTAGCCGCGCGCGTGCCAGAAATAGTCTCTAATAGACGAGGGTACTAGGTCAGCATCATATATAAGCTCTAATCGACGACGACCATCTTTCACTGTCGTCTATTACGGCTTCAAGTGGGCCCGGTTTAGCCCATAATTGACGACGGGCCTTAATTGACGATGGTCCACCGTCATCTTTACATAATTAACGATGGTACTAGGTCAACCGTCGTAAATTATAGGCATATTGATGACGGCTAGATTTTACCGTCATCAATTACCTTAAAGACGACGGCCCCGTCATCTTTTATTTTGGCAATCGTCTATTGTAGCGATTCCTGTAGTGAGCATGCATGTCACTATCTACCGTCGGATGACTCTTTGCAAAAGCCCGTTGCCTCTGTTACTCATATCTTTTTCTTTTCGTTACTTTTTTTTCATGTTTCAGTTACGTATGCAGGTTTAATAGAGAAACTCATGTCCCCATGCTTGCAAGCTAATTACATGAACTGCATTATAGCTCATAATCATCAGTTGTATTTATTATTATTTTATCCACCATCGCACAATTATACTTTTGTTCACCCCGGCATGCACATTGATACAAAATATGTCAGGTGCAGGTCTACAATTATTTGCAAAAATAAAACGGTATAAGATCACAATATCTTTGATCAAATTTTAAAACTGACAAAAATCTTATTTGAAACAATGATTAAATCTATGATCTATTGCTAATCCATAATGTTTTATCATTACTGCATCTAGCAATTGGAAATTCAATGCAAAGAATAACTAAATCAACCCATGCACCTATGAAGCAGTAAGCCAAACACTCCATAAGCATTAGAGATGGTGCTCCTCTTGGTCGATGAACAGGCGAGATCTATGGTAGCCGTCGTCGCTGCGGATGATGGGAATTTATGATTTGCAGTGCCCTAAATGGCTTTCCATCAGTCTTGCGTCTATCATGGGCCTTCTGATCAATAGCTAGTAATCGACCCAATCTAATAGAATAAAAAAGAAAAATAAAGAATTCTATCACGGGTTGGGTAGTAGAGGCCAGAAATTTTTTACAAAGAGTCGTCCACGGTGAACAGTGCCATGTACGCCACATCTTTCAGTTCCGCCGGTAAAATCAGTTTTGCCTCATGTGCATCACTGAAACACAATATGCAACTTGTTTGAATAATTTGCAAACCTACATGAACCCACCGCATAAGTTGTTGTCCTTGTCACTCAATCCACTCTTTTGAAATATTTATAAACTACCTACAGAAGACCCGAGGTTTAGTTAAGCTATGAACATGCTATGTGCCAGGTTTTAACCCAGGCTAAATGATCATTGATCTTTACAAATTTGCTCGGTTATCAACTGACTTTTCTTTAATATCTTCATATCATAAGAATAATTTGTTACAATAACATGTGCCAACAGAGCTAGGCCCTTTTTCAGAGTAGGCTGACTCCGTTGGTATTTTGTAACAGGGAAAAAGGTAGTTTTACTACCTTGAAGTATTTGGGTTATTCATTTAACCCCCTAAATAGAACATTGGTTTAGTTTTATTGCTCGAATTCTTTAGATTTGTTTGATTCACACTCTTGTGATTTTTCTCTCTATGAACGCATGAAGTTTAAGGTAAAGTTTTGTGAAATTCTTACTTACAATATACATACATCAGAAAAATAGTTTAACATTTCTTTTGTAATAGAAGTTGGGAGCATGTCAAAACATATATAAAATAGGAGATGGAATAATGCAAGAAAAAATTATGGGAAATTCTCAAAGAATATTTTAGCATTATGTATGACATCATTTACCATACTACAGAATTGGAACCCCCAACATAACACCCACAAAGAAAAAAAAAGAAATATTTTACTTGCAGCGAATTTAACAAATTTAAATAGTTCAGGAATGTAAATTTTACCAATATTTTGTTCAAGTGTTGGGTGAACGATGCAGATATTGAGGGTAGAAAAATGCACTTTTTTGTAAAACTAGTGTCAAATCAATGTTTTGCAACGGTTCAGAGTCATTTTGTACTTTTAAGACCGGGCACAAATCTTGGCCATTTTTCCGCCTTGTGTCCCACGTGGCATATCAATACAAAATGAATATCAGTTACTAGTAATTAGTATTTCAAATTTGTTGGTCACACATATCAACCACGTTCAATGGTCCGCCTTCCTCCCTGTATGTTTTTGTAAGTCCCTATGTGATTTAATTGTTTTGAAAAATATAGATAAATTTATCAAAATGATCAAGGCCTTCAGTAATATTTTGCATGTTATTCAAAATTGTAATGATGAGCACCTAAGTATACTGCTACAATATGCTTTATCTCAGGCGGCTCCAAACGTATTATCACTGCGGATTTCAAAACTGCCTGAAACAAAGAGTTTGTGATTATTTGCAATTTTACAGGCGGAAAGTAAAACCGCATGTGAAATGAGTTTATCATAGGCGGTTCTTTACCTATGCCTAGCCGCCCGTGAAGACTCTTTATCACTGGCAGTTCGTACAGTATAATTAACCACCTATGATAATGTTGTTATCACAGGCGGATCTTTAACTATGACTAGCCGCATGTGGACACAATTTATCACAGCCGGTTTGTACCGTAAGAGTAGATGCATATGATAATGGAGTTATCATACGTGGTTCTTTACCTATGACTAGCCGCCTATGATAATATAATTTCACAGGCTGGTCTAGCTGTAGGTAAAGAACCGCCCGTGATAAAGTATACCCTATGCAATACTACCTGCTTTTATTTCTAATTTCCAGGTCAATTTCACTAAATCAACACAGAAGTCATCTCATAGTTTACACTAAAAAATATAATCACATAAGTCATCTCACAGAAGTCAATTTCATTAAACCAATATACATTTGTACAAGTTACACTTTCAATTGACATACAAGTCATCTCATAGATTATCACTAAAAACTGTTTATATTTTTATACTTGTTGATGGTCCTGAAGTGCCATATTCAGACCGTCAATTCACCTTATAATGTGCAATAAAGATAAACACGACATAGTGGTAGGGTTAAAAACTAACCAATTCCACAAGTGTTGGTGTTTATTTGTATGTAGGTGAATTTAGACCCAAACTACCAAGATATGTAGAGAGTAATCCACAAAACGTAATTTCGACAAATAAGGCGATGCCACGTCTCATCACATGGATCAAATGGCCCACAAACAGAAGTATACGAGGCCATCAAACGATGTAGCACCGATATAAGATGATAGGACCAACCTGGCAGAGTCCTGGAAGAAGCACAGCCAGGTCGGTCGACCTCCCTAGTCGGCCGACTAGGGAGTGGTGCCAAACCTGGTCAAATGCTACGTGTTGGCTCCTCCCGGCTTGAAGAAGTCTCGGGTGACTGATTCACGCACATTTGGTGGCAGGAACCGACCCTCTCCCCCCCCTATAAATAGAACCCCACATCTCACTTCACACACACACCAAAAGTGGAGAATAGAATATCACTCCTAAGGTTTAGAGTAGTCCTAGAGGCTGCTAAGTAGAAGGAGAGTGTGGTGAGAGTTTAGGAGAAGGATGCTTGGGCTTGTAAAGTCCCTCTTATACACTTGCATCCCTACAAATGTGTACTTAAATGAAGCAAGTCCTTTGTGAATTTAATTCAAGTTTGACTCTCAATTCATAATTTGTTTGCACAAGTAGTTACTTGTGGGTTCATTGATTTAATTTATTAGAGGCTCCAGTTGTAGCTTTGTGTTCAAAACAACTAAAGTTGTGATTTAAGATGCAAGCAAGGTGCTTAGCTTAGAAATCACCAATGAATATCTCGTAGACCCACAGATTAAAGAGGTAGGCCGTATGTGGTGATAGCTCTATCTGTCTATAGTAATACTCTATAGGCTCTTGGCGGGAGTCGTCCTAGTGTTGCTAGGGGTAAACCCGTGCCAAAAACAAGCAACTAACACAAATTCTTTTGAATTAGAATCAATATTTTGAGTTCCTCTCTCTTCCTTTCCAACCAAACAACTTTGTGTCCTTGGGTGGATTAGTTCGTAAGACTAGCACATACGTTCCTTGGATTCGATACCCTTGGGAATACTCTCTTAAGAGGAAGCGCTACATGACAGTTTCTGTGCGCCTGTGGATTTTTATCTGTGACGTAAGAAATTTCAACAATACTCGCAAAGTTCTGTCACATCAGCTATTACACCTTCCTTATAAAGAACAACCCTCTTCGGTGGAAAATTTCGGGACGCCTAAATTGACACGGTTCACTCACAATCTTGTCGGCTCCTCCACTAGGAATACTTCTAGAAACCGGCTATTCTTGGTTCACATTCTTCGTGTGCTGCAATGAAACACATAAGAAGGTTTAGAATGTGTTGGTTTGAACTACCTCAAAATATAGATCAAAGTGAGTATACGTGAATTTATATGGTATTTTTGGAGCAGTTCTACTATGAACATTTTACAGGATGTAAGGAACACATAACTTGAGATATGTGTATAGGCTTGCATGGCAAAGCACTTGCACTACTGGAACCTATAGTTCCATACCTTTCTAACAAAATAATATAAGCATCAAAATACGCTAGTTGCAATGAAAATAAAAATCAAAAGTAAGAAAATACAATATCAACATTAAGGATAACTTACATCCTCATGATTCACTATATTCGCAAGCGGTCCGAAGATACTCGCATACATAATGCCGCATAAGATGCTCCCAAGAGGCTGCTTGGGACAAGGATAATATGTTGATATGTGGAATGCATCCTTATTAGGAGGTATCTGACCGTCAAGTTTTTCTGTGTAAAACTGCCAAGCACTGTAACACAAGAAATGTCATATAAAACTTGTTAACACATTCTAAATGTGTGTAAATTAAAAGTATCGAATAACCGTACAATTTTAAAATGGAATGGAAATCTTTGTAATGATCTGGTGGGTAATTGGTTGAGTCCAAGACTGTTGCCGAACCCTGTGTTGGCTTGATGAAGATCATTATGTAGTGTTCATTGCACACGTGTAAACACACGTGTTATGTTTACAATTAGCAATAATTGCTATTTCAATGTCATGTGTTGAACTTACTCGAGGTGCTATGGAGCCTTTACTAGGTCCTTGCCATCTCTGACAAAGTTAAACATGGCATGTCTTATGTAAGATGTAATCTCTATCCTTTTATCCTTCTTTTGTTTTGCGATTAATTTTTCAAATTATTTTTTTCATGTGCTTGTACTCTTCTGAGTTCCGTTCCACCTTAAAGTTGAATATCATCTTTGCAATTAGTGTAGGGTCAAGGATACCTGTCATGGTGTTCAACTTTTCATTATCCATGTATTGCATCCTATTGAAGAAGTTCGGAATTATTATAATCTCATTAAATGTGTATGCGTGTAGTAAGAAAAGCAAATACGAAATATTAGAGGCACTTACAAGCACCAGATGAGTAGCACATTGATTTCGAGCATGCCTCGACGGAAAAGGCTATGTAGATCTTCAAAGAGAAGGGCTCGTTTATCTGCTCCAGTGCTTTAGAATGCTTCTTTTTGCATACAAAATGTTACGTAACAAAGATCATATTTTGTGCTGGCAGTGATGTACCACTCGTGCATTCTTTTCAGCGAGACAGGTTGTTTGCTAAGTTGTACCGATGTCATGAACGGCTTCCCATTCTTATATTTAGGAGGAAGATCCTTAATCGTGTATATTGGAACTCATGGTTTAACAAAAGCCTTCTGCCGATTATATATGACACCGTCTTCCTCCAACTCCTCAATATCTTCTAATTCTAGCTCATGTGAAGAACGAGATGTATTCGATTTTCCAATATCTTCCTTTAGATATTCCAAATATTTTGACACTTCATTAGAAGGTTTCTTATTTTCGTGTGAGCTAACTTTCATAGGCACCGATGACCGAGGAGTAGTTGTCGGATGTTGGATAGTGGCTTGTTGTTGAACCCGTTGTTCAACTGATTGCTGCTTCAAGCTGTTGCTCAACTTGTTGCTCTTTACTACTAGCAGCTTGCTCTGGTACTACATCAAGCTGCTGTTCAACTGGTTGCTCTTGGTTATCTTTACTAGCAAGGTTACTATCATCCTTGCTAAGACATTGCAAGAGTGGATCTTCGTGGACTTTCATCTTAGAAGACGCAGTTGCAGTATTTTGTGATGTGACGGTGCTAGAAATTTGCTCATTGTCCAACATGATATCAGGTCGGTGCCAAAGGATTATTTGGTTAATAGCCAGCCCCAGAGTCATGATCCCCTCATGTCTGATGCGGTCTATTTCATAATCTTCATAATTATTATCAATGATCTGAAGAACTTGCACCACAACATAATACAATGAAAGTAAATTGCCGTTGAAGTCACGATCAGGCTTTGCCATAGCAGTGACAACCTGTTTGGTTTTGTTCCCTGCTCTGTCAATCAGGACAAGAAGACAACAAGATCTTTCCTTAACAATATCATCGACAGGGAACTTTTGGGACCCTGAGCCTGGCACAGAACCTACACTGCTAGGGTAGGCAGTTGGAGATACCAAATGCTCCTTTGCCATGAGAACCATCGTTGTACTCGGTGCCACTAATTGTCTCGATTGTCTATGTTGATCCATTATTTTTTGCACATTTTCCTTGACCTTTTGAGCTATCATTTCATCTATTGTTTTCTTGAACTTCTAACGTCTTCTATATGTCTTTTCATCCTTCAGGAAACCATCTCTCCAGGGCATCTTAGAAGAGATTGCTCGAACTCGCCAACTGTATTCAGGGTTTCCTAGGATAGCAGTAAGTTGGTCATTTTCCCTCTTCGGCTTGAAGAGACCCTTCTGTTACTTTTCAATTACTTCTTTCATTTTTGCTCTACTTCATTCGTAGAGAACGGCTTTTCAAGTTTGCCCTCAATGGTCAAACCTGACCGAGCAAATACCCACCGCTAAGTTCTCTCATCATAGCCTTCTAACGGGCGAGGATTGCTCTTAATGGTAATTTCTTCTAATATCTTATTCCATTACTGAAGTTTGAGGGATATCCGGTAGACCCCAAGTGATGATGGTATTTGTTCTTTTTGACAAGCTCTGACCTAGTTGCCCGTAGGGCTTTAGCATCAGGTGTGGTCTTTTGATGAAAAAATTCTTGCCACCGAGCTTGTGTGATTTTTCCCATCTTCATCGGGCTAAAAACCTTATCAGCCTTAATATAAGCATTCGTTTCACTCTTCCAGCCATGAAACTTCTTGCCGTAAGAGACCAATTTTGCTTTCTTTACAGCTTCTTCCATGCCTTTCGGGAACTTGAATTGTTTCTTTATCTTCTGCCACAACTCATTCTTGTTCTCCACAGGTAACAGTGATCGAAACCCAAAGATCTATGAACCACCTCATGTTTGACTAGCCAATTAGATAACCTCGCGTTTATCCTTTTTTTTGAAATCTTTTTTTAGAACCCATACGTCCT
This sequence comes from Tuctoria greenei, assembly GCA_036927565.1. Classification (NCBI taxonomy): domain Eukaryota; kingdom Viridiplantae; phylum Streptophyta; class Magnoliopsida; order Poales; family Poaceae; genus Tuctoria; species Tuctoria greenei. The sequence continues at coordinate 152,809,028 of JAYESD010000005.1, read as the reverse complement.
CCTCTCTTTGAAACAAGGGGCGCTTCCGGTTTTGTGATTTTCTCCAATTTTCAGTTGTGATCGGCACGAGCTCTCAAACTAGACAACCACATTCATTTTGGTACTTAGTAACCGAATCCAGCAGTTCCTGGGGAAGCCCACTTGGATGGACATGTGTTATGTTTATGATGCAGTTTAATGGACCCCTATTGGGACCGCGTTGCCCTCGTTTTTGCTTAAGTGAACCTGAGGATTCAACCATTGGAGAACCTTCTGCAGTTTTAGGAGCCGAAGTCACCTCGTTGTCTTCGCGATTAAGCTAGGTAGAAAATAATTATAAGACTTCATATACTTGACAACCAACATTAACTTGAATTGCTAGAGTTATGATTTGTGATTCATACCTCATCGGCATGATCATATTCCGAGCCTAATCCTGAACTTTTTAGTTATTATATTTGGAAAAGGATGTAATGGACTGTGAAAGCAGCCTGAACTACTGGAGTCACAAAAGTCCATATTGCCTTCTTCATTGTTACTACCAGCAATAGTTTCTCAAGATTTTCCATTATAGAACTAATAAGACAAAAAATATGTCCCACTTCAATGAAAGCTACAAAAATTAATGCTCTAACACAGAGGAGAAATATGTCCCACTTGTATAGCATAAACCATGAGAACAAGAGGCAAAATACTAGTACATAGGGGAAATATTGCTATAGTAGATATTAAGTGAGACACCACAATCAATTTACCATATATTTGTCAGTAAGGAACTTTGCATAACCATATTGATATGACAAGTCTTAAACCACCAAGGAAACAAGTTGGGTTGATAATGCTTCCATTTTTATGTTTTATTTCAAGTTGCATTGCATGGTTCTTTGCAATGACTAACCAAGTCAACTGACCAAGGCATTCTAGGGTTTGAGGCGACTGACCCAGGCGACTAACAAAGTTCCATTCTAGAGTTAGAGGAGACTGACCAAGGCATTAGGCATGTGTATTGCTTGTATCAAAGGCCGATAGAAAAATCTATGGTGCGGCAGCGGCGAGGACATGGATCGGGCGGCGGCAAGGGCGAGAAGGGAGGTGGCACGGGGATGGAGGAGGGAAGAAAGCAGCAGCGTACCTGGCGGCTAGGTCCAAGCTCAGCGGCGATGGCGAGGGCAAAGCTTCACGTACTTGGAAGGGAGGGAAGGTAGCGGCATGGGCTATGCTCGGCGACGATGGCAGAGCTCAACAACGAGGGTGGCGAAGACTTGGCGGCAAACAAAATTTTGGCAGCTTGACATCATCTAAGTGATTTCGCCCGAGTTAGGTTTTTCAAAGGAGGTCGAGCACTGTTATATAGACGCCTATCTTCTCAAGCGGGCCCTATTGAAAAATTGCCTGTGCATAGGACTTCTCTCAGGCGGTTATTCAGTAACTACCGCCTGAGAAGATGTTTTTATGTCACGCGGTTATTTAGTACTAACCGCCTGAGAAGAGGACTTCCCTCAGGCGGTTATTCATAACCAACCGTCTGAAAAGATCTTTATGTAGGATTAATTAATATTCTTGATTAAAATGTGAGGCCTTTTAAAAGCCCAAATTCAACTTTCTTGTAATATGCTTCAGCATTAAAGGTTCCCATTAAATTTCACTTGGGAGAACTTTGAAATTGGTCAGAACATAAAAAACAAATAACACTGGTTATTTGTCATTTTTCTATCTTGATAAATATAATGATTTTTTCATTGAATTTTTCAATGAAACTATTTTGTCATCATACAAACCTCTATGATTTTTTTTCACAGTTTTATAACTTTTTTGAATCAATGTGTGTTCAAAATTTGAAGAATGCCTCATATGTATATGAGCATTTGATTAGAATGATGGATAATTTGAATTTTGACATGTTGGAATGCTTTAAAAAAATTAACAAAATTCATACATGTATAAATAAGACATATATGTTCATACAAACCAATTTCAGTGAAAGATCCCCTTTTTTAGGAGATACAAAAAATGTGAATAATATGTCAATATAAATTATTTTGATATTTACCAAAACATTACAATGTTAGCTATACAAGTTTTAAAATATTTGGTCCAATTGGTACATATTAATTTTTAAAGAATATAGAAAAAAGCATCATCAAATTTGGACTCAATATGCAGAATCTATACATGTTAGATTATTTATATTTGTAAGATAGAAGATCACGTGAAAAGCTACCAGAGGGAGGGTGAATGGTAGATTAAAACTTTTTCAGGGGAAGCAACGAAAACCCCTCAGCAGAAGAACAAACTGTTAAAGAAATCGTGTGTGCGACTAACCTAAACGTGATCAATTGTGATAAAACCAGTATAGATTGTGGAGAATTAAGTCATGAAGACTTCACAATAAGAATCATGAAAATCCGTCGAGAGAAACTCATGTTACAATTGAAAGATCAAACAAAGGTCAATCTGGTCTACCCGAGAAAAATAGTTCTGGACCACTGCAAAGAAACTCATTTAGATCAGAAAACACAGGTCCACTTACCGTGAAATTTTCAAAAATGATATATAATCAAGTTTTCAAGAAAACCCATAAAGAATCACGTCAATTGGATCTGTAAAGCTCGAGTTATGATAAAACCACCGAAAAAGGCAGTGTTGTGAAGAAACTCGATGAGAAAAACTTGTCTGAAACAAGTCGGACGAACAATGCACAAAAGATCCTTCAAACTACAAATTTTTTTTGATAAAAACACAAGATGAACAGCCCCAATGTCGTGTACCACGAGATCTGGCCTCCCTTGCTTATATAACCCGCCCCTAGGCCAACCCAAATCAAACTAGGACTCTAATCCTAATCTATTTCAACCGAAACTTTCCATAACTGCTCAACACTCTTCTATACATAGATAGAAGCAATCTTAAGACTTCCAAACACCTTAGGAACGTATACACATTACTAAAACAACTCAGCTTCATGACCCAAACGAAATTCTATCATAACCAACTCAAATCATTCCATATTTGAGGCAAACCCGACGCAGTTGCAGTCTGAGTCCATAACCTAGTCAGTTGGACCTTTCCGACCAATTCTTTACGTCCACTTCTCTTCATCACGCCTTGGAACCATGTGGCCACGTTTATGCACTCCTTGCACACGTGCAAACACCTTCTAACGACGTCCATGATACCTTCATATGCATTGTTCTTGATCCAAACATGTTGCGCGACCTCCTGATCAGCTCAACCACAATTCATCCAGAACTTGGTTGTTGAACCACATCTTCTCCCTATGACCAGTTCAATGGATCCTGTCACCAGCCATGTCTTGAACTCAAGCAACACCTGCACATGAATAAACAACCAATACTTCTGAGCACAAGTCCTCGACTTGACTCTCGTTAGTTCCGAAACCACAACACCTTACGTGAGCACTTCACATAAGCATGTTGCAAACCATAGAAAAAATGATATCAATCATAACCACCAAAGACGCACCAAAAAGATAGCAAAAGAATACTAAGCGAACTTTCCATAAATGTAAAGCAAGTTCGAATCAATTCAAAGTAAAAGCAGAACCATTGCAATCTAGCTTTGGACCTTGCTAAAACTAACAGGACCTTGAGCCGGGGCTTACCAAAGCTAGCAAGACCTAGCACCGGAGCTTACCAAAGCTAGTCGGACCTAGCGCTGGAGCTAAGCAAAGCTAGTCTGACCTAGCCACAACAAGTCAGACCTAACCAAAATAAGTCAGACCTAGACGAAGAAATTGGACCTAGCAAAGCAAGTCGGACCATACGTCGGACCTTGTTGAAGCTACCCAAAACAAGTCGGACATATTATCGGACCTTCCTAGAGCTCGGACCTAGAGTCGAACCTTGTTAATAGGGTAATTTGGAAGTATTGAAAACTTTACCGTCATAGCCAATGTATTCAGCACACATAGGTCTCACAATCTCCTCCTTCATGAATGCATTGGCAACACCACTTAGAATCCGAACATTGGCTTATTCACATGAAATGTTTTGAAAACAAAATTCTCCCTCTATACATATTTATTCCCCTTTGTAAAGAAGAAATATAATGAGAAGAAAAACAAAAATTCTCCCCCTGAGAAGAATTGTGCCAAATCATGTCAAAACACATGTAAATGTGTGCAATGTGTTATCAATTTATCCTCCTTTGACAATGTATTCAGAAAGGTACAAAAGAGAGATTTTAACTGTTATGAGCATATTATAACATATACATATAAAACAAAGCTAATCCAAGTCATACTAGCAAGTAACTTACACTATCACATCAATGAGACACATAAAATAGTGTAAGCCATGCTAGAGATCAAGTGTAATTTTCAATTTAAGCAAGTCATGATCTCACAAACTTAGCTATTTCAAGACATGAAAGCATGACACTTGTTGCTGCAATTTTATTTTCTTTTAAGCACAAATTTTGAACATATGACATTTGCAAGAGATTATATGGCACATCTGCCTTATTCTAACCAACCAAGCCAAGCCTATGTCACTTGTCAATCAGAAGCTTATTGTGGGGACCGGGATCCCGACATCCGAGGATCTCATTGGGTGGTGTCGTGCGATGCGGCACCCAACAGTACACAAGAACAGAACGAGAATAAAACACAAGACGAAGTTTTTTATTTATCTTACAGCGGATGTTTTACAATACTAGCGGAAGGAAAGAAATATATATATATATATATATATATATATATATATATATATATATATATATATATATATATATATATATATATATATATATATATATATATATCATAGCTACGCTCTCAGCACTAGCTATGCAAAAGCAAAGTTATCCATGCCCTGAATACTTCGCACTAGCCACACGCAAATCACGGCGGCATGCAGGGTTCCCACTCGGTTGTACACCCTGGAGGGGGTGCGGCCTCATCATCAAACCCTTCATCAAATGTATAACCTGCAAAAACTCGTTAACTGCAAACTTGAGCATAAGGCTCAACAAGACCAACCCGTCTCACTAGATATATGCAAGGGGGACACTAAACATAGGTAAGGTGAAGCATAAATGACTCGCCTACAATTGGATCCTTATAATCAGGTTTTATGTAGCAAATGACATTTTCCAAGCACGGCACATCATGGGTTCCACAATAAAACAAGAAACACTTTGCCGATGATATGACATGCCCAAAGCACATGATGCTATTACAGCTAAAGTATGGGGAAACTGTAAACTTTAATGTGACTATCTCTAAATCATACAAGGTTGCAAGCAATTATAATTCAATACAACATATTTTTCTGACTTCTTTAGTATTTACTACGTCACCACTCAGTGAACAAGTGGTACTCTATTATCGCGAGGGGCGGTGATTGCAATCAGGACACACCCGGACAACACGACACATACGTCATTCGGACGTGTCAGCGAGTACACCTGTACCTACATAACACTTCAGTACTAGGCGTATATGGCCACCTTTCACAAGAAATCCGAACGCCGAGCCCGTCTCACCTCCGCAAACGGAAGGTCTTCGCACAGAACACCTCATGTGTCCGCCGACCGATTTACACCTTACTATCCTCAACCCACCCCTATCAATGGTGAGTTAATGGGCCTCGACACCCTAGTTATCGAGTTACGTCAGTTTATTGGATTCCATATGTCCATTATCTCGCCGGTACAATTCAAACTTTTCCGAAGGGGCTGCATACGGACGGGCCTTAATTGACACAGGCAGGGCTATGCGACCGAGACTCAATTCTCGCCGCTTCCTATCCATCCCCTGCCCGGTCTCAGTTTTATTATATTAAGCCATTAACCAATCCTGTGAGATATGTCCTACATTTCTCGCGAGTAGATTCCAATTACTCGACTTCTACCGGATTTCCTATACATTAGCAAAGCAGTTACTACAGGTCAAACTGTAACCCGTTCCAACCAAACCCTGGGATTTTTGGTCATACAAGTGGAGTATCAATCATCCTAAACATAATGCACATCTCATATGCTAATCATCATAGTTACAAAGTAAAATTTTATAAATGACTTAAATGCAAACCGGGGCTTGCCTAGTTGCATGTCAGAGTCGGGGTTAACCTCTGGAAGGTGCTCTTCCAAGGCTTCTGGTTCCTCCTCGACTTCGGTCACTATACGATATGCATATAACATGTATATAATTGACTTTGAAAAATAATTATTACCAAGACCATAATTTAATCCATGGTGATCATTATATGATAGGGACCTTAATTGGCTTTGGAACTTTGATGTTAGATACTAGGGAATTTGATCAAAGCTCTTGCAAAGAACAGGAGATGATCAAAGTATATTGTTGTCTCTAAAATTATGGCAAGTATTAAATTTCCAAGAATTTTAAAGAAGAAATTGTAGCTTGAACATAGCTGCCAGTTGATAATCATGATAGAGGAAGTTGTCCTAGTTCTAGAAAAATTTGTTTCATAAATTTCTAAGCTTTGGTGAAGGAGTTATTGAATTTCTAAGTTGGCAAGAATTTCTGGAATTATTTATATTTGAATTTTAGCTTTTAAATAAATATTCAGTTTGTAACTGAATTAGGACTATGATAGTAGGTCAATTAAATCCAAGTTTTTTCAGAAACTAGTATATGACAAAAGAAAGGTTCAGTCCAAATGTAGGGCATAATAAAGCAACTGAACATCTGTAAAAATTCAATAACTGAAAAAGTTAATTGAACTATACACAGGGTTAAACAGGTGCAATGGCTCCCAAACTTTTTCTGGTAGTCAAGAATAGGACATTGCATTTTATGCGAATTTTGAGGATTTTTTCCAGTGGCAAGTTCATTTGGAAAAATTGCATCTGCATTTGGGAAGATTGTTTTATACAGAATTTAACTGTGAGTTTCACAGAACCTAATTGGTGCTGATAGAAACTAGAGCTCAAGGGCTTCCAAATAAAATTTGTTTGAATATTTTTGGAGCATTCTACAGAATGTTATGGATTTTCTAAGTTGGAGCCAAATCTGGAATTAATTTCTAATTTGAATTAAACCGTGGGTCCCACTATTTTAAATGGACCAATGGCATTTAAACCACACGGGGACCACAAAGATACAGCGCGTAGCCACAACAGATCCCGGGGCCACACCTGATCAGACGGGTTACAAGACGCTGACACGCGGGGCCCGCCGCGTCGTCTTCCTCCTTCTGACGCGGGCGGCGCGCGGGGCTCCCGTGGCGGCATTGTCCGGCGAGCCTCGCCGGGTCTGCGTTCCCGGCCACTGCAGCATCTAAATTTTGGCGCCCAACCTTAATTTCACGCGCTGAGCACGATGGTAGGGTTGGGGAGGCTCGCCGACGATCGGAATCAGTGGCGCATCGGCGGCAGCGACAGTTAGGGTTCCGGCCATGTCAGAACCTTCGCTCTGTGGCTAAATCTTCTAAAAATGCTGGGTAAAGACTCCTGGAACCACTACGAAGGTGTTGGGAAGGTGAGATGGTCGTGCAACGGTCGGCAAAACCATCATCAACGGTGACCAAAGCAACTTCTTAACAGCGAAGGGGAGAACTCGTGATGCTCGAGCTACGGTTGATTATTTTTGGTGATTCCAGTTCGAGAGGGTGCGCAAAGAAATGTAGAAGCTATTTTTTTAGCAATTTTGGAGAGTGATCAAGTGTGGAACTCGAATTGAAAGAATAACCGAGCGAGTTCATAAGCTTCAGCCGAAAGTAAAACCTAGCTAACTTGCTCGATACTCACGTAAACAAGGAGCGGCTTTCATCGACGTGTAGAACATGTCCCGGCGCACCAGTTTGCTATAGGAGTCGAAGCGCGAAACTTCGTGTAGCGGCCTGGCACCATGGAGCAGATAAGGCGTGTGGTGAACACGACGGCGAGCTTCGGTGTCGCTTCGAAATACCGGCTAAAACCTCAACGAAAGGTCAGCAGAAGTGAACCAGAGGGTAGACGAGAGAGTGGGGAACAACCATGCCGTTGAGATCTTGGCACGAGAGGCCTCCGGCTGGCCGGAAACAGGCGCGCAGCGCTGGCGGCTCGAAATGAAAATGGCGTAGCTTGTCGGCTCAGTGGGAAGTAAGGCGATAAGAACGACCGTGGAGTGATAAGGAGGAGGCAGGGCGCTATTTATCGAGCTCAAACAGTGGTGGATTGCGGTTGTTGTGCTGTGTATGCACGCCATCGCGGTGTCGCCTGGGGAAGAAAAGCAGAGGCGGTGAATCAGTTTCACCGTCTGACCTGTGGGCCCCACCTCTCTCCCTTATCCCCTCCTCTAATTACCAGCTAAAATATTGTCCAAAAATTCCCAAAATTTACAGGTAGGCTATGAAAAATATGGGGAATCCAATTCTGCAATCAGATTTCAATTTGGACATAGTTTGCATCAAATGCAAATTCAAATTTGAATTCAAATATGGGTCTAAACCTTATTGAATTAAATAGTACCTGAGGTCCAAAAATCTCGAAACTTTGAAACCAAGTTCCCTGAACCATAAAAGGTCTTAGGAAAAATTAGGGATTGATTTGGGCAAAGTTTAGTGTAAAGCTAAGTTTGATGTTGACGCGAAATGAATCCTTTGTACGTGTCCAAACAAATGGAAGATGTACTTCAAAAATCTTGAAAATTTTCTGAGAAGCTATTTAGATATTTAAGAGTCCAAGGAAAAATTTGGAGCCTTGGATTTAAATCTTTTTGGCAGGGCCTAATATGCATAGCAACATAATCAAATTACATTTGTTTTGATTTTTATATTGCTGCCATATAATTTGCCCTATCCATTGCAATCAATAACTTTCCAACATTGGAGAAACGTTTATTTAAAATGTTCTAGGGTTAGGGTGAAGTCCAGTCCTCATGTTGATAAGATTAAAACATGAGTAGAAAGAAAAAATTTTTAGTGAGGTCAAGTTTATGTGCACAATTATGTTGACCCCCATTATGTTTGATAAATCACTTGTAGTTGAACTTTACATAAAAGGAAAAAGTGGGATTTTACATTCCTCCCCCTTTAAAAGAATCTCGTCCTGAGATTACAAAGGAAGGACAAAAGATAAAGATCTAATGAACATGTGCCGCTAACAAGTCCGGATAGTTCGTTTTAAGATATTCCTCGCTTTCCCACGTGGCTTCTTCAGCACTGTGGTTGCTCCACAAGACATTGTAGAAATGCAATGTGCGCCTTCTTGTGGTGCGAGTTTTCTTATCAATGATTTGGGTTGGATGCTCGGAATACGTAAGATCTGATTGGAGAGTTTCCAACTCCTCAATACGTATATTCGCTGGGGCTTTGAGACATTTCCACAACTGAGAAATGTGAAACACATTGTGGACCCCTACCAGCGACGGCGGTAACTCCAATTGATATGCCACAGGTCCGCATCTTTTGATTCTTGCGAACGGCGCAATAAAACGTGGAGCTAGCTTTCCTCTTACTCTGAATCAATGAATTCCTTTCATCGGGGATACCTAGAGATATACTTGATCTCCAACCTCGAAGTGAAGAGGTCGATGTCGTTTGTCCGCATAGTTCTTCTGACGAGACTGAGCGGCTTTGAGATTGGCTTGAATAAGACGTACATGTTCTTCGGCTTCATTTATTAAGTCGATGCCATATACCACTCGTTCACCAGATTCGCACCAGTTCAAGGGTGTGCGACACTTCCGGCCATAAAGAGCTTCTTATAGCGCCATCTGGATGCTAGCCTGGTAACCGTTGTTGTACAAAAATTCCGCCAATGGTAGATGATCATCCCAATTCCTACCATGGTGGATGGCACAAGCATGAAGCATATCCTCAAGCACTTGGTTTACCCGTTCGGTTTGTCCATCAGTTTGAGGATGATAAGCCGAGCTTCGAATCAGTTTGGTACCCAATGCATCGTGGAGATGCTCCCAAAAGCGAGCAACAAAAATAGATCCACGATATGAAATGATAGTGCAGGGTACTCCATGTAGGCACAAAATTCTGGAGATATAAAGTTCTGCATACCGCTTTGCATCATAATCCACACTAACTGGTATGAAATGAGCTGATTTGGTCAATCGGTCAACGATCACCCAAATTGAGTCGTGCATATAGAGAGTGGGAGGCAACCCAACAATGAAATCCATGCTGATATCCTCCCATTTCCAAGTCGGTATCCTTAAAGGTTGAAGCTGTCCAGCTGCCTTCATTTGGTCGGCCTTAACTCGACGACACGTATCACATTCGGATACGTATTTTGCTACTTCTCTCTTCATCCGAGTCCACCAGAACTTCTTTCTCAAGTCTTGATACATTTTGTTACTTCCCGGATGAATGTAATACTTGGATAATTGATCTTCATCTAGTATCTTGTTCCGAAGTTCCATGTTTCGGGGTACCACTATGCGGTTTTTAAACCAGAGGGTACTTTCATCATCACATCGGAAACATTTCATCTCCCCCTTCTCCATTCTTTGTCGAATGTGCGACACCCTTTGTCCTCCTTCTAAGCTGCCATAATATCCTCCCTGATAGTGGGAATGAGAGCTAGGTTGTAAAGTGCCCCATATGGAACCAAGTAGAGACTCTGTTCTTCTTCTCCCATTGAGGTAATGGAAAGATTGTTGACATGGGACTTGCGGCTCAGAGCATCTGCGACTACATTCGCCTTACTGGGATGGTAGTGGATTTCAATCTCATAATCCTTGATTAATTACAACCATCTACGCTGTCGCATATTTATGTCCTTCTGGGTGAAGATGTACTTCAAACTCTTGTGATCGGTGTAAAGATATACTTGATTACCTAGTAGATAATGTCTCCACATATTCAATGCTAGTACCACAGCAGCGAGTTCTAGATCATGAGTTGGATAGTGTTGCTCATCATTCCGAAGCTGCCGTGATCCATAAGCAATCACTCGTCTGTCTTGCATCAACACACAACCAAACCAATTCCTGATGCATCACAATATACGCCAAAAGATTTGGTTGTGTCTGGTTGAGCCAATACTGGTGCCGTTGTGAGGTGTTTTACCAATGCCTGAAAACCTCCCTCACATGCCTCAGTCCATACATACTTTGTCCCCTTCTTCAAAAGTTCTGTCATTGGTTTAGCTATCTTAGAGAAACTATGAATGAATCTCCGGTAATACCCAGCTAAACCTAGGAAATTTCGAACTTCATGTACGGATTTTGGAGACTCCCATTTGAATACTTGCTTTATCTTGCTTGGATCAACTGCAATCTCTTCTGCTGATATGATGTGCCATAAAAATGGCACTTGGCTGATCCAGAATTCACACTTGCTGAACTTAGCATATAGCTGGTGGTTCCGTAATCGTTGAAGCACGATACGCAAGTGTTGAGCATGTTCTTCTTCCGATTATGAATACACAAGTATGTTGTCAATGAAGACGATGACAAACTTGTCCAATTCCAGCATGAACACCGAGTTCATGAGATACATGGAATGAGTCGGTGTGTTGGTCAATCTGAAGGACATAACAAGGTATTCATACAGTCCATACCTCGTCAAGAATGCTGTCTTTGGTATGTCTTCTGGTCGGATTCTAATCAGATGATAACCAGAACGAAGATCCATCTTCGAAAATACTTTAGCACCCACTAGTTGATCGAAAAGAATATCAATGCATGGTAGTGGATACTTGTTCTTGATAGTGACAGCATTGTGTGGACGATGGTCCAGACACAGTCTCAAGGTCTTATCTTTCTTCTCTACAAACAATGCAGAACAACCTAATGGTGATGAACTTGGATGAATGAAACCCTTGTTCTCAAGTTCTGTTAATTGCTCCTTAAGTTCTGCAAGTTCCTTGGGTGCCATCTTGTAGGGGGGTCTTGAGATTGGCACTGTTCCCAGTACAAGTTCAATCTTGAACTCTATATCTCTTTCTGGGGGCATGCCAGGAAGATCTTCGGAAAATACATCCGGGTATTCACATACTACCGGAATATCCTTAAGTTCCATAACCTCAGTATTGTGAGTAGATGAATTCACTAGAATGGCTCTCTCGAGATGGAGGACTTGAGAGGGATGAAGTGGAGAATTTAGATATATTTTTTGTGGAACGAGATCTAGAATAGCACCATGGTATTGTAACCATGCCATTCCCAAGATGACATCTAACTTCTGATTCTCTAACATCAGAAGTGAAGTTAGATATATGGTTCCATCTAGGTTAATTAGTATCCCAGGAACCAACTCATTTGTTATTGTTTTCCCTTTAGGAGTGCTAATCACATACAGAGTTTTTGTGGAGATTATAGGCAATTGACTTTTAATGACAAAAGACTTGCTAATGACATTGTGCGAAGCTCCGTAGTCAAATAGTATGACTATGGAATGGTCAAAGATAGAGAACGTACCCGTGAGTACGGGTGCGCCTTCCGGAATGTCCTCAATGGCGAGGTGGTGGATGTTGCCGAGTCTGGGAACTGGCTTCTTGGGCTGGTTGCGGGGTTGGTTGGCGCCCTGGTATGATGATTGTCCTTTGCTCTGCCTACTTTGCGTGCATTCCTTGGCGAAATGCCCCGTGCGTCCACACGTGAAACACGTGTACGGGGTTTGGCCGGTACGAATGGGAGGACGGAATCCCGGTACACGTGGGGGAGGTGGAAGTGCACGTGGGATCATCCCCTGCTGTTGTTGCGGTCGGAAACCGGAGTTGCCAAACTGGCGACCACTGAACATTGGTGGTCGTGATGGCGGTTGCCACCTCTGGCTGGATGGTGATCGATACACCATTCGGTACTTCTGAGAAGCACCACCCCCGCTGACCTGCGGAGCACTCCTCTTTTTCTTGTCTGAGGACAGCTCTCGAGTATCATCCTCATCCATGATCGCGGCGTTGACAATGTCGTTGAAGCTGTCGCGATTGAACAAGACAAGCTTGTCCTTCATCTTGGGGTTCAACCCCCATTAAATGCACTCTCGCTTCTTGTCTTCCGAGTTCACTTGGTCCTTTGCATACTGGGCCAAGTGGTTGAAGGTCTTGGAGTACTTGATAGCGCTCCTTCCTCCCTTCTTCAGCTCCAAGAACTCTTGAAGCTTCCTCCTCATAATCACGGGAGGGATATGGTAGGTGCGGAACGCCTCCTGGAATTCTGCCCAGCTCATGACATAGCCTGCGGGGCGTGCGGCGAGGTAGTTTGCCCACCACGCACCAGCAGAACCCTGTAGTTGCTGAGCTGCAAATAGAGCCTTCTTTTGTTCGGTTATCTCGAGTAAACCGAACTTCCCTTCAATGCTGCAGAGCCAGTTGTCCGCCTCCAAAGGTTCGTTGGCCTCTCTGAAGACCGGCGGATGTGTCGATGCGAAATCCGAGTAGGAACTCGGATATGACTGACGTGGCCCATCAGCATGTCGCCCCCCTTGACGGGACGAGTGCTGTACAAGGGTCCGCAACAACTCGGTTTGCTCGTCGCGCGAGCCGAGTACTGCTGCGAGAACCTCCGCGAGACTTCTAGGAAGTGTAGGTGGAGGTGGTGGAGGTGGTTGCATCTGGGGCGTATTCTGCCCCGGGGGTGGTGTGTCATCCTCCTGCCCTCCACTTTAGCCTCCCACTTCCGAGGCTGTACGTGTACGCACCATCCTGCAATACATCGATTTACACCATAAGTCTCATTGCCTCAAGTTCATCCTTCCATATAAATAGTAATGCGGTAGACCACGATAGATAATATACAACATCAACATATATTGATAAAGTATAAGCTTTATACAAGATATATTATCTCTGACCAAGTTTACAGTAGTAAACTCCAAAATGATGGACTCCCACAATGGAAATACATCTCTACTATATTGGTCCCCATGAGATGTCGTACATATCTTGTCATTGTATACATAAACACTACTACTCTTAATATGACACAAACATGGTCACAAAAGAAAAACACGAGCAACTATTAAACTATATGTTGCCCCGTGTCTGCCGAAGTGCTGCCACATCCCACTTCAATAAGTCCTACTCGAAGTATTCAAGTTCCTCGGGAACTTCTTCTTCTTCATCATCCTCCGAAGGCAATTGTTCACCCATAATTAGTGGTATGTAATGGGCCGGTGGATACACCACTGGTTGTAATTGTGCCTCGGTCTCAATTACATTATCCTGCAGTTCTCCTGCTTCATACTCCCAATTTTGAGCTGTCTCAATGGCGGTGTCCCGCTCTTCAGTGACTACTAACAGCTGCTCTTGCTGTTGTTGCACCTCCAACTGACTTGCTTGCAGCTTACCACGAGCTTGCTGCAGTTTAGTGCGAGTCTGTTGTTGTGCGGCACGAGCTTTCCGTAGCCTAATGCGAGCATAATGCAATTGACTCTCGCACTTATCTGGCCGGTGATTTGCTGGGGCTATGAGCGAACGTAGACCCTCATTGATATAATCAAGGGTATCACCCCACTCTGTTGCTTCCCACAAGGCTTCAACTTGTTCCAAAATAATGGTGCCTTGCGTAGCAACTACCATATTGGAAGCAGCCGCATATGTCCCAAGTGTCGTCGCGGTTGTGTCGCCATGTGGTGTATAGGCAGCAATCATACGACGTTGCCACTCAAATCCGGCCATACCACAGACTGGAATAAGGGCAAATTGAGTCCCTGCCATAGCACCCTGATGAAGCTCACCAAGCTTCATAAGTGCTTCGCCTGCAGCGATTGACCAAGTATCCTCTAACTGATCCCTTCAATGGTAACCGAGAAAGGAGCCCATCCCTATTGACGTGGACCATCCGGGATGTCTACCAAGATGGTGCACGACCGAACACCTCTGTCGATCGTTCTCTACCCCAATAGCATGGCATCTCGATGAAGCCAAACTGCTGAAGCACTTCCCTTAGCATACTTGGGAAACCCGGATGGTTAGCGCAAGCGGAAAATACCCATCCGTCTGGTAGCAGCATCCTCACTCCCATCATCTATAAAAAGAATGCTGGAACAATGAGAAGGTTCCCAACTCTCCACAGTTTTAAGAAAATTTAAAACTGGAGCTGTAATCGCAGCCTGTTCCAGCTGACCTCTCTGTATAAATCCCACAGTTTCATACAGGAAAAATCAGAATTAACGGTGGAGTTGAATATGAAAGCTGTAGTATACTTTCCAAGGTTTCCAGATTGTACTCATACAGCAACATGTTAGCTAGGGAATAGAATATATACAGGTTTTAAGTTGACCCATATTTTCTGGAAATTTTGACAGAACCTCCCCTGTATATGTAGTGATGTCCACAATTTATACATGGATAACATGACAATATATTGAGGTAATGACAAAAGAAACTTTGTATAACATCAAGATAACAATCCAGAAGTAAAAGAGTTACCCCCTGAAAAGTTTGTTATACAGGTATTGCGCGCGAATTCACAAATAGGTGCAAACTGTTTTAAGTTCTGGACTGCCAGAACCAAGTGTGCGACAAATGGAATTAGACAACACTATACCCAGATTCAGATAAAGTTGATAGAGGACTTCCTAATCTTTCCATAAATGTATATATGTGACTATATCACTATTCTGGATTAAAAGTTTTAACTATCCAAACCAAACAGTTGAACTGACTGGTTTGCACCAGCAGTCCTACAGTCCACTGTTTTGACTTCCAAATTTGATTTGACCCAAATTCGAATTTGGAAAAACTATAAAAATCAAACCTGTAGATCTGACTCTTCCCTCTTCATTCATGTGTCACAATAAGGCAGAAGATGTTTCTACAGTGAGTTAGGGCAATATTTCTGGAACTGGTACAATGGTTGGGTCATCTGGAGCAGTTTTTGTATACTCCAAATTTCAACGGATTATCAAACTTTTGTCCCCTGATGGTCAACAGAAAAGTTGTAGTGGTCTTCACGAAATTTCCATTCATATATTATACCCTTTTGCTATCTATCAGATAACCAAGATTACAACCCGGCGAAGTCGAGCCAACTTCTGCCAGAAATCATGAATCTTGATTCTATCTACCTTATCGAGTCGGAGTCCCTTTTTACAGAGTCCAAACCTACCAACATCTGATATTTGGACTTTCCAAAACATTATGCATCCATTCTGTAATTGGGGATGGTCTAGTATCATGTTTGATATTGACGGTACTACGTATCTCACCAAAGAAAATTCTATCCGGTATATCCGGTTACGTCTATATGAATCTAGACCTAGAGGGGGGGGGGGTGAATAGGCCTTTTGAATTTTTGTCGGATCCAAGAGCTCAATGATGTGTGCCAAGTGTCTCTCCAATGATCTAGAAGTGATCCTCAAAGTATTGATCGATTTTGCACTTAATTTCGTGGAGAGAAGTGGTTTCTGAGTCTCTTGGGAGGTGTGACGGCGCTAGGGTTCGAGAGATCGTAAAAGTGGGTCGTGCACCTCTATTTATATAGGGTTTCTAAAAGTGACCGTTAGGGTTCAGAAAGATCGGACTAGTCCGTGGTGGTCACCGAACTAGTCCGGTCTGCTGTGTGTAGCAAACCCTAAGTCTCCCGAAATATCGGACTAGTCCGGTCGAAAACGGACTTGTCCGATTTCACTACTGGAAATCTTCGGACTAGTCCGATAGCCATCGGACTTTTCCGGCCATGTGAAACCATAAGTGTGTTGGATGACAAGTCCGCACTTGGAGGACTTGTCCGATTTAGATTAGTGGGTATTTCGGACTAGTCCGTGTAAACATCGGACTTGTCCGAAGTGTATCAGAAGGAATATCGGACTAGTCCGGTTAATAACGGACTTGTCCGATTTTGTGTGACTTGTGAAGTGTGTTGAGGACTAGTCCACCCTGGGGAGGACTAGTCCGACTCAAGTCAGAAAGATATCAGACTAGTCTGATAGATATCGGACTTGTCCGATCTGATGCAGAAAGGATATCGGACTAGTCCGGTTGATATCAGACTAGTCCGGTCCTGTGTAACTTTGTGCAATATGTGTGTGTGCTTAAATATGATTGAGATCTTGGGTGTGTTTCCTTACCACACTCCATACATAATAATCTACTATTTCTTTTCCTTGAGCTCAAGTTCACTTTGCTCCTCATTATCCCTTCCTTTTGGTATTTTGCTCATTTTTCATTATTGGCCTGCATTCATCTCAACAAAAAGGTTAGGATCCCAATTGCTTGTCATAAATCATCCAAAACCCACAAGGGAGTCCTAGATGCACTTTCAATCTCCCCCTTTTTGGTGATTGATGACAACCAATTGAGATTTCACAAAATATGACAAAAAGAGATGAGATTTTCATAAAGTATGCACATATGACTCAAAAATACATCAAGCAGTAAGAGAAATATCCATATGTGCATTCTTTATGGTGGGATGCATAACTAAGTGCATTGAAACATTGATAATTACATAATTTACATTGATGAATCAATACAAGGTACATATGTCATTTCAGGAGCAAAGTTGCAGATTTCAACACATACTTGCAAATTAATTAAGCATTTCAACATAGAACCATAGTTAACATGAAAACATCATTAAATCATTACAATCACAAAGAAAGATAAAGAGAACTCTCTCCTCGCACCCTACCATAGCTAAAGCTAAGACTCCCTCTCAATCTCTCCCCCTTTGGCATCAAGACACCAAAAAGAAGGAGAGGAGGGTCCTAGGGTCTTCACTCTTCAGTGTCGGTCCTCTCGTCGTCGTCTTTGTCTTCATCATCATTAGCTTGACGAGGAGGGAAAGGAGGAGGGACGGAGTCGCTCGAGCCCCCAATGCTAAAGTAAGCAAGCTCGGAGGGGTTCAGAGGCCCGAGCTCGGTGAAGTCCGGGTCGGACTCCTCAGAAATCACTGGAGATCCAATGGGGTCGATCTCCAGCTTCTGGCAGATTTGCTTCATATTGGCCTTTATATACTTCATGTCCTCCTTTCTTCTCTTGTTGAGCTTGTGGACCTTCACTTCGGTCTTTTTGCAGGAGGAGAATATGGTGGCCAGGTACTTGAGGATCCCACTAGCTGATTCTCTCTAAGGGGCTTCCCTAGAGGTAGGGACAACCCTAGCACCACTTCTTGATCTTGCCGGTGCCTTGGGACTGGAGGCCGGCGAGGGAGCAGCCTGGACACTCACTGGTTGAGGCTTCTGAGGCCTCAAAGGAGTGTGCTCCACATCCTTCACGAACTCAATACCTGTGACTTTCTCAATCATATACATGAGGTAGGGAGCATAACCACATGATCTGTTAGGCATGCAGGATATGTTGACCATATCATTCCAAATGTATTCCGCCACATCAAATGGGCGGTCCTTGCTTATGACTCTCATTAGGGTTCGAAGGTAACCCTGCACACTCCCAGCATCTCCATCTTTAGGAGCAATAGTCATCCTCAGCACTCTGTTGAGGACCACAAAGAATGGTTTCATGTTCTTTGTAGAGGGAGGGACATACTTTGAGTTCGGCTCATATAGGAATTTCATCCTATCCTTCTCCATGACACCTATGTTGTGGATAATCAGCCTGTCATGTTCAGAGGTGTCCAGATGGAGCAGATTAGTAAAGTCCTCTTGAGTGATACTATACTTAGATCCGTGTGTCATCCAAGTAACACTCTCTTCATCCTCACTTGAGAAGTGGCAAGTTGCAAAGAACTGTGCAATCACTTTATCATTCCAGTTATGCCTGAAGGCAAAGAGATCCTTCAGGCCATGCCTCTCAACTGCTGCAATGACTTCATCAAAAGCTGAGCACTTCTTCTCAAGGTGTGCCCAGTCAATCCACTGACTGCGCACCACCGGTGTCTTCATTGGGAGATACACCGATTTGTAGAAGTCTTCATGGAAGTTGCACAAAAATCTTCCATCGACAGCTTGCTTTGGCCTGCCATACCAGTCAATGCTTCTGATCTTGGCTGCAGAATCACTGCCCTTGCCGTTGAACTTCTCCTCAGTAGGGTCCCGGACCCCTTCCCTGGGAGCATGGAGCTTCAAGGGCCCGACTGGCCCCGTTGCTATCCCCTTGCCCTTGCCCTTGGCTTGGCGAGAGGCACCAGAGGATGCTGCTGCCTTTGACACTGGCTTCTTCGCCAGCACCTTCCTCCGAACCTGAGGAGGTGAAGGAGCTGGATCCGAGGGTCTTTCTTGGCGTTTCTTGCCAAGACCCTTCGAGGACTGAGGTGCCACTTCGTGGTCCATTTCGGCCTCAAAGTCGGAGATTTCGTTGTTTGAGCTCGACATGATCTAAGAATGATTTTGCAAGAATGATGGTAAGTGATACAAGGCGTAGATATGAAAAGATAGCAATGAATTGCATTGAGGAATTGAAAAATTAGGTTTTCAGTTCAGAAACATCGGACTTGTCCGGTGCACAGGCACGGACTAGTCCGGAGGACCGGACTTGTCCGTGCATGGACCGGACTAGTCCGGTGTTCATCCTCAAAAACCTAACAGATTGGTCAAGAGATGATTCCTAATTCAAATCTAGTCTAGCATACACGTAGTACACAGTGTTATCCGAAACGGCTGTTTAGGCCTATTTAAACGCGTTTAAATGCTAAACAAGAGGCTACTGTGCAGTTTAGCCCCTAAACAGTGAATTAAATGGTTGACCCGTTTAAACGGGTCAACACCCGTTTAAACGGGCGAAACGCTGTAAACGGTTCATTTCTAGACGGGTTTAAACCGCGTCTAGATCCGTTTACCCGATGGAGGGTTCAGCGCCGAACGGATCTTATCCCCAGTTGCCCGTTCGTTAACCCTAGTGCTCGTCAATCGTCACTTCCATTCGAGCGGAGGCGACTTCTCAGGTACGAAACTCCACCGCCATCTCTCACTCCCTCCGGCACCGGCCGCGCGCTCCCTCCCTCCAGCACCGGCCGCACACGCGCCCTCCCTCCCCTCTCTCCGGCACGGTCCACGGTGCCCCCTCTTTCCGGCACAGGCCACGCTGCCCGCGTAAGCTGCCTCGGCTCGCGCGGTCGTGCGCGTCCGAGCTTCCCCTGCTCACGCGGGATTAGCACCCCTGCCTGAGAGCCCCCTGTCCCGCGCACCTTGTGGCAGAACTAAAAGGTGTACAAGATATAGTTATAGAAGCAGATTCTATATGAGAAAAGTAGCAGCGCAGCAGGATGGCATTTTGGTTACAACCACGAAAGCAGCAGGTTAGATCATTCCATCCTATTCTTTCATTCAATTTTTCCCCTGAAGTGATGAAGTGCAAGAATAAGACATAAATAGGCTGCATTACTATTAGCAGGCTGATTTTTTTTCCACAACTTTGCATACTGAATTACATCTCTGAATCTGAATATGAATTACAACTCTAAATCTAAATTACATTGATCCTTGTATTTGCTATTTCAGTGTCCTTGATTCACTGAAAAGTACATATCAACTTTTTTCTCTTGTAGGAAAGATGTGCAGCTGCTGAAATATGAAAATATACTTAAAAAGGGTTAGTAAAAAACTAAAAATATATTTTATTTACTGCAACAATGTGGCTACAGTGCAATACCGTTTAATCTGTTTAAACACCGTTTAAACAGGCTAAACAGTAAACAGACCTCTACCGACTGTCTACCGTTTACTGTTTAGGATAACACTGGTAGTACATCAAATAAGCATGTATCTAGTGAAGGATGCTAGGCTATACGATCAGCAATGGAGAAAAACAAGATTTCTTGGGTTTTGAAGAAAGTTACCAAAGAAATCGATTGAAGCTTGAAGGTTTGGGGGTTGGAGGCCGGACAAGTCCGCTAGCTTCAATCCCCAAGAGGTCAAGCTTGATCTCCGCCCAAATGTGGACTTTTTCGACGGAGGGAGCAGAGAATCGCCTTGGTAGCTCGAGCGCAAGAGAGAGAAAGGCGTGAGCAAATGTGGGGATGAGAAGATTAGGGTTTGGTGGCGGCTAGGGTTATGGACACGAAAAATCGAACAAGTCCGAACATGACCGGACTAGTCCGAAGTCATCCAGAGAGCTATATCAGACATGACCGGACTAGTCCGAAGTCATCCAGAGAGCTATATCGGACTAGTTTGTGGTCTATCAGACTAGTCCGGTCTAACCGGCACTATACGGACTAGTCTGCAAGAGCGGACTAGTCCGGGTAACCACGGACTAGTCCGTGGTCACCAGGAGAAATTGCATAGCCCATTCATATATATTTGAAGGTTCATTAATAGAGAATAGGTGGGACAAAACAAATCAATTAATCTTGATGAATTTGACCAGAAAGCATACAACAATCACACAATGATCATAATTCATCAAGATCTAATAATTGACATAGTTTTTCGAGAAAAAATGAAGAGGGATGATTTTCACAATTCAGTCAAAATTTTGAAGAGGTCATAGAGGTATGCAACTTTTCAAGCCACACTCCGAGAATCAAGGATATTTAGTTCATTTCGGAATTCGCAAAAACGCTTTTCATCAAGTGGCTTGGTGAATATGTCGGTCAATTGTTTTTGGGTGTTGACGTGTGAGATGGTAAAGTCACCTTTCATGGAATGGTCTCTCAAGAAATGATGTCTTATGTCTATGTGTTTAGTTCTAGAGTGCTCAACTGGATTGTGGGCTATTTTAATGGCACTCTCATTGTCACAAAGGAGAGGAATACAGTTCAAATTGTAACCGTAATCTCTTAGAGTTTGTCGCATCCAAAGGAGTTGTGCACAACAACTCCCGGCTGCAACATACTCCGCTTCGGCTGTGGATAAAGCAATGGAATTTTGTTTCTTGGATGATCAAGACACTAAGGATCTCCCTAGGAATCGGCATGTGTTGGAGGTGCTTTTTCTATCTACTTTGCACCCGGCATAATCTGCATTGGAGTAACCAATGACATTGAATTTTGATCCTTTTGGGTACCAAAGACCAAGGTTGGGTGTATGAACTAAATATCTCAAGATTCTTTTTACGGCTGTCAAGTGACATTCCTTAGGGTTGGCTTGAAATCGTGCACACAAACATACACTCAACATAATATATGGTCTAGATGCACATAAGTAAAGTAGAGATCCAATCATGGAGCGATATACCTTTTGATCGACGCTAGGTCCATCTTCATTGAGATCCATGTGGCCATTTGTTGCCATGGGGGTCTTTATGGGCTTTTCCTTGTCCATGCCAAACTTCTTGAGTATGTCCTGCGTGTACTTGGTTTGGCTTATGAACGTTCCTTCCCTTTGTTGCCGCATTTGGAATCCCAAGAAGTACTTCAATTCTCCCATCATTGACATTTCAAACATGTCTGTCATGATTCTACTAAATTCTTCACAGTAGGATTGGTTAGTTGACCCAAATATTATGTCATCAACATAGATTTGATAGATAAAAAGATCATTATCTAAATTCTTTGTGAATAATGTATAGTCTACTTTGCCAATTTGAAAACCATTTTCAATTAAGAAATCTCTAAGACACTCATACCAAGCTCTAGGAGCTTGTTTGAGGCCGTAGAGAGCCTTACGCAATTTATATACGTGGTTGGGGAATTCTTCGTCTTCAAACCCGGGTGGTTGCTCCACGTACACTTCTTCCTTGATCGGTCCGTTGAGGAAGGCGCTTTTCACGTCCATTTGATACAGCTTGAAATCATGGTGAGTAGCATATGCAAGTAATATTCTAATAGATTCAAGCCTAGCTACTGGAGCAAAAGTCTCATCGAAATCCAAACCTTCGACTTGTGAGTACCCTTTGGCCACAAGTCGCGCCTTGTTTCTTGTTACCACTCCATGTTCGTCTTGTTTGTTGCGGAAGACCCACTTGGTGCCCACTATGTTTGCATTGGGTCTTGCCACAAGTTCCCACACCTCATTCCTCTTGAAGTTGTTCAATTCTTCTTGCATTGGCACCACCCAGTCCGGATCCTTCAATGCATCCTCAATCCTGCGTGGTTCCAAAAAGGAGACAAACGAGTAATGCTCACAAAAGTTAGCTATGTGAGATCTAGTGGTTACTCCCTTTTGGATGTCACCGATGATGTTGTCAATTGGGTGATCCCTTTGAATGCATTGGTGTACTCTTGGGTGGGGCACTTGGGGAGTTGTGTCTTCATGATCGTTTTCTTCTCCCCCTGAGTGGTTGCCCTCGTTGACTTGTTGATCATCTTCATACTCTCGTTCTTGTGTTGAAGCTCGCCTTTGATTGTTGGTCTCCTCTTGTGGTTCATTTTCCTCATTTATGTGTGAAGGTGACTCTTGTGGTCGAACTTAACCTAAAGCCATTCTTTTCAATGCTAGACAAGGAGCTTCTTCTTTACCTAATTCACATGGATCAACATGCTCCTTTTGGGAGCCGTTAGTCTCATCGAACACTACGTCACGTGCTACTTCAACAAGTCCGGAGGCCTTGTTGAAAACACGATAGGCATAGTTGTTCGAATCGTAACCAAGCAAGAAACCTTCATCGGACTTTGAAGCGAACTTTGAAGTCCTGGGCTTCTTGTTCAGGATATAACATGGAGAACCGAAAACTCGAAAGTATGAAATGTTTGGTTTGTTACCGGTGAGTAGCTCATAGGGCGTTTTCTTGAGTAGTCGATGAAGATAAAGCCGATTTGCGGCGTGGCAAGCGGTGTTAATCGCTTCCACCCAAAATTGATCCGAAGTCTTGTATTCATCGAGCATTGTTCTTGCCATCTCTATGAGTGTTCGGTTCTTCCTTTCGGCAACTCCATTTTGTTGTGGTGAGTATGGCGCTGAAAATTCGTGATTGATGCGCTCTTCATCAAGGTACTCCTCCACTTGTATGTTCTTGAACTCCGTGCCATTGTCGCTTCAAATACTCTTGATTGACACTGAAAACTCGTTTTGAGCTTGCTTGAAGAATTTCTCGAGTGTTCCTTGTGTTTCTGACTTATCATGCAAAAAGAAAACCCAAGTGAAGCGAGAAAAATCATCAATGATAACCAAACCGTATTTGTTACCGCCGATGCTTATGTAAGCAACTGGACCAAACAAGTCCATGTGAAGTAGTTCGAGCGGTCTTGTTGTAGTCATGATGTTCTTTGCGGGATGATGTGCTCCAACTTGCTTCCCGGCTTGGCACGCGCTACAAGGCCTGTCTTTCTCAAAAACAACATCTTTCAAACCTCGGATGTGATCGCCCTTGAGGAGTTTTTGAAGATTCCTCATACCAACATGCGCTAGCCGTCTATCCCACAGCCAACCCATGTTGGTTTTTGCAATTAAGCATGGGTCGAGTTCGGCTTTATCCTTGTTGAAGTCAACAAGGTAAAGCTTTCCCTTCAACATACCCTTGAATGCAACGGAACCATCACTCCTTCTTGAGATGGTCACACCCTCGTTAGTGAACAAGCAATTACAAACTTTGTCACATAGTTGAGATATGGACAGCAGGTTATAATCTAAAGATTCAACATGTAAAACATGAGAAAGCGTGTGTTCAGAGGATATTGCAACTTTATCGGTACCGAGCACCTTTCCTTGACTATTATCTCCGAAGTAGATGCCTTCGTTTGGGTCCTCGTTTTCTTCATATTCCACGAACATCCTCCTTTCTCCGGTCATGTGTTTGGTGCATCCACTGTCTAGCACCCATTTGGATCCACCGGAGGAATAGGCCTGCAAAAACAAATTATGCTTTGGTTTTAGGTACCCAAGCTTGCTTAGGTCCTTGGAGGTTAGTTACAATACATTTGGGCACCCACACATGGGATTTTGTGTTCCCATGGCGTGGCCCAACATAATAATCATAAACCTTACCAAGATTGTTTCTCATTAATACATAAGAGGCATCAAAAGTTTTAAATAGAAGTTGCTGTTGTTTATGAATCGGACTAGTCAGGGTGGCCGGACTTGTTCGGACACTGACCGGACTAGTCCGGTATTCATGGGAGTTCAATTTCTTATTCTTCAACTTATCAGTTTGAGAGGATCTTCCCTTCACAAAGGAGATCCTTCCCCTATTATTCTTATGACTTCCAGCATGTTGCTTTTCATCATAAGAGTAACCAATGCCATATTTGACATTTGGAGGTCTTTGGACCAAGTATGCACTACGTGCATAGTTGATCTTCTCCTTGTCAAATATTCCATACTGGGTAGGATTTTTATCCTTTGTGAAGGTTGACTTCTCCTTCAAACTGGTGTTGATTTTACTACATGTGCAGATATGAACAAGATCAGTTTTAGTGGGTTGAGAAGGTGAACTTGAAGAGGAGGAAGGTTCACTTAGCTTGAGTGACTCAACTTGCACTTCAAGGATTTTGTTAACCTTGATAAGGTCAGCAAGTTGGTCCTTGATTGCAACATTTGAGTCGGTTAACTCCAAGCAAGTTTTCTTGCTTGAAGCTAGCTCAAGCTCTAGTGAACTGTTTTTCTCCTTTTCAAGCACCAGGAGTTTGTCAAGTTTGACATACTTCTCCTTTTGGGAGATAATCATGTCCTCTTGATGATCAATTAACCTCTCCTTCTCATCAAGTTGGTCAAGTAAAAATTTCATTTTAGAAGCAGTTTTCCTATCTAGTCCATTTAGCATATCCTCATCATCACTATCTATTCATCATCACTAGAGTAGGAATGCATGGAAGGGGTTTTGATTTTTACCTTGCGTTTACCTTCCTTTGCAATGAGACAAGTGCCATTTCCCTTCTTTGCACCGAGTGTGGGGAAGAGTGTGGATTTCTTGGATGTGCTTTCTATGGCTATGCTAGCCATCTCTTCTTCATCGGATGATGAGAACTCATCGTTTGAGTCCCACTCCTTCCCAATGTGTGCTTGTTCAGCTTGTTTCTTCTTCTTGAAGAATTTCTTAGGTTGAGGCTTGGTTTCTTTAGTTTTCTTCTTGTTGTCCTCATACGAGCAATTGACTATAAAGTGGTTATACTCACCACAATTATATCACGCCCGCATCATCTTTGGTTTCGTCCTTTCCTTGTACTTTCCTTCACTTGATTTTGTTCCTTGTCTCTTCTTCATTATTCTCTTGAACTTTTCATGAACAAAATCATATCCTCTTCATCTAGCTCACTACTCTCGACATCACTATCCTCCTCTAGTTGTGCTTCTCTTGCTTCTTTGGATAGAGGCTTGAGAGTAGATTTTAGGGCAACTCCTTTCTTCTTGGCAGAGGTGAGGTCGGCAATTTCTTTGACGTGCTTGGCTTGTTTCTCCATCATTTCAAAGTTGATAATTTTACCAAGCAATTCATCCGGAGTCATCCTTTTGTAACCCGGGCTTTCTCTGATCATTGAGCATAGCGTGACATTGCGAGGCATAAAAGCTCTAAGGATGAGCTTTACCACCTTGTGGTAATTCCACTTCTTGCTCCCATATGATTGAACCTTGTTGACAAGTGTATTCAATCGATTGTACATATCCTGGGGTGACTCATCTTCCTCAATTGCGAATCTTCCTAGTTCGCCTTCGATCATTTCAATTTTCGCCTCACGCACATGCCGGTCACCTTCATGTGCTTTTTGTAGTGTATCTCATATCTCCTTAGCAATTTCGAGTCCATCCACCTTGGTGAACTCATCTCGACTGAGAGAGGAGGTGATTACGGCTGCGGCTTGAGCGTTTCTATGGATGGCCTGCTCTTGACTTGGGGTGAGCTCTTCGTTGTCATGCGGAATATCTATCCCTGTACATACAACATGCCATAAACTTGGGTTGAGGGAAATCAAATGCATCTTCATATTCTGCCTCCACATGGAGTAATCACTCCCATCGAAGTGTGGGGCTTTTCCAAGTGGGATAGATAAGTAGTGATTGTTATTGGAATTTAGACGATCATAATTAAAAGGATATCGGGAGTAGTCGGTGTGACTACCCCCCTTCTTCTTCTCTTCAACTTTTGCTTTCCCTTTTGAAAGTGCCTTCTTTATGAGGAGCGCCTTTAGCTCCAGCGTCTCCTCATCGTCGTCCTCGAAGTCTTGAATAGCTTCGAGGTACTTCTCCAGTTTTTGGGTCTTGTCGTTGTTGACTTCCTCTTGGTTGTTGATTTTGTGGACGTCCTTCATGTCTGACATGATCTCTTCGAGTGGTTAAACTCTTTCTTGAAGAACCGTGCTCTTATACCAATTGAATGTATGTCTAGAGGGGGGGTGAATAGGCCTTTTGAATTTTTGTTGGATCGAAGAGCTCAATGATGTGTGCCAAATGTCTTTCCAATGATCTAGAAGTGATCCTCAAAGGATTGATCGATTTTGCACTTAATTTCATGGAGAGAAGTGGTTTCTGAGTCTCTTGGGAGGTGTGACGGCGCTAGGGTTCGAGAGATCGTAAAAGTGGGCCGTGCACCTCTATTTATATGGGGTTTCTAAAAGTGACCATTAGGGTTCTGAAAGATCGGACTAGTCCATGGTGGTCACTGGACTAGTCCGGTGTGCTGTGTGTAGCAAACCCTAAGTGTCCCGAAATATCAGACTAGTCCGGTCGAAAACGGACTTGTCCGATTTCACTACTGGAAATCTTTGGACTAGTCCGATAGCCATCAGACTTGTCTGACCATGTGAAACCCTAAGTGTGTTGGATGACAAGTCCGCAGTTGGAGGACTTGTCCGATTTAGATCAGTGGGTCTTTCAGACTAGTCCGTGTAAACATCGGACTTGTCCGAAGTGGATTAGAAGGAATATCGTACTAGTCCGGTTAACAACGGACTTGTCCGATTTTGTGTGACTTGTGAAGTGTGTTGAGGACTAGTCCGCCCTAGGGAGGACTAGTTCGACTCAAGTCAGAAAGATATCGGACTAGTCCGACAGGTATCGGACTTGTCCGATCTGGTGCAGAAAGGATATCGGACTAGTCTGGTCCTATGTAACTTGTGCAATATGTGTGTGTGCTTAAATATGATTGAGCTCTTGGGTGTGTTTCCTTACCACACTCCATACATAATAATCTACTATTTCTTTTCCTTGAGCTCAAGTTCACTTTGCTCCTCATTATCCCTTCTTTTTGTTATTTTGCTCATTTTTCATTATTGGTCTGCATTCATCTCAACAAAAAGGATAGGATCCCAATTGCTTGTCATAAATCATCCAAAAACCACAAGGGAGTCCTAGATGCATTCTCACTATAGGTGGTTCCTATATCGTTCTCTCACAATCGGCTTCTACACGGTTTTCTACCATAGTTAATGCTGCAAAAGGCAAACAATCCCCTTTCACACTTTCACACCTCAAGGGTGGTACGGGGAAGCACGAAAGGCTGTCACAATATTACATATGAAAGTAATTGCATATGACTCTGGTGTGAGTCGCCCTCGAGCGAGGTCACGTCTCGAGGTACATGGCTATAAATACGTCTGTACAGCAAAGACTCCCGTACGATCCGGCTTATACACGCTCGGGCATACGTGTTTCACATGCTCCCATAGAACATGAATGGTTCTAGAGAGGCATACTATTGGGTTATACACCACCCGACGGGGGCTCCCACTAACTTTGAAGCACGTTGGGATACCGCGTGTCATATGTTCTCAAAAACATTGAAAGCTTCAGAGACTCCTATTAACTTCCCGTGCCAAGCCACGGAAATTTCACATACCACTCCTCGTATGCTGAGCTTACCGAGATTGATCCGCTCTCGGTGGCATACCTTACCTCTTACCTGATGAACGGGCATCGTTACACAATATAATAACACATAGTAAGTTTTCCACCTTTATATCTTATACTAATAATACTCCTTATAAGGGAATATAGCTAATTCCTCACTCAAATCCTATTTTTTTTTGAAAATATGTTCTTTTCAAGTACACTGTTCCCAATGATGCTCTGATACCATGTTTGTGGGGACCGGGATCCCGACATCCGAGGATCTCATTGGATGGTGTCGTGCGATGCGACACCCAATAGTATACAAGAACAGAACGAGAATAAAACACAAGATGAAGTCTTTTATTTATCTTACAGCGGAAGTTTTACAATACTAGCGGAAGGAAAGATATATATATATATATATATATATATATATATATATATATATATATATATATATCATAGCTACGCTCTCAGCACTAGCTATGCAAAAGAAAAGTTATCCATGCCCTGGATACTTCGCAGTAGCAACACGCAAATCACAGCGGCGTGCAGGGTTCCCACTCGGCTGTACACCCTGGAGGGGGTGCGGCCTCATCATCAAACCCTTCATCAAATGTATAACCTGCAAAAACTCGTTAACTGCAAACGTGAGCATAAGGCTCAGCAAGACTAACCCGTCTCACTAGACATATGCAAGGGGGACACTAAACATAGGTAAGGTGAAGCATAAACGACTCGCCTGCAATTGGATCCTTATAATCAGGTTTTAAGTAGAAAATTACATTCTCCAAGCACGGCACATTATGGGTTCCACAATCAAACAAGAAACTCTTTGCCGATGATATGACATGCCCAGAGCACATAATGCTATTACAGCTAAAGTATGGGGAAACTGTAAACTTTAATGTGACTATCTCTAAATCATACAAGGTTGCAAGCAATTATAATTCAATACAACATGCCGGGGCTTTCCTAGTTGCATGTTAGAGTCGGGATTAATCTCTGGAAGGTGCTCTTCCAAGGCTTCTGGTTCCTCCTCAACTTCGGTCACTATACGATATGCATATAACATGTATATAAATGACTTTGAAAAATAATTATTACCAAGACCATAATTTAATCCATGGTGATCATTATATGATAGGGACCTTAATTGGATTTGGGACTTTGATGGTAGATACTAGGTAATATGATCAAAGCTCTTGCAAAGAACAGTAGATGATCAAAGTATATTGTTGTCTCTAAAATTATGGCAAGTATTAAACTTCCAAGAATTTTAAAGAATCAACTGTAGCTTGAACATAGCGTCCAGTTGATAATCATGATAGAGGAAGTTCTCATAGTTCTAGCAAAATTTGTTTCATAAATTTCTAAGCTTTGGTGAAGGAGTTATTGAATTTCTAAATTGGCAAGAATTTCTGGAATTATTTATATTTGAATTTTAGCTTTTAAATAAGTATTCAGTTTGTAACTGAATTAGGACTATGATAGTAGGTCAATTAAATCCAATATTTTTACAGGAACTAGTATATGCCCGAAAGAAGGTTCAGTCCAAATTTGGGACATAATAAAGCAACTGAACATCTGTAAAAATTCAATAGCTGAAAAAGGTAATTGAACTATACAGGGGGTTAAATAGGTGCAATGGCTTCCAAACTTTTACTGGTAGTCAAGAATAGGACGGTGCACATTATGTAAATTTTGGGGAGTTTTCCAGTGGCAAGTTCATATGGAAAAATTGCATCTGCCTTTGGGAACATTGTTTTATACAGAATTTAATTCTGAGTTTCACAGAACCTAATTGGTACTGATAGAAACTAGAGCTCAAGTGCTTTCGAACAAAATTTGTTTGAATATTTTTGGAGCATTTTACAGAAGATTATGGATTTTCTAAGTTGGAGCCAAATCTGGAATTAATTTCTAATTTGAATTAAACCATGGGTCCCACTATTTTAAAATGGACCAATGGCATTTAAACCACACGGGGACCACAGAGATACAGCGCATAGCCACAACAGATCCCGGGGCCACACCTGATCCGACGGGTTACAAGACACTGACACGCGGTGCCCGCCGCGTCGTCTTCCTCCTCCCGATGCGGGCGGCGCGCGGGGCTCCGCGGCGGCGTTCTCCGGCGAGCCTCGCCGGATCTGCGTTCCCGGCCACCACAACATCTAAATTTTGGCGCCCAACCTTAATTTCACGCGCTGAGCACGATGGTAGGGTTGGGGAGGCTCGCCGATGATCGGAATCAGTGGCGCATCGGCGGCGGCGACAGCTAGGGTTCCGGCCATGTCGGAACGTTCGCTCCGTGGCTAAATCTTCTAAAAATGCTTGGTAAAGACTCCCGGAACCACTAGGAAGGTGTTGGGAAGGTGAGATGGTCATGCAACAGTCAGCAAAACCATCATCAACGGTGACCAAAGAAACTTCTTAACGGCGAAGGGGAGAACTCGTGATGCTCGAGCTACGGATGATTATTTTTGGTGATTCCCGTTCGATAGGGTGCGCAAAGAAGTGTAGAAGCTATTTTTTTATCAATCGTGAAGAGTGATCAAGTGTGGAACTCGAATTGAAAGAATAACCGAGCGAGTTCATAAGCTTCGGCCGAAAGTAAAACCTAGCTAACTTGCTCGATACTCACGTAAACAAGGAGCGGCTTTCACCGACGTGTAGAACGTGTCCCGGCGCACCAGTTTGCTATAGGAGTCGAAGCGCAAAACAGCATGTAGCGGCCTGGCACCATGGAGCAGAGACGGCGTGTGGTGAACACGAAGGCGAGCTTCGGTGTCGCTTTGAAATACCGGCTAAAACCTCAAAGAAAGGTCGATAGAAGTGAACCAGAGGGTAGACGAGAGAGTGGGGAACAACCTTGCCGGTGAGAGCTTGGCGCGAGAGGCCTCAGGCTGGCCGGCAAAGGGCGCGCGGCACCAGCGGTCGGAAACTTGCTCGCGGGATGAAAACGGCGTAGCTTGTCGGCTCAGTGGGAAGTAAGGCGATAAGAACGACCGTGGAGTGATAAGGAGGAGCCAGGGCGCTATTTATGGAGCTCAAACGGCGGCGGCTTGCGGCTGTCGCGCTGTGCATGCACGCCGTCGCGGTGTCGCCCAGGGAAGAAAAGCAGAGGCGGTGAATCGGTTTCACCGTCTGACCTGTGGGCCCCACCTCTCTCCCTTATCCCCTCCTTTAATTTCCAGCTAAAACATTGTCCAAAAATTCCCAAAATTTACAGGTAGGCTAAGAAAAATATAGGGAATCCAATTCCGCAATCAGATTTCAATTTGGACATAGCTTGCATCAAATGCGAATTCAAATTTGAATTCAAATATGGGTATAAACCTTATTGAATTAAATAGTTCCTGAGGTCCAAAAATCTCCAAACTTTGAAACCAAGTTCCCTGAACCATATAAGGTCTTAGGAAAAATTAGGGATTGATTTGGGCAAAGTTTAGTGTAAAGCTAAGTTTGATGTTGACGCGAAATGAATCCTTTGTGCGTGTCCAAACAAATGGAAGATGTGCTTCAAAAATCTTGAAAATTTTCTGAGAAGCTATTTAGATATTTAAGAGTCCAAGTAAAAATTTGGAGCCTTGGATTTGAATCTTTTTGGCAAGGCCTAATATGCATAGCAACAGAATCAAATTACATTTGTTTTGATTTTCATATTGCTGCCATATAATTTGCCCTAGCCATTGCAATCAATAACTTCCCAACTTTGTAGAAAGATTTATTTAAAATTTTATAGGGTTAGGGTGAAGTCCAGTTCTCATGTTGATAAGATTAAAACATGAGTAGAAAGAAATTTTTTTAGTGAGGTCAAGTTTATGTGCACAATTATGTTGACCCCCATTATGTTTGATAAATCACTTGTAGTTGAACTTTACATAAAAGGAAAAAGTGGGATTTTACACTGGACATGGTTTTAGTTCTACACAACTCCTTCCAAGTTCATATCTAAGTGCAGTGATAAGCTATCTCAAAAGAAGAAGTGTGATGCATGCGTATTCTCTTGATCTTTTCTCAATTTATATTTGACCATAAAAGCTCAACACGTGAGTTGATTACTTTGTGAGATCTATGTGTGCTAAATAAATTGTCTTTGACAATAAAAGTTTTGAATACAACCAAAACACCCGTCTCAACAAGGTCCGAGCTGCTGCAAGATCCGACAATAGGTCCGACTTGTTTTGGGCAGCTCCGGCAAGGTCCAACTTGCTTTGTCTTGGTCTGACTTCTTTGTCTAGGTCCAAATTATTTTGGATAGGTCCGACTTGTTTTTGATAAGCTCCGGCACTAGGTACGACTAGCTTTGATAAGCTCCGGTGCTAGGTCCTGCTAGCTTTGGTAAGCTCCAGCTCAGGGTCCGATTATTTTTGGCAAGGTCTAGAGCTAGATTGGAATTGTTCTGCTTTTACCTTGCAAATATTTCAAACTTTCTTTACACTTATGGAAAGTTTACTTAGTATTCTTTTACTAAGTTTTTGATGTGTTTTGGGTGATCATGGTGGTTAATGCTTTGCTATTTTTTACAACATGCTTATGTGAGTTTCTCATGTCAGGTGTTGTGGTTTTTGATCTAATGAGAGTCAAGTTGAGGACTTGTGCTCAGAAGGATTGGCTGTTTGTTCATATGTAAGTGTTGGTTGAGTTCAAGACATGGCTGGTGACAAGATCCATTGAACTAGTCTTAGTGAGAAGATGATGTTCAACAACCAAGTTCAGGAGGAATTGTGGTTGAGTTGATCAGGAGGTCGCGCAACATGTTTGGATCAAGAACTATGCATATGAAGGTATCATGGACGTCGTTGGAAGGTGTTTGCACATGTGCAAGGAGTGCATGAAATTGGTCATCCAACAACGTCTATGATACCTTCATATGCATTGTTCTTGATCCAAACATGTTGTGCGACCTCCTGATCAGCTCAACCACAATTCTTCTCGAACTTGGTTGTTGAACCTTATCTTATCCCTAAGACTAGTTCAATGGATCCTATCACGAGACATGTCTTGACTCAAGCAAAACCTGCACATGAATAAAAAACCAATACTTCCAAGCACAAGTCCTCGACTTGACTCTCGTTTGTTCCGAAACCACAACACCTTACGTGAGCACTTCACATAAGCATGTTGCAAACGATAGCAAAAACGGTATGAGTCATAACCAACAAAAACACACCAAAAACTTTGTAAAATAATACTAAGCAAACATTCCATAGATCAAAAGCAAGTTCAAATCAATTCAAAGTAAAAGCGGAACCATTGCAATCTAGCTTCGGGCATAGCCAAAACTAACCGGACCTTGAGCTGGAGCTTAGCAAAGCTAGCAGGACCAAGCACCGAAGCTTACCAAAGCTACTCAGACCTAGCGTTGGAGCTGACCAAAGCTAGTTCGACATAGCCACAGCAAGTCGAACCAAACTAAAATAAGGCGGACCTAGTCAAAGAAATTGGTCCTAGCCAAAGCAAGTCAGACCTTACGTCGAACCTTGCCGGAGCTACCCAAAACAAGTCAGACCTATTGTCGGACCTTGCTAGAGTTCGAACCAAGAGTCGGACCATGTTAATAGGGTGTTTTGGCAGTATTCAAAACTTTTGCCATCATAGCCAATGTATTCAGCACACATAGGTCTCACAATAATGGAATCTAAATAAAAAGGAAGCAAAGGAAAAGAAAACTGAAGAACAGGCTCAGACCTTATCACATGCTTTTCTTTAGCAACAACCGCATGTGCAGTAGTTAAAAACCGCCTGTACAAAAATGCATTGAGTCTGGGCCTAATTAATATTCTTGATTAAAATGAGGTTCCTTTTAAAAACCCAAATTCCACTTTCCTGTAATATGCTTTAGTATTAAAGGTTCCCATTAAATTTCACTTGGGAAAACATTTGAAATTGGTCAAAACATAAAAAACAAATAACACTGGTTATTTGTCATTTTTATATCTTGATGAATATAATGATTTTTCATTGAATTTTTCAATGGAACTTTTTAGACATCACACTAACCTCTATGATTTTTTTTTCAGATTTTTATAAATTTTTTTGAATCAATGTGTGTTCAAAATTTGAAGAATTTAATTAGAATGATGGATAATTTGAATTTTGACATGTTGGAATGCTTTAAAAGAATTAACAAAATTCATACATGTATAAATAAGACAAACATGTTCATTCAAACCAATTTTAGTGAAAGATCCCTTTTTTAGATGATACAAAAATGTGAATAATATGTGAATATAAATTAATTTGATATTTACCAAAACATTACAATGTGAGCTATACAAGTTTTATAATATATGGTCCAGTTGTTAGATATTAATTTTTGAAGAATATAGAAAAAAGAATCATCGATTTCGGACTCAATTGGCAGAATATATACATGTTTGAGTATTTATATTGGAATCTAAATTAAAATGAAGCAAGGGAAAAGAAAACTGAAGAATAGGCTCGGGCCTTTATCTCAGGCAGTTCTTTAGCAACAACCGCCTAAGAAAATTCGTATAATTAGTGGTTCTTCTTTAAAATCCTCTTATGAAAATGGACGACTATATAAAGGGCCCCTTTGGCACCGTAGAAAATCAAACCTGGGAGATTTTCCATCGATGACGTCAGGCTGCCAAACTTTTCCAGCGTGCGCGCGCCGTTCTTTTCATTAGTTCATCAAGCTTCAAATAGAAAAAAGGTGCGAAGAGGCTTCTTCTTCCGCTGTCATGTTTTCATTTTGTTGTCATGTTTTCAATTTTTTTTGTTGAGTTTTGCTCTAGCCCCCACCCCCACCCATATGTAGTTGAGCAAACAACTTGTAGTCAAACAACTTCCATCACAAAGAAGATGTAGTTGAGCCTCCCCGTGAGCTTCTCCATGAAGTTTGTAGAAAAAGAAGTGGATTTGAGGATTAAAGGTTGAAGATGAATACAAGCACATCACAGTTCGATGAAATGTTTCAATGAATAGACCCAACTTAAAAAATCCATTACTCTCTAATGAAAGCTCAAAATAATCCTCAATCAAATTTTGGTGTACTCCACTTGATTTGTACTTTACAGTGGTGTAAATTATCTAGTATGAAAATGCACAATAATTTATTTAGGTTCATTGTTTTAGTATAAACACACCCAAAAAAATCTATTATTGAATTATATATTCTATTATTGAAGCATGGATCACCGAGCGTGGATGTATAACACGTCAATATTGGATCCTATGTACATTCGAAATGTTGCAAATTTTATTGAAGCATCCAAGAGACATGCGAAGATGTAAAACATAGATGACATATTATGTCCGTGTATCGATAGCGAAAATCATATTGCTTGGATAGATACTATAGTAATCCAATCTCATTTGGTGAAAAGAGGTTTCAAAGAAAACTACACAATATGGACAAAGCATGGTGAGTTAGATACACATGAAGTGGATAAAGATGATGAAAGAGGTTCAGATGACGATAATGTTCATATCGATGTTTGTAGTGACAATCAAGATGGTGACGATGATGATGAGTTTGATTATGAGGAGATGTTGCGTCACATCGAACCACATGTATTGATTTCTATGGGAGCAAGTAAAGGTTTATGTAAAATGGAGACATTGCAGAATGCTACGATAGAGTTTTTCTGTGATGAATCAAAGGGTTGTGATAAATAATTTACTACATTTCATCCAGTCTTAGAACTACTAAAGTTGAAAGCCACACACGGATGGTTTGATTGTCGTTTCTCTGATCTTTTAAATCTTTTGGCAAAAATTCTTCCAAATCCATATGAACTGCCAGAACCACTTATAAAGCGAAGAAACTTCTTTGCCCGATGGAACTAGGTGTGACAAAAATAAACGCTTGTGTGAACCATTGTATTTTGTATCACAAAGAGTATGAGCTTGCAACTAGATGCCCCATCTGCTGTGTCAGTAGATACAAGAAGGACTACAATCACTGGTATGTTACCAACATGAATAAGTACTAGAAGAATAAGAAGTTTATTGTTGGCCCTGAAGGTGACGATGACGATACTTATGATGATACAGGCGCGAAGAATAAGAGAAAAATTCCTGCTTTGGTGATGTGGTACCTTCCAGTAATTGATTGCTTGAAGCGTTTGTTTTCAAACCCTAGGGAGACTAAACTTATGCGTTGGCATTCCGAGCAGTGCAAGAAGAATGAAAAACATATTCGACACCCTGGTGATACAACCCAGTGGAAAAAATTTGATATTCAGTATCCAGAATTTGCAAAAGAAAATAAAAAAATTAAGGTTTGCCTTGGGTACAGACAGAATGAATCCATTTGGTGAAAAAAGGAGCATACACAGCACATGACCCGTGGTCTTAACGATGTACAACCTATCGACGTGTTCTGTTACAAAAGGAAATATATTTTCTTGTCTTTTCTTATCCAAGGTCCGCAACAAACTAGCATCGCAATTGATGTGTTCTTGGAACCTTTAATGGAAGACATGGTGAAATTGTGGAATCAAGGGGTACGTACATGGGATGAGTACAAGAGGGTGTATTTTACGCTAACAATGATATTTGTTATGGTTCATGATTATCCTAGACTGTTTACATTATCAGGACAAATGAAAGGGGAAAAAGGTTGTGTAAGGTGCGTGGATGGAACTGGATTTCTATACCTCACTTCATCCAGAGAGACGGTGTACATGAGACACCGGCGGTTCTTGTTAGATACACAAGTATAGGAAGATGAAAGAAAATTTTGATAACAAAATCATAAAAGATACTGCACCAAAATCTTATAGTGGATAACTCGTGTTCAGAATAGTCAACAACATTCATATTGCTTTTGGTAAGGGCAAAAAATGTAAAGGAACAAATAGAAAGAAAAGTATATCTTCTGGTGGTACAACTGACTTGACTTTCAAGCAACAATATATTTTTTTCAAGTATCTTTTGTATTAGAAGAACCTGGAATTTTGCCACAATATTGATTTGATGCACGTTACAAAGAATGTATTTGACAACATCATTGGGACCTTCATTGACATGCTGAGGAAAACAAAGGACGGATTAATATAATGTATGGACCTAGTAAATCTTGATAAGAGACCAGAGATTCACCTAGTAGAAAAGGTGAACGGGAAGCATTACCTTCCCCCCAGCCAGCTACAACTTGACACTAAAAGAGAAAAAGGAAATTTGTGAATGGTTGCGTGGGATCCGGGTGCCCACGAGTTTCTCGTCCAATATCCGCAAACAAGTCTTGATGTAAAACTTGTCTTTATTCGGCTATAATTCTCAATGTTGGTGTTTGGATCCGGCGGGTCTCCCAACACTACCTTTGGTAGATCAAGGAGTTGTAGTTCGGTAATGGGCGCGCAGAGATTCAAGAAGGTGAAAGACAAGTGTACACAGAGATTTATGTGGTTCGGGCCACCTGAGCGTAATACCCTACTCCATGGGGTGTGTTGGTGTTGTATTAAGCGTGTGAGTCTAGAAGAAGCTCTAGAAGAAGAAGCTCGTCTAGCACAGGGAGTTCAGTAGTGGTCTGGAACTGTCCCTTGTGTATAGTCGACCAGTCCTTTTATAGTACAAGGACTAGTCGTTACACCGTTAGACTGGCCCGACAGGTGGCCCTGACGGTTACACATACTTGATACACAATTAATGATGTTAATTACCCTTAATAGCCTGGTAATGGGCCTTAACAGTACCGTTACCAGTATTAAGGGCTATCCGATCGTGTGTCATTAATATGGTATTAATGACACGTAATTGGGTCTTGAAGTCTTTGATTGCTCCTTGAAGGTCCGGAGCCGTTGGGGGGTCCACCAGCCTGATTGTTGAAGTTGAAGGTCCGACGGTCGCCACGTGGCAGCTCTGGAGCTTACCGTCGTGGACAAGTAGGTCCGGTGCTGCTGGACACGTGTCAGTACCGGAGCTTTCCTCTGTCTGGGGTTAGATCCGGGGGTTCCATACTGGTATTCCGACCGGAGCTTCCCGTGTGGGGGTGATAGCTCTGGTCTTATGATACACGTGGCGGCCCTGGGACTAACCATGTCAGGGAAGCAGGTCCGGTTACGCCTGACATGTGGGGCCTTTGGAGGTCTTCAAATCTGGCAGATGGAATTTCCTTGTGATCTTTGCAATCCCAAGGGGTATCCGGTACGGAGGGTACCGATAGTGGCCCCCTAGGCCCACCTTCAGGAGAGACCATTTTGATGAAGTCATTCCGCCGGAGGTGGGTCCATTCTTCGGTTTTTGAGCCGTGTTTCAAGGGTCTACGGACGTGCCATTGGCGATAGTTTGCAGTTAAACCTCCGCTGTGTGGCATATCCAGGAGGCGGCAGGTGAGATCTCAGCGTGCGGATCTCACGCAATTGAAGGTCGCTGGATCCCGATACGAAAATCGTATCGGTTCCGCACGCCCTGTCAGACCGCCGCCTTCGGGTTTCCCGCCTTTCATCATGACAACCGTTCGCCTGGGGTTAGAACCTCGACTTCATCGTCAGGGTGGCCCCGGGCCCCCTTGTCACTGGCGGGGTGAAGTTTTTGCCTGGTATCGTCGGTTCCTTTGCAGTTTCCATCCATGCGTTGCGGGGGCTTACTTAAGAAGGAAAGCACGCACCGTTTGGGGTTCTTTACGCCTTTCATTCGATCTTGCGCTCAAACCATCCAAACTTTTGCTTGCCTTTCCTCTCTTGCCTTGCCATGCCGCGATGGAGTTGGGTCTCCGCCAGAGCCGACTAAAGACCGATGATGATTTGAAGAAGGTCCGGGCCCTCATGGGATGGTCCCCTGACTTCTTCAACCACTTGGTCCGTGCCAGCAAGCTTCCGTTCGAGAAGGAACATGCCAGTGATATGGTGTACTTCTCCGTGTACGACATGGTGGGGCTGATCCCACCTTTCTCCTCTTTCTTCTTGATGCTGCTAGACTTCTATGGTCTGCAGCTGTACCACCTTGGCCCCCACTCCATTCTCCTGGTGTCAATATTTTTCCACTTCTGCGAGATGTGGGTGGGCATTTCCCCCTGCATTGAGCTCTTTGCACCTTCTTCACTGTCCAAACCATGGGAAGGAGTGACAAGTACCTTGGCTTCTACTATTTTGTGAAGCGCAAGAAGTGCCCGTACAAGTACTTGCGGTCTTTCCCTTCTAGGAAGTGGGACGACCGGAAGAAGGATTGGATTGTTATCAGGGTGGAGGAGCACGAGAAGCTGGAGCTGCCAGAAGGCCTCCCCAACATCGACACTTCAGTTTGGATTGAAGCTCCGGTGTTGTCGGACGCCTTCAACCCTACTCTGACCAGGATCTGCCTGTGCGTGGAATGAGGGGTGACTCCTCGGGCGGTGTTTTGCATCTTCCTGACCAACATGTGGGCTCTGCTGAAGAGAAGGGAGAAGCTCTCATGGGCCCTCAACAGTATGCTGGACGATGACCGGATCGACACTGGTTTGAAGTCCAACATGGAGGGTGCAACTTTGGAGTTCCACATCAAGAAGTTCCAGCACGGCATCGACGTTGAGGGCGAAGACTTGGCTCAGTCGTCAGCTTTCCTCCCTCTGAACATGGAGGCAGAGTTCAGCAGAGAGCTTCGGCGGACGATGTCGGTGCTTGACGACCACGATATCGTTGAGAGGCGTTCGATCACCGGATTGGCGATCTATGAAGATCCCAAAGGCGGCTCCGTTCCTACTCTGAAGCCAAGAACCGAAGTCACAGGCAAGGGCAAGGAGTTGGTCGAGCCCTCGAGCTGTAAGAGGAAGCATGCTGAGAGAAGCTCCGTCAGACCTGCTTCTTCCGTGGCGGCTCCTCCCCGGAGGGGGAGGTCTACAACGGCGGCATCTACTCCAGCAGCGGCATCTTCCTGGAGTGCTAGCTCCGGCCAAGTGACTCCAGTACCAGGGCCAGCTGAGGGCTCTGGGTCCGGAGGTCCTTCCCAGTCGAGAGGGGCCTCGACCAGGGCAATGCCGATAGCAGCAGCAAGCTCCAGGGGAACCTCTAGGACTACCACGCCAGTGGCAGCTGGGGCCAGTCTGGAGCGTCCGGAGAAGAGGTTCCGAGCTAACTGGTGCGGAATCCTTCCGAGGTAATTTTTGATTTTTTACCTCAGTCAGTTGTTTTATTGTTATAAATGCATTTTGAGTTTCTTCGTCCTTCATCCACATCGTGCCTAAGAAAAGGGCTGAAGCTCCGGTCCCTGCAGCAGCGGTTGAGGCTGTGCAGGCTGAAGCTCCGGCTCCGATCCCAGTGCTGCCTTAAGAGGTGGCTGAGGCTGCGGTAGCCCCAGCGCTGGCTGTCGTGGTTTTGGACCTTGACTCATCCCCAGAAGCTCCCATGGTAGCGCCGTACCACGGGAATGAAGATGTACCAGCGACGCCAGCCACGAAGGTTGAAGCTCTGGGCTTGGATGCTGAGATGTTGGACGCTCCGGCCGAAGAGTCACGGGTAGCTGCGATTTTGGCCCTAGAGTCTGATGTTGTTGAAGCCCTGGCAGTCGAACCGGTGGTTGATGAGGTCCTGGCAGT
Organism: Tuctoria greenei; assembly: GCA_036927565.1. Taxonomy (NCBI): domain Eukaryota; kingdom Viridiplantae; phylum Streptophyta; class Magnoliopsida; order Poales; family Poaceae; genus Tuctoria; species Tuctoria greenei. The sequence goes on along the minus strand of JAYESD010000005.1, from coordinate 152,768,153 downwards.
GGAGACGGGTGTTGATGAAGCTCCAGCACTTGAGCCGGTTGTCGAGGAAGCTCCGGTGGTAGAGCTGGTTGCTCCATAAGTTCCAGTTGTGGAGCCGGCCGTTGAAGATGTTCCGTCGTCCGAGCCAGTTGCTACGGAGGTGTCAGCGCCTGAGCCTTTGGTGGTCGAAGTGCCAGTGCCCGAGCCCATCGTGGTCGAAGCGTCAGCACCTGAGCCAGAGGCGGAGGAGGCACCTGCACTGGAGCCAGAAGTAGCTTCTACTCCGACCGAACCTTAATCATCTGTTCCGGAAGCGGTGATCTCGAAGGTGCCCGCTGCTGAGCTAGAGTGCCAAGATGAAGCTGATGGCGCCCCGTCGGAGGGGCCGGTTGTTGATGACCTGGCGGCTGGGCCTTCAGAGTCAATTCTGGAGGTTGGAACTTTGGCTGCAAGTACTTCCTCGGCGGCAGCCGAGGCTATCCCGGAGGACGGAACTAGCGCCGTGGAAGCTCAGGGGACCGCTCCTGTAGAGTGGGACCCAATTTTTGTTGCTGAAGATCCGCTGGAGCCAGTAGAGAGGACCCCAGCAGGTCCGGACCCGATGCCCCTATCGTCGTCTATTGACAACGCGTGCTCCAGTCTCCGCCAGGTCCAGCTGGCCTTCTACCACAACAGTAAGGTCCTCTAGGAGGAGCGCCAAACCCTTAGGAGGTGGCGCAACTGACTTCATTTCGAGACCAAGATGGCGCAGTCGAGGCTGGCTGACGACAAGGAGTGGGTGCAAAGGGAGAATGTATGCCTGGAGTACTGGGGTAAGTTGTTGTATGAGAGGGAAAGCATGACGTGGACCCTCGACAATAAGTCTCGGACCATCTATGAGCAGGCCAAGGCTGCAAATAGCGCAGTGGATGATCGCCAGGAAAGGACTCACCGCCATCCATGATAGTCTCATCAAGCGCCAGGAGGCTCTTGAAGTGCGGGAGAGATGGCTAGAAGATGAAGAGTAGAAATTCATGGAGCTGCGGGACGACCTCGTGAAGAGGGAGGAAGAGCTTGTACAAAAGAAAGCTCTGGCTGACAAGAGCCTCGGAGAACGCACCAAAAAATTGGAGGAGCGTTGCAAGGAGGAGGAGAAGAAGGCTTGGGAGCGAGGGCAAGATCTCTACAAGTAGGAGAATGCCATCTCCGCCAGTGAGAAGAAAGTGTGGGGCCGGGAGAAAGATCTGGTCAATCGCCAGAATGAGATCCACCTCCGGGACGAAGAGCTCAGCAAACTCGAAAGGCAAGTTGCTGAAAAGATTCAACAGAATGCCAAAGAGGTAGAGCGTCTTGCTCGTGAGAGCTCGAAGCTTGCGACGGCCAGAAGATCATTGGTGGAGATGCGTAGCGCAAGGGTTGTAGACTCCCAACAAGTTTGGGACTTCCTGGGCAAGGCCAACGACGCGCTGATGCCAATGGTCTTTAGTCCCGTGCGTTCGGATGATCCGGAACCGGAGCTGGACCAGGCGTTGGAGGCACTGGGTTCTGCAGGCAACAAGCTCAAGATGGGCGATGTCATCGCGGACCAATTGGAAACGGAGGGTCAGTCTCTGGCGAAGAATGTCGTAGAGTTTGTGCTGACGTGCTACACCAGCCAGGACCCTCAATTCCCCATGGACCCGGTGCTTGAAGGCCCCATTGTAGGAGAGGGTGAAGCCGCCCGACCCAGCGTGTCGGAGGTGGCCCAGAAGGTCGCCTAGTTCTTCCATAGGGTCTAGGACCATCTCTCTGTAGGCCCCGCTTGTATTCTCTCTTCTTCTTCTCCAAGTTTGTAATCTCTTGTCTCCAGATGAATGAAATCCAAATTTTTGTGAATTCGAATTTCATTTTTTGTCTTCAACACCTTTGTCTCACTTGGCCTCCTGGTAGATGTACACAATTTGATTTTGAACATGTACCAAGAGGATGTAACAGTTGTCGAAGACTTGCGTGCTTTGAACTTGTAGAATGTAGGTCTGAAGTCTTCAATAGTGTAGGCCCCCTGAGGTTGTTGGAGCTTAGTGGCTCCATCATTGACCATCGTTGGAGCTTAGTAGCTCCGGCAGTAATCTCCATCAACGCGTAAAGCATCGACAGTTAGCCCTCTGGGGTGTCAGAGCTTGGTAGCTCCAGCAGTGACCTTTGTCAACACATGTTGTGTCAACAATAAGCTCCTATTTAGAGTCTTTTCACCATCTTCACGTTGACAGCATGCCCCCTAGCTTTACCGGAGCTGAGTAGCTCCAGCGATGCTCGATGTCAATGTTTGAACATCGACCACGAGCCTCCTGGGGGATGTCGGAGCTTTGGTAGCCCCGGCTTCATTCACCATCACCATGAAATACTTATTTTTCCTGCACACTGAAGTCAAGAAAAACAGTAAAATGTGTTTCCTATCTATAACTTCATTGCGGCTTATTATTATCGAGAAATCTTTAGATCGAACACAATTCCAAATACAATCAAGAGCTCCGTCTAGTTCCCTTCGGGTCCGATCGTTTCTGGACTTGCCTTACTTCGGCCTGCCGTGGTGTAGGTAGAGTGGCGTACTTAGGGTGCATGACAAGGCTAAGTCGATAGCACACTCCGGCCCTAAATTGGCTTGGCGGCATTCAGACGAGTAGACCATCAACGATGTTTGAACCCGGAAGGATAGACAATGCAACTCGAATTGTACATGAACTGGTCGAGCTAAAGTTTCCTAAGAACTGCACAACTTTGTTGTAGACAAGAAAGAGAAAAATAAAAAATATTGATCCTGTACAAAGTAAATGCACGTGGAGTCTGTTTTCACACAATGGTGTCTTTCATTATAGGTCCGGGGTACAGGGGAAACAAGTACACTCTTAAGGTACAGAACCAGGCTAAGTGGGTTTCAATTCTCGTTTGACCCAGGGTAGCTAGCTACACCTTTAGTTCTGAGACTATGGCAAGTGTTGCATGGACGTTGCGGACCTAGCTGGGTAGGTTCGGCTTCCCTCACGGAGGAGCTACCCGACTCTGTACAATGACTCTATAACATACATCACATGTAATTACAAACTCACCTCCGTGATATTAAGCGTAGAACTTATGGAGGTGCTCAATGTTCCAAGGATTTGGGAGAGGTGTCCCATCCTCGGTTGCCAAGCGAACGCATCCGGGACAAGATACTTTGATCACTCGGAAGGGTCCCTCCCAGCAGAGGGAGAGTTTGTTTAACCCTTCTCTGGATTGTATTCTCTGTAGCACCAGATCGCCTTCCTCGAGCTGTCGGCTATGAACATGCCGTTGGTGATACCGCCGAAGAGCTTGGCGGTATCGGGCATTCCGAAGAGCTGCTCGGCACCTTCCCTCTTCAAGGAGGTCAAGGTCTCCACGCCGGAGCTGGTTCTGTGTGGCTTCATCGGAGGTCCAGACCCGGAGCGACCCCAAGGTGATTTTCGGAGGAAGGACTGCTTCAGCTCCGTACACCAGGAAGAAGGGTGTCTCTCCAGTTGACCGGTTTGGAGTTGTCCTGTTGGCCCATAGAGTGGGCGGAGGCTCTTCGATCAAGTTGGCTCCATGTTTTTTCAAGCGCTCATATGTGCGCGTCTTGAGTCCTTTTAGGATTTCAGCATTTGCTTTCTCGGCTTGGCCATTACTTACCGGGTGAGCTACGGAGGCGTAGCTTACTTAGATGCCGAGGTATTCGCGGTATCCCTGGAAAGCAGAGCTTGTGAATTGGGTCCCATTATCTGTTATGATTTTGTTCGGGACACCAAATCTGCATACGATGGACAGCAAGAAGTTGATAGCCGATTGCTTGTTTATTGTGACAACTGGAGTTGCTTCCGGCCATTTGGTGAACTTATCAATGGCAACATACAAGAACTTGTAACCTCCGATGGTTCTTGGGAAAGGTCCCAAGATGTCCATCCCCCACACAGCGAAAGGCCATGTAGGAGGTATCATTTGTAGAGGCTGAGCTGGTGTGTGAATTTTCTTTGCGTGGAACTGGCATGCTTCGCATTTCTTCACCAGCTCAGTTGCATCCTGGAGCGCTGTAGGCCAATAGAAGCCATGCCGTAAGGCTTTACTGACCAGCGTGCGGGAAGACGCGTGGTTCCCACACTCGCCTCCATGGATTTCTGCGAGGAGCTCGCAACCTTCTTCTCTTGTGATGCACCGCATTAGGATGCCGTTGGCACCATGCCGGTAGAGATCCCCTTCTACCAGCGTGTATCTTTTAGCCAATCTGACTATCCGGTCAGCGGATACATCATCCTCAGGAAGGATATTGTCTTTCAAGTAGCTCCGGATCTCCGAGATCCATGCATCGGAGCTTGCTTGAGCATTTGAGTCTTGCGTGCTGGGTTGCTCGAAGATTTCGGCAGCACCTATGACCCTTGATGGCTGCCATGGTAACAGGGCCATCGGGACCGCCAGCTTTGGGATGCTGGTCTCACCCCCTTCGATCAGTTCGGCAGGCTGAGCTGTGGGTTTTGACAACCTCCGGACGAAGGTTCTGTCAGGAGCCGGAGCTCCGGTTGACGCTTTCGTCGAGAGTTTGTCAGCTTCAGTGTTATGGACACGCTGGACATGGTGGAGATGTAGGACTTCGAAGTCCTTCTGAAGCCTCTGGACTTCAAGGAGATAAGCAGCTAGTTGAGGATTGTTACATGAGCATTCACCCTTCACCTATTTAATGATGAGCTACAAATCTCCCTCGACCAACAGCTGCTTGACACCGTATGATAGTGCAACCTTTAGTCCATAAATGAGTGCTTCATACTCCGCCATGTTGTTGGTCGCCTTGAAGTCAAGGTGGACCATGTATTTTACCTTCTCCCCGGTTGGAGCGAGGAGAAGGACTCCAGCTTCGGCCCCCTGCTTTTGCATGGAGTCATCAAAGTAGAGGGTCCAGTGAGGATCGGTGAAGACCGGAGCCTTGAGTTCCGACTTCTGCTCACTAGGGCCCCCAAGGTTTGATGGAGAGGGGGTCCACTCTGCCACAAAGTACGCTAGTGCTTGACTCTTGATAGTTTGTCTTGGGACGAATTCAAGATCGAATTTGGCCAATTCCACTGCCCACTTTGCAATATTCTTAGTTGAGTTGGGATTATGCAAGATCGCTCGCAGTGGATAAGAAGTCACCACTGAGATCTTGTGATCTTGGAAGTAATGGCGAAGCTTTCTGGAGGCGATGAGAACTGTGTAAAGCAGCTTGTGAACCTCTAGGTATCGAGTCTTGGCATCATGTAGTACTTCACTGATGATGTACACTGGGCGTTGGACTGTCCAGACCCTCCCGAAGAGGCTCGGAGCTTCCTCCACATCGACCCGGACCCTCTCGGAGGTGTCCGGACCTGCTTTGGTGACCTCCGCGTCCCTGCTAGAGGAACCCGGAGCTTATACCGGAGCGACCCGGACCCTCCCGGAGGGGTCCAGATCTTCTGCAATAACTCCCTGTAGACCGAAGTCTGGGGGCTGAAACCCAAACTCACCTTCAGGAACCTCCGGACCCTCCCCGAGTGGTCTGGATTCCTGGGCTTGAGATGGTTCTGGTGTCTCCGCAATCAGGACCATGCTGACAACCTCGTCGGTTGCTGAAATGTAAAGCAGTAAGGGCTCACCAGGGTTTGGAGCTACCAAGGATGGTAGAGTTTTGTGGAGCTGCTTTAGCTCCTGGAATGCCTTTTCTGCTTCTTCAGACCATTGAAATGGTCCGGACTTCCTCAATAGCTTGAAGAATGGTAATGCCTGTTCCACCAGTCTTGAGATGAATTGGCTGAGGGCGGCTAGACATCCAGTCAGGCTCTAGACGTCCTTGATGCGGGCTGGTGGCTGCATCTCCTCTATGGCTTTGATCTTCGCCGAATTTGCCTCTATGCCCGGTGGTTTACTAGGAAACCATGAAGCTTTCTGGAGCTAACCCCAAAGACGCACTTGTCTGGGTTCAGCTTCGTACGGGTGACCCGCAGCTTGTCGAAGACAGCTTGCAAGGTGTCAAGGAGTGATTCCTTATCCTTGATCTTGACGATGATGTCATCAACATACACCTCCACTACTTCTCTGATGAGCTCTCCAAAGGTTTTGTACATAGCTCGTACAAATGTTGAAGCTGCATTCTTGAGACCAAATGGCATGGCAGTATAGAAGTACAATTCATCTACTATTATAAAAGAAATATGTTCTTCATCTTCCCTAGACATTCTGATTTGATGGTACCCAGAATATGCGTCTAGGAAACACAGTAATTCACACCCGGAGGTGGAATCCACTATCTGATCTATTCTAGGTAGTGGGAATGAATCTTTTGGGCGTGCCTTACTCAGTGTTGTGTAGTCGATACACATCTGAAGCTTCCTGCCATCCTTGTGTACAACGACTGGGTTTGCCAGCCATTTTGGATGGAAGACTTCTCGGATGAATCCAGCTTCGAGCAACTTCTTCACTTATTGTCGTATGAAGTTCTGTCGCTCTACGGATTGCTTCTGAGGCTTCTGATGTACGGGCCAAGCGTCAGGATAGATCTTCAGATTATGCTCGATCACTTCCCTAGGGATCCCAGGCATTTGTGATGGTTGCCAGGCCAACACGTCGACATTAACCCGGAGGAAAGTGATGAGCGCGAGTTCCTATTTGTCATTCAGACCTCCCGATGTACGGGTGGTCTGAGCGGCATCAGAACCGATTTGGACGACTTTGACGGGGATGTCGGTGTCGCTGCTTGGTTGCACGCGAGGTGCGGAGGTTGAGCCTCGTTGATGAATGCTCAGGGGTTTCGGAGCTTGTTCCTGCCTGGATTCTTCCTCCTGCGCTGTAGCAAGCGCATGAAGTTCTTCCAGAGCAGTCACTCCGACATTACGGTCTCCGCGGATCCGGAGAACGCCAGCTGGTGTTGGCATTTTCAACACCAGGTGGCCATAATGAGCAGCAGCCATGAACTTGTACAAGGCGGGCCTGCCCAGAATGGCGTTGAAAGGCAAGTTGATCTGAGCGGCGTCAAAGATCACTTCTTCGTGCAATAATTCTCCCGAGTCCCGAAGGTCACGGGGAGAGTAATGGCACCGAGTGGTGTTATGGCCCCCAGACCTACTCCGGAGAAAGGTCGGGAAGGGCGAAGGTCGAAGCCGAAGCTTGACAAAAGCTTTGAAGCTTATGAGGTTCAGCCCCGATCCTCCGTTCACCATTACATGGTGGAGTTGAATGTTATTGATGGTCAGAGATACCATCAGTGGTAGTTTTCATGCTCCAATCATGTTCCAAGGGCAGTCTAAAGCATCAAAAGCGATGGTGGTGTCCATCCACTTTTGATGAGGCTTCGCCCTGGCTGTAGGAGCTACTAAGGCCATGTCCCGCCGAATGGTCTTAAGGACACGGCGGGAGGTGATGTCCCACAAACCACCAAAGATGGTGTTCATGGTCTTCGGACGCTCATTGTCGGAGACGTCGGAGTCGTCATCGATGGAGGTGTAAATAGCCTTCAGGACCATTTTAGGGTCCTGGAAGCCTAACGCCTCTTCAGCCGGAGCTTCATCGACTTTCTATTTTCCTTTCCTTTGACAAAAAGGAACTTCTTCCCGGCGCTTGTTGTAGCGTTCGGCAAGGTTTTGGACCTCCCGACAGTCCTCCATGTTGTGGCTGTTCGATTTGTGGATGGGACACCACACTTTGGAGTTGCCACCATCTTCAGAGGACGCCCGAGGTCGTTTCTCGGGGCGTGGCCCCCGGCCATCCGGAGTTGCTGCAGCTGCAGCAGTAGATGTGCCGGTCGACGGCTTCTTCTTGCCGTTGGACTTTTCCTTCTTTTTGCCACTATCGGAGGTAGTGGCTTCGCCTTTGGAGGATTTTTTGCCATCCTCCGGAGGTGGTTTGAAGTGCATTTCACGGCCCTCCGTATCTTTGGCACACTTGTCTGCCAAGCTGAAGAGCTCCGTGACACTGGTGATCTCCTTGACCGCCAGCTTCTCCAGCATCTTCTTATCTCATACGCCCTATCTAAATGCCACGATAACAGAAGCGCTAGAGATAGAAGGAATGGTGTTTCGTACCTGGGAGAACCTCTGGATGAATGAGCGCAGGGATTCTCCCCCCTTCTGCCCAACTGCAAAAACGTCCACTTCGGTGCCTGGTCGGGTGTATGAACTCCCGAAATTGGCGGTGAACTGTTGGCACAATTCCTCCCAACTATTGATAGAGTTCTGAGGAAGGCTCATGAACCAGGACCTGGCAGTCCCTGTCAAGGCCACTGGGAAGTAGTTGGCCATTACGGCCTCGTTACCTCCGGGTGCAAGGATTGCGGTGGTGTAAATTTGGAGAAACTTAGCAGAATTAACAGTACCACCAAATTTCTCCGGCAGGTGAGGCCGGAACTTTTGTGGCCATCTGACCACGCGTAGGTGCATGGACAGTGCAGAACAGCCTCCTCCTACTCCTCGGGAGTAGGACTGTCTTGAGCTTCTCGCCTTTTGCGAGCACGCTCGATATGGACACGGCCGTCCTGTTGACGGTAACGACGATCAAGCTCCGCCCGGAGGTCATGAGTTGAAATCCTAGTTACCGTATGAGTACGTAACTTGCTCTGATGCAGCACGCCTCCTATTCTGGGAAGCATGCGGACCAAGTCTGCCAGACACGGTCCGACGCTACGATGGGGCCCGCCCCGAAGGAGGAGGACCTTGGTTGCTGATGCGGTCAGCTGCTGCTGCAACCAGATGTTCCGCATCAGCCCTCCACTGCTCCATCGCACCCTGGGATGCACCTGGAGGTGGTGGAAGTTGGAGGAGAGCACGGACTGCATGAAGCGCGTGTTCAGGGTTGTTGTTATTCACCGATGAAGTGACCGATGCCGATGCACCGTCACGTTGTTCAGGAGTTGTAGTTCGATAATGGGCGCGCAGAGATTCAAGAAGGTGAAAGACAAGTGTACACAGAGATTTACGTGGTTCGGGCCACCTGAGCGTAATACGCTACTCCACGGGGTGTGTTGGTGTTGTATTAAGCGTGTGAGTCTAGAAGAAGCTCCAGAAGAAGAAGCTCGTCTAGCTCAGGGAGTTCAGTCGTGAACTGGAACCGTCCCTTGTGTATCGTCGACCAATCCTTTTATAGTAGAAGGATTGGTCGTTACACGGTTAGCCTGACCCGACAGGTGGCCCCGGCAGTTACACATGCTCGATACACAATTAATGAGGCTATTTACCCTTAATAGCCTGGTAACGGGCCTTAACAGTGTTGTTACCAGTATTAAGGGCCATCCGATCGTGTGTCATTAATATGGTATTAATGACACTTAATCAGGTCTTGAAGTCTTTGATTGCTCCTTGAAGGTCCGAAGCAGTTGGGGGGTCCACCAGCCTGATTGTTGAAGTTGAAGGTCCGGCGGTCGCCACGTGGTAGCTCCGGAGCTTACCGTCGTGGACAAGTAGGTCCTGTGCTGCTAGACACGTGTTAGTACCGGAGCTTCCCTCTGTCTGGGGTTAGGTCCGGGGGTGCCATACTGGTATTCCGACTGGAGCTTCCCATGTGTGGGTGATAGCTCCGGTCTTATGATACACGTGGCGGCCCTGGGACTAACCATGTCAGGGAAGCAGGTCCGGTTATGCCTGACATGTGGGGCCTTCGGAGGACTTCAAATCTGGTAGATCGAATTTCCTTGTGATCTTTGCAATCCCAAGGGGTATCCTGTACAGAGGGTACCGACACTCACGATTGTCACATGATGATGATAGTTTTCTTTGCCATTGCAATAAGGGTCATCAAACCTGAGTATATAAAAGTTGTCATCACACGTTTGTGTTACTTCTTCAATGCAGTATCGCAAAAGGTGATATGACATGAAGATTTAGACTATTTGAAAACGTACATCGTCGAGACTATGTGCAAGCTTGAGATGTATTTCCTACCATCCTTTTTTGATATGCAAGTACACCTAATCATACATCTTGTTAATCAAATAAAAGCATTGGGGCCACTACATTTACATCATATGTTTCCGTTGGAGAGATATTTAGGAGTATTAGAAGGTTATGTGTGGAACTGTGCTCACCCAGAGGGTTCAATTATGGAAGGATACACTACTGAATAAGTGATTGAGGGTTGTGCTGATTACATCAAAGATGGAAAACCGATAGGTGTGCTTATACTAGTACATGAGGGTAGACTACGTGGGAGAGGCAAAGTGGGTAAGAAAACATTTACAGTTCAAGATTACAAAAATGTACACCGTGCACATTTTTGTGTACTACAACAGCTCGCAATAGCTGAGTCGTACATCGAGGAACACCAAATTGAGCTTTGCAAAAAGAAGCCAAGACCGCAGAGAGGGTTGGGTCATAAAAGAGCACATAAGATGTTTCACTGAATGGTTAATGGACAAAAATATACCATACGGAAACTCAATAGAAGAAGCAACAATGAAGAAGTTAGCTTCTGGCCTATCTAATTTTGTGACATCATGACAAGCATATGACATAAATGGTTACACATTTTACACTAAAGAAAAAAACGGTTAGAGTGTTGCACAAAATAGTGGTGTTCGCATAGAGGCTTATGATCCACAAAGGCACAAGACTACATACTTCGGGTTCATAGAGAAAATATGGGTACTCGATTATGGCGAAAGAATGCTAATGCCTATATTTAAGTGCCAATGGGTCAAACATCCTGATTATGTGTAAGTGGACAACCAAGGTCTGACACTGGTAGATTTGAACAAAGTGAGTTATAAAGATGACCCGTGGGTTCTCGCCGATCGTGTTTCACAAATTTTTTATGTACAAGATCTAGGAACTGAGAAGACGAACATAGTCATTTCTGGAAAGCAAAATATTGTTAGAATTGAGAATGTGGGAGATAATGAAGAGGAATATAATCAATATGAAGAGATGTACCTTTTCACCGAACCAAAAAACATCAAGTGCGCAGAGAGAAGCATTAAAAAGGATTTTAAACCCTATATGCCACAAGATGTCAATGCTGGAAAAAATGTATGATATAAATTATGAAGTCATCTCCTCCAAAACCTTATCCTGTAAAATCAACTTAGAATGCTCCATTTCATCTTTAGATAGCATGTTTCAAACATTATTAAATCTATCTTCTATATGCGTATACAAATTTGTCACCTTTTTTGCTTGCCTATAATATATATCACCTTCACTTGTTCCGGTCCATATGTTATCAAATTGTATGTGTATACACTGACCTATCCTAAACGCTCTGTTGATGGCTTGCCTTCCAACTGCTGGGTTCCAAACAACATGTAGAACCACAACTCTTGAAGCTCCTCTCAAGCTAATCCCTTCACGGCAAGCTCTTGTAGATACAAGTAACACCAGGGACTTATCACTTAGATTGTTGAAAGATTCAATTGAAGCTGATGATACCTTTGAATGATTTTCCCATCCATTTGAATGATTTCTTTCCCCTCTCACCATTTGAAAAACTTACGAAGATGCTCCTTTATCAATTCTAATAGCTGAATATATTGACTAAAAATCAATACCATCTCTCTTAGTGCTTCACAAAAACGATGAAGCGAACAACTTCAATCACAAATCTGGTTTTTGTTCCTTCATATGGATTTGACTTTAATCTTTCAAGCATAGATTTATCAATAAGTGAAGCTTGCTCATCAGATATGTTAATGACAGTTACAAGTGAAAGGTGTGTTAGTGCTAATGAAATCACATATTCATGTTCATAGTTGGTCACCGACATGTTAACTTCGAACATGTTTATGTCCTAATGTTGTAGTTTGTGTGCTCACGAAGAAACAAACACAATTTTGTTGGTTTCAAATTATACTACTAATGTCAGTATGATATTTATATTAATGATCTCTTCTAGCATCTGTTAATTATTAGCTGGGGATTCGTGATGCTAAATAATATTGTTGAACGTATAAGAGCAACACTTGCTCGAGTTTCAACAAAAAACCAGCTAAACATATATGCTACAGATGAATCTAATTATTTTGGCTAGAAGACGTGGCATATTTTCATGTAATGTACTTTTATTTAATTTTTCCATGGCTCATGCAACTTCTATAAAAAATATTTTTCGTGACGGGCCATAAGGATCTGCTGTGATGGTCACTATAGAAAAGTCACTGAAATCATCCTTTTTATAGTGATGGATATATGACCATCACTATTAATCTATTAAAAAGCTAAGCAGCATCATATGACCGTGATTAAAAATCCGACATGCCATGAAAATAAATAAAAAAGGCGGTCAACAGTCTAGTGTAGGGCACACCTTTTTTTCGGAAAGGTTGTGGTGGTGTTTCCTTAAGTACAGGAGAAATAAAATTTACTTGAGCAAACTAGGAGCTCCTGATGCTAGATATTACAACGGGCAATATCTTCCCAAGGTGCTTACAACCACCTAGTGACTATGTCTTCAGATCGTCTCTCAACAAAATTAGCATGTTCTCCATGGTGTTATCTTTTCTCTAAAAGATTCTCACGTTTCTTTCTCACCAAATGGACCATGTTAGAACCAAAACCGAATAGGAAATCAAACGTAGTCACTTAAAATCAATATGGTTTACAAGAGCCAAATCAAATCCGAAGATCATTAGTGATAATCACACTTGATTAGCACTTAAACACCAATAACCCACTTACTCCATTGTCTTTTGTGGACTTGCTTGTAGATGCAGAAGCTGTTAAGCCATAGAGGCGAGGCTGTAGACAGGAAAGCCAATCCCCTTGTTTCCTCTTGATGTTGTGATCGGATCTTAGGAAATTAAGAGTGTTCAAGTGTATAGCAATCACCACTTACTTTCATATTTATACTTGATCAAGAGGCACAAGAGGCGGCCTCCCATCTGTTGGTGAATGGTTGTGTCACCCGATTAGGGACACATCCATTCAGTTGGGTTGTGTCCGTTCAAAATTACACACAGGTTTAATTCACTTAATTTTGAGTTTATAACTTCTAACATTCTCCCCCTTGAACTCGGATCTTAAGCTTACCAACTTACTTAATACTAAACTTAGTGTCAACCTCCTCATGCTTGACATATAGGGCATGACACATTGAAATAGCCATTTACGTACTGTTTGAATCGAAGGGCACAATACATCTTACATTCAGAAAATGAACTTACTTTTAATTTGGCCCCTAAGTATCCAGTGATCATAGGCTCTCCCTTAACCCATGCCGGCTATGTGTTAACTAGACACGTTGGGTGGATGACCTTTTAATAGCAGATCCGCAAGCATTCACTTGTTACTAATATGCTCAAGATTCACTACTTAAGATGATCCTAGATTTACTCCTTTACAACACATAACTTATGTCAATATGTTTGGCATCACTTATGACGTGTTGCCTCTGGAGTACAAAAAACTTAAGTTGTTCAATGCTGTCAACCACTGATAATTCGGGTTTACTTATTGTGTCTGCTCAGTGGTCTCATTTATAATATATATTTGCTATACATCATACATTACGCAGTGACGCTGATTTAGTAGCTTTTCCACAATAAAAATCCAATCTTTGAGTGTTGATTACTGATGTGGATTTACTACACATCTAGATACTAAGTGTTAGTAAGTAATCATCGCAATGTCTTATTCTTAATATTAACTTATCATGCGACATTGAGACTTGCAAATCTGCTAGTAATACTTATCTCCAATCCAATCAACTGGTTTGGACATACTTATGCAAGAAATTAACCCGGTAATTAAACTTTGTCAAGGTAACTTAAGAAGTGAGCAAAACTTAAAACTTTGATAGCAAGAAGTCTTGGAACCGATTCTTATTAGGTAGATCTCTTATTGGTTCCATACTTACTAACCTTGACTCATTAGAGCGGAGGAATATTCATTTTCACGCATACCGTACTTTCCAAGTACACTCTAAGTATGCCTTTTGCGCTAAACTTAATAACCCTTTATACATATCTTAGTGTATCTTGTTAATATTATCAGACTTGTCTGATTGTAGACCGGACGAGTCCAGTAATGTTTTTGGAACTCCACCCGGCTAGTCCGGACAATGACCAGATTAGTCCGGTTAGTTCAGTAATTATGTCCAGTAAGGATAATCGGACTAGTCCAGACCTTGACCGGACTAGTCTGGTCAGTTCAGCAACTGCTAGTTTGAAATCGAAATTTACACGTGTTCTAATTGAAAGGACAAAACCCACCGAATGTTATGTCCCTGATCGGAGGATACAACATTCCTAAGGATGGGAGGCCCCCTCTTGTGTCTCCTTGTCAAGTATAAGAAGAGAGTCAAGTGTATGAAGAAGGGATGCTTATGCATACACAGATACACACTTGAACACTCTTAACCCATTCAGAATCCGAAGAATAAGGGGAAACGCCTCTCGTCGTCATTTTCTTGCGGCCTCGCCATGTTAGCTCGATGGCCGCATTGTCAAGTAACAACAAATATGGAGGAGATGGCATTAAAAGTGTTCTTGTGCTATTTGAGAGATAGCACTTAATGTTCATGTTGTATTTAGTTTTCTCCATGTAATTCGAGATGAGTTACTAGATATTTGATCTTTGGGCTCCCTTTTGATTCTAACAATGGTATCAGAGCAGTTTAGACCACTAGTCATTTCAAATTGAGATTTGATCAAAGTTTTTTGCTGGATGTTTTGAAGATCCATACTTGTCTGGTCTATGGACCGGACTAGTCCGGTATGCCACAATAATGTGGTTAGATTTTTTGTATCAGGGCATTTTGAAGCGTTCATCTGATTGAAAACCAATTAAGCACTTTGGATTGAAATCCATTGTGAAAATTAAGTTAATTTTTTATGATGGTAAGATTAAGATTCCCTTTTCGGTATTTCAACATTTTCCAGTTTTTTATATGAAACTTTGCGGGGTTGGCCGAACTAGTCTGGAATAGTACGGACCTTCGAAAAGTTCAATAAAGAACGGATCCATTGTTTTCGAAAGGTACTGGACTTGTCTGCCCTTCGGACTGGACTTGTCCAGTCATGCCTCTGTTTTAAGTTCGGACATGCCCGACGTATGGACCAGACTAGTCCGAAAACCATATTGTAAGAATTCGGACTAGTTCGGCCATGTGCGGACTAGTCCGAGCTATATATTTTCCTATTTAATAAATTTTATGATGCGAATTAAGATTATTGTGCTAGAAATTTGGTCGAGTAACCAAAGTGAAAGATAAATTGCTATGTCACTTTAAGTTGCATGGAATTTAATGAGTAACCAAAGTGAAAAATAGAATTGTCATGTTCTTAAGTTATATAATGTCATTATTTGTCGAGTAACCAAAGTGAAAGGCATTAATGATATTTTTGTAAGAACATAGTAGTTTGGTCAAGTAACAAAAGTGAAAGATAAATTACTATGTTGATTTTCAGTTATTCTAAAATGTTGAGTTTTAGTCAAGTAACCAAAGTAAAAGATAAAACTCATCATTTTCTTATGATTAACATCTATGCATTCTTCTTGATTTTTTCTTTTGATTATGAAGGTTCCTAAAATGTGAATTCAGCACTGAGTTTCATCGCTTCTATTGATCCACTCAATGGAAGTAATTATGGGAGATAGCGAGAGAAGTTGGAGATTGCTTTAGCAGTCTCTGAAATAAACTTGGCTCTCACTACTCGATATCTGGTTGCACCGGTAGAACCAGAAAGATATAATGATAAACCTCATGAAGTCATTGTTGCGAGGACAAAGGAATATACTACTGAGTTATTGGCTTATGACATTGATTGTTATAAGTGGAAGAAATCAAACAGGAAATATTTGATGGTAATTAAGGGCACTATCACTAAGGCCATTCGGCGAGCAATCCTTGAATGCAACACTGCTGTTGAATACCTCCAAAGGATAGAGAATCAGTTCACTTGTTCATCTAAAGCCACAGCAAGCACTCTTATCAAGAGGCTTATTACTGAAAAGTATTATGGAGGTGGTGTGCGTGAGCACATCTTAAGGATGACAAATATGGCTGCAAAGCTTAAGCCTATGGGTTTGGGAATTAAATATGTGTTCATTGTGCATCTCATCCTTGCCTCACTTCCTAAGGAATTTGAGACTTTTGTCATCAACTACAGCTCTCAACATGAACTATGGAACATAGAAAAACTCATGGCTATGTGTGTTTAAGAGGAATAGAGGATTAAGTCCCTTCACAAAAATGATGTTATTAATTACATGAAGAGAAAAGGTAAGGCTAACAAGAATTATTCTTCTAAGCAATCTTTCAAGTAGCATGGTTCTTCTCACCATGATAAAGATAATGGTAAGGCTCCACAAAGCCATCTTTACCATAGGATGTGAAAGTGGAGAAAGATCAGTGCCGCTTTTGTTTAGACAAAGGTCACCATTAGAAGGATTGCATAGGCTTCTTTAAACGGTGTTGTAAACATGGTAATGATTTTGTGACCTTTGTTTATGAATCCGTTCTTTTATATTATAAACCATCTACTTGGTGGATTGTTTCAGGTGCCACTGTGCACGTTTGCAATGCTGAAGTGAAAGCCATTGGAGATTGTCCATTTGTATTAAGAAATGGCTTTATACTTACACTTCAGTGTAGGATCGAAGATCACGTGAAAATCTACCAGAGGGGGGGTGAATGGTAGATTTAAAAATCTTACGCAACAGAAACAATAAAACCCCAATCCCTTCCGGCAGAAAAATGATCTGTTAAAGAAATCGTGTATGAGACTAATCTAAACGTGTTTCACCATGACAAGAGTGATAGATATCAGAGAGAATCAAGTCACGAAGACAACACAAAAAGAATTACTCAAATCCGTCTAGAAAAACTCAAGTTATGATCGAAAGATCAGACTATGGTCAATCTGACCTACTCGAGAAAAAACAGTTCTGGAATGCTGCAAAGAAACTCGTGTATATTAGAAACCACAAATCCAATGACCGTGAAATTTTGACAGATGATAGACAATCAAGTTGTGAAGACAACCCAAAAAGAATCACGTCAATTGGATCTGTAAAACTCGAGTTATGATAAAACCACCGACGAATGGTAGTGCTGTCCAGAAACTCGACGAGTAAAACTTGTCTGGAACAAGTCGGACGAACAAGGCACAAAAGTTCCTTCAAAGTATGAATTTTATTCAATAGAACACAAGAGGAACAGCCCCCAAAGTCGTCTCCACGAGCTATGGGCTCCCTTGCTTATATAACCAGCCCTTAGGCCAACCCAATACAACTAGGACTCCAATCTTACTCAGATCACGAATCGTAACTTTCCATAACTGCTCAAGATTCTTCTATACGCAGATAGAAGCAATATTAAGACCTCCGAACACCTTAGGAACGTATCCCACATTCCTAAACAACTCAAATTCGTGACCCACACGAAATCCTAATATAACCAACTCGATACTTTCCATACCGAGCCATAACCAACTCAACTAGCAGCCTAAGTCTTCAACCGATACGATCTGATCCTTCCGATCAGATCTTCCTTCCATAAATCGTCTCTAGAAGCATATTGCCACGTCATGCACCTCATGCATATGTGCGAACACCTTCCTTCGACCTTCATATGCACTGCCCTTGATTCAATCATCCTGCGCGACCTCCTGACCCGCTCAACCACAGTTCCTCCCGAACTTGGTTGTTGGAACCTCATCTCCTCCCTGAGACTAGTCCAATGGATCCCGTCACCAGCCATGACTTGAACTCAAGCAACACCTGCACATGAACAAACAAACAATCCATACGAGCCCAAGTCCTCGACTTGACTCAAATTAGTTCCAAACACAACACCTTACGTGAGAACCTCACATAAGCATGTTGCAAAACCACAGTAGAAACGATATCATCCATATCATCCAAAACGCACCAAAAACTTAGCAAATGAATACTAAGCAATCCTTCCAACAATGTAAAGAAAGTACAAAACATTGCAAATGAAAAGCAGAAGCACTTAGGTCAAGTTCCAGACCTTGCCAGAGCAACCCGGAGCTGTCGGAGCTGACAAAACTAGTACAATGAAGCACCTGCCGGAGCTTACCAAAACTAGTAGATCCTAGCACCGGAGCTTACCAAGAAATAGTCAACGCAAAACCGGAGCTAGACAAAGTACGTCAGAGCTTAGCAAAAGCATGCCGGAGCTATCAAGTATATGCCGGAGCTATCAAAGACATGCCGGAGCTAAAGATAAAGCTCACTGGAGCTAACCAAAGCTAGTCTGACCTTACCAAGAAGCCGGACCTAGCATTTAACGTAACCAGAGCTACCCAAAACAAGCCGGACCTACCGCCGGACCTTGCTGTAGCTCAGAGCTATAGTCGGGCCTTGATAAAAAGGTGTTTTGGTGATATTTAAAACTTTTATCATCAGAGCCAAGTGTATTCACTACAAGCCAATGTATTCAGCACACATAGGTCTTACAATCTCCCCCTTGATGAATGCATTGGCAACACCATTTAAAATCCGAACATTGGCTTATTCACATAAAAGTTTTGAAAGCAATTTCTCCCCCTTTGTAAATCAAAAGTAAAATGAGAAACAAAATTATCCCATATTATCTGTCATTATCTCTCCCCCTTTATCATCTCTCCTTATTCTCTTTCTTTTCATGATTATCTCTCCCCCTCTGACAATGTATTCAGCAAGTCATGAGCATATAAACAAATTATCTCTTTCCCTTTCAGTTGTTATGAGCATATTATAACATATACATATAAACAAAGCTCATCCAAGTTATACTATCAAGTACCTTACATTATCACATCAATGAAATACATAAGGTAGTGTAAGCCATGCTAGAGATCAAATGTAATTTTTCAATTTAAGCAAGTCATGATCTCACAAACTTAACTATTTCAAAACCTAAAAGCATGACACTAGTTGCTGCATTTTATCATTTTTCAAGGCATAAATTTAGATCATATGATATTTGCAAGAGATTATATGCGCATCTGTCTTATTCTAACCAACCAAGCCAAGCCTATGTCATTTGACAATCAGAAGCTTAAGGACATAGTTTTAGTCATACACAACTTCTTCCAAGTTCATATCTAAGTGCAATGACAAGCCATCTCAAAAGAAGAAGTGCGATGCATGCATATTCTCTTGATCTTTTCTCAATTTATATTTGTTCATAAAAACTCAACATGTGAGTTGATTACTTGATTAATTCTTTATGATTAAAAGCATTTGTGAGCATGCAACAAGTTCAAAACAGCAAGAAAGTTCGACCATGACCAGATTTAGTGTAAGTAATTATTCTAATTACTAGACATGGCAAAAACTACAAAATGTATAACACGAGTAATGTAGTAAGAACTTTCAGCATGTAAAAGGAATCACAAAGTCATATATGTATGAAATACTATGCTCATATTATTTTAATTTAAGATTCTCACATAGACTTCCCAAGTTTCAAAAACTCCTCCTCAATTTAAGCCATGAGGATGCATAACCCCTATTTCACTACGAATGTAACAAAAACGAGTGAAATCCAATGGTTTTGTAAAAATGTCAGCCAATTGATGTTCGGTATCTACATGGTGAAGCACAATGTTTCCCTTTTCAACGTTATCTCGGAGAAAGTGATACCTAATGTCAATGTGCTTAGTTCTAGAATGTTGCACGGGGTTTTTAGCAATGCAAATAGCACTAGTGTTATCACAGAACAGTGGAACAATATCTAGATCAACCCCATAGTCCTCAAGTGTTTGAACAATCCAAAGAATTTGTGAGCAAGCACTAGCAGCAGCTACATATTCAGATTCAGCTGTGGATTGTGCAACTGAATTTTGTTTTCTAGAGGACCAAGCAACAAGAGAATTACCAAGAAAATGACAAGCACCGGAAGTACTTTTCCTATCAATCCTACAACCCCCAAAATCAGCATCCGAAAAAGCTTTCAAAGTAACGGTTGAGGAAGAAGGAAGAAAAATGCCAAATTCTTGAGTTCCATGTAAGTACCTGAGAATCCTTTTGACGGCTTGACGATGTGAAACACGTGGGGAAGCTTGAAACCGTGCACAAAGACATACGCTGAATTGTATGTCCGGTCTTGATGCTGTGAGGTACAAAAGTGATCCGATCATGCTTCTATATTCTTTTTGATCCACGGATTCACCATCTTCATCAAGTTCAAGTGTTGTTGCTGTTCCCATTGGTGTCCGAAGAGGCTTGCTTTTGTCCATGTTGAAGCGCCTTAGGAGGTCTTTGGTATACTTCGTTTGATGCACAAAGATACCCTCCTTGGTTTGCTTGATTTGCAGCCCCAAAAAGTAAGTGAGTTCACCCATCATACTCATTTCAAATTCGGAACTCATCATTGCAGAAAACTTGGACACAAGATCATGAGAAGCATAACCAAAGATAATATCATCCACATACACTTGAACAAATAATGAGTCATTGCCATGCTTAAGCACAAAAAGAGTTTTATCAACCTTGCCCATGGTAAACCCCTTTTCAAGTAAGAATGTTTTTAACCTGTCATACCATGCTCTAGGGGCTTGTTTGAGACCGTATAAGGCTTTGGACAGTTTGTAAACATGATTAGGAAAATTTGGATTTTCAAAACCTGGTGGTTGTTTGACATAAAACCTCCTCATCTATGTAGCCATTAAGAAAAGCGCTTTTAACATCCATTTGATATAGCTTAAAACCTTTAGATGTTGCAAAAGCTAACAAAATTCTTATGGCTTCTAATCTAGCGACAGGAGCAAAAGTTTCATCAAAATCTAGACCTTCAATTTGAGTGAAACCTTGAGCAACCAACCTAGCCTTATTCCTAACCACAACCCCATCCTCACTTTGTTTATTTTTAAATACCCATTTAGTTCCAATTAAAGTGTGACCTTGAGGTGGAGGTACAAGTTTCCAAACATTATTTCTTTCAAAATTTTCTATCTCTTCTTGCATGGCAATAATCCAAGATTCATTAGTGAGTGCGTGTGATATATCTTTGGGTTCAAAAGAAGCAACAAAAGCAGAATGAGCATGAGAGTTTGGATCGCAAAACCTGGACCGTGTGACTCGTTCGTGCAAGCTTCCAATCATCTGTTGTGGAGGATGATCTTTATAAAGCCGTAGGGGAACAGATGTCTCACAAGCTTCTTCTTCATTAGATTCATCGTAGATTGATGAGCTTTTGACTTCTGGACGATCAGGACCAGCAGAGGTGATAGCCGGAGCTTGTTCAATGTCCGGAGATGGACACGTGTCAACTTCGGAACTACCAGGCACTATCACCAGCTCTTCTTCATCGTCGAAAATACCCTCCCGCTGAGGATATGGATCTGGTCCTGCAACACCAGTGCTAGTACCTGGGCTAGCTTCATCAAAAGACACTTCACAACTCTCCACAATTTTGTTAGTGTCAAGTAAAAGCACACGGTAGCCTCTAGTATGAGATGGATAACCAAGAAACATGCCATCAATGGATGTAGGTTCAAATTTATCAAGGTTACCATGTTTCTTAACAAAGCATTTGCAACCAAAGACCCGAAACTGTGTAACACTAGGCCTATGTCCAAACCGAAGCTCATATGGTGTTTGTGACGCCCGGTTCCGAAAATGAACCAAGCTAACGCATATGTGTGCCCAGGATGTTCATCACACATACACGAGTGCAATCACAAAAGAGTATACAAAAAATTACCACAGAACAAGATTAATTAACCAAATTTTATTACACAAACCATATTATCCTCGAATACAAGCTCTAATAAATATTAATGACAAGTTCAACTAATGCAGCGGAAATAAACTAATTAAGCAACTAAGCAAACTAAGCATAAGCAACAGGGTGTGTATGCGCAGCTCCAATCAACACCACAGGCAAAGCTGACGGTAGACACAGCCTAGAACTCCGCATTATCACCATTACACTCCCAATCCTGACCTGCAACTGTTGGGGGGGAATTGCAAGAGTGAGTACATGTCGTACTCAGCAAGTGTGGAAAGTATGACATGTGGCTGATTCAAATGTCGACAATAATAATGGTAAAGTGCTGAAAAGTACGGTAAAACATTTGAAAAGCAATATATCTTATGTATGTGAAGTAAACCCATCATAATCATAAGTAATACCATAATACCAAACTGAATTCATTACCATCATCAATAATTCCAGATTTCACTATTGTCAATAACCATATTCATTACCAGAGATTAATCCATAACCATTACCAAACCGTAACCATCCCAAATTCCAATTTCCCTCTAATCACGGAAGTTGTCCAGGTGCTCATAACCGGGAGCACGGCTATCATGATAGTTTTTAGTTAACTCTGCAGAGTTTGTACCTCTTTACCCACGTGTTCGTGATTTCATCACCTTTCAGCGACTAAGAACCTCCCTTATGCCCATGACCCGTCGGTCACATTACACACTTCCGTTGGTGTGTGGCCAAGAGATCACAAAATAGCCTTTACAAAGGGATTACTAGCCTATTTAGACCCCACTGAGGTTTCACCGGTGGCGATGTCTCCCGCAGAGCACATCTTCAACCAAGGGCCCCCTCTTGAGCCATTTGGATCCCAGGGTAGTCCCACCAATCATCAACAAACCCAATCCGACTACCCCTTCCCCGAGCATCCACAATGGTCCAACTAGCACTAGCAAAGCCCTAATTAATCAGCTACGCCGCACCCATACTTGGCCTCGTGGTGGCACTGTAGTCCTGGCTTATTCTCGCATGAACCGGTCCTTAGATCTAAAGCAAGCAAACCACCATAACATCCAACCCATCCACATACCAGGCTTGCTTAGATCACCCATTACCGTACCATATTTAACTAGTTCATGTTAACCATAATCTCATCCATGCATAAATAAATTGATTGGTATAGTTGTTTTCCATCCCAGTTGATTAAGCGAAGCAAAAAGTAAAAAGCCTTCCCGACTCTCTCTACCATAAATTCCAGGTGACAAGGGTGGTCAACAAAACTAGTAAACTTCCTACCATAGGATTCCCATCAATTTGACACAAGCATGCAGTTTTGCAAACAAAACATTTATTTTAAAACAGGATCAATATGCTTCAAGGACACTTGCCTTGCTCTTTCTGTTGATTAGGGTCAAAGCCTTCAAACTCTTGATGCTGTAGATCCTCCGCGGCACTCTCTAGCGCAAATCCGTCTAATCCACACAATAAACATACAAGACAAGAAACACAATCAAAGAGTGCACAAATATTACTCAACATGACATGACATGCATGATTGATGCAATGCAAGGTAGAACTTGTTACTAGATTTCTTTTAATGATCACTAACTAGTTCTAATAGATTTTAACAAGTTTATACAGGTTTGGATTCGATTAGATCAAATTTTAGAACCTATTCAACACAATTTAACCAGAAAAATCGGACTAGTCCGCTAGGGACCGGACAAGTCCGCACTTGACGAGATCAGCAGATTAGGGTTTTCTAGATCGACGTAAATTTGGAGATTAGGGGTTGAATTCACATAAGGAAAAGAGAGTAGAAGGTATACCAGGTGTTTAGAACTCCAATGAACCAAGGAACTTGGAGGTAACACTTGGATCTTGATGATCTAGGGTTGGTGATGAACTTGGAGATGAATTGGTGGTGAAGGACGAAACTTGGTGGAGATCTTGATCCTCCTTCGTTTCCTCCTCTTCTTCTTCTTGTTTGGGATCTTCTCCTCCCTCCTTGATGGTGGCTCCCCACGAACTAGGGTTTGGGTGGGTGGAAAAGTGGCAAATAGATGTCAACCCAAGGGGTGGGGTTGTTTATATAGAGGTGGAGGCTAGGGTTAGATGGATTTCGAGTTTTGGGATGAGTAGAGGCCGGTTTAGAGTCCCACATGGGCTCTAAAAGAGTTGGGCACGACGTCCCTAGGCCCACTTGACGTGAAACCCAAGAAACAAGTCGTAAAACAAAAGGTCAATCTCAGAGTCACGAAATATCGGACAAGTCCGGAAAGGACCGGACTAGTCCGAAGTCGTCCAGAGAGAAAATCGGACAAGTCTGGCCAAAAATCGGACAAGTCCGATCTTAGTCAGAAAGGAAAACGGACAAGTCCGCTGGAACACCGGACTAGTCCGGAAAAGTCCAGTGACTTAGCAAATTTTCGAGGATTCATGGAATATCGGACTAGTCCGCACAAAATCGGACAAGTCCGAAAGTTTCCAGAGCCAAAATCGGACTAGTCCGCAGCAAAAACGAACTAGTCCGTTTTTAGTCAGAGAGAAATCGGACTAGTCCTCAGTAAAATCGGACTAGTCCGCACTTTCCTGCATTTTAAGTGCGGTTTTGCTCCAAATCAATTTTAAACTCGTTCCTCTTGTTGTGGGCTAATGTTAAACATGTATATGAGTGCATGTAGGGCATGATGCATGAAAATGAGGGTGTTACAAACCTACCCCCCTTAAAATGAATCTCGCCCTTGAGATTCGACGCGGAAGAGAAGAGATAGGGAAATTCCTTCTTGAGATCATCTTCTAGCTCCCAAGTTGCTTCTTTTTCTGTGTGGTGCTTCCACTGAACTTTACACCATCGAATCACCTTGTTCCTTGTGACTCTCTCCTTGGTTTCCAAGATTTTGACCTGTTGCTCGGCATACGTCAAATCTTCCTCTAGTTCCAATTCTTCCATTGGCACTTGATCTTCTGGTACCCTAAGACACTTCTTGAGTTGGGAAACATGAAACACATCATGTACGTCTGAAAGATGAGCTGGCATCTCCAACTTATACGCTACTTCTCCTCTTTTCTCCAAAATCTTGAATGGTCCAATATAGCGAGGTGCGAGGTTGCCTCTTATGTTAAACCCCTTATGACCTCTCATTGGTGGCACCTTGAGGTAAACAAAATCTCCTATTTCAAAGGCTAATTTCCTTCTCCTATTATCCGCATAGCCTTTTTCCCTTGATTGGGCAGCCCTCAAGTTTCCACGAATTATTTGGACTTGATTTTCGGCTTCTTGCAACACGTCCGGACCAAATACTTGAGTTTCTCCTGCCTCATTCCAGAATAAAGGTGTCCTACACTTCCTCCCACAAAGCGCTTCATATGGTGACATTTTCAAGCTTGCTTGGTAACTATTGTTGTATGAAAATTCTGCGTATGGCAAGCTCCTGTCCCAACTTTTCCCATGCTTTAAAGCACAAGCTCTTAACATGTCCTCCAAAATCTGATTGGTCCTCTCGGTTTGTCCATCCGTTTGAGGATGATATGCTGAACTAAAATTTAACCTCGTTCCCAAAGCTTCATGTAATTTTTGCCAAAATCTGGAGGTAAATTGAGAACCTCTATCCGAGACTATCTTCTTAGGGACTCCATGTCGACACACAATATGCTCAAGGTATATTTCGGCCAATCGTGTAGCTGTATACTTGGTTTTCACAGGGACAAAATGAGCTGACTTGGTTAAGCGATCCACAATTACCCAAATTGAGTCATACCCGGACTGAGTACGCGGTAACCCAACTATGAAGTCCATTCCAATTTCTTCCCACTTCCATTCTGGAATCTTCAACGGTTGCGATAATCCGGCTAGCCTTTGATGTTCCGCCTTGACTCGTTGGCACACATCACACAGTGCTACGTATTCAGCTATGTCCTTCTTCATGCTATTCCACCAATAGCAAGTCTTCAAGTCTTTGTACATCTTCGTACAACCAGGGTGAATTGAGTATGGCGAGTCATGTGCCTCCTTTAATATTGTTTCTCGAATATGCTTTACATTAGGCACAACAATTCTCTTTGCAAGCCATAAGGTACCATGTTCGTCTTCATCAAATCTGAATTCTCTCCCTTCTTCGATTCTTTCCTTGATTTCCTTGATCTCCTCATCTGTGGTATGTGCTTCTCGAATTTCTTGCTCCAAGGTCGGATTTATCTCCATCATCTCCATCTCATTTACAAACCCGAGGTTCAACCGTTCAAACTCCTTACATAACTCGAATGGTAACTCTCGAACCGTGAGTTGATGACTTACTCCTTTTCTACTCAAAGCATCGGCCACTACATTGGCTTTTCCCGGATGATAGTTGATCCCCAAATCATAATCTTTGATGAGCTCTAACCATCTTCGTTGCCTCAAGTTCAGATCTGTTTGTGTGAAAATATACTTCAAACTCTTATGATGCGTGTAAATTTCACACCTGTGTCCAAGAATATAGTGTCTCCAAATCTTCAATGCATGTACCACGGCCGCGAGTTCCAAATTGTGTGTGGGGTAATTCTGCTCATGTTTCTTCAATTGTCTTGACGCATAGGCGACCACTTGACCTTCTTGCATCAATACACATCCAAGCCCTTGTCTTGATGCATCGCAATAAATGTCAAAACTCTTGCTTACATCCGGCAATACCAAAACTGGGGCTGTTGTCAACCGCTTCTTCAACTCCTCAAAACTCTCTTGACAAGCTTGAGTCCATTGGAATGCCTTTCCCTTCATCAGCAAATCCGTCATAGGCTTGGCTATCTTGGAAAAATCCTTGATGAATCTACGGTAATACCCAGCCATCCCAAGAAAACTCCTTATTTCCTTGATATTTTGTGGCGGTTCCCACTTCAACACATCTCTCACCTTCCCTGGGTCAACTGATACTCCTCCTCCGGAAATAATATGGTCTAAGAAGGAAACTTCCCGTAACCAGAATTGACATTTACTGAACTTGGCATACAATTGATGCTCCCTCAATTTCTGCAACGTAAGCCTCAAGTGTTCCTCATGTTCCTTCTCATCCTTCGAGTAGATCATGATATCATCAATAAACACCACAACGAACTTATCTAAGTACTCCATGAAGACCTTATTCATGAGGTACATAAAGTAAGCAGGCGCATTTGTCGATCCAAATGACATCACGGTGTACTCATAAGATCCATACCGTGTTCTAAAAGCTGTCTTAGGTATGTCCGATGGTCTAATCTTCATTTGAAAGTATCCCGACCTCAAGTCAATCTTAGAGAAGACACAAGCACCCTTCATCTGATCAAACAAGTCTTCTATGCGTGGCAAGGTGTACTTATTCTTGATTGTTACCTCGTTGAGAGCTCGGTAATCCACGCACATCCTTTGGGATCCGTCCTTCTTGTCCACAAATAGAACAGGCGCTCCCCAAGGCGAAGAGCTAGGGCGAATGAAACCCTTTTCTAATTGCTCTTGAATCTGCTTCTTGAGCTCCGCTAATTCCATAGGAGGCATCCTATATGGACTCTTAGCTATAGGTGCAGTTCCAGGTATTAAATCAATAACAAACTCAATGTCTCGATCGGGTGGCATACCTGGCAACTCGTCCGGAAAAACATCCAAAAATTCACACACCACCGGAATCTCCTCAATTGCGACACCGTCCATATGATTTAGCTCTAATTGCTTCGGTGCATGTTGGGTTGCTTCAAATTCTACGGTGATTCCTTCTTCATTAGTCAACTTCACCGTCTTTGTGGCACACTCAATAACTCCATTGTGCTTCCTCAACCAGTCCATACCAAGTATAATATCTAACCCTTGAGAATCTAAAACAATGAGGTTGGCGGAGAAGTCTACCCCCCTTATTCTAAGGCTTACTTTTGGACATACTATATTTGTCCTCATCTCTCCTCCAGGAGACTTAACCAATAGAGTAAACTTCATATGAGAGATAGGCAAACTATACTTGGCAACATACTTTGATGCAATGAATGAATGCGATGCTCCAGAATCAAATAACATAGTCGCGGGGTTGGAGTTGGCGAGAAACATACCAATGACCACGTCATCCGCTTGTTGAGCATCCTCCGTAGAGACATGGTTCACGTTGCCACGAGCAAAATTTTGCTGTCCACGGCTTCCTTGTGGCGCTCCTCCATTGGGTCTTGGGTTTTGCCTCGGTGCATTGCTCCCTTGACCAAGGCCTGACTTAGGACATTGATGCGCAAAGTGTCCAGCTTCTCCACAGGTATAACACTTCTTAACTCCACCAGAATTATTGGGACGAGTTTGGTTTTGAGCATTGGCTCCAGGAAAATCAGCACGAGGTGCATAAGGCATTGGAGGCCTAGGTGCTTGCATAACAGGGCGCTGCTGCACAAACTGAGTTGGGCGCGGTGCATAACCAGGGCGCTGAGCAGGAATAGAGGGGCTGTAATGAGGCGCATTGGGCGGCGTAAAGCGAGGGCGCACATTACTTCCTTGTTGCTGTCCTTGATATGGCGTCTTCCTCTTGATTTCTTGCTCCATCTCACGGATCTTGTTCTCAACCACAATTGCTTTGTCCACAAGCTTCTGAAAATTGACATAATCACAGTTGAGCAATTGCACTTGGATCGTATTGTTCAATCCCCTCATGAACAAATATTGTTTCCGGCTGTCCCGGCTAACATCCTCAGGCACATATCTTGAGAGTTGAGTGAACTTATTGAGATATTCACTCACGCTTGTTTTTCCTTGTCTCAAGTTCTCAAATTCTTGCCTCTTCAAGAGCATAACACCTTCCGGCACATAATGAGAACGAAAATTTTCCTTGAATTCGGCCCAAGTAATTCTCTCTTGGTTCTCATGAGCATTGCAATAAGAATCCCACCAATCGGCGGCTGCTCCAACGAGTTGATGAGAAGCAAATAGGACCTTCTCCCGGTCACTGCATTGGACAATGGCTAGCTTCTTCTCCACGGACTTGAGCCAATCATCAGCATCCATAGAGTCAGCAACTTGAGCAAAGGTTGGCGGCCTAGTCCTCATGAACTCTCCCAATCGGTTATGAGGAGGCGGGGGTGGCGATGGAGGCATGTGTGGCTGATTGTTGATATTGCCAGCCTGCAGCTGTCCCATAGTTTGTATCATGGTCTGCATGAGCTGGTTTTGCATGGCCAATAGCTGCTCGATGTTGATAGCTCCCTGAGTAGATCCTTGCCCATTGTTGTTCTGAGGCACTCCATTGTTCTCCTCTTCATCATTGCCATCCCTCTGGTTGCGAGTCCTCGCCATCTGAAGAAAAGCAGTAGGTAAGAATTAGAAAATGCCCCAACTATATGCATCAAGGTATATGAAACTAAACAACTAGCTACACTAGCCTAAGTGGACATGGCAATGCTAAGGCATCCCAAAATCCTCTATTAAGCACACAAGCAAGCAATATATAGCAAGCAGCACTCCAAGCAAAAACACATCGATTCCTGAGTGCTCCTATGTGCTCTAAAGTGTCCATTCTATCTAGGCTGCATCCTACGGTCAACCTGTGGCTCTGATACCAATCTGTGACGCCCGGTTCCGAAAATGAACCAAGCTAACGCATATGTGTGCCCAGGATGTTCATCACACATACACGAGTGCAATCACAAAAGAGTATACAGAAAATTACCACAGAACAAGATTAATTAACCAAATTTTATTACACAAACCATATTATCCTCGAATACAAGCTCTAATAAATATTAATGACAAGTTCAACTAATGCAGCGGAAATAAACTAATTAAGCAACTAAGCAAACTAAGCATAAGCAACAGGGTGTGTATGCGCAGCTCCAATCAACACCACAGGCAAAGCTGACGGTAGACACGGCCTAGAACTCCGCATTATCACCATTACACTCCCAATTCTGACCTGCAACTGTTGGGGGGGAATTGCAAGAGTGAGTACATGTCGTACTCAGCAAGTGTGGAAAGTATGACATGTGGCTGATTCAAATGTCGACAATAATAATGGTAAAGTGCTGAAAAGTACGGTAAAACATTTGAAAAGCAATATATCTTATGTATGTGAAGTAAACCCATCATAATCATAAGTAATACCATAATACCAAACTGAATTCATTACCATCATCAATAATTCCAGATTTCACTATTGTCAATAACCATATTCATTACCAGAGATTAATCCATAACCATTACCAAACCGTAACCATCCCAAATTCCAATTTCCCTCTAATCACGGAAGTTGTCCAGGTGCTCATAACCGGGAGAACGGCTATCATGATAGTTTTTAGTTAACTCTGTAGAGTTTGTACCTCTTTACCCACGTGTTCGTGATTTCATCACCTTTCAGCGACTAAGAACCTCCCTTATGCCCATGACCCGTCGGTCACATTACACACTTCCGTTGGTGTGTGGCCAAGAGATCACAAAATAGCCTTTACAAAGGGATTACTAGCCTATTTAGACCCCACCGAGGTTTCACCGGTGACGATGTCTCCCGCAGAGCACATCTTCAACCAAGGGCCCCCTCTTGAGCCATTCGGATCCCAGGGTAGTCCCACCAATCATCAACAAACCCAATCCGACTACCCCTTCCCCGAGCATCCACAATGGTCCAAACAGCACTAGCAAAGCCCTAATTAATCAGCTACGCCGCACCCATACTTGGCCTCGTGGTGGCACTGTAGTCCTGGCTTATTCTCGCATGAATCGGTCCTTAGATCTAAAGCAAGCAAACCACCATAACATCCAACCCATCCACATACCAGGCTTGCTTAGATCACCCATTACCGTACCATATTTAACTAGTTCATGTTAACCATAATCTCATCCATGCATAAATAAATTGATTGGTATAGTTGTTTTCCATCCCAGTTGATTAAGCGAAGCAAAAAGTAAAAAGCCTTCCCTACTCTCTCTACCATAAATTCCAGGTGACAAGGGTGGTCAACAAAACTAGTAAACTTCCTACCATAGGATTCCCATCAATTTGACACAAGCATGCAGTTTTGCAAACAAAACATTTATTTTAAAACAGGATCAATATGCTTCAAGGACACTTGCCTTGCTCTTGCTGTTGATTAGGGTCAAAGCCTTCAAACTCTTGATGCTGTAGATCCTCCGCGGCACTCTCTAGCGCAAATCCGTCTAATCCACACAATAAACATACAAGACAAGAAACACAATCAAAGAGTGCACAAATATTACTCAACATGACATGACATGCATGATTGATGCAATGCAAGTTAGAACTTGTTACTAGATTGCTTTTAATGATCACTAACTAGTTCTAATAGATTTTAACAAGTTTATACAGGTTTGGATTCGATTAGATCAAATTTTAGAACCAATTCAACACAATTTAACCAGAAAAATCGGACTAGTCCGCTAGGGACCGGACAAGTCCGCACTTGACGAGATCAACAGATTAGGGTTTTCTAGATCGACGTAAATTATTCACATAAGGAAAAGAGAGTAGAAGGTATACCAGGTGTTTAGAACTCCAATGAACCAAGAAACTTGGAGGTAACACTTGGATCTTGATGATCTAGGGTTGGTGATGAACTTGGAGATGAATTGGTGGTGAAGGACGAAACTTGGAGGAGATCTTGATCCTCCTTCGTTTCCTCCTCTTCTTCTTCTTGTTTGGGATCTTCTCCTCCCTCCTTGATGGTGGCTCCCCACGAACTAGGGTTTGGGTGGGTGGAAAAGTGGCAAATAGATGTCAACCCAAGGGGTGGGGTTGTTTATATAGAGGTGGAGGCTAGGGTTCGATGGATTTCAAGTTTTGGGATGAGTAGAGGCCGGTTTAGAGTCCCACATGGGCTCTAAAAGATTTGGGCACGACGTCCCTAGGCCCACTTGACGTGAAACCCAAGAAACAAGTCGTAAAACAAAAGGTCAATCTCGGAGTCACGAAATATCGGACAAGTCCGGAAAGGACCGGACTAGTCCGAAGTCGTCCAGAGAGAAAATCGGACAAGTCTGGCCAAAAATCGGACAAGTCCGATCTTAGTCAGAAAGGAAAACGGACAAGTCCGCTGGAACACCGGACTAGTCCGGAAAAGTCCAGGGACTTAGCAAATTTTCAAGGATTCATGGAATATCGGACTAGTCCGCACAAAATCGGACAAGTCCGAAAGTTTCCAGAGCCAAAATCGGACTAGTCCGCAGCAAAAACGGACTAGTCCGTTTTTAGTCAGAGAGAAATCGGACTAGTCCTCAGTAAAATCGGACTAGTCCGCACTTTCCTGCATTTTAAGTGCGGTTTTGCTCCAAATCAATTTTAAACTCGTTCCTCTTGTTGTGGGCTAATGTTAAACATGTATATGAGTGCATGTAGGGCATGATGCATGAAAATGAGGGTGTTACAGTGTTTTACCTAGCTTAGCACGCAAGAACACATGATTTGAGACATAACAAGCGGTTGCTAACGCATCAGCCCAAAATTTCCCAGGAGTTTGATATTCATCAAGCATAGTCCTAGCCATCTCAACTAAGGTTCTGTTCTTTCTTTCTACAACACCGTTTTGTTGAGGTACATATGGTGAAGAGAATTGATGGTCTATTCTATTTTCAGCACAAAAGTGATCAAAAGATTGATTTTTAAATTCAGTTCCGTTATCACTTCTAATTGCTTTTAACGATCCTGGGTGATCAATTGATAATCTAAGAAATAAAGTTCTAAAGTGACTAAAAACTTCATTCTTAGATGCCATAAAGTACACCCAAGAATATCTAGAATAATCATCAACAATAACAAGAGCATACCATTTACCTCCAAAGGATTGAACACGTGAAGGTCCTACGGTGTCAAGATGCAAAAGTTGACATGGTTCAGTTGTCATGATCATTGTGAGAGGAGTATGTGAACCTGCAACCATCTTAGCATGTCTACAAGAAGAGCACACAATTTCTTTGTCCCCTTTAAGCTTAGGCAGCCCACGTATGCAATCAAGAGCACTAACACGCATTAGGTGATCAAAGCCTACGTGACCAAGTCTACGATGCCAAAAATATAAGTCCTTTGAATCATTGGCAACTAGACACCTATGCTTAGAGGAAGACATATCAAAATCAGCTTTAAAAACTCTTCCAAACAGAGACATGTTAAAAATAAGCTCACTATATGAATCTACAACTTTGCAGCAGTTTTTATTGAAAATAATTTCTAGATTTTCATCTAGCAATTGTGAAACAGAAAACAAGTTGTATTTCAAATTTTTGACAAGTGCCACATCCTTCAAAGTGTAGTGATCATTTACTCTAACCGAACCCTTAGCAATTATAGGAGTTGAAGAATTATCGGCAAAAGTAACATTCATTAAACGTGACACAAAAGAGAGGGAGGAGAACCAATCTTTGTTACCGGTCATGTGGCGTGAGCAACGTGAATCCACAATCCAAATGTTCTCCTTCCTCAAGCGTGTAACCTACATAGAAGCACAATACGTCGATGACTCAATACTGGGGTTAGTCAAAAGGCATTTAGGTATCCAGTACTGAGTCACACGACGTGCAGCAGGAAAAACACGCGAAAGCTGAGACAAAACAGCCGCTTTATGAGTCGAAGTTTGAGGTTTTCTATTCTTAACTCTTTTAGCACAAGAACCAGTAGCTCCGGAGGTAAAAGCAGAAGATCTGGAGGCAAAAACTGAAGCTCCGGAGGGAACAACAGAAGATCCGGGAGCTCTCGGGGCTATCAGAACTACCGGAGCTGCCTTTGTAGATTTCTTGCCAAAAGTTCCAGAAGCTACCTTTTCAAATTTGTGACTCATTAAAGCAGGTTGCATGTTTCTAATTTTCAGTTTAGCATGAAAGTTAAGAGATCTAGTAGACATTCTTTCCCTTTTCTGTTGTTTAGCTAGTCTATAACAAAAATCTATGACATGACCATCTCTACCACAGTAGGTACAATGAAACTTAATTTTGTAATCATGTCTAGATGAGCACCCAACATTAGAAACGGAATTAGAAAGCACTCCTGCAGATTTGAAAACCACTTCTTTTTGCTTAGGAACTGTTTGAATCAAACCACTTCCTAATGACTTTACAATTTTAGGTGGATGTGCCTTAGCGTGAACATGAGAATCAAAACCTAAACCAGTTTTATCTTGGCAAGACTTGGAAGAATTCAGCAGCAAGTTTAGATTATTATTCCCATTACAAAACCGACCTAGTGTCCTATTCATGTCATCAAGTTTCTTAGACAACTCTAGGCAGTTTGCACATGAAGTTTTTCCTTTTAGTTTGCAATTGGAACAATTTTTAACTTCATGAGATTGTAAAGCATTGTTCAGAATGGAAATTTCATTCATTGCATCTTTTAGTTTCCTATCAAGATTTTCACATGCAGAACAATGCAAATCATCTGTAGAACAAGAAGCATCTTTTAAATTTTTATCACTAAGTGCAGCAAGCTTTTTGTTCTTTTCAATTTCTTTATCAAGTATGTCTAGAGTGGAGGAGTGTGCACTTCTTAATGTGGACAATTGTTCATAGATTAAGTCACATGAGGGACATGCATCATCACTAGGAATCAAAGTTTTTAAACGGTTAATTTCAGATTCTAGTGATTCAATTTTAGCAGTATTATCCCTAAGCTTTTTGTCCTTTTTCTTGACAATAATAGTTGCACGAGAAATAGCATCACACATTTCATTGCAGGTAGAACATACCTCATCGTCTTCACTGTTGTGTTCTGCATCCTCCTGACTTGATCTTGATCTTGTTTTGCCCGCCATGAAGCATAAGTTGGCTAGATCGTCATCATCTTCATCACTGTCAAAGTCTACATCACTTGAACTGAGTTCTTGAAGTGCGGTGATGAAGCTGTTAATCATCTTGCGTCCTATGGTACCCTTCTTTTTCTTGTTGGAATTTCCAGAGGAGGTCTGAACCTTGCTTTGTTTTTCTTCCCGGGTGGTCGGACCTGAAAGGTTAGGGCATTCTGTACGAAAGTGTCCTATTTTACCACATTCAAAACAGCGTTGAGGTCCGGAGCTTCCTCTCCTTCTAGTTCTCACATTTTGCAATGCTTTTGAGAATCTAGTAGAGATGAGTGTCAACTCCTCTTCTGGTAATTCTTCGATCTGTTCCAGGGTTAGCGAGGACAACAAAGCAAGAGTATTGCAAGATGATGATTGGCCGGAGCTAGACATATCATGTTGTGAAACAAATGCAATAGACTTATTTGGCTTCTTACGTGCTAGGATGTCAATTTCATGAGTTTTTAGTTTAGAATAAAGTACATCTAATGTAAGAGAACTCATGACAGTTGATTCACGAATAGATGTTACTTTCATCTCCCAAATTGACATGTCTAATGCACTAAGAAGTTGTCTAGCATTCTCAGCATCAGAAAAATTAACATTGACACTACGTAAGTTGCTGAGAATTTTATTGAAACGAGCAAAGAGGTCATCGATAGACTCACCTGGTTGCATCTCAAAACGCATGTATTCCTTTTTGAACATATCTTGTTTTACCTCCTTGATTGTGTTGGAGCCTTCATGATAATCACAGAGAGCTCTCCAAACACCGTATGCTGACCGGAGGTGCGCGACACGATCAAAGTCGCTCTGAGTGAGTCCTTGGATGATCAAGTTTCGGGCTTTGTTGTTGTTGTCGACGTCCCGTAGGTTTGTGGCCGTGACTTGATCATTGGGTGGCACTTCATAAGGCTTATACACCTTCTCCCATATTGCAAAGTCTTGTGCCTGGAGGAAAGCCTCCATGCGTGCCTTCCAAACCTGAAAATCAATACCAGCAAACACACAAGGTTTGGCGGAGTACTTCTCCATGATGATTAGTCAAAAACACGTGCAAATCACAAATATTAGAGCACCGTAGCTCCGATACCAATTGTAGGATCGAAGAGCACGTGAAAAGCTACCAGAGGGAGGGGGGTGAATGGTAGATTTAAAAATCTTAAGCAGCGGAAACAATAAAACCCCAAACCCTTCCGGCAGAAAAATGATCTGTTAAAGAAATCGTGTATGAGACTAATCTAAACGTGTTTCACCGTGACAAAAGTGATAGATATCAGATAGAATCAAGTCACGAAGACAACACAAAAAGAATTAATCAAATCCGTCGAGAAAAACTCAAGTTATGATCGAAAGATCAGACTATGGTCAATCTGACCTACTCGAGAAAAAACAGTTCTGGAATGCTGCAAAGAAACTCGTGTATCTTAAAAACCACAACTCCAATGACCGTGAAATTTTGACAGATGATAGACAATCAAGTTGTGAAGACAACCCAAAAAGAATCACGTCAATTGGATCTGTAAAAATCGAGTTATGATAAAACCACCGACGAAAGGTAGTGCTGTCCAGAAACTCGACGAGTAAAACTTGTCTGGAACAAGTCGGACGAACAAGGCACAAAAGTTTCTTCAAAGTATGAATTTTATTCAATAGAACACAATAGGAACAGCCCCCAAAGTCGTCTCCACGAGCTATGGGCTCCCTTGCTTATATAACCAGCCCTTAGGCCAACCCAATACAACTAGGACTCCAATCCTACTCAGATCACGAATCGTAACTTTCCATAACTGCTCAAGATTCTTCTATACGCAGATAGAAGCAATCTTAAGACCTTCGAACACCTTAGGAACGTATCCCACATTCCTAAACAACTCAAATTCGTGACCCACACGAAATCCTAATATAACCAACTCGATACTTTCCATACCGAGCCATAACCAACTCAGCTAGCAGCCTAAGTCTTCAACCGATACGATCTGATCCTTCCGATCAGATCTTCCTTCCATAAACCGTCTCTAGAAGCATATTGCCACGTCATGCACCTCATGCATACGTGCGAACACCTTCCTTCGACCTTCATATGCACTGCCCTTGATTCAATCATCCTGCGCGACCTCCTGACCCGCTCAACCACAGTTCCTCCCGAACTTGGTTGTTGGAACCTCATCTCCTCCCTGAGACTAGTCCAATGGATCCCGTCACCAGCCATGACTTGAACTCAAGCAACACCTGCACATGAACAAACAAACAATCCATACGAGCCCAAGTCCTCGACTTGACTCAAATTAGTTCCGAACACAACACCATACGTGAGAACCTCACATAAGCATGTTGCAAAACCACAATAGAAACGATATCATCCATATCATCCAAAACGCACCAAAAACTTAGCAAATGAATACTAAGCAATCTTTCCAACAATGTAAAGAAAGTACGAAACATTGCAAATGAAAAGCAGAAGCACTTAGGACAAGTTCCGGACCTTACCAGAGCAACCCGGAGCTTGAGTCGGAGCTAACGAAACTAGTATAATGAAGCACCTGCCAGAGCTTACCAAAACTAGTAGATTCTAGCACCGGAGCTTACAAGAACTAGTCAACCCAAAACCGAAGCTATACAAAGTACGTCGGAGCTTAGCAAAAGCATGCCGAAGCTATCAAGTATATGCTGGAGCTATCAAAGACATGCCGGAGCTAAAGATAAAGCTCACTGCAGCTAACCAAAGCTAGTCGGACCTTACCAAGAAGTCGGACCTAGCATTTAACGTAACCGGAGCTACCCAAAACAAGCCGGACCTACCGCCGGACCTTGCTGTAGCTCAGAGCTAGAGTTGGGCCTTGATAAAAAGGTGTTTTGGTGATATTTAAAACTTTTATCATCAAAGCCAAGTGTATTCACTACAAGCCAATGTATTCAGCACACATAGGTCTTACATTCAGGGTGTATAATATGTACCCTCTTTATGTAGAAATCTGATCTCAGTATCATGCTTAGATGATGATGGTTATGTTTACCAGTTTGGCAAAGACAGATGTGTAATTAACTTTGATAATAAGATTGTTGGTGTTGCCATAAGATAAGGCATGCTATACTTATTATCTATGCATGATGATATTAATGTTGTAAGCTACATTCAGTTTTCCTCACATCGGGGTAAGCGTAAGAGAATCGCTTCCTAAATGTCTTCGAAATTATGGCATTGTCGCTTAGGCCATATTAGAAGGGGAGAATTGAACAATTGATTTCACAATCGATTCTTCCTCATTTAAATGTTTCAGATTCAGAAGAATGCATAGACTGCATTAAGTGAAAAATTGTTATATAAAATTAAGAAAGGTGCCATACGCACTACAGGAATTTTGGAATTAATCCATACGAACATTTGTGTTCCATTTCCTGTAGTATCTGTTGATGGTTTTGATTCGTTCATAACCGTCACGCATGACTATTCTCGCTATGGCTATATTTAGCCAATTAAAGAATGCTCTGCGGCATAGGATAAATTTAAGATATTTAAGGCTGAAGTTGAAAATCAACACAACACTAAGATTAAAGTGGTAAGATCCGATCGTGGTGGTGAGTACTACCGTCATCATACCCAGTATGGACAAGTTCCTGGACTATTTGCTCGATTTCTATAGGAAAATGGCATAGTCACCCAGTATTCCACACCGGGCGAGCCTCAACAAAATGGAGTAGCGAAATGGAGACACCATACGCTAATGGATATGGTTAGATCCATTTTAAGTCAATTAGATTTGCTGGTTAGCTTATGGATGGAGTCATTAAAAATCGCCATTCATGTGCTAAATCGGGTTCCTACTAAGTCGGTGCCTAAAACACCGTATTAGTTGTGGACAGGATGTAAACCCACATTAAGTTATATGCATATATAGGGTTGTCCTGCTGAGGCAAAAAAGATTAACTCAAATATTGGTAAGTTGGATGCTAAGCAATATGTTGCCATTTTATTGTCCAGAACGGTATACTAAGTTTGTAGAAACAAGTCATGCCATCTTTTTAGAGGATCCCATGATCAGGGAGAGTATGGTAAGACGAGAAATTAATCTAGAAGACAAGATGGTTTATGTACCCACTCCTATGATTCCGAAACCATTTTTTGTTTATGTACCCACTTCTATGATTCATAAATCATATTTCTCATTACCTACTGTTGTTGAATCATTAGTGCCTATTTGTGAAGATTCAACATCCGTTGTTAGTTCTCCATTGGCAACAGAATTATTAAGAGAGGTTGATCATTCTTAGCCTGTTATCACTAAATAATCAAGAGCAACAACAGCCTCATAATGAGGATAATGTGCAATTAAGAAGATCTCGAAGAGAAAGAAAATTGGCCATTTCGGACGATTATGAGATTCTTATGAGTGAGGCAATTCAAATGGAGGGTGATCACACAACCTTTAAAGAAGCTATGAGAAGTCATCAATCATATGAATGGTGTAAAGCCATGGAGGATGAAATGAGGTCTATGGAAGCCAACAAAATTTGAGATTTAGTTGACATTCCTAGTGAAGCCAAAACAGTAGGATGTAAATGGATCTACAAAATTAAACGTGACTCCAAAGGGAATATTGATAAAATTAAGGCCATACTTGTTGCAAAAGGATTCACTTAGAGAGAAGGGATTGATTATAATCAGATATTTTCACCTGTCTCAAGTAAAGATTCATTCAGAATTATTATAACATTAGATGCACATTATAATTTAGAATTAATCATATGGATGTAAAGACGGTGTTTCTCAATGGTTATCTATATGAGAACGTCTATATGACACAACTGAAAGGGTTTGTTGTTAAGGGAAAGGAAAATATGGGATGCCACTTAAGAAAGTCCATCTATGGACTTAAACTAGCATCAAGGCAGTGGTATCTCAAGTTCGATGAGACAATAAGACAGTTTGGTTTTAAAGAAAATGAGGAGGACAATTGCATTTATGCTAAGATTAAGAGCGGGAAATTTATTTTCCTCCTGCTTTATGTAGATGATATACTACTTCCAAGTAGTGATGTCAATGTACTATCAGAAACTATGAAGTTCTTGTCCTCTAATTTTGATATGAAAGATCTTGGTGAAGCGTCCTATGTATTGGGCCTAGAAATTCACCGAGATAGAAATAAGGGGGTATTAGGCTTATCACAAAAGGCATACTTAGAGAATGTACTGAGAAAGTACAGTATGCATAAGAGTAAGACTTCACCTGCTCCGATTGTCAAGGGAGATAAGTTTGGGAACTTTCGATGTGCCAGGAAGCAATATGAGATCGATCAAATGAAATTGGTTCCATATGCTTCTACTCTCAGAAGCCTTATGTATGCTTAAGGTTTTACTCGTCCTGACTTAGCTTATGCGATCGGAATGCTTGGCAAATATCAGGCCAATCTAGGGATTGATCACTAGAAGGCCGTTAAGAAAACATTAACATATGTGCAAGGTGCAAAAGGCCTCATGTGGACGTATAGTAAGTCAGACCGACTTGAAGTTCTGGGATATTCAGATTCATATTTCGCGGGTTGTGTGGATACTAAGAAATCCATGTAAGGTTATATATTCATCCTGGCAAATGGAGCCATTTCGTGGAAAAGCTCCAAACAAACCGTCAATGCATCGTCCACAATGCATGCCGAGTTTGTTGCATGTTATGAGGTGACTGGGCAGGCTGTTTGGCTTAAGAAATTTTTACCCGGTCTTAGAGTGGTTGACAACATTGATAAACCACTTTAAGTTATACTGTGATAATGATCCCGCGGTATTTTACTCTCCCAACAATAAGTCAAGTGGTGCTGCCAAACACATTGACATTAAGTTTTATGTTGTGAAAGATCGAATCCATGATCATACCATAAGTCTTGAGCATATAAGTACAAAGCGTATGCTTGTGGATCCGCTAACAAAAGGTCTCCCACCCAACGTGTTCAGTGAACACATAGGTTAAATGAGTTTAAGGGAGAACCTATGATCACTGGATATTTAGGGGCCAAGTAAGAGTACAGTTCATTTTTAAGTGCAAGATGTATTGTGGTCTTCGAGTCCAACAATACGTAAATGGTTGTTGTGATGTGTCATGCCCTATATATAAAGAATGAGAAAATGGACACTAAGTATAGTATTATGTAAGTTAATAAGTTTTAAATTCATGTTCAAGGATGAGAATGTTAGTACTTCTAGACTTGTCCGGTTGTAGACCGGACTAGTCCAGTAATGTTTCTGGAACTCCACCGGACTAGTACGGACCATGACGACTAGTCCGGTCAATTCAGTAATTATGTCCAGTAAGGATAACTGGACTAGTCCAGACCCTGACCGAACTAGTCCGGTCATTTTAGTAACTGTCAGTTTGACCTTGAAATTGACATGTGTACCAATTGAAAGGACACAACCCACTGAATGTTATGTCCCTCATAGGGGACACAACATACCTAAGGGTGGGAGGGCCCCTATTGTATCTCTTGGTCAAGTATAAGAAGAGAGTCAAGTATATGAACAAGGGATGCTTATGAATACGCACATACACACTCAAACACTCTTAACCCATTCAAAATCCGATCAACACACCAAGAGAAGAACAAGGGGAAACGCCTCTCATCGTCGTTCTTCATGCAGCCTTGCCTTGTTGGCTCGATGGCTGAATCGTCAAGTAACAACAAAGACGGAGGAGAAGGTATTAAAAGTGTTCTTGTGCTATTTGAGAGACAACACTTGATGTTCATGTTGTATTCAGTTTTCTCCATGCAATTCGAAATGAGATAGCGGATATTTAAATTTTTGGGCTCCCTTTTCTAACATATCTTAATGTCTAACATGTAGAACATTTCACTAAGATTCTTAGAGCCCGTTTGGAACATGGGAATGCAAAACGTAGGAATAGGAAAAAATGTAGGAATGGAGTGAGGTGAAAAGTAGTAAACCACATGATTTCAAAATACATGAATGAAAAATTCGAGGTGTTTGGAATGCAGGAATTGTTAGAGTCACATCCCTAAATGTAACATGTATTTATAAAAATTAATCTTTTCTTAATTATAATATATAACACATCTAGTGAAAGTACACAATGATTATTTCATTTCTAAGAAAATTTAAGTACAATCGGCCAACTTATAATAGGTTCTGGTTAACATTTTACCCTAATACTTGCGTAATAGATAATAATTGTTGTAACCAAAATTAACAAGGTTGCTGATGACATATAAGATAAATTTAGAAAAATATCAGTCATTTCACGCTATCTGCTTTTATTTGTCCTTCTTGCCTAGGTCACCACGTGTTGCATGTGTCGTAGCTTGTTGCTCACCAGCACTATATTCACAATAAAAAATAGAAAAGGGAAAAGAAGAAGTCATTATGTGAAGGATGATGGTTAGCAGACTGTGATTTCATCTTGTGCATAGTAGCTTATTCTTGTGATCTTGATTTGTTTGCTGCAAGCATCATAGGAAAATTTCCCAAAGGTCAAACCTCATTTTCTCATTCCTCCAAAAGTACATGTTTTTCCACCTTTCCTCTTGAAACAAATTGTCTATTTCCCTTCTTCCAAACACCTTAACACCATTACCTTCCCTTGGAACCGAATCCTTCATTTTTTCCTGCATTTCCCCTCCATTCCAAACAGAGCCTTAATATAAAATTGGACGACATGAACTTATTGATTTCTAATAGTAGTTTGACATTACTACAAACAAGTAATATGTCATCTACAAAATATGATAAAATTTAATTTCTCATTCTTACAATTGTCTTTGTTAAGTCATTCTTACAATTATCTTTATTCTTAACATAAGCCATACTTTCTTATGTACTTATTGAATTTGAGATACTATTGCACAAGGCCTTATTGAGTCCATAAATGAATTTCCTTACCTAGTATCTCAAATGTTTTTTCTTAATGAAAAACCATTATGTTGTGTCATGTAGACGTTCTTGTATTAATCTAAATTTGAGAAACGTCATTATTACATCCATAAGATGTAATTCTAACTGATGATGCACTTACTGATGATATAATGATTCTGAATGGATCCTTAGTTGAGAGTTACGAAAACGACTCATCGTAATCAAAACCTCCTACCTTAGCCAAGTTTTCTTACCATAAGTCTATCTTACGAATATCTGAAATTTCCCTTTGGAGTCACTATTAGTTTTGTAGACTCACTACAGTCTACTGTTTTTACTCTATTAGGAATATCAACTTAATTCAAGACTTTATTGGCATGCTTAATCTTGATTAAATCTTTTATGGCTTGACATCATTTGGATAAATGATGGTTATTTGTTTCTTACTCCAAATGAATGGAATAATTGATCATTTGAATGTAGATCTCATAATGAGATCTCTTACCAGCCATCACTTATTTAGGCAATTGTTGTTCTTCATCATAAGAAGCGACAACTTAGTGAACTTACAAAATTGAGAAGCCTTATATATCATAAACATTGCCGATGAGGAACTAACAAAAGTTGTTGAGTCAACATTAATGACCACATGTGACCCAATATCAGCAATTGTTCTTGAACCATTAAAATGGATAAACATCCACTTCTCCTCAAGAATGTTTTTCTCGTCTTACCATACTCCCATTAATCATAGTATATATTGTTTCCCTTATACTAAGTGGCGATTAAGACATTGGAAAAAATGCTATCTTATCAAAAAGTCTTATTGTCTTTCGTTTGGGTTAACTAAAATAATGTTACCATGACAACCCCATAAGTAAAACATAATGTGGACATATGTTATTAACTTGAGAGGGGTATCCCGATCGTGGTAGTCCCACTCACAATCAATTTTTTAAATATTATTTATGCATTCAACTGAGTCTAAAATACTTAATGCAAATAATCTTCGATTGTGAGATGGAGCATTCAATCCCCCACCCCCCTCAAAATATGGCCTCAACAATAGTGTCATAATTTTGAAGACGTTTCATAATTGATTCTTATGTGCTTACTAAATACTTGTGTAAGGAGCATGTATTATGGCATGCAAGACGAAATCTCGTTATGTAAACATAATAAGATAGTTTGTCAAAATGACAAACAAAACATAATAGTCCAAGCTGATACTAAATTCAATTTTCTCTTAAATAGAATACATAACTAATTTTATAAACCTTAAGTATAAAGCCATCTTTAATACATAATGGAAGGTTCAATTTGGCTTATACTTTTCCTTTGTGGTCATCAGCGACTTCAATGACCATAATCCCTCTTTTAGTATCCTCTTCTTGAATGCACATGACCATTAATTTCTTAATGTATCACTGCTCTTACTTAGTATTTTGATTGATGATGAACTTTTAAAATTCTTTTGAAAGTTAGAAGAGTATAAGAGCAGTAGCTTTTCATATTTTAGTCTCAAATTCATATACTTAGTGATTATGTTCATCATTCTAAGTTTGCGCTAACGCACAACATCTCCATTATTTTACTCAGTGGTGAGCCTCTTGAGAAGAGTGATCAATATAGATTAATAGGAGACAATAAATTGTCTCTCTATCTTAAGGAGACACTCAAACGCAGTGTTGCATTCAGTGATTTCTTGCTGATTGCCCTGATTAGTGGAGCTCTTACCGGTCATTAAACATTTCTTGTTTGAATGACTCACTTATCAATAGCAACGCCATACATACAATAATTATTATCTTAATCTTTCATCATTTCAATGAAATGATACTTTTATTCTCCATAAAAAATGATGGAAAGAAAAAACTGAGTAGAATTTCACCATGAGCAGAAATTCTCTTCTTCGAGAGACTCAATGGTCGAGATATAACTTAGTGTTAAAATAATTATGTAGGAATTATCTGAAGCGAATACTGAAATACGAATGCATAAACTAAAATCTTATATTTGTTTTCACGTTGCCAACGAGAAAATCACAACATCATAATTACTATAAACATAGAAAAAGTTTGTCTTTCACTTTTGTTACATGACAAAATTTTCTATACACTGAATAAACTTAAATAACTTAGTAAAATGTCACTTTTTGTCACGCCGACAAATATGACATTCAAAACATCTTAAAATAAAAGTTGAGTTCTATCATTCACTTTGGTTACTTGATCAAAACTCAACATTTTAGAACAACTGAAAAACATAGTAATTTATCTTTCGCTTTGGTTACTGTACCAAAAATTACATGTGATATAACTTAAAAACATGGAAATTTTATTTTCTGCTTTGGTTACTCAACAAAATTCCATGCAATTTACAATTTTAAATGACATAGCAATTTATCTTCCGCTTTGGTTACTCACCCAAATTGCGATGAAATCATATACTTAATAATTTGCGGAAGCTTAATTCACATTAAATGACATAGCAATTTATCTTTTGCCTTGGTTACTCGACCAAATTGCTATGACATTTTGCACTTAAAATGACCGGTAGCATAAAAATGGGCATTCAAAATTTCTTAATTACTTAATAATTCCATAACATAATTAAATTAATTGATTGAGAATTAACATAATTTCGAAAAAGTCCAAAATGTAGAAAAATATCATAAAAATATGTCAATAAAAATACTTAATTATTCTCA
The DNA here is from genome assembly GCA_036927565.1 of Tuctoria greenei. Classification (NCBI taxonomy): domain Eukaryota; kingdom Viridiplantae; phylum Streptophyta; class Magnoliopsida; order Poales; family Poaceae; genus Tuctoria; species Tuctoria greenei. Next base: position 152,723,257 of record JAYESD010000005.1, on the reverse strand, counting down.
GCCAACTCAATTATATTCAATGGGTCTCACATATATTCTGCCCATTATTTAATTTTCAGAAGATCTGAAAATAAAAGATTGACCCACTATTCTGAAATTGGGCCCAAGAGCCCATACTTAAATTCCTGTAAATGGAAAATCTGATCTTGGCGCATGGTCCACTATTTTCCTTGGTCCATGCACTGAAATAGCCCATGTACCGAATTGGCCCAAAGGCCCAAACATTTATTTCCAGAAAAATGAAGAAGTTCAAAAACTTGCGCTTTGGTCCATTTTTGCGGCCAATAGCCCACAAAAACGCGCACTGATTTGATTGGGCTTCAGCCTTCTCAACATTCAAAAAAATCAGAAAGATGAAATGGGCAGCCCACTGGCCCAACACTACAGGAATCCCGATCAATTACGTCGGCCAGGGCCAACGTAATTAAGGCATAAACTGACGTAAGTTACTTAATTATGTTGGTTTTACCTTAATTACGTTGGTTGCCAGCCGACGAAGCAGTTTGGACGTAATTAAGGTAAATTACTTCGGCCGCTGATGTAAGTTACTTAATTACGTCAATACTAGTCAACCAACGTAAGTTATTTACCGGGATGGGCCGTGGGCTGGGACGGATTACTTACGTCGGCCGCTGCCAGCCGACGTAAGTTAAGTGGTATAACATACGTCGGTTTGCGCTAAACCGATGTAAGTTAAGTGGCTTAACTTACGTCGGTATGGTCTGAACGACTTAAGTTAAACTGGGATAACTTACGTAGGCCTAACCTTAGTCGATGTAAGTTAAGTTTTCGATTTTTTTTTTAAAAACAGAAACTGACTACCTTGGACGATGGCGAGAAACAAAACAGGCAAAGCATATACAAAGATATACACAAATACAACAGACATTTTCAAAAAATGATTCAAACATCGAGAACAACACAATTCTAGTACCGGGCTACACGCTAGCCCCTCCACTACCTCCGGGATCTTCTCGGAGCGCTCCCAAACCCTGCAGAAGAAGCATAGTCAATCGTGCAAAACACTTAGTAAAACTGGATTAAAAGTGGGTGGTAGATCAAAAGGGAATCAGATACTGGATTAAAAGTAAGTCCTTTTACATCTTCAACAAGATATTCCTAGCATTGTTTCAATGTCTGAGTTCTGAAAGAACCCCTAGACTATCGTTCCTTTGAAACATGTCTGTAAACGAAGCCAAGCATGTACAAGTGAGGTCCTAATGTTCTTGGCTAATTATTTATCTATGACTGAAAGCATTTTCTCATGACTATCAGAAATTTGCATGTGATGATCTAATTACTTCTATGGTTTCATCAAAATAATGCGGATAGAGAAATTGTACTAAGACTAAAAACAAATTGTCATCAAGGATTATTCTTTTTGGTACAAAATTGTATTTGAGTTACATAGAGGTTTTTCATTTATTTTGTGAATGACATAGCAGTTTTCTAAGAACATAGTTTTTGACCTGTGTTTTATGTCCGTCGGATGTTATTTTCACTGTTCTATTTATCACATTAAAGGAATTGATGTCTCATAGGAAATATAAGAAACATTATTCTTGTGTAGATTCTCAGTTATGTAGACCATGGAGGGGTTAATTTGTCATGTCGACTTCTGAATTACCATCTACTAACTCATGATAGCTCATAGTCTGACCGCTTAATGTTGGGTCTGCCAACATTGTTGTTGCATATGCACTCGTAAATCCGCTGTTGAATCTATTCTACAACTTTGTAACTCAATGTTGCCCCAAATTTAGATCAGAAGTATTTATAAACTTGAGTTAAAATCTGGAACAAGAGTAATGTACTAACTGAACCAGTCAGAAAAAAATTTAGAACTTTGAACAAACTTAATTCCTATATTTGAACAGCAACATAGGAATATATATACATGTCTAGAAAGCTTAAGGAGTCCTCTAACAAGTTTCTATTCGACACTAAGGCTAAAACTCGCAATAAGAGGGTGTACAGAAAACAAAAATAGGGATAGACATATATTACCTACTCTGATGTCTGCTGCGTCGGAAGCGTAGGAATCTCCATATCCTGACCGCTATGTCGAGCAAGAGCCTTCCATTGAAAAATATTAGAAGATATATTTTATTGAAATGCTATGAAATTTAACTACGGTACTTTAGATTACTTACTGCCAACGCTGCTTGCATCTGGGCCATCATTAAGGCCATCCTCCGTTGCTCCTCCCTTGCCCCCGCTCTCGACCTCTCCAGCTTTGCCTGGGTCTACGTCAGCGTCTCCTTCAAGGCGAGGAGCTCCAGATGGGTCTGCGAGAGATGACCACTGCTGGTCCCAACGGATGAGGCCTGCGATGATGAAGTGCCTCTCAAAGGTCGCGTCGATCTCGAGTCGACAACTCCATCAAAAATGGCAAACCTGCAAAAAAATGAAAAAACTAAGTAGAAGAAGATAAATTGAAAAAGAAATGAAACACATGAAGAACTCACCGTCCATGGGCCTTCCCGCCTCCGCTCGCATATGCGGCTTGGGGATCAATCGGCACGCTTTCCCAATCGTAATCTGCCCGTGTATCTTCATGACCTCCTAAGCGTACTTTGCCTACAAAACAAAGAAATCTTGTAAGCGTGTCAATAATAGTATTAGTTATAATGAAATTGATGAATTTCAAAAACTTACCAGTCGGTCGGCTGCGACCTGACTACACTGCCTTGGCCAAGAAGGGTCACTTCCCTTGTGACCTCTCTTCCAAACCTGGGTCGGGTCGGCTCATGACCCATCTCTCGCTCCTGTAGAGCTATGTTAGTGAGATAAATATATTAGGAACGCATAAATAAATTGAAAAATTACTTACCATGCATTTAGCCAAATGCATGTAGCGATCACCGCCATAGTTGTGCTTGTCGTCGGACCCCATGCGACACTGTCTAGCCTTTGTGGACTTATTGATGAAAGCTTCGCTAGCCCAGTACCGACAGAGACCTAAGTACTCATCGGTGTTATCCTGTAACCAGGAAATACTAACCTGCACATATTTCATTTTTCATCAATGCAGTTAATATACATAGCTATTGTTAATATTTAACAATGTTAAAAAATTACCTTTGCGAACTGCTCCTCTGTCAAGTACGTGTCAGAGTCCTTCCTAAATGGACCCCTATGCTGCTCCTACTCTTGCTCCTGCTCCCGGGGGTGCCGCTTGTAGTACGCATTGACGGCCTGAATCCAGGCGTTTGACAACGCAACCGTCATGAGTTTCCGAGCGTTGTAATGGAACACGCGTCTCGCGTGGTCCTCCATGCCCGGTTCCTCTACTTGGTACCTCAGCTTTAAGCAAACAAACATTTAAGTGATATGCATTAAGAATTCAAACGAGTTGAAAAAATGAAACAGTAAAACTTACTGTAAAATCATGCCACACGGCTCCCTGATCCGTGCCGTGGACCGAGTGAGAAACACGAGCGTAGTCATCCCACGACAGGGCAAGGAAACTGTCAATGACACAGGGGTAGTGCAACTTCACGATAACACCCAGGACACTGTTAAACTGCCTGTGGTGTTTCTCGGCCCCCATGAACGAGAAGTCATACCAACATCTGCAAAATATATTAAATCATTAAGTAAAGTAAAACAACATCTAATATTTAATATACTATATACGGTTTGTACCTGTCTCCGACAGGACGGATCGTGGTCCGCTGAGAAGTAACCGGAGGAGGAGCCGCAAAGTGGGTCCTCCTCGTTCGTCGCTCTGCTGTGATGCCACCGCGTCCTGTGACCGTGAAGGCTCTACGGAACCACCCAAGTCCAAAGCAAGGCTAGCGGTAGCCGGCTGCAGAGGAAGGCTAGCGCTAGCCGGCTCTGAAGGGAGGCTAGCTCTAGAGGGCTACAGTAGCGGCCCCGCCTCTGACTCGGGCTCTTGTAGCGCCCCCTAGCCTCTGACTCGGACTTAGAAGACTCTGAGTCAGACTGCACAAAAGAAAAAGATTGACAATAAATAATTATTAACAACTGCAATTTATAAAATAACTTTCTTGTAAACTAAAATTTACCTCCATCTGCTGAAAGCACTCGTGGACTGAGGGTGGAGCGTGCGCCAGAAAGAGGGAACATTGGCTTGAAGTTAACGAGGTCCCTGACCAAGGGTCTCGTGGCGGCTCAAACCCTCTGGCTTCCCCTTCCCCTTCCCCTTTGATGACATCCAGTTGCAAGGAATAAATGATTAATTAATGTTATGTTAGTGAATAAAACGTTACTTCAAAATTCATCAACATCATAGTCATGCACCCTACTCCTTAAACCAGCCCATCGATCTTCTTCTTCCGCATATCATTTTTCATTTGTGCAAATCAGCAGGTTCAACTAAGTCATAAATATCTTCAGTTTTCGATTTCGATTCTGTTTCCGCTTCCGTGCCAGTCTCGATATCTTGAGCGTCTCCAACTCAGTCATCGATTCCTACACCGGACTCGACTGATAAGGAGTCTGGCAACTCTTCCTCTTGGTAGATCACATTAGCCTCAACTTTCTCATGGTAATCATCATCTCCTGGAATGTATAACCGCTCACAAGGATTCACCTTATGTACTTCCCACCAAGCTTCGAAGTTATTGCATGGATAAGGTAGATAGTACACTTGCTCTACTTGGTGTGCAAGAACTAATTAATCGAATCCTTTCAACCGTTCCTTGTGTTTTACTTTGACCATGCCAAATTTGTTTACTCGAATTCCACAAATGGAATCAAACCATTCGCAGTCAAAGAATACTGCTCGGATTGTCTTGTTTTCGACCAAAGGGAATTCAAGGATTTTTTTAATAATCCCGTAGTACTGAGTTTCATGTTCTTGCGAATCGATTACCCTCATCACAACTCTGGTATTACATGTTTCCACGAGAGGACGAAGAGATTCAAATTTAGTTGTACGGAATCAAAAGCCATTGATGTCATATCGACCATAACTTCTAGCATTAACCACTCCACATGATAGTTGTCGCAAATCCTCATGGATGTTGGCATCTTTTTTGCACTGTCCAAGATATGGAGTTATTAGAAAACATAAGCATTCTTATGTTATAATAAAATGTTGTTAACATTGATAGGTTAACGAGAAAACGTTACATGATCTCGAATCCAGGAAAGAAAATTAGATCTCCCATTTATTCCTTCCCGTCGAATCTGTTCTATTTGCTTGCTCGTGGGTTGATGTCTATGTCTCCAATTTTGCTTGTCAAACATACTACACAAAAAGAGAACATTTTAGAATACATGTGTTGGAAAAGATGGTGAGAAGCATAAGTGTAGGAGAAACACTTACTTGAAATATTCATTCATTTCTTCCATATTAGCGTACATGTACAAGAAAGCAGCACACCTTTCTTTTTCGCTAACGTCGTAGGAAGTTTAACTACCAACAATAGTGCCTTTCGTTGCAAAAATGGAGAGATCACTACAAGGAGGTTGCTCATCCATATTGTACCGTATTACCGAAGTATTAACATTGTGTTCCTTTGCAAAGTAAACACTTGATAAGTATCCTACTTCCTTAAGAGTAAAAGCTTTGGCGATGCAACCTTCAACCCTTACCCTGTTACCAACCATTTGTTTCCGATATCTGAGTGATATTTCAATATGATACATCTACCTATATTGCACGGGACTGCCCACTTTCGCTTCAAATGGATGATTAATTAAGAGATGTTGCATTGGATTGAAATATCCTGGAGGAAAAATTTTGTCCATCTTACACAAAATAGTGGAATCTCCTTCTCCAAATTAGTCATCATCTCTGGCATGATTTATTTAGCACAGAGTTGCCTATAGAAGTGGCTAAGCTTGGCTAACACCTTCCACATCGCATCGTCAATGTAGCCTCGAAACATAACAGGCAGAAGTCTTTCCATGATTATGTGATAATCATGACTCTTCAATTTGATGAGATTTCCCATTTTCACACTCACGGCTCGTCTTAGACTAGCTGCATAACCATCTGGAAATTTCATCCTTTGCAACCATTCGAGAACTTCTTTTTTTTTTTCTTTAGGTCGAAGACAGAAAGGAGCGCGTGGTTTACCACCATTTTTAGATAGCTCAAGAGTTTGACGGTTACAAAGCTCGGCGAGATCCTTTCGAGCCTTTAAATTGTCTTTTGTTTTGCTCGACATGTCCATGCATGTGCTTATGATACATTGGGCCATGTTACGCTCTTGATGCATAACATAAATGTTGTGCCTTAGAATCAACGACTTCACATACGTTAGCTCCCAAAGTCCACATATGTGAGTGGAATTGTGTTTGTCTCCATAACCTTTGAAATATCCAGGACGACCTTCATCTGGCACCAATTTGTCCAACATATCAGATATTTCTGACATGTTAAGACGTTTTGGTGGTCCTTTAGTGACAACGGTGTTCTTTCTGAAGACATTCCTCTGTTGTCTAAACAAGTGATTCGGAGGCAGCCAACGTCTATGACAATCAAAGTAAGATATCTGGCCTCCATGGGTAAGTCAGAAGCAATCGGTATCCGAGGCACATATCGAACACGTCAACCGACCATGAGTGCTCCATCCAGAAAACATGTCGTATGCTGGAAAATCATCGACGGACCACAAATAAGCAGCTCATAGGTTGAATTTCTACTTGTTGTCAGTCGTACGCTTCGACTCATGTCCACAACATTTTCAACTCTTCAATCAACTATTTCAACATCACGTTGAGACGTGACCCAAGATGATCCAGCCCAGGAACAAAGAGGCTAAGAAACATGAACCCATTCTCCATGCAAAAAGCCAGTGGAAGATTGTACAGAACGACAAAGACGGGCCAACAGGATGCAACATTTGTGCTGAAGGGCGTAAAACCATTTGTCACCAACCCGATGAAAACATTTCTCGCTTCACGACCGAATTCTGGGTTCAATCGGTCCAGCGCCTTCCATGCCTCACCATCGGACAGGTGCGCCATGACTCCATTGTTCTGACGCTCACCTTCTTTGTGCCATCTCATGTGTCTGGCCATTTTTTTTTTGAAAGGAACAGCCGCTTCAACCTCGGTGTCATGGGTAAGTAACGAAACTGCTTATGTGCGACTTCTGTCGTCACAGTATCACCATCGTTACTAACAACTTCGACAAACCTCAGTTCACTACATATCAAAAATTTGTTCTCATTGGCATGCTCTCTCTAGAAAACCATGCAGTTGTTCGGACACACATCAATCTTCTCGTACTTCATACCAAGACTGGAAAGAATTTTCTTTGACTTATACATATCTTTAGGCACTTTGTTGTGATGTGGAAGGGCATCGTTGAACAAATTGATGAGCTCGTTGTAACAGTTATTAGAAAAGAAGAACTTAGACTTAACTGCTATAAGTCTAGTCACAAACCCGAGTTTAGTGTGTATATGCAGTGGCTCTTTTGAATCTTTGAGAAGTTTGAAAAACTCTTTAACCTCTATTGTTTGAGGATCCTCTATAAGCTCTGGTCGTATAGCTTCCAGCATCTCATCCATCATATCAACCTCCGTAGCATCATCATTGCCTGCTTCCACTTTTTGTACAACTAAGAAGCTGTCTCGTTGCGGAAGTTCCACAACTCATAATGTGACACATAACTGTTTCTCCATTTCGGCATTTTGTACATGGCCACCGCACCATATCACTATTTGACAACGAAAAAGCTTGTTCCACAAAAGCTTGTGTCTTGGCATACCACTCATTTTAGTGACCACCAGTTCTGCTCTTCCAACCAGGATACATCCAACTACGGTCTTCGCCCATGTTTGACTCTGCAGTTTAATGCCTAACAAATTACCGTTAGTTTCTCGTTAATTTATAAACGATAGAGGAAATAATGAGAGAGACAGTGAAATGGGTCCATCGGGGTCTGCCATACACACGTGCGGGTGATTTAGTCGCATACTTTAAGTTCACACTAAATGGGCCACGACTATAGATGGCAAATTGGCTGGGCCGGATAGGCCAGCCCGAATCACGATAAAAAAAGCACAGGACGAGCATGGCCCGACACGAAAAAATTGGGTCTGTGCTGGCCCAAAGCTCGACACGGGCCGTGCTTCGGCTTGACCTCAAGCCCGTCGAGCTAGCCCAGCATGACCTGATTAAGGATGGCTCGGTCGGCACGTCAATGTAGCCCGATGAGCCCGACTGACCCAGCTCAGTCCGACCACAACGCGTTTAGCCCACTTAGCACATAAATTTAGTAACCTAAAATTTGAAACCCTACAGCACCTCCCACTCCTCCTGTTCGGTCGCCACCCCCGCACCCAGCACTCCGTTCGACTCTTCGAGTGCCACATCTCGAATCCTGCCTGTCCCCGGCCCTTCTCTCTCTTCCCTGACTGTCGAGTCCCCCGAACCCCGCTCGGTCGCCCACGGCTGCCTCGCCTCGTATTGAGTCACTGGCCGCCGCCTGCCATCTGCGATACCCAACCCGATTCTTCCCCGAATGTAGACTCCCGTCCACAGGAAGCGAGGCGAGGACCCCGGTAGGCCTACAGCGAGCTAACGAAACTGTTGGCGAAGAAGCTGCGAAGGAGGTGACGAGGCTCGAGGAGGTAACCATGGCTCGGCCACGCTTCGGGCCGGCATGGCACGCTCGGCCCATAAATGGGCCCAGCACAGCCTAACAGGGGAAAATGAGATCCGTCGTTCTTGGGCTTGGCTTCCGGCCCGTCGTGCCAGCCCGGCCCAACACATCAAATTTGCTGGCCGTGTCGAGCCTAATGTTTTCGGGCACAAGCCCGGCTGGGCTTGGGCCAGGCTGTCCCAGCACGACCCATTAGCCATCTATAGCCACGACAGAACCTAAGTGCCCCGACAGCTGGCCGCCCCCGACAACGCCATCCTCATGGCGCCCGAGCTCGGTGCCCCAATCGCACCTCCCTCACACCGGCCACCTCCAGCGACGCAGCACCCCGACGTCCGGTGGCCCCCGTTTCCGCTCTCTCCACGGCGGTCGAGCTCGGAGCATAATGAAACCAATTAAGCATAATCTACACTACACTAATTAAGCATAATCTATACTAAGCAAATTAAGCATAATTAAGAAACTTAACCACTTAAGCATAATTAAATAAACATAATCTACACTAAGCAAATTAAGCAAATTAACTAATTAAGCACAATTAAATAAGCAATTAAGCAATTTAAGCATAATTTAAACAATTCAATTCAATTCAATTTTAAATTTTAACAATTCAATTCCATTTCCATTCAATTCAAATTTGAACAATTCAAATCAATTCAATTTCAAATTTGAGTGGGGAGGGTTAGGGTGTGGTGGGGTGGGGGGGGGGGCGGCTGTCCGGGAGGGGGTGTTGGGGGAGGACTCATACCTGGCGGCGGCGGCGTCAGACGGCGACGTCGGCAGAGGCGGCAGGGAATGAAGAAGCGGCGGGTAAGGAAAAGAAGACGAGCATGCAGATAGGTTAAATTTCGTAACTTACGTCAGCTAAATTAAGCAAATTACGTCGGCTTACATTACTTATTTCGGCCATCCTCGAGGCCGACGAAAGTTAGGCTTAAATTACGTCGGCCAGTTTATTTACGTAGGCTTAGGGTCCTGGCCGACGTAAGTTTCTATTTATTGTTGTCGTTCTGATAACTTACGTCGGCGGACGATCTAAGTTACTCAACTTTCCTCGGTTTATTCTGGCCCTGCCTAGGCCGCGCCGGCCTACTCCGTGCAATCCACTAAGCGCCGTAAGATCATCAGCGGACGACCATAAAATGTGCAACCGACACTCCTGGGGCAGTGCAATTCTGAGTGTTAGGTCAATATCCGACAGTGCCGACACAACAGGGGAATAAATACCCAAATTTTCCTCTCCTCCCAATTCCCTTTTCTCCCCGACTCGCTAAAGAACGGCGGCGCACTCGACGCCCCACCATGCCTCATTGCGGCATCGTTGCGCGCTGCTAGTCGGCGAGCAAGTTCACCCAAGATGAACTTCTTGTCGCCTAGTAGCCCATCGACAACCGTTAAGGACCTCTGCGAAAGAAACTTAGGGTTAGGATTTGAGGGAGAGGTTGCCATTCTCGGTCTTACAATGGCACGCTGCTGCTCCTCTCACCGGTGCGCTGCTGCTCCTCTCACCGGCGTGGACGCACACCCGATGGTGAGCACATCGCCATCGAGGGAGGCAGCGAGCGTCGCCCTTACCCGGCCGATAGATCAACCCCGAAGATCACAAACCTTCCCAAAGCCCATGGTGATGACTTCAAGAATTAGCAACGCCCCAAAGTGAGTTAATCCGCCCTTATTTCTTACTCTTAATTACTTAATCTGTTTTGAATTTAGAATTTCAAATCCGAATCAATTTTTACTTGTTGTGGAAAAATTTCTTAGTCAAAATCAAAACCCGAAACTGATTAGTGACTAAGTAGGCTCTGATACCATTGTTCGAACCAAAACCGAATAGGAAATAAAACTTAGTCACTTATAATCAATTCGGTTTACAAGGGCCGAATCAAATCCAAACATCATTAGTGATAATCACACTTGATTAGCACTTAAACACCGATGACCTACTTACTCCATTGTCTTTTCTGGACTCGCTTGGAGATGCAGAAGCCGTTAAGCCATAGAGGCGAGGCTGTAGACAGGAAAGTCAATCCCCTTGTTTCCTCTTGATGTTGTGATTGGATCCTAGGAGATTGAGAGTGTTCAAGTGTATTGCAACCACCACTTACTCTCATATTTATACATGATCAAGAGGCACAAGAGGGGGCCTCCCAACTGTTGGTGAATGGTTGTGTCCCCCGAGGCCCGATCAGGGACACATCCATTCAGTTGGGTTGTGTCTGTTAATAGTTAGACACATGTTTAATTCACTTAATTTTGATTTCATAACTTCTAACAGACCATAGCGCAATGGAGATCCTTGCTCCTAGAATCAGTCGATATCTTGGTCAGTTCTTGAAACCAGCTCATGAGCAATTGAGAAGCTCTCCAATGAACCGGGTGGAGACGATCTTCCTAGACCCACACAGTTACTTTTTCCCGGATTTGGCGTGACACCTCGCAATCACACAAAGGGTGCCGCACAATCTCTAGATTGCAAGAACACGTCTGATAGAAACAGTGCCCACACCATCTAGATCATAACAGGCAGCAGCAAGCGTGTACTTTCCTTGAATTGCAATCAGTACGTCGATCAGGAGTATTTAACTGAGGCCGATAATCTCCAATGAAAGTAGTCTTGCCTGTATGGTTAAAAAGACTGTCTTGCCTCCTCCACTATATACCAAAGCCTGATGAAATGGACCATTTTATCTGCCATTACTGCATGTTGGGTATCACTAACCCAGTTGAAATTTTGTGAGCTTGGGAACTGTCTGTTGTGTCTCTCGGCAGCCCTTGTACAGTTCAGGGAAGAGCAGGGTCGGGGCCTGACCTTGCAACCAGCTGGACTGCGAAAACCTAGCCCAACAGCCATTCCCAACTGGGACCGTTGTAGCCCCTGCGAATAGGTTCCCCTGGATTATGCCTTCATTTTTTTCTCCTGTCTTCCATAATTCTAATCCTACACACTAATGGTCCATCCAACATTTTCTAGGAATCGGTTTAATGTTTTGAAAAATAAACTCAACATTTATTATCTACTATTTTGAAATCTTACGCAAAATGTTGAACTAAACTTTTTAAATGTTGAGCAGTATAGGAAAGCATTGTTTTAAAAAATATATATTTAAATAAAATAGATTTATATTGGATCTCATTTTATGCATTGAGTATAATATGAAACAAAAATTTGAAAATGGATTTTAAAATATGGGTAACATTTAATAGAAGAATGAGTTTGAAGTTTTTAACTCAATGAAAATACCCCGGCCGCATGATCCACTCAGTGTTTCCCCTACCTCTATACACCTATATGCTCCTTTGCATGTCAATATCTACGCCTAGATTTGGCACCGCTTTCCTACTCCTTATGCGCGGGTGGGGGAGCCTCCCACCAGATTTGGTGCTCCTTCCAGGCCTTCCTTTCCTCCTCAAGATTCAGGAGGGTCAATCGACATCCGACAGATTTTTGTGTGCCTCCTTATGACATATCTTGAGATGTGGTTGTTTCTGCATATTATGTAGAGGCTGGAATGCATTTCTGTTATCTAAAAAAGTTGTTTATTATAGTGACCAAAGCACGTAGCATAAACACCGACTATTACTTTATTCACTGCATCTTAGGTACTCTAGCCGTATTTCATCAAATACGATTGACTTCAACACGAGACGTGAATGGGTTAGCGTTTGAAAAATGGCAACCATAGCACTAACAGCTCCAACAGAGTACCCAAAAGGATTGAAAAATAGGTATCGAGGAGATAGAATACCTAAAATTAGGTCTACACTCACTTGAGGTAAACTGTGTGTGTGTTGGAGATGAAAGCTAGGCAAATCAAAAACTAGACCTCAAACATCCATATGCCTACTCATGTTGTCAATTTGTCATGAGAGTAAGCCTAATATGTGTAGCAGAACAACATCAACTTGATAGCTCTATTCTTGATCTCACAGTACCTCATCATCGTATCTCTTGTGTCCTCACTGATTCTGCTTCATGGTAAGCTCTATTTCTGTACTCCATCTTCGAATTTAACATAATTTAGGACCATGTTTCAAGCCATTTGGTGCACTCTTGAGGATGTCCCTCCTTGCCAAAGCAACTCTTTCGCCACCGCTTGTCGCCGACGGTTTTCTAGCCCTTTCGAGCCCTGTGGATCCCCTCATCAAGTTTGGCACCCCAAATAGTGCACTAGCAGCCAGTTTCAAGTGGATTGAAGCCCTGGATTGGCTTGCCGTTGTTGCGTTGCCACCTCCGGCGAGGTGAGCCGCCCGTTCAGTTGTTGTCTAAAGAGGAAGAAGACCCGGGTTGGGTCCCACATGTCTGCAAGAGAAAGCCCTCTTGGATATTTTTGTAGCGGTGGGGTTAAATCCAGCAACGCAGTTTAGGTTTGTGGCCCAGTGTGGCATCAACCCGATTGGCACATTTTAAATCCGTCGGCCCGAGTCTAAATTCAATCTTTTCTATTTGAAATTAATTCTACATTTTGATCAAACTTAGAAAATAAATATCTCCTAGAATATAGGGCAAAAAATACATAATAAATTTTGTTAGACTCCTTATGGTCTCTACGTTCCAGTGGAGCATTTGAAACAGTATGAAAGTCCTAAATTTTTCCTGAATAATTTGACTAAGAAAAAAGCTTTTGGATTCATTTCTAGAAGCTCTCTTCATTGAAAAAATCCCAAATTTGGAAAAAGTCCTTGTTCTACTACCTTCGAGCTCTAGTGAAGATTTCAGATCTATTTAACTTGATTTGCTAAGTAAAATTTTCTTTCCAAACTGTATATACCTGAAAAATTGCAAAACCTTCACAAACATTTCCAAACAATGTTCCAACATCTAAAATCAATATCTCCCAGTAGAATGCTTAGAAAATTATAAACCAATTTTTTGGACTCCTCTTGACTTTGCCTAAACATAAAACCAACTTTTGCCTGTACCAAGACTCCAGAACAACTAGGAAAATTCAGAGAAGCTTAATGCCTTAGTGAATTTTGTACACCAAGATCCCTCCATGGTTTAGCTAAAACATTACTGGTTGGACCCCCCATGGCCACATGAACCCCTGTAAAATTTATAGCATTTTTGGATCTCTTCAACCCATAGAATTGGATAATGATTTCCCTAAGTCCATCAATCTGCCTATTTCATAATAAGTCCATTTTGGGGTTCTTTTCTGTTCCTGTACACTACAGCCTAGACATTCCTTAGTCCTTGTACAGTAGATTGCCTTCATCTTCTCATCCATAGAGTTTTCCTCCTTGCTAATTTATATGCTCTTTTTCAATGCATACTTGATTCGATTCCATTATCTCTTATTACTCCACTTGCTTCTTCTTTGTTTCTTTGCACAACAGAGGCCAAGCTCTCATTTCCAGCTAGATTTACCCCTTCTTAGGATATAAGCATCATCACTGATTATATTACTAAGTTACATTTTCTTATGTGCAGATTCATTTTGATAGTGGACGTGATGAAGGCGATCGACAAGGAGTACAGCTCGGAGGTGAGGATTTCCATCCTTAAGCTGCAATGACAGATTCTCCGGAGGAAGATCAAGCCACAAACTTATTGAATTTACATAGTCGCAACCTAAGGCAAACCCTGGTTTGCATTTCAGAGCTATTGCAAAAATTTTGCTTTTATAGCACAACTATGACTATAGTCCTATATGTGCATTAGAGCTAAGGTGTTTGAATACTCTAAATGCATGACCCACAATCCCATAGAGTATTTTGGTAGATTGATAGCTCGACATGTAAAATTGCCATGCTAATGTTGTAGGGAATCTGGTAGATGTCGAGTAGTTGGATCCTACTCGCGAGATAGTGATATCATCACACGGGATTGGTTATTTTAGAGAATCATTTATGAAACTGAACATGAGACCGGGCAGGGTTTAGGGTGCAGCGGGACGTAGTCTCGGGTGTGTAGCCTTGCCTGTGTCCATTGAGGAATGTGTCGTATGCTGCCCTGTTGAGCAAGTTTGAGCTGCACTGGAGGCATACTGGTATATGGGACCCAAAAAAGCGATGTAATTTGTCCACCTTAGCGTCGAGGAATAACCCACGGCCTTATCGGTGCGGGTTGATGGCAACAAGGTGTAAATCTGCCTACAGGCACGTCACGCACCACTTGGGGACCTCCCGCTCGTAATGGTGGGACCGGTTCAACAAGTAGGTGTCGTGTGAAAGGTTGGTGCATACAACATCAGTGGAGCATGCCTTTGTAGCTCCGAGTGTGGGTGTACGTGTCATGCTATCTGGGTGTTATTGATTTGAATGACCCTCCCTCTCGGTTTTGGACTGGGTACTACTTGTTCACTGCACTGTGATGTAGCAAATAAGAGTAGCTGCAATCTTCTTAAATATGCTCTCATGAATATATTTGTATTGCAACCTGTTTGTATTCGAAGTAGCACAATTAAGTTTACAATTCCCAAACAGTTAAATAGTATAAAGCTTATGCAACTTTGGGCATGTAACATAATAGACAAAGTGTTTCTTGTTTGATTGTGGAGATCTTGATGTGCCATGCCCATGAAATGTCATATGCTACTCTAAAATGAAAATATGGATTTACTACTAGGCGACTCCTTTATGCAAATTCAGATTTCCTACATTACATGTCTCAAGCATGTAGAGTTCCATGTTTTAGTGGAGATGGTTAAGTCTTGTAGATCCATCATGCTCAGGGTTGCTATATATGTGGTTTTGCAGGTATTACAATATTGCTGCCATTGAGGGTTGTCCGTGAGACCTTGAGTCGTCGACATGTATCTCTCACGTAAACCCTTGCTGATGACATGTGTTGGTCGTGTTGCTAGTGAGAAGGGTCCATGGGCATGGACGGCTTCTCTTGTGCATAGATAGGTTGAGAGTGTACTTTCCTCTACATGTGTACCGCTATTGTCACTATAGAGATCTCGATGAGTTCCGACGGCCAAAGTTGTCATAAATAAGCATAAAACCATCGCAAATAGCTTATTTGTGACGGGTTTCCTTATTTGCGACAGTTTCCCACCGTCGCCCGTTTTTTTTTTTGTAAATAAGCTTATTTGCGATGGCGGCTTGTGGCTATCGCAAATAGGGGCCCGGGCCCGACGGATGGGATGGGCGTGGCCCGTTAATTTTCATTTGTTGTGCATGCCGTTGCAATTAAGGGTCTTATTTGTGATGGCCTTTCCTGGCCGTCGCACGTTATTAAGGTTAATTTGCTATGGCCACAGTGGCCATCGCAAATAATAGAAGTCTTATTTGTGACGGTATTACATAAAAGTTGTCGCAAATAAGGTTTTTTATTTAAAAAATAGAAAAATGTTGCCTGGCTCGATGGCCAGAATCACAGATTACAACACATAAAAACAGCAATACATAAAGAACATTCCATAGTATAGCATCACACAACGAGCTTTATTTACATAACAAATGTCACATCACTTCACAGAACACAAAACGAAAAAGAGGGGCTATACACTAGCCCCTCTACTACCTACGGAACCTAGAACATCATCGCCGCGCATCACTCCAGGCGCCGGTATCAAGCGCAGCGGAGTTTGAGCCTCTGTCTCCGATCCCTGCATTACATGTAAGTCATTTGACATATTTAATGATTTGAAACTTTGTTTTCTGACTACAATTGATTAAACAAGCTAGAATTTATCATATTTAGCTTACTTTAGCTATGTTAAGTTAGATTTGGCTATGTTAGATGAGATAAAACTAGAATAGCTAAGCCGAGTTAGATTTCCCTATGTTTGATAAAGTAAGACTAAGTAAGTACGTTTTTATTATCTGAATGGTCTGCAGCGGCGGCGGTGGCTGCACTGGTGGCAGTGGTGGTAGCTCGAGCTACACCCCTAGACTCCCTAGGCTCGAAATAGTGTATGTCATTACAAACATTACAGGTTACATATTATTAAGAATGTGATGAATTTAAATCTCTCTACCTTACCTCCATCGCCTGTCTTTGCGCCTCCATCGCCTGCCGCATCTGCACCATGCAGACTTGCTGGTATGGGATGGTGGCCTCCATCGCCACCCTTTGTGCCTCTTGTTGCTCGCACCTCTCTTCAAACCAACGGGCGAGTGTCTCCACCTGCGAGACATGATGACTCGGGCCCGCTGATGAAGCCTGCGTGGAGTTGCATCTCAAAGGTCGTAACGCCCTCGAGTCGACGACTCTGTCGAATATGGCGGGCCTACAAAAAAAAGAATCAATAATTTGAAATTGAAATATGTTGAATTGAAAATGATAAAACGAAGTACCAACTCACCTTCCGTGGGCTTTGTCGACTCCGCTTGCATACACGACTTGAGGATCGATTGGTTCATTTTCCCAATTAAAATATGGGTCGAGTATCGTCAAGGCCTCCTCCTTGTACCTGGCCTGAAAAATAAGAAAACCGTGTAAGTTCATCAATCGATATAGTCAAACACACTTACCATGCATTTAGCTAAATGGAAGTGGTTATCTTGGTCGTGGTTGTGCTTCCAGTCGACCCCTCTGCACTCCCAAGCCTGTTGGACTTAGCCTTGAGCTCATCGCTAGCCCAATACCTAGAAATGCCCTGGTATGCATCAGATCAACTCTGCAACCATCTCACGTGGCCCATCACATATTTGTGTCATTATAGCATTAAAAAAATTATATGAAATAATATTTACTACGCCCAACATACCTACACGTACTCCTCCTCAATCAGGTGCTTGTTGCTCTCTTTTTAGAAGTGCCGCACATCATGCTAGTTTCCCCTCAATAACTCGCTGATCACTTGAGTACGAGCGTTCGACAAAGCTTGCTGAACCGTCTTTGCAGTGTTGAAGTGGAATACGTCCCTCACGTGATGAAACATGTGAGGGTCGTCCAGGTGCTCTAAAATATACCTTTCATATAATAAAGGAGATATTGAAGAGATATACATTTTCTAATTTAAAAGGGCTTAAGAGTTGAAACTTATAAATTTTATTCAACGCACTTACCATAAAATCGGGCCATACGGCCTCCTGAACGTTACGGTGCTACTAGTGAGGGGCGCGATCATAGTCAACCCACGAATTAGCGAGCACCCCATCGATGACCTTGAGATAGTGCAAATGCACTAAGGATCAACAGCACCGTTCAACGGTCTATGGTGTCCTCTATCACCAGTGAAGGACATGTCGTACCAAGAGCTGCAAGATATTTATTGAATCATTGCTTAAGTAACCAAAAGAAACCAGAGTTGAACACTACGATTTTATTACCTGTCTCCAACCGGCCAAATCACAATCCTTTGTGAAGGAATCGTAGGAGGACTGACAAAGTGAGTCCTCCGCCTCCGCTGCCTCTAGTTCATAATCAGCCCCTGCAAGCATGTACTTTCCTTGAATCTCAATCGGTACGCCAAGAAGAAGGAGTATTTAACTCAGTCCGATAATCTCCAATAAATGGTGTCGTTCCTGCTGGCTAAAAAGACTGTCTTGCCTCCTCCTCCATAAACCAAAGCTTGATGAAAGGACAATTTTATCTGCCATGACAGCACGTAGGGTATCACTCACCCTGTTGAAATTTTGTAGAGCTTGGTCGACTGTCTGTTGTTTCCCTCGTCAGCCCATGTACGGTTCAGGGAAGAGCAGGGTCGTGGCCTGACCTTGCAACCAGCTGGACTGCCAAAACCTAGCCCGGCAGCCATTCCCAACTGGAACCGTTGTGGCCACTATGAATAGGTTCCCCTTGGTCACATCTTCTTTTTTCTTCCTGTCTTCCTTAATTCTAATCCTACAAACTGACGGTCCATCCAACATTTTCTATGAATATATTCAATGTTTTGAAAAAAATTAACTCAACATTTATTATATGATATTTTAATGATTTATACAAAAAAAATTTTGGTACCCTATAAATCGGGTACCCTGGATACAAAGAAGAGAAGATACTGGGCCCCACTTCCCACAAGAGGAAGCATTTAGAAGTCACCACGTGGCTAGATGCTCTGGAACACGCCTCCCTGCTAAGCAGGGCTCTCCTGCTGCCACATGTACGATTTCTTCGAACCCCACCTCCCCGCTGAGGAGGGCTTCGATGTGGCCACGTGTCCGACAACTCCAGACCCACCTCCCTGCTGAGGAGGGCTCTAGTGTGGCAACGTGTCCAACAACTCCGGAACCCACCTCCTTGCAGAGGAGGGCTCCGACGTCACCACATGTTCGACAACTCTGGACCCCACCTCCCAGTTTAGGAGGGCTTCGGGGTCGCCACATGTCTAACAGCTCCCGACCCTACCTCCCTGCTGCGATGGGCTCTGATGTCACCACGTGCCGATAACTTTGGACCCCACGTCCCTACTGAGGAGGGCTCCAATGTAATCACGTGTCCGATAGCTTCAGATCTTACCACCTGCTGAGGTGGTCCCCTGTGCTACCACGTGTCCAAGACTGAGGCAAAGCGTCGTAGGTTTTCAAGACCTTTAAACTGCTCCTTCAAGACGACATTACTACGATAGTAAGACCAAGTAAATGTCGCATGATCAGTAATAAAGACATATTAAATTGCCCTGAAAGCCATGTTAATATGCGTTAAAGACCAAATTAAGTGCCTTAGATCGTGTATAAGGTGTTTAATTACCTGTGGCCACCTGTCGAGCCTCAGCCTCACTGTAGACAGCCTGACCTTGCCATATAAAAGGCACGCACTACTACGGTAGAAAGGGATGGAATCCCTGCACGCAAACTCATACGCATTGTACCATCACTCAAACACAAACACAAAGCTCTACAGCAATACAACTCACTCTCCCGTGGAAGTAGGGTGTTATGCTCTGGTGGTTTGTGTTATGCTCTGGTGGACCAAACCACGTAAATCCTGGTGTTGACCCTTGTTCTATGCTTTCATAGTTCCTGAGAATTCACCACTCATAAAAGAAGAACCTCTGCGGGCTGCTTCATAGTAGTACCCGACGAAGTGTCGTTGCAACACTTTGACATTTGGTGCGCCAGAAGGGGTTTACTCCCAAGAACTTCAAGAGTCATCAACAATGGTGAACTCTGCTGCTGCTTCCTCTGACTCGGCTGCACAAGCCTGAAGAGGGAATGAAGATGGCAACACCTCTCATCGTCCTGGTGGCAATCCTGTCACAAATCCACAGGTCGATGCTGCAGCGCATCACCCTGGAGACAATGACGCGCAAGCCATTGAACCGCCTACCCAGCTGCAGCAGCTGCTCAACTGCAGGATGGTGTACTAGCTTTGATCACCAATTTGGCCACGAATCCAGAGAATGTGCTGGTTGTAGCGTGTGCTCTTCTCTAGAATCCTCTTGCACCAGATGCGCCTCTGACGGCTTTGGCACAATGGCGTGACGATGTCGACCATTTGGTCACCACGATAGCCACCACCCTCAACTCGCCTCGGGACAGGCATAGACCTGGGCCGACCAACAACAGGACCTTGTTAGACTGACTTGGTCTTGTACTTCTGTGAGATGAACGTGCCTCATCACGAGTGGCACCATCACGTTTGGCTTCGGTGGTTCGTCGCTCTGCCGCAGCATCAAAGTTGTCGACAGCTGATCTGGGGTCTGATCTTCACCGCCGCTATGTCGAAAAAGATGGTTGTCTTACCATCGAGCGATTTCGTGAAAGGCGATGCAATCTTAAGGGTGATTTTGCAGTTCCAGCCGGACCTACTACAACTCACCCAGGTATGTCCCTCAACCAGCTTCTCCCTTGGGGGTCAGTGGTGGTTGCGCTTCGATCGTGCTGCATCTAGGAATAGTGGAGTTGACACCAAAGTTCCGGCCTCATTTACCGGAAAATTATGGCGGGACCATCCAACCCATCAAGTTCCTACAGATTTACTCTACATCCATCTTGGCTGCAGGAGGAAATAAGGCTATCATAGCCAACTATTTCCGTGTTGCCTTGACCGGTACTACCCGTTCATGGTTCATTAGCCTGCCCCCTAGCTCAATCTACAGTTGAGGAAATTTATGCTGCCAGTTCACTGCCAACATTGGAAGTTCCTATACTCGCCGTAGCAGTGAGCTAGATCTCTTTATCGTGCGGCAAGGACCGGAGGAGTCAATCGTTCATCCAGCGATTCTCCTAGGTTTGAAACACTATTTCTTCTATCTCGTATGCTTTTGTTTTTGTTGCATTCCGACAGGGAGTTAGAGAAAGATGATGTTGGAAAAGTTGGCTAAACGTGAAGTCCGAGAAGTCACAAAGCTCTTCACCCTGGCTGACAAATGTGCCAGGGCTACTGAAGGGCGAGATTGGCATTCCAAGCCACTCATAGAGGTAGGGATGCCATCCGCTTCAAAGGCGGAGGACGCAGCCCAAGGCAGCAGCAAGAAGTCATTGGCCAGCACACCTGCAACTATTGCTGTTGCAGATGGTGTTGGCCAGGGGCCAAGCCCCAATAAGCGGTCGCGACCATCATCCAATGATGAGACAACAAGCGAAATGGTTTTCGGTCCACAACATTACAAGTCACGCCATGGATGATTGTCGTGAGATCATGAAGCATCCAACAAAAGCGTGGAAAAGACGCTCCCTTCCACCAATTGGTGGGTAAGCAAAAACCCGATTCGATGGTAGCTGAAGATCAGGAACTGGGGTTCCAAGATGCCAAGAAGGCGTTAAAGGCGGTGTACAACAACACTGATGACTCCGGCTCTAGTACAGACAACGAGCGGGGAAGGACTATCCATATGATGTATGGAGGGTCGTGGGAGATCACGTCTCAATGTTTAGTGGAAACATGTGTCAGGATGTGGTAGTTGTAGCTCCCACCCACAAACTAGCGCCACACCATAAGTGGATGAAGACGCTAATCACCTTCGATGCCTCGGACTGCCCCAAGAATATGACATGGGATGGACAACTCCAGATCATGGTCTCCCCGACCATCAACATAACCTCCAACTGTTCTGTGTTCTAGTTGATGGTGGGGCGGCGCTCAACCTCATAAGTCGCGCAGCTTTCAAAAAGCTACAAATTCCAATGTCAAAGTTGCAGCCCTCACGTCCATTCTTCAGAGTGGTCCTAGGTGTGGTTACTTCACATGGTTGTAACTCTCCGCCGGTCACGTTCGGGACTCATGAGAACTACCATACGGAGAACCTCATCTTCGACGTTGCGGAGGTCAGCCTCCCCTACAATGCCATCATTGGCAGGTTGGTTTTGTACCAGTTCATGGCGGTAGCCCATTATGTGTAAAAGCCCTAAATTAATAGTACAAAGTTCAGAGAGAAGAATTAAAAATATGAAGGGGAAAAATAAATTGAAAGGGCAATTTAAAAATTAAACTAAATTAAACTTCAATAGAGGGATTTTAAAAATCAAAATATATCATGTTCAAACTTCAACAAAATAAAAATTGAGTTTACCATTAGCTTCCAAATATTCCAAATGCCATTAGCCGACCACATGTGAAAGGCCGGACAGCTGCATCCATTTAAAATTCCGGCATGGAAATGCGAGGGCATTAGTATGGATTTCATTGTTGGATTACCTGTCACATTCCACAAGCATGATTCGATTTGGGTGATAGTCGATCGACTAACAAAATCAGCTCATTTTATTCTAGTACATACAAAGTACATTTCCAAGAAATGTGCGGAGTTATATATTGCAAGAATCATGTGCTTGCACGGAGCTCCATGGACAATTATTTCAGATCATGGTGCGCTGTTTATCACTCGTTTTTGGGAGCAACTGCACGCATCACTGGGGACAAAACAGTTCCGAAGCTCCGCATATCACCCGCAAACGGATGGTCAAACTGAACGGGTGATTCAAGTTTTGGAAGATATGGTACACACTTGTGCCATCCACCATGGTAAAAATTGGGATGATCATTTACCATTTGGCGGAGTTCTCATATAACAATGGCTATCAAGCTAGCATCAAGATGGCGCCGTATGAAGCTCTCTAGGGCCGTAAATGTTGCACACCACTCAACTGGTGTGAATCCGGCGAGCGAGTGATATATGGTATTGATCATGTGAATGAAGCGGAAGAACGAGTGCGAGTGATTCAAGCCAGTCTCAAGGCTGCTCAATCTCATTAGAAAAGTTATGCAGATAAAAGACATCGACCTCTCCACATCGACATCAGAGAACATGTTTATCTCTGTGTCTCTACGATGAAAGGGATTCATCATTTCGAAGTGAAGGGAAAGCTTGCTCCACCATTCATCGTCATTGAAAAATGTGGACCCGTGGCCTATCTTTTGGAAATACTGGCATCATTCTCTAGAGTTCATAATGTATTCCACATTTCTCAGCTGCGGAAATGTCATAAATCCCTAGCTGCAATTTGCGCCGAAGACCTTGAAGCTCTCCAATCGGATCTCACGTATTCGGAGCATCTGATCTGGATTATCGATGAAAAGACTCACACCACCTGGAACGAGACTTTGTGCTTCTACAAAGTCTTGTGGAATAACCATACCGCTGAGGAAGTGACATGGGAAAGCGAGGACTATCTCCGATCAAATTATCTGGATTTATTATCATCTCATATCTGGTAATCTTTTTACCTCCGTCTCTTTTATTTTTTATCTCGGGACAAGATTCTTTTAAGGGGGTGGAATGTAAAAGCCCTAAATTTAGAGTACAAAGTTCAGAGAGAAGAATTAAAAATCTAAAGGGGAAAAATAATTGAAAGGGCAATTTAAAAATCAAACCAAATTAAACTTCATTAGAGGGAGTTCAAAAATCCAAAATAGCTCATGTTAAAACTTCGAGAAAATAACAAATTGAGTGCACCATTAGCTTCAAATATTCCCAATAGCATCCATATCAATTTTCATAAAATTTGGAGCTCAAATTCTATTTAATTCAATCGGTACGGTCCTTCATCCAGCGGTTCTCTCAGGTACGAAATACCATTCCTTCAATCTCGAGCTCCTCTATTATTGTTGCATTCAGACAGGGTGTTCGATATAAGAAGATGCTAGAGAAGTTGGCTATTAAAGAAGTTACCAGCGTCACGGAACTCTTCAGCCTAGCCAACAAATGTGCTAGAGCTGCTGAGGGCCATGAAATGCACCCCAAGCCAGCTCCGGAGGCCAACCAGAAGTCCTCCAAAACTAAAGCCGCTACATCCGGTAGTGGCAAGAAGAAGAAGAAGCCCAACGGCAAAAAGAAGCTGTCGGCCGACGCTGCAGCTATTGCTGTTGCAGCTCCTAGAAGCTGGGGGCCACGCCCCGAGAAGCGACCACAACCTTCATCAGAGGACAGCAACAGTTCCAAAGCATGGTGTCCAATGCACAAGACGAATCGACACAACTTGGAAGAGTGTCGGGAGGTCCAGAACCTTGTTGAGCGCCACAACAAGCGCCGGGAGGAAGCTCCTTTCTGTCAAAGGGAAGGAAAACAAAAAGTTGACGAAGCTTCGGGTGAAGAAAAGCTAGGTTTCTAAGACCCCAAAAAGGTCTTGAAAGCCGTCTACAACACTGTCGACGACGACTCCAACATTTCTGCCAACAAACATCGGAAGACCTTGAACACCATCTATGGTGGTTCTTGCCACATCACCTCTCGCCACATCCTCAAGACAATGCGTCGGGACCTGGCCATGGTAGCTCCCGCTGCTAAGGCAGAACCACATCGGAAGTGGATGGATACACCCATTATTTTCGATGCTTCAGACTGCCCCTGAAATATGATCGGGGCTGGTCAACTCCTGTTGATGGTGTCAACCACCATTAACAATATCCAAATCCACCATGTAATGGTGGACGGAGGTTCCGTACTAAACCTCATAAGCTTCAAAGCTTTTGTTAAGCTTCAGCTCCGGCCTTTGAACCTTCGCCCATCCCGACCATTCTCTGGAGTATGTCCGGGAACCATTACTCCTCTCGGTTCAATCATACTCCCAGTGACCTTCGGGACCCGGGAGAACTATAGAACCAAGAAATTGATCTTCGTCGTCGCGCAGATCAGTCTGCCTTTTAATGCCATTTTGGGTAAACCAGCTTTATACAAGTTTATGGCTGCTGCCCATTATGGTTACTTGGTGTTGAAGATGCGAACACCCACGGGCGTCCTACGAATCCGCAGAGACCGCACCGCAGGAGTTACTGCACTGGAAGAACCTATGCGCTTACCACAGCGCAAGAGGAAGCATCTGGTAAGGAGATAGTTTTGAATCCTCCGAGCATTCGTCACAAAGGTTCCACCTCCGCACCTCGTGTGCAACCAAGCGGCAACGCCGACATTCCCATCAAAGTCGTCCAAATTGGTTCCGATGCTGCTTAGACTACTCGTATATCGGGAGGTCTGAACAACAAATAGGAACTCATGCTCATCATTTTCCTCTAGGCTAATGTCGACTTGTTTGCCTGGAAACCATCACAAATGTCTGGGATCCCTAGGGAGGTGATTGAGCACAATCTAAAGATTTAACCTGACGCTCGGCCTGTACACCAGAAGCCACAGAAGCAATCAATCGAGCGACAAAACTTCATCCGACAAAAAAATCAAGAAGTTGCTCGAAGCTGGATTCATCCGGGAAGACTTCAATCCAAAATGGTTGGCAAACCCAGTTGTTGTACCCAAGGCCGGTGGGAAGCTTCAGATGTGTATCGACTACACCACCTTAAATAAGGCATGTCCAAAAGATCCATTTCCACTACCTAGAATAAACGAGATGGTGGACTCCACCTCCGGGTGTGAGCTACTGTGTTTCTTAGATGCATATTCTGGATATCAACAAATCCAAATGTCTAAGGAAGATGAAGAGCATATTGCCTTCATAACCGTAGATGGATTGTATTGTTATACTGCCATGCCATTCGGTCTTAAAAATGATGCTTCGACATTTGTGCGAGCTATGTAGAAAACATTTGGAGAGCTAATTAGATACTTGGTGGAGGTCTATGTTGATGACATCGTTGTAAAGATTAAGAACATGGAGTCACTCCTTGACAACTTACAAGCCGTCTTCAACAAGCTGCGCACTACGCGCACCAAGCTGAACCCAAACAAGTGTGTCTTCTGAGTTGGCTCCGGAAAGCTTCTGGGGTTCTTGGTGACTCACCAAGGAATCGAAGCAAATCCGGAGAAGATCAAGGCTATAGAAGAAATGCGGCCCCCAACCCGCATTAAAGATGTCCAAAAGTTGACTGGATGTCTAGCTGTGCTCAGCCGGTTTATATCAAGACTGGCAGAATGGGCGCTACCCTTCTTCCAACTCTTGAGGAAGTTCGGACCATTTATTTGGCCTGAAGAAGCAGAAAAGGCATTTCAAGAGATGAAACAACCCCTCACCACACTACCAATATTGGTAGCTCCTAATCCTGGTGAGCCTCTACTCTTTACATTTCGGCAACCACTGAAGTTGTGAGTATGGTCCTTGTTGCAGAAAGACAGGAACCACATTTAGTCCACGAGTCCAGACCCCTCCGGGAGTGTCCGGAACCACCTGAAGTGCTAGAAGATCAACCTCATTCGTCTGAGGAGGTTCACCTGGCTAATCAAAATGATCTGGATCTTCCCAATGAGATCCGGGTTGAACAAGGATGAGTTTTGGACCCCTCTGGAAGAGGTCCAAGAAGCACAACCTGAAGGTCCGGGATCCTCCAGCAGGGTCCGGGTGGATGGAGAGGAAGCTCCGAGTCCTTCTGAAAGGGTCTGAACCATCCAATGCCCTGTGTACTTCATAAGTGAATTACTCAACAACGCCAAGACAAGATACATTTAGGTGCATAAACTGCTTTACACAGTTCTTATCGCCTCAAGAAAGCTTCGTCAATACTTCCAAGCCCACAAAATATCAGTGGTAACTTCTTTTCCACTACGTGCAATTTTGCATAATCCTAATTCTACTGGGAACATTGCAAAGTGGGTAGCGGAGCTGGCATAATTTGATCTAGAATTCGTGTCGACACAAGCAATCAAAACTCAAGCTTTGGCTGACTTTTTGGTGGACTGGACCCCCTCTCCATCAAATCTTGGGGGCCACAGTGAGCAGAAACCAGAGATCAAAGTTCTGGTATTCACTGAGCCTCAATGGACCCTCTACTTTAATGGTTCCATGTAGAAGTAGGGGGCCGGAGCTGGAATCCTTCTTCTAGCTCCGACTGGAGAGAAGGTCAAGTACATGGTACACCTTGATTTCAAGGCAACCAACAAAATGGCGGAGTATGAAGCCCTCATCTATGGACTCAAGGTGGCACTATCCTATGGTTTCAACCAGCTGTTGGTGAAGGGAGATTCACAACTCATCATCAATCAAGTTAAAGGTGAATGCCCTTGCAACAATTCTCAATTAGATGCTTACTCCTTGAAATCTAGAGGCTTCAGAAGGTCTTCGAAGTCCTGGATATCCATCATGTTCAGCGTCTTCATAACTCCGAAGCCGATGAAATCTCAACGAAAGCCTCAACCAGAGCTCCGGCTCCTGACGGAATATTCATTCGGAGATTGTGAAAACCAACAGCTCAGCCTGCCGAACTGAGCAAAGGGGGCGAGACCAGCACCTCGAAGCTAGCAGTCCCGGTGGCCCTGCTACCATGGCGACCACCAAGGGTCGTAGGTGCTGTCAGAAGCTCCGAGCAACCCAACACGCAAGACTCAGAAGCTCAAGTTAGCTCCAATGCATGGATAAGGAGATCCGGAGCTACTTGAAAAACAATATCTTTCCTGAAGACAATGTCTCTGGTGATCGGATTGTCAGATCGGCTAAAAGATACACGTTGGTAGAAGGGGATCTCTACCAGCATGATGCCAATGGCATCCTAATGCGATGCATTGCAAGGGAAGAAGGCAGCGACCTCCTCGCAAATATCCATGGAGGCCAGTGCGAGAACCATGCTTCTTCTCGCACGCTGGTCGGTAAAGCCTTCTGGCATGGCTTTTACTAGCCTAGAACACATCAGGATGTGATTCAGCTAGTGAAAAAATGTGAAGTGTGCCAATTCCACGCCAAACAAATTCACACGCCGGCTCAATCACTACAAATGATACCTCCTACATGGCCATTCGCTGTGTGGGGCATGTACATCTTGGGACCTTTCCCAAAAGTCGTCGGAGGTTACGGGTTCCTATATGTCGCCATCAACAAGTTCACCAAGTGGCCGGAAGCAACTCCAGTAGTAACAATCAACAAACAATCAGCAATCAAGTTCTTGAAGTCCATTATATGCAGATTTGGAGTTCCAAACAAAGTCATAACTGATAGTGGAACTCAATTTACAAGTGCTGCATTCCAAGAATATTGGGAAGACCTCGGCATTGAACTTATCTACGCCTCAGTAGCTCATCTAGCAAGCAATGAACAAGTCGAGAGAGCAAATGCAGAAATCTTAAAAGGACTCAAGACGCGCACATATGAGAGCTTGAAGAAGCACATAACTAACTGGATTGAGGAGCTTCTGTCCACATTATGGGCAAACAGGACAACACCCATCTGGTCAACTGGGGAGACTCCATTCTTCCTAGCGTATGGAGCTAAAGCAGTCCTTCCTCCGGAGATCACCTTGGGGTCCTTACGGGTCCGAACCTTCAACGAAGCCATGCAGGACCAGCTCCGGCATGAAGACCTTGAGCTCGTCGACGAGGGAAGGGGCCAAACAGCTGTTCAAAATGCACATTATCTCCAAGCGCTCCATCTCTATCATCAAAGGAATGTGCGTGATCAACAACTTGAAGAAGGCGACCCGGTGCATCGGAAGATACTAAGCCGTCAAGGGACGAACAAACTTTCCCCCAGCTGGGAGGGTCTTTTTCGATTAATTAAAGTATCCCGACCAGGATGCATTCGCTTGACAACTGAGGATGGGACCCCGCTTCCTAATCCTTGGAACATCGAGCACCTCCATAAGTTTTATACTTAGAATCACGAAGGTGAGTCTGTAATTACACACAATGCATGTTGTAGAGTCATTCTACAGAGACGGGCAAGTCCTCCGGGAGAACATTCGAACCTCCACGGGAGGGTCTGGGAAATTCAAGTAACACTTGAGACAGTCATAGCACTAACAGTGTAACTACTTGCTCGGGGCTAGCACAAGATGTATAGCACATTTAGCTTGGACCAGCACCCTAAGTGTGCCCTTGTCTCCACTGTAATCCGGACCTATAATTGAATGTGGGCCTAGAGGGGGGTGAATAGGCCTTTTCGATTTTTGTCAGATCCTGCAACACTCAACAACAAGTTCAATACCAGAGATATCGGACTAGTTCCGTAATGTGCGGACTAGTCTGTTGTTCACGGACTGAGTTGTTTAAGCTTGATCGATTAGGTTGATTCTATTATGTATGCAGCGGAAATATAGATTCAAATAAAGGTTCCAATGTTATATATTAGATTATATCACAGTTAATTCTTATGTTTGACAATTCAACGTAAGATGAGCAATGATTGTTGAAACCCTAGATTATATTGATGAATGAGAATGATGAACACCAAAAGCAAAACACAAGGATTTACCCCGTGGTTCGGCTACCACAAAAGGCATCTTACATCCACGTTGAGGAGTCCACAAAAGGACAGGGTCTTCTCCAACCCTACCCTCGTCAGATCACCATGAAGGCCAATCCTCTTCCACTAATCACAAAGGGGTGAATAACCGAATTCAAGGGGCTTCATCACACGTTGGGAGCTCCATTGGATTACAACAGAAAATACCACCAAGAACACACTCAAAAATTACAAATGAATCGCAGGAGTGTGTTACAGAATCAAACCAAGAGCTCAACGTGGTGTTGCAAGTGTCTCTCCAATGATCTAGAGTGAATCCTCAAAGGATTGATCATTGTTACACTTAATTTCGTGGAGAGATGTAGTTTTTGAGGCTCTTGGGTGGTGTGATGGCGCTAGGGTTCGAGAGATGTCATAATTGGGCCGTGCACCTCTATTTATATGGGGTTTCTAAAAGTGACCGTTAGGGTTCAGAAAGTTAGGACTAGTCCGTGGTGGTCACCGGACTAGTCCGGTGTGCTGTGTGTAGCAAACCCTAAGTACCCCGAAATATCGGACTAGTCCGACTAGGAACAGACTTGTATGATTTCACTACTGGAAATCTTTGGACTAGTCCGATAGTCATCGGACTTGTCCGGACATGTGAGACCCTAAGTGTATAGAATGACAAGTCCGCACTGGGGGACTTGTCCGATTCAAATCAGAGGGTATTTCGGACTAGTCCATGTAGACATTGGACTTGTCCGATTTGGACTAGAAAGAATATCGGACTAGTCCGGTTGCGATCGGACATGTCCGATTTTGTGTGACTTGTGAAGTGTTTTAAGGACTAGTCCGCACTGGGGAGGACTAGACCGATTCTAGTCAGAGAGGATATCGGACTAGTCCGATGTTTATCGGACTTGTCCGATCTCGTGTAGAAAGGATATCGGACTAGTCCGGTTGTGATCGGACTAGTCCAGTCCCGTGTAACTTTGTGCAATGTGTGTGTTTAATTGTGATTGAGCTCTTGGGGTGTGTTTCCTTAACACACTCCATACACAATAATCTACTACTCTTATTCCTAGAGCTCATTTCCACTTTGCTTCTCATTCTTCTTTCTTTTTGGCACTTTGCTCATTTTCCTATTAAAATCCTGCACTCATCTCAACAAGGAGGTTAGGATCTCAATTACTTGTCATAAATATTCCAAAACCCACAAGGGAGTCCTACATGCACTTTCAATCTCCCCCTTTTTGGTGATTGATGACAACCTATTGAGATTTCACAAAATATGATAAAAATTGTGATTTTCATAAAGCATGCACATATGGGTCCAAAATACATCAAGAAGTGAGAGTATAATCCATATGTGCATTCTTTATGGTGGGATGCATAACTAAGTACACTGGAACATAAAGAATGACATAATTGACTTTAATCAACCAATAGCAAGAATATATGTCATTTTAGAACAAAATCTCAGTTTTCATAAACACTACTCAAAGGATCAAATCATTGCATCACATAACCATAATTAACATAAGATCATTATTAAAACATTACAAGCCACAAAAGAGTTAAGAAAACATAAAGAGAGCTCTCTCCTCGCACCATACAGCTAAAGCTAAGACTCCCCCTCAATCTCTCCCCCTTTGGCATCAAGACACCAAAAAGAAGGATATGAGGGTCCTAATGTCTTCACTCTTCACTGTCGGTCCTCTCATCGTCGTCTTCATCTTCTTCATCTTTAGCTTGATGAGGAGGAGAAGGAGGAGGGGCGGAGATGCTCGAGCCCCCAACGCCAAAGTAGGCAAGCTCAGATGGGGTCAAGGGCCAGAGCTCAGTGTAGTTTGGGTCAGAGTCCTCATAAATCACTGAAGATCCAATGGGGTCGATCTCCAGCTTCTGGCAAATTTGCTTCACATTTGCCTTGATGTACTTCATGTCCTCCATTCTTTTCATGTTGAGCTTGGGGGCCTTCACCTCAACCTTCTTGCAGGAGGTGAAGATGGCAGCCAGGTACTTGAGGATTCCACTAGCTGATCCTCTCTAAGGGGCTGCCCTTGAAGTTGGAGCAGCTCTGACATCTTCTCTTGTTCTTGCCGGTGCCTCAGGACAGGAGGCCAGCGAGGGAGCAGCCTGCACACTCGGCTTTTGAGGCATTTGAGGCCTCAAGGGGAGATACTCCACATCTTTCACAAACCCAATGCCAGTGACTTTTTCAATCACAAACATTAAGTAAGGAGCATATCCGCAAGATCTGTTGGGAGTGCAGGATATGTTCACCATATCATTCCAAATGTACTCCGCCACATCAAATGGGCAGTCCTTGCTTATGACTCTCATCAGAGTCCGGAGCTATCCTTGCACACTCCCAGCATCTCCATCCTTGGGAGCAATTGTCTTCCTTAACACTCTGTTCAACACCACAAAGAATGGCTTCATGTTTTTGGTGGAAGGAGGGTTGAACTTTGAGTTTGGCTCATATAGGAACTTCATCCTATCCTTATCAATGACACCAATGTTGTGTATGACCAAGCAATCAGATCTTGTGGTGTCAAGATGAAGCAGGTTAGCGAAATCTTCTTGAGTAATGCCGTACTTGGATCCATGGGTCATCCAAGTGACACTCTCCTCATCCTCACTAGAGAAGTGACAGGTCACAAAGAAATGCACAATCACTTCATCATTCCAGTTATATCTGAAAGCAAATAGATCTCTTATTCCATGCTTCTCAATGGCTCTCACCACATCAGTGAACGATGAGCAGCCCTTCTTCTCAAAATGTGCCCAGTCAATCCACTCACTGCGCACAACTGGTGTCTTTATTGGGAGATACACCGATTTGTAGAAGTCAGCATGGAAGTTGCACCAGAATCGTCCATCAGCCGCTTGCTTCGGTCGGCCATACCAATTGATGCTTCTGAACTTGGCCGCCGAGTCACTGCCCTTCCCGTTGAACTTCTCTTCATTTGGGTCCCGGACCCCTTCCCTTGGAGCATGAAGTTTCATCGAGCCAATCGGACCCGTAGCAATCCCCTTTCCCTTGCCCTTTGCTTGGCGAGGGCCAGTCGATGATGCAGCTGCCTTAGAGACTGGCTTCTTAGCTAGCACCTTCCTCCGAGCTTGTGGAGGAGACTGGGCTGGCTCGGATGGTCTTTCTTGGTGCTTCTTGCCAAGACCCGTCGAGGTCTGAGGTGCCACCTCATGGTCCATCTCGGCCTCAAAATCGGAGACATCATTATCGGAGTTCGACATGGCCTCAGAATGAGTGGTATGAATGATAATGAATGACACAAGGCATAGGTGTGAACAAGCAGCAAGGAATTGCATTAAGGAATTGAAGAATTAGGTTTTGAGTTCTGAAACATTGGACTTGTCCAGCGTACAGGCACGGACTAGTCCGGGAAGACCAGACTTGTTCGTGCATGGACCGGACTAGTCCGGTACTCAAACTCAAAAGCCTAAGAAATTGGACAAATGTTGATTCTTAATGCACAATTAGCTTAGCAAGAACATAATACAGCAAGGAGGCATGTATATAGTGAAAGACGCTAGGCTTTTCGATCTACAATGAAGAAAATTGACATTTCTAGGGTTTGGGTGAAAATTACCAAAGAATTCGATTGAAACATGGAGATGAGCGGTGTTGAAGGCCGGACAGGTCCGCTAGCTTCAATCCTCAAGTGGACGAGCTTGATTTCCGCCCAAAAGCGAAGCTTTTTGGTGGAGGGAGCAAGAGATCGCCTTGGGAGCTCGAGCGGAAAAAAGAGAATGCGTGAGCAAGAGTGAGCAAGAGTGGAGGATGAAGGGATTGGGGTTTGGTGGCGGCTAGGGTTATGGACACGAAAAATCAGACAAGTCTGTATGTGACCGGACTAGTCCGAACTCATCCAGAGAGCAATATCGGACTAGTCCGTGGTCTGTCGGACTAGTCCGGCCTAACTGGCACTCTGCGGACTAGTCTGCATGAGTGGACTAGTCCGGGTAACCACATACTAGTCCGTGGTCACCGGGAAAGAATTGCATAGCCCATTCATATATATTTGAAGGTTCATAATTAGAGAATAGAAGGGAAAATCAAATCAAATAGTCTTGATGAATATGATCAGTAAGCATACAACAATCAAGCAATGATCATAATTCACCAAGATCTAGTAATTGACATAGTTTTTCAGAGAAAAATGAGAGAGTTTATTTTCACAGTCCAAAACAACATATTTTAAGAATTCATACAGGTATGCAACATTTCAAGTCACACTCCGAGCATCAAGGATATTTAGTTCATTTCGGAGTTCGCAAAAGCGTTTTTCATCAAGTGGCTTGGTGAATATGTCAGCTAATTGCTTCTGAGTGTTGACATGTGAAATGGCTATGTCTCCTTTCATGTCATGATCTCTCAAAAAGTGGTGTCTTATGTCTATGTGTTTAGTTCTGGAGTGCTCAATTGGGTTGTGGGCAATTTTAATGGCACTCTCGTTATCACAAAGGAGTGGAATATGGTTCATATTGTAACCATAGTCCTTTAGAGTTTGTCGCATCCAGAGGAGTTGAGCACAACAACTCCCAGCTGCAACATACTCCGCCTCGTCTGTGGATAAGGCAATGGAATTTTGTTTCTTGGAGGACCAAGAAACTAAGGATCTCCTTAGGAATTGGCATGTACCGGAAGTTCTTTTTCTATCTAATTTGCACCCAGCATAATCCGCATAAGAGTAACCAATGAGATTGAATTTTGAGCCTTTTGGGTACCAAAGGCCAAGGTTAGATGTATGAACTAAATATCTCAAGATCTTTTTTATGGCTGTCAAGTGACATTCCTTAGGATTGGCTTGAAATCTTGCACACAAACATACACTCAACATAATATCTGGCCTAGATGCACATAAATAGAGTAGAGATCCAATCATGGAGTGATATACCTTTTGGTCAACGCTAGGTCCATCTTCATTGAGGTCTAGGTGGCCATTCGTTTCCATGGGGGTTTTTATGGGATGCGCCTTGTCCATGCCAAACTTCTTGAGTATGTCCTGCGTGTACATGGTTTGGCTTAGGAACTTTCCTTCCTTCTGCTGGCGTACTTGGAATCCTAAGAAGTACTTTAATTCTCCCATCATTGACATTTCAAACCTGTTTGTCATGATTTTACTAAATTCTTCACAAAAAGATTGGTTAGTTGACCCAAAGATTATATCATCAACATAAATTTGACAAATAAAAAGATTATCATCAAAATTCTTTGTAAACAGTGTATAATCTACTTTGCCAATCTTAAAACCATTTAAGAAATCTCTAAGACAATCATACCAGGCTCTAGGAGCTCGTTTGAGGCCGTAGAGAGCCTTACGCAATTTAAACACGTGGTCGGGGAACTCTTTGTCTTCAAACCCAGGTGGTTGCTCCATGTAGACCTCTTCCTTGATTGGTCCGTTGAGGAAGGCGCTTTTCACATCCATTTGATACAGCTTGAAATCATGGTGAGTAGCATATGCAAGTAATATTGTAATGGATTCAAGCCTAGCTACTGGAGCAAAAGTCTCATCAAAATCCAAACCATCGACTTGTGAATAACCTTTGGCCACAAGTCGTGCCTTGTTCCTTGTCACCACCCCGTGTTCATCTTGTTTGTTGCGGAAGATCCATTTGGTGCCGATGATGTTTGCATTGGGTCTTGCCACAAGTTCCCATACTTCGTTCCGCTTGAAGTTGTTCAATTCTTCTTGCATTGCCACCACCCAGTCCGGATCTTCCAATGCATCTTCAACCCTGCATGGTTCCAAAAAGGATACAAACGAATAGTGTTCATAAAAGTTAGCTAAGCGAGATCTAGTGGTTACTCCCTTTTGGATGTCACCGATGATGTTGTCGATTGGGTGATCCCTTTGGACACATTAGTGTACTCTTGGCTGTGGCACTTGAGGAGTTGTATCTTCATGGTTATCTGCTTCTCCCCCTAAGTTATTGCCTTCATTGACTTGTTGATCATCTTGGTATATTTGTGGTTGATCTTGTGTTGAAGCTCCCCCTTGATTGTTGATCTCTTCCTGTGGTTCATCTTCCTCATGTACGTGTGGAGGTGGCTCTTGTGGTCGAACCTCACCTAGAACCATTATCTTCAATGCTTGACAGGGAGCTTCTTCTTTACCTAGTTCACATGGATCAACTTGCTCCTTTTGGGAGCCATTAGTCTCATCGAACACTACGTCACGTGCTATTTCAACGAGTCCGGAGGCCTTGTTGAAAACACGATAGGCGTAAGTGTTCGAATCATAACCAAGCAGGAAACCTTCATCGGACTTCGAAGCGAACTTTGAAGTCCTAGGCTTCTGTTCAGGATATAACATGGAGAACCGAAAACTCAAAAATATGAGATATTTGGTTTGTTACCGGTGAGTAGCTCATAGGATGTCTTCTTGAGTAGTCGATGAAGATAAAGTCGATTTACGGCGTGGCAAGCGGTGTTAATCGCTTCCGCCCAAAATCGATCCGAGGTCTTGTACTCATCGATCATTGTTCTTGCCATCTCTATGAGTTTTCGGTTCTTTCTTTCAGCAACTCCATTTTGTCGTGCAGAGTATGGCACTGAAAATTCGTGCTTGATACCCTCTTCATCAAGGTACTCCTCCACTTTTGTGTTCTTGAACTCCGTGCCGTTGTCGCTTTGAATACTCTTGATTGTCAATGAGAATTCGTTTTGAGCTCGCTTGAAGATCTTCTTGAGTGTTCCTTGTGTTTCTGACTTATCGTGCAAAAAGAAAACCCAAGTGAAGTGAGAAAAGTCATCAATAATAACTAAACAATATTTGTTACCGCCGATGCTTATGTAAGCAGTTGGACCAAATAAGTCCATGTGAAGTAGTTCGAGCGGCCTTGTTGTAGTCATGACGTTCTTTGCGGGATGAGGTGCTCCAACTTGCTTCCCGGCTTGGCACGCGCTACAAGGCTTGTCTTTCTCAAAAACAACATCCATCAAACCGCGGATGTGATCGCCCTTGAGGAGTTTTTGAAGATTCCTCATACCAACATGCGTTAGCCGTCTATGCCACAGCCAACCCATGTTGGTCTTTGCAATCAAGCATGTGTCAAGTTCGGCTTGATCCTTGTTGAAGTCAACAAGGTAAAGCTTTCCCTTCAACATACCCTTGAATGCAATGGAACCATCACTCCTCCTAGAGACGGTCACACCCTCGTTAGTGAACAAGCAATTATAATCTTTGTCACATAGCTGAGATATGGACAGCAGGTTATAATCTAAGCATTCAACATGTAAAACATGAGAAAGTGTGTGTGTAGAAGATATTGCAATTTTACCGGTACCGAGCACCCTTCCTTGACTATAATCTCCAAAGTAGATGCCTTCGTTTGGGTCCTCATTCTCTTCATATTCCACGAACATTCTTCTTTCTCCGGTCATGTGGTTGGTGCAGCCACTGTCTAGCACCCATTTTGATCCACCGGAGGAATAGGCATGCAAAACAAATTGTGCTTTGGTTTTAGGTACCCAAGCTTGCTTGGGTCCTTGGAGGTTAGTTACAATACATTTGGGCACCCACACATGAGATTTGGTGTTCCCATGGCGTGGCCCAACATAATTAGCATAAACCTTGGCAAAATTATTTCTCATTAACACATAGGAGGCATCAAAGGTTCTAAAGAATAATCGTTGTTGTTTGTATACAGGGCTAGTCTAGGAGGCCGGACTTGTCCAGAGGACCGGACTTCTCCGGACACTTACCGGACTAGTCCGATATTCGTGTGAGTTCAAGTTTTTGCCCTTCGACTTACTAGTTTGAGAGGGTCTTCCCTTCACAAAGGAAATCCTCCCCTTGTTATTCTTATGACTTCCAGCATGCTGCTTTTCACCATAAGAGTAACCAATGCCATATTAGACATTTGGAGGTCTTTGGACCAAGTATGCACTACGTGCATAGTTGATCTTCTCCTTGTCAAATATGCCACATTGGGTAGGATGTTTATCATTGGTTGAGGTTGACTTCTCCTTCAAACTGGTGTCAATCTTACTACATGTGCACATATGAGCAAAATCAGTTTTAGTGGGTTGAGAAGGTGAACATGAAGAGGAGGAAGGTTCACTTAGCTTGAGTGACTCAACTTGCACTTCAAGGATCTTGTTAGCCTTGATCAGGTCAGCAAGTTGGTCCTTGATTGCAACATTTGAGTCAGTTAACTCCAAGCAAGCTTTCTTGCTTGAAGCTAACTCAAGCTCTAGTGAATTGTTTTTCTCCTTTTCAAGTTCTAGATGTTTGTCAAGTTCGACATACTTCTCCTTTTGGGAGATAATCATGTCCTCTTGACGATGAATCAACCTCTCCTTCTCAACAAGTTGATCAAGTAAAAATTTTATTTTTGTTGAAGCTTTCCTATCTAGTCCACTAAGCATATCTTCATCATCACTAATTATTTCATTATCACTCGAGTAGGAATGCACAGAAGGGGTTTTGATGATTACCTTGCGTTTACCTTCCTTTGCCATAAGGCACTTGCCATTTCCCTTCCTTGCGCCAAGTGTGGGGAAGAGTGTAGATTTCTTGGACGCACTCTCGATTGCTATGCTAGCCATCTCTTCTTCTTTGGATGATGAGGACTCATCGTTTGAGTCCCACTACTTCCCAATGTGCGCTTGTTCGGCTTGTTTCTTCTTCTTGAAGAATTTCTTAGGTCGAGGCTTGGCTTCTTTGGTCTTGTTCTTGTTCTCCTCATATGGGCAATCAACTATAAAGTGGTTATACTCACCACAATTATAGCATGCCCGCCTCAACTTCGGCTTCATTCTTTCCTTGTACTTTCCTTCACTTGATTTTGTCCCTTGTCTTTTCTTCATTATTCTCTTGAACTTTTTCATGAATAATATCATATCCTCTTCATCTAGCTCACGGCTCTCGTCATCACTGTGTTCCTCTAGTTGTGCTTCTCTTGCCTCTTTGGATAGAGGCTTGAGGGTGGACTTTAAAGCAACCCCTTTCTTCTTGGCCGAGGTGAGGTCGGCAATTTCCTTGACGTGCTTTGCTTGTTTTTCCATCATCTCAAAGTTGATGATTTTTCCAAGCAATTCATCCGGAGTCATCCTTTTGTATCCGGGACATTCTCTAATCATGGAGCATAGCGTGACATTGCGAGGCATAAAAGCTCTAAGGATGAGCTTTACCACCTCGTGGTCATTCCACTTCTTGCTCCCATATGATCGAACTTTGTTGATGATTGTCTTCAATCGATTGTACATATCTTGGGGTGACTCGTCTTCCTCAATTGCGAATCTTCCTAGTTCGCCTTCGATCATCTCAATCTTTGCTTCACGCACATGTCGGTCACCTTCATGTGCAGTTTGCAGCGTATCCCAAATATCCTTAGAAATTTCAAGTCCATCCACCTTGGTGAACTCGTCCCGACTGAGTGAGGAGGTGATTACAGCTGCGGCTTGAGCATTTCTATGAATGTCCTGCTCTTGGCTTGGGGTGAGCTCTTCGTCGTCATCCGGAATGTCTATCCCTGTGCATACAACATGCCATAGACTTGGATTGAGAGAAATCAAATGCATTTTCATATTCTGCCTCCACATTGAATAATCACTTCCATCGAAGTGTGGGGCTTTTCCAAGTGGGATGGATAAGTAATGATTGTTATTGGAATTTAGACGATCATAGTTAAAAGGATATCGGGAGTAGTCAGTGCGACTACTCCCCTTCTTCTTCTCTTCAACTTTCACTTTCCCTTTGGAAAGTGCCTTCTTTCTATGGAGCGCCTTTAGCTCCAGTGTCTCCTCATCGTCGTCCTGGAAGTCTTGAA
This sequence comes from Tuctoria greenei, assembly GCA_036927565.1. Taxonomy (NCBI): domain Eukaryota; kingdom Viridiplantae; phylum Streptophyta; class Magnoliopsida; order Poales; family Poaceae; genus Tuctoria; species Tuctoria greenei. The sequence continues at coordinate 152,684,490 of JAYESD010000005.1, read as the reverse complement.
TGGATTTGAGGTACTTTTCCACTTTTTGAGTCTTGTCATTGTTAACCTCTTCTTGGTTGTTGATTTAGTGGATGTCTTTCATCTCCGACATGATCTCTTAGAGTGATTAGACTCTTTCTTGAAGAACCTTGCTCTGATACCAATTGAATGTGGGCATAGAGGGGGGGGGGGGGGGTGAATAGGCCTTTTCGATTTTTGTCGGATCCTGCAACACTCAACAACAAGTTCAATACTAGAGATATCGGACTAGTCCAGTAATGTGCGGACTAGTCCGGTGTTCACGAGCTGAGTTGTTTAAGCTTGATCGATTAGGTTGATTCTTTTATGTATGCAGCGGAAATATAGAATCAAATAAAGGTTCCAATGTTATATATTATATTATATCACAGTTAATTCTTATGTTTGACAATTCAACGTAAGATGAGCAATGATTGTTGAAACCATAGATTATATTGATGAATGAGAATGATGAACACCAAAAGCAAAACACAAGGATTTATCCCGTGGTTCGGCTACCACAAAAGGCAACCTACATCCACATTGAGGAGTCCACAAAAGGACTGGGTCTTCTCCAACCCCACCCTCGTCAGATCGCCACGAAGGCCAATCCTCTTCCACTAATCACAAAGGGGTGAATTACCGAATTCAAGGGGCTTTCTCACACGATGAGAGCTCCCTTGGATTACAATAGAAAATACCACCAAGAACACACTCAAAAATTACAAATGAATCGCAGGAGTGTGTTAGAGAATCAAACCAAGAGCTCAACGTGGTGTTGCAAGTGTCTCTCCAATGATCTAGAGTGAATCCTCAAAGGATTGATTGTTGTTGCACTTAATTTCATGGAGAGATGTAGTTTTTGAGGCTCTTGGGTGGTGTGACGGCGCTAGGGTTCGAGAGATGTCATAATTGGGCCGTGCACCTCTATTTATATGGGGTTTCTAAAAGTGACCGTTAGGGTTCAGAAAGTTTGAACTAGTCCGTGGTGGTCATCGGACTAGTCCGGTGTGCTGTGTGTAGCAAACCCTAAGTACCCCAAAATATCGGACTAGTCCGGCTAGGAACGGACTTGTCCGATTTCACTGCTGTAAATCTTCGAACTAGTCCGATAGTCATCGGACTTGTTCGGACATGTGAGACCCTAAGTGTATAGTATGACAAGTCCGCACTGGGGGACTTGTCCGATTCAGATCATAGGGTATTTCGGACTAGTCCATGTGGACATCGGACTTGTCCGATTTGGACTAGAAAGAATATCGGACTAGTCTGGTTGCGATCGGACTTGTCCGATTTTGTGTGACTTGTGAAGTGTTTTGAGGACTAGTCCGCACTGGGGAGGACTAGTCCAATTCTAGTCAGAAAGGATATCGGACTAGTCCGATGTTTATCGGACTTGTCCGATCTCGTGCAGAAAGGATATCGGACTAGTCCGGTTGTGATCGGACTAGTCCTGTCTTGTGTAACTTTGTGCAATGTGTGTGTTTAATTGTGATTGAGATCTTCGGGCGTGTTTCCTTAACACACTCCATACACAATAATCTACTACTATTCTTCCTCGAGCTCATTTCCACTTTGCTTCTCATTCTTCCTTCTTTTTGGTACTTTGCTCATTTTCCTATTAAAATCCTGCACTCATCTCAACAAGGAGGTTAGGATCTCAATTGCTTGTCATAAATAATCCAAAACCCACAAGGGATTCCAAGATGCACTTTCAATAATGAAAGGCATTGTTGCGTGAAAACAGACTCCACGTGCATTTACCTTTTGTGCAAGGCTCAATATATCAAATTTTTACCCCACTTGTCTATAATGAAATTGTGCAAATCATTTTGAGCTTTGTTCCAAGTAATTCACATGCATTACAAGCCTTATTGATAGTCCTTTTGGATCCTAACATTGCTACATAGTGTACTTGCCTGAATGCCAAGCCAACATAGGTCCGGAGTGTGCTATCGTCTTAGCCTAGTTCTGCACCCTAAGTACGCCGCTCTACCTACAACCCGGCAGGCCTCATTAGGGTGAGTACAAAAAAAGCATGCAGATCCAGAAAGATTATATCAAAATGCTCGTATCATGTTGAGTTTCTTCGGATCTAAAGTCCAAATAAGAATGATAAGTAACAACAAATTTATAGACAAGAGGACAAATTTTACTTTTTCTCTTGCCTTTAATGTGTAGGAAAAGCAAAAACTCATAACGATGGTGGATAACGCTGTAGCTACTAAGCTCGGACATTCTCCGAAAAGGGTCCGTCGTCAATGTCTAGTACGCTAACAGTAGAAGACATCGGAGCTACAAAGCTCCGACCATCTCAGGGGGCCTGTTTTCAACGTCTCAAAATTTATGACTTTGGACCTAAAATCTACAAGTGTGAAGCATTCAAGTCATCAACATACTGCCATAACCTTTGGTATGTGTATACACTTCAATTGTACACATGTACCAGGGTCCAACATGTTACGGCACAGTATATTGAATACAAAGTGAAATTCAAGCCAGAAAGGAGGATTTCATTAATCAAAAGTACAGGATTACAAAATCTGGTTACAAGGGGTAAAAGAAGAAAAATCCTAGCCTCTGGAGGATCTAAGTCCTGTGGAAAAACGAAGTAACCTTCTCAGCAGCTTCTTGGACACTAGCTCTGGCGGCATCCTCTTCCTCGACGATGATTCCTTCAAAGACTGGATGAAGGGAGAACTGGGGGTCTCGGCTTTTGTAACACGCCAAGACATACTCAGCGACATTCTTGGCCAAGGATTTACCCTCCGTCTTCAGCTGATCGGCGATGGCGTCACCCATCACGTCGAGTTTGATACCAGCAGAGCCAAGTGCCGCTAGCATCTCGTCCAGCTCCTGCGCTTGGTCCTCTAGCCGTACTGGACTGAAACCTAGAGGCAAAAGCGCCCTGTCCGCACGCCTCAGGAAGTCCCATACAATCAAGGACTCAGTCGCCTTCGAGCTCCGTAGCTCTTCCTGTGACTTCCGGGCAGCCGCAAGCTCCAAACCTTCACGGGCAATGCGCTCAGCCAACATAGCATGCTGCTGCATGCTCTCAGCAACTTTCTTTTCCCGGTCGGCCAACTCCATCTCCCGGAGGTGAATGCGTTTCCGCCTTTCAGCAAGGTCTTTCTCCCTGCCTTTAGCTCTCTCCTCTCTAGTGGCAACGTCAGACTCTCTTTTCGAGAGCTCTTGCCTCACCTTCCAGTTCTTCTTCCTCTCTTCCTCCTTCCACAGATCCAGCTTTTTGCTGCGATATGCCAAATTTTTCTCACCCAGAGTCAACTTCTGGGTGACCTCCACCCCTCTCCTTACCACATCCTCCCGCTGCCCCAGGTGTTTTTCCTCCCTCGCCTCCAGGTCCACTCGACGCTTCATGAGAGTTTCATTCAATTCATTGAGCTTTTTGTAATGCTCGTCAGTGGCATGACGTCTCTCCTTGGCTTGCTCCAGGATTTCCCTGGAGTTAGCATCGAGCGCTCGAATGGCGGCTTCCTTCTCTTCCATCAATTTATACGAGTATTCTATCTGGGCTTTCTCCCCCTTGATCCATTCCTTTTGGTCAGTCAGCCTCGTCTGACCAAGCCTGGTCTCAAAATGGAGTATGTTGCGCCAACGCCTCAAGGTGTTGTGCTCCTCCTCCAAGGCTTTGCTCTCATGATCGAAGGCAAGCTGGACCTGTCGAAGACTTGAGCAGGCGTTGTCTATGGACAACGCTAGAGGGATAGGTTCTGGGCCTGCTAGGACCTTTTCCGCAGGATCAAAAGGGTTTTGCATCACAAAAATTGGGTCCCACACTACAATAGTGGTTCCCTAGACTCCTGCAGCGCTAGGGCTGCTCTCCTGGAGCCCTTCAGCGATAGCAGAAGAACCCACTGGGGAACTTCCACCTTCAGAGCAGTTGAAGGCACCGCTTCAGGTTCTTCAATTGACGGCTCCGAAGTTGGAGGACCTGTCGCAAGTTCTGCAGGCTGCTCTAGCTCCGGCCCAGGTACCTCTGGGACCACCACCTATGGAGCATCAGCTGGAGCTACGGCTGGGGCCTCAACCACCGCTGGCACTTGCTCTGACACAGCGACTACCTTTGGCTCTACCGCTGGACCTTCAACCACCTCTGTCTCAGCCGCCGAACCTTCTACCACTTTCGGCCCAGCCGCCAGATCTTTAACCGTTTCCGGCACAAGGGCCGGAGCTTAGGTGATTTACAGCTCAATAGCCGGGGCTTCAGCTACTTCTGGCTCAGCAGCCAGGGCTTCGGCAACTTCCAGCTCGAAAGCCGGAACTTCTGGCATCACCAGTGCTGGAGCATCAGCCTCCGCCGTCAGGGGTACATCTTCAACTTTTCTCCTGTGGTCCGGCACTACCACAGGAGCTTCAGGTGAGGACTCCAAGCCAAGCTCACGACAGCTGGCGCCGGAGCTGCCGCGACTTCCGCCTCCGCTTGACGAGGAGGCTCAGCGCTCAAAGCCGGAGCTTCAATAGGTACAGCCCCAGCCATTGCAACAGGCACTGAAGCTCCGGGTCCTTTCTTTGGCACCCTAGACAAAAAGGGAAGAGAAGATTAAGAACACATAAAAAACAATACTAGCATTTTAGGGTGAGCAATCAATGTTTACCTCGGGATGCTACCACCCCAGTCATCTCGGAACCTCTTCTTCTGAGGCCCAGAACTAGAGCCCACCAAATCTGGTGAGACAACTACTTTGGACCTCAGTTGAGGAACGCTCGCAGTCGCTAGAGTCCTTTTGGCAGGAGCTTCCCTTCGCTGGAAGAACCCCCGAACTTGGAACTTCTGGCCGGCACTGAGGCCGGGGTCGCCTGCCCGGAGATTACACCTTGAATACGTTTGCACTAGAGTATGGGTAGCTACAGAAGACCTACCCATCCATGGAGAAGCAGCCGTCGTGGAAGGAGCAGGTCTGACGGACCTTCCGTAAGCGTGCTTCAACTTCCTCTTGTGGCTGGAGGGCTCAACTGGCTCTTTGCCCTTGTCCTTGCTGATGTCTTCAGACTTTCGGCTTGGAGCGGAAGCAAGACCACCCTCGGAAGCTTCGGGAATCACCAATCTTGTGGTCGGACGCCTCTCTACCTCGACAAGGTTGTCAAGCACCGGCATGCTCCTCCAGAGCTCCCTACTGAACTACGCCTCCATGTTCAGGGGGTGGAAGGCTGCTTGTGGAGCCAAGTTGTCGCCGTTGACATTAATCCCATGCTGGAATTTCTTCAAATGAAACTCCAAGTATTCATCATCCAAGTTGGATTTCGGACCGGTTGCAATCCGGTAGTCATCCATCACACTGTTGAGGGCCCACGCAAGCTTCTACCTCTTCTTCAGTGGAGCCCACCTGTTGACCAGGAAGTTGCAGAAGACCACTTGGGGGTCACTCCACCTTCCACGCACTCGCGGATCCTGGTAAAAATAGGGTTGAAGGCATCTGATAGCACCAGAACCACACTCCAAGCATCAGTTTCAACATTGGGAGACCTTCGGGAAGCTCTAATTTCTCGTGCTCCTCTGCCATAACGATAATCCAATCCTTCTTCTAGTTGTCCCGCTTGCTGGAAGGAAACAACTTCAAGTATTTGTAGGGGCAGTTCTTGCACTTCACAAAATAGTAGAAGCCAAGAAACTCAGACCCCTTTTCAGTGGTGTGGATGGTGAAGAAGGTGCAGAAAAGCTCGACATAGGGGGGAATACCCACCAACATCTCGCATAAGTGGATGAATGTCAGCACAAGAAAAAGAGAATGGGGGTCAAGCTGGTACAACTACAGACCATAAAAGTCTAGCAGCATCAAGAGGAAAGAAGAGAAAGGTGGAATGAATCCCACCATGGCGTACGCTGTGAAGTACACCATATCGACATCGCGCTCCTTCTTTAACGGGAGCTTGCTGACATGGACCAAATGATTGAAGGAGTCGCTGGACCACCCCATGTCAGTCCGGACCTCCTTCAGATCATCATCGCTCTTGAGGCGGCTCTTGGGGAGACCCAACTCCATCACGGCAAAGCGGTGCAAAGGAAGGGAAGCTAGGTAGAGTTTGCGAGGCTCTGAGCGCAAAGATGATTGAAGGCGTAAGGAGTCCTCAAAATACGCGCACTTTCCTTCTTAAGTAAGCCTCTGCGATGCTTGGATGGAAACCACAGTGAGATCGAAGGCTCTTTTCAGAAATCTACCCCGTCAGTGACGAGTGGGCCTAGGGCCACCCCGACGAAGAGATCGAGGTCCTTACCCAAGGCCAACCATTGCAATGATGAGTGGCGGGAAAACCAAAGTTGGATCTCTCACAGGGCACGCAGAATCGATACGGTTTTCTTATTTGGAACTGGTGACCTTCAATTGAGTGAGATCCGCACTCAAAGATCTCTTCTGCCGTATTCATAACAAACCACGCGTCAAAGGTTCACTTCCGGACCGTCACTGTATCGACACATTAGAGGACTTTTGAAAATCGAAGCGCAGGAATCGAGAATGGCCCCACTTCCGGTAGAACAACTCAAGCCAAAGGGTTTCTCCTAGAGGTGGGCCTGGGGCCACTGTCGGTACCATACGTATCGGGTACCCAACGATACCGCAAGAAGTGCAAGAAAGTTCCACCCGTCAGAGTCGAAGGCCCTTGCAGGTCCCACATGTCACGTTGCACCAGACCCGCTCCCCTCACATGGCTGGCTCCCGGGTTAACACGTGTAAAATAAGACCGGAACAAAACTCCCAACCAAGGGAAGCTCCGGCGACTACACATGTACAACAGCCCCATACCTAGGCCTCGTCAGAGAAGAGCTCCGGTACCGACACGTATACAGCGAGCCCGGACCTACCCTCCCGCAAGGGAAAGCTCCGGAGCTGCCACGTGTGGAGCCTCCGGACCTTCATCGCCAACAGAAATACAAGCAGATCACGTTTGTTACAAACATTCTAGGACATTTAAAGTAGCAGTTATAAGACCTGATAATGTGTCATTAATGCCATATTAATGACACACGATCAGTGCACCCTTAATAGGGATAACGCTGCCATGAAGGCACGTTACCACACTATTAATTATACTTTAAACTCTTTAGACAGTGTATTAGGTCATTAAGCACGCCAGGGCAACATGTCGTGCCAGGCCAGCTTTGTAACGGTCAGTTCTAAGAACTATAAAAGGACCGCACAGCACGAATATCAGGGTACAATCTGATCTGATTGGACCTGATCCTAGCCAACATACTCACTCAATATAATTACACAAACCCCGTGGAGTAGGGTGTTACGCTCAGGCGGCCCAACAACGTAAATCCCTGAGGTCATCATCTTGATCTTGATCTTTGTGTGCCCCAACTACAAAAGAACCTCCGCGGGCTGCTTCTCGGCAGGTCCGGGGAGGTGTCGTATCAAACACTTCGACAATACCTTTTAGCCACAAAGGAATAACTTACACCTAATGATGGTGGCAATTTCCTTGAGCTTGAAAGAGTGCTTAGAATAGTTGAGAGCATAATGCTCTCACATATTCGTAGCAACCCATTGGTTGCTCACGGAGGGTTTCCATGTCAAATCTCTGGCCTCGTATAGTTATGGTTGACCTTCGGGCTTAATTTCCGATAGGTAGCAACCATCCTAATTTACTTCTTGTCCAAGAGATATCGAAATGGAATCCTCTTAGGGTTTCGAACAATCGGATATTTGAATACCTGCATAGTTATTTTACTCCTACAAACTTCCTCTCATGATAGAGAGGAATGGTTAGCTCCCGATACTTTTACAAATGAATTTTTGGGTTAGGTAACCAAATCTTCATTTGTACATACGAGGAAGAACAAAATCAAAGATGCAGTGGGTCATTTCAAGTGTATTCATGAACAATGTATGAATCATTGAGAGGAGTGGGGCTTTATAGATAAATCAATTTGCACATTTTTCTAAAGCTCCTACTCATAGCAATGCAAGTGACATAAATACACTATATGGATCCTTTCATCTTGTAAATTTTCTAACCATTATATATTTTTACACAAGAGCAAATGTTTATCATTTAGGTCATCGCAAATAAGATTCTCAATTTTATCCTACTGAACATTTTTACTTTCTTGATTAGGAATTTGAAATTTAGGGATCCATGCATGAATGAGTTTCAAATCCAAATTATGGACATCACTATTCCTAGATTTGCTACATATGAATTCAACCATTAAGTCATTCTATAAGCATTACCTAAGCAGAAAATGTCTAAGTCAATTTTAGCAATGCTTATTAAATTCTAGGTACTTGTTTAAATTTATTCCCAAGTAAGGTGACATTCCTTTTTGATGAATCAAAAAGAGTAATGTCAACACTTAATCTCGTGAGGATGCATAAGAATTGAATGATGAGAAGGTGTAAACATTCCTTACAAATGTAAGCAAAATTCATTCAATCCTAATGTAGTTCAAACGACGGAAAAATTTGAATGTGTACCTCAATTGAAGAGAACTCTTGGTTGAAGGTCGTTGTGTGAGAAACTCACGACCATGGATTTTGGTGTAGCGTTCATGTCAAATGTCTCCTGCCAAGTTGAGGTTGGAGTTGAATGAGCTTCATCTTGATTCTTCCATTGGGCCCCCATTTTTAGCATACCTCCACCATGAACTCAAAATGAGATTGATGGATATGCGCTTGACGAGGCCTTCCAACCTCTTTACAATTCTTGCTCTGGCTGCACTAAAATCATGAACAAACAAAACAACTTGAAATTGGGTTACGTTAGCTAAAAAGCATGATGCACCCTTTGTCAAATTGTTTTGCCCAACTTGAAATAACTTGCAAATGCATTGAAAATTTAAGGGAAATATTTTTCGTTTGTATTAGGAAGATGAATTCAAGTGGTTACACCCAAGGTTCATATGCAAATAAATTTATTTCCTAATTCAAAATTTTAGTTTTATGACTATTGAAAATATTACTTTCCAACATTCATGTGTGAAATTTCAAATATGCTAAATGCAAATGCAAAGATTTGATGGGAAATCCAAAAATGCAGTTGGGGAATTAAATATGAGATAACTACCAATTAACCTATTGCCCAGGACTATCGAATTTATGAAGTCCGATGAGTGGGACTTACCTCAGTCCTGTTTGGTTCGATGATTTGTTGTCCAATCCCGGAGTTGAAGATGTGGACACCTTCTCTTGATTGACATGCCAAATCTCCCATGGCATGCTAGTTGGACATGTGGACCGTATGATGATACTAGCCTCCCCGTCATCTTGATGAAGACTTGTTGATGTATTGATGGCTTTCTCCTTCTTGAAGACATTCTTCTTATGAGCATGGTGAGGCTTGTCCTTATTTAGGAGTATCACTTCGACCTTCTTGATATTCCTTAAGGTCAACCCATACTTGATCATGGATCAAAAGCTCCTTGGGCATGATGACATGTGGACTCCAAAATCAAACAAGAAACGCTTCATCCACAATGTCAATTGCCCTAGGTTGCATGGGCTTGGTCGAATGGTAGGAATCCCAACAAGTGATTGTGGGATATCTTGGATCTTGTATGCTGCTTAATTTTCTTGTCCTTGGCCAAGGGCTTCATGTGGTTGTTGTCTTGATTTCTTGCTTGGCCATGGACAAGATACATCATGGTAGGCTAGTTGAACTTAAATCCCTTGAAATTCGCATAGCCTCCTTGATTGCAACGGTGATGTTGATTCAACCCTTGACCTCCTTGTTGGTCATAGCCATTGGAGTTGTGTTTGGAAGGAATAATCCCCATGGGTCTTCGGGGAATGATTCCCCAAGTGGCACATGTTGACATGGATTTTCACAAATCATGTGAATATACAAGGCTTGGATCATCCAAACACTTCTCCATTGGCTTGATCTTCATGATACTTCAATGGAAGGTGTAGTTCCTTAGCTAGCATGTCCACCTTGTTAAATGGTGTGCATGCCAAGCTAAGGGAACTAGAGCATTATTCAATCCACCCCTTGAGTGGAGACCATGTTCTCATCCATGATGAATGAGAATAGGACTCCTTCAGCTGTAGCATGAGTGTGGTCATGGATTGGTGAAGCCAACCCATGACATGAGTCTTGAATAAAGATCCAACTATCCACCCCACGGGGGAGGCAAACCAAGAAGAACTCTTGAAGCCTCCCCTATGCTTGGGGATGGATGACTTTGGCTTCTACTAGAAGCTAAAATTCTTCCGCGAAAGGCAATGATGATGCGTAGCAAACATTTGTTGAGGTAAGCCGTGAATCATCTTGCAGTTGAGCACTTGCATCCTCGTTGGACATCCCATAAAATGGGTTAGCCAACACTACCCCATTTTCATAGAAAAGGAGAAAACAAACAAAGGTAATCTTGTCTAATAAATTTTAGTACCCATAACTTAATCACAAGTGATAGCTATCCTTCACTTCCTTTACCTTCCCGACAACGGTGCCAGAAATGCTTATTCAGGTTTCTTACGTCACAGATCATCTCTCAGAAGATATGAGGTCTGCAAGCACAAAGAAACTGTCGTGTAGCATTTCACCATAGTATTCCCAAGGGTATCGTATTTATCCCAAAGGAAGACAATGGAGTAAAGTAAACACTACTCTTATGATCAAGCTATGGGATACTAATCAATTACCAAGATAGTGGTAAGTTGATATTATATGGGTAGTGTGACACACACCTAAGCAATCTATTCTAAAGGGTAGATGGGTCCTAATGTAGATGAGACTAAGAGTTGGGGAGTTTCTCCTATAATGCTTCTAGTATACATATACATAGCCTAAGTTAAATACTAATGAGCATGTCAATGGTGAATCCTTATGCTAAGTTGTTCAACATATCGGGCACGGGGACACCTAGCAATACTAGGACGACTCCCGCCAAGAGCCTGTGGCATAGCTGAACATGGAGGATTACAAAGGACAGATAGGGTTGTCACCACCTACAGCCTACCTCTTCTATCCGTGGGTCTACGAGATATCCAATGCTACTTACTATCCTAGCACCACGGTAGCATAATAAGTAAATACCATTGAGGCTTGAATACATGTACCTCTCTAAGGCAATGACTAACCTAAACATCGTTGAACCAATGTTGAGACATAGCATAAATTATCCATATTAACATGATCATATCATAACTAATAAGACTATAGTGGGGGTTTGTAGTTTTTATGATGATAGAATAGGAGTGAGATGGCATAGTCATAAAGACTGCTCCTACCACATACATGGAATCCACAATCAAACACGGAATGCTTCATCCAAGTATATGAATAAAAGAAGACTAAAGATAATATCTTTATTATGCATAAAGTCACAAATATAAGAAAAGATACATGAGCCATACCATTCCCAAATCATACTCGGGACTAGAGGCTCTCCTCTCTATAGCCTAAATCCACTAATGACTAACTGAACTGGTGTATACAATAGAATGATACTCAAGTGGTGTGTGTTTAAGTGAGGGGTGAGGGGTCCTATCTATAGGTGGAGAAGGATTGGTTCCCGCCACCAAAAGCTTGTGAATCAGTCACCACTGACTACTTCAAGCCGGGAGGAGCCAACATGTGGAAGCTAACTGAGTTTGGCGCCAATACCAGGTCAGCCGACTAGGGGGGTCGGTCGACCAGGTCTTTGCACCGTTTCGGGTGTGCTTTCTCGAGGTCACTACCAGGTGGGTCCCATCCCTTGATATGGGTGCTACACCGTTGGATGGCCTCAGATACTTCTATTATTGGGCCATTTGATCCATCTGGTGCCACATGTCAGCGCATGAGTGGCTAGGATGATATTTTATAGGATCCATCCCCTTTTTTCACTTCAATTTTGTATAAAATACTTGCATGCACCAATTTCTCCAGGTACAAGTGGAAATAGGTTAAATAGAAGGGTGATGTATGCAAGAAATGACATTTCCTTCACATAATTGAGTTATATTGATGGATGAAATTGGTATATAACAACCGTCAACAATGAAAACCATCACAATTCCTTGGATCCCAGAGAGGTGATTCAGCATCCTTTGAAAATCCTCCCAAATGCACGACCAATTCAATAGAATGCCCGGAAGCAATCCATCGAGCGGCAAAACTTCATTCGTGAAGAAATAAAAAGTTGCTCGATGCTGAATTTATCCGGGAGTTTCATCATCTACGATGGCTCGCAAGCTGAGTCATCATCCCAATGCAGGCGTGAAGCTTTGGATGTGCATTGACTACACCACGCCGAATAAGGCATGTCCAAAAGACCCTTTTCCACTTTCAAGAATTGACCAAACAGTAGATTCTACTTCTTGCTGTGATCTATTACGCTTCCGAGATGCATATTCTGATTTTCATCAAATACCAATGTCTTGGGAAGATGAAAAACACACAACCTTTATTACAGTAGATAGTCTATACTATTATACTTCCATGCATCATAGTCTCAAGAATGCTCTCTAAACTTTCGTGCGAGGTATGCATAAAACATTTGGGGGTCTTATTTGGGATCTAGTTGAGGTGTATGTTGATGACATCATTGACAAAATTAAGACCAGAGACTCCTTGTTGGACAACCCTCAGTCAGTTATTAACAGATTGCGCATGACACAAACGAAGCTCAACCCCAACAAGTGTGTCTTTGGGGTCTCCTCGGGGAAGCTCCTTGGATTCCTATAACACACCAAGGAATTGAGGAAAATCTGGAGAAGATAAAATCCATTAAAATGATGTGGCCTCCTGCTCACGTTAAAGATGTCCAGAAGCTTATAGGATGCCTGGCTACACTCAGTCTTTTTATCTCTAGACTGGTTGAGCATGCTCTTATGTTCTTCAAGCTGTTGTGGAAAACCGGAACTTTCAAATGGTCTGATGAAGCAGATAAGGCTTTTCAGGAGCTGCAGCAATCTCTTACAACACTACCAATCATGGTTGCTCCTGAACCAGTTGAGCCTCTACTATTGTATATTGCCGCAACATATGACGTCATCAACATAGTGCTGGCCGTGAAAAGGCTAGAGGCATCTTTGAATTCCTCTTCTTGTGATGTGGGACCCGTTCGGGAGTGTCCGGAGCTACCTGGAGGAATCAATATTCAAGACACGTTTGGGTCCCAGACCCCAGACATTGGAGTAGGTCCTGAAGGTTGGGGGCCTCCAAGGCTATCTTCGTAAGATGACACGTGGGACACCTCCAGGAGGGTCCAAATTGATGGGGAGGATAGACCGGATCCCTCCTGGAGGGTCCGTACTGTCCAATGACCCATTTACATCATTAGCGAGGTCCTCCATGAAGTAAAAGAAAGATAACCTGAAGTGCATAAGCTGCTCTATGCAGTTATTATTGCATTGAGGAAGTTGCGCCATTACTTTCAAGATCACAAGATCTCAATGGCAACTTCTTATAAACTACGACCTGTGCTCCATAGCCCTAATTCAACAGGGAACATTGCCAAGTGGGTTGCGTAGCTAGCAGAGTTTGAACTTGATTTCTTGCCGCGACATGCTGTCAAGAGTCTGACGCTAGCTAACTTCGTGGCGGACTAGACACCATCACCATCCTGTCCAGGCGACCTCGACAACGACAAGCCGGAGCCCAGGGGTCTGGTCTTCACCGAGCCTCATTGGACCCTCTTCTTTGATGGCTTCGTGCAGAAGCAAGGAGCTGGTACAAGAATTATGCTTCTCGCACTGACTTGGGAGTGTATCAAGTATATGGTTAGCCTTGACTTTAAGGCAACCAATAACATGGCAGAATATGAAGCTCTCATCTTTGAATTGAAGACAATGATATCATTTGGCATCCAACAGTTGTTAGTTAAAGTAGGCAAATCATCATAAAAAAACTTAAAGGTGAATGTTGTTGCAATAATCTAAAGCTCGTGGCCTATTTGCTTCAAGTCCAGAAGTTGGGCAAAGACTTCCAAGTCTTGGACCTGTGCCATGTCCAGCGTGCCAACAACGTTGCCGCTGATGAGGTTTCAACAAAGGCTTCTACTAGAGCTCTAACATCGATGGAGTCTATGTAAGGAGGCTACAAACATCTTCTGCCTGACCCGCCGAACTGCGTGAAGGGGGCAGGACCAACACCTCGAAGTTGGTGGTCCTAGTGGCCCTGCTGCCATGGAGTCCACCAAGGATCGTAGGCACCACGTGAAGCTCCCTGCAACCAAACATGCAAGATCCAAAAGCTCAAGCTAGTCGTGATGCATGGATCACGGATGTTCGGGACTACTTGAAAGACAATATCCTTCCTAAAGAAGATGTATCTGTTGAACGGATTGTCCGTATGGCTAAAAACTAAATGTTGATAGAAGGGGATCTCTACCGTTGCGGCACCAACGACATCCTATTGCGGTGCATATCCTGGGAAGATGGTTGTGAGCTGCTCGCAGAAATCCATAGAGACAAGTGCAGGAATCATGCTTTATCTCCTACACTGGCCGGTAAGGCCTTTCGACATGGTTTCTACTTACAGCTCTCTAGGATGCAGTCGAGCTGGTCAAGAAATGTGAGGCATGCCAGTTTCATGGCAAGCAAATCCACACACCAACGCAGACACTGCAAATGATCACGCCGTCATGGCCGTTTGCCGTATGGTGGATGGATAATCTAGGACCCATTCCCAAGTTCACTAAATGGCTGGAAGCTGCCCTATAGTCACAATCAACAAGCAGTCAACGATCATGTTCTTGAAGTCTTTAACCTGTAGGATCGAAGTCCCAAAAAGAGTCATCACAGACAACGGGACACAATTCACCAGTGTAGCATTTCAAGAACACTGCAAAGACCTCGGCATCAAGATTTGCTACACATCAGTAGCACACCCAGAAAGTAATGGGCAAGCCAAGAGACCAAATGCAAGAATACTCAGGAGTCTCAAGATGCGCACCTACGAACGCTTGAAAAAACTTGGTGCCAACTGGTTTGAGGAGCTTCCGTGTGCATTGTGGGATATTCGGACTACACCCAGGCGAGCCACAGGAGAGACGCCCATCTTCTTGGTGTACGGAGCTAGGGCTGTCCTCCCTCCAAAGATCACCATGGGCTCTCTCCGTATCATGGCTTACGATGAAGCCATGGAGGATCAGCTCTGACACGATGACCTACACCTTGTCGACGAGGCAAGATGTTGAGCAGCTGTCTGAAATGCATGCTACCGACAAGCGCTCCGACACTATTACTAGCGGCACGTGCGCAGTAGGCAGCATGAAATTGGCAATCTAGTGTTGTGGCGCATACTTTCTCGTGAAGGAGCAAACAAGCTCTCCCCCAACTAGGAGGGTCCCTTTCGAGTTATAAAAGTTTCCCGCCCTGGATGCATCAGTTTGGCCATAGAAGATGGACACCACTTCCCGACCATGGAACATTCAACACCTCCGTAAGTTTTATACTTAGCATGGTGGTGAGACTGTTCTTATGGCAGTATTTCATAGTGTTAGGGAGAAGTGCTCAAAACAACTAAGCTTACATGGGGTTGATCCAAAATGTACAGTATGCTTAGCATGGTCTGGCACCCTAAGCATGTATACTTTGCCTACCCGTAGTGGGTTGTTGCCTTTTTGATAGGCCTGATTCCTCCTATGAAATTCAATGAATTTGCCTCACCCCGTGTAAATTTACATACATGCAATTATACTTCAATAACTTCCATATCTTCCTGAAAAGTCCGAAGTTTTTTGACTATCTTTTTGTGTGAAGTAACACAACTCCTAGAAAGGCTAGCATAACTAAGAGGTCCATAGTCTGCAACCTGCTTTGCCTGGTTCCGTACCCTAAGCCTGCATACTTTGGCTCCAGAGCATAGTAGCTGAGTTACAGGGGGCCAGATGGCTCATACCTTGAACGAGACGATATTCATTACTTAAATGACAATATTAACAATGCTTTAATATTATCCATATTATATTACTACTTTTATTTCCATTACTTCTTCCTAATTGCCCATAAAATGATTGTGTTATCGTGCTGAAGACGGGTAGCCTGAAGTACATGTGATGTGTTGGGTATTTCTGGTAGTTCTCTCACATGGGATCTCGTGGTCGCTGAATGGCCTACTCGCCTAAAAATCAGTGCTGATGAACGGTACAAAGTGTGCTCCCTACTTAGCCTGGTCCTGCACCCTAAGTATACACACTCTACCAATCCGTTAATAGGACAAGGTAATACAAAATTGGACAGCACACATTCTTGGGTGAGGCAGCAACCAGTATCTAGATACTATCACACTGAATTACTTAGGCTTCGTGATCCGACAAAGGAAAATAAGTCAAAATAAGACTAAGGCTAGGAAGATTGAAATGAGCACTATTACTCTATTTTGCTGTCACTCTTATGCAGGATAAACATTAAGGACCTAATGTCGATAATTTCCCATCGTCGATGTTTTTCATGTTGATGATAGGCCTCGTTGTAGTATCTACCTCCGGCAACTCCCAGGGGGCTTGCGATCAATGTTTTTCACGTGGAGGGGAGGCGCCATCGGCTATGACATCACACAGGGGGCCCGTCATTAACATTCAAACAAGAAAGCTGCTGTTATATAGGCTTCTGCACACAACAGAGGGCTTGTAGTCTATACATGTGCTTGATGGTAGGTGTCCCCATTCTATTGACCACGCCTACCAGGGGCCCATCGCTACCATGGTAATTGATAGTGAGTTCTACAACTATGGCGACCATTATCGGACAAGTCAATAATAAATATCAACATCAAGCTCATTCATTCAACATGATTTTATAGATAAAGTTTGTATAAGAGCAGCTGAAGAAAGGGGTCTCTAACAATCGGAAGAACAATGCTGGAACCATGCAGTAACGATCCTGGCGGCTTCCCGAACGCTGGATCTGGATGCCTCCTCCGTCTCAGCAGCAGTTCCTTCACTACTAGCTCTAGCGAGGTGGATGCATCCCAACTCGGTAGCACGTCAACACGTGCTCTGCCACTGCCTCAGCCAAGAACTTGCCCTCCTTCCCCTGCTGCTCGCTGAAGACATGCTCCAATGTTATCAGCTTGGTCCCGGTAGACTCCAATGCAAGAGGCACATGATCAGTCTCCTGCACGGGCTTCTCTGGCCGAATCGGGCTGAAGCCGAGTGGGAGCAAGGTAGGCTCAGTACCACCCAGGAAATCCTAAACCTTTTGGGTCACAACCGAGCTCCTCTCCTCCTTCTTGGTCAGGGCTTTCTCCTGTGCAGCCAGTGCTTCGGTACACACATCCAGGGTCCTAGCCTGGATTGTGACGACAACCTTGCAATGGTCGAGCTCTCCCTGCACTTGCAGTTGATGCTCCCGCTCCATTTGCTTCACGGGTGTTGAGCTCTTTGCACAGGACATCAATTCGTGACACTCCCGTGAGAGCTCTTCTTCCTGTGCTTGTACCTCCAGAACACGCTTGGAGACAGCGGCCTTTTGAGCGATGAGTTCATCTCGCAGCTTGGAGCAGGCGTCGAACCGGGCATTGGTTGTATCATTGGCGGACTTGGCATCTGCAAGGAGGTTGTGGGTTTCCTCGTAAAGTTTTCTATTGAGGATACGCTGCTATGTAAGCGTATCCTCCATCTTATGCAGTTGTGCAGCCTTATCAGTCGCCTTCTGCTGCGTCCACTTGGTCCCAAGCTCAAGGAACCTCCTTCAGAACTGCAGGTGCTGCTCCTCATCCTCCAGCCTGCCTTCCTCTCACTCAAGTGTATACTGAGCTTGGTGCAAGCCGTAGTAAGCCACCCTCACAACCTTCAGGAAGGGGATCACCTCAAACCCTGAATGTTTGGGTGGCCTGTCACCATATCCGGCACATCATCGTTGATCGCCGGCTCTTCGACTACCGGAATGACAGTCATGGTCCATGACACCAGGCAGAGGCCCCGACAGTCGGCCGACTGCCTGTGTGGTCATTGCAGCTGGCAGCTCGGCCTCGCCACCTTCGACTTCTGCCGTGGCCACTAGCTGGCTTACATCGTCGTTGGCCACAGAACCGGATCTTGGTGGATTCACCTCAACATCCACCATGGTTGCAGGTGATGTTGCCTTATTTGTGCTAGCTCCCGCTGAGTCCAATGGCAGAGCCACCTTGCCGTTGTCTTCTGTTGCCTCTGCGGCAGCTATCGGCTCCGTTTTGACCCTGCCGGGAGATGATGGGCCTGGTAACAGAGCGAAGGAAGAACCAACACCAATCTGTTTTTGACGGGAGGAAGCATCCATCTTCGACACCATGGAAAGGTGAGCAAATGTGCAAAACAAAG
The DNA here is from genome assembly GCA_036927565.1 of Tuctoria greenei. Taxonomy (NCBI): domain Eukaryota; kingdom Viridiplantae; phylum Streptophyta; class Magnoliopsida; order Poales; family Poaceae; genus Tuctoria; species Tuctoria greenei. Next base: position 152,666,303 of record JAYESD010000005.1, on the reverse strand, counting down.
AATGAAGAGGGGAAGCCATCACCCTAACAGAAGACACGTACCTGGATCCTTGACACTTTTAGGGGTTCCAGAATCTCTTATGAGGATGACTGGAATCGTTCGAGACCAATGCCACTGGAGACGACATTAGAGCTCTAGTGCCTCCTGAACTGGCTCCGATTATTGTTGACGGCGTCAACATTTCAACTGCTGCTGCCGGTGTTGGTCCCTTAACCTTCACCACCACAAGGACCGCAGTACGTCTGTCCATGGAAGGCGATGGAGCAGGACTATCCATATGCTCTAATTGTCTCTTCTTAGATTGGGGGGCCAGTGGCCAACTTGACACTCCACTCGTGCTGACTCGGGCAGGAGGAGCAGCTCGGTGATCAATCTTGGACGGAGCCGCCGCCAATCCTTTCCCCTTGTCACGACGTCCAGAAGGTTCAGCTTCACCCTGTCGCCAGTGCCCGTGACCTCGCAGATCTTGACGCCCCGGGATTGGTCTCTTGTTTGCTTCACGACAATGCCAAAAATTGTCTAACGTCGGCATCCCCTGCAGCAGTTGCATCCTCAAGGACTGGTCCGTGCAAATGGCCAGCAACTTGTTGGGGGAATGATGGTGTCAATGGATACAGGTCATTGCTCAATCTCACCATAAAAGAAATCCAACAGTTGACCATCCAAACCTCACTCGACACCACGTTCTAGCTGGGTGGTGTCGTTTACCCCAGTGTAAAGCCAAACTGCACAGGTGCAGTGCTGGAGAGGCACGATGTGTTGGGTAAGGAAGTCATAAATAACCATCAATAAAGTCAACCCGTTGCCCGCCAAGAACTTGATCCTCTTCAACGGCCGATCATATGCTTCGTCCAGTTCAAGCATTTCCTCCCAGAAAATACGATCTTTCATCGGCTTGCTCTCCGGTAGTTCCAATCGATCATGCACATCGACACGCACAATCAAACAGTCATCCTTTCAATGTTCCTATTTCTCGGGAGAAAAGGAAGAAATGTACCTACACAAAGGCCTTGAGCGATGTTAGAAGTATTATGCGCCGATCTTGCCTGAGCTCCTTCCGCTTGCGCGCAGTACAAAGAATGCCCAAAAGAGCAGTACTAATGGATCCACACACACAAACATCTCACAGAAGTTGATGAAGACTGCCACTATAGTGAGAGAGGTCAGTGACAAGTGGTGCAGCTAAAGGCCGTACGTCTCTAGCGGAGTCAAGAGGAAGGGCAGAGGCACGAGCCCAGCCACTAAATAAGTAGTGAAGAGAACCATCTCCCCTGGCTTTAGATCGGTGAGCTGGCCCATTACAAGATGGAGCTTCTGATCATACTTCGCCGCACTCCATCCAATCAATCGCCTCAACCTGCAGATGTCTTCAGATGTTAGGCGAGAGGCAGGAAGACTGAACGCCATTGTGGTGGCTCGGATTGAAGCGGAAGTTGAATGTTGGGAGAGATGAGCAACAACTAAGATAATAGCGAAAGCGAGAAGATGGAGAACTCTAGGCGCAAGAAGGAAAAAGGGATCTTAAGAGATCCTTTACCTAAAGCAACGTCTTTATCCATTTTTTGCAATCTTTGGAAGGCAACCACTCGTAGATCTTAGTCACATCTCATTTTGCTAACTTTACCGATGATATGGGGCCTCAAGTCCACCAGTGAGCTAGGTCGGACCTGGCTCATCATAAAGTTTCTCACGAACCCCGACGAAGGCGACACAGTAGGGATGCAAGTATTGCACCAGTGGCCTATATGGAGATCGTATTCGAAATCGTTGTTGATCAATGTGAAAGACAAGTACAAAATGCACTATGGTACATTTAACCAATCAGGTACGGTCGCATGCCTGCAATGCAAAGACGTACCATTGCCTCAATGGCCTGAGTGAAAATCTGAAGCAACAACGCTGGAAGACTTGTTAGTGGTCCCACCTACAAGATCAAAACATCACCCGAGGTTGGCCCAGTGGCCACCGTCCCTACCCTATAAACCAGGTACCCCGCGTACAATGGAGAGAAGATATTGGATCCCACTTCCCAAAAGGGGAAGCATCCAGAAGCCACCATGTGGCTAGCGGCTCTGCAACCCGCCTCCTTTCTTAGGAGGGCTCCAGCGCCGCCAGATTTCTGATAGCTTGAGACCCCACCTCCCTGCTGAGGAGGGCTCCGCTGTATCCATGTGTCCGACAACTCCGTACACCACCTCCTTGCTGAGGAGGGCTCCGACGTGGCCACGTGTGTAACAACTACATACCCCACCTCCCAGCAGAGGAGGGCTCCGGTGTCTCCACGTGTCGAGAACCTCCAGACCCCACTTCCTTCATGAGGACTGCTCTGGTGTCGCCACGTGTTCGACAGCTCTAGACCCCACCTCCCTGCTGAGAAGGGCTCCAATGTCACCACGTGTCCGATAGCTTCAGATCTCAGCTCCCCGCTAAGGGGGCTCTTGTGCTGCCACGTGTCCAAGATTGAGGCAATGCAACGTGGGTGTTCAAGTTGTTGAAACTGCTCCATCAAGACATCGTTACTATGACATTAACACCACATCAATGTTGCATGACCAATAAGCAATCAAGACATATTCACATCCCCTGAACTCCACATTAATATATGTTTAAGAGCCAATTAAGTGCCACAGATCATGTATAAGGGGTTTAATTACCCGGATCCACCTGCCAGGCCTCAGCCTCACTGTAGATAGCCGGACTTTGCCATATAAAAGGCCCACGCTGCAACGGTAGAAGGGGACGGAATCCATACAATCAAACTCATACGCATTGTACCCTCACTCCAACACACACACAAGGATCTATGCCAATACAACTTACTCTCATTGGGCATATGGTGTTATGCTCTAGCGGTCCTGTCGGTACCCTGCGTACCGGGTACCCCATTATACCGCAAGAAGTGCAAGAGAGATCCACCAGTGAGAGTTGAAGGCTTCCTCAGGCCCCACTTGACACATGGCACTGGACCCGCCTTCCTCATATGGGTAGCTCTGGAACTGCCACGTGTAATATAAGACCGGAGCTGAACTCCAAACATAGGGAAGCTCCGCTATTGACATGTGTATAATGATCCCGTACCTAATCCCCCGTAAAGGGAAGCTCCGGTGCCGCCACATGTATAACAGCTCCGGACCCATCTCACCACGAAGGGAAGCTCCCGAGCTACCACGTGTGGATCCTCCAGACCTTACACCAACAGGAATATTGGCGGATCTCCAATGTAAAATCCCAGCTTTTCCTTAATATGAAGTTCAGTTACCAGTTTATTTTCAACCATAGTAAAGGTCAATTATGGTTGTACACATGAACTTGATATCATCAAGCATAATTCTTTCCCTCATACTCAAAAGTTTATTAACATAAGGGATGGACTTCACCAATGACCCTAGGATAATTCAAGTGACCTCCCTGCAAATTTTGTATTTTCTTGAATGGATTTTGCTAGGTCAAAACACTATGCAGTACTAAATATATTCAAATAATATTCCAAATAGCCTTCCTGCAAAGTTTCATGATTTTTGAATTCCATTTGCTATTTTATTTGAGACGCTTAACAAACTCGAGCCATATTTAAGTTCAAATATTAAATACTATTCAAACTTATTTGAAAATAAAATTTTAACTCACCATCATGATCAGCATGACCTGCTTGACTTATCCAAGAAGTTTCACAATTTTTGAATCTCAATTGCTATTTAATTCAGTGGCTCCATTGAATGGAATTCAAATTCAAATTCAAATTTCAACTGAAACTTGATCAATTTGATATTTTGATGTCAGAATCAAATTCCAGATATTTATTTGAGCCTCTCCACAAAAATCTAGGATTTTTGGATCATGTTTGGTAGGGGATGGAAGTTCCAGAAAGGATAGGCTTAAGGGGTTGTGGGACCCACTATCCAGTGACTCACACTCGAGCTGCCCCTCTGTTTTCATGATGGCGCTCGATGGCGACACCTCCCGGCATGCAAGCCACCGAACTGCCTGCTTGCTTGCGCCGTGGCAAGCTCTCCTCATCCCCTTATGCCTATTTATACCCCCCTGGTCACTGGCGTCGAGTTCCCGTTCGGTTTTTACTCCCCACGCCGCATTTCTGCCCCGCTCGCGTGCTGTCGACCTTCACTCGGGATTCCAACGATAACATGCCGTCTAGCCATCGATCGATCGTGATTTCTTTATCAAACTTGTGCACAACTTACTTGTGCACCTTCTCAACCTTGTGGTTCGGCGTTTTCTCAGCCAAATGTGTGTTATTCTGCAGTTTTCCGACGAGCGCCGGTGAAGCCGCCAAAAGACCGTCTCTGTCCACCGTCGACAAGCCGGTGGAAGCCTCTACAGACCCCGACTTTTATAATAGAAAGGTGTGTAATCGTGCCTTACGCATTCTCACCATGTTTCAAGCCATCTCATGCCTTGTAGCATTCTTATTTCCATTTTTCCAGATGATTATTCATACCTATGTCTCTAGGTTAGGGATTTAGTTCGTTTTCTATGTCTAATAAATCTTGGCAGTAGTTAAGGGATAGTTTGCCTATCTCCATGCGAACACTCCAGATCAAAAAGATTTGAAAACCATCAAGTGCTGACTGAGATAGCCGAGTTTTTGTCACCGCCGGTGAAGAAGCCGCGGTTCACCGTCGAACTCTTCATTGCCGACCATTCCACGGCATGTGCATCTCCAAATCATCATCCTCATGCTCCCAGGAATGTTTCTAGATTTTCCCCGAGCCTTTTTCGCCATCCCCATGTGTTTCCGACGATGGGCGAAACCCTAGCTCCGCCGCTGTTGTCGCACTACCATTTCTGGCCGTCGCCGCCGTGATTGGACTTCACCATCGTGTTGTGCGGTCAATTTTATGGCTAGGCCGTCAGGACCGAGTCGATTGGAGGTCGATGCAGCTATCGCGGAGAGCTCGCCGGCACAGCGCCGCCGCGGCCGAGCGGAGCGTCGCGAGGTTGATGAAGGCAGTGGGCCTCGCATGTCAGCGACGCTTGCGAGCGCGCGGATCAGCTGTGGCTCTAGATCCGGTGCGTCTGCGCGGTTGAACCCTGTGGCCCCTGGTGCAGCCCAGCTTCGATTGGTTGATTTTAAACCAATGGGCCCGGCTGCTATATTTAAATGTTTTCCTTTGGAAAATAATTCCAGAATTCAACCAAACTTCTAAAAACCATTACTCCTAGTAGAATTGCTCAAAAATTTCCAAATAAATTCTGGTAGACTCATATCAATCTTTACTTTGCATTGATACAATTTATTGGACATGGGACTCCCATAATTGTTTATAATTAATTCTTTTTAGCTAACTTCTTGGGAAATTAATTACTCCTGTTCTGTTAATTGGAAAATTCCCAATTTTGGTCAGAACACTCTTGTTAATACACTTGATCTCCAGTAAAAATTTCAATTTCATTGGAATTCCATTAGTGGGTTGATCAGTGTTCCAAATCCCTATGTAGTTGAAATTGAGAAAAATAAAAAATCAATTTCAGAAATTCCCCCAACCTTGTAAAATTAGTTTGTCCCTATAGGAAGGTTAGAAAATTGTGAAAAAAAATTTTGTAGAACCAGTGAGACCACCTCTACATGGTACAACCACTGGTAGCCATGATAGACCTCCAGAATTTCAACTAAAATTCATAGAAGGTTTATACTTGTAGGAATTTTATGGACAACAAACTTCCTTGATCATCTCCTGATCTTTGCAAGAGTCTCCATTATAGTCCCTAGTATCTATCACAAAATTGTCAATGCCAATTAAGATCATAATCTTATTTGTTTCATAAGATATTAGCATGTGACCATAAACATATTATTTCTTTTTCAAAGTCATTCATATATAGTATATGCATAATGTGTAGTAACTGAAGTTGAGGAGCAGCCGGTAGCTTTGGAAGTCCAGCTGCCAGAAACTAACATAGACTCGGACTCGCATTCAGGCAAGCCCCGGTTTGCATTTAAGTTCCTTACATTGTCTTTGCAGTTTTTATTCACCTTACATCTTCAGATGTTTGTGCATTACATTTAAGGTGTTTCACATCCACTTGCATAACCAAAGAAACCAGCGAGTGGTTAGAATAGCTCACAGACTCGTGTGGTAATTGCCATGCTTATATTCATAGGGATCCGGTAGAAGTCGACTAGTTGGAAGCTACTCGCGAGATAGGATTTTATCACACGGGATGAATTGGATCAAGAAATGATTTATAAATATGAAATTGAGACCGGTCAGAGATGAGTAGGAAGCGACAAGAGATGGTCTTGGTCATATAGTTCTTACCTTGTCGATTAAGTCCCATGCCGTATGCAGCCCTGCTAGACAAGCTTGAATTGTACTGGCGACATACTAAAGAAATGGGCTCTAGTAAACTAATGTAGCTTGATACTAGTTTGTAGAGGCATTCCATTCCATTTTATAGGTGTGGGTTGAGGGCAGCGAGGTGTAATTCAGCTGGTGGGCACGTCAGAGTACGCCCCACGCAGGGACCTCCTGCTCATGACGGATCGACCGGTTCAGCATTCTAGTGTTTTGTGAAAGGTGGCCATCTACGACTAGTACTGAAGTGCTATGTAGGTACTGTTGTAAGTACTCGCTGGCATTTCCAAAAGTGCGTACGTGTCGTGTTGACCAGGTGTGTCCTAATTGCAATCATCGTCCCCCGCGGTACTAGAGTACCACTTGTTCATTGTGTCATGACGTAGTAAATACTGAAGAAGTCAGGAGAATACGATGTATTGAATCATATTTGTTTTGCAACTTTTTATGGCTTAGAGATAGCGCAATTAAAAGTTTACAATTTCCCCATACTTTACCCGTAATAGCATTATGTGCTTTGGGCATATCATATCATCGGCAAAGCATTTCTTGTTTGATTGATGATGTGTTGTGCCTGAAGAATGTCATGTGCTACTTAAAACATGATTATAAGGATTCACTTGCAGGTGTGTCCTTTATGCTATTCCTTACCTATGTTTAGTATTCACCTCTGCATATGTCTAGTGAGACGGGTTAGTCCTGTTCGATGACGAGGATGCACCCCCTCTCGGGTTTACAGTCGAGTGGGAACCCTGCACGTCGCCGCAAGTTGGGTGTTGCTAATGCGAATTATCCAGGGCATGGATGACTTTGCTTTTGCATAGCAAGTGCCGAGGGCGTAGCTATGATGTATAGTTCTCTTTCATTTTCGATTAGTATTGTAAAACTTCTGCCGTGTTTATAAATAAAGACTTGGTATTGTAATTTGTACTCGTTCTTTTCTTGTATACTGTTGGGTGTCGCATCACACGACACCACCCAATGAGATCCATGGACGTCGGGATTCTGGTCCCCACAGACATGGTATTAGAGCATCATTGGGAACAGTGTGTTTGAAAAGAGCATATTTTCAAAACTTAGTATTATTGAGTGAGGAATTAGCTATATGCCCGTATAAGGAGTAATAATAGTTTATGATATGTAGGTGGTAGACTAACTATGTGTTATTATATTATGTAAAGACGCTCTGACCTTAGGTAAGAGGTAAGGAACGCAATCGTAAGCGGATCAGTTGCGGTAAGCTCACGATGCGAGAGGTAGCATGGAAGTCTTTTCGTGGCTTGGCACGAAAATGTTACTAGGAGTCTCTGAAACTTTTCATGTTTCTGAGAACCTATGACACGCTGTACCCCAGCGTGCTTCAAAGTTAGTGGGAGCCCCTGTCGGGTGGTGAATAACCTGATAGTATGCGTCTCTAGAACTATTCATGTTCTATGGGAGCATGCGAAACACGTATGCCCGAGCGTGTACAAGTCGGTTCGTGCAGGAGTCTTTCTTGTACAGACATAGTACAACTATGTACCTCGAGACATGACATCGCTCGAGGGCGACTCACACCAGAGTATCGTATGCATTTACTTTCATATATATTATTATTGTGACTGCCTATCGTGTTTCCCCGAACACCCCTTGTGGTGTTCAGGTGTGATAGGGTGAATGTGGCCTAGAGGGGGGTGAATAGGCCTTTTTGAATTTTGTCGGATCCTGCAACACTTAACAACCAGTTCAAAACCAGAGATATCAGACTAGTCCGATAAAGTGCGGCCTAGTCTGGTGTGTACCAACTTGGTTGATTAATTTTGATCAATTAATTTGATTCTTCAATGTATGCAGCGGAAATATACAGTCAAATGAAGTGTTGCAAGATTATAGACTAGGGTATATAACAATTCAATCTTATATTTAATGATTCAACGTAAAGTATGCAATAATGATTGAAACCCTATATTGTTGTGATGGGTAAGAACGATAAACACCAAGCAAGACACAAGGATTTATCCCGTGGTTCGGCTCCCACAGAGGCAACCTACGTCCACGTTGAGGAGTCCACAATAGGACCGGGTCTTCTCCAACCAGACCCTCGTCGGATCGCCACAAAGACCAATCCTCTTCCACTTATCACAAAGGGGCGAATAACAGAATTCAAAGGGGCCTTCTCACACGTTGAGGGATCCCCTAGATTTCAACACGAAATACCACCAAGAACACACTCAAATGATTACAATGAAATCACAGGAGTGTGTTAGAGAATCAAACCAAGAGCTCAATGACTGTTGAACGTGTCTCTCTAATGATCTAGAGTGTATCCTCAAAGGATTGATCTTTTTTGCACATAATTTCGTGGAGAGATGTGTTTTTGAGGCTCTTGGGAGGTGTGACGGCACTAGGGTTCGAGAGGGATTAAAGTTGGGCCATGCACCTCTATTTATATGGGGTTTCTAAAAGTGACCGTTAGGGTTTAGAAAGATCGGACTAGTCCGTGGTGGTCACCGGACTAGTGCAGTGTGCTGTGTGTAGCAAACCCTAAGTGTCCCGAAATATCATATTAGTCTGGCTAGGAGCGGACTTTTCCGATTTTGCTTCTGAAATCTTCGGACTAGTCCGATGGACATCGGACTTGTCCGCACAGTGAACCCAAAGTGGTTATGAGGACAAGTCAGCACTTGGAGGACATCTCTAATTTAGGTCAGATAGTTTTTCAGACTAGTCCGTGCTAATATCGGACTTGTCCGATTTAGATCAGAATGAATATCGGAGTAGTCCGGTGGTGATCGGACTTGTCCGAGTTTGTGTGACTTGTGAATTGTTTTGAGGACTAGTCCGCACAGGGAAGGACTAGTCCGATTCTAGTCAGAGAGATATCGGACTAGTCCGGTGGATATCAAACTTGTCCAATTTTGTGCAGAGAGGAAGATCAGACTAGTCCGGTGACATTCGGACTAGTCCGGTCCTATATAAATTTGTGCAATGTGTGTGTGTGTAATTGTGATTGAGCTCTTGGGATGTTTTTCCTTAACACACTCCATACACAATGATCTACTACTCTTCTTCCTTGAGCTCATTTCCACATTGCTCCTCATTCTCCTTTCTTTTTGGAACTTTGCATATTTTCCCATTAAAACCTGTGCTCATCTCAACAAAGAGGTTAGGATCACATTTGCTTGTCATAAATCATCCAAAACACACAAGGGATTCCTAGATGCACTTTCAATCTCCCCCTTTTTGGTGATTGATGACAACAAATTGAGATTTCACAAAATATGATAAAAATTGAGATTTTCATAAAGTATGCACATATGAGTCTAAAGTACATCAAGCAATGAAAACATAATCCATATGTGCATTCTTTATGGTGGGATGCATAACTAAGTACATTGAAACAATGAGAATGACATAATTGACATTAATCAATCAAAAGCAAGCATATATGTCATTCTAGGAGCAAGATCACATAACTCAATAATTACTTCTCAAAAGATCATAACATTGCATCACAGAACCATAATTAACTTAAGAACATAGTTAAAGCTTTACAACCCGCAAAATAGTCAAAAACCATAAAAGAGAGCTCTCTCCTCGCATCCTACAGCTAAGACTTAGACTCCCCCTCAATCTCTCCCCCTTTGGCATCAAGACACCAAAAAGAAGGAGAGGAGGGTCCTAAAGTCTTCACTCCTCGCTGTCAGTCCTCTCATCGTCTTCATTGTCATCTTCGGGCTGATGAGGAGGAGGAGGGGGGGTGCGGAGCCACTCAAGCCCCCAATGCCAAAGGAGGCAAGCTCGGAGGGGGTCAAGGGCCCGAGCTCGATGATGTCAGGGTCGGAGTCCTCGTAAATCACTAGAGATCCAATGGGATCGATCTCCAGCTTTTGGCGAATCTGCTTCACATTTGCCTTGACATACTTTGTGTCTTCCTTTCTCTTCTTGTTTAGATTGTGGGCCCTCACTTCGGTGTTTTTGTAGGAAGCAAATATAGTAGCCAAGTACTTGAAGATCCCACTAGTAGATCCCCTTTGAGGGGCTGCTCTACTGGTAGGAGCAGCTCTTGCATCTTCACTTCTTGGCGGAGCCCCAGGACTAGAGGCTGGCGAGGGAGCAGCCTAGACATTTGCTTGTTGAGGCTTCTGAGGCCTCAATGGTGTGTGCTCCACATCCTTGACAATCTCGATCCCCGTGACTTTATCAATCATGAACATGAGATAAGGGGCATAGCAACAGGATTGGTTGGGAGTACTAGAGATGTTGATCATATCATTCCAAATGTAGTCAGCCACATCAAACTGACGATCCTTGCTTATCACTCTCATCAGGGTCCGAAGATAACTCTGCACACTCCGAGAATCTCCATCCTTGGGAGAAATTGTTTTCCTCAAGACTCTATTCAGGACCACAAAGAAGGGCTCCATGTTCTTTGTGGAGGGAGGGATGAACTTTGATTTTGGATCATAAAGGAATTTCATCCTATCCTTCTCAATGACACCAACATTGTGGATGATCACATTGTCATTGCTCGAGGTGTCAAGATGCAACATTATTGCAAAATCCTCAAATGTGATAGTGTACTTGGATCCATGAGTCATCCAAGTCACTCTTTCTTCTTTATCGCTTGCAAAGTGACAAGTGGCATAGAACTGGGCCACCACTTCAACATTCCAATTGTACTTGAAGGCAAATAGGCCCTTCAAGCCATGTCTTTCAACTGCCACAATCACTTCATCAAATGCAAAGAATCTCTTCTTCTCAAGATGTGCCCAGTCAATCCACTGACTGCGCACCACCGGTGTCTTCATATGTAGGTATACAACCCTGTAATAGTCAGCATGGAAATTGCCCCCGAATCTTCCATCTACAGCTAGCTTTGGATGACTGTAGCAATCCAAACTGCGGAATTTGGCCGCTGAGTCACTGCCCTTTCCATTAAACATCTCTTCGGTGGGGTCCCGGACCCCTTCCCTCGGAGCATGCAGCTTCAACGGGCCAACTGGACCCGTTGCTATTCCTTTGCCCTTGCCCTTGGCTAGGCGGGCACTTGTTGAGCTAGGGCCACCACCGGTGGTAGACTTAGAAGCTAGCACCTTGCAGGCCGGCTTCTTCGCTAGCACTTTCCTCCGAGCCTGTGGAGGAGATGGAGCTGGCTCGGAAGGATGCTCTTGGCGTTTCTTGCCAAGGCTCGTCGAGGGCCGAGGTGCCACCTCGTGGTCCATCTTGGCCTCAAAATCGGAAATCTCATCATTTGTGCTCGACATATCCTGAGGATGAATTGTGTAAGGCATGAATATGTATGGATGAGACAAGGCATTGTTGAGAGAGAATAACAAGGAATTGCATTGAGGAATTAATAGCTTAGGTTTTGAGTTAAGAAAAATCGGACTTGTCCGGTGTACAGGCATGAACTAGTCCGGGGTGGTCGGACTTGTCCGTGCATGGACCGGACTAGTCCGGTATTTTTCCTCAAAAACCTAAGCGACTGGACAAATGTTGATTCCTAATGCAGAGCTAGCTTAGCATGGACGTAATACATCAAGGAGGCATGTATATAGTGAAAGATGCTAGGCTATTCGATCAACAATGATGAAAATAATGGTTTCTAGGGTTAGGGTGAAAATTACCAAGGAATTTGCTTGAATCTCGATGAAGGAGTTGTTGAAGTCCGGACTTGTCAAAGAAGTTCAATCCGGGAGCAAGGGAGCTGGATTTCCACTCAAATGTGGAACTTTTTGATGGATGGGGTGTAAAATCACCTTGGGATCTCGAGCGCGAAGAGAGAGAATGCGTGTGGCAAGAGTGGAGGTGAAGAAATTAGGGTTTGGCGGTGGCTAGGGTTATGGACACGAAAAAACGGACAAGTCCGAAGACGACCGGACTAGTCCGAACTTTTCCAGAGGCTATATCGGACTAGTCTGTTATCTACCGGACTAGTCCGGCCTAACCGGCACAATACGAACTAGTCTGCATGGGCAGACTAGTCCGGGTAACCACGGACTAGTCCGTAGTCACCATGGAAGAATTTCTTAGCCCATTCATATATATTTGAAGGTACATATTTAGATAATAGGGAGGCAAATCAAATCTAATAATCTTGATGAATATGATCAGTAAGCATACAACAATCAAGTAATGATCATAATTCACCAAGATCTAGTAATTGACATAGTTTTCCGGAGAAAATTGAGAGAGATGATTTTCACAACCTAACCAACATATTTTGAAGAATTCATACAGGTATGCTGTAACACCCTCATTTTCATGCATCATGTCTTGATTACATTCATATACATGTTTAACATTAACCCACATAAAGAGGAACGAGTTTAAAATTGATTTGGAGCATTTAAAATTGTTTTGGAACAAAACCACACTTAAAACGCAGGAAAGTGCGGACTAGTCTGATTTTACTGAGGACTAGTCTGATTTCTCTCTGACTAAAAACGGACTTGACCGTTTTTGTTGCGGACTAGTCCGATTTTGCCTCTGAAAACCTTCAGACTTGTCCGATTTTGTGCGGACTAGTCCGATATTCCATGAATCTTTGAAAATTTGCTAAGTCCCTGGACTTCTCCAGACTAGTCCGGTGTTCCAGCGGACTTGTCCATTTTGCTCTCTGACTAAAGTCGGACTTGTCCGATTTTAGGCCAGACTTGTCCGATTTTCTCTCTGGACAACTTCGGACTAGTCCGGTCCTTTTCGGACTTGTCCGATATTTCACGACTCTGAGTTGATTTTTGTTTTACGACTTGAATGTTGGGTTTCATGTTAAGTGGGCCTAGGGATGTTGTGCCTAACTCTTTTAGAGCCCATGTGGGACTCTAAACCGGCATATACTCATCCCAAACTCGAAATCCATCTAACCCTAACCTCCACCTCTATATAAACAACCCCACCCCTTGGCTTGACATCTATTTGTCACTTTTCCACCCCACCCAAACCCTAGTTCGTGGAGAGCCACCATGAAGGAGGGAGGAGAAGATCCCAAGCAAGAAGAAGAGGAGGAGGAAACGAAAGAGGATCAAGATCTCCACCAAGTTCCGTTCTTCGTCACCAATTCATCTCCAAGTTCATTACCAACTGTAGATTATCAAGATCCAAGTGTTACCTCCATGTTTCTTGATTCATTGGAGTTCTAAACACCTGGTATACCTTCTATTCTCTTTTCCTTACGTGAACTCAACCCCTAATCTCCGAATTCACGTCGATCTAGATAACCCTAATTTGCTGATCTCGTAAAGTGCGGACTTGTCCGGTCCCTAGCGGACTAGTCCGATTTCCATGGATAAATTGTGTTGAATTAATTCCAAAAACTGACCTAATCAACTCAAAACCTGTATAAACTTGTTAAAAGCTATTAGAACTAGTTATTGATCATTAAAAGCAATCTATTAACAAGTTATACCTTGCATTTGCATTAATCATGCATGTCATGTCATATTGAGTAAGATTTGTGCACTCTTTGATTGTGTTTCTTGTCTTGTATGTTTATTGTGCGGATTAGATGGATTTGCGCTAGAGAGTGCCGCGAAAGATCTACATCACCAAGAGTTTGAAGGCTTTGAGCCTAATCAACAGCAAGAGCAAGGCAAGTGTCCTTGAAGCATATTGATCCTGTTTTAAAATAAATGTTTTGTTTGCAATAATTGCATGCTTGTGTCAATTTGATGGGAATCCTATGATAGGAAGTTTACTAGAATTGTTTAACCACCCTTGTCACCTAGAATTATGGTAGAGAGTCGGGATGGGCTTTTTACCTTTTGCTTTGCTTAATCAACTGGGATGGGAAACAACTATACCACTCAATTTAATTATGCATGGATGAGATTATGGTTAACATGAACTGGTTAAATATGATATAGTAATGGGTGATCTAAGCAAGCATGGTATGTGGACGGGTTGGATGTTATGGTGGTTTGCTTGCTTTAGATCTAAGGATTGGTTCATGCGAGAATAAGCCAGGACTACAGTGCAACCACGAGGCCAAGTATGGGTGCGGTATAGATGATTAATTAGGGCATTGCCAGTGCTATTTGGACCATTAGGGATGCTCGGGGAAGGGGTAGTCGGATTGGGTTTGTTGATGATTGGTGGGACTACCCTGGGATCCGAATGGCTCAAGAGGGGGCCTTGGTTGAAGATGTGCTCAGTTGGAGGCATCGCCACCGGTGAAACCTCAGTGGGGTCTAAATAGGCTAGTAATCCCTTTCTAAAGGCTATTTTGTGATCTCTTGGCCACACACCAATGTAAGTGTGAGACGGCATAATAGAGGTTCTAGTCATCGAAAGGTGATGAAATCACAAACACGTGGGTAAAGTGCTACAAACTCTACAGAGTTAAATAAAACTATCATGATAGTCGTGCTCCTGGTTATGAGCACTTGGACAACTTCCATGATTAGAGGGAAATTGGGATTTGGGATGGTTATGGTCGGTATTATGGTTATGGATTAATTTCTGGTATTGAATATGGTTATTGGCAAATGGCGAAATCTGGAATCGTGGATGAGGATGGTGAATTATGGACTGGTATTATGATATTACTTATGATTATGATGGGTTTATTTCACATACATGTAATATATTGCTTTTCAAATGTTTCAATGTACTTTTCAGCACTTATCCATTATTATTGTGGTCATTTGAATCAGCCACATGTCATACTTTCCACGCTTGCTAAGTACGACATGTACTCACTCTTGCAACCCCCCCCCCCCAACAGTTGCAGGTCAGGATTGGGAGTTTAGTGGCGATAATGCGGAGTTCTAGGCTGTGTCTACCGTCAGCTTGCCTGTGGTGTTGATTGGAGTTGTGCTATCCCTTATGCTTAGTTTACTTAGTCGCTTATTTAGTTTATTTCGGCTGCATTAGTTGAATTTGTCGTCAATATTCCTTAGAGCTTGTATTCGAGGATAATATGGTTTGTTTAATAAAATTTGGTTAATTAATCTTGTTTTGTGGTAATTTTATGTATACTCTTTTGTGAATGCACTCGTGTATGCGTGATGAACATTCTGGGCATATATATGCGTTAGCTTGGTTCATTTCCGGAACCGGGCGTCACAGATTGGTATCAGAGCCACAGGTTGACCGTAGGACGCAGCATAGATTTAATGGACACATTAGAGCACATAGGAGCACTCAGGAATCGATGTATTTTGGTTGGTGTGTTGTTTGCTATATATTTGTTGCTTGTGTGCTTAATAGAGGATTTCGGGATGCTTTAGCATTGCCATGTCCAGCTAGGCTAGTGTAGCTAGCTGCTTAGTTTCATATCCCTTGATGCATATAGTTGGGGACGTTTTCTGATTCTTACCTATTGCTTTTCTTCAGATGGTGAGGACTCGCAACCAGAGGGATAGCAATGATGAGGAGGAGAACAATGGAGTGCCTCAGAACAACATTGGACAAGGATCTACTTAGGGAGCTATCAACATTGAGCAGCTATTGGCTATGCAAAACCAGCTCATGCAAACCATGATACAAACTATGGGACAGCTGCATGCTGGCAATATCAACAATCAGCACCACATGCCTCCACCGCCACCCCCGCCTCCTCATAACCGATTGGGACAGTTTACGAGGACTAGGCCACCGACCTTTGCTCAAGTTGCTGACCCTATGGACGTGGATGTAGCTATTGTCCAATGCAGTGACCGAGAGAAGGTGCTACTTGCTTCTCATCAACTCGTTGGAGCAGCTGCTGATTGGTGGGATTCTTTATGTAATGCTCATGAGAACCAAGAGAGAATCACTTGGGCCGACTTCAAAGAGAGCTTCCGTTACCATTATGTGCCTGAGGGTGTTATGATCTTGAAGAGGCAAGAATTTGAGAACTTGAGGCAAGGAAGATCGAGCGTGAGTGAATATCTCAATAAGTTCACTCAACTCTCAAGGTATGCGCCTGGGGATGTGATTCGGGACAGCCGGAAGCAATACTTGTTCATGAGGGGCTTGAACAATGAAATCCAAGTGTAATTGCTCAATTGTGATTATGCAAATTTTCAGAAGCTTGTGGATAAAGCAATGGTGGTTGAGAACAAGATTCGTGAGATGGAGCAAGACAATAAGAGAAAGGCACCATATCAAGGACAGCAACAAGGAAGTAATGTGCGCCCTGACTTTGCGCCGCTCAATGCGCCTTACTTCAGCCCTTCTGTGCCTGCTCAACGCCCTGGTTATGCACCACGCCCAACTCAGTTTGTGCAACAGTGCCCTGTTATGCAAGCACCTAGGCCTCCAATGCCTTTTGCACCTCGTGCTAACTTTCCTGCTGCAAGTGTTCAAAACCAAGCACGTCCCAATAATTATGGTGGATTTAAGAAGTGCTATACTTGTGGAGAAGCTGGACACTTTGCACACCAATGTCCTAAGTCAGGCCTTGGTCAAGGAAGCGTTGCGCTGAGGCAAAACCCAAGACCCAACGGAGGACAGCCACAAGGGAACCATGGACAACAGAATTTAGCTCGTGGAAACGTGAACCATGTCTCTACGAAGGATGCTCAACAAGCGGATACGTGGTCATTGGTATGTTTCTCGCCAACTCCAACCCCGCGACTATGTTATTTGATTCTGGAGCATCGCATTCATTCATTGCATCGATGTATGTTGCCAAGTATGGTTTTCCTATCTCTCATATGAAGTTTACTCTATTGGTTAAGTCTCCTGGAGGAGATATGAGGACAAATATAGTATGTCCAAAAGTAAGCCTTAGAATAAGGGGGGTAGACTTGTCCGCCAACCTCATTGTTTTGGACTCTCAAGGATTGGACATTATACTTGGTATGGACTGGTTGAGGAAGCACAATGGAGTTATTGAGTGTGCCACGAAGATGGTGAAGTTGACCAATGAGGAAGGGATCGCCATAGAATTTGAAGCATCTCAAACCGCACCGAAGCAATTGGAGCTGAATCATATGGACGGTGCCACAATTGAGGAGATTCCGGTGGTGAGAGAATTTTTGGACAATTTTCCGGACGAGTTGCCAGGTATGCCACCTGATCGAGACATTGAGTTTGTTATTGAATTAATACCTGGAACTGCACCTATAGCTAAGAGGCCGTATAGGATGCCTCCTATGGAACTAGCGTGTAAAATCCCAAATTTTAGGAAGCTTTTGTCTCCTATGTATGGCACATGAAATAATAGTTTAAGTGTGTACAATAAGGACCATGTTAAAATGAGAGCAAATAAAGTCATATAGATGTAAGTGTAAAATTTTATGTGAAGCTCTAGATAAAACCTAGGATTTCTTTTGAATTCAGCTAAGCTCAAATTTCCAAAGGTCTTGAATCATAAATTTAAGACATCTGAAATTATGTGCTTTGATCACCAGGGAAAAATCAAAAGAAATAAAACAAACTTGTGTGAATAAAAGTATATATGGAAATGTACAAAATATTCAAATCAATGATCAAGGTACAAAAACATATTCTCCATTTGATGAGGTTAGGCAATTAAAAACATAGGACATTATATACATTAATATTGGGAGAAAGAACTAAATGACATGCATATGGATTTTAAAATTTTAATTTGAATCTAATTCAAATTTGCAGGAAACCAAACATGTTATATGTGGAATAGAAATATATTCAAATTAAGTGTTCAATTTCAAATCTGCAGTGGACTAATTATTGATCACATTATTGGAAACCCATGGCCATTTAAAAAGGCAATAATTGAGAAGATTAAAAATACATACATAAAACATATAAATATGCATTTGAATCTAATTCAAATTTCAAATTTGGCCAATTTGGATATTCAAATTTGTCAAACCATTTAAATATAACAGGACCAATTCTCTTCTGAAGTTAGAGTCCTTATCACATCTAGGCTTGGGTAACAAAAAGAATTAAAGGTAAGGGGATAAGGACAGCAGTGGGGCCCACTAGGCAGAGGTATTCCGTTTTGCTTCTGCAGCAGCGCCTCTGCTCGACCAGTTGCACGCGCGCGCCAGAGGAGGCGGCAAGCAGCTCTCCAGCGCGATGGTCTCCACGTGCATGAGTGCCACGGCAGTCCACGACGCCACCTGCCCCGCGCCGTCCTCCCGCATCGCTCCAACGTCGCTCCACTCGGCCGCCCAAAGTTCTGCAGCTCCCGCTCAAGCAAAGCCGCGTTTTGGTGCGCGCCCATACCCTGGCGACTTCCCTGAACCGGGGCTGCCGACGGACCTAGCCCCCCGGAGTGAATTTGCGGTTTCCCTTCCAGCGCGCCGTCGACCCACCTCTGTTCCAACGTGGAGCTCTTCCTCCATGGTGAGTAGCTTCACAATTCCAGCTTCCCCCAGCATCTACACTTGCGTGCGCAACTTTCGGAGCCGTTAGGTAGCCATAGCCCCACTCCAGCTAGCCGAGATTTCAATTCTCGCCGCCGCCTAGAGTCTGCTCCACGGTGCCCCCATCCACCGGCCGATTTCAATCCGATTGGAGTGTTGTACGATGATCAGAGCAGCACCAAAAAGCTTCCAGAGCAAAAATCATCCTTTCCCAAGCCTTGTACACAAAGAACACCGTCGCCGATCGTCGGTTTACGCCGGTCGCCGGTGTAGGTACTTTTCTGGTGCGTTTCAGTCCAATCCGAGGCCACCAATGAAATTCTTAGTGTCGAAAACCCCCGGTTGCCAAGTTCTAGCCTCGGAGAAGGTGCCGCGGTGATTTCCGGCGAGTCGCTGGCCGATCTCCGGCCATGGCGCCGTCACGGGCCGCCGGAGTCGGGGGGAAGAAGATGACCCCCCGTGGGATTTTCTGTGGCACCTGGATTCCATGTGACAACACAGTTAACTCTGTGGCCCCGGTGTGGCATCGGCTGGGTGGAAAAAATTAGTGGCCACGTGTCAGCCTATTAAAGGGTTATCCTTTTCCATTTAAAAAGAATTGCAGGAAATTTCCTAGACTTTGAAATGCTATAAATTTGGCTAGGATGCTCCAAATTAGATGCATCAAATTTTGTAATTCTCCTTAGGATCTGTACTTTCCATTGGTCCATCCCAAACTTCATGAAAAGCCATAAAGAATATTCTATAAATCAATTAGTATAATACATTGTGGAAAATATAGAAAATAGGATTCTATTCAGATAATTCTGGAAGTTTACCCAACCAACTATTTTGTTATTTAGAAGCTCCAGTAAAAGTTTCAGGCATAACAAATTTGTTTAAGAGGGTTTAATTCAAAGTCTTTGCCTAGGTTAATTATAATTCCAGAAAATAACAAATTAAATCCAGAAATTCATAAGGACTTGTAAATTCAATATCTACCTGTAGGAAGCTTGTAAAATTGTGAAACCAATTTTGGTAGATTATTTTTGATAAGTACTTTTTAGCTTTGCCATTTACGGACATGATAAAACCTCAGGTTTTATCTGCAAATTCCTAAATGATGAGAGCTTGATAGAATTTTGTAGATCATTTTCTCCAATCAAATTCTCTGAAATTCTTATGAGAATTTCTTCATCACATCTGTATACCAGATATAAATTATCAGAGCCAATAGAACTCATCTGCATAGGAATTTATTATGTATAGTTTCCTTATATCCATGACTATATAGAAATTTCTTATGTACATTCTTATAATACGAAGTAATATCAAATTAACCTACCCAAATCCAATTTAATACCTAACAGTACTCCTTATTCACTGTTGAATTACAAACAAACTTCCTTTATGAGTATGACATTGCATAATGTATGCATATTCATTAGTTAAGTTATTAATGTATATTGTGTGTTATATGCATATTCATTGCGATAGACACCGTGACGGAAAGGAGTCGAACAGGACCTGTTCGTGAAGATCAAGCCATAACAACTAACTTGGTTATAGAGTCACAAACAAGGCAAGCCCCGGTTCATATTTAAAAGCTTTACAGAGTTTTGCAGTATTTCTCACATTACGTCTTCAGTTGATATTATGCATTACATATAAGGTGTTTGATACTCCACTTGCATATCCATAAATCATATGGGAAGTTTGGGAAGGTTTACAACTTGACGTGTAGAACTGCCAATGCAAATGGTGTAGATATATCGGTAGAAGTCGAGTAGTTGGAATCTACTCGCGAGAGGATCACATTT
Organism: Tuctoria greenei; assembly: GCA_036927565.1. Taxonomy (NCBI): domain Eukaryota; kingdom Viridiplantae; phylum Streptophyta; class Magnoliopsida; order Poales; family Poaceae; genus Tuctoria; species Tuctoria greenei. Next base: position 152,645,924 of record JAYESD010000005.1, on the reverse strand, counting down.
TATTGATCACAAGTCAAGTAGTTGAATTCTACTTGCGAGAGAAGTCGAGTGAGGGAAACCTACTCACGAGATGTTACCAAAATGTTCACTCTTAATAATTGGAGATGTGGACGGGGTTGTTCCTGTAGGACGGGACGCACAAGGTTGTCTGATCCCGGATGAGGGGGACAATGCTTGCGACCACATTTGGGCCCGGGCCGGTAAGGGTAAGGCAAATGTGGAGGTTGGTTGTATCCCCGTCTGTGTCGGTTAAGGACCATCTCGTTTGCGGCCCTGGTGAGCAAGTTTGAACAGTACCGGTTACATAATGGATTAATGGGGTCCATTAAACTGATGTAGCTCGGGCACCCTTCTGTCAAAACTTTTACCGCCGTTCTTCAGGGGAAGATGATCGTAAGGTGGAACCTCTAAGGAGCAACTTCGATGTGCTCAGTTAGGGACCTTACTTTTGGGACTGTAGAACTGGTTCGACATCAGGATGACGGGTGAAAGGTGGCCACATACGACGTGGGAGTGGAGTACAGTGAAAGGTACTTCCGAGCGGGTGTATGTGTCGTGTATTCCGGGTGTGTCCTGATTGCAATCATCATCCCTCGCGGTAATAGAGTACCACTTGTTCACTGAGTTGTGACGTAGTAAATACTAAAGAAGTCAGACGAATACGATATATTGATTTACAAAATGCTTGAACAACCTTGTTTGGCTTAGAGATAGTATAATTAAAAGTTTATAGTTTCCCCATACTTTAGTTGTAATAGCATTATGTGCTTTGGGCATGTCATATCATCGGCAAAGCGTTTCTTGTTTGATTGTGGAGTATATGATGTGCCGTGCCTGAAGAATGACATTTGCTACTTGAAACATGATTATAAAAGGATCCACTTGTAGGCGAGTCCTTTATGCTATTCCTTACCTATACTTAGTACTTACCCCTGCATATGTCTAGTGAGACGGTTAAGTCTTGCTGAGCCTTATGCTCACGTTTGCGCTTTAACGATTTTTGCTGGTATTAGTTTTATTTCTGCTGCTCAGGTTGTACCTGAGACTCGAGTTATCAAGATAAATCTCATGTGAACCACGCCGCTGCTAAATGATCGTCATGTTGCTAGTGAGAAGCGTCCTAGGGCATGGACGTTTTCTCTTATGCTTAGATAGGTGAGAATATGAGTATGTAATTCTGCTGCGTGTGTACTTCTGATGTACACTGTTTTGTAAACTCTGAAAATAATTATGAAATGAAAACTTTGTATATTTTGGTATTCTTTTCGTGTGTGTTGTTAGGTGCCGCATCGCACGGCACCACCCAATGAGATCCTCGGAGGTGCGGACCCCGGTCAGCACAGACATGGTATCAGAGCTTCTTTGGGAATAGCACGCTCGAAAAGAGCCTAATTTTGAAAACTACAAAGTAGTCGAGTGAGGATTAGTTATATGCCCACATAAGGTCTATTATAGTATTAGTTACTTAAGGTGGCAAAGCTAACATATATGATATTATATTCTGTAACGACGCTCTGACGTTAGGTAAGAGGTAAGGTACACCACCGCAAGCGGATCAATTGCGGTAAGCTCACCATGCGAGAGGTAGCATGTGATTATTTCCGTGGCTTGGCACGGAAATGTCAATATGAGTCTCTGAAACTTTCTATGTTTCTGAGAACATATGACACACGGTACCCCAACGTGACACAAAATTAGTGGGAGCCCCCATCGGGTGGGACATAACCCGATGCACCTCCTACTGGTGCAGCATTATGCAAAGACGTGGGACCCTGTCGGGTGGTAGAAAATCCGGTCATGTACCTCGAGACGTGGTTTAACTTGAGGCGGCCTGTATGGAATGATACAGGACGAATGTTTTTACTCTCATATATGTTTTTGTTAATTGATCGCCCGTGCGGGCTAGACTGTACCGTACGGTACCATATGATTGATCAGTAGTTTGAGTGTAGTGACAGGTACACTAACCACATTGAACGTATTGGGAGTAGAATACATTTGCGAGTGATCGTTTCAGTGCCACCTATAGCACGTTATGCCGGCTAAGAATCCGGTAGAGATTTTCAGTTTGTGAGGTAACGTAGTACCGACATAATTGTTCTGATGCATTCACACCTTACTTCACCCCAAAAATCTTTTCTGTTGAATACAAGTAAAACCTTGAATTGAGAACTAAAAGAAAGTTTTAGAATCTAATATTAACTATAGAACTCTGATGTTAAAACTAAGATTCCATTGGAGTTGAGTGATTTTCAAAAAGATTCAAAAGCAGAGTCCCCTGTTTTTCTGGCAGAATTTTTGCTGGATTTGTACAGGGCATAACTCTTGCTAGATTTAACCAATGTGGAGGTGTAATACAGTTTTGGAAAGATCTCGAAGTGCCTACAACTTGTTTGTAGACTGCCAGAACTGAATTAATCTTGAAATTAAAAAAAATTATATAGCTCCTAGGTTATATCGTTGGAAAGTTTATGATATGTGTTACAACTTTGTAATATAAAGTTTTTCCAAATTTGGGGCAGAACTGTATGGAAATTGATGTTCAAATCAGCCACTTCCAAAGGAGGTGCTGTTGAAATTTTTCCAGAATTCTGTCAACTTTGAAATATCATAACATTTGATTCAGAGCCGATCAGGAAGCAAAGTAAGATTTTTTTCGAAAGATAATGAAGTTGGCTGTAACTTTGGTATTCAAGTTCAGGATTGATTCTACTCTTTACTGTAGTGGAATCTGAGTTCTTTGCAAACTGGTCAATTTTGGACAGCAGATTTGCCAATGCAATTGAAATGGAAACTTGTTTATGGATAGGCATCTTTGAAACTTGCCAAAGTTGTGCAACATGTCAAGATGTATGTATGATCAGTTTATGAAACTGGAGCATTGGAAAAAGCTCATTAAGAGGTCTAAAAGAAGTTTAGAATCAGAGTGTCGTTTGAACATGTATGAATATGCTGCAAAGGTTTATGATTCATATACAGTTAATGTTTTTCAAGCATCGACGATCTTTCAATCTTGGAGAGTAACCGTAATTGGTCATTCTTGCTGTATGGTTCGCACTCGTTCTGGCGCTGAAACGGGAGAGTCTAGTCATGGCCGAAATGACTCGACTCGACCGCAAGAACCGCCGTCGACCCGATTGACGGAGGTTATGGCACAAATGGTTGAGTCTCATCGTGAGAACAACCAGCTGCTTCAGACATTGGTGCAACAAGGCTTTATTCAAGCATCACGACGACGGGATCTGAATGAAAGTTCTTATTTGAATTTTCTGACAACTCAACCACCTGTATTCACGGAAGCAACAGATCCGTTGGAGGCACATCATTGGATCTGAGTTATTGAAGCTAAACTCGATTTGATCCAGTGTGACGAGTATCAGAAGGTGGACTTTGCAATTCAGCAACTTCATGGATCTTCTGGAGCTTGGTGCGCAGAGTATCTCGCCATGACCATTGGAGGACATCACGTGAATTGGAATGAATTCCATGATGCGTTCTATGCTCGGTATATTCCGAGGGGGATTATCAAGTCGAAGCTTGAAGGGTTTGTAGAATTAACCCAAGGGGGAGGAGTGCTCTTGAGTACTCCAGAGAATTCAACCAGTTGGCACAATATGCACCGGACTATGTGAGTACAGAAGCTTTGAGGTGTGACCTATTTTTCCAAGGCTTGAGTGCCAAACTTCATGAAAGATTGGTCCTATTCAACAAAGGAGACTATAACGAATTGGTCAGTAACGTTATATGGCAGGAAGATGCTTCTCCTCGTTGTCAGGAAGAGATGAGGAAGAGCATTACATCAACGAATGATATTAGTGGTACTCCTCGGAAATATCGACTGGTATATCATTTACCAGCCGAACCGGAAGTTCGGGTAGTTGCAATACAGCCACCGATGCAGAGTTGTTCACCACCATTGCAGTGGATTGAAGCACCAGAGATGCAGCAGCAAGTGAGTTCTTGTGCACCACCGTCACGAGTGGCACGAAAAGTTACTCCACTGCAGGCATTGCAAAGGACAGTACATAGTTGTGGTGATAAAGAGCAGTTAGTTCTAGAAGGTCCTGTAGCTAAACAAGACATCAGTCTAGAAGTTGCTCCTCCAAGAAATATTCAATCTCGTAGGCAACAGAAGAGGATGAAAGCCGGCAGCCTCAACTTTATAGCTGTTGTGGATATTCCAGTTGGAGAACACGTATTAGCGGGTATGTTCAGCATAAATGCTCAACCGGCATTTGTGTTGTTTGATTCTGGAGCAACACATGATTTCATCAGCAAGGAGTTCGTGTTGAAGCGTCAATTATCATCCGCAACGCTATCAACACCGTATACAATAAATTCACCTGGAGGAAAAATGTCAGCCCACCAGTCGAGCACCTCTATGTTTGGATGGTAGGATTTACCCTACCACCTTCATTATATTGGACGGGCAGAAGATTGACATTATCTTGGGAATGACCTGGTTGACACATCATGAAGCAATCTTCAATATCAGTGCTCGTACCGTGCAACTGAATTCTAAAAGGCACGGGCAGCATACTTTAGTTATGAAGAATGTGACACCACAACCTCTAGTGGTGTATAACACGGAAGCCACAAGGCTAGAGGACATTCCAGTTGTTCGGGATTACCTGGATGTGTTTCTTGACGATCTGCCAGGCATGCCACCCGAGCGAGATGTGGAATTCAAGATTGATTTAATACCATTAACCACACCCATATCTCAAAGACCTTACAAGATGGCACCCAAGGAATTGGCGGAGCTAAAAGAACAGTTGAATGAGTTACTTGAGAAGGGATTCATACATCCCAACTCATCACCTTGGGGATGCTCAGCGATATTCATGAAGAAGAAGGACGAGACACTAAGGCTATGTGTCGATTATCGTCCATTGAATGCTGTAACTATAAAGAACAAGTATCCACTTCCACGGATTGACATTTTATTCGATCAGTTAGTGGGTGCTAAGGTATTTTTGAAGATGGATCTTTGGTTCGGTTATCATCAGATCAAGATACGGGCTGAAGATATACCTAAGATGGCATTCTCGACAAGATGCGGGCTGTATGAGTATCTTGTCATGTCTTTGGGTCTCACCAACGCACCGGCTCACTTCATGTATCTAATGAATTCAGTATTCATGCCGGAGTTGCACAAGTTCGTGGTGGTCTTTATAGATGACATCTTGGTTTATTCCAAATTAGAGGAAGAACACGCCGAACATCTAAATATCGTGCTTCAACGATTAAGAGACCATAAGCCATATGCCAAATTTAGCAAATGTGAATTTTGGATTAAAAAGGTACCATTTCTGGGTCATGTTATCTCAGCAGACGGTATTGCTGTGGATCCAAGCAAAGTGGTACAGGTACTTAAATGGAAATCTCCGACCTCCGTCCATGAAGTCAGAAGTTTCTTAGGTTAGCTGGCTACTAACAGAGATTTGTTCCAAGTTTCTCCAAAGTGGCTAAGCCTATGACGGAATTGTTGATGAAAGGAAACAAGTATGTCTGGAGTGAAGCCTGTGAAGCAGCATTCCAGATATTGAAGAACCATCTCACAACGGCACCAGTTCTAGCTCAACCAGACACGACAAAGCTGTTTGATATTTATTGCAATGCATTAGGCACTGGTCTGGGATGCGTCATGATGCAAGAAGGACGTGTAATCGCATATGGATCAAGACAACTCCAAATTCATGAGCAGCATTATCCGACTCATGACTTGGAGTTGGCTGCCGTGGTAATGGCATTGAAAATGTGGAGACACTACATAATGGGAAATCTAGTGCATCTCTACACAGACCACAAGAGCCTCAAGTACATATTCACTCAAAAGGATTTGAATATGAGGCAAAGAAGATGGTTAGAGATTATAAAGGACTATGAACTTGAGATCCATTACCATTCGGGCAAAGCAAACGTAGTTGCCGATGCTTTGGGTCGGAAATCTCATGTTCACAACATAACCATCATTCCAGATGAAGAGAAAGAACCAAGTCTACGGTTGGTTCCCTACAGAGCTTTATATAATCTTGCTCTCATACCTACAATTCGAGAGGAGATTATTGCAGCTCAGAAGAAAGACAAGGCTATGTCTCACATTCGAAAGAGAATAAGAGATGGAGAGGTAAAATGTTTCCGGGAAGATGAACAAGGAACTCTATGGTTCAACGATCGTATAGTAGTACCCCGGAACATGAAGCTCAGGAAAAAGATCTTGGATGAAGCTCACCTGTCGAAGTATTCCATCCATCCCGGAAGCAATAAGATGTATCATGATCTTAGATCAAAATTCTGGTGGACACGAATGAAGAGAGAGATTGCAAAGTACGTATCCGAGTGTGATACATGCAGAAGAGTGAAGGCTGACTATATGAGGAAAGCGGGACCACTACAACCTTTAAGTGTTCCTGCATGGAAATGGGAGGATCTTAGTATGGACTTCATTGTTGGATTGCTCTCACGTTCCACAAGAACGATTCTATTTGGGTAATCATAGACCGATTAACCAAGTCAGCACACTTTATTCCAGTGAACACGGCGTATAATGCAAAGAAGTATGCTGAGTTGTATATGTCACGGATCATGTGCTTACACGGAGTTCCCCGCACCATTGTATCTGACAGAGGATCGTTGTTTGTTGCTCGTTTCTAGGAGCAACTACACGCAACAATGGGAACTATGATAATCCGAAGCTCGGCATACCACCCTCAAACTGATGGACAAACTGAAAGGGTGAACCAGAACCTAGAAGATATGCTAAGGGCATGTGCCATAGATCATGGAAAGAATTGGGATGATCATTTACCGTTGGCAGAGTTCTCATATAACAACGGTTATCAGTCCAGTATCAAAATGGCACCTTTTGAAGCTCTCTATGGTCGGAAGTGTCGCACACCACTCAATTGATGTGAGTCTGGAGAAAGAGTAATCTTCGGAGTGGATCTCACTGATGAAGCTGAAGAACGAGTTAAGCTAATTCAGGCAAATCTCAGAGCAGCTCAGTCTCGATAGAAGAGTTATGCTGACAAGCGACGTCGTCCCTTGAGCTTTAACGTCGGAGACCACGTGTACCTTCGTGCCCCTCCGATGAAAGGAATTCATCGCTTTGGAGTAAAGGGAAAGTTAGCTTCAAAATTTATCGGGCCATTTCCCATCATAGAAAGATGTGGACCCGTAGCCTATCGGCTGGAGCTAACCACGTCCTTGTCCAGAGTACACAACGTATTCCACGTGTCTCAGTTAAGGAAGTGTCTTAAAACTCCCACATAAGTCATATCTGAGGACATGGAAGAACTGAAGTCGGATCTGACCCATGTTGAACAACCGATCCGTATTATTGATGAGAAGACGAGAGAGACAAGAAACCGAACATTGTGGTTCTATAAAGTGTTATGGAGGAACCACACCGTTGAAGAAGCTACATGGGAGAGTGAAGACTATCTTCACTCCAATTATCCGGAGTTGCTATCGTCGTATCAACGGTGATACACTCCGAAATTTCTTCTCCTTTTGTAATCTCGGGACAATATTCTTTTAAGGTGGGAGGAATGTAAAATCCCAAATTTTAGGAAGCTTTTGTCTCCTATGTATGGCACATGAAATAATAGTTTAAGTGTGTACAATAAGGACCATGTTAAAATGAGAGCAAATAAAGTCATATAGATGTAAGTGTAAAATTTTATGTGAAGCTCTAGATAAAACCTAGGATTTCTTTTGAATTCAGCTAAGCTCAAATTTCCAAAGGTCTTGAATCATAAATTTAAGAAATCTGAAATTATGTGCTTCGATCACCAGGGAAAAATCAAAAGAAATAAAACAAACTTGTGTGAATAAAAGTATATATGGAAATGTACAAAATATTCAAATCAATGATCAAGGTACAAAAACATATTCTCCATTTGATCAGGTTAGGCAATTAAAAACATAGGACATTATATACATTAATATTGGGAGAAAGAATTAAATGACATGCATATGGATTTTAAAATTTTAATTTGAATCTAATTCAAATTTGCAGGAAACCAAACATGTTATATGTGGAATAGAAATATATTCAAATTAAGTGTCCAATTTCTAATCTGCAGTGGACTAATTATTGACCACATTATTGGAAACCCATGGCCATTTCAAAAGGCAATAATTGAGAAGATTAAAAATATATACATAAAACATATAAATATGCATTTGTATCTAATTCAAATTTCAAATTTGGCCAATTTGGATATCCAAATTTGTCAAACCATTTAAATATAACAGGACCAATTCTCTTCTGAATTTAGAGTACTTATCACATCTAGGCTTGGGTAACAAAAAGAATTAAAGGTAAGGGATAAGGACAGCAGTGGAGCCCACTAGGCAGAGGTATTCCGTTTTGCTTCTGTAGCAGCGCCTCTGCTCGAGCGGCTGCACGCGCGCGCGCCAGAGGAGGCGGCAAGCAGCTCTCCAGCGCGATGGTCTCCACGTGCATGCGCGCCACGGCGGTCCACGATGCCACCTGCCCCGCTCTGTCATTCGGGTATAAAAGGAACCGAGCGCTCGGCGTTTCTTCGTCCTCCCGCATCGCTACAACGTCGCTCCACTCGGCCGCCCAAAGTACTGCAGCCCCCGCTCAAGCAAAGCCGCGTTTTGGTGCGCGCCCATACCCTCGTGACTTCCCTGAACCGAGACTGCCGACGGACCTAGCCCCCCGGTGTGAATTCGCAGTTTCCCTTCCGGCGAGCCGTCGACCCACCTCTGTTCCAACGTGGAGCTCTTCCTCCATGGTGAGTAGCTTCTGAATTCCAGCTTCCCCCAGCATCTACACTTGTGTGCACACCTTCCGGAGCCATTATATAGCCATAGCCCCACTCCGGCTAGCCGAGATTTCAAATCTCGCCACCGCCTAGAGTCTGCTCCACGGTGCCCCCATCCTACGGCCGATTTCAATCCGATTGGAGTGTTGGACGATGATCAGAGCAGCACCACAAAGCTTCCAGAGCAAAAATCAGCCTTTACCATGCCTTGTACACCAAGAACACCGTCGCCGATCGTCGGTTTCCGCCGGTCGCCGGTGTAGGTACATTTCCGGTGCGTTTCAGTCCAATCCGAGGCCACCAATGAATTCCTTAGGTCGAAAACCCCGGGGTTCCAAGTTCCAGCCTCGAAGAAGGTGTCGCGGTGATTTCCGGCGAGTCGCCGGCCGATCTCCGGCCATGGTGCCGTCACGGGCCGCCGGAGTCGGGGGGGGGGGGGGGGGGGGGGGGGGGGAAGATCACCCCCCGTGGGATTTTCTGTGGCACCCGAATTCCATGTGACAACACGGTTAACTCTGTGGCCCTGGTGTGGCATCGGCTGGGTGGAAAAAATTAGTGGCCACATGCCAGCTTATTAAAGGGTTATCCTTTTCCATTTAAAAAGAATTCCAGAAAATTTCCTAGACTTTGAAATTCTATAAATTTTGCTAGGATGCTCCAAATTAAATGAAACAAATTTTGTAATTCTCCTTAGGATCTGTACATTCCATTGGTCCATCCCAAACTTCATGAAAAGCCCTAAAGAATATTCTATAAATCAATTAGTATAATACATTGTGGAAAATATAGAAAATAGGATTCTATTCAGATAATTCTGGAAGTTTACCCAACCAATCATTTTGTTATGTAGAAGCTCCAGTAAAAGTTTAAGGCATAACAAATTTGTTTAAGAGGATTTAATTCAAAGTCTTTGCCTAGGTTAATTATAATTCCAGAAAATAACAAATTAAATCCAGAAATTCATAAGGACTTGTAAATTCAATATCTACCCGTAGGAAGCTTGTAAAATTGTGAAACCAATTTTGCTAGATTATTTTGATCAGTACTATCTAGCTGTGCCATTTACGGACATGATAAAACCTCAGGTTTTATCTGCAAATTCCTAAATGATGAGAGCTTGATAGAATTTTGTAGCCCATTTTCTCGAATCAAATTCTCTGAAATTTTTATGAGAATTTCTTCATCACATCTGTATACCAGATATAAATTATCAGAGCCAATAGAACTCATCTGCGTAGGAATTAATTCTGCATAGTTTCCTTATATCCATGACTATATAGAAATTTCTTATGTACATTCTTATAATATGAAGTAATATCAAATTAACCTACCCAAATCCAATTTAATACCCAACAGTAATCCTTATTCACTCTTGATTTACAAACAAACTTCCTTTATGAGTATGACATTGCATAATGTATGCATATTCATTAGTTAAGTTATTAGATTATATTGTGTGTTATATGCATATTCATTGTGATAGACACCATGACGGAAAGGAGTCGAAGAGGACCTGTTCGTGAAGATCAAGCCATAACAACTAACTTGGTTATAGAGTCGCAAACAAGGCAAGCCCCGGTTTGCATTTAAAAGTTTTACAGAGTTTTGTAGTATTTCTCACATTATGTCTTCAGTTGATATTATGCATTACGTATAAGGTGTTCGATACTCCACTTGCATATCCATAAATCCTATGGGAAGGTTGGGAAGGTTTACAGCTTGACGTGTAGAACAGCCATTGCAAATGGTGTAGATATATCGGTAGAAGTCGAGTAGTTGGAATCTACTCGCGAGAGGATCACATTTTATTGATCACAAGTCAAGTAGTTGAATTCTACTTGCGAGAGAAGTCGAGTGAGGGAAACCTACTCGCAAGATGTTACCAAAATGTTCACTCTTAATAATTGGATATGTGGACGGGGATGTTCCTGTAGGACGGGACGCGCAAGGTTGTCTGATCCCGGATGAGGGGGACATTGCTTGCGACCACATTTGGGCCTGGGCAGGTAAGGGTAAGGCAAATGTGGAAGTTGGTTGTAGCCCCGTCTGTGTCGGTTAAGGACCGTCTCGTGTGCGGCCCTGTTGAGCAAGTTTGGACAGTACCAGTTACATAATTGATTAATGGGGTCCATTAAACTGATGTAGCTCGGGCACCCTCGTGTCGAAACTTATACCGCCGTTCTTCGGGGGAAGATGATCGTAAGGTGGAACCTCTAAGGAGCAAATTCGACGTGCTCGACTAGGGACCTTACTTTTGGGACGGTAGAACTGGTTCGACATTGGGATGACGGGTGAAAGGTGGCCACATACAACGTGGGAGTGGAGTACAGTGAAAGGTACTTCCGAGCAGGCGTATGTGTCGTGTATTCCGGGTGTGTCCTTATTGCAATCACCGTCCCTCGCGGTAATAGAGTACCACTTGTTCACTGAGTTGTGACGTAGTAAATACTAAAGAAGTCAGACGAATACGATATATTGGTTTACAAATTGCTTAAACAACCTTGTTTGGCTTAGAGATAGTATAATTAAATGTTTACAGTTTCCCCATACTTTAGCTGTAATAGCATTATGTGCTTTGGGCATGTCATATCATCGGCAAAGCGTTTCTTGTTTTATTACGGAGTCTATGATGTGCCGTGCCTGAAGAATGTCATTTGCTACTTAAAACATGATTATAAGGACCCACTTGTAGGTGAGTCCTTTATGCTATTCCTTACCTATGCTTAGTACTTACCACTGCATAAGTCTAGTGAGACGGTTATGTCTTGCTGAGCCTTATGCTCACGTTTGCGTTTTAACGATTTTTGCAGGTATTAGTTTTATTTCTGCTGTTCAGGTTGTACATGAGTCTTGATTTATCGAGATAAATTTCATGTGAACCACGTCGCTGCTAAATGATCGTCATGTTGCTAGTGAGAAGCGTCCTAGGGCATGGATGTTTTCTCTTATGATTAGATAGGTGAGAATATGAGTATGTAATTCCGCTGCGTGTGTACTTCTGATGTACACTGTTTTGTAAACTCTGAATATAATTATGAAATGAAAACTTTGTATATTTTGGTATTCTTTTCGTGTGTGTTGTTAGGTGCCACATCGCACGGCACCACCCAATGAGATCCACGGAGGTGCGGACCCCAGTCACCACATAGCGGAGCTCGAGAAACAAATCCGAGAGCAACTAGAGAAAGGTTTTATTTGCCCTAGTTCTTCACCTTGGGGAGCGCCCGTGCTGTTTGTCGACAAGAAGGATGGAACCCAAAGGATGTGTGTGGATTACCGAGCTCTCAACGAGGTAACAATCAAGAACAAGCACACCTTGCCACGCATAGAAGACTTGTTTGATCATATGAAGGGTGCTTGTGTCTTCTTTAAGATTGATTTGAGGTCGGGATACTTTCAAATGAAGATTAGACCATCGCACATACCCAAGACAGCTTTTAGGACACGGTATGTATGGATCTTATGAGTACACCGTGATGCCTTTTGGATTGTCAAATGCGCCTGCCTACTTTATGTACCTCATGAATAAGGTCTTCATGGAGTACTTGGATAAGTTCGTTGTGGTGTTTATTGATGACATTATGATCTACTCGAAGGATGAGAAGGAACATGAGGAACACTTGAGGCTCTCGTTGTAGAAATTGAGGGAGCATCAATTGTATGCCATGTTCAACAAGTGTCAGTTTTGGTTGAGAGAGGTGTCATTTCTGGGTCATATAATCTCAGGAGGAGGAGTATCGGTTGACCCCGGAAAAGTGAGAGACGTGTTGAAATGGGAACCGCCACAAAATGTCAAGGAAATAAGGAGTTTTCTTGGGATGGCTGGATATTGCCGTCAGTTTATCAAGGACTTTTCCAAGATAGCAAAGCCAATGAAGGAGTTTCTAATGAAGGGAAAGGATTTCCAATGGACTCAAGCTTGTCAAAACAGTTTTGAGGTGTTGAAGAAGAGGTTAACAATAGCCCCAGTTTCGGTACTGCCAGATGTGAGCAAGAGTTTTGGCATTTATTGCGACGCGTCGAGACAAGGACTTGGATGTGTATTGATGCAAGAAGGTCAAGTGGTTGCATATGCTTCAACACAACTAAAGAAACATGAGTAGAATTACCCAACACATGATTTAGAACTTGCAGCGGTGGTACATGTGTTGAAGATTTGGAGACACTATATCCTTGGACATAGGTGTGAAATTTATACTGATCATAAGAGTTTGAAGTATATTTTCACACAAACGGATCTGAATTTGAGGCAACGGAGATGGTTGGAGCTCATCAAATATTATGATTTGGTGATCAACTATCATCTGAGAAATGCCAATGTAGTGGCAGATGCTTTGAGTAGAAAAGGAGTAAGTCATCAACTCACAGTTCGAGAGTTACCATCCGACATATGTAAGGAGTTTGAAAGGTTGAACCTCGGATTTGTAAATGATATAGAGATGATGGAGTTAAATCATACCTTGGAACAAGAAATTCGAGAAGCACAAACTGCAGATGAAGAGATCAAGGAAATCAAGGAAAGGACCGAAGAAGGGAGAGAATTCAGATTTGATGAGGACGAACATTGTACCTTATGGCTTGGAAAGAGAATCTTTGTGCCTAATGTGAAGCATATTCAGGAGACAATATTAAAGGAGGCACATGACTCGCCGTACTCGATTCACCCTGGTTGTACAAAGATGTACACAGACTTGAAGGCTTGCTATTGGTGGGATATCATGAAAAAAGACATAGCTGAATATGTAGCATTGTGTGATGTGTGCCAACGAGTCAAGGCGGAACATCAGAGGCCAGCTGGATTATTGCAACCATTAAAGATCCCGGAATGGAAGTGGGAAGAAATCGGTATGGACTTCATAGTTGGGTTACCACGTACTCAGTCCGGGTATGACTCAATTTGGGTAATTGTGGATCGCTTAACCAAGTCAGCTCATTTTGTCCCTGTGAAGACCAAATATACAGCTGCACGATTGGCCGAAATATACATGGAGCATATTGTGTGTCGACATGGAGTCCCGAAGAAGATAGTCTCGGATAGAAGTTCTCAATTTACCTCCAGATTTTGGCATAAATTGCATGAAGCTTTGGGAACGAGGTTGAATTTTAGTTTAGCATATCATCCTCAAACAGATGGACAAACCAAGAGGACCAATCAGATTTTGGAGGACATGTTAAGAGCTTGTGCTTTAAAGAATGGGAAAAGTTGGGACAAAAGCTTGCCATACACAGAATTTTCATACAACAATAGTTACCAAGCAAGCTTGAAAATGTCACCATATGAAGCGCTTTATGGAAGGAAGTGTAGGACACCTTTGTTCTGGAATGAGGCAGGAGAAACTCAAATTATTTGGTCAGGATGTGTTGCAAGAAGCCGAAAAGCATGTCCAAATAATTCGTGAAAACTTGAGAGCTGCCCAATCAAGACAAAAAGGCTATGTGGACAATAGGAGAAGGAAATTAGCCTTTGAAGTGGGAGATTTTATTTACCTCCAGGTGTCGCCAATGAGAGTTCATAAGAAGTTTAACATAAGGGGCATGCTCGCACCTCGCTATATTGGACCGTTCAAGATTTTGGACAAAAGAGGTGAAGTAGCGTATAAGTTGGAGATGCCAGCTCATCTTTCATATGTCCATGATGTCTTTCATGTTTCCCAGCTCAAGAAGTGCTTAAGAGTACCAGAAGAGGAAGTGCCAATGGAAGGATTGGAATTAGAGGAAGATTTGACTTATGTTGAACAACCGATCAAAATCTTGGAAACTAAGGAGAGAGTAACAGGGAACAAGGTTATCAGATGGTTTAAAATTCAAGGGAAGCACCACACCGAAAAAGAAGCGACGTGGGAATCGGAGGATGATCTAAAGAAGGAATTTCCCTATCTCTTCTCTTCTGCATCGAATCTCGAGGGCGAGATTCATTTTAAGGGGGGTAGGTTTGTAACACCCTCATTTTCATGCATCATGCCTTGCTTACATTCATATACATGTTTAACATTAACCCACATAAAGAGGAACGAGTTTAAAATTGATTTGGAGCATTTAAAATTGATTTGGAACAAAACCACACTTAAAATGCAGGAAAGTGCGGACTAGTCCAATTTTCCTGAGGACTAGTCTGATTTCTTTCTGACTAAAAATGGACTTGACCGTTTTTGCTGAGGGCTAGTCCGATTTTGCCTCTGGAAACCTTCGTACTTGTCCGATTTTGTGTGGACTAGTCCGATATTACATGAATCCTTGAAAATTTGCTAAGTCCCTGGACTTCTCCGGACTAGTCTGGTGTTCCAGCGGACTTGTCCGTTTTCCTCTCTGACTAAAGTCGGACTTGTCCGATTTTAGGCCAGACTTGTCCGATTTTCTCTCTGGACAACTTCGGACTAGTCTGGTCCTTTCCGGACTTGTCCGATATTTCGCGACTCTGAGTTGATATTTTGTTTTACAACTTGAATATTGGGTTTCACGTTAAGTGGGCCTAGGGACATCGTGCCTAACTATTTTAGAGCCCATGTGGGACCCTAAACCGGCCTATACTCATCCCAAACTCAAAATCCATCTAACCCTAACCTCCACCTCTATACAAACAACCCCACCCCTTGGCTTGACATCTATTTGTCACTTTTCCACCCCACCCAAACCCTAGTTCGTGTAGAGCCACCATCAAGGAGGGAGGAGAAGATCCCAAGCAAGAAGAAGAAGAGGAGCAAACAAAAGAGGATCAAGATCTCCACCAAGTCTCATTCTTCATCACCAATTCATCTCCAAGTTCATTACCAACCCTAGATCATCAAGATCCAAGTGTTACCTCCAAGTTTCTTGATTCATTGGAGTTCTAAACTCCTATTATACCTTCTATTCTCTTTTCCTTACGTGAACTCAACCCCTAATCTCCGAATTCATGTCGATCTAGAAAACCATAATCTACTGATCTCGTAAAGTGCGGACTTGTCCGGTCCCTAGCGGACTAGTCCAATTTCCCTGGATAAATTGTGTTTGAATTAATTCCAAAAACCGACCTAATCAACTCCAAACCTGTATAAACGTGTTAAAAGCTATTAGAACTAGTTATTGATCATTAAAGGCAATCTATTAACAAGTTCTACCTTGGATTTGCATTAATCATGCATGTCATGTCATATTGAGTAATATTTGTACACTCTTTGATTGTGTTTGTTGTATTGAATGATTATTATGCAGATTAGACGGATTTACGCTAGAGAGTGCCGCGGAGGATCTACAACACCAAGAGTTTGAAGGCTTTGACCCTAATCAACAGCAAGAGCAAGGCAGGTGTCCTTGAAGCATATTGATCCCATTTTAAAATAAATGTTTTGTTTGCAAAAATTGCATGCTTGTGTCAATTTGATGGGAATCCTATGATAGGAAGTTTACTAGAATTGTTTAACCACCCTTGTCACCTGGAATTATGGTAGAGAGTAGTGATGGGCTTTTTACCTTTTGCTTCGCTTAATCAACTGGGATGGGAAACAACTATACCACTCAATTTAATTATGCATGGATGAGATTATGGTTAACATGAACTGGTTAAATATGATATGGTAATGGGTGATCTAAGCAAGCATGGTATGTGGATGGTTTGGATGTTATGGTGGTTTGCTTGCTTTAGATCTAAGGACCGGTTCATGCGAGAATAATCCAGGACTACAATGCCACCATGAGGCCAAGTATGGGTGCAACATAGTTGATTAATTAGGGCATTGCCAGTGCTATTTGGACCATTAGGGATGCTCGGGGAAGGGGTAGTCGGATTGGGTTTGTTGATGATTGGTGGGACTACCATGGGATCCGAATGGCTCAAGAGGGGGCCCTTGGTTGAAGATGTGCTCATTTGGAGGCTCGCCACCGATGAAACCTCAGTGGGGTCTAAATAGGATAGTAATCTCTTTGTAAAGGCTATTTTGTGATCTCTTGGCCACACACTGATGGAAGTGTGAGACGGCATAATAGAGGTTCTAGTCATCGAAAGGTGATGAAATCACAAACACGTGGGTAAAGTGGTACAAACTCTGCAGAGTTAAATAAACTATCAAGATAGCCGTGCTCCCGGTTATGAGCACCTGGACAACTTCCATGATTAGAGGGAAATTGGGATTTGGGATTGTTATGGTCGGTATTATGGTTATGGATTAATTTCTGGTATTGAATATGGTTATTGGCAAATGGTGAAATCTGGAATTATGGATGAGCATGGTGAATTATGGACTGGTATTATGATATTACTTATGATTATGATGGGTTTATTTCACATACATATAATATATTGCTTTTCAAATGTTTTAATTTACTTTTCAGCACTTAGCCATTATTATTGTCGTCATTTGAATCAGCCACATGTCATACTTTCCACACTTGCTGAGTACGACATGTACTCACTCTTGCAATTCTCCCCCAACAGTTGCAGGTCAGGATCGGGAGTTTAATGGCGATAATGCGGAGTTCTAGGCCGTGTCTACCGTCAGCTTGCCTGTGGTGTTGATTGGAGCTACGCTATCCCTTATGCTTAGTTTGCTTAGTCGCTTATTTAGTTTATTTCTACTGCATTAGTTGAATTTGTCATTAATATTCCTTAGATCTTGTATTCAAGGATAATAATGTTTGTTTAATAAAATTTGGTTAATAAATCTTGTTCTGTGATAATTTTCTGTATACTCTTTTGTGAGTGCACTCGTGTATGCGTGATGAACATGCTGGGCACACATATGTGTTAGCTTGGTTCATTTCCGGAACTGGGCGTCACATATGCAACATTTCGAGCCACACTCCGAGCATCAAGGATGTTTAGCTCATTTTGGAGTTCACAAAAGCGCTTTTCATCAAGTGGCTTGCTAAATATGTCGGCCAAATGCTTTTGGGTGTTGACATGGGAAATGGCTATATCTCCTTTCATGGAGTGGTCTCTCAAGAAGTGATGCCTTATGTCTATGTGTTTGGTTCTAGTGTGCTCAACAGGATTATGAGCAATTTTAATGGCACTCTCATTGCCGCAAAGGAGTGGAATACGGTTCATATTGTAACCATAATCCCTTAGAGTTTGTCGCATCCAAAGGAGTTGTGCACAACAACTCCCGGCTGCAACATACTTTGCTTCGGCTGTTGATAAGGCAATGGAATTTTGTTTCATAGAGGACCAAGAAACTAAAGATCTCCCTAGGAATTGGCATGTACCGGAGGTACTCTTTTTATATACCTTGCATCCGGCATAATCTGCATCGGAGTAACCAATGATATTGAATTTTGAGCCTTTTGGGTACCAAAGACAAAGGTTAGGTGTATGAACTAAATATCTCAAGATCCTTTTTACGGCCGTCAAGTGACACTCCTTAGGATTGACTTGAAACCTTGCACACAAACATACTCTCAACATAATGTCAGGCCTGGATGCACATAAATAGACTAGAGATCCAATCATGGAGCAATATACCTTTTGGTCGACGCTAGGTCCATCTTCATTGAGATCCAAGTGGCCATTCGTTGCCATGGGTGTCTTTATAGGCTTCTCCTTGTCCATAACAAACTTCTTGAGTATGTCTTGCGTGTACTTGGTTTGGCTTATGAAAGTCCCTTCCTTTTGTTGCCGCACTTGGAATCCCAAGAAGTACTTTAGTTCTCCTATCATTGACATTTCAATCCTATCTGTCATGATTTTACTAAATTCTTCACAAAAAGATGGGTTAGTTGAACCAAAGATTATATCATCAAAATAGATTTGACAGACAAAAAGATCATTGTCAAAATTCTTTGTATACAGTGTATAATCTACTTTGCCAATCATAAAGCCATTTTCAATTAAGAAATCTCTAAGACACTCATACCAAGCTCTAGGAGCTTGTTTGAGGCCATAGAGAGCCTTACGCAATTTATATACATGGTCGGGGAGCTCTTCATCTTCAAACCTGGGGGGTTGCTCCACATACACCTCCTCCTTAATTGGTTCGTTGAGGAAGGCGCTTTTCACATACATTTGATAGAGCTTGAAATCATGGTGAGTAGCATATGCAAGTAATATTCTAATAGATTCAAGTCTAGCTACGAGAGCAAAGGTCTCATCGAAATCCAAACATTCGACTTGTGAATACCCTTTGGCCACAAGTCGTGCCTTGTTCCTTGTCACCACCCCGTGTTCATCTAGTTGTTGCGGAAGACCCACTTGGTGCCGACAATGTTCGCATTGGGTCTTGCCACGAGTTCCCATACCTCATTCCACCTGACGCTGTTCAATTCTTCTTGCATTGCCACCATCCAGTCCGGATCATTCAATGCATCCTCAACCCTACGTGATTCCAAAAAGGATACAAAGGAATAGTGCTCACAAAAGTTAGCTATGCGAGATCTAGTGATTACTCCCTTTTGGATGTCACCGATGATATTGTCGATTGGGTGATCCCTTTGGACGCATTGGTGTACTCTTGGGCGTGGCACTTGAGGCATTGTATCTTCATGATCATCTTCTTCTTCCCCTAAATGGTTTTCCTCATTGATTTGTTGATCATCTTTGTATTCTTGTGGTTCATCTTGTGTGGAAGCTCCCCCTTGATCGTTGACCTCCTCTTGTGGTTCATCTTCCGCATACACGTGTAGAGGTGACCCTTGTGGTCGAACTTCACCTAATGCCATTCTTTTCAATGCTTGACAAGGAGCTTCTTCTTTACCTAGTACACATGGATCAAATTGCTCCTTTTGGGAGCCATTAGTTTCTACGTCACGTGCTACTTCAACAAGTCCGGAGGTCTTTTTGAAAACACGATTGGCGCAAGTGTTCGAATCATGACCAAGCAAAGGTCTAGGTAAAGATTCAAGTAATATTCTAATAGATTCAAGTCTAGCTACGAGAGCAAAGGTCTCATCGAAATCCAAACATTCGACTTGTGAATACCCTTTGGCCACAAGTCGTGCCTTGTTCCTTGTCACCACCCCGTGTTCATCTTGTTGTTGCGGAAGACCCACTTGGTGCCGACAATGTTCGCATTGGGTCTTGCCACGAGTTCCCATACCTCATTCCACCTGACGCTGTTCAATTCTTCTTGCATTGCCACCATCCAGTCCGGATCATTCAATGCATCCTCAACCCTACGTGATTCCAAAAAGGATACAAAGGAATAGTGCTCACAAAAGTTAGCTATGCGAGATCTAGTGATTACTCCCTTTTGGATGTCACCGATGATATTGTCGATTGGGTGATCCCTTTGGACGCATTGGTGTACTCTTGGGCGTGGCACTTGAGGCATTGTATCTTCATGATCATCTTCTTCTTCCCCTAAATGGTTTTCCTCATTGATTTGTTGATCATCTTCGTATTCTTGTGGTTCATCTTGTGTGGAAGCTCCCCCTTGATCGTTGACCTCCTCTTATGGTTCATCTTCCGCATACACGTGTAGAGGTGACCCTTGTGGTCGAACTTCACCTAATGCCATTCTTTTCAATGCTTGACAAGGAGCTTCTTCTTTACCTAGTACACATGGATCAAATTGCTCCTTTTGGGAGCCATTAGTTTCTACGTCACGTGCTACTTCAACAAGTCCGGAGGTCTTTTTGAAAACACGATTGGCGCAAGTGTTCGAATCATAACCAAGCAAGAAACCTTCATCGTACTTTGAAGCGAACTTTGAAGTCTTGGGCTTCTTGTTTATAATATAACATGGAGAACCGAAAACTCGAAAATATGAAATATTAGGCTTGTTACCAATGAGTAGCTCATAGGATGTCTTCTTGAGTAGTCAATGAAGATAAAGTAGATTTACGACGTGGCAAGCGGTGTTAATCGTTTCCGCCCAAAATCGATCCGAGGTCTTGTACTCATCGAGCATTGTTCTTTCCATCTCTATGAGTGTTCGGTTCTTTCTTTTGGCAACTCCGTTTTGTTGTGGGGAGTACGGAGCTGAAAACTCGTGCTTTATGCCTTCTTCATCAAGGTACTCCTCCACTTGTGTGTTCTTGAACTCTGTGCCGTTGTCACTTCTAATGTTCTTGATTGTCAATGAGAATTCGCTTTGAGCACTCTTGAAGAACATCTTGAATTCCTTGTGTTTTTGACTTATCATGCAAAAAGAAAACCCAAATAAAGTGAGAAAATCATCAAAAACTACTAAACCATATTTGTTACCATCGATGCTTATGTAGGCAATTGGACCAAATAAGTCCATATGAAGTAGCTCGAGCGGTCTTATTGTAGTCATGACGTTCTTGGTGGGGTGAGGTGCTCCAACTTGCTTCCCAGCTTGGCACGCGCTACAATGCCTGTCTTTCTCAAAAACAACATCCTTTAAACCTCGTATGTGATCGCCCTTGAGTGGTTTTTGAAGGTTCCTCATATCAACATGCGCTAGCCGTCTATGCCATAGCCAACCCATGTTGGTTTTTGCAATCAAGCATGTGTCAAGTTCAGCTTTATCCTTGTTGAAGTCAACAAGATAGAGCTTTCCCTTTAACATACCCTTGAATGCAATGGAACCATCACTCCTCCTAGAAACGGTCACACCCTCGTTAGTGAAGAAGCAATTATAACCCTTGTCAGATAATTGAGATATGGACAACAGGTTATAATCTAAGGATTCAATATCTAATACATGAGAAAGTGTGTGTTTAGATGATATGGCAATTTTACCGGTACCGAGCACCTTTCCTTGGCTATTATCTCCAAAATAGATGCCCTTGTTTGAATCCTCGTTTTCTTCATATTCCACGAACATTCTTCTTTCTCCAGTCATATGGTTGGTGCAGCCACTGTCTGGCACCCATTTAGATCCACAGGAGGAATAATCCTGCAAAAACAAATTATGCTTTGGTTTTAGATACCCCAAGCTTGCTTGGGTCCTTGGGGGTTAGTTACAAGACATTGGGGCACCCACACATGAGACTTGGTGTTCTCATGGCGTGGCCCAACATAATGAGCATAAAATTTGCCAAAATTATTTCTCATTAAGACATACGAGGCATCGAAGGTTCTAAACAATAACTATTGTTGTATATGTACATGACTAGTCTGGGAGGTCGGTCTTGTCCGGCGGACCGGACTTGTCCGGACCCCAACCGGACTAGTCCGTTGTTCATGTGTGATTAATGTTTTAATCTTTGACTTTCCAGTTTGAGAGGGTCTTCCCTTTACAAAGGTAATCCTATCCTTGTTATTCTTATGGCTTCTAGCATGTTGCTTTTCACCATAAGAGTAACCAATGCCATATTTGACATTTGGAGGTCTTTTGACCAAGTATGCACTACGTCCATATTTGATCTTCTCCTTGTCAAATATGCCACTTTGGGTAGGATGCTTATCTTTTGTAGAGGTTGGCTTGTCTTTCAAACTAGTGTCAAGTTTATTACATGTACAAGTATATGCAACCTCAGTTTTAGTGGGTTGAGAAGGTGAACTTGAAGAGGATGAAGGTTCAACTTGCTTGAGTGACTCAACTTGCACTTCAAGGTTCTTGTTAACCTTGATCAGGTCAGCAAGTTGCTTCTTGATTGCAGCCTTTGACTTGGTTAACTCCAAGCAAGTTTCCTTGCTTGAAGCTAACTCAAGCACTAGTGAATTGCTTCGTTCCTTTTAAAGTTCTAGGAGCTTGTCAAGTTCGACATATTCCTCCTTTTGGGAGATTATCATGTCCTCTTGACGGTGTATCAACCTCTCCTTCTCAACAAGTTCATCATGTAAAAATTTCATTTTTGTGGCAGTTTTCCTATCTAGTCCAGTAAGCATATCCTCATTATCACTATTGACTTCATCATCGATAGAATAGGAATGCGAGGAAGGGGGTTTGGTCTTTACCTTGCATTTACCTTCCTTTGCCATGAGGCAAGTGCCATTTCCCTTCCGTGCACCGAGTGTAGGGAAGAGAGTAGACTTCTTGGATGTCTTTTCGATGGCTATGATAGCCATCTCTTCTTCTTCGGATGATGAGGACTCTTCATTTGAGACCCACTCTTTCCCTACGTGTGCTTGTTCGGCTTGTTTCTTCTTCTTGAAGAATTTCTTGGGTTGAGGCTTGGATTCTTTAGTCTTCTTCTTGTTTTCTCATATGGGCAATCAACTATAAAGTGGCAATAATCACCAAAATTATAGCATGCCCGCCTTAACTTTGACTCTTGTTTTCCTTCGCTTGATTTAGTGCCTTGTCTCTTCTACATTATTCTCTTGAATTTCTTCATGAACAATATCATGTCTTCTTCAATTAATTCACTGCTCTCATCATCACTGTCTTCTTCTAGCTGAGCTTCTCGAGCTTCTTTAGATAAGGGCTTGAGGGTGGACTTCAAAGCAACCCCTTTCTTCTTTGCTGAGGTGAGGTCGGCAATTTCCTTGACATGCTTTGCTTGTTTTTCCATCCTCTCGAAATTGATGATTTTTCCATGTAATTCATCCGCAGTCATTTTATTGTATCTGGGGCTTTCTCTTATCATTGAGCATAGGATGACATTGCGAGGCATGAAAGCTCTAAGGATGAGCTTCACCACCTCGTGGTCATTCCACTTCTTGCTTCCATAAGATTGAACCTTGTTGACGAGTGTATTTAATCGGTTGTACATATCTTGAGGTGACTCGTCTTCTTCGATTGCGAATCTTCCTAATTCGCCCTTGATCATTTCGATCTTTGCTTCACGCACATGTCGGTCATCTTCATGTGTAGTTTGCAGTGTATCCCATATCTCCTTTGCAATCTCGAGTTCATCCACCTTGGTGAACTCGTCCTGACTGAGCGAAGAGGTAATTTCGGCTGCGGCTTGAGCATTTTGGTGAATTGTCTGCTCTTGGCTTGGTGTGAGTTCTTTGTCGTCATCCGGGATATCTATTCCTGTGCACACAATATGCCATAGACTTGGATTGAGAGAGATTAGATGCATTTTCATATTTTGCCTCCACATTGAGTAACCACTTCCGTCAAAGTGTGGGGCTTTTCCAAGTGGGGTAGACAAATAATGACTATTGTTGGAATTGAGACGATCGTAGTTAAAAGGATATCGAGAGTAGTCGATGTGACTACTCCCCTTCTTCTTTTCTTCAATCTTCACTTTCCCTTTGGAAAGTATCTTCTTTATTAGGAGCGCCTTTAGTTCTAGCATCTCCTCATCGTCGTCCTTGAAGTCTTGAATGGCTTCGAGGAGCTTCTCCATCTTTAGGTTCTTGTCATCATCAACCTTTTCTTGGTTGTTGCTCTTGTGGATGTCCTTCATGTCCGACGTGATCTTCTTCGAGCAATTAGTCTCTTTCTTGAAGAACCTGCTCTGATACCAATTGAATGTGGCCTCGAGGGGGGGTGAATAGGCCTTTTTGAATTTTGTCGGAACCTACAACACTTAACAACCAATTCAAAACAGAGATATTGTACTAGTCCAGTAAAGTGCGGACTAGTCCGGTGTGTACCAACTTGGTTGATTAAGTTTGATCGATTAATTTGATTCCTCGATGTATGCAGCAGAAATATACAGTCAAATAAAGTGTTGCAAGATTATGGACTAGGGTATATCACAATTCAATCTTATATTTAATGATTCAACGTAAAGTAAGCAATAATGATTGAAACCCTGGATTGTTGTGATGAATAAGAATGATGAACACCAAGCAAGAAACAAGGATTTATCCCGTGGTTCGGCTCCCACAAAGGCAACATACGTCCACATTGAGGAGTCCACAAAAAGACCGGGTCTTCTCCAACCATACCCTTGTCGGATCGCCACGAAGGCCAATCCTCTTCCACTTATCACAAAGGGGTGAATAACTGAATTCAAAGGGGCCTTCTCAAAAGTTGAGGGCTCCCCTAGATTACAACACGAAATACCACCAAGAACACACTCAAAAGATTACAATGAAATCACGGGAGTGTGTTAGAGAATCAAACCAAGAGATCAATGAGTGTTGAACGTGTCTCTCCAATGATCTAGAGTGTATCCTCAAATGATTGATCTTTGTTGCACTTAATTTCGTGGAGAGATGTATTTTTGAGGCTCTTGGGAGGTGTGATGGCGCTAGGGTTCGAGAGGTATTAAAGTTAGGCCGTGCACCTCTAACTTATATGGTGTTTCGAAAAGTGACCGTTAGGGTTTAGAAAGATCGGACTAGTCCGTGGTGGTCACCGGACTAGTCCGGTGTGCTGTGTGTAGCAAACCCTAAGTGTCCCGAAATATTGGACTAGTCCGGCTAGGAGCGGACTTGTCTGATTTTGCTTCTGGAAATCTTCGGACTAGTTCGAGGTACATCGAAATTATCCACACAGGGATACCCTAAGTGGTTATGAGGACAAGTCTGCACTTGGAGGACTTGTCCGATTTAGGTCATAGTGTTTTTCGGACTAGTCCGTGCTAATATCGAACTTGTCTGATTTAGATCAGAATGAATATTGGACTAGTCCGATGGTGACCGGACTTGTCCGAGTGTGTGTGACTTGTGAAGTGTTTTGAGGACTAGTCAGCACAGGGAAGGACTAGTACGATTCTAGTCAGAGATATCGGACTAGTCCGATGGATATCGGACATGTCTGATTTTGTGGAGAGAGGAAGATCAGACTACTCCGGTGACATTCGGACTAGTCCAGTCCTGTATAAATTTGTGCAATGTGTGTGTGTGATTGTGATTGAGATCTTGGGGTGTGTTTCCATAACACACTCCATACACAATGATCTACTATTCTTCTTCCTTGAGCTCATTCCCACTTTGATCCTCATCCTCCTTTCTTTTTGGCACTTTGCTTATTTTCCCATTAAAACATGTGCTCATCTCAACAAAGAGGTTAGGATCTCATTTGCTTGTCATAAATCATCCAAAACCCACAAGGGATTCCTATATGAACTTTCATAGGAGATTGTTTGTCTTCTGCAGCACTAACTACGGTAGCGACCCGTGTAGAACACGTTTGCGGGTGAACGATACTAGGGCCACCTATAAACATATCCGGAAATACCGGTTAGAATTTTTTTTGGTCAGGCACGTAATACCGTCAGTATTGACTTTGATACTTGACCTTCCCTAATGACAGAATTGTTGCATTATATTTTGGAAAGTCTGACTATCAGGTTCGGACTCTGCAAAATGAGTTTCGACTCAACAAAGGGTTCGAACCAAGATTCTTGATTTATGGCTGAAGTTTGCTCAACTTTGCCAGGTAGTAATTTTGGTTAGTTTTGAATAAACATAGGGGTATGCTATATGGATGAATAGCTCTGGAAGACCTCTACAACTTTTCTGTTGACCATCAAGGCAGAAAAGCTTGATAATCTGTTGAAATTTGGAGTATACTTCCACTGCTCCAGATGACCATACCATTGTACCAGTCTCTGCATTTTTGCAATAACTCACTGTAGAACAATCTTCTGCCTCATTGTGATACATATATGAAAGGGTAGAAGGAGATCTACAAATTTGTTATTCAGAGTTTTTCCTGATTCGAATTTTAGGCAATTCAAATTTCGAGTTCAAAACAGCAAACTGCAGGGCTGCTGTTGAAAAACAGTCAGTTCATCTGTTTAGTTGGATAGCTCTAGCTTTTAATCCAGAATAGTGACATGATCACATATATACATTTATGGAAATCTTGGGAAGTCCTCTATCAACTTCATGTTGCACTCATGGCCAGAATCTTGGTGTATCGGTGTTTAATTCCTATTGTAGCAAACTTGGTTCTGGCAGACAAGAATTTAAAACAGTTTCTGCGTAGTTTTGAATTTGCGCGCTATACCTGTATACCAATGTTTCAAGGCTGAAATCTTTTACTTCTGGATTTTAAACTTAATTTTATACAATGTTTATTTTGTCATTACCTCAATATATTGTTATGATATACCTGTATAACTTGTGGAAATCACCACATATACAGGGGAGGTTCTGTCAAAATTTATAGAAAATTTGAGTCAACTTTAAACCTGTATAGATTCTACTTCCTAGATCCCCTGGAGCTGTATGAGTACAATCTGGAAAGTTTGTAAAGTGTTCTACAACTTTTGTAATCAACCCAACATATGGTTCTGAGGTTTCCTGTATGAAAATTTTGATTTTATACAGGAAGGTCAGCTGGAACAGACTGTGATTACAACTCCAGTTTTAAATTTTTCTTGAACTGTTGGGAGTTGGAAACCTTCTCATTGTTCCAATATATTTTCCACAGATGGCAGATTCGACGGCATACTTATCGAACGAATGGGTGTTCCTGAAGTGTGCTCTTCTGAAAGGTTTTCCGGATTTGTTGATAGCGCTGCTTCAACGGATCGGGTATCACGAAATACCGGACTATTGGGGCAAGTAGATCGAGGACAGAAGTGTGACAAGATGCACCATTTATGTAGATGTACCTGCTGGTCCATCGCATATTGGATGGGCTCCTTTCTCCATCCAGGTGCAGTGGATTCGGTTAGAAGACACGTGGTGTTATGCCGCGAGTGTTGCTATTATGAGGTTTTGCAAGCTTCATTATCGTGCTATGGTGGGCACCCCGTTCGCGCTCTTTCCAGTCGACAGTAGAGCTGGTGAAGAGTGGGAGAGTCGAATAATTGCAGCATATGGCCACAACGAAGAGGTACCAAAAATAATCTTGGCATCATATGCAGCATCGGTGTTTCAAGAGGGCCTTGCAGAGCATGCTAGCAATGGAAGGGTGATGAGTGATCTAAAGCGAGCTTTGATTCAAGGGGATCATTTTGAGTGGGCCAATGACTCACTTAGAGCTGAGATTGCTCCTCTTAACCGACGTTTAAACATTAGGGAGAATCAGTGGCACCGAGCTATTCAAGACCTATCGGAAGCTCGCCAGGAAGCGCAATGCACCAAAAGCGCATTGGAGGCGAGTCAACTTGAGGTACAGCTGCTGGTTGATCAGTTGGGTTGGGTAACTCAAGAACGGGATCAATCCAGGGAGGAGACTCAGAATTGGAAAGCCAGTTGCGAGCATGCACGAAAGGAATTGGAAGACTTTAAGATGTTTCTTCTACAGGCTGATGTACAGTCATTAGTTGCCACGACATCATCGGTGGCGGGTAAGATAGCAACTCCTGCTTCAGCACCTGCACCTGTCGAACCAATTTCTGATGAGGAGGAAGAAGAAGATCCTGAGGAGCTCGGGTACGTCGAATAGGACGTATCGGAGTAGGATGGGGCAGCCCTCCTGCCATCACGGGGAAACATATAGTTTAGTAGTTGCTCGTGTCTATTTTGTGGCCATGTTTGTGTCATATTAAAAATAGTAATGGGTATGTATAAGATGACAAGGTGTGTATGACGTCTCATGGGGACCAAGTATGGTAGAGATGCACTTCCGTAGTGGGAGTCCGTCATTTTGGAGTTTACTACTGTAAACTTGGTCATGAGATAATATATCTTGTATAAAGTTTGTACTTTATCAATATATGTGCATGTTATGCACTTATTCCCTTGTCAATATTCGCACTACTATAATATGAAATGGATGAAGGAAAAGCAAACATGTGCTGATTTTAAATCATATGGATGCAGAATGGTGAGTACGCGTTTGACGCCTGAAATGGGAGGTTCAAGTCGTGGTCGGGATGACCAATCTCCGACCCAGGAGCCAGCTGCGATACCGCAGCAACAAGTTCCACCACCACCACCTCCTGAACTTCTGAGGAGTCTAGCGGAGGTTCTCGCCGTAGTACTCGGCTCACGCGATGAGCAAACTGAGTTGCTGTGGACTTTGGTTCAACATTCTTCCCATCAAGGGGGGTGACCAGATGCGGGTCCACGACAATCCTCTCCGAGTTCATACTCGGACTTCATGTCAATGCACCCACCGGTCTTCTTGGAGGACGATGAACTGTTGGAGGCAGACATCTGGCTCTGCTCCATCAAAGGAATGTTCGGTTTGCTACGAATGACCGAACATCAGAAGACCCTATTCGCGGCCCAACAGTTACAGGGGTCTGCTGGAGCGTGCTGGGCAAATTATCTTGCCGCATGACCAGCCGACTATGCCGTGAGCTCGGAGGAGTTACGGGAGGCATTCCGCGCCTATCATATACCTTCTAGTATTATGAGGAGGAAGCTTCAAGAGTTCTTGGAGCTGAGGCAAGGAGGAAGGAGTGCTCACGAGTACCCCGAGGCATTCAACCACTTGGCCCGGTATGCTCAGGACCAAGTGAGTACGGAAGATAGGAAGCGTGAATGCTTCTATCGGGCTTTGAACTCCAAGATGAAGGACAAACTTGCCTTGTTCAACAGCGGTAGCTTCAACAACATGGTCAACACCGCAATCGTGCAGAAGGATGCTACTAGGGAGCTATTCTCTCACAAGAAGAAAAGGAGTGCTCCGCAGAGCAGCGGAGAGGGTGCTCCTCAGGAGTACCGAATGGTGTATCGATCACCATTCGACCAGAGGTGGCAGCCGCCATCGCGACCATCGATGTTTTATGGTCGCCCATTCAACAACGCTGGCTTTCGTCCACAACAGCAACAGGGGATGATTCCGCGTGAACTTCCACCTCCACCACGTGCACCGGGATTTCGTCCTCCCTTCTGTGTTGGTCAGACCCCGTACACGTGTTTCATGTGTCGTCGTGCATGGCACTTCGCCAAGGACTGCCCGCAGAGCGAAGGACAGTCATCGTACCCGAGGGCAAACCAGCCCCGCAACCAGCCCAAGAAGCCAACCCCCAGAGCCGGCAACGTCCACCACCTCGCCATTGAGGACGTTCCAGAAGGCGCACCTGTGTTCACGGGTACGTTCTCTCACCTTGGTCATCCCGTAGTCATCCTCTTTGACTCCGGTGCTTCCCACAACTTTATTATCAAGTCTTATGTCATTCAATATCAGTTGCCTATTGTTTCCACAAAAACCTCATATATGATTTGTTCTCCGGGTGGGAATGTAGTAGCAGATGAGATTCTCCATAGGATACCTTTTGATCTGGGTGGGAACATATACCCTATCTCTCTCATTATATTGGAGCATTAGAAGTTAGATGTCATCTGAGGGATGGCATGGTTGCAATACAACTGTGCTATTCTTGACATCATTCCTCGGAGGATATATCTGAATTCTTTACTCCACCCTCCCCAAGCTCTCATTCTTGAGGGTATTAACCAAGTGACTCCAAATGCTTACAATACCGAGGCCTTTAAACTTGAGGATATTCCAGTGGTATGTGAGTATCCGGACATATTTCCCGAAGATCTTCCTGGTATGCCACCAGAGAGAGATGTCGAGTTTAAGATTGAACTTGTACCGGGAACAGTGTCGATCTCGAGGAAGCCGTATAAGATGGCACCTAAGGAACTTGTAGAACTGAAAGAGCAGCTGAAGGAACTTATGGACAAGGGTTTCATTCGTCCATGTTCATCACCTTGGGGCTGTTATGCATTTTTTGTAGAGAAGAAGGATAAGACGTTGAGGCTATTTGTGGACTATCGTCCACTCAGTGTTGTCACAATCAAGAATAAGTATTCACTACTATGCATCGATATTCTGCTTGATAAATTGGTGGGTTCTAGGGTATTTTTGTAACACCCTAAAACTTTGCATGATGCATTTCATACATGTTCATGCATTAAACATCAGTAGAATAAAAGAAAGATAATAAAAGATAAAACATACATATACAAAATATGTGTTGCAAGGAAGAAAAAATATATTAACATAAAGCATATATTAGGGAACAGATATACTAATAATAATAATATAGGAAGAAAAAAATGTATGTGAAACTCAAAAAAAGATTCCGGAAACTTCCGAAAGTTTCCGGCGGAAGCTTTGTTTCACCCCGGAAGATTCCAGGCAAACAGTGCCCGGGTGCACCGAGCATGTGCCAGGCCACCGCCCGCGCCTGTAGCCGGGTCGGCCGTGCAAGCGCGCCCGTGGCCGAGTCGGCTGAGCACTGCTCGCCCGGGGCTGAGTCCAAAGCGCACACGCGCGTCCCAGCGCGCGCCAGGCGCGCCTCTTTTGAACGAGACCGAGCCGATCTCTGGACCGCTACCTCACGGCCTATATAAAGGACCATAGGCTCCAATGTTTTTCTCAACACCAGAAACAAGCGCCGCGTCCAGAAAAAAAACCCTAGCGCCATAGGAAAAAAAGGAGCAGAGGCGCCGCTAGGGGAAAAAAGGGGAAGAAGAGGAAGAGAAGGAGGAGGATGTCGTCGTCCGCTGGAGTTCGTCACGTCGCCGTCGTCGTGCCGCCAGAGGACCATTGCACCATCTACTTCATCAACACGTCGTCTCCATCCCACGATCTTCGAAGCCATCACATCTACGGTAGGACACGTTTTATGATGCGAATTTTAGCGAACGTATTAGATCTAATAGACGTAATTTTATCGTCGTCGCACCATCTTTTTATTTTCAGCAGCATTAGTTCTTGCTAAAACCCCGTAAACTCATATGAACACGTATGAACTAGTTGCATCTAACTAATAAACAGCCGTAGTTAATTCATTATCGAACCTTGCATGCATTCATGTCATTGCATGTTGATTAATATGGGTGCATCATGTTGATTTGTATGTATTTTCTTGTATGTGTGATCATGAGTAGAGGGACGTGCTCAAGAGGCCGCATACAAGGATTTCCAAAACCAAGACTTTGAAGCGCTTGAGCAACACCATCCGTCGGAGCAAGGCAAGTGTACTTGATCATATTGATCCCGTTTTATTAAATGTTTTATTTGTGAACTTGCACGCTCGTGTCAATATGATGGGAAACCCATACGTAGGAGTTTAATAGCATTGTTTGCCAGCCCTTGTCGTCGGGATATACATGATGAGTCGGGTATGGTTATTTTAATCTTTGCACCGCATCGTTACATTGGTTATAGGTAACGTAAATATTATATTTGACAACTTTAATTATGAGAATTTGGGATTGTAATAAAATGAGGATTAAATTAGCAACATGTAACTTAGGAGATCTAAGCAAGCATGGTACTGTCGAATGGGTTGGATGGTACGGTGGTTTTGCTGGCCTTAGATCTAAGGACCGTTTCATGCGAGAATATGTTAGGAACAGTGCCAACACAAGGCCAAGTATGGGTGCGGCGTAGCTGAATAATTAGGAGCGCTGCTAGTATTGTATGGACCATTGGATGGTGCGCGGAATGGAAGTCGAGGAGGGCTACCCTGAGATCCGCATGGCACACGAGAGGGCCCGTGGGTGGGATAATAGAGATTCAAGCCTGCCGGTGAAACCTTAGTGGGCCCGTACATACTAGTAGTCCTATTTGAAAGGCTATTTTGTGATCTCTTGGCCTCAGACCAACGGAATTGTGACAGGGCAACATAGAGGTTCTTAGTCACCGAAAGGTGATAAAATCACAAACATGTGGATAAAGGTACAACCTCTGCAGAGTGTTAAAAACTATCATGATAGTTGTGCTTCCGGTTAAGAGCTACTGGATGACCTACATGATTAGAATTGGACTTGGAATTTTAGGATGGTTGGTATGGTTTGGTTTGAGAATAGTCGGTTTATGGAAGAATATGGAATTGGCATGTGGTATTAAATTAATTGTTGGCTGGTATTGAGTGGATGGTAATTGAGAATGTTGGATTAAAGATATGATAATTACTTGGGTAATGAAGGGAAATAAACTCACACAAACATGATAGCTGCTTTTACATGTTTATGAAATGTACTTTTCTGCAATTAGCCCTTTTATTCTAGTCATTGATTAGCTACATGTCATCTATTTTCACACATGCTATGTACGACACGTACTCACCCTTACAATCTCCCCCCCCCCCCCCCCAACAGGTACTTGAGATAATTGGGAGTACCCTGAGGATCACGCGGAGTACTAGGTTGCTTACCGCCGTCAATTGCCTGTGGAATGGAGTCGTGCTGCTTAGTTTATTTTCTGCTGCATTATATTGAGTTTTGTCATTTGTGAACTATTAGATTATTGTAATAAAGTACTTATTTTATAGTTAAGACATGGTTCAATTCTGTATATTGTTTGTGATGCATTTGTATATGTGTGATTAACTTCCTGGGCACACATATGTGTTGCGCTTGGTCCACATTCGGAACCGGGTGTCACAAATTGGTATCAAAGCCGCATTGACCGTATGAAGCTAGCCTAGGTAGAATGGACACTCTAGAACACTTAGGAACACTATTCTAATTTGCTATTTTCGAAATTTCTTGCTGCTGTTTTGTTTCTTTATTTTCAGTTGCAAAAAATATTGATTGTTGCTTCGTTTTCAATAAAAAATTCAGCAGTGAGCAATATTAGGTGCTGCTGCTTTTGCCGCTTTAATTTTTGCATAAAGTGTGTGTTTTTCCGCTGTTATGTGTGGGTAAAATTATTGTGTTGGTTGCTGCATTTTCTACCTCACTTTTTCTTTCTTTTGGACAGCTGCACCGCTCTTTTTCAATTATTTTAGCTGCTGCAATTTTCAGATTTATGTTACATTTTTCTTTCCCCTAATGTATTCTCGTTTTCTATAGATGCCAATCACTAGGAGTGCAGCACGCAAGAGCACCTGTCCCCGCCTCTTGGAGGTGGACTTAATCCCATTGAGCTTGACAAGCCGAAGCAAGAGGAGGGGAACATCCAGCCCGAGGAGGAGGAAGCTAACCAATCGAACACCATGGAGGAGGATCCGGAGGAGCATGAGCCTTTTGAGGAGAACATGGATGAGCATTGTAATGAGGAGTACTACGTGCCAGCTTCAGATGAGGAGGACAACAGAGGTGAAGATGGAGGGGGATCACAACCTGGTGTGAATGAGAATGGACACAACAGCCCTTAGTTTCCCCAAGTTGAGGAGATGTGGATCTCCGGAACCGAAGGAGAACATGCATCGCTGGAACTAACATAATTCCTTTATCCCCGTTGCATGTGTGCTAACTACTTTGTGAAGAGGGTCTCTCGTCGAGGACGCGACAAATGGCATCCTGAGGTTCTCATCTTCTACACCAACAAATTGGTCTCACGGCATTATTCCCCCACCTGGAGGTCTACTCAGAAGGAATCTACGGATGATGTTGCATGGGCGGCACTCAAAAGTTTGTGCCATACTCGCCGCTCTGAGCTTGAGAACACCACGTTTGAGCTGCACCCTCAATGGGAGAGTGGTACGGGGAGAATAATTGGACCTCAAGAAGCTTCAGACAATTTCCCATTGATGGATAGGTCTCAAAAGACATTATTGGACATTAGCAATCGCTATGCAACTGCACAAGGGGAGATCCACTACCTTCGCAAGGAGCTAGCCTGTTTGGAAGCCAACTTGGAGATAAAGGAATGTGGAGCAAGAGAGAACCGTAGTCACCCAAGAGAATCTGGTCCCCTACATCACCATGGCACAACCCCAACACACCCGCGTAGCCAAGGACGCCCTCACCGCCTCACATTTAGAAATTTAAGTCCCTTATAAGTATTTTGTAATAAGAACGCTTAGAATCGTATTAGTTTTAAATTGTGTGGTGTGCTGAATTTTGATTGGTGCTTGCTTGAGTGCTTGTGTGCTTGGTTGCGTTTTGTGGGACGCTTTGGCGAATGTCCACATCCTTATATAGTAGAGTTGTGGGATGCTTCGGCACTTGTCGACATCCTCATATAGGTCTATATTAATAAAGGATTGTTTAGTGTCATATACCTTGATGCATATAGTTGGGACTTTCTTTCCAAAACTC
Organism: Tuctoria greenei; assembly: GCA_036927565.1. Classification (NCBI taxonomy): domain Eukaryota; kingdom Viridiplantae; phylum Streptophyta; class Magnoliopsida; order Poales; family Poaceae; genus Tuctoria; species Tuctoria greenei. Next base: position 152,611,550 of record JAYESD010000005.1, on the reverse strand, counting down.
TAAACTCCTCTGTCTCTATCTTTCTTTCGCCAACATATAGTGAGGACTCGCAACCAAAGGGACGCCAATGATGAGGAGGAGCACAATGAAGCACCTCAGAACAACCGGGGACCTGCCCAGGGAGCTATCAACCTTGAACATTTTTTAGCTATGCAGAACCAGCTCATGCAGACCATGATACAGACAATGGAACAGCTGCAAGCTGGCAACAATAATCAGCCTCATATACCGCCACAGCCACCACCCCCGCCACATCATAACCGTTTGGGAGAGTTCATGAGGACCAGGCCACCTACCTTTGCACAAGCCACAGATCCAATAGAAGCGGATGATTGGTTGAAGACCGTTGAGAAGAAACTTGCTATTGTCCAGTGCACTAATAGAGAGAAGGTTCTTTTTGCATCACATCAACTAGTTGGAGCAGCTGCTGACTGGTGGGAAGCTCTTTGCAATGCTCATGATGATCAGGAGGCAATGACATGGGCTGAGTTTAAGCAGAGTTTTCGTTCTCACTATGTACCCAAGGGAGTTATGATACTGAGAAGACAAGAGTTTGAAAAACTCAGGCAAGGAAGGATAAGCATGAGAGAGTATCTCAATAAATTCACTCAACTATTAAGATATGCTCCAGAAGACATCAACAGTGATAGTAGGAAGCAGTATTTGTTTATGAGGGGTCTCAACAATGAAATTCAAGTCCAGTTGCTCAATACTGACTATCCAAACTTCCAGAAGCTGGTTGATAAGGCTATTGTGGTTGAGAACAAGATTCATGAGATGGAGCAGGACAACAAGAGGAAGATGACACATCATGGACCGCTGCAAGGAAGCAATGTTCGTCCTCGCTATGCACCACCAACTGCACCATAATACAACCGTTCTTCTCCTGCATACCGCGCTGCTTATCCGCCACGCCCAAATGAGCCACCGCAGCAACGCCCCGCCACGCAAACGCCTCGCTATCCTGTGGCACCTGCACCGTGTCCTAACATGGCGGCTAATGCTCAAAATCAGCTGCGCCCAAGCTTCCCTAATGCTATGGGCGGCAAGACATGCTATGTGTGCGAAGAGGTTGGGCACATTGCAGGTCTATGCCCCAGAAGAAGCTATGGACCGATGAACAAATTTACCAAGGCCAAATTACCCGCGACCAAATGGAGAAGCACCGCAAGGCAACCGTGGACAGCATAATTTTGCTCGTGGCAATGTGAATCATGTCTCTACTGAGGAAGCCCAACAAGCTGAGGACGTCATAATTGATATGTTCCTTGCCAACTCCAACCCCGCAACTGTTTTGTTTGATTCAGGAGCATATCATTCGTTCATCTCATCAAAGTATGTTGCCAAGTACAATTTGCCAATATCTCATATGAAGCAAACTATGCTAGTCAGTTCTCCTAGCGGAGAGATGAGGACAAATATAGTATGTCCGAAAGTAAGCATTAAAATAAGGGGGGTAGACATTCTCGCAAACCTCATAGTCTTGGACACCCAAGGAATAAACATAATACATGCAATGGGCTGGCTGAGCAAGTATAATGCAGTCAACCCATGTGCCGAGAGGATTGTGCATTTGACAAGTGAACACGGTACACGCGTCGATGTTGAGGCAGCCCAACCTGCAAGAGAGAAGGCGATGCTGAATCACGTGGAAGGTGAGACATTGGAAAGCATTCCGATTGTTCGCGAGTACCCAAATGTGTTTCTGTATGAGTTGCCAGGTGTGCCACCTGATCGTGACATAGAATTTGCCATTGAGTTGATATCCGGAACCGCACCTATAGCTAAGAGGTCGTATACGATGCCTCCTAAGGAATTAGCGGAGCTCAAGAAGCAAATTCAAGAGCTGCTAGAGAAGGGTTTTATACGCCCAAGCTCATCCCCATGGGGAGCACCAGTGCTCTTCATAAATAAGAAGGATGGAACCCAGAGGATGTGTGTGTACTTTAGGTCTCTCAACGAAGTGACAATTAAGAACAAGTACTCCCTGCCCCGTATAGAGGATTTGTTTGACCAAACGAAGGGTGCCTGTATTTTCTCCAAGATCGACTTGAGGTCAGGATACATCCAAATGAAGATTAGACCATCGGATATACCCAAGACAGCATTTTGGACACGGTATGGGTCCTATGAGTACACCGTCATGTCATTTGGATTGACGAACGCGCCTGCATACTTTATGTATCTCATGAATAAGGTCTTCATGGAATATCTGGATAAGTTCGTCGTAGTGTTCATCGATGAAATCATGATATACTCGAGAAGCGAGGAAGAACATGAGGAACACCTGAAGCTTACATTGCAGAAGCTACGGGAACACCTGTTGTATGCCAAGTTCAGCAAGTGTTAATTCTGGTTACTGGAAGTGTCATTTTTAGGCCATATCATTTCCGGAGGAGGAGTATTAGTTGACCCAGGGAAGGTGAGAGATGTGCTTAAGAGGGAGCCGCCACAGAATGTCAGAGAAATTCGGAGTTTCCTTGGAATGGCTGGATATTACCGCCGATTCATCAAGGATTTTTCCAAAATAGCCAAGCCTATGACCGAATTACTCATGAAAGGGAAGGCATTCCGATGGACTCAAGCTTGACAGGATAGCTTGGAGGAGTTAAAGAAATGGTTGACAATCGCGCCGGTGTTAGTATTGTCGGATGTGAGAAAGAGTTTTGATATAAATTATGATGCGTCAAGACAAGGATTAGGATTTGTGCACATGCAAGAAGGCCATGTGGTAGCTTATGCATCAAGGCAACTAAAGAAACATGAGCTGAATTATCCTACGCACGACCTTGAACTCACAACCATGGTGCACGCCTTAAAGATATGGAGACATTATGTTTATGGTCACCGATGTGAGATTTATACAGATCACAAGAGGCTCAAGTATATATTCATGCAAATAGATCTGAATCTTAGGCAACACCGATGGTTGGAGGTCATCAAGGATTATGATCTGGGAATCAACTATCACCTAGGGAAAGCTAATGTAGTGGCCGATGCTTTGAGCCGAAAAGGAGTAAGCCACCAACTCACGGTCTGAGAGCTGCCATACGAGTTATGCAAGGAGTTTGAATGGTTGAACCTTGGATTCATAAATGAGATGGGAACGATGGAACTCAATCCAACGTTAGAGTAGGAAATACGGGGAGGATAGACAAAGGGTGACGAAATACAAGAAATCAAGGAAAAGATCCAAGAAGGGAGAGAATTAAGATTTGATGAAGATGAACACAGTACTTTATGGCTTGGAAAGAGGATTGTGGTACCAAATGTAAAGCATATTCAGGAAACAATATTGAAGGAGGCACGTGACTCACCTTGCTCAGTCCATTCCGGCTGAACGAAGATGTACAAGGACTTAAAGACATGATATTGGTGGGCTAGCATGAAAAAGGACATAGCTGAATATGTAGTGTTTTGCGATGTGTGCCAACGAGTGAAGGCGGAACATCAAAGGCCAGCCGGATTGTTACAACCACTGAAGATCCCAGAGTGGGTGTGGGAAGAGATTGGTATGGACTTCGTAGTTGGATTACCGCAAACCCAGTCCGGCTATGATTCAGTATAGGTTATTGTGGATCGGGTGACAAAATCAGCTCACTTCATTCCTGTCAAGACCACATATACCACCGCGAAGCTAGCAGAATTGTCTATGGAGCATATTGTGTGGCGCCATGGAGTTCCAAAGAAAATAGTCTCGTACCAAGGTTCTCAGTTCACCTCTAGGTTCTCACAGAAACTGCATGAAGCTATGGGTACAAGGTTAAATTTCAGTTCAGCATATCATCCACAAACCGATGGACAAACTGGGGGGACCAATCAAATATTGGAAGACATGTTGAGAGCCTGCGCCATGAAACATGAACATAGCTGGGATAAAAGTTTGCCGTATGCTTAATTCTCGTACAACAACAGCTACCAAGACAGTTTGAAAATGTCACCCTATGAAGCACTGTATGGAAGGAAGTGTAGGACACCCTTGTTTTGGAATGAAATGGAGAGAATCAAGTATTTGGTCTGGATGTGTTACAAGACACTGAACGACAAGTTCAAATAATACGTGAAAACCTAAGGGTTGCCCAGTCTCGACAAAAAGGCTATCCAGATAATAGGCGAAGGAGTCTGACTTTCAAAGTGGGATATTTTGTATACCTCAAAGTGTCACCTATCCGAGGTCAGCGGCGGTTTAACATCAAAGGAAAACTGGCACATCGTTACATCGGACCATTCAAGATTGTGGACAAACGAGGAAAAGTAGCATATCAACTTGAGCTGTCGGCGTATCTCTCTGATGTACACGATGTGTTTCACGTGTCTCAACTCAAGAAGTGTCTCAGGTGCCGGAAGAACAGGTGCCAATGGACGAGTTAGAACTTCAGGAGGATTTGTCCTATGTCGAGCAACCTATCAAGATAATGGACGTGAAGGAAAGGGTCACGAGGAATAAGAGGGTCCGTTGGTCCAAAGTGCAACGGAACCACCATACGGAAGCCGAAGCTACGTGGGAACATGAAGAAGACCTGAAAGCAGAGTTCCCTCATCTTTTCTCCACGCTGTCGAATCTTGAGGGCGACATTCACTTTAAGGGGGGTAGGTTTGTAACACCCTAAATCTTTGCATCATGCATTTCATACATGTTCATGCATTAAACATTAGTAGAATAAAACAAAGACAATAAAAGATAAAACATACATATACAAAATATGTGTAGCAAAGAAGAAAAAAACATAATAACATAAAGCATGTATTAGGGAACAAATATATAAATAATAATAATATATATAGGAAGAGAAAAATGTATGTGAACCTAAAAAAAAGATTTCCGAAACTTCCGGAAGTTTCTGGGGGAAGCTTTGCTTCACCCCGGAAGATTCTGTGCAAACAGTGCCCGGGTGCACCAAGCCGATGCCAGGCCGCCGCCCGCGCCCGTAGCCGGGTCGGCCGCACACGTGGGCCTGTGGCCGAGTCGGCCGAGCACCGCTCACCCGGGGCCGAGTCCAAAGCACGAACGCGCATCCCAGCGCGCACCAGGCGCGTCGAGTTTCGGCCGAGACCGAGCCGGTCTCTGGACCGCTACCTCACCGCCTATATAAAGGATCTTAGGCTCCGATGTTTTTCTCAACACCAAAAATAGGTGCCGCAGTCCAGAAAAAAAAAGCCTTGCGCCGTAGGAAAAAAAAATAGGTGCCGCAGTCCAGTGAAACCTTAGTGGGCCCGTACATACTAGTAGTCCCTTTTGAAAGGCTATTTTGTGATCTCTTGGCCACTCACCAACGGAAGTGTGACAGGGCAATATAAAGGTTCTTAGTCACCGCAAGGTGATGAAATCACGAACATGTGTTTAAAGTGGTACAATCTCTGCAGAGTGTTAAAAACTATCATGTTAGCCATGCTCCCGGTTAAGAGCACGTGGATGACCTACATGATTAGAATTGGACTTGGAAATTTTGGATGGTTGGTATGGTTTGGTTTGAGAATAGTCTATTTATGGAATAATATGGAATTGGCATGTAGTATTAAATTAATTGTTCGCTGGTATTGAGTGGATGGTAATTGAGAATGTTGGATTAATGATATGATAATTACTTTGGTCATGAAGGGAAATAAACTCAGATAGACATGATAGGCTGCTTTTACATGTTTCTGAAATGTACTTTTCTGCAATTAGCCATTTTATTCCAGTCATTGTTTAGCTACATGTCATCTATTTCCACACTTGTTGAGTACGACACGTACTCACCCTTGCAATCCCCCTAATAGCAACTGGAGATAATTGGGAGTACCCTGAGGATCACGCGGATTACTAGGTTGCGTACCGCCGTCAATTGCCTGTGGAATGGAGTCGTGCTGCTTAGTTTATTTTCTGCTGCATTAATTAGAGTTTTGTCATTTGTGAACTATAAGATTATTGTAATAAAGTACTTATTTAATAGTTAAGACATGGTTAAATTTTTATGTCGTTTGTGATGCATCCGTATATTTGTGATGAACTTCCTGGGCACACATATGCGGAACCGAGTGTCACAATTTTCAAAGATGGATCTTTGCTCTGGATATCATCAGATCAGGATTCGACCAGAGGATATACCTAAGACGGCATTCTCAAAGAGGTATGGATTGTAGGAGTACCTTGTCATGTCCTTCAGATTGACCAATGCACCGTCTCATTTAATATATCTCATGAATTTGATGTTCATGCCGGAATTGGACAACTTTGTCGTGGTCTTCATCGATGACATACTTGTGTATTCAAAATCCGAAGAAGAACATGCTCAACATTTGCACGTCATTCTCAAGCGATTGCGAGACCACAAGCTGTATGCCAAATTCAGCAAATGTGAGTTCTGTTTTAGCCAAGTGCCATTTCTAGGGCACATCATCTCTGCGGAGGGGATTGCAGTTGATCCAAGCAAGATTAAGCAAGTACTCAAATGGGAGTCTCCAAAGTGTGTACATGAAGTTCGAAGCTTCCTAGGTCTAGAAGGATATTACCAGAGGTTCATTCCAAGTTTTTCCAAAATAGCTAAACCAATAATGGAACTTCTGAAGAAATGGAAGAAGTATGTATGGATGAAGGAATGTGAGGGAGGTTTCCAAGCATTAGTTAAACACTTCACAACAGCACCGATATTAGCACAACCGGATACAACCAATTCATTTGATGTTTATTGTGATGCATCTGGGATGTGTTTGGGTTGTATGTTGATGCAAGACAAAAGGGTGATCGCTTATGGATCACGGCAGCTTCGGAACCATGAGCAGCATTATCTGACTCATGATCTTGAGCTCGCTGCCGTGGTACTTGCATTGAAGATATGGAGAGACTATTTATTGGGCAACCTAGTACATCTCTACACCGGTCACAAAATCTTGAAGTACATCTTCACCCAAAAGGACTTGAATATGCGACAGCAAAGATGGTTGGAATCAATCAAAGACTACGAGATTGAGATCCACTACCATCCTGGCAAGGCGAATGTAGTTGCAGATGTGCTGAGTTGCAAGTCCCATGTCAATAATCTTTCTATCACTTTGATAGAAGAGGAAGAGCTGAGTCTCTACTTGGTTCCATATGGGTTGCTCTATAATCTAGCTCTCATTCGTACCATTTTGGAAGATATTGTAGAGGCTAAGAATAAAGACAAGGGCATATCACATATTCGCCAAAGAATGACGAAAGGGGAGATGAAGTGTTTCTGATGTGACAATGATGGTACCATCTGGTTCAAAAACTGTATTGTGGTGCCCCGCAATGAGGAACTTCGGAATAAGATATTGGACGAAGTGCATTTGTCCAAGTATTCAATTCATCCGGAAGTAACAAATTGTACCAAGACATAAAGAAGAAATTTTGTTGGACTCGGATGAAGAGGGAGATAGCGAAGTACGTATCCGAATGTGATATGTGACGCTGGGAGAATGCCGACCATCTGAAGGCACCCGGACAGCTTCAACCATTGAGCACACCAGCCTAGAAATGGGAGGACATCAGCATGTATTTCATTGTTGGATTACCTCTCACCATTTGCAAGCATGACTCGATTTAGGTGATAGTCGACTGACTCACCAAGTCGGCTCACTTTATTCCAGTAAATGTCAATTATGTGGCACGACAATATGTAGAGTTGTATATTGCCAGAATCCTGTGCCTACACGGAGTACCCCGCACTATCATATCACATCGTGGAACCTTATTTGTTGCTTGATTTTGGGAGCAGCTCCACGCATCTCTGGGTACCAAGTTGATCTGAAGCTCCGCTTACCATCCTCAGATTGATGGTCAAACAGAGCGAGTAAACCAAGTGTTAGAACATATGCTCCGTGCCTGTGCCATCCACCATGGTAAGAATTGGGATGATCATCTACCATTGGTGGAATTTTCATACAATAATGGTTATCAGGCTAGCATCCAGATGTCACCATATGAAGCTCTTTATGGACGGAAGTGCTGCACACCTTTGAACTGGTGTGAATCCAGTGAACGAGTGATATATGGTATCGATTTGGTGAATGATGCCGAAGAACGAGTGCGAGTTATTCAAGCCAACCTCAAGGCTGCTCAATCTCGTGAGAAAAGCTATACAGACGAATGACGTCGACCTCTTTACTTCGATGTCGGGGATCACATTTACCTTCGTGTATCCCCAATGAAAGGGATTCATCACTTTGGAGTAAAAGAGAAGCTAGCTCCATGCTTCATCTGGCCGTTCGCAGTAATTGAACAATGCGGACCGGTGGCCTATCGGCTAGAGCTACCAGCGTCACTTTCAGGGGTCCACAATGTATTTCACATTTTACGGTTGCAAAAATTTCTCAAGGCCCCAACTGCCATCCATATGGATGATTTGGAAGCTCTCCAACAAGATATTACTTACTTTGAGCATCCAACCTAGATAATCGATAAGAAGACTCGCACCACAAGAAGCCGCACCTTGCATTCCTACAAGGTCTTGTGGGGCAACCACACCGCTGAAGAAGCAACATGAAAAAGCGAGGAATACCTTAGAACGAACTATCCGGACTTGTTAGCGGCATATGTTCATTAGATCTTTTTCAGTTATCCTTCCTTTTGTAATCTAGGGACGACATTCTTTTAAGGGGGGAGGAATGTAAATCCCAGCTTTTCCTCAATATGAAGTTCAATTACTAGTTTATTTTCAACCATAGTAAGGGTCAATTATGGTTGTACACATGAACTTGATATCATCAAGCATAATTCTTTGCCTCATACTCACAATTTTATTAACATGAGGGATGGATTTCACCAATGACCCTGGGATAATTCAAGTGACCTCCCTGCAAATTTTGGATTTTCTTGAATGGATATTGCTAGGACAAAACACCATGCAGTACTAAATATATTCAAATTAATTTGAATATAGAACTGTACATTTGGGTTCGATCAAAATATTCAAATCTGAGGCTATACATTTTTCCATGGCCTCATAATATTCCAAATAGCCTTCCTGCAAAGTTTCAAGATTTTTGAATTCGTTTGCTATTTTATTTGAGACGCTTAACAAACTCAAGCCATATTTAAGTTCAAATTTTAAATACTGTTTAACTTTATTTGAACATAAAATTTGAACACACTGTCATGATAAGCATGACTTTCTTGACATATCCAAAAAGTTTTACAGTTTTTGAAACTAAATTGCTATTTAATTCAATGGCTCCATTGAATTGAATTCAAATTCAAATTTGAATTTGAATTTCAACCGAAACTTGATCAATTTGAAGTTTTGATTTCAGAATCAAATTCCAGATATTTATTTCAGCCTCTCCACGAAAATCTAGGATTTTTGGATCAAGTTTGGTAGGGGAATTGAAGTTCCAGAGAGGATAGGCTTAAGGGGCTATGGGACCCACTATCCAGTGATTCACACTCGAGCTGCCCCTCTGTTTCACGATGGCGCTCGGTGGCGACACCTCCCGGCATGCAAGCCACCGATCTGCCTGCTTGCTTGCGCCGTGGCAAGCTCCCCTCGTCCCTCTATGCCTATTTTATACCTCCCTGTTCACCAGCGTCGAGTTCCCGTTCGGTTTTTACTCCCCACGCCGCATTTCTACCCCGCTCGCACGCCGCCGACCTTCCCTCGGGATTCCGACGATAACTTGCCATATATCCAATGATCGATCGTGAGTTCTTTAGCAAACTTGTGCACAACTTACTTGCACACCTTCTCCATCTTGTGGTTCGATGTTTTCTCAACCAGTTGTGCGGTATTCCGCAGTTTTCCGACAATCGCCGGTGAAGCCGCCAAAAGACCGTCTCTACCCACCGTCGAAAAGCCGGAAATAGCCTCTACAGGCCCCTACTTCTATAAGAGAATGGTGTGTAATCGCTCCTTACGCATGCTCACCAAGTTTCAAGCCATGTCATGCCTTGTAACGTTCTTATTTCCATTTTTCCTGATGATAGTTCATACCTATGTCTCTAGGTTAGGGATTTAATTCGTTTTCTATGTCTAATAAATCTTGTCAATAGTTAAGGCATAGTTTTCCTATCTCCCTGTGAACACTCCGGATCAAAAATATTTGAAAACCATCGATGTTGACTGACATAGCTGAGTTTTGGTCGCTGTCGGTGAAGAAGTCGCGGTTCACCGTCGAACTCTTCACTGCCGACCATTCCACGGCATGTGCACCTCCAAATCATCGTCCTCATGCTCCCAGGAATGTTTCTAGGTTTTACCTGAGCCTTTTTTGCCATCCCCATGCGTTTCTGATGATGGTCGAACCCTAGCTCCGCCGCCGTTGTCGCACCGCCATTTCTGGCCGTCGCCACCGTGATTGGACCTCACCATCGTGTTGTGCGGTCAATTTTATTGCTAGGCGGTCAGGGCCGAGTCGAATGGATGTCAACACAGCTATCGCAGCGAGCTCGCCGGTGCAGCGCCGCCGCGGCCGAGCGAAGCGTCGTGAGGTAGACGAAGGCAGTGGGCCCCGCGTGTTAGCGATGCCTGCAAGCGCGCGGATCAGCTCTGGCTCTGGATCCGGTGCGGCTGTGTGGTTGAACCCCGTGGCCCCCAGTGCGCCCCAGCTGCGATTGGTTGATTTTAAACCAGTGGGCCCGTCTGCTTTATTTAAATGTTTTCCTTTGGAAAATATTTCCCAAATTCAACCAAAATTCTAAAAATCATGACTCCTAGTAGAATTGCTCAAAAATTTCCAAATAAATTCTGGTAGACTCTTCTCAATATTTACTTTGCAGTGGCGCAATTTATTGGACATGAAACTCCCTGAATTTTTATAATTTATTCCTTTGATTTAACTGCTTGGGAAATTAATTACTCCTGTTCTGTTGACTCGAAAATTCCCAATTTTGGTCAGAACACTCTTGTTAATACACTTGATCTCCAGTAAAAATTTCAAGTTCATTGGATCTAAATTACTGGGTTGATCAGTGTTCCAAATCTCTATGTAGATGAAAATTGAGAAAAATACAAAATCAATTTCAGAAATTCCCCCAAACTTGTAAAATTAGTTTCTCCCTGTAGGAAGCTTGGAAAATTGTGAATCCAATTTTCCTAGAACCAGTGAGACCCCCTCTACATGTTACAACCACTAGTAGCCTTGATAGACCTCTAGAATATCAACCAAAATCCAAAGAAGGTTTATGCTTGTAGGAATTTTAGGGACGAAAAACTTCTTTGATCATCTCCTGTTCCTTGCAAGAGTCTCCATTATAGTCCCTAGTATCTACCATAAAAGTTCCAAAGCCAATTAAGATCATAATCTTATTTGTTTCACAAGATATTAGCTTGTGACCTTAAACATATTATTTATTTTCAAAGTCATTCATATATAGTATATGCATAACGTGTAGTAACTGAAGTCGAGGAGTAGCCGGAAGCTTTGGAAGTCCAGCTACCGGAAACTAACATAGACTCGGACTCACATTCAGGCAAGCTCCGATTTGCACTTAAGTTCCTTACAGTGTCTTTGCAGTTTTTATTCACCTTACGTCTTCAGATGTTTGTGCATTACGTTTAAGGTGTTTGACATACACTTGCATAACCAAAGAATCCAGTGAGTGGTTAGAATAGCTCACAGACTCGTGTAGTAATTGCCATGCTTATATTCATAGGGATCTGGTAGAAGTCAAGTAGTTGGAAGCTACTCGCGAGATAGGATTTTATCACACGGGATGCATTGGATCAAGAAATGTTTTATAAATATGAAATTGAGAACGGTCAGAGATGAGTAGAAAGCGACAAGAGATGGTCTTGGTCATATAGTTCTAACCGTGTCGATTAAGGCTCGTGCCATGTGCGGCCCTGCTGGACAAGCTTGAATTGTACCGGCGGACTGGAGAAATGGGCTCCAGTAAACTGCCGTAGCTTGATACTGGTTTGTCGAGGCATTCCGTGCTATCTTATAGGTGTGGGTTGAGGGCAGCAAGGTGTAAATCAGCTGGTGGGCATGTCAGAGTATGCCCCACGCTGGGACTTCCTACTCGTGACGGATCGACCGGTTCGACATTCTAGTGTTTGGTGAATGGTGGCCATATACGACTAGTACTGAAGTTCTATGTAGGTACTGTTGTAAGTACTCGCTGGCATTTCTGAAAGTGTGTATGTGTCATGTTGACCGGGTGTGTCCTGATTGCAATCACCGTCCCTCGCGGTAATAGAGTACCACATGTTCACTGCGTCATGATGTTGTAAATACTGGAGAAGTTAGGAGAATACGATGTATTGAATTATAATTGTTTTGCAACCTTTTATGGCTTAGAGATAGCACAATTAAAAGTTTAAAATTTCCCCATACTTTACCTGTAATAGCATTATGTGCTTTGGGCATGTCATATCATCGACAAAGCGTTTCTTGTTTGATTGTGGAGTCTATGATGTGCCGTGCCTTTAGAATGTCATGTGCTACCTAAAACATGATTATAAGGATCCACTTGCAGGCGTGCCCTTTATGCTATTCCTTACCTATGTCTAGTGAGACGGGTTAGTCTTGTTGAGCCTTAAGCTCACGTTTGTAGTTAACTTCGGGGTTTACAGCCGAGTGGGAACCCTGCACGCCACTGTTAGTTGTTTGTTGCTAGTGCGAAGTATAAAGGGCATGGATGACTTTGCTTTTGCATAGCTAGTGCTGAGGGCGTAGCTATGATGTATAGTTCTCCTTCCTTTTCACTTGGTATTGTAAAACTTCCGCTGTGTTTATAAATAAAGACTTGGTATTGTAATTTGTTCTCGTTCGTTTCTTGTATACTGCTGGGTGTCGCATCGCCCGACACCACCCAAATGAGACCCTTGGACATCGGGATTGCGGTCCCCACATCCAACAGCATGGACATTCAAGGGACAGTTAATGCGAAAGCTAAAAGATCTAATTACGTGTCATTAATGCTATATTAATGACACACGATCAATGGGCTATTTATAGAGGGAACGCTGTCATTAAGGCACGTTATCACACCTTTAATCACTCTTAATACTCATAGACCATGTATTAGCCTCATAATACACCAAGGCCACATGTTGGGCCAGGCAAATGTTGTAACAGTCAGACCTTAGACTATAAAAGGACTACGCCGCACGGTACAGAGCTGATCTGAGCTCATATGCACTTCAGCACTACTACAATCCTCAATACAACAACACAAACCCTGTGGAGTAGGGTATTACGCTCAGGCGGCCGGAACCACGTAAATCCTCTGTGCCATCATCTTGTTTAAGATCTCTGCGCACCCAAACAGATACAAGAACCTCCACTGTCTACATTTAGTAGTACTGGGGGAAGTGTCGTTCATATGCTTCAACATTTGGTGCACAAGGTAGGGGCGCCTGAGATCACAAGATGGTAAACTCAACCGCAAGATCTTCCAACAGCAACCATGCTGAATAGCCTGCTGAAGGCAATTCCTCCAACATGCAGCAGCCAGCAGACGCCATTGTCCCGACGGGCTTCATGCCACCATCGCCACCATCTGTTGCAGCAAATAATGCTAGGCAACAAGATGGGGCATTTGCGTCGATCACCGCATCAACGAACAACGATCCTGAACATGGGCTCGTTGCCGTGCGTACTCTTCTACAATGCCCACCGCCTCTAGGAGCACCCCAGGGAGCGATGGAGCAGCGGAGAGCTGATGTTGAACATCTGGTTGCAGCTACAGCCGATGGTATTAGCAATCAAGGTCCTCCGCCTTCAGGGCAGGCACCATCACAACGAAGGATCTTGTCAGGAAGACTTGGTCCAGAAGCTTCGCAGCACAGGAGACGTGCTGCGTGCCAGAAGGTGACTTCGCTGCCTTCTGTGGCACGACGCACCCATACCATCACCAGGCTTTCGACTCATGACCTGCGGTCAGAACTTGATCGTCGTTACCTAGAGCAGGACGGTCGCATCCATATCGAGCGTGCTCGCAAGAGACGAGAGGCTCCGGACAACCCTGCTCCTCAGGGAGTAGGAGGAGGCTGTTCTGCCTTGGCCATGCACTTATGTATGGTCAGATGGCCACAGAAGTTCCAGCCTCATTTGCCATAGAAATTCGACGGGACTGTCAACTCCGCCGAGTTTCTTCAAATCTACTCCACTGGTATACTTGCGGCGGGGGGCAATGAGGTCGTGCTGACCAACTACTTCCCAGTGGCTTTAACTGGGACTGCTAGGTCCTGGTTTATGAGCCTCCCGCCTGACTCCATCAACAGTTGGGCGGAGTTATGCCAATAGTTCATTGCCAATTTCGGGAGTTCATACACCAGACCCGGCACCGAATTGGACTTGTCTGCTGTGAAGAAAACAACGGGGGAATTGCTGTTATCCTTTGTCCAGCGATTTTCTAAGGTATGCAATACCATCCCCTCAATCTCGAGCACTTCTATTATCGTTGAATTCAAACAGGGCGTTCGAGACAAAAAGATGCTGGAGAAGCTGGCAACCAAAGAAGTCACTAGTGTCAAAGAACTCTTCAGCTTAGCAGACAAATGTGCCTAAGTTGTGGAGGGACATGAGATGGACTACAAACCGCCTCCGGAGGCCAACAAGAAATGTTCCAAAGATGAAGCCACTACTTCTGGAGGTGGCAAAAAGAAGAAGTCCAACAGCAAGAAGAAGCCATCGGCTGGTTCACCTACTATTGCGGCTGTTGCAGCTACGGTTGGCCGGGGGTCACGCCCCGAAAAGCAACCTCAACCTTCATCCGAAGATGGCGGTAGCTCCAAAGTGCAGTGTCTGATCCACAAGACGGATAAACAAAGTTTGGAAGAATGCTGACATGTCCAGAACCTTGTCGAGTGCTACAACAGCACTGAGAAGAAGCTCCTTTCTGCCAGCGGGAAGGAAAACAAAAAGTCGATGAAGCTCCGGCTGAAGAGGATCTAGGCTTTCTGGACCCCAAGAAGTTCACAAGGATGTCTACAACACTGTCAGGACTCGGGAGAACTAGAGAACTGAGAAGTTGGTCTTCAGCGTGGCGCAGATCAATTTATTATTCAATGCCATATTGGGAAGGCCTGCTTTGTACAGGTTCATGGCCGCTACCCACTATGGCTACTTGGCGTTGAAGATGCCAATACCTTTGGGTGTTCACTTGATCCGCGGGGATCGAAAACAGGAATCACTGCATTGGAAGAACTCCATGCGCTTGCTACAGCGTAGGAGGAAGCATCCGATAAGGAGCTAGCTCTGAAACTTTTGAGCTCTCGTGATCGAGGCTTAACCTCTGCACCACGTGTGCAACCAAGCGGAGACACCGACGTTCCCGTCAAAGAAGTACAAATCGGTACTGATGCTACTCAGACCACACGTATAACGGGAGGTCTGGACAACAAATAGGAACTCACGCTCATCTCTTTCATCTGGGCGAATGTTGACGTGTTTGCCTAGCAACCGTCACAAATTCCTGGGATCCCTAGGGAAGTGATTGAGCACAATCTGAAGATCTGTCCCGATGCACGACTTGTACACCAAAAGCCCCAGAAGCAGTCAATAGAGCGGCAAAACTTCATCCAACAAGAGATCAATAACCTGCTCAAAGCTGGTTTTGTTCGGGAGGTGTTTCATCGAAAATGACTAGCAAACCTAGTCGTGGTACCCAAGGCTGGCGGGAAGCTTCGGATGTGTATCGACTACACCACCCTAAATAAGGCATGCACAAAAGATCCATTTCCACAACCTAGAATAGATCAGATAGTGGACTCCACCTCTGGGTGTGAGCTATTGTGTTTCTTAGATGCATACTCTGGATATCATCACATCCAAATGTCTAGGGAAGACAAAGAGCATACTGCCTTCATAACAGTAGATGGATTATATTGTTATACTACCATTCCCTTTGGTCTCAAAAATGTTGCTTCAACCTTTGTTCGAGCTATGTACAAAACATTTGGAGAGCTAATTCGAGACATAGTAGAGGTTTACGTTGATGACATCATTGTGAAGATCAAGAACAAGGAGTCACTCCTTGACAATTTGCAAGCTGTCTTCGACAAGTTGCGCATCACGTGCACCAAGCTGAACCTGGACAAGTGTGTCTTCAGGGTTAGCTCCGGGAAACTCCTAGGTTTCTTGGTGACTCACCGAGAAATTGAAGCAAGCCCGACGAAGACCAAGGCTATAGAAGACATGCGGCCCCCAGCCCGCATCAAAGACGTCCAAAAGTTAACTGGGTGTCTAGCTGCGCACATTCGGTTCATTTCAAGACCGGCAGAGCGAGCGCTACCCTTCTTCAAACTATTGAGGAAGTCTGAACCATTTCATTGGTCTAAAGAAGCAGAAAAGGCATTTCAAGAGCTGAAGCAGCTCCTCACCACACTGCCAATCCTGGTAGCTCCAAATCCTTGTGAGCCTCTACTGCTTTACATTTCAGAAACTACAGAAGTAGTAAGCATGATTCTGGTCGCGGAAAGACCGGAGCCACATCTAGTTAAGGAGCTTGGACCCCCCCCCCCACCCCCAACCCCCCCCCCCCCCCCCCCCCCCCCCGGGAGGGTCCGGAGATACCTGAAGGCGAGTCTGGGTCCCAGGCCCCAGACACAGAACCTTAAGGCAGAATGCTAGGAGATCAACCTCTCTGTCCCGAGGGGGTTCGCCTGGCTGACCAAGATGATTCGTACCTTTCTAATAAAGTCGGGGTCGAACAAGAAGAAATTTCGGACTCCCCAGGGAGGGTCCGGGAAGAACAACAAGAAGGCTCAGACCTCTCGGGGAGGGTCCGGGTCGACGGAGAGGAAGCTTCGGGGACTTCCGGAAGAGTCCGGATAGTCCAGCGCCCAGTGTACTTCATCAGCAAAGTACTCCATGACACCAAGACATGTTACATTAAGGTGGATAAGCTTCTTTATGCAATTCTTATTGCATCAAGGAAGCTTCTCCATTATTTCCAAGCTCACAAGATATAAGTAGTAACCTCCTATCCACTGTGAGCTATTTTGCATAACTCTAATTCCAATCGAAACATTGCAAAGTGGGCAGTGGAGCTGGCCGAGTTCGATCTTCCATTCATGTCAGGACAAGCTATCAAGATTCAGGCTTTGGCTGACTTCGTGGTGGAGTGGACTCCCTCTCCATCAAACCCTGGGGGCCCCTGTGAGCAGAAGCTGGAACCCAAGCTCCCGGTATTCACTGAACCTCACTAGACTCTCTACTTCAACTGCTCCATGCAGAAGCAGGGGGCCAGAGCTAGAATCCTTCTCCTCGCTCCGACCGGGGAGAAGGTAAAATACATGGTAAACCTTGATTTCAAGGCAACCAACAACATGGCGGAGTATGAAGCTCTCATCTATGAGCTCAAGGTGGTACTATCCTAAGGTGTCAAACACCTGTTCGTGAAGGGTGATTCGCAGCTCATCATAAAACAAGTTAAAAGTGAATACTGCTACAACAACCCTCAACTAGTCGCTTATCTCCTTGAAGTCCAAAAGCTTCAGAAAGACATCGAAGTCATGGATCTCCACCATGTTTAGTGTCTTCACACGCTAAAGCCGATGAACTCTCAACAAAGGCTTCAACCAGAGCTCCGGCTCCTGACGAAATCTTCGTTCGAAGGTTATCAAGACCAACATCTCAGTCTGCTGAACTGAGCGAAGGGGGCGGAAACAGCACCTTGAAGCTGGCGGTCCCAATGGCCCTGTTACCATGGCATCCAGCAAGGGTCGTAGGTGTTGTCGGAAGCTCCGAGCAACCCAGCACGCAAGACTCAAAAGTTCAAGTTGGCTCCGATGCATGGATCTTGGAGATCTGAAGCTACTTGAAAGACAACATCTTTCTTGAAGTGGTGTATCCGCTAACCAGATTGTCAGATTGGCAAAAAGATACACGCTGGTAGAAGGGGATCTCTACCTGCACAGTGCCAACAGCGTCCTAATTTGGTGCATTGCAATGGAAGAAGGCCATGAGCTCCTCGCAGAGGCGAGTGTGGGAACCATGCCTCGTCCCACACGTTGATCGGTAAAGCCTTTCGGCACGACTTCTACTGGCCTACAACACTCTAGGACGTAGTAGAGTTGGTGAAAAAATGTGAATCGTGCCAGTTTCACACAAAACAAAAGCACACACCAACTCAATCATTGCAAATGATACCTCCTACATGGCCATTCGCTGTGTGGGGTATGGACATCTTGGGACCACTCCCAAAAGCCATTGGAGGTTACAGGTTCCTGTACGTCGCCATCGACAAGTTCACCAAGTGGTCGGAAGCTACTCTAGTTGTGACAATCAACAAGTAATCAACGATCAAGTTCATGAAGTCCATAACTGACAATGGAATCCAATTTACAAGTGATGCATTCCAAGAATATTGCAAAGATCTCGACATTCAAGTCAGCTACGCATTAGTAGCTCACCCAGCAAGCAATGGTCAAGCCGAGAGAGCAAATGCAAAAATTTTAAAGGGACTCAAGATGCGCACATATGAGCGCCTGAAAAAGCATGGAGCCAACTGGATCGAAGAGCTTCCATCCGCACTGTGGGCAAGCAGAACTACACCTAACCGGTCAACTGGAGAGACAGTCTTCTTCTTGGTGTACAGAGCTGAAGCAGTCCTTCCTCCGGAGATCACCATGGGGTCGCTCCAGGTCCAGACTTTCGACGAAGCCGCGCAGCACCAGCTCCGGCGTGAAGACCTTGACCTCTTCAACGAGGGAAGGTGCCAATCAGTTGTTCGGAATGCACGCTATCGCCAAGCCCTCCGGCACTATCATCAAAGGCATGTGTGCAACCGACAGCTTGAGGAAGGCGATATGGTGCTATAGAAAATACTAACTCGCAAAGGAATGAATAAACTTTCCCCCAGTTGGGAAGGTCCCTTCTGAGTGATCAAAGTATCCCGTCCCGGATGCATTCGCTTGGCAACTGAGGATGGGACTTCGCTTCATAATCCTTAGAACATCGAGCACCTTCGTAAGTTTTATACTTAGAACCATGGAGGTGAGTCTGTAATTACACAAAATGTATGTTATAGAGTCAATACACAGAATTGGGTAGGCCCTCTAGGAGAACATCCGGACCCATCCGGGAGGGTCTGGGAAGTTCAAGTAACACTTGATACAGTCACAACACTAAAAGTGTAACTACCTGCCCTGGGCTAGTACAAGATGTATAACGCACTTAACATGGTCTTGTACCCTAAGTGTGTCCTTGTCTCCACTGTAATCCAGACCTATAATGAAAGCCATTGTTGTGTGAAAACAAACTCCACGTGCATTTAATTTTATGCAAGGCTCATTATTTTGAATTATTATTTTTATCCCTCTTGTCTATAATGAAGTTTAGCAATTCATTTTATGTTTTGGTCCAAGTTATTCTTATGTGTCACAAGTTATATTGATGATCTCTTGGATCATAACATTGCTGCATAGTCTACATGCCTGAACGACAAGCCAACATAAGCCCGAAGTGCACTATCGACTTAGCTTGGTCCTGCACCCTAAGTACGCCACTCTACCTACACCCCGGCAGGCCTCAGTAGGGTGAGTAGTAAAAAAGCATACGGGTCTAGAAACATTACATCAATATGCTTGTTATCATATTGAATTTCTTCAGATCTAAAACTAAAATAAGAACGATAAGTCACAAACAATTTATAGAGAAGAGGACGATTTTTACTCCTTTTCTTGTCTTTAAGCTACATGAAAAACATAGCAATGGTGGACAATGTCAGAGCTATCAAGCTCCGGCAACCCCAGGGGGCCCACTATCAATGTTCTACACGTTGATAGTGGGCGTCGTTGGAGCTATCAAGCTCCGACAACCCCAGGAGGCCCACCGTCGACGTTCTACATGTTGATAGTGGGTGCCATCGGAGCTATCAAGTTCCGACAACCTCAGGGGGCCCGCTGTCGACGCGACAAAGGGCCTCCAGAAGTGTCGGAGTTAAAGACTTCAGACCTAAAATCTACAAGCTCGAAGCGCTCACGTCATCAACATACTGTTAAAACCTTTGGGTATATGTTCACAATCAAATTGTGCCCATATACTAGGGGGCAACAAGACAAAGCACAGTATATTGAAGACAAAGTGAAATTCATGGCAAAAACAGTGGATTTCATTCATTCAAAGTACTGGATTACAAAATCAGGGTTACAACAAAAGACAAAAGGAAAAGGTCCTAGCTACTGGAGGACCTAAGTACTGTGGAAAAACGAAGCAACATTTTCAGCAGCCTCTTGCACACTAGCTTTGGCAGCATCCTCCTCTTTGGCAATGAGTCCTTCAAAGACTGGATCAAGAGAAAATTTGGGGTCTCAGCTTCTGTAACACACAAAGACATACACGGCGACGTTTTTGGCTAGAGATCTCCCTTCTGTCTCTAGCTGATGAGCGATGACATTACCCATTGCATCGAGTTTGCAGCCAGTAGAGCCAAGTGCCACCAGCGTCTGGTCCAGCTCTTGCGCTGGGTCCTCCAGCTATACTGGATTGAAGCCAAGAGGCACAAGGGCCCTGTCTGCACGTCCCAAAAAATCTCATAGCATCAGGGATTCGGTTGCCCTTGAGTTCGGCAGCTCCTCCAGTGACCTCCGGGCAGCTGCTAGCTCCGAACTCTCCCGAGCGAGGCACTCAACCGCTTTGGCATGTTGCTGCATATTCTTAGCAACTTGCTTTTCACGGTCAGGTAGCTCCGTCTTAAGGAGGTGGATGCGGTCCCGCTGTTCCGCCAGGTCCTTCTCCATGCCCCTCACTTTCTCTTCTCTGGCGGCAACATTAGCTTGTCGTTTTGACAGCTCTTGCCCCAGTTTCCAGTACTTCTCTTTTTCTCCTGCACTCCACAGATCCAACTTCTTAGTGCGATCTACCAAATTTTGCTCAGCCAGAGTCAATTTCTGGGTGAGTTCCTTCTCTCTCTTCAAAATATCCTACTGCTGTTCCAGGAGCTTCTCTTCTCTTGTATCAAGGTCCGCTCAACGCTTCAGTAGGACCTCGTTTAAATCATTAAGGTTTTTGTGACGCTCATCGGCATCATCACTCCTTTCGTTGGCTTGCTCAAGGATCTCCCGAGAATTAGCATGGAGTTCCCAAATGGCCGCTTCCTTCTCCTCCAGCAGCTTGCCCCAGTATTCCATTCGGGTCGTTTCCCTCTTGACCAACTCCTTCTGATCAGTAAGCCTCGTCTGAACAAGCCTCGTCTCAAAATGGTGCCTGTTGCGCCAACGCCTCAAGGTGTGGTGCTCCTCTTCAAGGACCTTGCTTTCATGATCGATGGCGAGCTGAACTTGTCGGAGGCTCGAGCAGGCATTGTCTATTGACAACGCCAAGGGGATAGGCTTCGGACCTGATGGGTTCATCTATGACGGTTCCAAGGGATTCTAAATAACAAAAATAGGGTCCTACTCTACAAGTGAGGTTCCTTGAGCTTCTATGGCATTGGGGCCGCCCTTCGGGAGCTCTTCGGCAGCAGCAGAGGAAGAACCCACTAGGGGAACTTCTACTTCCAAAGCCGACGCTGAAGGTTCTGACGCGAGAACTTCAATTGTTGGCTCCGCAGGTGAAGAGCCAGCCTCCGCCTCTTCATGGTGTTCTACCTCGAGCATGGGCACCTCCAGAGCAGTTACTTCCGGGGTGATCATTGGAGCTTCACCCGAAGGAATTTCCACCACCGGCTCAGGTGCCGATACAACAGCTACCTCCGACTCAACTGTCGGGGCTTCAACAACTTCCGACTCAAGGGCCAGAGCTTCTGGCATCACCGACAAGGTTGTCGGGGCATCAATGAACTCTGGCTCAAAATACAGAGCTTTTGGCATCACCAGTTCATCAACCGGCTCAGCAGCAACTTCTGGCACAGCGACCGGAGCCTCAATTACCTTCGGCCCGGTTGCCAGAGCTTCCACCACCTCCGCGTCCGATGCTGGACCTTCAGTCGCTGGTGACGCCGCTACTAGAGCGTCTTCACACATGACTCCCCCGTGGTCCGGCACTACCACAAGATTCTCTGGCGATGACTCTGAATCCAGATCCATGATAGCTGGCGCCGGAGCTGCCGTGACCTCAACCACCACTTGAGGAGGCATGGGGGTTGAAGATATACTTTCCATCCACACTGTTTCGACAGTTATGGCAGAAGTCGGAGCTTTAGACCCTGACTTTGAGGCCCTACTGTCAAAAAAATTGGAAGATTTAAAACATAACAAAAATTAGAGTGGCAAATCAAGGTGAAAATGTAAAGCTTACCTTGGGAATCTACCACTCCAATCGGCGTGGAACCTCTTTGCTGGAGGCCCAAAGCCGGAACTCGCAGTGGTTGGTACGGAGGGAGCTCCGGAATGTTGCCTGGACCCTGTCGTCGTCGTTGTTGTTGCCCCAGTCAAGGTCTCCCTTGACCGGGAAGAACCTCCAGACCTAGAGCCCCTCGCTAGCACCGGGATCAGAGTTGACTGTCTGAAGCTATCGCCTCTTGAAGACACTTGCACCGGAGGAGGTGTAGCCGCAGAAGATCTCCCTTGACGAGGAGAAGTGGCAGTCGTAGATGGAACAGGCCTGACAAACCTCCCATCAGTGTGCTTCAGGTTTTCCTTTCGGCTGTAAGATTTGGCTGGCACCTTGCCCTTGCCCTTGCTGATGTCTTCAACTCTCTGGCTTGGAGCAGGGGCAGTCATCTCTTCTGAAGCTCTGGGGATTACAACCCTGGAGGTCTGGCATTTTTCCAACAAACCAATGTCGTCTATCGTCGGCATCTTCCTCCGGAGCTCCCTGCTGATCTCTGGAATCATGTTCAAAGGCAGGAAAGCAGCCAACAGAGCTAAGGCATTGTCGTCAATAGACCCATGCCGAAATTTTTTGATATGAAGCTTTAAAGCTTCGTCATCCAAGTTGGATTTCAAACCGGTTTCAATCCAGTCATCATCCATTACACTGTTAAAATCCCAGGTGAGCTTCTCCCTCCTCCTCAGCGGAGCCCACCTGTTCACCAAGAAATTTCCGAAGACCACCTGGGAGGTCACTCCACCCTCCACACACTCTCGGGTCCTTGCCAGGACAGGGTTGAATGCATTCAACAGCTTTGGAACTACATTCTAGGCATCGGTGTCGATGTTGGAGAGTCCTTGTGGCAGCTCCAACCTGTCATGCTCCTCCACTACAATGAAGACCCAATCCTTCTTCCAGTCGTCCCATTTACAAGAGGGGAATGATTTCAAGTACTTGAAAGGACAGTTCTTGCGCTTCACAAAGTAGTATAAGCCAATCAATTCTATCTCCTTGCCGGTGGAATGAGTTGTGAAGAAGGTCTGGAACAAGTAGACGCAGGGACGCATGCCCACCCACATCTCGCAGAAGTGGACGAAAGTGGCCACGAGTAGAAGAGAGTTCGGGCCGAGGTGATGCAGTTGGACGCCGTAGAAGTACAGCAGCATCAAGATAAAGCTCGAGAATGGTGGCATCAGTCCCACCATGGCATACGCCAAGAAGTACACCATCTCCCTACGGCGCTCCTTCTTGAATGGGAGCTTGCCGGCACGGACCAGGTGGTTGAAGGAGTCACTAGACCATCCCATGAAGGTCCGAACCTTCATGAGATTGTCCTTGTTTTGGATGCGGCTCTTGGGAAGACTCAACTCCATCGCAGCAATGAGGAGCGAAAGAGGAGAAAGTTAGGTAAAGTTTGGGACGCTCTAAGTGCAAGTTTGATCGAAAGTGTAAAGAGTCCTCAAACCGTGCGTACATTACTTCTTAAGTAAGCCTCCACGACGCTTGGATGGAAACCGCAACGAGAGCACGTCGACATTACAAAGAACCTACCCCATCAACGTTGAATGGGCCCAGGGCCACCCCGACGAAGAGGTCGAGGTTATCCCCCCAGGCAAACAGTTGTCATGATGGCCGGCGGGAAATCCAATGGTGGCAGCCTGACAAGGCACTCGAAACCGGTACGGTTTTTGTATTGGGAACTGGCGACCTTTAATTGTATGAGACCCGCACTCAAAGATCTCATCTGCTGCATTCAAGACAAGCCAGGCAGCGATGGTTTAACCAAAGACCATCGCCCCAACGGTATATCAGAAGACCTTTGAAGTTACAATGTGGGAATCAAAGATGGCCCCACCTCCAAAAGAATAATTTAACCCAAATGGTTTCTCCCAGTGGTGGCTCGGGGGCCACTATCGGTACCCTGCATACCGGGTACCACACGATAACACAAGAAGTGCAAGAGAGTTCCACCTGTCCGAGTTGAAGGCTCCCTCAGGCCCCACGTGATACATGGCACTGGACCTGCCTCGCTCATATGGGTAGCTCCGTGACTGTTATGTTTAATATGAAACTGGAGCTGAACTCCCAACATAGGGAAGCTCCGCTGTTGACAAGTGTATAATGATCTCGGACCTAACCCCCCATAGAGGGAAGCTCTGGTGCCGCCACGTGTATAACAGCTCCGGGCCCATCTCACCGCCGAGGGAAGCTCCAGAGCTACCACGTGTGGATCCTCCGGACCTTACACCAACGGGAATATTGGTGGATCTCCAACAGCACGGACATTCAAGGGACAGTTATAGCCGCAGTTACAAGATCTGATTACATGTCATTAATTCTATATTAATGACACACGATCAGTGGGCTTTTAATAGGGGTAACACTGCTATTTAGGCACATTATCGCACAGTTAATAACTCTTAATACTCATAGACCATGTATTAGGCTCTTAATACCCCAAGGCCACATGTCGGGCCTAGCAAATGTTGTAACGGTCAGTACTTAGACGATAAAAGGACTGCACTGCACGTTATAGAGCTGATCGAAGCTCATAAGCACGCCAGCACTACTACAATCCTCAATACAACAACAAACTCCCTGTGGAGTAGGGTATTACGCTCAGGCGGCCCGAACCACATAAATACTCCGTGTCATCATCTTGTTTAAGATCTCCACACGACCAAACCGATACAAGTACATCTGCAGGCTACATTTAGTAGTACCGGGAGAAGTGTCGTTCATATGCTTCAACATGTCCGAACCACGTAAATCCTGGTGTTCACCTTGCTCTACGCTTTCATAGTTCCTGAGAATTTGTCCCTCCTAAAGAAGAACATCCATTGGCTGCTTCATAGTGGTACCGGGGGAAGTGTCGTTGCAACATTTTGACAATGTTGAACTAAACTTTTCACAATGTTTAGCAGTATATGAGAACATTGGTTTACAAAAAAATTAGTTCAATAAAATAGATTTATATTGGATCTCACTTTGTGCATTAGGTATAATAAGAAGCAAACATATGAAATTGATTTGAAAATATAGCTAAAATTTAATAGAAAAACTAGTTTGAAGTTTTTAACTCAATGAAAATACCCCTGGCGCATGATCCGTTCATTGGTTCCTCTGCCTCTACACCTCTATGCTCCTTTGCATGTCAATATCTATGACTAGATTTTGCACCGCTTTCCTCCTCCTTCTGTGTGGGTGGTGGAGCCTCTCACCAGATTCGGTGCTCCATCCAGGCCTTCCTTCCGTCCTCTAGATTCAGGAGGGTAGAGCGACATCTGATAGATTTGTTTGTGCCTCCTTATGATATATTTTGAGATGTGGTTTTTTCTGCATATTATGTAGAGGCCGGAATGTATTTCTGCTATCTAAAAAAGTTGTGTATTATAGTTACCAAAACACATATTGAGGAGAGAGAAGAATACCTAAAATTGGTGCTCTCATCACTTCAGGTAATCTGGGTGCGTTGTAGGAGACGAAAGCGAAGCAAACCCAAAACTGGACATCTAACATCCATTTGCCTACTCATTTTGCCAATCTGTCACTGGAGTCAACCTAAGATATGTAGCAGGATAACTTCAACTAGACTGCCACATTTTTGAACTCACGGTACCTTACGGTAACCACCGTCGTATCCTTTGGTGCCCTCTCTGATTCTGCTTCGTAGTAAGCTCTATTTCTGTACTCCATCTCTAAATTAACATAATTTATTATTATCTCATCATATCATATGGTGACTCAAAGCTAAAACATATCTTGTTCACATTGAACTTGTTTTCTGAAACTCTTCTTTGTCACTCTAGTGCCTGAGACTCACAGAATACCCTAACTCCTCTTGGACTAGTTTGGCCAAAGAGAAACAACTCAAACACTCTTAATACTTCTGTTTAAGATCCTCAATTCACAACTTGTAGTTTTTACCAATTAACAAGATTAGCAATCATTGAGCTCATATGATAATATAAAATGATAAGTTCAACATTCACAAACATTCTCACATTAATTACTAGTTCTTGTTCAGTCAATATAACATTCATAACTTGAGGCTTTTCCAAACTCTAATGGTTGTCAAGTTAACAATATATCAATCAACACTTCAAGAACCTTGTAGGTTGGGTCATCCATTGTGTGTTCAGTCTTTTCACAGCTCACATAGAGCTCCCGGATCATGTACCACTTGAAAGCTTTGTTCGTTCATCCACGGGACTCCGCATGACGTCTATACAAACATATCCTTGTGTTTCTTCATGCACAAAAGAGTGTTGCTAGCATCTATAACAAAACATATAGTTATCAGTGTTACAGATAGTGTGCTAAGCATTACACTGCAACAAATAACGAACTGTTGTGGGTAAGAAAATACGTTACAGCATTCTGAGACCTCTAACACATATCTCTAGATATAACAACACATACAATATTTGCCATTACATATCTTACATAAATAAGTGGGGGAGTAATAGATTGATAGATAAAAACCCATGGGGGTGGTATTATACAAATTTATATAGGAGCACAACTGGTTAGATGAAACTAGATGAAACCAAGAAATATCAAAATCAACATTAATTACTTTTGATATTCTTTATCGAAAGAGTAAACACTGTAAAGACATTGAATTATATGTGCTAATTGCTTCTTGATTAACCCATTCCAACCAGCACTATTGTATAGGCCGATTGTTCACTTAATAGTTGAATGGCCGACGTGGATCAATTGCTTTTTCTTCTTACCAGTCACATGTGACCCATCAACTGACTAAGAGCAGCTAGACAAAAGTTAAATCTATATTATACTAATGTCAGTTTTGGCCATCAAGAATCAATGATTTGGTCGGTTGGCGTAAAATGAAACGCAAAATCATTTGATATCCTTCTCAAAGTAAAAGGAAATGTAAGTAACAGAAAAACAATGAATATATGTACTCAAAACGAAGTCAGTTTATTCTCTTGCTATAGTCCTCTTAAAATCCCTAGCTAGCTCAATATGCATCCTGTGAACAGAATTCATGTACGGACCATTGAAAAGTAAAGGATAAAGAGCCCAACCTATATTTGGTGGAGCAAAGATATTTGTATTTGCAAGATCCTTGGACCAAACAAGAAAAACATTGCTCAAACCTTGGACGAAACAACTAATAATCAAGGCATAAAAATCATTCACGTTAAGTGAAACCTGTTCAAGCATGTGAGATGGTGCAGGTTAAAAAATAAGCACATGTTTGCATTCTTATTCAATAATATGAACAATGTTTTCGAAAGGCCCAGAATATGAAAATGGGAGGTTTGGCATGCATTTAATCAAGTCATGTTAACCTGCAGGCAGTGATTCAAATGTCATCCAAATATTCCATAAACACACAAAACTTGTTATATACGCAACTTTGTCTAGTCAAAAGCCCTAGTACCAGGATATGCTTCTGTCTCGGAAGCATTAATTCACTACTACAAAAAGCATTTTCACAGGCGCCTCGATTTTTCAAACACAGGCGGTCCGTAAAAAAATACGACTGTGAGGACGAATGAAATAATAACCACCTGTGATGACATAACATCAAAGGCGGATTTTAAAAAACAACCACCTGGGTAAATACATGATCTTCTAAGGCGGTTATTAATTATGAACCGTCTGTGATGTAACAAACTTCACAGGCGGTTCCTAATTAACCAACGCCTGTGATGCTGATAAGCTCCTGTCAAGCTAATCACTGCACAGCAAGCTCTTTTAGATGCTTGTAACACCCGTGGCTCATCATTTGGATTGTTGAAAGCATCAATTGAAACCTGACGATCCTTGGAAGGATTTTTCCATCCATTTGAATGATTTTTTTCCCCCATGTCCATTTGAAATCTTAGGAAGATGCTCCTTTCTCAGTTTTAATGCCTAAATATATTGACTAAAAATCAGTACCTACCCTCTTAGTGCTTCACACAAGGAAGCGAACCATTTCATTCACAAATCTTGTTTTCACCCTTTCATAGGGATTTCACCTTATTGTTTCAAGCATAGATTTATCAATAAGTAAAGCTTCCTTATCACACATGTTAATGACAGTTATAAACGAAGGATATGCCAAAGCTAACGAAATCTGAATTGGAATGAAGATAAAGAGATCCTGCATATGAGTGGCAAAGTCCAGGTTAGCGTGAAGCTATGATAGGATCCTCCAACAACAAAAAAAGTGATGTTAAGGTTATGCTTGCATCAACCAAGGCATGTTGTAAAGGTATAACTCTTGTTGGAGCAAGCATACCTGTGATGCTCTAACAAGTGTTATGCCCTCACAACATGTCTTGGTTGATGCAAGCATAACCTTGGAATCACTTTTCATGTTGTAGAAGGCTGCCATCATAGCTTCATGTTGTCTAACCCGGACATTGTCACTCATATGCAGCATCTCTTTGTCTTCAGTCCTGTTGAGATTTTGTTAGCTTCAACACACCTATCACTTGTAACTGCCATTAACATGTCTGATGAGAAAGCTTCACTTATTGATAAACCTATGCTTGAAAGATTAAGGTCAAATTCCTATGAAAATGGTAAGAACAAGATTTGTGATTGAAGTTGTTTGCTTCGTCGTTTGTGTGAAGCACTAAGAGAGATGGTACTGATTTGTAGTCAATATATTCAGCCATTAGAACTGATAAAGTAGCATCTTCGTAAGTTTTTAAAATGGCGAGAAGAGAGATATTTTTCAAGGCTTGCTTGAGTGTACTCAATCTAATTTGATTGAAGTGGGTTGGAGTGAAGAATGAACTAATTTTCTCCTCTATCCATTTATATTGAAGTGGATCCACTCCTATCCAAACAAGCCCTAAAATGGATGGGAAGTATCATGATACTTCAATTGAAGCTTTTAACAATCCAAATGATGTGTCTCGGGTGTTACTTGCATCTACAAGAGCTTGCTGTGAAGGGATTAGCTTGACAATAGCTGCTTCTAGATGTTGTTTGGAACCAAGCTGTTGGAAGGCAAGCCTGGTCATCATAGGTCAGAAGAAATTTATATAAACATACAATTTTATAACTTATATAAAAGGTGAAGGTGATAAATATAATAATGTAATGATCTTCGAAACATAAGTTGAATTTAATAATGTTTGAAACATGCTATCTAAAGCTGAAATAGAGCATTGTTCTAAGTTGATTTCAGAGGATACAAATATATACAATATATATCATACATTTTTTACATCATTGACATCTTCTCGCATATAGGTTTTCAAATCCTTTTTAATGCTTCTCTCTACGCGCTTGATGTTTTCTGGTTCGGTGAAAAAGGTACATCTCTTCATGCTGATTATATTCCTCTTCATTATCTCCCACATTCTCAACCCCAATAATATTTTTCTATCCAGAAACAACTACGTGCGTCTTCTCAGTTTCTAGATCTTGAACATAAAAAACTTGTGCAACACTATCGGCGAGAACCCACAAGTCATCTTTATAACCCACTTTATTCAAGTCTACTAGTGTTAGCCCGTAATTGTCCACTTTCACACCATCAGGATGTTTGACCCATTGGCACTTAAATACGGGCATTACCATTCTTTTGTCATAATCGAGTTCCCATATATCCTCTATGAACCCCAAGTATGTGGTCTTTTGCCCTTGTGAATCATAAGCCTCAATACGAACACCACTATTTTGTGCAACACTCTTACTGTGTTTTTCTTTATTATAAAATGTGTAACCATTGATGTCATATGCTTGCCATGATGTCACCAAAGCAGATGGGCCAAAAGCTAACTTCTTCATTGTTGCCTCTTCTATAGAGTTTCCGTATGGTATATTTTTGTTCATTAACCATTCAGTGAAACATCTTTTGTGCTCTTTCATGATCTAGTCCTCTGTGCGGTCTTGGTTTTTTTCACGAAGCTCAATTTTGGTGTTCCTCGATGTACGACTCACCTATTGTGAGTTGTTGTAGTACACCATATGTGCACAGTGTACAATCTTGTAATCTTAAACGATAAAATTTTTCTTACCCACTTTGTCTCGCCTACGTAGTCTACCCTCATGTACTGGTATAGGCACACCTATCGGTTTTTCATCTTTGATGTAATCAGCGCAACCCTCAATCGCTTCTTCAGTGGTGTATCCTTCCATAATTGAACCCTTTGGGTGAGTACGGTTCCGCACATAACCTTTTAATACTCCTAAATATCTCTCCAACTAAAACATATGATGTAAATATAGTGGCCTCAATACTTTTATCTGATCAACAAGATGTATGATTAGGTGAACTTGCATATAGAAAAAGGATTGTGAGAAACACATCTCAAGCTTGCACATAGTCTCAACGATGTATGTTTTTGGATACTCTGAATCTTCACGTGCTATCACCTTTTGCGATATTGCATTGAAGAAGTAACACAAACGTGTGATGACAACTTTTATATGCTCAAGTTTGATGACTCTTACTGCAATGGAAAGGAACATGTCATCATCATGTGACAGTCGAGAGAATTATAACCGAATAAAGACAAGTTTTTCATCAATACTAGTTTGCAGATATTGGATGAGAAACTCGTGGGCACTTTGATCCCATGCAAGCATTCGTAAATTGCTTTTTTCTCTTCTAGTGTCAAGTTGTAGCTGGTTGGGGGAAGGTAATGCTTCCCGTTCGCCTTTTCTACTGGATGAAGCTCTAGTCTCAAATCAAGATTTACTAGGTCCATACATGAATTTTATACATTCTTTGTTTTCCTCGGCATGTATAGCAAGGTCCCAATGATGCTGTCAAATACATTCTTTGTAACGTGCATCAAATCAATACTATGGCAAAATTCCAGATTCTTCCAATACGGAAGATACTTGAAAAAAATTGATTGTTTCTTAAAAGCATGTCAGTTGTATCACACCAAGATGTACTTTTCTTTCTCTTGATTCCTTTACATTTTTTGCCTTTGCCGAAAGAAGTATGAATGTTCTTGACAATTTCGAACACAAGTTTTCCACTGTAAGGTTTAGGTGTAGTATATTTTTTGATTTCGTTATCAAATTGTTTTTTCATCTTCCTATACTTGTGTGTATCTGTCAAGAACCGCCGGTGTCTCATGTACACCGTCTTTCTAGATGACATGAGGTATAGAAATCCAGTTCTATCCATGCACCTTACACAACCTTTCTTCCCTTTCATTTGTCCCGATAATTTAAACAGTCCGGGGTAATCATGCACGGTAATGAATATCATTACTCTTAGCGTGAAATACTCTCACTTGTACTCATCCCATGTATGTACCCCTTCATTTCACAATTTTTCCATATCTTCCATTAAAGGTTCCAAGAACACATCAATTTCGATGCCGGGTTATTTCGTACCTTGGATAAGAACACATAACAAGATATATTTTCTTTTTGTGACACAACCACGTTCGTAAGTTGTACATCGTTAAGACCATGGGCCATGTGTTGTGTATGCTCCTTTTTTCACCAAACGGATTCATTCCGTCGGTACCCTAGGCAAACCTTACATTTCTGATTTCCTTTGCAAATTCTAGATATTGAATATAAAAATTTTTCCACTGCGTTGCATCACGTGTCGAATATGTTTTTCATTCTTCTTGCGCTGTTCGGAATGCCAACACATAAGTTCAGCCTCCCTAGGGTTTGAGAACAAATGCTTCAAGCGATCAATTACCGGAAGGTACCACACCACCAAGGCAGGAATTTTTCTCTTACTTTTCCCGTCTTCATCGCCCAAAGTATCGTCATAATCACCCTCAGGACCAATAATAAACTTCTTATTTTTCTGAGACTTTTTCATGTTGGTAACAAGCTGGTGATTGTAGTCCTTCTTATATCTAATGACACCACAAATGGGGCATCTAGTTGCGAGCTCATGCTCTTTGCGATACAGAATACAATGGTTCACACAAGCGTGTATTTTTGTCACACCTAATGCCATCGGGCAAAGAACTTTCTTCGCTTTATAAGTGCTTCTGGGCAGTTTATTTGGATTTGGAAGAATTTCTGCCATAAGATTCAAAAGATCAGAGAAACTACAATCGGACTATCCGTGTGTGGCTTTCAACTTTAGTAGTTCTAGGACTGCACGCAATGTAGTAAACTCTTTATCACAACTGTTTGATTCATCATATAAAAGCTCCATCGCCGCATTCTGCAATGTCTCCATTTTACTTAAACCTTTACATGCTCCCATAGAAGTCAATACATATGGTTCAATGTGACGCAACATCTC
The DNA here is from genome assembly GCA_036927565.1 of Tuctoria greenei. Lineage (NCBI taxonomy): Eukaryota > Viridiplantae > Streptophyta > Magnoliopsida > Poales > Poaceae > Tuctoria > Tuctoria greenei. The sequence continues at coordinate 152,579,200 of JAYESD010000005.1, read as the reverse complement.
CTCACAATCAAACTCATCATCATCACCATCTTGATGGTAACTACCATCATCGATATGAACATTATCGTCATTTGAACCTCTCTCATCATCTTTATCCACTTCATTTGTATCTAACTCAACATGCTCTATCCATTTTGTGTAGTTTTTTTTAATCCTCTTTTCATCAAATGGGATTGGATTACTATAGTATCTATCCAAGCAATCTTGTTTTCGCAGTGGATACATGGACATAATATGTGATATATCTTTTGCAATTTTGCACATCTCTTGGATGCTTCAATAAAACTTGCAACATTATGAATGTACATAGGATCAGGTATTGGCATATGTTATACATCCACGCTCGACGGTCCATGCTTCAATAACAAATTTTTTGTAAGATTTACAAAATTTAGCCACAAATATTCCCTATAGGACTTCTATAAAATTAATTTACAGAGACATGACAAGATTGTATCATATGTGTGAATACTGGTATCATGTAGGTCTATTCATAAGGGTTCTAAGAAAATTTGTTTCATAATTTTCTCAGCTTCCTAGTGGCCATAATGGATTTTTGAAGTTAGGCTTATTCGTTGAAACATTTCATCGAACACATGATGTGCTTGTATTCATCATCAACCTTTAATCTTTAAAATCTACTTCTTGTTCTGTAAAATTCATGGGTGAGCTCTAGGGGACATTAAACTACATCTTTCAACCTTTAATCATTCAAATCTACTACAAATCTCAAGTGATTGGGGGGGGGGGGGGGGGGCGTGCTGGAGGCATATGCAAACACAACAAAACAAAACTATGAAAACAGAACAAATTAAAAACATGGTAGTGAAGAAGTCTCTTCTAACCTCTTCTCTATTCGAAGGTTGATCAACTGATGAATGCAGTATCGCCTGGCGCATGGTGGAAAATTTTGGCAGTCTGGCGTCGTCGATGGAAAATCTCCAGGGTTATGTTTTCTGTGGTGCCCGAGGGGTCTTTATATAGGCGTCGGTTTTCACAGACCACTTTTAACGAAACAACTTCCTGTGATAAAAATTTAAAAAGTTTAGGAGGTTTTTTCAGGCGGTTTTTAACTGCTTCGCAGGCAGTTGGTAATGAATAACCGCCTGAGAAAAAGATTATCTCACGAGGGTGTTACTTACCAACCGCCTGGGATAATTGCCTGAGCATGTTCTTCAATTTTCTTTTCTCTTGCTTCTTTTTTATTTAGATTCCAATATAAATACTCAAACATGTATAGATTATGCAAATGGAGTCCAAATTTGATGATTTTTTCTTCTACATTTTTCAATAATTAACATCTACCACCTAGATCAAATATCATAAAACTAGTATAGCAAACATTGTAATGTTTTGGTAAATATCAAATTATTTTATACTCACATATTATTCACATTTGCGTATCTTCTAAAAAGGATCCTTAACTGAAATTGGTTTGTATGAACATATTTGTATTATTTATACATGTATGAATTTGTTAATTTTTTAAAGCATTCCAACATGTCAAAATTCAAATTATCCATCATTCTAACCAAATGCTGAGATACATATGAGGCATTCATCAAATTTTGAACACACATTGATTCAAAAAAATTGAAAAAAAAAATCTGAAACACTCATAGATATTGGTATGATGACTAAAAAGGTCCATTGAAAAATAAATGAAAAATTCATTATATTTATCAATATAGCAAAATGAAAAATAGAAATTGTTACATGTTTTTTATGTTCTGACCAATTTCAAAGGCTTTATCTAGTGAAATTTAATGGTAACCTTTAATACTCAATAATATTACAAGAAAGTGGAATTTGGGCTTTTGAAAGGCCCCACATTTAATCTAGAATATTAATTAAGCTTACATAAAGATTTTCTCAGACGGTTGGTACAGAATAACTGCCTGAGAAAAAGAATTTCTCAGGTGGGTGTTACTTACCAACTGCTTGAGATAATATTTTTTATTTAGATTCCAATATAAATACTCAAACATGTATAGATTCTGCAAATTGAGTCCAAATTCGATGATTCTTTCTTCTATATTTTTCTAAAATTAACATCTACCACCTGGACCAAATATTTTAAAACTTGTATAGCTAACATTGTAATATTTTGGTAATAATCAGATTATTTTATACTCACATATTATTCACATTTGTGTATCTCCTAAAAAAGGATCCTTCACTAAAATTTGTTTGTATAAACATATTTGTATTATTTATACATGTATGAAATTTGTTATTTTTTTAAAACATTCCAACATGTTAAAATTCAAATTATTGATCATTCTAACCAAATGTTCATATACATATGAGGCATTCATCAAATTTTGAACACACATTGATTCAAAACAATTGAAAAAATTCATAGATGTTGGTATGATGACTAAAAATGTCTATTTAAAAAATAAATGAAAAAATCATTATATTCATCAAGATAGAAAAATGACAAATAGCAATTGTTATATGTTTTTTATGTTCTAACCAATTTCAAAGGCTTTATGAAGTGAAATTTTATGGTAACCTTTAATACTCAATAAAATTAAAAAAAAAGTGGAATTTGGGCTTTTGAAAGACTCCACATTTAATAAAGAATATTAATTAAGCTTACATAAAGATCTTCTCAGGCGGTTGGTACTGAACAACCGCCTGAGAAAAAGATTATCTCAGGCGGGTATTACTTACCAACCGCCTGAGATAAGTGCATCTTCTCATGCTGTTGGTAATTACCATCCGCCTAAGATAAAGATCTTCTCAGACGGTTGGTACTTAAAAACCATCTGAGAAGATAGGCATCTATATATATAGCCCTCGGCTGCGTTGGAAAAACCTAACCCGGGCTAAATCACTTACTCGCCGTCTGGCTGCCAAAATTTCGTTTGCTGCCAAGTCTTCGCCGCTCTCGCCGCAGAGCTTTGCTGTCGCTGACAAGCTTCTCCGTCGCCGCCGAGCTTCACCATCACCGCTGAATTTCTCTGCTCCTCGAGCTTCGCCATTGTCCATTTGCTTCGCCCTCGCCACTTCTAGGTACGCCGAGTGAAGCCCTTGCCATCGCCGTTGAGCTTCATGGTAAACCCTAAACCCTTCAACCTTCCCTCCTCTATCCCCGTGCCACCTCCCTCCTCGCCCTCGCCGCCGGCCGAGTCAAATGGTGCCTTGCATAAATTTCCTTGGTTAGGGTTCGGGAATTCTAAAACGGTAGGCATCCAGTTGGTGGTGGTGGTGGACCACGGCATAGTTCCTTGGTTAGGGTTCGGACATGATAAACTATGCTGGTAGTTTTTGGTCAAACAACATGAGTTCTTATGACGCTATGAACCATATGCAGGTTTTGAGCAGGCTGTCCAAGCTTATGCAGCAGCCAAAAAGCAAAATGGTTCACTATTTCAAATTCATGGCAAAAGCTACATGAGACATCACCAAATCAATTGCTTTTGACCATGTTTTCTTTCACTAATATAGCATCATTTTCAATCAACCACATAAAGATTTTGATTTTGAGAGGGATTCTAGCTTTCCAAATTTGTTTATAACCAGGTCTAGAATATGACCAAGTCAATTTAGTATAAACCGAATTAACTGAAAAGTCTCTTGTTTTGTTCCATTTCTACACCACATTATCATCATTTTGCTGCACTGTCAGACCATTATGTTTATACACAAGGTTATACCACATGCTATATAAAGGTGCGGGCAAAGAATAACCGAACTGAACGACCCAGTTTTGCGCAAAGCACCGAGCAATAGAGATTTCTTTGTGTACACAAAGTTCAAAAAGAATGATGTACAGGCTGGCTAGAGGTTTTACCTCTAACCAAATTTCAAGGCAAAAACTTATTGTTTCACCATCCCCTAAAGTAAATTTTCTGCTCTTGTATATATATTCTTGACTCTTCGAAGGTCTGTAGATGTGGGAGAGTTAGACATCCCATATATGAACTAAGCACTTTGCACGGTACATGGCATTATAATCATGTGATACCCTCTGGTTGCCACCATGCATAGATTTTTTTTTCAAATTTTTGAACCCTAGCCGTTCCACGAAGGTCTGGTTTAGTTTTTATTTTTCAAGATGTCAAGCTTAGCCATGCTTATATTGGTAAAAGTTGAATTGTGTGGCAAGACCACCACTGTTAATGAGCTTAGGGCATAATATACTTAGATATGGGATAAAATCTGAGAGAAGATGAACTTGTGTAATGAGAGGTGATTTGTATTGTAGTCCCTCTCGGTCAATTAAGGAATGTGTCTTGTTCTTTTTATCCCAAGCACCATCCATTCTAAACACATCTTGGGTGTAATCGTATAGCAAGTCGAATATCTCACCTTGTACTCGTGTTTTGGCCATGACTTCATAAATTATTTGACACGTATAAGTGGTTGATGGTTCTGCGGGACACTTCATGTAGAGTTAATATGCCATTCATTATATTTTGTCTTGTTAGTTCTAGCATGGAAAGCTCTAAGAAGAATGGTGCTGGTAGTAACAATAAAGAAGACAATATAGAGTTTACTGCATAGGGTATACCTTATCACATGCGGTTATTTACCTACATCAAGAACTGCCTGTGAAATATCATTATCACATGCGGCTAGATATAGGTAAAGAACCATCTGTGATAACCTAATTATCATAGGCGGTTACTGTTATGGTACAAACCGGCTGCCATAAAATGTCTCCACAGGCGGCTTGTCGTAGGTAAAGATCTTCCTGTGGTAATGTGTCTTCACAGGCGGCTAGCCTAAGTAAAGAACCGCCTGTGATAATCTGTCTTCACAGGCGGATTCACATCTCCACCTGTGAAATTGCAGATTATCACAGGCTCTTCGTTCCATGCAGTTTTAAAAAACGCGTGTGAAAATATGTTTGGAGCCGCCTGCGATGAGGCTTATTGTAGTAGTGATTGAAACACGGACGATTCCCTTTCCATTTCAGAAACTTAGACATTGGCATATTTTTTTAGGAATAAGTTCAATTGACCTGATCATTTTTTTCTAGTTGGTTACATAACCTCCTCAACTATAACTAACCAGGTATTTTAGTCCCTGAAGTGCCCAAAAACATCTTAATGACCTCCTACGGTGGTTTTGATGACATGGCTCATTATATGGATGCTGATGTTGCAGTGAAATAATTCTTATCCGAATGGTCTGGATTATCTGAACTAGTTAGCGCTACCATAACATAGCTTGCATGCAAGTAGGAAAATCCTTCACTATGTACCTTGCGCAGACTGCAGACATATGTGTGGGAGTGACTGTGATGACTATGCTTGCTTTAGGCTATAGATTTCTTTGATACAATACCAGTGCTGCCATATGACAGGTAAGAACAGGTACGACAGTTGGACCTGACGCAGGTATTGGTTAAATCCGGCTATTATCTAATGTGACACAAAAATTGGAACAATTGCTTATTGGAGTTAGGAAGGGAGTGTGAGAGTGAAAAGCAAGAATGCCCAATGATCAAGTAACTGCACCTGGATTAATACTTATATATATCTCTATGCGAGTGAGGCTGCATGAGTGAGAGGATTACCAGAATGGTGTGACGGTGCCGTGGTGCACTACGATGGAGAAATGAGGGCACCCTGGATGGCGTGGCTAAGCAAGTCGCGTTCAAAACTATCTTAACACGACATCTGCAACATCTCTAAATTTTTACTACAAGTCGCGTACAAGGCAGGAGCGATACATATTCTGACATCAGCATTAACTTGGTACATCAATGTGCGGCTCCTACTTCCATTTTCAAATTACACCCACTGAGAAAAAACTATGCGAACATTATTTTTTAGAATGTGCAGTAAAATTCAAGCTGCTACACCAGTTGTTTGCATCATAGTATATGTAGCAAATATTGAAGGGGCAACATAGAAAATAAAATAGGGGCACATAAAACACTATCAAGGAATACGCCTTGCAAACATTGCAAAATCACATTGCTTCATAGTGTCTTGTAGTGAGAAAGATGCAACATGCATCCGTAGATTCATTTCTTTGCACAATACATGTATATCTAAATGAATGATGTTTTATAGATACTCCAATGTTTACAAAGCAACATCTTGATATATTTGAAGATACAAAGCCCATGAAATAAAGTTACACCACTAGACTTGTACTTGTTGTGATTGATAGGTAAACTGACAAGGGACTGGCCATACTTTTCAGAAGCTTGATACAATGAATGAAACTACTTTTTGTTGGGGAAATTCCCTGATCCACCAAGTCCATATATGTCACTAAGAAACAGATCATTCACTTTAAACACATCAATAGATCCGTTGGACGAACTAGGGTCATTGAGAGACACATGTATGGCACTTTGCGAGGAAGACGCAATCTCCACGGGACGTGGTGGTTGAGAGATTGGCTCACCAAACTGGTACTGTGAGGAAGAAGCAATGTCCATGGGAGGTTGTAGCTGAGAACATGGCTCGCCAAACAGTTACTGCAGCAAGGCTGTATCTATGTCTATGGAAAGTTGTGGCTGTGAGCTTGACTCGCCAACACTACTACAATAAACCTCATCGCAAGCGGCTCCAAACGTATTATCACACGCGGTTTCTAAAACAATCTGAAACAAAGAGTCTGTAATAATCTGCAATTTCACAGGCGGAGAAGTGAATTCGCCTGTGAAGACATATTATCACAGGCAGTTCTTCACATAGGCTAGCCGCCTATGAAGACACATTATCACAGGCGGGTCGTGCAACATATAAAACCTACTGTGATAATTGTGTTATCACTGGCGGATCTTTACCTACGACAAGCCACCTGCGGAGATATTTTATCGCAGTCGATTTGTACCATAACAGTATCCGCCTGTGATAATTTAGTTATCACAGATGGTTCTTTACCTATATCTAGCCGCCTGTGATAATGATATTTCATAGATAGTTCCAGCCGTAGGTAAATAACCGCCTGTGATAAGGTATACCCTATGCAGTACTACCTGCTATTATTTCTAATTTCCAAGTCAATTCAATATAATCACAGAAGTCAACAATATCATAACATAAGTCAACAATATCATCACATAAGTCAATTTCACTAAAACGATATACATATGTACAAGTTACACATACAATTCATCTCATAGTTCACAAGTTTTCACTAAAAACCGTTTCTATTGGCATAGTGTAACACCCTAATTTTCATGCATCATGCCCTACATACACTCATATACATGTTTAACATTAACCCACAATAAGAGGAACGAGTTTAAAATTGATTCGCAGCATTTCAAATTGATTTTGAGCAAAACTGCACTTAAAATGCAGGAAAGTACGGACTAGTCCGATTTTACTAAGGACTAGTTCGATTCTCTCTGACTAAAAACTGACTTGTCCGTTTTTGCTGCGGACTAGTCCGATTTTGGCTCTGGAAACTTTCGTACTTGTCCGATTTTGTGCGGACTAGTCCGATATTCTAAGAATCCTTGAAAATTTGCTAAGTCCTTGGACTTTTCCGGACTAGTCCGGTGTTCCAGCGGACTTGTCTGTTTTCCTCTCTGTTTAAAGTCAGACTTGTCCGATTTTTGGCAAGACTTGTCTGATTTTCTCTCTGGACGACTTCAGACTAGTCTGGTCCTTTCCGGACTTGTCCGATATTTCGTGACTCCGAGTTGATCTTTTTTTTTACGACTTGTTTCTTGGGTTTCACGTTAAGTAAGCCTAGGGGCGTCGTGCCTAACTCTTTTAGAGCCCGTGTGGGACTCTAAACTGGCCTCTACTCCTCCGAACCTCGAAATCCATCTAACCCTAGCCTCCACCTCTATATAAATAGCCCCACCGCTTGGTTTGACATCTATTTGCCACTTTTCCACCCACCCAAACCCTAGTTTGTGGGGAGCCACCATTAAGGAGGGAGGAGAAGATCCCAAGCAAGAAGAAGAATAGGAGGAAACGAAAGATAATCAAGATCTCCACCATGTTTTCGTTCTTCACCACCAATTCATCCCCAAGTTCATCACCAACCCTAGATCACCAAGATCCAAGTGCTACCTCCAAGTTTCTTGATTCATTGGAGTTCTAAACAACTGGTATACCTTCTATTATCTTTTCCTTGTGTGAATTCAACCCCTAATTTCCGAATTTACGTTGATATAGAAAACCCTAATCTGCTGATCTCGCAGAGGGCGGACTTGTCCGGTCTCCAGCGGACTAGTCCGATCTTTCTGGTTAAATTGTGTCGAATTAGTTCTAAAATTTTATCCAATCAACTCCAAACCTGTATAAACTTGTTAAAAGCTATTAGAACTAGTTAGTTATTATTAAAAGCAATCAATTAACAAGTTCTACCTTGCATTTGCATTAATCATGCACGTCATGTCATACTGAGTAATATTTGTGCACTCTTTGATTGTGTTTCTTGTCTTGTATGTTTATTGTGTGGATTAGACGGATTTGCGCTAGAGAGTGCCGCGAAGGATCTACAACACCAAGAGTTTGAAGGCTTTGACCCTAATCAACTGCAAGAGCAAGGCAAGTGTCCTTGAAGCATATTGATCCTGTTTTAAAATAAATGTTTGTTTGCAAAACTGCATGCCGTGTCAATTTGATGGGAATCCTATGATAGGAAGTTTACTAGAATGGTTTAACCACCCTTGTCACCTGGAATTATGGTAGAGAGTCGAGAAGGGCTTTTTACCTTTTTGCTTCGCTTAATTAACTGGAATGGGAAAACAACACTACACATTTAATTAAGCATTAATGATATTTTGGTTAATGTGAACTGGTTAAATATGATATGGTAATGGGTGATCTAAGCAAGCCTGGTATGTGGATGGGTTGGATGTCATGGTGGTTGCTTGCTTTAGATCTAAGGACCGGTTCATGCGAGAATAAGCCAGGATTAAAGTGCCACCACGAGGCCAAGTATGGGTGCGACGTAGCTGATTAATTAGGGCTTTGCTAGTGCTGTTTGGACCATTGTGCATGCTCGGGGAAGGGGTAGTCGGATTGGGTTTGTTGATGATTGGTGGGACTACCCTGGGATCCGAATGGCTCAAGCGGGGGCCCTTGGCTGAAGATATGCTCAGTTGGAGACATCGCCACCGGTGAAACCTTAGTGGGGTCTAAATAGGCTAGCAATCGCTTTGTAAAGGCTATTTTGTGATATCTTGGCCATACACCAAAGGAAGTGTAATTGGCATCAGGGAGGTTCTTTAGTCGCCGACGGGTGATGAAATCACAAACACGTGGGTAAAGTGGTACAAACTCTGCAAAGTCTAATAAAACTATCATGATAGTCGTGCTCCCAGTTATGAGCACCTGGACAACTTCCATGATTAGAGGGAAATTTGAATTTGGGATGGATATGGTTTGGTAATGGTTATGGATGGTTATGGATTTATTTCTGTTATTGAATATGGTTATTGGCAAATGGTGAAATCTAGAATTTTTGATGAGGATGGTGAATTGTGGAGTAGTATTATGATATTACTTATGGTTATGATGGGTTTATTTCACATACATGTAATAAATTGCTTTTCAAATGTTTTAATGTACTTTTCAGCACTTTGCCATTATTATTGTCGTCATTTGAATAAGCCACATGTCATACTTTCCACACTTGTTGAGTACGACATGTACTCACTCTTGCAATCCCCCCCCCAACAGTTGCAGGTCAGGATTGGGAGTTTAATGATGAGAATGCGGAGTTCTAGGTCGTGTCTACCGTCATCTTTGCCTGTAGTGTTGATTGGAGCTGCGCTATACTGTATTGCTTATGCTGCCTAGCTGTTTAGTTTAGTAAATTAGTTTATTTCCGCTGCATTAGTTGGACTTGTTACAAATATTCATTAGAGGTGGTAATCGAGGATAATATGGTTTGTGTAATAAAGTTTAGTTAATTAATCTTGTTCTGTGGTAATTTTCTGTATATTCTTTTGTGATTGCACTCATGTATGTGTGTTGAACATCCTGGGCACACATATGCGTTGTCTTGGTTCATTTTTTCGGAACCGGGCGTCACACATAGTCGCAAAGTTCTGGCACATTAGCTATTGCACCATTCTCATCAAAGAACTCCCCTCTTTTGTGCAAAATTTTGTGATGCACAGATTGACACAGTTCAGCAGCAATCCTGTCAGCTCTTCCACCAGGAATACATCTACAATCCGGTCATTCTTCCTTCACATTCTTCGTGTGCTGCAATAAAACACATAACAAGGTTTAGAATATCTTGGTTTGAACAATCTCAAAGTATAGATCAATGTGAGAGTATACAAGAATTATTTTGTATTTTATCAGCAGTTGTGCTATGAGCAATTAAATTTTGAAGTTGGAATCAAAATATGAAAATAATGTTTCTGGTAATATTGAACAGCAGAGAATACAAGTATTAAACTAGGCTAGTTACATTAAGGATAACTTACATCCTCACGATTCACTCTATATTCGCTCGCGGTCCATGATGCTCGCATACATAATACTCGTATAAGACACTCCCAGCAGGCTGTTTCGAACAAGCATAATATTTTTTAATGTCCAATGCATTCGTATTAGGAGTTCTTTGACCGCCAAGCTGTTCCGCATAAAACCGCCAAGCGCTGTAATACAAGAAATGTCTTATAAAACTTGTCAACACATTCTAAATGTGTGTAAATTAAAATTATTGAATAAACATACATTTTCAAAATGGAAAGGAAAACTTTGTAACGATCTGGTGGGTAATCGGCTGAGTTTAAGACTGTTGCCAAACCCTAGTTGGCTTGATGAAGATCATTATTGTGACACCCGATTTTGAAAATGAACCAAGTGAACGCATATGTGTGCCCAGGACGTTCAACACACATACACGAGTGCAACCACAAAAGGATATATAGAAAATTACCACAATGCAAGATTAATTAACAATTTTTATTACACAACCATGTTATCCTCGAATACAAAGTCTAATGAATAATAATGACAAGTTTCAACTAATGCAGTGGAAATACTCTAATTAAGCACCTATGCAACTAAGCAAAAGGGATATAGTGCAGCTCCAACACTCCACAGGCAAAGTTGACGGTAGACACGGCCTAAAACTCCGTATTATCATCGTTATACTCCCAATCCTGACCTGAAACTATTGGTGGGTGAATTGCAAGGGTGAGTACATGTTGTACTCAACAAGTGTGGAAAATATTACATGTCTTTGATTCAAATGACGACAATAATAATGGCTAAATACTGAAAAGTACATTAAAATATTTGGAAAGCAATATTTTGTACTTAGGTGAAGTAAAACCCATCATAACCATAATTAATATCATAGTACCAGTCCATAATTCATTACCATCATCCGTATTCCAGATTTCTCATTACCAATAACCATAATCAATATCAGAAATTAATCCATTATCCAGCCATAACCATGTTGTCAACCATAACCATTACCATTACCAAACCATCCCAAATTCCAAGTTCCCTCTAATAATGTAGGTCAACTAGGCGCTCGTAACCGGGAGCACGGCTATCATGATAGTTTTATTAGATGCTCTGTAGAGGTTGTACCAATTTACCCACATGTTTGTGATTTCATCACCCGTCGGCGACTAAAGAACCTCCCTTATGCCAATTACACTTCCTTTTGTGTATGGCCAAGAGATCACAAAATGGCCTTTACAAAGGGATTACTAACCTATTTAGACCCCACTGAGGTTTCACCTGTGGCGATGTAACCTGCAGAGCACATCTTCAACCAAGGCCCCCTCTTGAGTCATTCGGATCCCAGGGTAGCCCCACCAATCATCAACAAACCAAATCCGACTACCCCTTCCATGAGAATCCTTAATGGTCCATATAGCACTCGCAAAGCCCTAATTAATCAGCTACGCTGCACCCATACTTGGCCTCGTGGTGGCACTATAGTGCTGGTTTATTCTCGCATGAATCGGTCCTTAGATCTAAAGCAAGCAAGCAACCATAACATCCAACTCGTCCACATACCAGGCTTGCTTAGATCACCCATTACCATGTCATATTAACCAGTTCATATTAACCATAATCTCATTAATGCATAAGTAAATTATATAGTTGTTTTCCCATACCAATTTATTAAGCAAAGCAAAAAGGTAAAAAGCCCATCCCGACTCTCTACCATAAATTCCAGGTGATAAGAGTGGTTAAACAAATCTAGTAAACTTCCTATCATAGGATTCCCATCAAATTGACACAAACATGTAGTTTTGCAATCAAAACATTTATTTTAAAATAGGATCAACATGCTTCAAGGACACTTGCCTTGCTCTTGTGATTGGTTCAGGTCAAAGCCTTCAAACTCTTGGTGCTGTGGATCCTCCGCGGCACCCTCTAGTGCAAATTTGTCTAATTCGCACAATAAAATACAAGACAAGAATTACAATCAAAAAGTGCACAAACATTACTCAATATGACATGACATGCATGATTGATGCAAATGCAAGTTGGAACTTGTTAATGAGTTACTTTTAATGATCACTAACCGGTTCTAATAGCTTTTAACAAGTTTAGACAAGTTTTGAGTTGATTAGATCTAGTTTTAGAATCAATTCAACACAATTTAACCAGGAAGATCGGAGTAGTCCGCTAGGGACCAGACAAGTCCGCACTGCGCAAGATCAGAAGATTAGGGTTTTCTAGATCAATGTGAATTTGGAGATTTGGGGTTGAATTCACGTAAGGAAAAGGAAATAGAATGTATACGAAGTGTTTAGAACTCCAAAGAATCAAAGATCTTGGAGGCAACACTTGGATCTTGATGATTTAGGGTTCATGAAAAACTTGGATGTGGATTATTGACGAAGAACGCGAACTTGGTGGAGATCTTGATCCTCATTCGTTTCCTCATCTTCTTCCTCTTGTTCTATATCTCTTTCTCCCTCCTTGGTGGCGACTAATCACGAGCTAGGGTTTGGGTGTGGTGGAAAGTTGGCAAATAGATGTCAAGCCAAGGGGTGGGTTGTTCATATAGAGGTGGAGGCTAGGGTTAGATGGATTCCGTGTTTGGGGGTGAGTAGAAGCCGGTTTAGAGTCCCACATGGGCTCTAAAAGAGTTAGGAACGACGTTCCTAGGACCACTTAACATAAAACCCAAGAAACAAGTCATGAAACAAAAGATCAGTTTGGAGTCACGATTTATCGAAGAAGTCCGCAAAGGACCGGACTAGTCCGAAGTTGGACAACGAGAGATCAGACAAGTCTGGACTGGACATCGGACAAGTCCGAACTTATGCAGAGGGGAAAAACAGACAAGTCTGCTAGAATATCGGACTAGTACGGACAAGTCCACAGACTTAGCAAATTGTCAAGGATTCTTGGAACAACGGACTAGTCCGCCCTGGACCGGACAAGTCCGAATGTTTCCAGAGAGAAAAACAGTATAGTCCCTAGAAAAGCGGACAAGTACGAGCGAGGTCAGAAAGAAATAGGACTAGTCTGCACCAAAATCAGACTAGTCCGCACTTTATAGGATTCTTAAGTGCGGTTTAACTATAAATTAAAATTGTTCCTTTTCATGTGGATTAATGTTAGACATGTATTAGAATGTATGCAATGCTTGATGTATGAAAATGAGGGTGTTACAAACCTACCCCCCTTAAAATGAATCTCGCCCTCGAGATTCGACGCAGAAGAGAAGAGATAGGGAAATTCCTTCTTAAGATCATTCTCCAGCTCCCAAGTTGCTTCTGATTCTGTATGATGCTTCTATTGAACTTTACACCATCAAATAGTCTTGTTCCTTGTGACCCTCTCCCTGGTTTCCAAGATTTTGATCGGTTGCTCGGCGTAAGTCAAATCTTCCTCTATCTCCAATTCTTCCATTGGCACTTGTTCTTCCGGTACCCTCAAGCACTTCCTGAGCTGGGAAACATGAAAGACATCATGAACATCTAAAAGATGAGCTGGCATCTCCAACTTATATGCTACTTCTCCCCTTTTCTCCAAAATCTTGAATGGTCCAATATAACGAGGTGCTAACTTGCCTCTTATGTTAAACCTCTTATGAACTCTAATTGGTGACACCTTGAGGTACACGAAGTCTCCCACTTCAAAGGCTAGTTTCCTCCTTCTATTATCCGCATATCCTTTTTGCCTTGATTGAGCAGCTCTCAAGTTTTCCCGAATAATCTAAACTTGCTTTTTAGCTTCTAGCAACATGTCAGGTCCAAATACTTGGTTCTCCCCTATCTCATTCCAAAACAATGGTGTCCTACACTTCCTTCCATATAGGGCTTCATAAGGCGACATCTTCAAGCTTGCTTGATAACTATTGTTATAGGAAAATTCTGCATATGGCAAGTGTCGGTACCCTAGAAACCGTACACCTCTTGAGGTTATAAAGATCTCAAAGGAAAATCATCTACTTGTTTTGAAGACCCTCGAAGGCCCACATGTCAGACATAACCGGACCCACTTCTCCAACATGGTTAATCCCTGGGTCGCCAAGTGTACTACCAAACCGGAGCTACCGCCCACAAGGGGGAAGCTCTGGGCACTGTACCGAAACGGCACCTTCGGACTTAGCCCCAGACCGAGAGAAGCTTCCGACCTGACAAGTGTCAAGAAGCCCCGGAGCTACCTGTCTCCCATAGTGTGCTCCGGAGCTGCCACGTGTCCAACCGTCGGATCTTCAGCCTCTAACCTCCGGAAGACCCCACAACGGCTCTGGATCTTCAAAGGGGAATCAAGGACTTCAAGACCCAATTATGTGTCATTAATACCATATTAATGACACTTAAACGGACGATCTTAACACCAATAACGGTGTTGTCAAAGCCCGTTACAGGGTCATTAAGAGCAATTAAATGTGTTAAATAAGTGTCAATACTAGTAACCGCCGGGGCCACATGTCGGGCCAGGCTAACTTGTAACGGCCTGCCCTTGTACTATAAAAGGACAGGCCGACGACATGTTCAAGGGGACACACGCTAGAGAGAGACACACGCCATTGACACTAAACACAAGCTCAAACAGCTAATACAACACCATCACATCCGTGGAGTAGGGTATTACGCTCAGGCGGCCCGAACCATGTAAACTCTGGTGTCTCCTGTGTCAATTCCTACTCACCTTCTTGAATCTCCGCGCGCCCATACCGAACATCAAACTCCCCTATCACTTTAGCAGTGTAGGGAGATCTGCCGGTTCCAAACCACCGACAGTTGGTGCGCCAGGTAGGGGTGCCTGAGATTCTGAGAATGGTGAACTCAACTGCTGGATCATCCAACGGTCAACCTGCTGCTCAAGCTATTGGGGGCAATCCCTCCAATAGGCAGCCACCAGCAGGAGCTTCAGCACCAGCAAGAGCCACACTCCCACCACCACCATCTCCTCCAGCAAATAGTGTTGGGCAACGTGATGGTGCGCCGGCTTCAATTACTGCATCGGCAAATCATGACAACCTGGAACACGCGCTCCATGCGTCGCGTGCTCTTCTCCAACGCCCACCACCTCCGGATGCATCCCGGGATGCAATGGAGCAGTGGAGGGCCGATGTGGAGCATTTGGTTGCAGCAGCAGCCGAACGCCTCAGCATCCAGGGTCCTCCTCCTTCTGGAAGAGCCCCGTCGCAGCGGCGGACTTTGTCTGGAAGACTTGGTCCGCATGTTTCCAATAGCAGGAGACGCGCTGCGTCACAACAAGTGACGTCATTGCCCTCCGGGGCACGACGCACTCACACGGTATCCAGGCTTTCGACTCACGACCTATGGGCAGAGCTTGATCGCCGATACCGCCAGCAAGACGGCCGAGTCCATATTGAGCGTGCCCTTGAAAGACGGGAAGCTCAGGATCTTTCTGCTCCTGAAGGAGTAGGAGGAGGTTATTCAGCCCTAGCTATGCACCTGCGCATGGTTAGGTGGCCACAGAAGTTTCGGCCTCACCTGCCAGAAAAATTCGACAGGACTATCAATCCCGCCGAATTTCTTCAGATATACTCCACTGCAATCTTGGCAGCTGGAGAAAACGAGGCCGTGATGGCCAATTACTTTCCGGTGGCCTTAACAGGGACTGCCAGGTCCTGGTTTATGAGCCTTCCACCCAACTCTATCAACAGTTGAGAGGAGCTGTGCCGTCAGTTCACTGCCAACATCGGGAGTTCATACACCCGACCAGGCACTGAACTAGACCTTTTTGCGGTCGTGCAAAAAGGGGGAGAATCCTTGCGGTCATTCATCCAGAGGTTCTCTTAGGTACGAAACACTATCCCTTCTATCTCTAGCACCTCTGTCATTGTGGCATTCAGACAGGGTGTACGGGACAAGAAGATGTTGGAGAAACTGGCGATCAAGGAGATCACCAGTGTCACGGAACTCTTCAGCTTGGCTAACAAATGTGCCAGAGCTGCGGAGGGCCGTGAGATGCACTCCAAACCAACCTTGGAGGGTCACAAGAAATCCACCAAAGAAGAATCCGCTACCTCTGGGGGTGGCAAGAAGAAAAAGAAGACCAACGGCAAGAAGAAGCCGTCGGCCGGCACATCCAACATTGCAGCTGCTGCAGCTCTGGGTGGCCGGGGGGCACGCCCCGAGAAGCAACCTCGACCGTCTTATGAAGACAGTGGCAAACCGAAAGTGTGGTGTCCCATTCACAAAACGGGCAGCCACAGTTTGGAAGACTGTCGGGAGGTCCAAAACCTTGCCGAGCGCTACAACAAGCGCCGGGAAGAATCTCCTTTCCGACAGAGGGAAGGAAAGCAAAAAGTCGACGAAGCTCCGGCTGTAGAGGAGTTGGGGTTTCAGGATCCCAAAAAGGTCCTGAAGGCCGTCTACACCTCCTTCGACGATGATTCTGACGTCTCTGACAACGAGCGTCGGAAGACCATGAACACCATTTTTGGTGGATCATGGGATATCACCTCCCGTCGCGTCATCAAGACTTTGCGTCGAGATATGGCCGTTGTAGCTCCTACAGTCAGGCCGGAACGCCATCAAAAGTGGACGGACACATCCATCGATTTTGATGCTTCGGATTGTCCCCGGAGCATGGTTGGAGCAGGTCAGTTACCCTTGATGGAATCTCCTTCCATCAACAATATCCAGCTCCACCATGTCATGGTAGACGGAGGTTTGGGGCTAAACCTCATTAGCTTCGAAGCTTTCACTAAGCTCCAGCTCCGACCTTCAGATCTCCACCCCTCTCGACCTTTCTCCGGAGTAGGTTCGGGGGCCATCACCCCACTCGGAGCTATTACTCTCCCTGTTACCTTCGGGACACGGGAGAAGTACCGCACTGAGAAGTTGGTCTTCGACGTCGCGCATATCAACTTACCCTTCAATGCCATCTTGGGTAGACCTGCCCTGTACAAATTCATGGTGGCTGCTCATTATGGCTATCTGGTGTTGAAGATGCCAACGCCAGTAGGCGTTCTCTGGATCCGCGGAGATCGCACTGCCGGAGTAACTACACTGGAAGAACTCCATGCGCTCACCACGGCGCAAGAGGAGGACTCCAGGCAGGAGCAAGCTCCAAAACCCCCGAGCATTCTTCAACGAGGCTCGACTTCTGCACCTCGTGTGCAACCAAGCGGTGACACCGACATTCTTGTCAAAGTCGTCCAAATTGGTTCCGATGCCGCTCAGACCACCCATATATCGGAAGGATTGAACGACAAATAGGAACTCGCGCTCATCACTTTCCTCTGGGCTAACGTCGACGTGTTTGCTTGGCAACCGTCACAAATGCCTGGGATCCCCAGGGAAGTGATTGAGCACAATCTGAAGATCTACCCCGATGCTCGGCTCGTGCATCAGAAGCCTCGGAAACAATCCGTAGAGAGACAGAACTTCATCCGACAAGAAGTGAAGAAGTTACTTGAAGCTGGATTCATCCGAGAAGTCTTCCATCCAAAAATGGCTGGCAAACCCAGTCGTTGTGCCCAAGGCCGGCGGGAAGCTTCGGAAGTGTATCGACTACACCACACTAAATAAGGCATGTCCAAAAGATCCATTCCCACTACCTAGAATAGGTCAGATAGTGGATTCCAACTCCGGGTGTGAATTATTGTGTTTCCTAGATGCATATTCCGGATATCATCAAATCGGGATGTCTAGGGAAGATGAAGAGCATACTTCATTCATCACAGTAGATGGATTGTATTGTTACACAGCCATGCCCTTTGGTCTCAAGAATGCAGCTTCAACTTTTGTACAAGCTATGTACAAAGCTTTTGAAGAACTTATTAGAGACATAGTAGAAGTGTACGTTGATGACATCGTGGTCAAGGTCAGGAACATGGAGTCACTCCTTGACACCTTGCAGGCTGTCCTCGACAAGCTGCGGGCCACCTGCACAAAGCTAAACCCAGACAAGTGTGTCTTCGGGGTTAGCTCCGGAAAACTTCTTGGTTTCCTGGTAAGTCACCGGGGCATAGAAGCTAATCCGGCGAAGATTAAGGCCATTGAAGACATGCGGCCACCAACCCACATCAAGGACGTCCAAAAATTAACTGGATGTCTAGCAGTCCTCAGCCGGTTCATCTCAAGTCTGGCGGAACGAGCACTCCCCTTCTTCAAGTTATTGAGGACGTCCAGACCATGCCTATGGTCTGAAGAAGCAGAAAAGGCATTCCAGGAGCTAAAACAGTTCCTCACCACCCTACCAATTCTAGTAGCCCCGAACCCTGGTGAGCCTTTGTTGCTTTATATTTCAGCTACTGACGAAGTCGTCAGTATGGTTCTGGTTGCGGAGAGACCAGAACTACCCCACACTCAGGAATCCAGGTCCCTTCGGGAGGGTCCGGAGGTTCCTGAAAGCGAGTCTGGGTCCCAGCTCCCAGACCTGAATCCACAAGAAGTCGCTTCAGGAAACCTAGACCCCTCCTGGAGGGTCCAGGTCATTTCTGAAGAAGCTCCGGGTTCCTCCAGCCAGAACCCGGGGTCCCTAAAGAAAATCCGGACTCCTCCGAGAGGATCCGGGTCAGTGAAGAGGAAGCTCTGGACCCCTCCGGGAGGGTCTGGACCATTCAGCGCCCAGTGTACTTCATTAGTGAAGTACTACATGATGCCAAGACTCGATACCTAGAGGTGCATAAGTTGCTCTATGCAGTTCTTATTGCCTCCAAGAAGATTCGCCATTACTTCCAAGCTCACAAAGTCTCAGTGGTGATCTCTTACCCACTTCGAGCAATTTTGCATAATCCCAATTCAACTGGTAATATTGCAAAGTGGGCTGCGGAGATGGCTGAATTTGATCTTGAATTTATTTCAAGGCAAGCAGTCAAGAGTCAAGCATTGGCAGATTTTGTGGCAGAATGGACTTCTTCTCCATCAAACCCTGGGGGCCCCAATGAGCAGAAGACAGAGCATCAAGCTCCAACCTTCACCAAGCCTCACTGGACTCTCTACTTCGACGGCTCCATGCAAAAGCAGGGGGCCGGAGCTGGAATCCTTCTCCTTGCACCGACTGGGGAGAAGGTGAAATACATGGTACACCTTGACTTCAAGGCAACCAACAACATGGCAGAGTATGAAGCACTCATCTACGGACTAAAGGTGGCACTGTCATATGGTGTCAAGCAATTGCTGGTCAAGGGAGATTCACAGCTCATCATTAAGCAGGTGAAGGGTGAATGCTCCTGCAATAATCTCCAGCTAGCTGCTTACCTCCTTGAAGTCCAGAGGCTTCAGTAGGACTTTGAAGTCCTAGATCTCCACCATGTTCAGCGTGCCCACAACGCTGAAGCCGACGAACTCTCGATGAAAGCGTCAACCGGAGCTCCGGCTCCTGACGGGACTTTTGTCCGGAGATTGTCGAAACCCACAGCTCAGCCAGCCGAACTGAGCGAAGGGGGCGAGATCAGCATCCCGAAGCTAATGGTCCCGATGGCCCTGTTACCATGGCAGCCATCAAGGGTCGTAGGTGCTGCCGGAAGCTCCGAGTGACCCAGCACGCAAGACTCAAATGCTCAAGTTGGTTCCGATGCATGGATCTCGGAGATCCGGAACTACTTGAAAGAAAACATCCTTCCTGATGATGATGTATCCGCTGACCGGGTAGTCAGATTGGCTAAAAGATACAGGTTGGTAGAAGGGGATCTCTACCGGCGCGGTGCCAACGTCATCCTAATGCGATGCATCACAAGGGAAGAAGGCTGCGAACTACTCGCAGAAATCCATGGAGGCGAGTGTGGGAACCACGCATCTTCCCGCACGCTGGTCGGTAAAGCCTTTTGGCATGGCTTCTACTGGCCTATAGCACTCCAAGATGCAACTGAGCTGGTGAAAAAATGCAAAGCATGTCAATTTCATGCAAAGCAAATTCACACTCCGGCTCAGCCCTTACAAATGATACCTCCTACATGGCCTTTCGCTGTGTGGGGGATGGACATCTTGGGACCTTTCCCAAGAGCCGTCGGAGGTTACAAGTTCCTGTACGTCGCCATTGACAAGTTCACCAAGTGGTCGGAAGCAACTCCAGTTGTGACAATCAACAAGCAATCTGCTATCAACTTTCTGCAGTCCATTGTATGCAGATTTGGAGTCCCAAACAAAATCATCACTGATAATGGGACCCAATTCACAAGCTCCGCATTCCAAGGATATTGCAAAGACCTCGGCATACAAGTTTGCTACGCCTCCGTAGCTCATCCAGCTAGCAACGGCCAAGCCGAGAGAGCAAATGCTGAAATCCTTAAAGGACTTAAAATGCGCACTTATGAGCGCTTGAAAAAACATGGAGCCAACTAGATTGAAGAGCTTCCGCCCACTCTATGGGCCAACAGGACATCTCCAAACCGGTCAACCGGAGAGACACCCTTCTTTCTGGTGTACGGAGCTGAAGCAATCCTTCCTCCGGAAATCACCTTGGGCTCACTACGAGTCCGGACCTTCGACGAAGCCGCGCAGGACCAGCTCCGGTGTGAAGACCTAGACCTCCTTGAGGAGGGAAGGTGCCAAGCAGCTGTTCGGAATGCCCGATATCGTCAAGCCCTACAGCGTTATCACCAGCGGCATGTACGCAATCGACAGCTCGAGGAAGGCGATCTGGTGCTACGGAGAATACAATCCAGAGAAGGGTTAAACAAACTCTCTCCCAGCTGGGAGGGGCCCTTCCGAGTGATTAAAGTATCCCGTCCCGGAAGCGTTCGCTTGGCTACCGAGGATGGGACACCTCTCCCAAATCCTTGGAACATTGAGCACCTCTGTAAGTTCTACACTTAATACCACGAAGTTAAGTCTTGAGTAACTTGAGATGCATGTTATAGAGTCGTTATACAGAGTCGGGTAGTTCCTCCAGGAGAGCATCCGGACCTTTCCCGAAAGGTCCGCAAAGTTCATGCAACACTTGTCACAGTCTCCGGACTAAAAGTGTGGCTAACTACCCTGGGTCAAACGAGAAATGAAACACGCTTAGCCTGGTTCCATACCCTAAGAGTGTACTTGTTTCTCCTGTACCCCGGACCTATAATGAAAGACATCTTCATGTGAAATAGACTCCACGTGCATTTATTTTGTACAGGCTCAATATTTTTATTTTTCTCTTTCTTGTCTATAACAAAGACATGCAATTCTTAAGAAATTTTAGTTCGACCGGTTTATATACGATTCGAGTTGTATTGTCGATTCTTTTGGATTCAAATATTGTTCATGGCCAACTCGCCTGAAAGCCGCCAAGCCAATCTAGGGCTGGAGTGTGCTATCGACTTAGCCTGTTCAAGCACCCTAAGTACGGCACTCTACCTACACCCCGACAGGCCGAAGTAAGGCGGGTCCATGGACAGTTGGATCTAGAAGAAAAGACAGCACATTCAGTGGTATTTAAAATCGTGTTAAACTTAAAGTCTTCTTAAGAATCGTAAGCCGCGACAAAATTATAGACAAGAAACAAATTTTACTATTTTTCATGGCTTAAGTGTGCAGGAAAAATAAAATCTACGTTGATGGAGAAAAGCCGGAGCTAACTAAGCTTCGACTCCCCTAAGGGAGCCAGCCATCGACGCTGAATAAAAGATGGTTAGAAGACCCTGTAAATGAGTCTGCTGCCAACCAACTGAGTGTTGGCAAAGGTCACTGCCGGAGCTACTAAGCTCCGACACCACGGAGGAATAACTATCGATGCTCTACGCGTTGATAGAGACTATTGCCGGAGCTACTAAGCTCCAGCGATAGACAATGCCGGAGCTTCTAAGCTCCGACAACCTCCGGGGGCCTTCACTATCGAAGACTTCGAACCTAAATTCTACAAGTTCGGAGCGAAAGAGTCTTCAACAAAACGCAATATTCTCTTGGTACATGTTCACAATCAAATTGTGTACATATACCAGGGGTCCAGGTGAAGATAAAAGTGTTGAAGACAAAAAGTGAAATTCACAAAAATTTGGGGATTTCATTTATCTGGAGATAAGGGATTACATCTGGAGACAAGGGATTACAAAATTGAGGAAGAAGAAGAGAAAATACAAGTGAGAACTATAGAGATGGTCCTAGACCCTATGGAAGAATTGGGCGACCTTCTGGGCAACCTCCGATACGCTGACACGGGTAGCTTCGCCTTCTCCTTCGACGGGGCCTTCAAGCACCGGGTCCAGAGGAAATTGGGAGTTCCGGCTGGTTTAGCACGTCAGCAAATACTCTGCGACGTTCTTCGCCAGGGATTGCACCTCAACCTCCAGTTGGTCCGCGATGACATCGCCCACCTTGGAGAGCTTGCTACCTGCTGCGCTCAACGCCTGCAGCACTAGGTCCGGCTCCGGCTCCGGATCATCCGGGCGCACGGGGCTGAAACCCATCGGCGTCAGTGCATCATTGGCCTTGCTCAAGAACTCCCAAATCTGTAGGGAGTCCTCAGCCCTCAAGCCCTTCATCTCTTCCAGGGATCTTCTAGCCGCCACCAGTTCAGAATTCTCGCGGACAAGGCGCTCAACTTCTTTGGCGTTTTGCTGAATCTTTTCAGCAACCCGCCTTTCGAGTTTTCCGAGCTCCTCCTCCCGGAGGTGGATCTTGTTCCGGTGGTCAACCAGGTCCTTCTCTCTACCCCTCACTTTCTTCTCCCTGGCAGTAAGGGCACACTCTTGTTCGTAGAGTTCCTGCCCTCGCACCCAGGTCTTCTCCTCTTCCTCTTGGCAGCGCTCTTCCAATTTCTTGGCGCGCTCCTCGAGACCCTTGTCAGCCACAGCCACCTTCTCGGTGAGCTCCTCCTCCCTCCTCAAGACGTCATCCCGCAGCTCTAGGAGTTTCTGCTCTTCATCCTCGAGCCGTTTCTCCCTCTCTTCGAGTGCCTCTCGGCGCTTGATGAGTGCGGTGTTAATGGCCTCAAGCTGCTCGTGGCGTGCATCGGCCGCATTATTGGCAGCTTTGGCCTGATCGTAGATCTCTCGGGATTGAGCATCGAGGGCTCGAGTCATACTCTCCCTGTCATCCAGTAACTTGCCCCAGTACTCCAAGCAGATCTTCTCCTGCTTAATCCATTCCTTGTCATCCACTAGCCTCGACTGCGCTAGCTTGGTCTCGAAGTAGAGCCGATTACGCCACCGCCTAAGGGTTTGGCGCTCCTCTTCAAGATCCTTGCTGTCGTGGAAGAAGGCCAGTTGGACTTGACGCAGACTGGAACATGCGTTGTCAATGGACAGCGACAACGGGATGGGTTCCGGACCTGCTGGGTTCTGCTCCGCTGGTTCCAGCGGGTCTTCAGATACAAAAATTGGGTCCCACTCTACAAGAGTGGTCCCCTGGGTCTCCATGGCACTAGGGCCGTCCTCCGGGATGGCCTCGGTCGCCATCGAGGAAGGCCCCGCCGCTAAATCTTCGTTCACCCCCTCAGGCTGGGGGCCAGCGACTTCGCTGGGGCACTCCGGCTCGGCCGCAGGTACCTCCGACGTCGTTGCTTCTGGAGCAAGAGCTGCTACTGGCTCCGGTCTGGGCACCTCTTCTGATGAGGGCTCAAGCTCCGTCACCTCTTCAACAACTGGCTCAGGAGCCGGAAGATCTTCAACATCGACCGGCCCTGTGGCCGGAGCTCCAACAATGACCGGCTCAGCGGCCGGTGCTTCGGAGGTAGTCGGCCCAACTGCCAAAACTACCTCAGTTTCCGGCACGCACGCCGGAGCTTCAATCACCTCCGGCTCGACCGCCGGGGCTTCAACAATTTCTGGCTCAGAGGCCGGGATTACTGCATCCTCCGGCTCAACAGCCGGAGCTTCCATCATCGCAGCACGAGAACCCGGGGCTTCAACCTCCGGGACATTTGCCGCTGGCGCATCTTCACTCCCGTGGTCCGGCGCTACCACAGGAACTTCTGGGGATGCATCGAGGTCCATGACCACGACAGCCGGTGCCGGAGCTGTCGCAGCTTCAGCCACCACTTGAGGCAGCACCGAGACAGGAGCAGAAGCTCCCACTCTCACGGCTTCAGCCACAGTGGCCGAGGGTGGAGCCTCACTCCCCCTTCTTGGAGACGCTGCAGATGATGAACGAAGAAAATTAAAAAATAGTTGCTACAATAAAAACAACTATCCAAGGTAGAAATCAAAAATTACCTTGGGAGGCTTCCGCACTAGCTTGCGCGGAACCTTTTTCCCGGGCGCTCTGGGCTAGCCATAGCCAGCGCAGAAGCTCCAGAAAGCCCCCCGGAACTCGTCGCGGCCACGGGTGTTTCCCGGGTCGAGGCTCCCCTCGATCGGGAAGAACCCCCGGACCTGGAGTCCTCCACCGGCCCAGGAGATGGAGTTGCACGCCCGGAGCTAACACCCCGGGAGGACCCTATTGCGGGGACAGCCGCGCTCCGAGAGGACCCCACCGCGGGACCGTCGTGTTCCGGGATGACCCCACTACGGGAACAGTCGCCGCAGCTGCAGAGGACCTTCCCCTCTGGGCGAAAGGAGCCGACGCAGAAGTAGCGGGCCCGACGGACCTTCCGTCATCGTACTGCAACTTCCTCTTCCGGCTCACTGGTTCATCCGCCAGCTCCTTGCCCTTGCCGACGACTTCTCCCCTCGGCTTAGGAGCAGAGCCAGAGCCATCCTTGGGTACTCCGGGGATCGCTACCCCGGAGGTTGGTCTTCTCTCGACGACACCAAGGTCGTCAAGCATGGGCATCTTCCGCCGAAGCTCCCTGCTGAACTCCACTTGTACGTTCAGAGGAAGAAAAGTAGACGGCGGAGTCAAGTCGTCGCCGTCGACGTCGATGCCGTGCTGGAACTTCTTGAGGTGGAACTCCAAGGTTTTGCCCACCATGTTGGACTTCAACCCGGTCTCAACCCGGTCGTCGTCCATCACGCTGTTGAGGGCCCAAGCGAGTTTCTCCCTCTTCTTCAGCGGCGCCCACCTGTTGACCAAGAAATTGCAAAATACCGCCTGAGGAATCAATCCTCCCTCCACGCATTGGCGGATCCTGGTCAAAGCAGGGTTGAAAGCTTCCGCCAGCACCAGAGCTTCACTCCAGATCGTCGTGTCGATGCCAGAAAGACCATCAGGCAGCTCCAACCTCTCGTGCTCCTCCACCCTGACGACTATCCAGTCTTTCTTCCAGTCATCCCACTTCCCAGAGGGAAATGACCGGAGGTACTTGAATGGGCACTTCTTGCGCTTCACGAAGTAGTAGAAGCCAAGGTACTCATTGCTCTGGCCAGTGGTGTGGACGGTGAAGAAGGTCCGGAAGAGTTCAATGCAAGGGGGGATGCCCACCGACATCTTACAGAAGTGGACAAAGATAGACACGAGGAGAATGGAGTGAGGGCCAAGGTGATACAACTGCAGACCATAGAAGTCTAGCAACATCAAGAAAAAGGAAGAAAAAGGTGGGATCAACCCCACCATGGCGTACGAGGAAAAGTACACCATCTCGCCGGAGTGCTCCTTCTCGAACGGGAGCTCTCCACCGGCGCGAACCGAGCGGTTGAAGAAGTCCGAGGACCACCCCATGAGGGCCCGGACCTTCTTCAGGTCGCCGTCGGTCTTCAAGCGACTCTCGCGGAGACCCAACTCCATCGCGGCACAGCTAGGCAAGAGAAGAAAAGCGAAGCACAAGTTGGGAGTTTGATCGCAAGAACAGATGAGAGGCGTAAAGAACTCCTGACGGTGCGCACTTTCCTTCTTAAGTAAGCCCTCGCAACGCTTGGATGGAAACCGCAAGGAAGTCGAAGGTACCACCCAAAAATTCTACCCAGCCGATGACAAGCAGGCCCGAGACCACCCCGACGATCAAGTCGAGGTTCTTACCCAGGTGAACGGTTGTCATCAAGAGGCGGGAAGCCCAAAGGCGGCAGCCTGACAGGGCGCGCGGAACCGATACGGTTTTCGTATCGGGAACCGGCAACCTTCAATTGCGTGATATCCACACGCCAAAGATCTCATCTGCCGCACGCGGGATACGCCATGCGGCGAGGATTTAATTCCAAGTCCTTGCCAATGGCACCCTCAAAGACACTTGAAGACTCAGTTCAAAGGTTGCGAGGATGGACCCACCTCCGGCGGAATGACTTCCCCGGAGGTAGGTCCAGGGGGCCACTGTCGGTACCCTAGAAACCGTACACCCCTTGAGGTTATAAAGATCTCAAAGGAAAATCAACTACTTGGTTTGAAGACCCTCGAAGGCCCACATGTCAGACATAACTGGACCCGCTTCTCCAACATGGTTAATCCCTGGGACGCCACGTGTACTACCAAATCGGAGCTACCGCCCACAAGGGGGAAGCTCCGGGCCATGTACCGAAATGGCACCTCCAGACTTAGCCCCAGACCGAGAGAAGCTCCGGACCTGACACGTGTCGGGAAGCCCCGGAGCTACCTGTTTCCCACAGTGTGCTCCGGAGCAGCCATGTGTCCAACCGTCGGATCTTCAGCCCCTAACCTCCGGAAGACCCCAAAACGGCTCCGGATCTTCAAAGGGGAATCAAGGACTTCAAGACCCGATTAAGTGTCATTAATACCATATTAATGACACTTAAACGGACGATCTTAACACAAATAACGGTGCTGTCAAAGCCCGTTACAGGGTTATTAAGAGCAATTAAATGTGTTAAATAAGTGTCAATACTAGTAACCGCCGGGGCCACATGCCGGGCCAGGCTAACTTGTAACAGCCTGCCCTTGTACTATAAAAGGACAGGCCAACGACATGTTCAAGGGGACACACGCTAGAGAGAGACACACGCCATTGACGCTGAACACAAGCTCAAACAGCTAATACAACACTATCACATCCGTCGAGTAGGGTATTACGCTCAGGCGGCCCGAACCACGTAAACTCTGGTGTCTCCTGTGTCAATTCCTACTCACCTTCTTGAATCTCCGCGCGCCCATACCGAACATCAAACTCCCCTATCACTTTAGCAGTGTAGGGAGATCTGCCGGTTCCAAACCATCGACAGCAAGCTTTTGTCCCAACTGTTCCCATGCTTCAAAGCACAAGATCTTAACATGTCCTCAAAAATTTGGTTGGTCCTCTCAGTTTTTCCATCCGTTTGAAGGTGATATGCTGAACTAAAATTTAACCTTGTTCCCAATGCTTCACGCAATTTCTGCCAAAACCTGGAGGTAAACTGAGAACCTCTATCCGATACTATCTTCTTTGGGACTCCAAGTCGGCACACAATATGCTCCATATACAGTTCTACTAGCTTCGCGGTGGTATAGGTGGTCTTGAAAGGAACAAAATGTGCTGACTTGGTTAATCGATCCACAATTACCCAAATTGAGTCATAAATGGACTGTGCACGCGGTAAACCAACTATAAAGTCCATTCCAATTTCTTCCCACATCCATTCCAGGATCTTCAATGGTTGCAATAGTCCAGCTGGCCTTTGATGTTCTGCCTTGACTCGTTGGCAGACATCACACGATGCTACATATTCAGCTATGTCCTTCTTCATGCTAGCCCACCAATAACATGTCTTCAAGTCTTTGTACATCTTCGTACAACCGGGGTGGATTGAGTATGGCGAGTCATGTGCCTCTTTTAATATTGTCTCCCGAATATGCTTCACATTAGGAAAGACAATTCTCTTACCAAGCCATAGAGTACCATGTTCGTCCTCATCAAATCTGAATTCTCTTCATTCTTGGGTCATCTCTTTAATGTCTTGGATTCCTGCATCTTTTGTTTGGCCCTCTCGAATTTCTTGCTCCAAGGTTGGATTTAACTCCATCATCCCCATCTCATTTACAAATTCGAGATTCAACCGTTCAAACTCCTTACATAACTCGGATGGTAATTCTCGAACTTTGAGTTGATGACTTACTCCTTTTCTAGTCAAGGCATCGGCCACTACATTGGCTTTTCCCGGGTGATAATTGATTCCCAAATCATAATCCTTGATGAGCTGCAACCATCTTCGTTGCCTCAAATTCAGATCCGTTTGTGTGAAAATATACTTAAGACTCTTGTGATCCGTATAAATTTCACACCTATGTCCAAGGATATAATGTCTCCAAATCTTCAATGTGTGTACCACGGTTGCAAGGTCCAAATCATGTGTAGGATAATTCTGCTCATGTTTCTTCAATTGCCTCAATGCATAGGCAACAACTTGACCTTCTTGCATTAGCACACATCCATGTCCTTGTCTCGATGCATCACAATAAATATCAAAACTCTTGCTCACGTCCGGCAAAACAAAAATTGGGGCTCTTGTTAACCTTTTCTTCAACTCCTCAAAACTTTCTGACAAGCTTGAGTCCATTGAAAAGCTTCCCCCTTCATTAGAAACTCCATCATTGGTTTGGCTATCTTGGAAAAATCCTTGATGAATCTATGGTAATATCCAGCCATCCCAAGAAAACTCCGGATCTCCTTTACATTCTGTGGGGGTTCCCATTTTATCACGTCTCTCACCTTTCCTGGGTCAACCGATACTCCTCCTCTTGAGATGATATGACCCAAAAACGACACCTCATTCAATCAAAACTAACACTTGTTGAACTTGACATACAATTGATGCTCCCTTAATTTTTTCAACGTAAGCCTCAAGTGTTCCTCGTGTTCCTTTTCATCCTTCGAGTAGATCATAATGTCATCAATGAACACCACTACGAACATATCCAAGTACTCCATGAAGACCTTATTCATGAGGTACATAAAATAGGCAGGTTCATTTGTCAATCCAAAGGACATCACGGTGTACTCATATGATCCATACCGCCTTCTAAAAGTTGTCTTGGGTATGTCCGATGCACTAATCTTCATTTGAAAGTATCCCAACCTCAAATAAATCTTGGAGAAAACACAATCACCATTCATCTGATCAAACAAATCCTCTATGCGCGGCAAGGTATACTTGTTCTTGATTGTTACCTCGTTGAGAACTCGGTAAGCCAAGAACATCCTTTGTGAAGCATCCTTCATGTCGACAAATAGAACGGGCGCTCCCCAAGGTGAAGAACTTGGGCGGATAAAACCTTTCTCTAGTTGCTCTTGAATCTGCTTCTTGAGCTCTGCTAATTCCTTAGGAGGCATCCTATAGGTCCTCTTAGCTATAGGTGCAGTTCCAGGTATTAAATCAATAACAAACTCGATGTCTCCATCAGGTGGCATACCTGGCAACTCGTCCGGGAACATATCCAAAATTTTGTACACCACCAGAATCTCGTCAATTGCGGCACCGTCCATGTGATTCAGTTCCAATTGTTTTGGTGCGTGTTGAGATGCTTCAAATTCTACGGTGATCCCTTCCTCATTGGTCAACTTCACCATTTTCGTGGCACACTCAATAACTCCGTTGTGCTTCCTCAACCAATCCATACCAAGTATAATGTCCAATCCTTGAGAGTCCAAGACAATGAGGTTAGCGGAGAAGTCTACCTACCTTATTCTATGACTTACTTTTGGACATATTATATATGTCCTCATATCTCCTCCAAGAGACTTAACCAATAGAGTAAACTTCATATGATAGATAGGAAAACTATACTTGGCAAATATTTCGATCCAATGAATGAATGCGATGCTCCAGAATCAAATAACATAGTCGTCGGGCTGGAGTTTGCGAGAAACATACCAATCACCACGTCATCCGCTTGTTGAGCATCCTCCGTAGAGACATGGTTCACGTTGCCACAGGCAAAATTCTGCTGTCCATGGTTTCTTTGCGGCTGTCCTCCATTGTGTCTTGGGTTTTGCCTCGGCGCATTGCTTCCTTGACCAAGGCCTGACTTAGAACATTGATGTGCAAAGTGTCCCGCTTCTCCACAAGTGTAACACTTCGTAACTCCACCTGAATTATTTGCACGGACATCATTCTGAACGTTTGCACCAGGATAGTTGACACGAGGTGCAAAAGGCATCGGAGGACTAGGTGCTTGCATGACAGGGCGCTGCTGCACAAACTGAATTGGGCGTGGTGCATAACCAGGTTGATATACAGAAGTAGAGGAGCAATAATATGGCGCATTAGGAGGCACAAAGCAAGAGTGCACATGACTTCCTTGTTGTTTTCCTTGATATGGTGCCTTCCTCTTGCTGTCTTGCTTCATCTCACAGACTTTGTTCTCCAGAACAATTGCTTTGTCCACAAGCTTCTAGAAGTTGGCATAGTCACAATTCAGCAATTGCACTTGGATCTCATTGTTCAAGCCTCTCATGAACAAATACTGCTTCTGGTTGTCCCAACTAACATCTTCAGGGGCATACCTTGAAAGTTGAGTGAATTTATTGAGGTATTCACCCACACTTAATCTTCCTTGCCTTAAGTTCTCAAATTCTTGCCTCTTCAAGATCATAACTCCCTTTGGCACATAATGGGAACGGAATCTCTCCTTGAATTCGGCCCAAGTAATCCTCTCTTGGTTCTCATGAGCATTGCATAGTGAGTCCCACCAATCGGCAGCTGCTCCAACAAGTTGATGAGAAGCAAATAGCACCTTCACCCGGTAAATGCATTGGACAATGGCTAGCTTCATTTCCAGAGACTTGAGCCAATCATCAGCATCCATAGGGTCAGCGGTTTGAGCAAAGGTTGGTGGCCTAGTGCTCATAAACTCTCCCAACCGGTTATGAGGCAGTGGGGGTGGTAGTGGAGGCATGTAAGGCTGATTGTTGATGTTGCCAACCCGCAACTGTCCCATAGTCTATCATGGTCTGCATGAGCTGGTTTTGCATAGCCAACAGCTGCTCAATATTGATTGCTCCATGAGCAGGTCCTTGTCCATTGTTGTTCTGAGGTGCTCCATTGTTCTCCTCCTCATCATTAGCATCCCTCTAGTTGCTAGTCCTCACCATCTGAAGAAAAGCAAGAGATAAGAATTTAGAGATGTCCCAAATTATATGCATCAAGGGATATGAAACTATACAACTAACTACACTAGCCTAGGTGGACATGGCAATGCTAAAGCATCCCAAAATCCTGTATTAAGCACACAAGAAACCAATATATAGCAATAGCACACCAAGCAAAAGCACATCGATTCCTGAGTGCTCCTATATGCTCTAATGTGTCCATTCTATCTAGGCTGCGTCCTACGGTTAACCTGTGGCTCTTATACCAATTTGTGACAGCCGGTTCCAAAAATGAAACAAGTGAACGCATATGTGTGCCCAAGATGTTCAACACACATACACGAGTGCAACCACAAAAGAATATACAGAAAATTACCACGAGAGAAGATTAATTAACCATTTTTATTACACAACCATGCTATCCTCGAATACAAACTCTAGTGAATAATAATGACAAGTTTCAACTAATGCAGCGGAAATACTCTAATTAAGCACCTATGCAACTAAGCAAAATGGATGTAACGCAGCTCAAATACTCCACAGGCAAAGCTGACGGTAGACACGGCCTAGAACTCCGCATTATCATCATCATACTCCCAATCCTGACCTGCAACTGTTGGTGGGGGAATTGCAAGGGTGAGTACATGTCGTACTCAACAAGTGTGGAAAGTATGACATGTAGCTGATTCAAATGACGACAATAATAATGGCTAAGTGTTGAAAAGTACATTAAAACATTTGGAAAGCAATATATTGTACTTAGGTGAAGTAAAACCTATCACAACCATAATTAATATCATAGTACCAGTCCATAATTCATTACCATCATCCATATTCTTGATTTCTCATTACCAGTAACCATAATCAATATTAGAAATTAATCCATTATCCAGCCATAACCATGTTGTCAACCATAACCACTACCATTACCAAACCATCCAAAATTCAAGGTTCCCTCTAATCATGTAGGTCATCCAGGCACTCAATACCAGGAGCACGACAATCATGATAGTTTTATTAGACTCTCTGCAGAGGTTGTACCACTTTATCCACATGTTTGTGATTTCATCACCCGTCGGCAACTAAAGAACATCCCTTATCCAATTACACTTCCTTTGGTGTATGGCCAAGAGATCACAAAATAGCCTTTACAAATGGATTACTAGCCTATTTAGACCCCACTAAGGTTTCACCGCTGGCGATGTCTCCTACAGAGCACATCTTCAACCAAGGGCCCCCTCTTGAGCCATTCGGATCCCAGGGTAGTCCCACCAATCATCAACAAACCCAATCCGACTACCCCTTCCCCGAGCATCCTTAATAGTCCAAATAGCACTGGCAAAGCCCTAATTAATTAGCTACGCTGCACCCATACTTGGCCTCGTGGTGGCACTGTAGTCCTTTCTTATTCTCGCATGAACCAATCCTTAGATCTAATGCAAGCAAACTACAATAACATCCAAACCATCCACATACCAGGCTTGCTTGGAGCACCCATTACCGTGTCATATTAACCAGTACATATTAACCATAATCTCATTGATGCATAAGTAAATAATATAGTTTTTTCCCATCCTAATTAATTAAGCGAAGCAAAAAGGTAAAAAGCCCATCTCGACTCTCTACCATAAATTCCAGGTGACAAGGGTGGTTAAACAATCTAGTAAACTTCCTATCATAGGATTCCCATCAAATTGACACAAGCATGCAATTTTGCAATCAAAACATTTATTTTATAATGGGATCAACATGCTTCAGGGACACTTGCCTTGCTCTTGGGATTGGTTCGGGTCAAAGCCTTCAAACTCTTGGTGTTGTAGATCCTCCGCGGCACCCTCTATCGCAAATCTTTCTAATCCGCGTAATAACATACAAGACAAGTATTACAATCAAAAAGTGCACAAACATTACTCAATATGACATGACATGTACGATTGATGCAAATGCAAGGTGGAACTTGTTAATGAGTTGCTTTTAATGATCACTAACCGGTTCTAATAGCTTTTCACAAGTTTATACAGGTTTGGAGTTGATTAGATCTAATTTTAGAATCAATTCAACACAATTTAACCAGGAAGATCGGACTAGTCCGCTAGGGACCGGACATGTCCGCACTGCGCAAGATCATCAGATTAGAGTTTTCTAGATCCACGTGAATTTGGAGATTTGGTGTTGAATTCACGTAAGGAAAAGGAAATAGAAGGTTTGACCAGGTGTTTAGAACTCCAATGAATCAAAGATCTTGGAGGCAACACTTGGATCTTGGCGATTTAGGGTTGATGAGAACTTGGAAGTGGATTGTTGACGAAGAACGCGAACTTAGTGGAGATCTTGATCCTCTTTCATTTCCTCCTCCTCTTCTTCTTGTTCTAGATATCTTTCTCCCTCCTTGGTGGCGACTAATCATGAGCTAGGGTTTGGGTGTGGTGGAGAAGTGGCAAATAGATGTCAGGCCAAGGGGTGGGGTTGTTTATATAGATGTGGAGGCTAGGGTTAGATGGATTTTGAGTTTGGGGGTGAGTAGAAGCCGGTTTAGAGACCCACATGTGCTCTAAAAGAGTTTGGCACGACGTCCCTAGGCCCACTTAACGTAAAACCCAAGAAACAAGTCATGAAACAAAAGATCAATTTGAAGTGACGATTTATCGGACAAGTCCGCAAAGGACTGGACTAGTCCAATGTTGGACAGAGAGAAATCGGACATGTTTGGACTGGACATTGGACAAGTTCGAACTTATCCAGGGGAAAACAGACAATTCTGGCCTAAAATCGGACAAGTCCGACTTTAGTCAGAAGGAAAAACGGACAAGTCTGCTAGAATAACGGACTAGTCCAGACATGTCCAGGTACGTAGCAAATTTTCAAGGATTCTTGGAACACGTACTAGTCCACGCTGGACGGGACAAGTCCGAGCGTGTCCAGAGAGAAAAATAGACTAGTCCGCAGAAAAACGAACAAGTCCGAGCAAGGTTAGGAAGAAATCGGACTAGTCCGCTCCAAAATCGGACTAGTGCACACTTTCCAGAATTCTTAAGTGCAGTTTAACTATAAATTAAATTTAAACTTGTTCCTTTTTATGTGAATTAATTTTAGACATGTATTAGAATGTATGCAATGCTTGATGGATGAAAATGAGGGTGTTACAATTATGTAGTGATTACTGCACACATACAAACACACGTGTTAACAATTAGCAATAATTGCTATTTCAATTTCATGTGTCAAACATACTCGAAGTGGTACAGAGCCTTTACGAGGTCTTTGCCGTCTCTGAGAAAGTTAAATATTGCATGTCCTCTGTAAGCTGCAACTTCTGTCCTTCTATCCCTCTTAAGTTTTGCAATTGATTTTTCAAATTATTTTTTTTTTCATTTCCTTGAACTGTGATGAGCCTCGATTCGCCTTGACGTCGAATATCGTCTTTGCAATCCATGTAGGGTCAAGGATAACTGTCTTGCTTTCGTCTTTTCATTATCCATGTATTGCATCCTATTGAAGAAGTCCAGAATTGTTATAATGTCATGAAATGTGTATGCGTGTAGTAAGAAAAGCAAATGCAAAATATTAGAGGCACTTACAAGCACCAGACGAGTACCAGGTTGATTTTGAGCATGCCCTAATCGAAAAGGGTATGCAACTCCTCAAATAAAATCACTCGTTTATCTGCTCCAGTGCACCAGAATGCATCTTTTGGAATACGAAATGTGACGCAAGAAAGACCATATTTTGTGCTGGCAAGGATGTACCACTCGTGCATTCTTTTGAGCAGGGCAGGTTGTTTGTTAAGTTGTACGGATGTCATGAACGGTTTCCTTTTCTCATGTTTAGGAAGAACATCCTCAAGCTTGTATATTGGAACTCCTGGTTTAACTAAAGTCGTCCGCCGATTATACATGACACCGTATTCTTCTCACTCCTCGATATCTTCTAATGCTGGCTCATGAGAAGAACGAGATGCACTCGATTTTCTAATATTTTCCTTCAATGTTTACAAATACTTTGACACTTCTGATGAAGGTTTTTTTTAATTTCGTATGAGCTAACTTTGATAGGCACTGATGGTCGAGGAGTAGTCATCGGAAGTTGGACACTGGCTTGTTGTTGAACCTGTTGTTCAACTGATTGCTCATTACTCCCAGCAGCTGGCTCTTATACTACTTCATGTTGTTGCTCAACAAGTTGCTCTTTACTAGCAACAACTTGCTCTGGTGCTGCTTGAAGCTGTTGTCCAACTTGTTGCTCTTGGTTATCTTTACTAGCAAGGTTACTATCATCCTTGCTAAAATATAGGGGGAGTGGATCTTCCTGTACTGGGAGTGGATCTTCCTTAACTTTCACCTTAGAAGACGGGATTGTAGTATCTTGAGATGTGACAGGGATAGAAATCGGCTCATCGCCCAACACGATATCGGGTCGATGCCAAAGGATTAATTGGTTGACAGCTTGATCCAAAGTCATGATCTCCTCATGTGTGATGTGGTCTATTTTATAATATTGATAATCATTATCAATGAACTAAAGAACTTGCACCACAACATAATACAACGGAAGTGGATTGCCGTTGAAGTGTTGATCAAGCTTTGCCATAGCAGTGGCAACCTGTTTGGTTTTTGTTCCCTAATCTGTCGATCGGGACAAAAGACGACAGGATTTGTCCTTAGTAATATCATCAACAGTGAACTTATGGGTTGACCCTGAGCCTGGCATAGAACCTACACTGCTAGGGTAAGCAGTTGGATATACCAGTTGCTCCTTTGGTACATGAACCATTGTTGTACTCGGTGCCACTAATTATCCAGATTGTCTAAGTTGTTCCATTATTTCTTGCACATTTTCTTTAACCTTTTGAGCAATCATTTCATCAAGTGTTTTCTTGAACTTCTCACGTCTTCTTTATGTGTCTTTATCTTACGGGAAACCATCTAGCCATGACATTTGATAAGAGACTCCTCGAACCCGTCCACTGTGTTCAGGGTTTCCTATGATAGTGGTAAGTTGGTCATTCTCCCTCTTCGGCTTGAAGAGACCTTTCTGTTGCTTTTCAATTACTTCTTTCATTTTTTCCTCTACTCCATTCACAGAGTCAGTCTTTTCAAGTTTGCCCTCGCTGGTCAAAACTGACTAAGCAAAGACCCACCGCTGAGTTCTCTCATCGCAGCCTTCTAACGGGTGAGGATTGCCCTTACTGGTAATTTCATCTAGTATCTATTCCATTTCTGGACTTTGGGGGCACATCCGGCAGACCCCAAGCGATGATGGTATTTGTTCATTTTGGCAAGCTCTGACCTAGTTGCACTTAGGACTTTAGCATCAGGTGTGGTCTTTTGACGAACAAACTCTTGCCACTGAGCTTGTGTGATTTTTCCCATCTTCCTCGGGCTAGGGACCTTATCAGCCATAACATAAGCATTCATTTCACTCTTCCATCCTCGAAACTGCTTGACACAAGAAACCAATGTTGCTTTCTTTACAGCTTCTTCCGTGCCTTTCGAGAACTTGAATTGTTTCTTTATCCTTTCCCACAACTCATTCTTAGTCTCCTCAGGTAATTTTCTCCAATTCTCGGTTGTGATCGGCATGAGCTCTCTAACAAAAAAAAACTGCATGCATTTCAGTACATGGTAACTGAATCCAGTGGTTCTTGGGGAAGCCCACCTGGACTGACCCTTGTTATGTACATGATGCGGTCCAATGGACCCTTATTGGGACCTCGTTGCCCTTGTTTCCGCTTGAGTGAAGCTGAGGATTCATCCATTGGAGAACTTCTGCGGTTTTGGGAGCCGAAGTCACCTCGTTGTCTTTGCAATTAATCTAGGTAGAAAAGAATTATAAGACTTTGTATACTTGACAACCAACATTAACTTGAACTGCTGGAGTTAATATTCGTGATCCATAGCTCGTCGGCAGGATAATATTCCTGGTCGAGATCCTCTGAAGTATTTTTAATTTTTATATTCGGAAAAGGATCCGATGGACTGTTAGAGGAGCTAGAACTGCTGGAGTCAGTAAACTCCATATTGCCTTCTTTATTGTTATTACCAACACAAGTCTTCTTAGGGCTTTCCATGCTAGAACTAATAAGACAAAAAACATAATGAATGGCATATTAACTCTACATGAAGTGTCCCGCAGAACCATCAACCACTTCTGCGTGTCAAACAATTTATGAAGTCATGGCCAAAACACGAGTACAAGGTGAGATATTCGACTTTCTATACCATTACATCCAGCATGTGGTTAGAATGGATGGTGCTTAGGATAAAAAGAACAAGACACAATCCTTAATTGACCGAGAGGGACTACAATCCAAATTGCCTCTCATTACACAAGTTAATCTTCTTTCGGATTTTATCTTATATCTAAGTATATTATGCCCTAAGCTCATTAACAGTGGTGGCCCTGCCACACAATTCAACTTTTACCGGTATAAGCATGGCTAAGCTCGACATTTCGCAAAATAAAAACTAACCCAAACCTTTGTGGGACGGCTAGGGTTCAAAAACTTGAAAAAATCTATGCGCGGTGGCAACAAGAGGGTATCACATGATTATAATGCCATGTACCGTGCAAAGTGCTTAGTCCATATATGCGTAAAGAGAGAGATCCATGTCCATATATGAGAGGGTATCATTTGTAAAAAATAAAAAAGGGGGAGTGGTGGGCTGGGGGTTAAGGACCTTAGTAAGATGAATGTCAGTATGGTGACCAAATGGTAGTGAAGATTGGAAAAGGAACAAGGGCTTTGGCAGGACATTGTCAGAGTTAAATACATTAGGGATTCTCCTGTTGGGACATTGAGACATAAAATGTCTAACTCTCCCATATGGAGAGACCTTCAAAAAGTCAATAATATATATATACAAGAGCAGAAAATGTACTTTAGGGAATGGTGAAACAATAATTTTTGGCTAGAAATTTGGTTAGAGGTAAAACCTCTAGCCAGCCTGTACATCATTCTCTTTGAACTTTGTGTGGACAAAGACATCTTTGTTGCCCAGTGCTTTGTGCAAAACTGGGTTGTTCAGTTTAGTTATTCTTTGCCAGCACCTTTATATAGCATGTGGTGTGGAAATGATGATACTGTTGTGTGGAAATGGAACAAAACATGAGCCTTTTCAGTTAATTCGGTTTGTAATAAATTGACTAGGTCATATTATGAACCTGGTTATAAAAAAAATTGGAAAGCTAGAATCCCTCCTAGAATCAAAATCTTTATGTGATTGATTGAAAATGATGCTATATTAGTTAAAGAAAATATGGTCAAAAGCGATCTATCTGGTGATGCCTCATGTAGCTTTTGCCATGAATTTGAAACAGTGAATCATTTTGTTTTCGGTTGCAACATAAGCTTGGACACCTTGCTCAAAACCTGCATATAGTTCATAGCGTTATGAGGTTAATGCCTAACCCTCAAAGCCTATCGAACCCTAACCATGGAAATCTTTGCAAGGCCCATTTGACTCGGCCGACGGCGAGGGCGAGGAGGGAGGCGGCATGGGGATGGAGGAGGGAAGGTTGATGGGTTTAGGGTTTACTGTGAAGCTCGGCGGCGATGACAAGGGATTCGCTCGGCGTACCTGGAAGTGGCGAGGGTGAAGCAAACGGACAACGGCGTAGCTCGGCGGCGACAGCG
Source organism: Tuctoria greenei (assembly GCA_036927565.1). Taxonomy (NCBI): domain Eukaryota; kingdom Viridiplantae; phylum Streptophyta; class Magnoliopsida; order Poales; family Poaceae; genus Tuctoria; species Tuctoria greenei. Next base: position 152,540,452 of record JAYESD010000005.1, on the reverse strand, counting down.
AAGCTCGGCGCCTAGAGGAGCAAAGACTTGGCCGCAAACGACATTTTGGCAGCCTGACGGCGTCTAAGTGATTTCGCCCAGGTTACGTTTTTCCAACGTAGTTGAGGGCTATATATAGACGCCTATCTTCTCAGGCGGTTTTTAAGTACCAAGCGCCTGAGAAGATCTTTATCTCAAGCGGGTGGTAATTACCAACCGCCTAAGAAGATGCACTTATCCTAGGCGGTTGGTAAGTAATACCCGCCCGCGATAATCTTTTTCTTAGGCGGTTATTCAGTACCAACCACCTGAGAAGATCTTTATGTAAGATTAATTAATATTCTTGAATAAATGTGGGGCCTTTCAAAAGACAAAATTCCATTTTCTTGTAATATTATTGAGTATCAAAGTTTACCGTTAAATTTCACTTCATAAATCCTTTGAAATTTGTCAGAACATAAAAAACATATAACAATTGCTATTTGTGATTTTTCTATCTTGATGAATATAATTATTTTTTTTCATTTATTTTTTCAATGGACATTTGTAGTCATCATACCAACATCTATGAATTTTTGCAGATTTTTTTTCATTTTTTTGAATCAAGGTGTGTTAAAAATTTGATGAATGCCTCATATGTATATGAACATTTGGTTAGAATGATGGATAATTTGAATTTTGACATGTTGGAATGTTTTAAAAAAATTAACAAACTTCATACATGTATAAATAATACAAATATGCTCATACAAACCAATTTCAGTGAAGGATCCTTTTTTTAGGAGATACACAAATGTGAATAATATGTGAGTGGTAAATAATTTGATATTTACCAAAACATTACAATGTTAGCTATACAAGTTTTAAAATATTTAATCCAGGTGGTAGATGCTAATTTTTAAAAATATAGAAGAAAGAATGATCGAATTCGGACTCAAATTGCAGAATCTATACATGTTTGAGTATTTATATTGGAATCAAAATAAAAAAGATTATCACAGACGGGTGGTAAGTAACACGCGCATGAGATAATCTTTTTCTCAGGCGGTGATTCAGTATCAACCGCCTGAGAAGATCTTTATGTAATCTTAATTAATATTCTTGATTAAATCTGGGGCCTTTCAAAAGCCCAAATTAAACTTTCTTGTAATATTATTGAGTATTAAATTTTACCATTAAATTTCACTTCATAAATCCTTTGAAATTTGTCAGAACATAAAAAACATATAACAATATCTATTTGTCATTTTTCTGTCTTGATGAATATAACTATTTTTTCATTTATTTTTTCAATGGACATTTTCAGTCATCATACCAACATCTATGAATTTTTTCAGATTTTTTTTTCATTTTTCTTGAATCAAGGTGTGTTAAAAATTTGATGAATGCCTCATATGTATATGAACATTTGGTTAGAATGATGGATAATTTGAATTTTGACATGCTGGAATGTTTTAAAAAAATTAACAAAATTCATACATGTATAAATAATACAAATATGTTCATACAAACCAATTTTAGTGAAGTATCATTTTTTTAGGAGATACACAAATGTGAATAATATGTGAGTGTTAAATAATTTGATATTTACTAAAACATTACAATGTTAGCTATACAAGTTTTAAAATATTTAATCCAGGTGGTAGATGCTAATTTTTAAAAATATAGAAGAAAGAATCATCGAATTTGGACTCAAATTGCAGAATCTATACATGTTTGAGTATTTATATTGGAATCTAAATAAGAAAGATTATCATAGACGGGTGGTAAGTAACACGCGCCTGAGATAATCTTTTTCTCAGGCGGTGATTCAGTATCAACCGCCTGAGAAGATCTTTATGTAATCTTAATTAATATTCTTGATTAAATGTGGGGCCTTTCAAAAGCCCAAATTAAACTTTCTTGTAATATTATTGAGTATTAAAGATTACCATTAAATTTCACTTCATAGAGCCTTTGAAATTGGTCAGAACATAAAAAACATATAACAATTGCTATTTGTCATTTTTCTATCTTGATGAATAGAATGATTTTTTCATTTGTTTTTTCAATGGACATTTTTAGTCATCATACCAACATCTATGAATTTTTTCAGATTTTGTTTTTCAATTTTTTTGAATCAATGTGTGTTCAAAATGAATGCCTCATATGTATATGAGCATTTGGTTAGAATGTTGGATAATTTGAATTTTGACATGTTGGAATACTTTAAAAAAATTAAAAAAAATCATACATGTATAAATAATACAAATATGTTCATACAAACCAATTTTAGTGAATGATCCCTTTTTAGGAGATACACAAATGTGAATAATATGTGAGTATAAAATAATTTGATATTTACCAAAACATTACAATGTTAGCTATGCAAGTTTTAAAATATTTGGTCCAGGTGGTAGATGTTAATTTTGGAAAAAATATAGAAGAAAGAATCATCGAATTTGGACTCAATTTGAAGAATCTATACATGTTTGAGTATTTATATTGGAATCTAAATAAAGAAGAAGCAAGGGAAAAGAAAACTGAAAAACAGGCTCGGGCACTTATCCAAAGCGGTTGGTAAGTAATACCCGCTTGAGATAATCTTCTTCTCAGGCGGCTATTCATTACAAAACGCCTGAGAAGAATTTAAAAATTGCCTAAAAAACCACCTGAACATTTTTAATTTTTATTACAGGCGGTTGTTTTTTTAAAAACCGCCTGTGAAAATCGACGCCTATATAAAGACCCCTCGGGCACCACCGAAAACACTACCTTGGAGATTTTCTATCGACGCCACCAGGCTGCCAAAGTTTTGCACCGTGTGCCGGCCAATATTGCATTCATCAGTTGATCAACCTTCGAACAGAGAAAAGGCTAGAAGAGACTAGTTTGTTCTGTTCTCATAGTTTTGTTTTGTTATGTTTGCCTATGCCTCGAGCCCCCCCCCCCCCCCCCCCCCGCCCCAACCACTTGAGATTTGTAGTAGATTGGAATGATTAAAGGTTGAAAGATGTAGTTTAGTGAATAAGTCTAAAATCAAAAATCCATTATGGCCACTAGGATGCTGAGAAAATTATGAAACAAATTTTCTTGGAACTCTTGTGAACAGACCTACATGATAGCAGTATTCACTCATATGGTACAGTCTTGTTATGTATTTGTAAATTCATTTTATAGAAGACCTTTAGGGAATATTTGTGGCCAAATTTTGTATATCTTACAAAAAATATGTTATTGAAGCATGGACCGTCGAGCGTGGATGTAACGTGCCAAGACCCGATCCTATGTACGTTCATAATGTTGCAAATTTTATTGAAGCATCCAAGAGACATGTAAAGTTGCAAAAGATAGATGACATATTATGTCCATGTATCGACTGCAAATAAGATTGCTTGGATAGATACTATAGTAATCCAATCTAATTTGGGGAAAAGAGGTTTAAAAAAAACTACACAATATAGACAGAGCATGATGAGTTAGATACACATGAAGTGGATAAAGATGATGAGAGAGGTTACGATGACGATAATGTTCATATCGATGATGGTAGTGACAATCAATACAATGATGATGATGATGAGTTCGATTGTGAGGAGATGTTGCGTCACATTGAACCATATTTATTGACTTCTATGGGAGCATGTAAAGGTTTAAGTAAAATGGAGACATTGCAGAATGCGGCGACAGAGCTTTTATATGATGAATCAAATGATTGTGATAAAGAGTTTGCTACATTGCGTGCAGTCTTAGGACTACTAAAGTTGAAAGCCACACACGGATGGTCCTGTTGTAGTTTCTATGATGTTTTGAATCTTATGGCAGAAATTCTTCCAAATCCAAATAAACTGCCCAAAAGCACTTATAAAGTGAAGAAACTTCTTTGCCCGATGGCACTAGGTGTGACAAAAATACACGCTTGTGTGAACCATTCTATTGTGTATCGCAAAGAGCATGAGCTCGCAACTAGATGCTCCATCTGTGGTGTCAGTAGATATAAGAAGGACTACAATCAACAGTATGTTACTAACATGAAAAAGTCTCAGAAGAATAATAAGTTTATTATTGGTGATGAAGGTGACGATGACGATACTTCTGGCGATGCGGACGGGAAGAATAAGAGAAAACTTCCAGCCTTGATGATGTGGTACCTTCTGGTAATTCATCGCTTGAAGTTTTTATTCTAAACCCTAGGGAGGCCGAACTTATGTGTTGGCATTCCGAGCAGCGCAAGAAGAATGAAAACATATTGGACACCCTGGTGATGCAACGCAGTGGAAAAATTTTGTTATTCAGTATCCAGAATTTGCAAAGGAAACCAGAAATGTAAGGTTTGACTTGGGTACAAACGAAATGAATCCGTTTGGTGAAAAAAGGAGCATACACAGCACATGGTCTGTGGTCTTAACGATGTACAACCTACCGATGTGGTTGTGTAACAAAAGGAAATATATCTTGTTATCTGTTCTTATCCATGGTCCGAAACAACCCGACATCAAAATTGATGTGTTCTTGGGACCATTAATGGAAGATATGGCAAAATTGTTGAATGAAGGGGTACGTACATGGGATGAGTACAAGCAGGAGTATTTCATGCTAAGAGCAATGATATTCATTACCGTACATGATTACCCTGGACTGTTTACATTATCAGGACAAATGAAAGAGAAGAAAGGTTGTGTAAGGAGTGTGGATAGAACTGGATTTCTATACCTCACTTCTTCCGAAAATACGGTGTACATGAGACACCGGCGGTTCTTGACCGATACACACAAGTATAGGAAGATGAAAGAACAATTTTATAACAAAATCGAAAAAGATACTACACCAAAACCTTACAGTGGAAAACTTGTGTTCGAAATGGTCAAGAACATTCATATTGCTTCCGGTAAGGGTAAAAAATGTAACGGAATCAAGAGAAAGAAAAGTACAACTTCGGGTGACACAGTTGACATGGCTTTCAAGAACAATCAATTTTTTTCAAGTATCTACCGTGTTGGAAGAATCTGGAATTTTACCATAGTATTGATTTGATGCACGTTACAAAGAATGTATTTGACAACATCATTTGGACCTTGCTAGACATGCCGAGGAAACAAAGGATAGATTAAATTCACGTATGGACCTAGGAAATCTTGATTTGACACCAGAGCTTCATCTAGTGGAAAGGGCGAACGAGAAGCATTATCTTCCCCCCAGCCAGCTACAACTTGACACTAGAAGACAAAAAAAGCAATTTGCGAATGCTTGCGTGGGATCAAAGTGCCCACGAGTTTCTCATCCAATATCCGCAAACTAGTCTCGATGAAAGACTGGTATTTATTCGGTTATAACCGCTCACTAGGATTCTCCTTATGTACCACCCACCAAGCTTTGAATTTATTGCATGGATAAGGTAGATAGTACACTTGCTCTACTTGGTGTGCAAGAACTAACGAACCGAATCCTTTCAACCGTTCCTTGTGTTTTACTTCGACCATGCCAAATTCGTTTACTCGAATTCCACGAATGGAATCAAACCATTCGCAGTCAAAGAATACCGCTCGAATTGGCTTGTTTGCGACAAAGTGAATTCAAGGATTTTTTTTAATAATCCCGTAGTACTGCGTTTCATGATCTTGCAAATCGATTGCCCTCATCACAACTCCGGTATTACATATTGCCGCGAGAGTACAAATAGATTCAAATTGAGTTGTATGGAATCGAAAGCCGTTGACGTCATATCGACCATAGCTTCTAACATTAACCACTCCACGGGATAGTTGTCGCAAATCTTCATGGACATTGGCATCTTTTTGGCACTGTCCAAGATATGGAGTTATTAGAAAACGTAAGCATTCTTAATTTATAAGAAAACATTGTTAACATTGATTAGTTATCGAGAAAACATTACATGATCTCAAAACCAGGAGAGAAAATTAGATCCCCCGTTTTTCCTTCCCGTCGAATATGTTCTATTTGCTTGCTCGTGGGTTGATGTCTATGTCTCCAATTTTGCTTGTTGAACATACTACACGACAAAGAGAACCTTTTAGAATACATGTGTCGGAAAAGATGGTGAAAAGCATAAGTGTAGGAGAAACACTTACTTGAAATATTCATTCATTTCTTCCATATTAGCGTACATGTAGAAGAATGTAGCACGCCTTTCTTTTTCGCTAACATCATACGAAGTGTAACTACCAACAGTAGTGCCTCTTGTTGCAAAAATGGAGAGATCGCTACAAGGAGGTTGCTCATCTATATTGTATCGCATTATTTAAGTATTAACATTGTCTTCCTCTACAATGTAAACACTTGAGAAGTATCCTACTTCTTTAAGAGTAAAAGCTTCGGCGATGCAACCTTCAACCCTTGCCCTGTTACCAACCATTGGTTTCAGGTATCTAAGTGATATTTCAATATGATACATCCACCTATATTGCACGGGACCGGCCACTTTCGCTTCAAATGGAAGATGAATTAAGAGATGTTGCATTGGATTGAAAAATCCTGGAGGAAAATTTTTTTTCATCTTATACAAAAGTAACGGAACCTCCTTTTACAATTTAGTCATCATCTCTGGCGTGATTTCTTTAGAACAGAGTTGCCTATAGAAGTGGCTAAGCTCGGCTAACACCTTCCACACTGCATCGTCAAAATAGCCTCAAAACATAATAGGCAGAAGTCTTTCCATGATTATGTGATAATCATGACTCTTCAACCCAATGAGCTTTCCCGTTTTCACATTCACGGCTAGTCTCAGACTAGCTGCATAACCATCTGTGAATTTCAACCTTTGCAACCATTTGAGAACTTCTTTTTTTTTTCTTTAGGTCGAAGACAGAAAGGATCTTGTGGTTTACCACCATTTTCCGAGAGCTCAAGAGTTTGACGGTTACAAAGCTCGGTAAGATCCTTTCGAGCCTTTAAATTGTCTTTTGGTTTGCCCATCATGTCCATGCATGTGCTTATGATACATTCGGCCATGTTACGCTCTTGATGCATAACGTCAATGTTGTGCCTTAGAAACAACGACTTCACATACGGTAACTCCCAAAGTCCACATATGTGAGTCCAATTGTGTTTGTCTCCGTAACCTTTGAAATATCCAGGACGACCTTCATCTGGCACCATTTGTCCAACATATTAGATATTTCTGACCCGTCAAGACGTTTCCATGGTCCTTTAGTGACAACGGTGTTCTTTCTGAAGACATTCCTCTGTTGTCTAAACAAGTGATTCGGAGGTAGCCAACTGTAAGACCTATGTGTGTTGAATACATTGGCTTGTAGTGAATACACTCGGCTTTGATGATAAAAGTTTTAAATATCACCAAAACACCTTTTTATCAAGCTCCGACTCTAGCTCCGAGCTATAGCAAGGTCCGACCATAGGTCCGACTTGTTTTGGGTAGCTCCGGCTACGTTAGATGCTAGGTCCGACTTCTTGGTAAGGTCCGACCAGCTTTGGTTAGCTCCGATGAGCTTTATCTTTAGCTCCGGCATATAATTGATAGCTCCGGCATGCTTTTGTTAAGCTCCGATGTACTTTGTCTAGCTCCGGTTTTGGGTTGACTAGTTTTTGGTAAGCTCTGGTGCTAGGATCTACTAGTTTTGGTAAGCTCCGGCAGGTGCTTCATTGTACTAGTTTTGGTAAGCTCTGGCGCTAGATTCTACTAGCTTTTGTTAGCTCCGGCTCAAGCTCCGGGTTGCTTTGGCAAGGTCCGGAACTTGACCGAAGTGTTTCGGCTTTTCATTTGCAATGTTTCGTACTTGCTTTACATTGTTGGAAAGATTGCTTAGTATTCATTTGCTAAGTTTTTGGTGTGTTTTGGATGATATGGCTGATATCGTGTTACTGTGGTTTTGCAACATGCTTATGTGTGGTTCTCACGTAGGGTGTTGTGTTTGGAACTAACTTGAGTCAAGTCATGGATTTGGGCTCGTATGGATTGGTTGTTTATTCATGTGCAGGTGTTGCTTGAGTTCAAGTCATGGCTGGTGACGGGATCCATTGGACTAGTCTCAGGGAGGATATGAGGTTCCAACAACCAAGTTCGGGAGGAACTGTGGTTGAGCTGATCAGGAGGTCGCGCAGGATGATTGAATCAAGGGTGGTGCATATGAAGGTTACTGGATTTCGAAGGAAGGTGTTTGCACGTATGCATGCGGTGCATGACGTGGAAACATGGTTCCGAAGATGGGATAAGGAAGGAAAGATCTGGTTGGAAGGATCGGATCATATCGGTTGTTGACTTTGGATGCGGCGAAGTCGGTTATGGCTCTGTATGGAAAGTATCGAGTTGGTTATGTTAGGATTTCGTGTGGGTCATGAATTTGAGTTGTTTAGGAATGTGGGATATGTTCCTGAGGTGTTTGGAAGTCTTAAGATTGCTTCTATCTGCGTATAGAAGAATCTTGAGCAGTTATGGAAAGTTACGATTCGTGATCTGAGTAGGATTGGAGTCCTAGTTGATATTGAGTTGGCCTAGGGGATGGTTATATAAACAAGGGAGCCCAGAGCTCGTGGTAGACGACTTTGGGCCTGTTCCTCTTGTGTTCTATTGAATAAAATTCGTAGTTTGAAGGAACTTTTGTGCCTTGTTCGTCCGACTTGTTCCAGACAAGTTTTACTCGTCAAGTTTCTGGACAGCACTACCTTTCGTCGGTGGTTTTATCACAACTCGAGTTTTACAGATCCAATTGGCATGATTCTTTTTGGGTTGTCTTCACAACTTGATTATATATCGTCTATCAAAATTTCACGGTCGATGGATTTGTGGTTTATGATCTACACGAGTTTCTTTGCAGCGTTCCAGAACAGTTTTTTCTCGGGTAGGGCAGATTGACTATTGGTTGATCTTTCTGTCATAACTTGAGTTTTTCTCGACGGATTTGAGTGATTCCTTTTGTGTTGTCTTCGTGACTTGATTCTATCTAATATCTATCACTTTTGTCACGGTGAAACACGTTTAGATTAGTCTCACACAAGATTTCTTTAACAGATCATTTTTCTGCCGAAAGGGTTTGGGGTTTAATTGTTTCCGCTGCGTAAGATTTTTAAATCTACCATCCACCCCCCCCCTCTGGTAGATTTTCACATGCTCTTCGATCCTACAATTGGTATCAGAGCCACGGTGCCCTAATCTTTGTGATTTGCTCGTGCTTTTGACTAATCATCATGGAGAAGTACTCCACCAAACCTTGTGTGTTTGCTGGTATTGATTTTCAGGTTTGGAAGGCACGTATGGAGGCTTTCATCCAGGCAAAAGGCTTTGCAATATGGGAGAAGGTATACAAGCCTTGCGAAGTGCCACCTAATGATCAAGTCACGGCCACAAACCTACGGGACGTCGACAACAACAACAAAGCTCGAAACTTGATCATCCAAGGACTCACTCAAAGCGACTTTGATCGTGTCGCGCACTTCCGATCAGCATACGATGTTTGGAGAGCTCTTTGTGATTATCATGAAGGCTCCAACACAATCAAGGAGGTAAAACAAGATATGTTCAAAAAGGAATATATGCGCTTTGAGATGCAACCAGGTGAGTCTATCGATGACCTCTTTGCTCGTTTCAATAAAATTCTCAGCAACATACGAAGTGTCAATGTTAATTTTTCTGATGCTGAGAATGCTAGGCAACTTCTTAGTGCATTAGACATGTCAGTTTGGGAGATGAAAGTAACATCCATTCGTGAATCAACTGTCATGAGTTCTCTTACATTAGATGTACTTTATTCTAAACTAAAAACTCATGAAATTGACATCCTAACACGTAAGAACCCAAACAAGTCTATTGCATTTGTCTCACAACGTGATATGTCTAGCTCTGGCCAATCGTCATCCTGCAATACTCTTGCTTTGTTGTCCTGACTAACCCTGGAGCAGATCGAAGAATTTCCAGAAGAGGACTTGGCACTCATCTCAACTAGATTCTCAAAAGCATTGCAAAATGTGAGAACTAGAAGGAGAGGAAGCTCCGGACCTCAACGCTGTTTTGAATGCGGTAAAACAGGACACTTTCGTACAGAATGCCCTAACCTTTCAGGTCCGACCACCCGGGAAGAAAAACAAAGTAAGGTCCAGACCTCCTCTGGAAATTCCAACAAAAAGAAAAAGAAGGGTACCATGGGATGCAAGATGATTAACAGCTTCATCACCGCACTTCAAGAACTTAGTTCAAGTGATGTAGACATTGAAAGTGATGAAGATGATGACGATCTAGCCAACTTATGCTTCATGGCGGGCATAACAAGATCAAGATCAAGTCAGGAGGATGCAGAACACAACAGTGAAGACGATGAGGTATGTTCTACCTGCAATGAAATATGTGATGCTATTTCTCGTGCAACTATTATTGTCAAGAAAAAGGAAAAAAAGCTTAGGGATAATGCTGCTAAAATTGAATCATTAGAATCTGAAATTAACTGTTTAAAAACTTTGATTCCTAGTGATGATGCATGTCCCTCATGTGACTTAATCTATGAACAATTGTCCACATTAATAAGTGCACATTCCTCCACACTTGATAAACTTGAACTTGAAATTGAAAAGAACAAAAAGCTTGCTGCACTTAAAATTGGAAATTTAAAAGATGCTTCTTGTTCTACAATTGATTTGCATTGTTCTAGTTGTGATGATCTTGATAAAAAACTGCAAGATGCTATGAATGAAATTTCTATATTGAACAATGCTTTACGTTCTCATGAAGTCAAATTTTGTTCCAATTGCAAACTAAAAGGAAAAACTTCATGTGAAAATTTCCTTGATCTGTCCAATAAACTTGACAACATTCATAGGACATTAGATCGGTTTTGTAATGGGAATAAGAACCTAAACTTACTGCTGAATTCTTCCAAGTCTTGCAATGATAAAACTAGTTTAGGTTTTGATTCTCATGCTCATGCTAAGGCACATCCACCTAAAATTGTAAAGTCATTAGGAAGTGGTTTGATTCAAACAGTTCCTAAACAAAAAGGAGTGGTTTTCAAATCTGCAAGAGTGTTGTCTCATTCGGTTTCAAATAAAAATATTGCTTGCTCATCTAGACATGAACACAAAGTTAAATTTCATTGTACCTTCTGTGGTAGAGATGGTCATGTCATAGATTTTTGTTATAGACTAGCTAAACAATAAAAAAGGGAAAAAATGGTTGCTAGATCTTATAACTTTCATGCAATTAGAAAAACACAACCTGCTTTAATGATTCAAAAATTTGAAAAGGTAGCTTCCGGAACTTTTGGCAAGAAATCTACCAAGGCAGCTCCGGTAGTTCTAATAGCTCCGAGAGCTCCCAGATCTTCTGTCATTCCCTCCAAAGCTTTAGTTTTTGTCTCCAGACCTTCTGCTTTTACCTCCAGATCTACTAGTTTTCACTCTAAACAAGTAACAACTTCTAAATCAATTATTAAAAACAGAAAACCTCAATCTTTGACTCATAAACCTGATGTTTTGTCTCAGCTTTCGCGTGTTTTTCCTACTGCAAGTCGCATGACTCAGTACTGTATTCCTAAATGCCTTTTGACTAACCCCAGTATTGAGTCATCGACGTATTGTTCTTCTATGTAGGTTACACGTTTGAGGAAGGAGACCATTTGGATTGTGGATTCAGGTTGCTCACGCCACATGACCGGTAACAAAGATTGGTTCTCCTCCCTCTCTTTTGCGTCACTTGTAGAGAATGTTACTTTTGTCGATAATTCTTCAACTCCTATAATTGCTAAGGGTTCGGTAAGAGTAAATGATCACTACACTTTGAAGGATGTGGCACTTGTCAAAAATTTGAAATACAACTTGCTTTCTGTTGCACAATTGCTAGATGAAAATTTAGAAATTATTTTCAATAAAAACTGCTGCAAAGTTGTTGGTTCAAATCGTGAGCTTATTTTTAACATGTCTCTGTTTGGAAGAGTTTTTAAAGCTGATTTTGATATGTCTTCCTCTAAGCATAGGTGTCTAGTTGCTAATGATTCAAAGGAATTATATTTTTGGCATCGTAGACTTGGTCACGTAGGCTTTGATCACCTAACACGTGTTAGTACTCTTGATCGCATACGTGGGTTGCCTAAGCTTGAAGCGGACAAAGAAATTGTGTGCTCTTCTTGTAGACATGCTAAGATGGTTGCAGGTTCACATACTCCTCTCACAATGATCATGACAACTGAACCATGTCAACTTTTGCATCTTGACACCGTAGGACCTTCACGTGTTCAATCCTTCGGAGGTAAATGATATGCACTTGTTATTGTTGATGATTATTCTAGATACTCTTGGGTTTACTTTATGGCGTCTAAGAATGAAGCTTTTAGTCACTTTAGGACTTTATTTCTTAGATTATCAATTGATCACCCAGGATCATTAAAAGCAATTAGAAGTGATAACGGAACTGAATTTAAAAAATCAATCTTTTGATCACTTTTGTGCTGAAAATAGAATAGATCATCAATTCTCTTCACCATGTGAACCTCAACAAAACGGTGTTGTAGAAAGAAAGAACAGAACCTTAGTTGAGATGGCTAGGACTATGCTTGATGAATATCAAACTCCTAGGAAAATTTTGGCTGATGCATTAGCAACCGCTTGTTATGTCTCAAATCGTGTTTTCTTGCGTGCTAAGCTAGGTAAAACACCATATGAGCTTCGGTTTGGACATAATCCTAGTGTTACGCACTTTCGGGCCTTTGGTTGCAAATGCTTTGTTAAGAAACATGGTAATCTTGATAAATTTGAACCTAGATCCATTGATGGCATGTTTCTTGGTTATCCATCTCATACTAGAGGCTACCGTGTGCTTTTACTTGACACTAACAAAGTTGTGGAGACTTGTGAAGTGTCTTTTGATGAAGCTAGCCCAGGTACTAGCTCCGGTGTTGCAGGACCAGTTCCGTATCCTCAGGGGGAGGGTATTTTCGAAGATGAAGAAGAACCGGTGATACTGTCTAGTAGTTCCGAAGTTGACACGTGTCCAGCTCCAGACATTGAACAAGCTCCGGCTATCACCTATGCTGGTCCTGATCATCCACAAGTCACAAGTTCATCAATCTACGATGAACCTAATGAAGAAGCTTGTGAGACATCTGTTCCCCTACGTTTTTACAAAGATCATCCCCCACAATAGATGATTGGAAGCTTGCACGAATGAGTCACACGGTCCAGGTTTTGTGATCCAAACTCTCATGCTCATTCTGCTTTTGATGCTTCGTTTGAACCCAAAGATATATCACACGCACTCACTAATGAATCTTGGATTATTGCCATGCAAGAAGAGTTAGAAAATTTTGAAAGAAATAATGTTTGGAAACTTGTACCTCCACCTCAAGGTCACACTTTAATTGGAACTAAATGGGTATTTAAAAATAAACAAAGTGAGGATAGGGTTGTGGTTAGGAATAAGGCTAGGTTGGTTGCTCAAGGTTTCACTCAAGTTGAAGGTCTAGATTTTGATGAAACTTTTGCTCCTGTCACTAGATTAGAAGCCATAAGAATTTTATTAGCTTTTGCAGCATCTAAAGGTTTTAAGCTATACCAAATGGATGTTAAAAGTGCTTTTCTTCATGGCTACATATATGAGGAGGTTTATGTCAAACAACCACGGGGTTTTGAAAATCCAGATTTTCCAAATCATGTTTACAAACTGTCCAAAGCCTTATACGGTCTCAAACAAGCCCCTAGAGCATGGTATGATAGGTTAAAAACATTCTTACTTGAAAAGGAGTTTACCATGGGCAAGGTTGATAAAACTCTTTTTGTGCTTAAGCATGGCAATGACTCATTATTTGTTTAAGTGTATGTGGATGATATTATCTTTGGTTGTGCTTCTCATGATCTTGTGTCCATGTTTTTAGCAATGATGAGTTCCGAATTTGAAATGAGTATGATGGGTGAACTCACTTACTTTTTGGGGCTGCAAATCAAGCAAACCAAGGAGGGTACCTTTGTGCATCAAACGAAGTATACCAAAGACCTCCTAAGGCGCTTCAACATGGACAAAAGCAAGCCTCTTCGGACACCAATGGGAACAGCAACAACACTTGAACTTGATGAAGATGGTGAACCCGTGGATCAAAAAGAATATAGAAGCATGATCGGATCACTTTTGTACCTCACGACATCAAGACCGGACATACAATTCAGCGTATGTCTTTGTGCACGGTTTCAAGCTTCCCCACGTGCTTCACATCATCAAGCCGTCAAAAGGATTCTCAGGTACTTACATGAAACTCAAGAATTTGGCATTTTTCTTCCTTCTTCCTCAACCGTTACTTTGAAAGCTTTTTCGGATGCTGATTTTGGGGGTTGTAGGATTGATAGGAAAAGTACTTCCGGTGCTTGTCATTTTCTTGGTAATTCTTTTGTTGATTGGTCCTCTAGAAAACAAATTTCAATTGCACAATCCACAACTGAATCTGAATATGTAGCTGCTGCTAGTGCTTGCTCACAAACTCTTTGGATTGTTCAAACACTTAAGGACTATGGGGTTGATCTAGATAGTGTTCCACTGTTTTGTGATAACACTAGTGCTATTTGCATTGCCAAAAACCCCGTGCAACATTCTAGAACTAAGCACATTGATATTAGGTATCACTTTCTCCAAGATAACATTTAAAAATGAAACATTGTGCTTCACCATGTAGATACAGAACGACAATTGGCGGACATTTTTACAAAACCTTTGGATTTCACTCGTTTTTGTTTCATTCGTAGTGAAATAGGGGTTATGCATCCCCATGGCTTAAATTGAGGGGGAGTTTTTGAAACTTGGGAAGTCTATGTGTGAATCTGAAAATAAAATAATATGAGCATAGTATTTCATACATATATGACTATGTGATTCCTTTTACATGCTGAAAGTTCTTACTACATTACTTGTGTTATACATTTTGTAGTTTTTGCCATGTCTAGTAATTGGAATAATTATTTACACTAAAATTGGTCATGGTCGAACTTTCTTGCTGTTTTGAACTTGTTACATGTCCACAAGTGCTTTTAATCATGAAGAATTAATCAAGTAATCAACTCACATGTTGAGTTTTTATGAACAAATATAAATTGAGAAAAGATCAAGAGAATATGCATGCATCGCACCTCTTCTTTGGAGATGGCTTGTCATTGTACTTTGATATGAACTTGGAAGAAGTTGTGTATGACTAACACCATGTCCTTAAGCTTCTGATTGTCAAATGACATAGGCTTGGCTTGTTTGGTTAAAATAAGGCAGATGCGCATATAATCTCTTGCAAATATCATATGATCTAAATTTATTCTTTGAAAAATAATAAAATGCAGCAACTAGTGTCATGCTTTCAGGTTTTGAAATAGTTAAGTTTGTGAGATCATGACTTGCTTAAATTGAAAATTACATTTGATCTCTAGCATGGCTTACACTACTTTATGTATTTCATTGATGTGATAATGTAAGGTACTTGATAGTATGACTTGAATGAGCTTTGTTTATATGTATATTTTATAATATGCTCATAACAACTAAAGAGGCAGACATAATTTGTTTATATGCTCATGACTTGCTGAATACATTGTCAAAGGGGGAGAGATAAGCATGAAGAGAAAGAGAATAAGTGCGTAAGGAGAGATAATAAAGGGGGAGAGATAATATGGGAATTTTCTCATTTTATTTCCGATTTACAAAATGGGGAGAAATTGCTTTCAAAACTTTTATGTGAATAAGCCAATGTTCGGATTTTAAATGGTGTTGCCAATGCATTCATCAAGGG
The DNA here is from genome assembly GCA_036927565.1 of Tuctoria greenei. NCBI lineage: Eukaryota > Viridiplantae > Streptophyta > Magnoliopsida > Poales > Poaceae > Tuctoria > Tuctoria greenei. The sequence continues at coordinate 152,524,778 of JAYESD010000005.1, read as the reverse complement.
GGAGATTGTAAGACCTATGTGTGCTGAATACATTTGGCTTGTAGTGAATACACTTGGCTTTGATGATAAAAGTTTTAAATATCACCAAAACACCTTTTTATCAAGGTCCGACTCTAGCTCCGAGCTATAACAAGGTCCGACCATAGGTCCGACTTGTTTTGGGTAGCTCCGGCTACGTTAGATGCTAGGTCCAACTTCTTGGTAAGGTCCGACAAGCTTTGGTTAGCTCCGATGAGCTTTATCTTTAGCTCCGGCATATAATTGATAGCTCGGGCATGCTTTTGTTAAGCTCCGATGTACTTTGTCTAGCTCCGGTTTTGGGTTGACTAGTTTTGACTAGTTTTTGGTAAGCTCCGGTGCTAGGATCTAATAGTTTTGGTAAGCTCCGGTAGGTGCTTCATTGTACTAGTTTTGGTAAGCTCCGGCGCTAGATTCTACTAGCTTTTGTTTCCTCTGGCTCAAGCTCCGGGTTGCTCTGGCAAGGTCCAGAACTTGACCGAAGTGCTTCGGCTTTTCATTTGCAATGTTTCGTACTTGCTTTACATTGTTGGAAAGATTGCTTAGTATTCATTTGCTAAGTTTTTGGTGTGTTTTGGATGATATGGCTGATATCGTGTTACTTTGGTTTTGCAACATGCTTATGTGTGGTTCTCACGTAGGGTGTTGTGTTCGGAACTAACTTGAGTCAAGTCAAGGGCTTGGGCTCGTATGGGTTGGTTGTTTATTCATGTGCAGGTGTTGCTTGAGTTCAAGTCATGGCTTGTGATGGGATCCATTGGACTAGTCTCAGGGAGGAGATGAGGCTCCAACAACCAAGTTCGGGAGGAACTGTGGTTGAGCTGATCAGGAGGTCGCGCAGGATGATTGAATCAAGGGCGGTGCATATGAAGGTTACTGGATGTCGAAGGAAGGTGTTTGCACGTATGCATGCGGTGCATGACATGGAAACATGGTTCCGAAGATGGGATAAGGAAGGAAAGATCTGGTTGGAAGGATCGGATCGTATCAGTTGTTGACTTTGGCTGCGGCGAAGTCGGTTATGGCTCGGTATGGAAAGTATCGAGTTGGTTATGTTAGGATTTCGTGTGGGTCACGAATTTGAGTTGTTTAGGAATGTGGGATATGTTCCTAAGGTGTTTGGAAGTCTTAAGATTGCTTCTATCTGCGTATAGAAGAATCTTGAGCAGTTATGGAAAGTTAGGATTCGTGATCTGAGTAGGATTGGAGTCCTAGTTGATATTGAGTTGGCCTAAGGGATGGTTATATAAACAAGGGAGCCCAGAGCTCATGTTAGACGACTTTGGGGCTGTTCCTCTTGTGTTCTATTGAATAAAATTCGTAGTTTGAAGGAACTTTTGTGCCTTATTCGTCCGACTTGTTCCAGACAAGTTTTACTCGTCGAGTTTCTGGACAGCACTACCTTTCGTCGGTGGTTTTATCATAACTCGAGTTTTACAGATCCAGTTGGCGTGATTCTGTTTGGGTTGTCTTCAAAACTTGATTATCTATCATCTGTCAAAATTTCACGGTCATTGGATTTGTGGTTTATTATCTACACGAGTTTCTTTGCAGCGTTCCAGAACTGTTTTTCTCGGGTAGGGCAGATTGACTATTGGTTGATCTTTCTATCACAACTTGAGTTTTTCTCGACGGATTTGAGCGATTATTTTTGTGTTGTCTTCGTGACTTGATTCTATCTAATATCTATAACTTTTGTCATGGTGAAACACGTTTAGATTAGTCTCACACACGATTTCTTTAACAGATCGTTTTTTCTGCCGAAAGGGTTTGGGGTTTAATTGTTTCCGCTGCGTAAGATTTTTAAATCTACCATTCACCCCCCCCCCCCCTCTGGTAGCTTTCCACGTGCTCTTCGATCCTACACCAACGTCTATGACAATTGAAGTAAGATATCTTGCCTCCATGGGTAAGTCAAAAGCAATCGGTATCCAAGGCACATATCGGACACGTCAACCGACCATGAGTGCTCCATCTAGAAAACATGTCGTATGCTGGAAAATCATGAACGGACCACAAATAAGCAGCTCGGAGGTTGAATTTCTGTTTCTTGTAACAGTCGTACGCTTCGACTCCTGTCCACAACATTTTCAACTCTTCGATCAACGGTTTAAACATCACGTTGAGACATGACCCAGAATGATCTGGCCCAGGTACAATGAGGTTAAGAAACATAAACTCATTCTTCATGCAAAAAGCCAGTGGAAGATTGTACGGAATGACAAAGACGGGCCAACAGGAGTATGGTGCGGCTTTTGTGCTGAACGGCGTGAACCCATCTGTCGCCAACCCGAGGCGAACATTTCTCGCTTCACAAGCGAATTCTAGGTCCAACCGGTCCAGAGCCTTCCATGCCTCACCATCGGACGGGTGCGTCATGACTCCATTGTTCTCATGCTCACCTTCTCTGTGCCATCTCATGTGTCTGGCCGTTTTTTGAAAGGAACAGCCACTTCAACCTCGGTGTCACAGGTAAGTACGAAGCTACTTACATGCGACTTCCGTCGTCACAGTATTACCATCATTATTAACAACTTTGACAAACCTCGGTTGACCACATTTCAAACATTTGTTCTCATTGGCATGCTCTCTCCAGAAAAGCATGCAGTTGTCCAGACACACATCAATCTTTTCATGCTTCATCCCGAGACCGGAAAGAATTTTCTTCGAGTTGTACATATCCTTAGTCACTTTGTTGGGTTGTGGAAGGGCATCTTTGAACAAATCAATGAGCATGTTGTAACAATTGTTAGAAAAGAAGAACTTTGACTTAATTGCCATAAGTCTAGTCACAAAATTGAGGATTGACATTTTAGTGTGATCATGCAGAGCCTCTTCTGAATCTTTGAGACGTTTGAAGAACTCTTTAACCTCTGATGTTTGAGTATCTTCTGTAAGCTCTGGTCGTATAGCTTCCAACATCTCATCCATCGTATCAACCTTTTGAGCATCATCATTGTTCGCTTCCACTTCTTGTACAGCTTGAGAAGTTGTCTCGCCGTGGAAGTTCCACAACTCATAATTTGACACGTAACCGTTTCGACACAAGTGCAACGTAAGTTCCACTTTGTCCAAAAATGTTCCGTTTTGGAATTTCGTACATGGGCACCGCGCCTTATCGCTATTTGACAATGAAAAAGCTCGTTCCACAAAATCTTATGTCTTGGCATACCACTCATCTGAGTGACCACCAGTTCTGCTCTTCCAACCAGTGTACATCCAACTACGATCTTCGCCCATCTTTGACTCTGCAGTTTAACGTGAAAGAAATTGTCATTAATGTATTGTTATGTTATGTGTCACGACCCTACAACCTAGGTAGATAGATCCTAAACCCACCCAAGAGTGACCGAGCAGAGCGTGCTCATGACGAGACGCGTGACCCGGATTCTAACAAAATTTTGGCAGCATAACCCCGCTGTTCTCCACTGCACGTCCAAAAATGGTGCAGCAGAGAACAACAGGGTTACACCACCGAAATCTCGTCCAAATCCGGACCCGCGTCTCGTCACAAGACACGCCCCCTCGGTCACTCCAAGGCTGTCCAAAAAGGGACAATTCCGAACCTGCACGTCTCACATGCCAATGGCATGTGAGACGTGCCGATCCGAAACGTGTAATACATTGCTATAGGTTACGTTGCTCATTTTCATTTTGAGGCCATTTAATAGAGAGGAAAGAACTAGAGAAAGACTGAGAGGAAAGTTGGTCTTAGATTACAATTCCACGATGGCTTTAGGGTTAGCTGCCGTAAATAGATCAGAGATGAAACCACTTCGTCGGAGTATGCCATCCACGCGCAGGTGCTTGCCAACCTCACCGTCGTCGTTCGCCTTCGTGTCCATCTACACGCATACTTTACCTTACCACTAAATGGGCCTTGTCGGGCCTTGTCAAGCTGGTCCGAAGCCCATTTATGTATATATAGTACTTGAACAGTCAAGCAATCAAAATTAAGCAATTCAACGACCCTTCAAATAAACCTAAGCATAATTCAAAAAACTAAGCAATTCAAATAAACCTAAGCATAACAATTATCCATTGTAATTCATTAATTTATCAACTCAGTTCTAACATAAGCAATTCAATTCAAATGAGAGCAATTCAAATGAGAGCAATTCAATTCAAATGAGAGCAATTCAATAAACCTAAACATAACCATAATTCAAATGAGAGCAATTCAATAAACCTAAACATAACCATAATTCAAATGAGAGCAATTCAATAAACCTAAACATAACCATAATTCAAGTGAGAGCAATTCAATAAACGTAAACATAACCATAATTCAAATGAGAGCAATTTAATTCAAATGAGAGCAATTTACTTCAAATAAATGCATGAGGCGAGGAAATACTTGCAACGAAGATCGACGGCGGAATCGGGGGCGCAGGGGCAGCGACAGCGGGTCGGCGGCAGGGCGGCTCGAGGTCGGGGCGGCACCACGGGGGCGGTTGGTGCGGCTCGGGGTCGGGGAGGCGCTGCGGGGGCGGGGCCGCGGGCGGGAGCAGGGGTGGCGGCGGGGCGGCAATGGCGGGCAGGCAGCGGGGCGGCTCAAGGTCGGGGCGGCGCCGCAGGGGCAGGGCCGCTGGCGGGAGCAGGGGCGGCGGGCCAGCGGCGGCGCGGCGATGGCGAGCAGGCAGCGGGGCGTCAGTTGGCGGCGGCGGTTGGGAAACGAAGCAGCGCACGTGAAATGAAACAGGCGCGCGTGCGCGCGCCGCTCGCGCAGTTAGGTTAAATCCACAACTTACGTCGGCTGTAGGTACTTACGTCCCAAGACCGACGTAAGTAAATGTTAACTTACGTCGGTCGTTGAACTTACATCGGCTATGGGTCGAGGCCGATGTCAGTACCGGTTATTACCGTCGGTTCTTTTACTTACGTCGGCGAGCCGACATAATTTATTTAACTTACGTTGACTATCAGGCACCGACGTAAGTTACTTAATTACGTCGGCCGGCCCACATAAGTTGCGCTGGCCGACTCTATTGTTCGCCTTTCCTGTAGTGAAGGGGACAGAATCCCTACACTCAAACTCATATGCATTGTACCCTCACTCCAACACACACACGAAGCTCTACATCAATACAACTTACTCTCTGGGGACATAGGGTGTTATGCTTCGGCGGCCCGAACCACGTAAATCCTGGTGTTCACCTTGTTCTCCGCTTTCATAGATCCTAAGAATTTGTCCCTCCTTAAAAAGAACATCCGTTGGCTGCTTCATAGTGGTACCGGGGGAAGTGTCGTTGCAACTTTTTGACAATATTGAACTAAACTTTTCAAAATGTTTAGCAGTATATGAAAACATTGGTTTACAAAAAATTTAGTTTAATAAAATAGATTAATATTGGATCTCATTTTGTGCATTAGGTATAATAAGAAGCAAAAATATGGTGGATTTGAAAATATAGCTAAAATTTAATAGAAAAACTAGTTTGAAGTTTTTAACTCAATGAAAATACCCCGGGCGCAAGATCCGTTCAAGGGTTCCTCTGCCTCTACACCTCTATGCTCCTTTGCATGTCAATATCTATGACTAGATTTGGCACCGCTTTCCTCCTCCTTCTGTGTGGGTGGTGGAGCCTCCCACCAGATTTGGTGCTCCATCCAGGCCTTCCTTCCCTCCTCTAGATTCAGGAGGGTCGACCGACATCTGATAGATTTTTTTGTGTTTCATTATATATATCTTAAGAAGTGGTTTTTTCTGCATATTTTGTAGAGGCCGTAATGTATTTCTGCTATCTAAAAAAATTGTGTATTATAGTTACCAAAACACGTAGCGAGGAGAGAGAAGAATACCTAAAATTGGTGCTCTCATCACTTCAGGTAAACAAGGTGTGTTGTAGGAGACGAAAGCTAAGCAAAACCAAAACTGGACATCTAACATCCATTTGCCTACTCATTTTGCCAATCCGTCACTGGAGTCAGCCTAAGATATGTAGCAGGACAACTTCAACCAGACTGCCCCATTTTTGAACTCACGGTACCTAAGGGTAACCACCATCGTATCCTTTGGTGCCCTCTCTGATTCTGCTTCATAGTAAGCTCTATTTCTGTACTCCATCTCTAAATTAACATAATTTATGATTATCTCATCATATCATATGGTGACTCAAAGCTAAAACTTATCTTCTTCACCTTGAACTTGTTTTCTGAAACTCTTCATTGTCACTCTAGTGCCTAAGACTCACAGAATACCCCAACTCTTCTTTGACTAGTGTGGCCAAAGAGAAACAACTCAAACACTCTTGATACTTCTGTTTAAGATCCTCAATTTACAACTTGTAGTTTTTACCAATTACCAAGATTAGCAATCATTGAGCTCATATGATAATATATAATGATAAGTTCTACATTCACAAACATTTTCACATTAATTACTAGTTCCTGTTCAGTCAATATAACATTCATAACTTGAGGTTTCCAAACTCTAATGGTTGTCAAGTTAACAATATATCAATCAACACTTCAAGAACCTTGTAGGTTGGGTCATCCATTGTGTCTTCATTCTTTCCACAGCTCACATAGAGCTCCGGGATCATGTACCACTTGAAAGCTATGTTTGTTCGTCCACGCATGACATCTATACCAACATATCCTTGTGTTTCTTCATGCACAAATAAGTGTTGCTAGCATCTATAATAAAACATATTGTTATAAGTGTTACAGATAGTGTGCTAAGCATTACAATGCAACAAATAAAGAACTGTTGCGGGTAAGAAAATACGTTGCAGCATTCTGAGACCTCTAACACATATCTCTAGATATAACAACACACATACAATATTTGCCTTTACATATCTTAAATAAATAATTGAGGGGCTAATAGATTGATAGATAAAAACACATGGGGGTGGTATTATACAAATTTATCTTGGAGCACAACTAGTTAGATAAAACTAGATGAAACCAAAAAATATGAAAATAAACATTTAATTACTTTTGTTATTCTTTATCGAAAGAGTAAACACTGTATAGACATTCAATTATATGTGCTGATTGCTTCTTGATTAACCCATTCCAACCAACACTATTGTATAGGCCCATTGTTCACTTAATAGTTGAATGGCCGACGTGGATCAATTGTTTTTTCTTCTGACCAGTCACATGTGACCCATCAACTGACTAAGAGAAGCTAGACAAAAGATAAATCTATATTATACCAATGTCAGTTTTGGCCATCAAGAATCAATGATTTGGTTGGTTGGCATAAAATGAAACACGAAATCATTTGATATCCTTCTCAAAGTGAAAGAAAAGGTAAGTAACAGAAAAACAATAAATATATGTACTAAAAACGAAGTCAGTTTATTCTCTAGCTATAGTCCTCTTAAAATCCCTAGCTAGCTCAATATGCATTCTGTGAACAGAAATCATGTACGGACCATTGAAAAGAAAAGGATAAAGAGTTCAACCTATATTCGGTGGAGCAAAGATATATATATTTGCAAGATCCTTGGACCAAACAAGAAAAACATTGCTCAAACCTTGGACGAAACAACTAATAATCAAGGCATAAAAATCATTCACGTTAAGTGAAACCTGTTCAAGCATTTGAGATGGTGCAGATTAAAAAATAAGCACGTGCTTGCATTCTTATTCAATAATATGAACATTGTTTTTGAAAGACCCAGAATATGAACATGGGAGGTTTGGCATGCATTTAATCAAGTCATGTTAACCTGCAAGCAGTGATTCAAATATCATCTAAATATTCCGTAAACACACAAAACTTGTTATATACGCTCCTTCAATAATATGGTCTAGGCAAAAGCCCTAGTACCAGGATATGCTCCTTTCTCCGAAGCATTAATTCAAACACAGACAATTCCCTTTCCATTTCAGAAATATAGACATTGGCATATTTTGTTAGGAATAAGTTCAATTGACCTGATCATCTTTTTCTAGTTGGTTACATAACCTCCTCAACTATAACCAACCAGGTATTTTAGTCCCTGAAGTGCCCAAAAACATCTTAATGACCTCCTACGGTGGTTTTGATGACATGGGTCATTATATGGATGCTGATGTGGCGGTGAAATAAGGCTTATCTGAATGGTCTGGATTATCTGAACTAGTTAGCGCTACCATAACAGAGCTTGCATGCAAGTAGGAAAATCCTTGACTCTGTACCTTGCGCAGACTGCAGACATATGCGTGGGAGTGATTGTGATGTCTATGCTTGCTTTAGGCTATAGATTTCTTTGATGCAATACCAGTGCTGCCATATGACAGGTAAGAACAGGTACGACGGTTGGACCTGATGCAGGTATTGGTTACGTCAGGCTATTATCTAATGTGACACAAAAATTGGAACAACTGCTTATTGGAGTTAGGAAGGGAGTGTGAGAGTGAAAAGCAAGAATGCCCGATCATCAAGTAACTGCACCTGGATTAATACTTCTATATATATCTCTATGCGAGTGAGGTTGCATGAGTGAGAGGATTACCAGAATGGTGTGACGGCGCCATGGTGCACTACGATGGAGAAACAATGGCACCCTGGATGGTGTGGTTAAGCAAGTCGCGTTCAAAACTATCTTTACGCGACATCTGCAACATCTCTAAATTTTTACTACAACTGCATGACAAGGCACGAGCGATACATATTGTGACATCAGCATTAACTTGGTACATCAATGTGCAGCTCCTACTTCCATTTTTCAAATTACACCCACTGAGAAAAAACTATGCGAACATTATTTTTCATAATGTGCAGTAAAATTCAAGCTGATACAGTTGTTTGCATCATAGTATCTGTAGCAAATATTGAAGGGGCAACATAGAAAATAAAATATGGGCACATAAAACACTATCAAGGAATATGCCTTGCAAACATTGCAAAATCACATTGCTTCATAGTATCTTGTAGTGAGAAAGATGGAACATACATCCATAGATTTATTTCTTTGCACAATACATGTATATCTAAATGAATGACGTTTTATAGATATTCCAATGTTTACAATGCAACATCTTGATATATTTAAAGATACAAAGCCCATGAAATGAAGTTACACCACTAGACTTGTAATTGTTGTGATTGATAAGTACACTGACATGGGACTGGCCATACTATTCAGAGGCCTGATACAATGAATTAAACTACTGTTTGTTGGGGAAATTCCCTGATCCACCAAGTCCATATATGTCACTAAGAAACAGATCATTCACTTTAAACCCATCAATAGATCCGTTGCTCGAACTAGGGTCATTGAGAGACACATGTATGGCACTCTGCGAGGAAGACGCAATCTCCACGGGACGTGGTGGTTGAGAGATTGGCTCACCAAACTGGTACTGTGAGGAAGAAGCGATGTCCATGGGAGGTTGTGGCTGAGAACATGGCTCACCAAATAGGTACTGCAGCAAGGCTGTATCTATATCTATGGAAAGTTGTGGCTGTGAGCTTGGCTCGCCAAACTCGTACTGCTGCGAGGTTCCAACTATGTCCATGGTAGGTTGCGGATGTGATCCTGGAATCTTACTTGCTTCTCCTGGCACCTGATTGACCTCACCTAAGACAGCACCATGCATTGCTTGAAGCTCCTTGTAGAACTCCTGCAACTCGTCCCGCCCCAAGTCATAGATCTTAGAGCTCAACCATTGCATAAAACGCCCACCCATTTCCTTATCAATATCCATTTGCAATCTATCCTTTGTCTTGATCTCTTCATCCACCAACCCTTGCAACGCTCTGTACTGCTCACTTAACTGACCCACAATTTCTGTCACCCCACCACCGTCTTGCTCTTGGCTCGCTATGTCTGACGTAGCAGGGACATTGGAAGGGTTTGGAGCAAGGAAGCGCTTGATAACAGCCTCAAAGGAGGGATTGCCAATGGAGAAGCACCTCCCAGAGAAAGAAAAAACAACAACACCAACCATTGCACCACAAAGAACAGACAACTCATGAGCCTTGTTGAAGAGGCCCTGGCGGCGCTTTGAGAAGCATACCTGACGTGATTCCTCGTCATCGATGCGTTTGATCTCAATCTTTTGTCTTCCCATGGTTTTCTTGCCTTTCACCATCTCTCTATAACAACGTGGTTTCCTCACCAAGAGTAGTAGATGTTGATGGAGATAATATCTTGTGATGAAATGGAACACACAAGCACTGTTTATGTAGGCAATTATATGATGATGATGAAACAGGAGTCGAGATCTAAAAAGATTTGAACGCACTTATTTTGTGGTGGCTCAATAGCTGGATACTAAGTACATTATGCTTTTTGGAAGACATATATTTTTCATTTATTGTACTATAAATGGAATTTATTTAGTTTTGGCATTGCACTGTTCTGGAGTACAGATAGACTTTGCTGGTACTAGAGTAAATGCCTACCATAGAATAACTTTGACTGCAAATTTGCAGCAGTACTACATAAATATATGATTCTAATGACATTCAAATATGAAAGAATGACTTTGCTGGTAATTTATTTAGTCACTACTGTGCAAGATAGTACATTTAATCTGTCCAACAAATTCATAACAAGTTTTCTTTCTCTGGCTCTATCCAATAGTTGGGTTTTTATATTCCTTTTCTTGTACACATATGAATTCTCTTTTTTAGTATATTAGCAAATCTGTGCTATGTACGATTAATGAAAGACTGCCAGATAACTTGTCATCAGTGATAGAAAAAAAAATCTGTGGTATTGACTACCGAGATGTTTAAAGATTGTTCTAGAATAGCTTGGTTCATGTACAAACCAGTCCCAATATCTAAAAAATTAATTTAATTTAATATTAGTAAGTACATGGAAACTAAAAGATAAATAAAAATTTTAAGGGGCTGGGGAATGAGCTTCCATTCGCGAAAATATAGAAAATTAATTTGACAAGAAGATAGTCAATAGAGGTAACGTTCAACATATATTTTTTATTCTTTCAAGAGCGAATTGTGTGGTAAGTACAACTTGAACCTACCAAGCAAGTACATAATACTTTTGCATGTTGCTCAAATGGGTCGCACATTGTGTTTAAATGGTGCACATGAGGTTAACAGCTAATTTAGTGGCTGAATAAAAGGATGTAGCATGCATGTCACTATCCACCATTGGATGACTCTTTGCAAAAGTCAGTTGCCTCTGTTACTCATATCATTTTTTTTCATTACTTATTTTCTTGTTTCAGTTACTTCTGCAGGTTTAATAGAGGAACTAATGTTCACATGCTTGCAAGCTAATCATGAAATGCGTTGTTGCATGCTCATAATCATTTGTTGTATTTATTATTATTTTATCCACCATCTTACCATGATACTTTTGTTCATCCCGGCATGCACCATGATACAAAATATGTCAGGTGCAGGTCTACAATTATTTGCCGAACCAACACATTATAAGATCACAATATCTTTGATCAAAATTTAAAACTGACAAAAATCTTATTTGGAACAATGGTTAAATCTATGATCTATTAATAATCCATATTGTTTAATTATTACTGCATCTAGCAATTGGAAATTCAATGCAAAGAATAACTAAAGCAACCCATGCACCTATGAAGCAATAAGCCAAACACACTCACCATAAGTTAGAGATGGTGCTCCTCTTGCTCGATGAGCAGGCGATATCTATGGTAGCCATTGTCGCTGTGGATCACAGGAATTTATGACTTGCAGTGCCCTAAATTGCTTTCCATCACAGTCTTGCGTCTATCATGGGCCTTCTGATCAAGAGCTAGTAATCGACCCAATCTAATGGAATAAGAAAATAAAAGTAAAGAAATCTGTCACAGGTTGGACAGTAGAGACCAGAAAAAAATTTACAAGGAGTCGTCCACGGTGAACAGTGCCATGTACGCCACATGATTCAGTTCTACCGTTCAAATTAGTTTTGCCTCATGTTGCATCACTGAAACACAATATGCAACTTCTTTGAATAATTTGCAAGCCTACATGAACCCACCGCATAAGTTGTTGTCCTTGTCACGCAATTCACTTTTTTTGAAATATTTTTAAACTACCTACAGAGGACACGAAATTTAGTTAAGCTATAAACGTGCTCTGTGCCAGGTGCTAGCCCAGGCTAAATGATCATTTCTCTTTTACAAATTTGCTGGGTTATGAACTGACTTTTTCTTTATTATCTTCATATTATAAGAATAATTTGTTATAATAACATGTGCCAACAGAGCTTGGCCCTTTTTCAGAGTAGGCTGACTCTGTTGGTATTTTGTAACAGGGAAAAAGGCAATTTTACTACCTTGAAGTATTTGGGTTATTCATTTAACTCCCTAAATAAAACTTTGGCCTAGTTTTTTCTCTCAAATTATTTAGATTGGTTTGATTCACACTCTTGTGATTTTTCTTTCTATAAACACATAAAGTTTAAGGTAAAGTTTTGTGAAATTCTGACTTTCAATATATGCACATCAGAAAAATAGTTTAAGATTTCTTTGTTAATTTTAGACGTTGGAAGCATGTCAAAACATATATGAAATAGGAGATGGAATAATGCGAGAAAAATTATGCGAAATTCTGAAAGAATATTTTAGCATTGTGTACGATGTCATTTACCATATTACAGAATTGGAACCCTCAACATAACACCCAAAAAGAGAAACAAAAAAAAGAAAAAAATTACTTGCGGCCAATTTAACAACTTTAAATAGTCCAGGAGACTAAATTATACCAAATTTTTGTTCAGGCGTTAGGTGTGAACGATGCAGATATTGAGGGGTAGCAAAATGTACCTTTTTTTCTAAAACTAGTGTCAAATCAATGTTTTGCAACGGTTCAGAGTCATTTTGTACTGTTAAGACCTGGCATAGATCTTGGCCATTTCCCTCCTTGTGTCCCACATGGTCATATCATACAAATGAGTTTCAGTTACTAGTAATAAGTATTTCAAATTTGTTGGTCACACATATCAACCACGTTCAATGGTCCGCCTTCCTGCCTATATGTTTTTTTATAAGTCACTAAGTTATTTAATATTTTTGAAAATATAGACAAATTTATCAAAATGATCAGGGCCTTCAGGGATATTTTGCATGTTATTCAAAATTGTATCGATAAGCACCTAGGTAGTAAAGCTAATTATTTCATCACTGGAGATTATGTTTATGTCCTGATGTTGTAGTCCGTGTGCTCATGAAGAAACGAACTCGATTTTGTTGGTTTCAGATTATACTACTCAGGTCAGTATGGTATTATATTAATTATCACTTCTAGCTTCTGTTAATTATCAGCTGGGGATTCGTGATGCTAAATAATAGAGTTGAATGTATAAGAGCAACACTAGCTTAAGTTTAAAGACAAAAAACCGGCTAGACATATATGCTGCAGAGGAATCGAATTATTTTGGCTAGAAGATGTGGCATATTTTCATGAAATGTATTTTCATTTAATTTTTCTATTGCTCAGGCGACTTCTATAAAAAAGATTTTTGCCATAAGAGTCTGCTGTGATGTCACTGTACAAAAGTCACTGAAATAATCCTTTTTAAAGTAACGGATATATGACCATCACTAGCAATCTATTAAAAAACCTCAGCAACATCATAAGACCGAGATTAAAAATCCGACACGCCAGGAAAATAAATAAAAAAGGCGGTCAACAGTCAAGCGTAGGGCACAACTTTTTTCGCAAGGGCTGCGGTGGCGTTTCATTAAGTAGGTGATAAGTAAAATTTACAGGAGCAAACAGGGAACTCCTGATATGCTAGGGATTATTACGGGTATTACAAGCGGCCAGCATCTTCCCAATGCTTACAACCAGCTAGAACATCCAGATCATAGCAGGCAGCTGCGAGCATGTACTTTCTTCGAATTGCAATCGGTACGTCGAGCACGAGGAGTATTTAACTGATGCCGATAATCTCAAATGAATAGAGTCTTGCCTGTCTCGTTAAAAAGACTGTCTTGCCTCCTTCACCATAAACCAAAGCCTGATGAAAAGGACCATTTTATCCGCCATTACTGCACATAGGGTATCACTAACCCAGTTGAAATTTTGTAGAGCTTGGGCAACTGTCTATTGTGTCCCTCGGCGGCCCTTGTACAGTTCAGGGAAGAGCAGGGTCGGGGCCTGACCTTGCAACCGAGCTGGACTGCCAAAACCTAGCCCGACAGCCATTCCCAACCGGAACCGTTGTGGTCACTGCGAATAGGTTCCCCTGGGTTATGCCTTCTTTTTTTCTCTTGTCTTCCTTAATTCTGATCCTACAAACTGATGGTCCATCCAACATTTTCTATGAATTGGTTCAACATTTTGAAAAATAAACTCAACATTTATTATCTACTATTAAAAAATTTCACACAAAATTTTGAACTAAAATTTTTTAAATGTCGAGCAGCATATGTAAACATTGGTTTACGAAATATATTTAAATAAAATACATTTATATTGGATCTCATTTTATGCTTAAGTATAATAAGAAACAAAAATATGAAAATGGATTTTAAAATATGGCTAACATTTAATAGAAAAATGAGTTTGAAGTTTTTAACTCAATGAAAATACCCTGGATGCATGATCCACTCATTGTTTTCTCTACCTCTATACACCAATATGCTCCTTTGCATGTCAATATCTACACCTAAACCTGGCACCACTTTCCTCCTCCTTCTGCGCGGGTGGCGGAGCCTCCCACCAGATTTGGTGCTCCTTCCAGGCCTTCCTACCCTCCTCCAGATTCACAAGGGTCGATCAATGTCCAACTAATTTGTGTGTGCCTCCTTATGACATATCTTGAGATGTGGTTGTGTTTGCATATTATGTAGAGGCCGGAATGCATTTCTGTTATCTAAAAAAGTTTTTTTATTATAGTGACCAAGGCATATTACTGTATGCACTGCATCTTAGGTAATCTAGCAGTATTTTGTGATGCCTCCACTAAGATTGACTTCAACAGGAGACCTGAATAGGTTAGCGTTTGCAAAATGGCAACTATATAGCACTAACATATCCAACAGAGTACCCAAAAGGATTGAAAAATAGGTATCGAGGAGAGAGAATACCTAAAATTTGGTCTATGCTCACTTGAGGTAAACTAGGTACTTGTTGGAGATGAGAGCTAGGCAAACCAAAAACTAGACCTCCAACATCCATTTGCCTAGTCATTTTATCAATCCGTCATGGGTGTCAGCCTAATATATGTAGCAGAACAACTTCAACTTGACGGCTCTATTCTTGGTCTCACAGTACCTTACGGTAACCATCATCATATCCTTTTGTGTCCTCTCTGATTCTGCTTCACAGTAAGCTCTATTTATGTACTCCATCTCTGAATTTTACATAATTTAGGAACAAGTTTCAAGCCATTTTGTGCACTCTTGAGGATGTCCCTCCTCGCCGAAGCAACTCTTTTGCCACCGCCCGTCGCCGATGGCTTTCTAGCGATTTCCGAGCCTTGTGGATCCCCTCATCAAGTTCAGCACCCCAAATAGTGCACCAGCAGCCAGTTTCAAGTGGATTGAAGCCCTAGAGTGGCTTGCTGACGTTGCGCTGCCGCCTCCGGCGAGGGGCGCCGCCGACTCAGTCGTGGCGCAAGGAGGAATAAGACCCGGGTCGGGTCCCACATGCTGGCAAGAGAAAGCCCTCTTGGATCTGTTCTAGCGGTGGGGTTAACACTACTACAAAAAGCATTTTCACAGGCGCCTGGACTTTTCAAACACACGCAGTCCAGAAAAAAATGCGACTGTGATGGCGAATGATACAATAACCGCTTGTGATGACAGAACATCACAGGCGCTTCTTAAAAAACAACCGCCCTGGAAATCATATATTTTCTCAGGCGGTTATTAATTAAGAACCGCTTGTGATGTAGCCTACATCATAGGCAGTTCTTAATTAACCAACGCCTGAGAAAATACATGATTTCCACAGTTGGTTATTTTTTAAGAACCGCCTGTGATGCTGCTAAGCTCCTGTCAAGCTAATCCCTGTACAGCAAGCTCTTGTAGATGCAAGTATCACACGTGGCTTATCATTCGGATTGTTTAAAGCATCAATTTGAAGCCTGACGATCCTTAGAAGGATATTCCCATCCATTTGAATGATTTGTTTCCCTCTTGTCCATTTGAAAACTTAAGAAGATGCTCCTTTCTCAGTTTTAACGCCTAAATATATTGACTAGAAATCAGTACCTACTTTCTTAGTGCTTCACACAAGCGAGTAAGCGAACAACTTCAATGACAAATCTTTTTTTTTACACTTTCATAGGGATTTAACCTTAATCTTTTAAGCATAGATTTATCAAATAAGTGAAGCTACTTATCACACTTGCTAATGACTGTTATAAGTGAAGGATGTGTCGAAGCTAACGAAATCTGAATTGGAAAGGAGATAAAGAGATCCTACATATGAGCGGCAATGTCAAGGTTAAACAGCGTGGAGCTATGATGACAACCTTCAACAACATGAAAAGTGATGCCAAGGTTATGCTTGCATCAACCAAGACATGTTGTGAGGGTATAACACTTGTTGGGCCAAGGTTATGCTTGCCACAATATGTGTTATACCCTCACAACATGTCTTAGTTGATGCAAGCATAACCATTGCATCACTTTTCATGTTGTTGAAGGCTGCCATCATAGCTTCATGCTGTCCAACCTGGACATTGTCAATCATATGCAACATCTCTTTGTCTTCAGTCCCGTTGAGATTTTGTTAGCTTCGACACACCCTTCCCTTGTAACTGCCATTACCATGTCTGATGAGGAAGGTTCAATTATTTTTAAATCTATGCTTAAAAGATTAAGGTCAAATTCCTACGAAAATGGTAAAAACAAGATTTGTGATTGATGTTGTACGCTTTGTCGCTTGTGTGAAGCACTAAGAGAGATGATACTAATTTGTAGTCAATATATTCAGCCATTAGAACTGATAAAGTAGCATCTTCATAACTTTTCAAAATAGAGAGAAGAGAAAGAAATATTTTAGGGTTTGTTTGGGTGTACTCAATCTAATTGGATTGAAGTGAAGAATGAACTAATTTTCTCCTCAATCCACCTCAAACCACTTATATTGAAGTAGATCCACTCCTATCCAAACAAGCCCTCAAATGGACAAGAAGTATCGTCAGACTTCAATTGAAGCTTTTAACAATCCAAATGACGAGTCTCGGGTGTTACTTGCATGTACAAGAGCTTGCTGTGAAGGGATTAGCTTGATAGGAGTTTCAAGAGTTGTGCTTCTATATGTTGTTTGGAACCGAGCTGTTGGAAGGCAAGCCTGATCATCATAGGTCAGAATACATTTATATACACATACTGAATTTAATAATGTTCAAAACAAAAACTGAATTTAATAATGTTCGAAATATGCTATCTAAAGCTGAAATAGAGTATTGTTCTAAGTTGATTTCGGAAGATACAGGTATATACAATATATATCATCTCGCATTGCTATATACATTTTTCCATCATTGACATCTTCTCGCATATAGGGTTTCAAATTCTTTTTTATACTTCTCTCTATGCGCTTGATGTTTTATGGTTCGGTGAAATGGTACATCTCTTCATACTGATTATATTCCTCTTCATTATCTCCCACATTCTCAACCCCAACAATATTTTGCTTTCTAGAAACAACTACGTGCATCTTCTCAGTTTTTGGATCTTGAACATAAAAAACTTGTGCAATAGTATCAGCGAGAACCCACAGGTCATCTTTATAACCCATTTTATTCATGTCTACCAGTGTCAGCCCATAATTGTCCACATTCACACCACCAGGATGTTTGACCCATTGGCACTTAAATACGGGCATTACCATTCTTTCGCCATAATCGAGTTCCCATATTTCCTCTATGAACCCGAATTATGTGGTCTTTTGCCCTTGTGAATTATAAGCCTCAATACGAACACCACTATTTTGTGCAACACTCTTACTGTCTTTTTCTTTAGTATAAAATGTGTAACCATTGATGTCATATGCTTGCCATGATGTCGCCAAAGCAGATGGGCCAGAAGCTAACTTGTTCATTGTTGCCTCTTCTATAGTATTTCCGTATGGTATATTTTTGTCCATTAACCATTCAGTGAAACATCTTTTGTGCTCTTTCATGATCCAGTCCTCCGTGCGGTCTTGGTTTTTATCACGAAGCTCTATTTGGTGTTCCTCGATGTACGACTCAGCTATTGCGAGCTGTTGTAGTACACCAAAATGTGCACGGTGTACATTCTTGTAATCTTGAATGATAAAAGTTTTCTTACCCACTTTGCCTATCCCACGTAGTCTACACTCATGTACTGGTATAGGCACACCTATCGATTTTCCATCTTTGATGTAATCAGCGCAACCCTCAATCACTTCTTCAGTAGTGTGTCCTTCCATAACTGAACCCTGTGGGTGAGCACGGTTCCACACATAACCTTTTAATACTCGTAAATATCTCTCCAATGAAAACATATGATGTAAATATAGTGGCCCCAATGCTTTTATCTGATCAACAAGATGTATGATTAGGTGTACTTGCATATTGAAAAAGGATGGTGGGAAACACATCTCAAGCTTGCACATAGTCTCGATGATGTATGTTTTCAGATAGTCTAAATCTTCACGTGCTATCACCTTTTGCGATACTGCATTGATGAAGTAACACAAACGTGTGATGAAAAATTTTATATGCTCAGGTTTGATGACTTTTATTGCAATGGAAGGAAAATTGTCATCATCATGTGACAGTCGTGAGAATTATAACCGAATAAAGACAAGTCTTTCATCGAGACTAGTTTGCGGATATTGAATGAGAAACTCGTGGGCACTTTGATCCCACGCAAGCATTCGCAAATTGCTTTTTTCTCTTCTAGCGTCAAGATGTAGCTGGCTGGGGGAACGTAATGCTTCCCGTTCGCCTTTTCTACTGGATGAAGCTCTGGTCTCAAATCAAGATTTACTATGTCTATACATGAATGTAATACGTCCTTTGTTTTCCTCGACATGTCCAGCAAGTTCCCAATGATGCTATCAAACACATTCTTTATAACGTGCATCAAATCAATACTATGGCAAAATTCCAGATTCTTCCAATACGGAAGATACTTGAAAAAAATTGACTGTTTCTTGAAAGCCATGTCAGTTGTATCATCCGAAGATGTACTTTTCTTTCTCTTAATTCCTTTACATTTTTTGTCCTTACCGAAAGCAATATGAATGTTCTTGACAATTTCGAACACAAGTTTTCCACTCTAAGGTTTTGGTGCAGTATATTTTTCGATTTTGTTATCAAATTGTTCTTTCATCTTCCTATACTTGTGTGTATATGTCAAGAACCGTCGGTGTCTCATGTACGCCGTCTTTCTGGATGAAGTGAGGTATAGAAATCCAGTTCTATCCACGCACCTTACATAACCTTTCTTCCCTTTCATTTGTCCTGATAATGTAAACTATCCGAGATAATCATGCACGGTATCGAATATCATTGCTCTTAGCGTGAAATACTCGCACTTGTACTCATCCCATGTATGTACCCCTTCATTCCACAATTTTGTCATATCTTCGATTAAAGGTTCCAAGAACACATCAATTTCAATGTCAGGTTGTTTCGGACCTTGGATAAGAATAGATAACAAGATATATTTCCTTTTGTGACACAACCATGTCGGTAGGTTGTACATCGTTAAGACCACTGGTCATGTGTTGTGTATGCTCCTTTTTTCACCAAACGGATTCATTCTATATGTACCCAAGGCAAACCTCACATTTCTGATTTCCTTTGCGAATTCTGGATACTGAATATCAATTTTTTTCTACTGCGTCGCATCACCAGGGTGTTGAATATGTTTTTCATTCTTCTTGCGTTGCTCGGGATGCCAACACATAAGTTCAGCCTCCCTAGGGTCTGAGAAACAAACGCTTCAAGCGATCAATTACCGGAAGGCACCACATCACCAAGGTAGGAATTTTTCTCTTATTCTTCCCATTTGCGTTGCCAGAAGTATCATCATCGTCACCTTCAGGACCAATAATAAACTTCTTATTCTTCTAAGACTTTTTCATGTTGGTAACATACTGGTTATTGTAGTCCTTCTTATATCTACTGACACCACAAATGGGGCAACTAGTTGCGAGCTCATGCTCTTTGCGATGCAGAATACAATGGTTCACACAAGCGTGTATTTTTGTCATACCTAGTGTCATTGGGCAAAGAAGTTTCTTCGCTTTATAAGTGCTTCTGGGCTGTTTATTTGGATTTGGAAGAATTTCTGCCATAAGATTCAAAAGATCAGAAAAACTACAATCGGACCATCCCTGCATAGCTTTCAACTTTAGTAGTTCTAAGACTGCACGCAATGTAGTAAACTCTTTATCACAACCGTTTGATTCATCATATAAAAGCTCCGTCGCCGCATTCTGCAATGTCTCCATTTTGCTTAAACCTTTGCTTGCTCCCATAGAAGTGAATACATATGGTTCAATGTGATGCAACATCCCCTCACAATCGAACTCATCATCATCACCATCTCAATTGTCACTACCATCATCGATATGAAAATTATCATCATCTGAACCGCTCTCATCATCTTTATCCACATCATGTGTATCTAACTCACCATGCTCTGTCCATATTGTGTAGTTTTTTTGAAACCTCTTTTCACCAAATGAGATTGGATTACTATAGTATCCATCCAATCAATCTTTCTTTCAAAGTCAATACATGGACATAATATGTCATCTATCTTTTGTAACTTCGCAACATTATGAATGTACATAGGATCGGGTCTTGGCGTGTTATACATCCACTCTCGACGGTCCATGCTTCAATAATAGAATTTTTGTTAGATTTACAAAATTTGGCCACAAATATTCCCTAAAGGTCTTTTATAAAATGAATTTACTGAGACATAACAAGTATGATTAGGGAGACTATTGTAGGTCTGTTCATTAGGGCGACTAATCGACCCTAGTCGATGGCTAATCGATGTACAGTCGTCCTCAAGGTTTTTACAGTAATACCAAGTCAATACAGAGTTGTAGAGAGAGGTGGCACGTAGGAGAGCGGCGGCAATGTCAAATAATACTCTAAGATTCGTGATGAATAGAAAGCGTGGCGGACGAGAGGCGGTGGCATCGAGCGGAGTTTGGAGGATACATGCGACGTCTTGAGGCGGACGGAGTCGAAGGCGTCGGGAGCAGCAAGCGGGGGTGAAGGATTGAAGTCGTGGGGCAAACAGGCCCTGTAGCATGGGCTAGGTCTGGGTGGGATCCGGTCCGTTATATCTTGAAGTCGGATCCTATCCAATGATGGTATCTAAATGGGTGAGTTATAAAACCATCTCCCTAGAAAGCTAACCCTAATTACTCCTTCGAAATATATGCAAGCAGGAGGTACGCACACACAAGTAACATATTGAAAAGGAAAACACATAAAACTACAATTACAAGTTCAGGTAAACTTCATGCATCTTATATATATTACAATATCATCTGCTAATTAAACATCATATTCATGTCACATAATAGGTACAAACTACAATAAGCTTATTACAATATAGTCCATACATTTATCTAAAAGACCAAACTAGCAGAACACACAAAAAGGACACAATCCATATAGTCCATACATCAATATACCAGAACACAATCCATACAGTCCTTACATGCAAAAGGACAGAATCAATATACCATAACACACAAAACTAACAGCTTATAAACTAATGAAAATATACAAAGAGGAAGTAAGGAAACTACATTAACCTTGCAGAGGCGTCAACACGGTGGGGAGGCGTCAGCACGGTGGGCCGGCTGGGTGGAGAAGTTGCGTTGCGGGGCTAAGCGGCGGCACAGCAGTGCAGGCTGGGTGGCGGAGCGGCGGCGTGACAGTACGGGCTGGTCGGCGGCGCGGTGCAGGGAAAATTCAGCAGCATTGCGACGTCGATATAAATTCTCCAGGGTTGCGTTTTGACTATGGTGAGGGGTCTTTATATAGGCGTCGATTTTTCACAGTCGGTTTTTAACTTTTTCTCAGGCGGTTGGTTCTTCATAACCGCCTAAGAAAATGATTATCTCAGCAGGTTTTACTTACCAACCGCCTGAGATAATGCCCGAGCCTCTTCAGTTTCCTTTTTCCTTGCTTCTTTTTTATTTAGATTCTAATATAAATACTCAAACATGTATAGATTTTGCAAATTGAGTCCAAATTCGATGATTCTTTCTTCTATGATTTTCAAAATTTAACATCTACCACCTGAACCAAATATTTTAAAACTTGTATAGTTGACATTGTAATGTTTTGATAAATATCAAATTAATTTCTAATCACATATTATTCACATTTGCGTATCTCCTAAAAAAGGGATCCTTCACTAAAATTTGTTTGTATGAACATATTTGTATTATTTATACGTGTATGAATCTTGTTAATTTTTTTAAAGCATTACAACATGTCAAAATACAAATTATCCATCATCCTAACTAAATGCTCATATACATATGAGGCATTCATCAAATTATGAACAAACATTGATTCAAAAAAATTAAAAAAATCTGAAAAAATACATAGAGGTTGGTATGGTGAATAAAAATGTCCATTGAAAAAATAAATGAAAAATCATTCTATTCATCAAGATAGAAAAATGAAGAATAGCAATTGTTATATGTTTTTTATGTTCTAACCAATTTCAAAGGATTTATGAAGTGAAATTTAATGGTAACCTTTACTAATCAATAATATTACTAGAAAGTGGAATTTTGCCTTTTTATGGGCCCCACATTTAATCAAGAATAATAGTTAAGAAGAAGTAAAGATCTTCTCAGGCGGTTGGTACTTAATAACCGACTGAGAAGATGTTTATCTCAGACGAGTTTTACTTACCAACCGCCTGAGATAATGCCCGAGCTTGTTCTTCAGTTTCCTTTTGCCTTGCTTATTTTTTATTTAGATTAAAATATAAATACTCAAACATGTATAAAATCTACAAATTGAGTCCAAATTCGATGATTCTTTCTTCTATAATTTTTGAAAATTAACATCTACCACCTAAACTAAATATTTTGAAACTTGTATAGCTGACACTGTAATGTTTGGTAAATATAAAACTAATTTCTACTCACATATTATTCACATTTGTTTATCTCCTGAAAAAAAGGATCCTTCAATGAAATTTGTTTGTATGAACATATTTGTATTATTTATACATGTATGAATTTTGTTAATTTTTTAAAGCATTCCAACTTGTCAAAATACAAATTATCCATCATCCTAACTAAATGCTCATATACATATGAGGCATTCATCAAATTGTGAACACACATTGATTAAAAAAATTTTAAAAAAAACTGAAAAAATATATAGAGGTTGGTATGATGAATCAAAATGTCCATTGAAAAAATAAATGAAAACATCATTATATCCATCTAGATAGAAAAATGAAAAATAGAAATTGTTATATGTTTTTTATGTTATGACCAATTTCGAAGGATTTATGAAGTGAAATTTAATGTAACCTTTACTAATCAATAATATTACTAGAAAATGCAATTTTGCCTTTTTGAGGGCCCCACATTTAATAAAGAATATTAATTAAGAAGAAGTAAAGATCTTCTCAGGCAGTTGGTACTTAATAACTGCCTGAGAAGATGTTTACCTCAGGCGGGTATTACTTACCAACCGCCTGAGATAATTGAATCTTCTCAGGCGGTTGGTAAGTAAAACCCGCTTGAGATAACCATCTTCTCAGGCGGTCTGTACTTAAAATCCGCCTAAGAAAATAGGCGTCTATATATACCCCTCAGGCTGCGTTGGAAAAACCTAACCAGGACGAAACACTTAGACGCCGTCAGACTGCCAAAACTTTGTTTGCTGCCAAGTGTTCACCGCCGTCGCCGCCGAGCTTCACCGTTGTCCGTTTGCTTTGCCCTTGTCACTTCTAGGTACACCGAGCGAAGCCATTGCCGTCGTCGCCGAGCTTCACGGTAAACCCTTTGACCTTCCCTCCTCCGTCCCCGTGCCGCCTCCCCCCTCGCCCTCGGCGCCGCCCGAGTCAGGAATTCAAAAAGGGTAGCATCCTTGGTTAGCCTTCTGTAGCGAAAAGGGTAGGCATACTTTTTGGAAAGATCTTGAAGTATTCTGTAAGTTTTTTACTGACCTTCAAGCCAATAAACCGTTGTAAGGTGATGAAAATCTTCTCTAACTAAATCAGCTGCTGTTCTGAAACTGTATGAACAAGCATGTGAATTTTTGACATAATTATCTGTAGAAAGCTCTTCTAGTCTATTGTGATACCTTTTTTGAAAGGGGAAGAGCTATTCTACAACTTTTCTATTCATTGTTACCTCAAATTCGGTTTGGAACTAATTAGAAACTGGAGTTGAAGTTAGTACCTCTGTACAGTGCTATCTGAAATAGCTAGATAATTTCTGAACTTTGAACAGCCATAATTCTTAAATTAGAAAAGCAACCTATGCATATCTATACATGTCTAGAAAGATTAAAGAGTCCTCTATCAATTTCCTATTCAATTCTAAGGCTAAAACACGCAATAACCGGGTCTAAATTGAAGTACCGTCTAAGGTGTCGTAACAGTCCAGAATCTGGAGAGTTATGTATTATGTTGCTGTTTGGATCATAATTTCTAGTAGGATCATCAAAAGACTTCATAATTTACATTTATGGAATCCTGAGGGTGTTTGTAACAAGTTTGCAATATATTGTTTATGCAAATATCAATGTTCTCTATTTGAAAATTGTGGACAAAGGGGCTGTTTGGTTTATATACTAAGGTTGTCATAATTTGCCACAAATTTTGCCTAGCTTTACTAAGGTTAGGTGCTCAAATTTTCAGCCATAACTTGGCAAGCCTAAGGGAATCTTGCCACACTTTTTTGAGACCTTTACATGTGGGACCTAGTTAGGTGGCAAGGAATGTTGCCACAATTTTGGCTATGAACCAGACACATGACTAAGGTGGTCAAACATGACTAACTTTAGGTGTGGCAAAGTGTGGCAAATTGTGGCTCCAAACCAAACACTTTTTCTTCATGCAACACTTCATGTAGAGTTAATATGCCATTTATTATATTTTTTGTCTTATTAGTTCTAGTATGGAAAGCCCTAAGAAGACAATATGGAGTTTACTGACTCTAGCAGTTCAGGCTCCTTTCACAGTCCATCGGATCATTTTCCTAATATAAAAATTAAAAAGACTTCAGAGGATCTCGACCCGGAATATGATCCTACCGACGAGGTATGGATCACGAATCTTAACTTCAGCAGTTCAAGTTAATGTTGGTTGTCAAGTTTACGAAGTCTTATAATTCATTTCTACCTAGATTAATCGCAAAGACAACGAGGTGACTTCGGCTCCTAAAACTGCAGAAGGTTCTCCAATGGATGAATCCTCAGCTTCACTCAAATTGGAAACGAGGGCAACGAGGTCCCAATTAGGTTCCATTGGACCGCATCATGTACATAACAAGGGTCGGTCCAGGTGGGCTTCCCCAAGAACCACTAGATTCAGTTACCAAGTATCATAATGCATGCGGTTTTCATGTTAGGGAGCTCGTGCCGATCACAACCGAGAATTGGAGGAAATTACCTGAGCAGACCAAGAATGAGTTGTGGGAAAGAATAAAGAAACAATTCATGTTCTCGAAAGGCACGGAAGAAGCTGTAAAGAAAGCAACATTGGTCTCTTGCGGCAAGAAGTTTCATAGTTGGAAGATTGAATTGAATGCTTATGTTAAGGCCGATAAGGTCCCTAGCCCGAGGAAGATGGGAAAAAATCACACAAGCTCAGTGGCAAGAGTTTATTTGTCAAAAGACCACACCTGATGCTAAAGCTCTATGTGCAACTAGGTCAGAGCTTGCAAAAAAGAACAAACACCATCATCGCTTGGGGTCTGCCGGATATGCCCCCAAAGTCCAGAAATGGAATAAGATATTAGAAGAAATTACTAGTATAGGCAATCCTCACACATTAGAAGGCTGCGATGAGAGAACTCAGCGGTGGGTCTTTGCTCGGTCAGGTTTGACCAGCGAGGGCAAACTTGAAAAGCCCGACTCTGTGAATGAAGTCGAGGATAAAATGAAAGAAGTAATTGAAAAGCAACAGAAGGGTCTCTTCAAGCCGAAGAGGGAGAATGATCAACTTACCGCTATCTCAGGAAACCCTGAACACAGCGGACGGGTTCGAGCAGTCTCTTCTCAAATGTCTTGGCTAGATGGTTTCCCTAAAGATAAAGACACATATAGAAGACGTGAGAAGTTTAAGAAAACACTTTATGAAACGATTGCTCAAAAGGTCAAAGAAAATATGCAAGAAATAATGGAACAACTTAGACAATCGGGACAATTAGTGGCACCGAGTACAGCAATGGTTCCGGTGCCAAAGGAGTAATTAGTATCTCCAACTGCCTACCCAAGCAGTGTTGGTTTTGTGCCAGGCTCACGGTCAACCCATAAGTTCCCTATCTATGATATTACTAATGACAAATCTTGTCGTCTTCTTGTCCCGATCGGCACAGGGAACAAAACCAAACAGGTTGCCACTGCTATGGCAAAGCCTGATCGTGACTTCAACGAGAATCCACTTCTGTTGTATTATGCTATGGTGCAAGTTCTTCAGATCATTGACAATGATTATGACGATTATAAAATAGACCACGTCACACCTGAGGGGATGACGATTCTAAGGCACGCTGTCAACCAATTAATCCTTTGGCACCGACGCGATATCGTGTTGGACGATGAGCCAATTTCTAGCCCTGTCGCATCTCGAAATACTGCAACCCCATCTTCTAAGTTGAAAGTCGAGGAAGATCCACTCCCAGTCAAGGAAGATCCACTACCCCTATGTCTTAGCAAGGATGATAATAACCTTGTTAGTAAAGATATCAAAGAGCAACAAGTTGGACAACAGCTTCAAGCAGTACCAGAGTTAGATGTTGTTAGTAAAGAGCAACCAATTGAGCAACAGCTTGACGTAGTACTAGAGCCAACTGCTGGGAGTAAAGAGCAAGCAGTTGAACAAAAGGTTCAACAACAAGCCAGTGTCCAACTTTCGACGACTACTCCTCGATTATCAGTGCCTATGAAAGTTAGCCCATATGAAATTAAGAAACATTCATCAGAAGTGTCAAAGTATTTGGAAACTATGAAGGAAAATATTATAAAATCGAGTGCACCTCGTTCTTCTCATGAGCCAACATTAGGAGATATCAAGGAGTGGGAAGAAGACAGTGTCATGTATAATCGGCGGACAACTTTAGTTAAACCAGGAGTTCAATTATACAAGCTTGAGGATGCTCTTCCTAAATTTGAGAATGGGAAGCCGTTTATGACATCCGTACAACTTAGTAAACATCCATCCCCGCTCAAAAGAATGCATGACTGGTACATCCTTTCCAGCACAAAATATGAGATTGATTGCATCACATTTCGTATTCCAAAAGAAGCATTCTGGAGCACTGGAGAAGATAGACTAGTCATTTTATTTGAAGAGTTGCATCCCCTTTTCCATCGGGGCATGCTCAAAATCAACCTACTGCTCGTTTGGTGCTTGTAAGTGCCTCTAATATTTTGCATTTGCTTTTCTTACTATACACATACACATTTCATGAGATTATAACAATTCTGAACTTCTTCAATAAGATGCAATACATGGATAATGAAAAGATGGAACGCAAGACAGATATCCTTGACCCTACACGGATTGTAAAGTCACTATTCGATGTCAAGGTGGTTCAAGACTCAGCAAAGTTCAAGCACGGGAAAAAAAGAATTTGAAAAAGCAATCGCAAAACTTAAGAAGGATAGAAGGACAAAAGTTGCAGCTTACATAGGACATGCGATGTTTAACTTTGTCAGAGACGGCATGGACCTTGTAAAGGCTCCGTACCACTTTGAGTAAGTTCGACACATGACATTGAAATAGCAATTATTGGTAATTGTTAACACGTGTGTTTGTATGTTTGCAGTAATCACTATATAATGATCTTCATCAAGCCAACGCAGGGAATGGAAATAGTCTTGGACTCGGCCGATTTCCCACCACATCGTTACAAAGATTTCCTTTCCATTTTGAAATTGTCTATTTATCCAATAATTTTAATTTACACACATTTATAATGTGTTAACAAGTTTTATATGACATTTCTTGTATTACAACACTTGGCGGTTTTATGCGGAATAGTTTGACGGTCAGAGGCCTCCTAATACGAATGCATTGGACATTAAAATGTATTATGCTTGTTCGAAGCAGCCTGCTGCGAGTGTCTTATGCGGGTATTATGTATGCGAGCATCTTTGGACCGCCAGCAAATATAGAGTGAATCGTGGGGATGTAAGTTATCCTTAATGTTGATATCTTATTTTGTTACTTCTGAGTTTCATTTTCATTGTAACTAGCATAGTTTAATACTTATATACTCTGTTGTTCAATATTACCAGAAAATTATTTTTATATTTTGATTTCAACTTCATAATTCAATTGCTCATAGTACAATTGCTCCAAAAATACCAAATAAATTCCTGTCTACTCTCAATTTGATCTATACTTTGAGATTGTTCAAACCAACACATTCTAAACCTTGTTATGTGTTTCATTGTAGCACACGAAGAATGTGAACGAAGAATGGCCGGTTTGTAGAAGTATTCCTGGTGGAGGAGCCGACAAGATTGCTGCTGAACTTTGTCAATTCATTCGTCGCGAAATTGTGCACAAAAGAGGGCAGTTCTTTGATGAGAATTGTGCAATAGCTGATGTGCCAGAACTTTGCAACTATGCTAATATAAACAGATTTTAGTGAAAACTTGTGAACTATGAGATAAATTGTATGTGTAGATTGTACATATGTATATTATTTTAGTGAAATTGACTTCTGTGAGATGACTTCTGTGATGATATTGTTGACTTATGTGAAGATATTGTTGACTTATGTTCTGTGATTATATTAAATCGACTTGATAATTAGAAATAGCTAGACTTGCCTGTGAAAAACAATTATCACAGGTGGCTAGGTATTGGTAAAGAACCATCTGTGATAACCTTATTATCACATGCAGTTACTGTTATGGTAGAAACCGGCTACAATAAACTGTCTTACAAAGCGGCTTGATGTAGGTCAAGATTCGCCTGTGATAACACTATTATCACAGGCGGATATATATGCTGCACGACCCGCCTGTGATAACACCCATATGTTGCACGACCTGCCGGTGATAACTTATCTTCACAGGCAGAAGTAAAAAACCACCTGTGATAATGTGTCTTCATAGGCGGTGTCACTTCTCGCCTGTGAAATTTCGGATTATCACAGGCTCTTCGTTTCAGGCAGTTTTAAAAACCGTGTGTGATAATAGGTTTGGAGTCGCTTGTGATAAGGCTTATCGTAGTAGTGTAAATCCGACAACGCGGTTTAGGTTTGTGGCCCGGTGTGACGTCAACCAGATTGGCGCATTTTAAATCCGTGGGCCCATGTCTAAATTCAAACTTTTCCATTTGAAATTAATTACGCATTTTTATTAAACATAGAAAAAAATATCTTCTAGAATATTGGGCTAAAAATCCCAAATAAGTTTTGTTAGACTCCTTATGGTCTCTACTTTTCACTGGAACATTTGAATCAGAATGAATGTCCAAAATTTTCCCTGAATAATTCCACTAAGCAAAAAGCCTTTGGATTTATTTCTAGAAGCTCTCTTCATTGGAAAAATCCCAAATTTGGCCAGTCCTCCTTCTGCTACCTTTGAGCTCCAGTGAAAATTTCAGATCTATTTGACTTGTTTTGCTAAGTAAAGTTTTGTTTCCAAACTGTATATAGCTGAAAAATTCCAAAACCTTCAGAAACATTTCCAAAAATGTTCCAACTTCTAAAATCAATATTTCACCGTAGAATGCTTATAAAATTATAAACCAATTTGTTGGACTCCTCTTGACATCCCCTAAATAGAAAACCAACTTTTGGCTATGCCAAGAGTCCAGAACAGCCAGGAAAATTTCAGAGAAGCTTAATGCCTTAGGAAATTTTGTACACCAGATCCCACCATGGTTTTATCTAAAACATTCTTGGTTGGACCCCCATGATCACATGAACTCCTGTAAAATTTATAGCATTTTTGGATCTGTTCAACCCCTAGAATTGGATAATGATTTCACTAAGTCCATTAAACTGACTATTTCACTTCATTCTCAGATTCAACTACAATTCCATTTTGGGGTTCTTATCTGTTCCTGTACACTATAGCTTAGACTTTCTTTTAGTCCTTGTACAGTAAATTGCCTTCATCTTCTCATCCATAGAGTTTTCCTCCTTCCTAATTTATATGCTCTTCTATGATGCATACTTGATTCGATTACATAATCTCATATTACTCCACTTGCTTCTTCTCTGTTTCTCTGCACAACAGAGGCCAAGCTCTCATTTCCAGCTAGATTTACCCCTTCTTAGATTATAAACATCATCACTGATAATATTACTAAGTTACATTTTCTTATGTGCATATTCATTTAGATAGTGAATGCGACGAAGGCGACTGACAAGGAGTACAACTCGGAGGCGAGGATTTCCATCCTTAAGCTGCTGTGACAGATTCTCCAGATAAAGATCAAGCAACTGACTTATTGACATTTACATAGTCGCAACCTAAGACAAGCCCATGTTTGCATTTCAGAGTTATTCCAAAAAAAATTTGATATCACTATTGTGACTATAGTCCTATATGTGCATTAGTACTAAGGTGTTTGAATACTCTAAATGCATGACCCACAATCCCATGGAGTATTTCAGTAGACTGATAGCTCAACGTGTCAAATTGCTATGCTAATGTTGTACGGAATCCGGTGGAAGTTGAGTAGTTGGAACCTACTTGCGTGATAGTGATATCATCACATGGGATTGGTTATTATAGAGAGCTATTTATGAAACTTAATATGACACCAGGCAGGGATTAGGGTGCAGCGGGACATGGTCTCGAGTGTGTAGTCCTACCTGTGTCGATTGAGGACCGTGTCATATGCGGCCCTGTTGAGCAAGTTTGAGCTGTACCAGAGGCATACTAGTATATGGGACCCAAAAAGCATATAATTTGTCCAACTAAGTGTTGAGGCATAACCCACGGCCTTATAGGTGCGGGTTGAGGGAAACAAGGTGTAAATCTGCCAGCAGGCACGTCATGCTCTGTGTGGGACCTCTCGCTCATAGCGGTGGGACTGGTTCAACGTGTAGGTGTCGAGTGAAAGGTTGTTGCATACAACATCAGTGGAGTGTGCCTTTGTAGCTCCGAGTGTGGGTGTACGTGTCGTGCTATTTGGGTGTTATTGATTCGAATGACCCTCCCTCGCGATTTTGTACTGAGTACTACTTGTTCACTGCACCGTGGTGTAGTAAATAAGAGTTGTTGCAATCTTCTTAAATATGCTCTCATGAATATATTTGTATTGCAACTTGTATGGATTAGAATCTCAGGGTTGATATATATGTGGTTTCGCAGGTATTACTAGATTACTGCTGTTGAGGGTTGTCCGTGAGACCTCGAATTGTCGAGATATATCTCTCACGTGAAGCCATACTGCTGCCATGTGTTGGTCGTGTTGCTAGTGGGATGCGTCCAAGGGCATGGACGGCTTCTCTTGTGCATATATAGGTTGAGAGTGCGAGAATATACATTCCGCTAAATGTGTACCGCTGTTGTCACTATAGGGATCCCGACGAGTTGGGCGACGTCCAAAGCTGTCGCAAATAAGCATAAAACCATCGCAAATAGCTTATTTGCGATGGTTTTCATTATTTGCGATGGTTTCCCAACGTGGCCCGTTTTTTTCGTCAATAAGCTAATTTGCGATGGCCATCATTGCAAATTAATTAATATGCTATGGCGGCCTGTGGCCATTGTAAATAAGGGCCCGAGCCCAGTGGATGGGTTGGGCCTGTTAATTTTTGATGGTTGCGCAATCCGTCGCAATTAAGGGTCTTATTTGCAATGGCCTTCAATGTTAATTTGTGACGGCCACATTAGCCATCGCAAATAATAGAGGTCTTATTTGCAACATTATTCTATAAAAGCCGTCACAAATAAGGTTTTTTATTAAAAAAACAAAAAATGTTGTCCGTCTCGATGGCCAGAATCACAGTTTACAACACATAAAAATAGTATATACACAACATTTCTAGTAGCATCACATAACGAGCTTCATTTACATCACAAATGTCACATCACTCCACAAAACACAAAACGAACAAGAGGGACTATACAATAGCCCCTCTACTACCTCCGGAGCCTAGAAGGTCCTTGCAACGCGTCACTCCAGGCGCCAGTGCCGAGGGCAGTGGAGTTTGAGCCTGAAAGTTGCCTAGAGGGGGGTGAATAGGATAATTGACCTGCAAATGACTTAATAAAACGAGATTAAATCACAGGGGGCGGACTAGTCCGGTCAGGGGGCGGACTAGTCCGGTCACCTTGCGTGAATAACCCTAAAAAGATGTTTCTAGCAAGTTTTAGGGAATTTTCTCTTTGCTACAAGTGAGTATATGTTTAAGTCAAGTTGAGCAACAACCTACACAACAGCAAGTCAAGTTTCCACAAGTTTGTAGCAATTCGGAGTATGAAACGAGACTACCAACCCTAGAACAAAGTAATCAATAGAATGAATGCGAAGAACACAAGGGGGCAAGGATTTTATCCCGAGGTTCGATTCCACACAAGGAATCTACGTCCCCGTTGAGGAGTCCACAAAAGGACCGGGTCCAACAACCCTTCCCTCACCAAGTTTACCGCACGGGCCTAACTTGGTTCTCCACTAATCACAACGGTGATTACAAAGTTCGTTGGGGCTTCTCACAAACTGAGGCTCCCACACCACAAAGATGATCAACACAATAAAGCAAACTCAATACACATCCCACAAAGACTCAACGAGTGCAAGAGATCAAACCGGGAGCACAAGCGCGATGTTCTTCCTCTTCTCCACCTCACTAAACCCTAATCCACTCAAGAATTAGTTTTAGAGGGAAAGTAGGCAAGAAGGAGGCTTAGGAGTGCTCCAAGTTGGCTGTGGCGGCGCTAGGGTTTGAGTTTTTCCAAAGGTATTCGAAATGAGGCCGGGGGTCCCCTTTTTATAGGGGTCCCAAGCCCAATTTGCTGACTTCAGCAAAAGGGCGGACTAGTCCGGCCACTGGCCCGGACTAGTCCGGCCTAGGGGACCACTGACCCCTTTGTCAGGTCCCGACAGCTGACACACTATCGTCACGCTACCCGCCAAACTTCAAATTCAAACGGTCACTTCCAGAACGGACTAGTCCGGTCAACACCGGACTAGTCCGATCTCACACAGAGCCTTTTGCTCCGTGTGAAAACGGACTAGTCTGAGGACCACGGACTAGTCCGGCCCCTAGGGCGGACTAGTCCGGTCCTCCCAGACTTAGCCACAGAAGCACCTTTTCTAGCCAACCCGGACTAGTCCGGCCCCACGGGCGGACTAGTCCGTTCTCACTCAGGACCTCTTGGTCCGGTCCAAAACGGACAAGTCCGTGGTTTTGGGACTTCATCCCCAAAACCCACTCACTGCTACCCGGACTAGTCCGGTCACAAACGGACTAGTCCGATCTCAGTCAGACCCTTCTGGTCTGGCCAGAAACGGACTTGGCCGGCCAGGGACGGACTAGTCCGGCCTCTTGCACGGACTAGTCCGGCCCTACGGCCAGACCACTCAATCACTCATTTCTTTCATAGGTTTGACCTCTAAACCACTTTGAGCTCCCAAACTTGATCTCAATGCACTTTACACACACACCCTCCTATTGCTACGGCTAGTCTAACTCAATCACGCTAGAAACCCTAGTTTCTACGCTTCGAGTTGACTCCGTTTCCTTCCTTTTCCTTTTTGAGGGTTTGCGTCTCCAATTGAGTCCATACCTGTGCTAAGATCACTTGAGCTCATTAGCGACTTAATTGTCGTCATCAATCATCCAAAACCCACGGGGAACCTAGATGCACTTTCAATCTCCCCCTTTTTGGTGATTGATGACAACACATTAAGTCCTTCACAAATAAGAGTATAAAGTTTGGTTTTCATAACATTTGTGCGTATGAATGACTCCCCCTCAATGTATGCAACATGTAAAAGAGGTGGAGGAGTTCTTTCATACCCACACACGTTATGGTGGGGTGCCTACGTGATGTGCTCAATAGTTTGTGTCAAGACATGAATAACATCAATACATTCATAAGATTGACAATAAGAGCAATATATTGATAGTAAGCAACAATAACGAGTCTTGCACAAATGTAAACATCCAAGAGCATAAATATGTTACATGACAGTCATACATCACAAAACACACCCACACACCCACAAAAGATTAACTCCCCCTTAACTCTCCCCCTTTGGCATCAAGGCACCAAAAAGGAAAAGAAGGGAGGGAGCTAAGACCTAAGAACTAGTCCTCGTCTTCGCCACTTCCACTCTCCGTGGCCTCGGAATCTTCGACGTCGTCCTCATCATCGACATCGTCGTCGTCGTCGTCGGAGTTCCTTGCCGAGGGAGCAGCCCGAGAGGAGCTTCCATCCTCTTGGAGCTGGGCGAGCTCATCGGCGGTGAAGGTGGGGAAGGGAGTGATTTCCCCATCACTCACCTCCGGAGAGGACATTGGGACCTCTAGCTTGTCGCACACCGCCTTAAGGTACTTCTCTTGGCGCTTGTGTGCCCTCTGAGCGCGAATCTCTTGCTTCCGGCACGAGGTGAAGATGGCCTTGAAGCACTTGAAGAACGCACTCATGGACTGAGGCGGAGGCGGAGAAGGAGGCGCCACTGGGCGAGACGGAGGATCAGCATTCTTGCGTCTTGGAGGCACCGGCACATTTGGCGGCTTCTGGGGGCGCAGAGGTCGGTGCGATACATCCTTGACAAAGGACATGCCCGACACCTTCTCAATAAGGCACATAATGTAAGGGGCATACCCGCACGCCCTGTTGGGGGTATGCGAGATGTTGAAGATATCGTCGAAGATGTAGTCGACGAGGTTGAACTTCTCTTCCCCATCGATCAGAAGTAGTAGGTGCCTCAGATTCCCTTGAATCACCCCAGCATCACCATCCTTTGGTGCTATCGTCCGTCTGAGTATTCTGTTCATGATGCTGTAGAAGGGCTTGATGTTGCGGGTGAGGCCGGCATCAAAAGGAACGTGACTTGGATACATATATGCTAGCTCTTCACGATCCACGGCCTTAAGGTTAGAGATAATGATCTCGTGGTCCATGTGAGCCTCAAGACCAAGGATCCTTGCAAACTCAGCATAGGTGACAGAGTACTACTCACCATGAGTCATCCAAATAATTTTCCTGTCACCAGAGGTGGTGAAGTAGATTGTGGAGTAGAATTGGAGAATAACTTCCACATTCCAATCATATTTGAAGCCCATGATCTTCTTGAGATCATGGCGCTCGGCAGCTTCAATCACGGCATCAAAGGCCGAGTGCTCCTTCTTCGCCATATAGTCCCAGTCCACCCACTGAGCCTCTATCACTGGCTTCTTCATTTGTTGGTAGACTAGCCTGTAATAGTCACAGTGGAAGTCACACCAAAATCTGGGATCTGCCGTGCTCCTCTCAAACTTGTAGACCTTTTCTTCCCTTAGCCTCCTGGCCTTTTCAGACCCTTTGCCATGAAATACATTAGCAAACAATTCCTTCTGTCTGTTGGGATTCCTCTCTGGTGTGTGAACTTCAAGGGGGCCAATGGAGGTGGCTTTCCCTTTCTCTTTGATCACAACACCTCCAGCTGCCTTCTTGGCTGGCACCTTGATGGAGGGCTTCTTCTTCTTCGGCTCGACTGGAGCCGGAGCCTTTCCCTTCTTGGGGTCACGCTCAACCCGAGGCTCAGCTTCCATTTGAGCTGGCTCCTTGCCCTTCGCCTTCTCGCCAACGGTGACGAGCTTCTTTCTCTTGGGGGCACTGGCCTCAGCAGCCCTGGAGTTGTGTCCCTCCCGATCTTCCCTTTTCTTCTTCCTCAGCTCATTTAGAGACTCTGCGGTTGCTCGAGCTATGGCTTCTTCCTCATTGTAGATGCTAGCTGCAACTTTGGAGGCTTCGAGGGCTTTCAGCCGCCTCTCTTCCTTTGCCTTTTGCGCCTCTAAAAGTGCAGCCTTGGTCCTTGCCTCGGCAATTTGGGCCTTGGTGCGCCCCTCGAGGTTGACACGCGGAGGAGAGCGCTCGGAGTTCGACATTCTGTGCAAAGGATAGAGAGAGGAACATATGAGCCTAGGAAGAAGAAGTATTGCCGAAAAGATCTCGAGAACCAACTAGAAGTAGGGTTTGCCCTGTGCAAACCGGACTTGTCCGCCCCAGGGGCGGACTAGTCCGCCGGCTGGACTTGTCCGCCTGGTGGCCGGACTAGTCCGGGTTACACAGGAAGAACCCTAACCCTAGTTGATTCGTCGAAAAATTTGTGAACCAATGCGCAATACTCCTAGGCTATGATCGCAAGGGTGTATAGAACAACATTAATGAAGGTGTTCCTATCAAAAACTTGAAGAATCAAGAATGGGGCTAGTTTTTGAGGAACGGTGAAATACCTTCAAAAATCCGCTGGAGTCGTCGAAATCGGCGTGGATCTCGAAGGTGGAGCGCGGGGAAGTGATTCCTCACTCCCAAGGACTTCGATGCGCGGATTGGAGTTGGGTTTTGGTGGTTGGAGCGCAAAATCGCCGATTTGGGGGCGGTTGTGCGCGCGTGGAAGCTAGAGAGACAAGTGAGAGAGAGAGAGAGGGGTCCGAGCCGCCTGGGGGTTTAAGTCCCCAAGGGGCCGGACTAGTCCGGTTGAGGGGCCGGACTAGTCCGGTCTGCGGACCAGACCCAGACTAGTCCGGGTCCGGACTTGTCCGGTGGAAGGCCGGACTAGTCCGGTGTGCGGACTAGCCGCGGACTAGTCTGACCCGGACTTGTCCGGCCATAGGGGCGGACTAGTCCGGTCCAGCTGGGCTGAAAAACAATATATTTGGGTTTTGCCCATAAAGATAAGTCCTTTTGGACAGATATAGCAAGGAAAACATGACAAACATGATTATGAGTCAATAAAGAACAACTTATGAACATTTTCATGAAGAAAATAGATTTCTCAAACAAATTTGAGGAGAAATCGACATAGAGAGGAGTTTTTCGAAATGTGGCTCAAAATATATGAGGAATGGAGTTTAAGCCACGTTTCGAGAATCCAACACGTTGAGCTCACTTCTTAGCTCACAGAAACGCTTCTCGTCAAGAGGCTTTGTGAAGATGTCCGCAAGTTGATGTTCCGTCCTCACATGCGAAATCTCAATGTCTCCCTTCATTGAGTGATCTCGCAGGAAATGGTGTCGAATGTCTATATGTTTGGTCCTAGAGTGTTCCACCGGATTATGGGCTATCTTGATTGCACTCTCGTTGTCACACAAGAGTGGAATTTTACGCAGGTTAATCCCATAATCCCTAAGAGTTTGTCGCATCCAAAGAAGTTGTGCACAACAACTTCCGGCTGCAACATATTCCGCTTCGGCGGTGGATAGAGCAATAGAGTTTTGCTTCTTGGAGGACCAAGACACAAGAGATCGACCTAAGAATTGGCACGTACCCGATGTGCTCTTCCTATCAACTTTGCACCCCGCATAGTCCGCATCGGAATATCCAATGAGGTTAAACTTGGATCCTTTGGGGTACCAAAGTCCTAGGGTAGGTGTGTGTACAAGGTATCTCAAGATCCTTTTAACGGCGGTCAAATGACAAGCCTTGGGTGCTGCTTGAAAGCGTGCACACATACACACACTTAGCATGATATCGGGCCTAGATGCACAAAGATAGAGGAGTGATCCGATCATAGACCTATATAGCTTTTGATCCACACTTGGACCGTCCTCATTTAGGTCTAGGTGTCCATTTGTCCCCATAGGGGTTTTGATGGGTTTTGCTTTGTCCATGTCAAACATTCTTAGAATATCTTGAGTATACTTAGTTTGACTTATGAACGTCCCTTCTTTGAGTTGTTTCACTTGAAATCCTAGAAAGAACTTCAACTCACCCATCATGGACATTTCAAACCTCTCCGTCATTATCTTGGAGAACTCGTCACAAAACACCTTATTTGTGGAACCAAATATGATGTCATCCACATATATTTGGCACACAAAAAGATCCTCGTTGAAGTGCTTTGTGAAAAGGGTATAATCCGCTTTTCCTATCCTAAAACCATTTTCAACTAGAAAGTCTCTTAAGCACTCATACCAAGCTCTAGGAGCTTGCTTGAGACCATAAAGAGCCTTTCGCAATTTGTAAACATGGTTAGGATAGTTTTGATCTTCAAACCCTGGAGGTTGCTCTACATAAACTTCTTCCTTGATTGGGCCATTAAGGAATGCACTCTTAACATCCATTTGGTAGAGTTTGAAGTCATGATGAGTAGCAAAGGCTAGTAATATCCGAATTGACTCAAGCCTAGCTACGGGGGCAAATGTCTCATCAAAGTCCAATCCCTCAACTTGTGAGTATCCTTTGGCCACAAGTCGTGCCTTGTTCCTAGTTACCACGCCATGCTCATCTTGTTTGTTGCGAAACACCCACTTGGTTCCAACAACGTTAGCTTGAGGGCGCTTGACAAGCTCCCAAACCTTGTTCCTTTCAAAGTTGTTGAGCTCCTCTTGCATGGCAACTACCCAATCCGGATCCCTTAAGGCATCTTCAACCTTATGTGGTTCCAAGGATGAGACAAAAGAGAAATGCTCACAAAAGTTTGCAACACGTGAGCGTGTTGTTACTCCTTTTGTGATATCTCCTAGAATGTTGTCAACGGGATGGTCCCGTTGAACACTTTGATGAACACGAGGATGCGGGGGTTGACCTTTTGAATTACTTGGTTCATCTTCTTCACTTTGGTCTCCCCCTTGATCCA
Organism: Tuctoria greenei; assembly: GCA_036927565.1. Lineage (NCBI taxonomy): Eukaryota > Viridiplantae > Streptophyta > Magnoliopsida > Poales > Poaceae > Tuctoria > Tuctoria greenei. The sequence continues at coordinate 152,485,949 of JAYESD010000005.1, read as the reverse complement.
AGCCTCCCCCTTGATCTTCATTCTCATTATCACTTTGGGGAGCTTCTAGTGGATCTTCAACTTGTCCAATGGGGATTTGACTTACTTCATAATGATGATGGTCACTTGGGCTTTGAGATGGTTCTTGTGGGCGAACATCTCCAAGTGCCATTCTCCTTAGAGCTTCTAGTGGAGGTTCCTCTTGATCAAGGGCATGTTGATCAACTTGCTCCACTTGAGAGCCATTGGTTTCATCAAACACCACGTCACGTGCTACTTCAACAATTCCGGAGGATTTGTTGAACACACGGTACGCATGAGTGTTTGAGTCATATCCAAGCAAGAAACCCTCATCGGACTTTGAAGCGAACTTCGAAGTCCTAGGCTTCTTGTTGAGGATATAGCATTTGCTACCAAAGACCCGAAAGTAAGAAACATTGGGTTTCTTACCAATGAGAAGCTCATAAGGAGTCTTCTTGAGGAGGCGATGAAGGTACAATCGGTTCACGGCATGGCAAGCGGTGTTAACCGCTTCCGCCCAAAACCGGTCCGATGTTTTGTACTCATCTAGCATCGTCCTTGACATCTCAATGAGCGTCCTATTCTTTCTTTCGGCTATGCCATTTTGTTGTGGAGAATAGGGAGCGGAAAACTCATGCTTGATGCCCTCCTCATCTAGGAACTCTTCTACTTGCATGTTTTTGAATTCGGTGCCATTGTCACTTCTTATAGCCTTTATCCTCAAGGTGAACTCATTTTGTGCTCTCCTTAGGAATTTCTTGAGGACACCGGGAGTTTCACTTTTGTCATGCAAGAAGAACACCCAAGTATATCTAGAGAAGTCATCAACGATGACTAGACCATACTTGCTGCCACCAATGCTAATGTACGCAATGGGGCCAAAAAGATCCATATGGAGTAACTCCAAAGGTCTAGTTGTCGTCATGATATTCTTAGTGGGGTGTTGAGCTCCTACTTGCTTTCCCGCTTGGCAAGCACTACATGGCCTATCCTTTTCAAATACTACATCCTTTAGGCCACAAACATGCTCACCCTTAAGGAGCTTTTGAAGGTTCCTCATTCCAACATGGGCTAGCCTTCTATGCCAAAGCCATCCCATGTTGGCTTTTGCCATTAAGCATGTGTCAAGTTGAGCTTTATCCGCGGTGAAGTCCACAAGATAGAGCTTTCCCTTGAGCACTCCCTTAAAGGCTATCGAGTCATTACCTTCTCTAATGACACTCACTCCCTCACTAGTGAACACACACTTATATCCTCTATCACATAGTTGTGATATGGATAGGAGATTATAGTCTAGAGAATCAACATGCAAGACATTTGATAAAGTATGTAATGAGGAGATAGAAATTTTACCGGAGCCAAGGATTTTCCCTTGGCTATTGTCCCCAAAGAAGATTCCTTCACTTGGGTCCTTATTCTCCTCATACTCTATGAACATGCTTCTCTCTCCGGTCATGTGGTTGGTGCATCCGCTATCCAATACCCATTTCGATCCACCGGAGGAGTAAGCCTGCAAAACAAGTTTTATGCCTTTCTTTTAGGTACCCAAGCGGAGTTGGGTCCTTTGACATTAGTGGTTAGGCATTTTGGCACCCACACGCAAGGCTTGGGGCTCTTGCGGAGTGGCCCAACATATCTAGCAAACACCTTGCCGTGTTTGTTCTTCTTCAACACATAAGATGCATCAAAATCATGAAATAAATGATGCGGTTCAGATTTAGGCAAGTTTTTGCTAGAGGGTGAGTTCTTTTCATTTTTAGTTTGAGATGAACTCCCCTTAACAAAGACAACCATGTCTTTGCCATACTTGGAGGTTTTGGCGTTATGCCTTGCACCTCTAGTATATCCAAGACCATCCTTGACATGGGGTGGTCTTGTGTTGGTGAATGCACTTCGTGCATATGCCACCTTTTCCTTGTCAAAGATGGCACCCTTAGGTGCTTGTTTGCCTTGTGCTAGGTTGAGTTCATCCTTAAGTTTAAGGATCAAGTTGGAGCACTTGCAAGGTGATGTTGCCTTGGATGAGGCCTTTGAGGGGGTTGAGCTCTTGAAGGAAGAGGTTACATTGTTCTTGAGTGACTCAACTTGAGTCTCAAGGATCTTGTTAGCTTTTGACAAGCTTCCAAGTTCATCCTTGAGCTCAATCGACTTCTCCTCAAGACTTGAACACGTTTTCTTGCAAAGAGCAAGTTCGTGTTCCAATGCCTTGCTCTTCTCTCTTTCGAGCTCAAGGAGCTCATCAAGCTCTTGACATCTCTCCTTCTCAAGGATGAGCATGTCCTCCTGTCTGTTGATGAGATCTTCCTTCTCAAAGATCTCATCCATAAGCAACTTCATCATACGCAAGGTGCTCTTGCTTATGTCCTTAAACATATGCTCATTTTCACTAGCGCTATCAAAATCATCATGTGAGGAAGTTGGGGAGGAAGGATGAGATGTTACCTTTCTCTTTCCTTCCCTTGCCATAAGGCAAGTAGGCTTGTGGTCGTTGTTGAGGTTGGGGAAGAGCTTGCCTCCCTTGGAGTTCCTCCCGATGGCTATGGTGGCCATCTTCTCCTCTTCTTCTTCGGAGGAGGACTCATCGTTAGAGTCCCACTCCTTCCCCAAATGGGCTTGTCCGGAGGGCCTCTTCTTCTTGAAGAATCTCCTTTCTTGAGGCTTCCCTTCCTTCTTCTTCTTCGTTTCTTCGTGTGGGCAATCAGCGATGAAGTGCCCATACTCGCCACAGTTGTAGCAAGACCTTCTTGATTTGGGCCTTGCTCTTTCCTTTCCCTTGCCCTCATAGTTGTGCCCCCCTTTCTTCCTCCTCATCATTCTCTTGAATTTGTTGATGAAGAAGGCCTCCTCCTCATCGTTGTCGAGGCTCTCCTCATCACTTTCTTCTTGCTCCTTTGAAGAGGGCGTTGCCTTGAGTGCAACGTTCTTCATCTTGGAGGCGGTGAACTTTTGGAGGTCGTTGTAGAAGAGCGCCTCCTTCTCCATGATTTCATGGTTAATGATCCTCCCAAGGACCTCCTCCGGGGTCATTTGAGTGAACCCCGGGCTTTCCCGAATCATGGAGCATAAAGAGACGTTCCTAGGCATGAATGCCCGGATCATCCTCTTCACCACCTCGTGGTCGGTCCACTTGGTGCAGCCATATGATCGGCTTTTGTTAATCAGCACCTTCAGCCGGTTGTACATGTCTTGGGGGGATTCACCATCCAAGATGGCGAATCTCCCAAGCTCTCCTTCGATGAGCTCGATCTTGGCCTCCTTGACCACTCGGTTTCCCTCATGCGCCGTCTTGAGGGTGTTCCATATGTCTTTGGCCACTTCAAGGCCATCGACACGGTTGAACTCATATCTAGAGAGAGATGAGATGATCACACCCGCAGCTTGAGCGTTGCGGTGGATGAGGATGGCTTGTTCTTGAGTTATGTTGTCCTCATCCTTTGGAATCTCCACCCCGGTCATGACAATTTGCCACAACGCTGGGTTGAGTGACACGAGGTGGATCTTCATGTTGTGTTTCCACATACCATAGTCCGTTCCATCGAATTGGGGAGGTTTCCCCAATGGGATGGACAGGTAGTGGTTGTTGGCGGCAAGGCGTTCATAGTTGAACCCTTGCCGGTTGTAGTTGGCTCCGCCACCACCACTTGATTGGTTTGACGGATCAATCCTGGAGATGTTCAACTTCTCCCGGAGCTTCGCCTTGAGTTGGCGAGTCTCCTCATCGTCCGTTGGCTTATCTTGATAAGCCAACGTCTCCTCACGGGTCGCCTCGTAGTTGCTGCTCGATGCATCATCATTCACCACTCCGGCCATCTCTCCGAGTTGTTAGACTCTTTGTGGAGAGTCCTGCTTTGATACCAATTGAAAGTTGCCTAGAGGGGGGTGAATAGGCTAATTGACCTGCAAATGACTTAATAAAACGAGATTAAATCACAGGGGGCGGACTAGTCCGGTCAGGGGGCGGACTAGTCCGGTCAGCTTGCGTGAATAACCCTAAAAAGATTTTTCTAGCAAGTTTTAGGGAATTTTCTCTTTGCTACAAGTGAGTATATGTTTAAGTCAAGTTGAGCAACAACCTACACAAGAGCAAGTCAAGTTTCCACAAGTTTGTAGCAATGCGGAGTATGAAACGAGACTACCAACCCTAGAACAATGTAATCAATAGAATGAATGCGAAGAACACAAGGGGGCAAGGATTTTATCCCGAGGTTCGATTCCACACAAGGAATCTACGTCCCCGTTGAGGAGTCCACAAAAGGACCGGGTCCAACAACCCTTCCCTCACCAAGTTTACCGCACGGGCCTAACTTGGTTCTCCACTAATCACAACGGTGATTACAAAGTTCGTTGGGGCTTCTCACAAACTGAGGCTCCCACACCACAAAGATGATCAACACAATAAAGCAAACTCAATACACAGCCCACAAAGACTCAACGAGTGCAAGAGATCAAACCGGGAGCACAAGCGCGATGTTCTTCCTCTTCTCCACCTCACTAAACCCTAATCCACTCAAGAATTAGTTTTAGAGGGAAAGTAGGCAAGAAGGAGGCTTAGGAGTGCTCCAAGTTGGCTGTGGCGGCGCTAGGGTTTGATTTTTTCCAAAGGTATTCGAAATGAGGCCGGGGTCCCCTTTTTATAGGGGTACCAAGCCCAATTTGCTGACTTCAGCAAAAGGGCGGACTAGTCCGGCCACTGGCCCGGACTAGTCCGGCCTAGGGGACCACTGACCCCTTTGTCAGGTCCCGACAGCTGACACACTATCGTCACGCTACCCGCCAAACTTCAAATTCAAACGGTCACTTCCAGAACGGACTAGTCCGGTCAACACCGGACTAGTCCGATCTCACACAGAGCCTTTTGCTCCGTGTGAAAACGGACTAGTCTGAGGACCACGGACTAGTCCGGCCCCTAGGGCGGACTAGTCCGGTCCTCCCAGACTTAGCCACAGAAGCACCTTTTCTAGCCAACCCGGACTAGTCCGGCCCCACGGGCGGACTAGTCCGTTCTCACTCAGGACCTCTTTGTCCGGTCCAAAACGGACAAGCCCGTGGTTTTGGGACTTCATCCCCAAAACCCACTCACTGCTACCCGGACTAGTCCGGTCACAAACGGACTAGTCCGATCTCAGTCAGACCCTTCTGGTCCGGCCAGAAACGGACTTGGCCGGCCAGGGACGGACTAGTCCGGCCTCCTGCACGGACTAGTCCGGCCCTACGGCCAGACCACTCAATCACTCATTTCTTTCATAGGTTTGACCTCTAAACCACTTTGAGCTCCCAAACTTGATCTCAATGCACTTTACACACACACCCTCCTATTGCTACGGCTAGTCTAACTCAATCACGCTAGAAACCCTAGTTTCTACGCTTCGAGTTGACTCCGTTTCCTTCCTTTTCCTTTTTGAGGGTTTGCGTCTCCAATTGAGTCCATACCTGTGCTAAGATCACTTGAGCTCATTAGCGACTTAATTGTCCTCATCAATCATCCAAAACCCACGGGGAACCTAGATGCACTTTCAGAGCCTCTGTTGCGGATCCCTGCAATACATGTAAGTTTTTGACATATTTATTAGTTTGAAACTTCATTTTCAACTACAATTGATTCAACAAGCTAGAATTGATCATATTTAGCTTACTTTAGCTAAGTTAAGTTAGATTTTGCTATGTTAGAAGAGATAAAACTTAAATAGCTAAGTTGAGTTAGATTTCCCTATATTTGATGAAGTTAGACTAAGTAAGTACATTTTTTATTACTTGAAAGGTCTGCAGCGGTGGCGGTAGCTCGAGCTGCACCTCCTAGACTCCTTGGGCTTGAAATAGTGTTTGTCATTGCAACATTACAGCTTACATATTATTAAGAATGCGATGAATTTAAATTATTTTAGCTTACCTCCATCGCATGCCTTTGCGCCTCCATCGCTTGCCGCACTTGCTCCACACAAGCTTGCAAGTATGAGACGGTGGTCTCCATCGCCACCCTTTGCACCTCTTGTTGCTCGCACCTCTCTTCATACCGACGGGCGAGAGTGTCCACATGCGAGACGCAGCAACTTGGGCCTGCCGATGAAGCCTGCGTGGAGCTACCTCTCGAAGATCACGCCACCCTCGAGTCAAGAACTCTGTTGAATATGACGAGCCTACAAAAAAAGAATCAGTAATATGACATTGAAATATATTAAATTGAAAACGATAAAACAAGGTACCAACTCAACTTCCGTGAGCTTTGCCGCCTCCGCTTGAATATGTGGCTTGAGGATCAATTGGTTCATTTTCCCAATTGAAATATGAGCCGTGTATCCTTGAGCCTCCTCCCTGTACCTAGCCTGAAACAAGAAAACCGTGTAAGTTCAACAATCGATATTATTAAAATTAATTTGAATGATTTCTAAACTTACCAGGCACTCAGCCGCCACCTAACTGCACCACTCAGGCTGAAAAGGGACCCTATGACCTCTCTTCCAGACCTGAGCAGAGGTCGGTGCCACCCCTATCTCGCGCTTCTGTCAATACGTGTTAGTATGAACAATATATTATGAATATATAAAAATAAGTTAGACATACTTAGCATGCAGTTAGCTAACCGCAAGTGGTTATCTTGGTCGTGGTTGTGGTTCCGGTCGACCCCTTTGCACTCCCAAGCTCTGTTGGACTTAGCCTTGAACTGATCGCTAGCCCAGAACCTACAAAGGGCCCGATATTTATCAGATCGACCTTGCAACTAGCACACATGGCCCTGCAAGAATTTTTAGGTCGTTGAAATACTTTTAACAATATTATGAGAAATAATATTTGCTACACCCAACGTACTTGCGCGTACTCCTCCTCTGTCATGTGCTTGTCGCACGTCGTGCTGTCACCTCAACAACTCATTGATCACTTGAGTGTGAGCGTTCAACAAAGCTTGCCGAACCGTCTTTGCAATGTTGAAGTGGAACACGTCCCTCGCGTGCTGAAATATGTGCAGGGCCATCCGAGTCCTCTGAAATATACCTTTCCTATAATAAAGGAGATATTGAAGAGATATACATTTATAATTTAAAAGAGTTTAAGACATGACACTTAGAAATTTTATTTAATGTACTCACCATAAAATCGACCCACAAGGCCCCCTGAACGTTGTGATGCTTCTTGTGAGGGGCGCGAGCGTAGTCATCCCACAAATTAGCGGGTACCCCATCGATGACCCAGGATGGTGCAAACGCACTAAGGACCCGAGGACACCGTTCACCGGTTTGTAGTGTCATCTATCACCGGTGAAAGACTTGTCGTACCAAGAGCTACAAGATATTTATTGAATCATTGCTTAAGTAATAAAAAATAAACCATAATTGAAAACTACAATTTTATTAACTGCCTCCAACCGGCTGAATCACGTCCTCTGTTAAGGAATCGGAGGAGGACTGACAAAGTGAGTCCTCCTTGTCTGCTGCCTCTGCTGCGGCACAACATCTGGTGACCAACAAGGGTCGTCACCAATCAAGGAAAAGGGTTGAGCAGCCGACTGCTGGCTACCCGAGGGATGCCTACATGAGGGCTGGCTAGCCGAGGGCTTGCTGGCCGAGGGCTGAATAGCCGAAGGGAGGCTAGGCTCAACTGGCGCCCTAGCCTTTAAGTCGGATGTTGAGTCAGACTACAATATTAAAATGATTCATATGTAAGTTTAACTATAAATTGGATTTTCAGAATTTGTAAAAGACTAGTGAAATTCACCTCTGTCGGAGTCTGGTTCCGGCAATTCTCCCGGCACTACCGTTGGTAGCCCGCGGAGTTTGTAGTTTGGTAATGGGCGCGCAGAGATCCAGAACACGATGGAAAGTAGACACGAGGATTTACATGGTTCGGGCCGCCTAAGCGTAATATCCTACTCCACGGGGTGTATAGTTGTTGTATTGAGCGTTTGAGAACTTGTGAATGTGTGTCAGAGCCGAGTCTGAGAGTGTCTTAGAGTCCAGAGACCCCTGTGTATCGCTCAACCAGTCCTTTTATAGTACAAGGACTGGTCGTTACATCGCTAGCCTAGCTTGACATGTGGCCCTGGCGGTTACTGATGCTTAATACACAATTAATGAGGTTAATTACCCTTAATAGTGTGGTAATGGGTCTCGACAATGCCGTTACTGGTATTAAGGGCCATCCGATCGTGTGTCATTAAGATGGTATTAATGATACTTAATCGGGTCTTGAAGTCTTTGATTGTCCCTTCAAGGTCCGAGCCGTTGGGGGTCCACCAGTCTGATTGTTGAGGCTGAAGGTCCGGCGGCTGGACACGTGGCAGCTCCGGAGCTTACTATCTGGGATGGGTAGGTCTGGTGCAGTTGTACACGTGTCGGTACCGGAGCTTCCCTCTGTCCGGGGTTAGGTCTGGGGGTGTCGCGCAGGTATTTAGCCCAGAGCTTTCCCATGCGTGGGACGTAGCTCCGGTTGCTATATACACGTGGCAGCACCAGGACTAACCATAGAAGGGAGGCAGGACCGGTCCCGTATGACACGTGGGGCCTTAGAAGGTCTTCAACTCAGACAGGTGAAGTTCCTTTGGTCTTCTTGTAGTCCCAAGGGGTATATGGTACGCAGGGTACCGACAACCTCTATGCACTGTTGTGAAGGCACGACACTAGCTGTCAAGTGACTCATGTCTATCTGTTGGTTTTTTTGTACACACTGAACGTAATAGTTGTAGGCGACATGCTTGTTTGTAGGCGGGAGTCTTCTTCCATGGATTTTCTCAACTGAGAGCATTTGCTCTGGGCCGACGAGAGCCCAGTGAAAGCATCCGCTACCTTGGCGAGGAACCCACTCGCCCTCGTCACCACCTTCTTAAACTTGTTTGACGACATCCTATTTTAAACATTAATTGCTAAATATGGCAAAGAAGATATACAAAATTCATGTTACTATCATAAAGAAAATGTTACTTTTAATCACTTCCAAAATTCATCAACATCATTGTCATGTGCCCTACTCCTCAAACCAGCCCAACCATCTTCCATCGTTACATTTTCTCGTTTTCATTTTCGCATATCAGCTGTCTCTACATCATCCACGTCTCCAACTAATTGATCGAGTACTGCACCAGCCTCGACGATAACAATGTCTGCCAACTCTTATTCTTGGTAAACTTCATCAACCTATTCACTATCATGGTAACCATCATCTCCAGGAGTATATAACCGCTCATGAGGATTCACCTTATTTACCATCCACCAAGCACTGAGCTTTGTGCATGGATAAGGTAGATAATACACATGCTCCACTATTTGTGCAAGAACAAATGTATCATAACCTCGTACTCACACCTTGTGTTTGACTTCCACCATGCCAAATTGGTTTTGTCGAGTTCCATGATTGCTATCAAACAAATCTCAGTCAAAGAAGACAACTCGAAGTTTCTTATTTTTGATAAAAGTAAATTCAGTTATTTTATTAATGATCCCATAGTAATTGGTTTCAGGCCCTTGAGAGTCAGTCGCCCTCGTCACAACTCCAGAATTTCATGTTGCCACGAGACGACAAAGAGCTTCAAATTGAGTTGTATGGAATCGGAAGTCATTTATGCCATTCAACCATAGCTTCAAACTTTCAACAATCCATAAGTTAGCTGCCGCAAATCTTGATGGACGTCGTGAGTCACGCACTGTCCAAAATGATCATAACTTATAGCAATAATTCCTTAATAATCGTAATTTAGAATATAAAGAAGACGAGAGAGTATTACATAATCTGAAAATCGGATAAGAAATTTGGTCCTCCATTTATTCATCTCGTCGCATCCCTTCTACTTGCTTGCTCGTAGGTTGATGCCTATGTGACCAATTTTGTCTGTGGAACCGGTGAATAGAAAAACACTTTTTAAAATATATGTGTAGCAAAATATGTTGATTAGCATAAATGTAGGATGTGTAGCTACCAATCGTAGGTCGTGTAGCTATGTACAGTAGTGCTTCTCGTTTGAAAAATGGAGAGATCGCTACAAGGTGGTGCTTCTTCCACATTGTACCGCAACGCCGAAGTATTGACATTGTCTTCTTATGCAAAGTAGACACTTTAATAGTATTCTACTTTATTAGGAGTAAATGCTTCAGCGATACACCCTTCCACCATTGCCCCATTGCCAACCATTTATTTCAGATATCGTAGCGCTCTTTCAATGTGATACACCCACCTGTATTGCATAATACCATCAACTTTAGCTTCAAATGGAAGACGGATAAGCAGATGTTGCATTGGATTGAAGGAACACGGAGGAAATAAATTCCATCTTACATAATAGTACATGTATCTTCTTCTCTAACTTATCCATCATCCTTATCTTGATTTCTTTAAACAGAGCTATTTATAGAAATGGCTAAGCTCGGCTACAACCTTCCACGCCACATCTTTTAGATAGGCCCCAAAACATAACAGGTACGAGTCTTTCAATGATTATGTGATAATCATGACTCTTCAAACTACTGAGGTTTCCATGGTCTTTTAGATAGGCTCATTTCAGGCTAGCTGCGTAACCATCTGGAAATTACAAAGTTTTAAACCATTTCATGACTTCATTCTTTTTTTAGGTCAAAGACTGAAAGAAGCACGTGGCTTACCACCATTTTTAGAGATTTTAAGAGCTGGACAGTTACATATCTCTGCCAAATCATGTCTAGGTTTTATAATGTCTTTCATTTTGCCATCATATCCATGATGTGCTCATGATACTTTTGCCCATGTTATGCTCGTGATGCATGACATCAATATTGTGCATTAGAATCAATGACTTCACATACAGTAGCTCCCAAAGTCCACATATGTGAGTTCAATTGTCTTTCTCTCCGAAACCTACAAAATATCCAGGACGACCCTCATCTGGCAGTAGTTTGTCCAACATATCAAAAACTTCTAACCCGTCAAGATGTTTCGGTGGTCCTTTCATGACAACGGTGTCCTTTCTGAAAACATGCCTCTATTGCCTAAAAATATGTGATTCGGAGGCAGCCAACGTCTGTGACAATCGAAGTCGTATATCTTGCCTCCATGAGTAAGCTGAAATCAATCCGTATCCAAAGAACATATCAGACACGTCAGACGACCGTGAGTGCTCCATCCGAAAAATATGTCGTATGCCTGCAAATCATGGACTGACCACAATAAGCAGCTCAAAGATTGAATTTCTTCTTCTTGTAATAGTCGTACATTTCGACTTATGTCCACAACATTTTCAATTCTTCGATCAGCGTTTCAACATCATGTTTAGACGTGACCCAGGATGATCCGGCCGAGGCACAATGAGGCTGAGGAACATAAACTCACACTTCATACAAAAATCCGGTGGTAGGTTGTATGGAATGATAAAGACGGGGCAACTAGAGTATGATAGGGTATTTGTACTGAATAGAGAGAATTCATCTGCCACTAAACCAATGCGAGCATTTCTCACATCACGAGAAAAATCTGGATCGAAACGGTCCAGCACCTTCCTTGCATCACTGTCGGATGGGTGCATCAAGAATGGTTTGCTCTGACGTACACCTTTGTGCCATCTCATGTGTCTTGCAGTTCTTTTTGAAAGAAACAACCACTTCAACCAGGGTGTCATGGGCATGTAACGAAGCTGCTTATGTGTGACATCTATCATCACATTATTGTTATCGTCATTAACAACTTTGACCTACCTTGATTTATCACATTTCAAGCATATGTTCTCATTGGCGTGCTCCTTCCAGAATAGCTTGCAGTTGCCTGGGAACACGTCAATTTCTCATATTTGATACCGAGACCACATATCAATTTCTCTGACTGATACATATCTTTAAGCACTTTGTGAGGTTGTGGATATATATTTGTGATCAATGTAATGCGATCGTTGTAGCAGTTGTTGGAGAAGAAGTACTTAGATTTAATTGCCATAAATCTGATCATGAAAGCAAGGAGGGTCATATCCGTGTGTTCTGATGCATTGAGAAGCTTGAAGAACTCGCCTGCCTCCATTGTACGAGGATCCTCCTTTTCTATAGCTTCTATCATCTTATCCATCCTATCAACCCCCGTGCTATCATCATCCTCTTCCACTTCCTCTACGACTCGAGATTTAGTCTTGCCGTGGAAGGTCCACACCTCATTATGTGGCATGTAATCATTTTGACACAACTGTATTGAAAGTTCCGTTCTGTTCAAAAACCTGGTGTTCCAGCAATTCGTACATAGGAGCTGCACCTTATCATTTGTTGACAACAAAATTGCTCGATCAAAAATTTCATCTATCTTGACGAACCACTCATCCTAGTGAACACAAGATTTGCTCTTTCAACTAGTATACATCCAACTGCGGTCTTCACCTAAGTTTGACTCTGTAGTATAAAGCCAGATAAATTTGTGTTATTTCATACATTGTTCAATGTCACAGCCCTACATCTATTGGAAAGGATATGTCTTAAACCCATCCAATTGTGACCGAGAGGGCGTGCTTATGATGAGACACATGATCTGGATCTAGACAAAATTTTGGCAGCATGACCCCTCTATTCTCCAACTGCACGCCCGAAAATGGTGCAGCAGAGAACATTAGGGTTATGGCGTCGAAATCTCGTCCATATCTAGACCGCGTCTCGTCACAAGCCACACCCCCTCAGTCACTCCCAGGCTCTCCAAAAAGGGACAATTCTGAACCGACACGCCTCACAAGTGTAACGCATGTGACACGGGGCGGTTCAAAACGGGTAACACATATTATATAGTTTACGTTAATCTTTCATTTGTTTAGTAATTTAAGAGAGAGAGAGGAAATATCAAGAGGGACAGGGAACTGGGTCAGCCGTGCAGGCCGCCTTTAAATTACGACGGTGTTAGGGTTAGCCATTGTAAGTTTGTGAAAGACGAGAACGCCCTGTCGTGGCTTCCCGTCCGCGCGCTGGAGCTTGTAGTCCTCACTGACACTTTTTGCCGTTATGCTCGTCTCGGTGAAAACGTTACCACTAAATAGGAAGTGACGTGCCCTAAATGGGCAATGTCTCGCTGGGCCAAGCCGAAGCCCGTAAATATATATATATATATATATATATATATATATATATATATATATATATATATATATATATATATATATATATATATATATATATATATATATATATATATATATAGGATCGAAGAGCACGTGAAAAGCTACCATAGGGGGGGTGAATGGTAGATTTAAAAATCTTACGCAGCGGAAACAATTAAACCCCAAACCCTTTCGGAAGAAAAATGATCTGTTAAAGAAATCGTGTATGAGACTAATCTAAACGTGTTTCACCGTGACAAATGTCATAGATATCAGAGAGAATCAAGTCAGGAAGACAACACAAAAATAATTACTCAAATCCGTCGAGAAAAACTCAAGTTATGATCGAAAGATCAAACAAAGGTCAATCTGACCTACTCGAGAAAAAACAGTTCTGGAATGCTGCAAAGAAACTCGTGTAGATAAAAAACCACAAATCCAATGACCGTGACATTTTTACATATGATAGATAATCAAGTTGTGGAGACACCCCAAAAAGAATCACGTCAATTGGATCTGTAAAACTCGAGTTATGAAAAAACCACCGACGAAAGGTAGTGCTGTCCAGAAACTCGACGAGTAAAACTTGTCTGGAACAAGTCGGACGAACAAGGCACAAAAGTTCCTTCAAACTACGAATTTTATTCAATAGAACACAAGAGGAACAGCCCCAAAGTCGTCCACCATGAGCTCTGGGCTCCCTTGCTTATATAACCAGCCCTTAGGCCAACCCAATATCAACTAGGACTCCAATCCTACTCAGATCATGAATCGTAACTTTCCATAACTGCTCAAGATTCTTCTATACGCAGATAGAAGCAATCTTAAGACTAACAAACACCTTAGGAACGTATCCCACATTCCTAAACAACTCAAATTCGTGACCCGCACGAAATCCTAACATAACCAACTCGATAGTTTCCATACCAAGCCATAACCGAATCCGCCGCAGCCAAAGTCATCAACCGGTACGATCCGATCCTTCCAACCAGATCTTTCCTTCCTTATCCCATCTTCGGAACCACGTTGCCACAACACGCACCACATGCATACGTGCGAACACCTTCTGTCGACTGTTGGAGTCGGCAGATCTCCTGACACTGGTAAAAGTGTTGAAGGAGTTTGTGGTTCGGTGTGGGCGCGCGGAAACTCAAGAAGGTGAATTGCAGTTTAACACAGGAGACACAAGGATTTACGTGGTTCGGGCCGCCTGAGCGTAATACCCTACTCCATGGGTGTGTTGTTGTTGTATTAGCTTGTCACGTATGATTGCTTGTCCACCTCTGTGAACGTCTGTCCCCTGTGTGTATCGTCAGCCTGTCCTTTTATAGTACAAGGACAGACCGTTACAAGCTAGCCTGGCCCGACATGTGGCCCCGGCGGTTACTAGTATTGATACACGATTAATTGTTGTTAATGATCCTGTAACGGGCTCCGACAGTGCCGTTACAGGTGTTAAGATCGTCCGTTTAAGTGTCATTAATGACGTTTAATCGGGTCTTGAAGTCATTGGCTCTCCTTTGAAGATCCGGAGCCGTTACAAGGTCTTCCGGAGGTTAGAGGCTGCAAGCTCCGACGTTTGGACACGTGGCAGCCCCGGAGCTTGCTGTGGGAAGCAGGTAGCTCCGGGGCTATCTGACACGTGTCAGGTCCGGAGCTTCTCTCGGTCAGGGGTTAAGTCCAGAGGTGCCATTTCGGTACTTGGTCCGGAGCTTCCGCCTTGTGGGCGGTAGCTCCGGTTTGGCAGTACACGTGGCGACCTAGGGATTAACCATGTTGGAGAAGCAGGTCCGGTCATGTCTGACAAGTGGGCCTCCGAGGGTCTTCAATCCAAGTAGACGGCCTTCCCTCGAGATCTTTGTAACCTCAGGGCGTGTACGGTTTTTAGGGTACCGACAGTGGCCCCCTGGACCTATCTCCGAGGAAGGTCACTGGGGTGAAGTCATTCCGTCGGAGGTGGGTCCATCCTTGCGACTCTTGAACTGGGTCTTCAAGGGTCTTCGGAGGTGCCGTTGTCAAGGTTTTACAGTTAGATCCCGCCGCGTGGCGTACCTCAGGCGGCAGATGAAATCTTTGACGTGCGGATCTCACGCAATTGAAGGTCGCCGGTTCCCGATACGAAAACCGTATCGGTTCCGCGCGCCCTGTCAGGCCGCCGCCTTTGGGTTTCCCGCCTCGTGATGACAACCGTTCGCCTGGGTAAGAGCCTCGACTTGATCGTCGGGGTGGTCCCGGGCCCTCTTGTCATCGGCTGGGCTGAACTCTTGAGTAGTATCTTCGACTTCTCTGCGGTTTCCATCCAAGCGTTGCGAGGGCTTACTTAAGAAGGAAAGCGCGCACCGTCGGGAGTTCTTTACGCCTCTCATCTGATCTTGCGCTCAAACTCCCGACTCGTACTTTGCTCCTCTTCTCTTGCCTAGCTGTGCCGCGATGGAGTTGGGTCTGCGTGAGAGTCGCCCGAAGACCGACAACGATTTGAAGAAGGTCCGGGCCCTCATGGGGTGGTCCTCGGACTTCTTCAACCGCTTGGTCCGTGCCGGCGGGGAGCTCCCCTTTGAGAAGGAGCGCACTGGCGAGATGGTGTACTTTTCTTTGTACGCCATGGTGGGGCTGATCCCACCTTTTTCTTCTTTCTTCTTGATGCTGCTAGACTTCTATGGTCTGCAGCTATACCACCTTGGCCCTCACTCCATTCTCCTCGTGTCCATCTTTGTCCACTTCTGCGAGATGTGGGTGGGCATTCCCCCCTGCGTCGAGCTCTTCCGAACCTTCTTCACCGTTCAAACCACCGACCGGAGCAATGAGTATATTGGCTTCTACTACTTCGTGAAGCGCAAGAAGTGCCCATTCAAATACCTCCGGTCGTTCCCTTCTGGGAAGTGGGATGACTGGAAGAAAGATTGGATAGTCGTCAGGGTGGAGGAGCATGAGCGGTTGGAGCTGCCAGACGGTCTGCCTGGCATCGACACGTCGATATGGAGTGAAGTTCCGGTGCTGGCGGAAGCTTTCGACCCTGCCCTGACCAGGATCCGCTGATGCGTGGAGGGAGGATTGACTCCCCAGGGGGTGTTCTGCAACTTCCTGACCAACAGGTGGGCGCCGCTGAAGAGGAGGGAGAAGCTCGCCTGGGCTCTCAACAGCGTGATGGACGAGGACCGGGTTGAGACCGGGTTGAAGTCCAACATGGTGGGGAAGACCTTGGAATTCCACCTCAAGAAATTCCAGCACGGCATCGACGTCGATAGATATTACTTGACTCCGCCGTCGGCCTTTCTCCCTCTGAACGTGGAAGTGGAGTTTAGTAGAGAGCTCCGGCGGACGATGCCCGCGCTTGACGACCTTGGTGTCGTCAAGAGAAGACCAACCACCCGGGTGGCAATCCCCGGGGTGCCCGAAGACGGCTCAGTCCTTGCTCCACAGCCGAGGGTCGAGGTCATCGGCAAGGGCAAGGAGCTGGCGGAGGAGCCGGATAGTCGGAAGAGGAAGCTACGACATGCCGACGGAAGATCCGTCAGGCCCGCTACTTCCACCTCGGTTCCTTCTCCCCAGGGGGGAAGATTTTCTGCCGTCGTGGCGACTGTCCCTGTGGTGGGGTCCTCCCAGAACGAGACTGTTCCTGCAGTGGGATCCTCCCGGAGCGCGTCTGTCCCCGTGGTGGAGCCCTCCGGGGGTGCTAGCTCCGGGTGCACGACTCCGACACCTGGGGCGGTGGGAGCCTCCAGGTCCAGGGGTTCCTCCCGATCGAGGAGAGCCTCGACCCGGGAAACGCCCGTGGCTGCGAAAAGTTCTGGGGGGCCTCCCGGAGCTCCTATGCCGACCATGGCCAGTACAGAACGTCCGGGAAAAAGGTTCCGCGCAAGCTGGTGCGGAAGCCTTCCAAGGTAATTTTTGATCTTTACCTTGGTTAACTTTTTAGTTGTAGCGATTGTTTGTTAATTTTCTTTATCCATCCTCTGCAGCGTCCCCAAGAAGGGGAGTGAAGCTCCACCCTCGACCACGATTTCTGAGGCCGTGGGAGCTTCTGCTCCTGTCCCAGTGCCGCACAAGGTGGTGGTTGAGGTTGCGACAGCTCCGGCGCCGGCTGTCGTGGTTATGAACCTCGACTCGTCCCCAGAATTTCCCGTGGTAGAGCTGGACCACGGGAGTGAAGACACGCCAGCGGCACTTGTCTCGGAGGTTGAAGCTCCGGGTCCTGGTGCTGCAGTAGTGAAAGCTCCGGCTATAGAGCTGGAAGAAGTAGTAGTCCTGGCCTCGGAGCCGGAACTTGTCGAAGCCCCGGCGATTGAGCCGCAGGTGACTGAAGCTCCGGCATGCAAGCCAGAAGTCGAGGTAGTTCCGGCAGTGGAGCCGGTTACCTCCAAAGTACCGCTCGCTGAGCCGGTTATTGTTGGAGCGCCAGTCACAGAGCTGGCGGTTGAAGAGGCGAGGGAGCTCGAGCCTCCCTCGGAAGAGGTATCCCGGTCGGAGCCTGTAGCAGCTCCTGTTCCGGAGGCGATGACGTTGATGGTACCTGCGGCCGAGCCGGAGTGCCCAAGCGAAGTCGCTGGCCCCCTGCCCGAGGGGGTGAATGAAGACTTAGCGGCGGGGCCTTCTTCGATGGCGACTGAGGCCATCCCGGAGGACAGCCCTAGTGCCTTGGAAGCTCAGGGTTCCGCTCTCGTAGAGTGGGACCCAATTTTTGTATGTGAAGACCCGCTGGAACCAGCGGAGGAGACCCCAGCAGGTCCGGAGCCCATCCCGCTGTCGATGTCTATCGACAACGCCTGCTCTAGTCTGCGTCAGGTCCAACTGGCCTTCTTCCACGACAGCAAGGCTCTTGAAGAGGAGCGCCAAACCCTTAGGCAGTGGCGTAATCGGCTCCACTTCGAGACTAAGCTGGCGCAGTCGAGGCTAGCGGACGGCAAGGAGTGGATCAAGCGGGAGAAGATCCGCCTGGAGTACTGGGATAAGCTGCTGGATGAAAGGGAGAGCATGACTCATGCCCTCGACGCTCAATCCTGGGAGATCCACGATCAGGCCAAGGCTGCCAACGACGCGGCCAATGCTCGGTACGAACAGCTTGAGGCCATCAATGCCGCACTCATCAAGCGCCGAGAGGCACTCGAAGGGAGGGAGAGACGGCTCGAGGACGAAGAGCAAAAACTCCTGGAGCTGCGGGATGACGTCCTGAGGCGGGAAGAGGAGCTTGCTGAGAAAGTGGCTCTGGCTGACAAGGGCCTCGAGGAGCGCACTAAGAAGTTGGAAGAGCGCTGCCTCGAGGAAGAGGAGAAGACCTGGGTGTGGGGGCAGGAACTCTACGAATACGAGTGTGCCCTTGTTGCGCGGGAGAAGAAAGTGGAGGCTAGGGAGAAGGACCTGGTCGATCGTCGGAACAAGATCCACCTCCGGGAGGAGGAGCTCGGAAGACTTGAGAGGCGGGTTCTGCAAAGATTCAGCAAAACGCCAAAGAAGTTGAGCGCCTCGCCCGTGAGAATTCCGAACTGACCGCGGCCAAGAGATCCCTGGAAGAGGTGAAGGGTCTGAGGACGGCGGACTCCCTGCAGATTTGGGAGTTCCTGGGCAAGGCCAATGATGCGCTGACACCGATGGGTTTCAGCCCCGTGCGCCCGGATGATCCGGAGCCGGAGGCGGACCTTTCGCTGCAGGCGTTGAGCGCAGCAGGTAGCAAGCTCTCCAAGGTGGGCGACGTCATCGTGGACCAACTGGAGGTCGAGGGGCAATCCCTGGCGAGGAACGTCACAGAATATGTGCTGACGTGCTACACCAGCCGGAACCCTCAATTTCCTCTGGACCCGGTGCTTGAAGGCCCCGTCGAAGGAGAAGGCGAAGCTACCCGAGCCAATGTGTCGGAGGTCGCCCAGAAGGTCGCCGAGTTCTTCCGTAGGGTCTAGGACCATCTCTTTAGCTCTCACTTGTATTTTCTCTTCTTCTTCCTCAATTTTGTAATCCCTTGTCTCCAGATGTAATCTCCTGTCTCCAGATGAATGAAATCCACAAATTTTTGCGAATTTCATTTTTTGTCTTCAACATCTTTATCTTCACTTGGCCCCCTGGTAGATGTACACAATTTGATTGTGAACATGTACCAAAAGGATATTGAGTTTTGTTGAAGACGAATTTGCTCCGAACTTGTAGAATTTAGGTCCGAAGTCTTTGATAGTGAAGGTCCCCTGAAGTTGTCGGAGCTTAGAAGCTCCGGCATTGTCCATCGCTGGAGCTTGGTAACTCCGGCAATAGCCTTTATCAACACGTAGAGCGTCGATAGTTAGTCCTCCAAGGTGTCGGAGCTTAGTAGCTCCGGCAGTGACCTTTGCCAACACTTGGTTTGTTGGCAACAAACTCCATTTACGGGGTCTTCTCACCATCTTTTACTCAGCGCCGACGGTTGACCCCCTTGGGGGAGTCGGAGCTTGGTTAGCTCCGGCTTTTCTCCATCAACGTAGAGTTTATTTTTCCGGCACACTTAAGCCAAGAAAAATAGTAAAATTCGTTCCTTGTCTATAATTTCGTCGCGGCTTACGATTCTCAAGAAAATTTTAAGTTGAACGCGATTTTAAATACAACTGGATGCGTTGTCCTTTCTCTTTGATCCAATTGTCCATGGACCCGCCTTACTTTGGCCTGCCGGGGTGTAGGTAGAGTGGCGTACTTAGGGTGCTTGACCAGGCTAAGTCGATAGCGCACTCCGGCCCTAGATTGGCTTGGCGGCTTTCAGGTGAGTTGACCATAAACGATATTTAAGTCCAAAAGATCTGACAATACAACTCGAATCGTATATAAACCGGTCGAACTAAAAATTTCTTAAGAATTGCACGTCTCTGTTATAGACAAGAAAGAGAAAAATAAAAATGTCGAGCCTGCACAAAATGAATACACGTGAAGTCTATTTCACATGAAGATGTCTTTCATTATAGGTCCGAGGTACAGGGGAAACAAGTACTCTTAGGGTACGGAACCAGGCTCGGTGTGTTTGGTTTCTCGTTTGACCCAGGGTAGTTAGCCACACTTTTAGTCCGGAGACTGTGACAAGTGCTGCATGAGCTTTGCAAACCTTTCGGGAAAGGTCCGGCTGCTCTCCCGGAGGAACTACCCGACTCTGTACAATGACTCTATAACATACATCTCAAGTTACTCAAGACTCACCTCCGTGGTATTAAGTGTAGAACTTACGGAGGTGCTCGATGTTCCAAGGATTTGGGAGAGGTGTCCCATCCTCGGTAGCCAAGCGAACGCTTCCGGGACGGGATACTTTGATCACTCGAAAGGGCCCCTCCCAGCCAGGGGAGAGTTTGTTTAACCCTTCTCTGGATAGTATTCTCCATAGCACCAGATCGCCTTCCTCGAGCTGTCGGTTGTGTACATGCCGCTGGTGATAACGCTGTAGAGCTTGGCGATATCGGGCATTCCGAACAGCTGCTTGGCACCTTCCCTCCTCGAGGAGGTCTAGGTCTTCGCGCCGGAGCTGGTCCTGCGCGGCTTCGTCGAAGGTCCGGACTCGGAGCGAACCCAAGGTGATTTCCGGAGGAAGGATTGCTTCAGCTCTGTACACCAGAAAAAGGGTGTTTCTCCGGTTGACCGGTTTGGAGAAGTCCTGTTGGCCCATAAAGTGGGCGGAAGCTCTTCGATCCATTTGGCTCCATGCTTTTTCAAGCGCTCATAGGTGCGCGTTCTGAGTCCTTTAAGGTTCTGCATTTGCTCTCACGGCTTGGCCATTGCTGACTGGATGAGCTACGGAGGCGTAGCAAACTTGTATGCCGAGGTCTTTGCAATATCCTTGGAATGCGGAGCTTGTGAATTGAGTCCCATTAGTGATGATCTTGTTCGGGACTCCAAATATGCTCATAATGGATTGCAGAAAGTTGATAGCAGACTCCTTGTTGATCGTCACAACTGGAGTTGCTTGCGGCCACTTGGTGAACTTGTCAATGGCGACGTACAGGAACTTGTAACCTCCGACGGCTCTTGGGAAGGGTCCCAAGATGTCCATCCCCCACACAGCGAAGGGCCATGTAGGAGGTATCATTTGTAAAGGCTGAGCAGGTGTATGAATTTGCTTTGCATGAAATTGCCATGCTTCGCATTTCTTCACCAGCTCAGTGGCATCTGGAGCGCTGTAGGCCAGTAGAAGCCATGCCGAAAGGCTTTTCCGACCAGCGTGCGGGAAGATGCGTGGTTCCCACACTCGCCTCCATGGATTTCTGCGAGGAGCTCGCAGCCTTCTTCCCTTGTGATGCACCGCATTAGGATGCCGTTGGCACCGCGCCGGTAGAGATCCCCTTCTACCAGCGTGTATCTTTTAGCCAATCTGACTACCCGGTCAGCAGATACATCATCGTCAGGAAGGATGTTGTCTTTCAAGTAGTTCCAGATCTCCGAGATCCATGCATCGGAACTGACTTGAGCATTTGAGTCTTGCGTGCTGGGTTGCTCGGAGCTTCCGGTAGCTCCTACGACCCTTGATGGCTGCCATGGTAACAGGGCCATCGGGACCGTCAGCTTCGGGATGCTGATCTCGCCCCCTTCGTTCAGTTCGGAAGGCTGAACTGTGGGTGGGTTTTGACAACCTCCGGACAAAGATTCCGTCTGGAGCCGGAGCTCCGGTTGACGCTTTGGTCGAGAGTTCGTCAGCTTCAGTGTTGTGGGCACGCTGAACACGGTGGAGGTCTAGGACTTCAAAGTCCTTCTGAAGCCTCTGGACTTCAAGGAGGTAAGCAGCTAGCTGGAGATTATTGCAGGAGCATTCACCCTTCACTTGTTTGATGATGAGCTGTGAATCTCCTTTGAACAGCAGTTGCTTGACACCGTATGATAGTGCCACCTTTAGTCCATAGATGAGTGCTTCATACTCCGCCATGTTGTTGGTTGCCTTGAAGTCAAGGTGCACCATGTATTTTACCTTCTCCCCAGTCGGTGCAAGGAGAAGGATTCCAGCTCCGGCCCCCTGCTTCTGCATGGAGCCATCAAAGTAGAGGGTCCAGTGAGGCTCGGTGAAGGTTGGAGCTTGATGCTCTGTCTTCTGCTCGTTGGGGCCCCCAGGGTTTGATGGAGAGGGAGTCCATTCCGCCACGAAATCTGCCAACGCTTGACTCTTGATTGCTTGCCTCGGAATGAATTCGAGATTGAATTCAGCCAATTCTGCTGCCCACTTTGCAATATTCCCAGTTGAATTGGGATTATGCAAGATCGCTCGAAGTGGATAGGAGGTCACCACCGAGACTTTGTGAGCTTGGAAGTAGTGTCGGAGCTTCCTGGAGGCAATAAGAACTGCATAAAGCAGCTTATGCACCTCTAGATATCGAGTATTGGCATCATGTAATACTTCACCGATGAAGTATATCGGGCATTGAATGGTATAGACCCTCCCGGAGGGGTCCGGGGTTTCCTCTTCATTGATCCGGACCCTGTCGGCGGAGTCCAGATTCTCTTCGGGGACTTCCGGGTTCTGGCTGGAGGAACCCGGGGCTTCTTCAGAAATGACCTGGACCCTCTCAGAGGGGTCTGGGTCTTCTGAAGTGACTTCTTGTGGATTTGAGTCTGGGAGCTGGGACCCAGACTCACTTTCAGGAACCTCCGGACCCTCCCGAAGGGGTCTGGATTCCTGAGTATGGGGTAGTTCCGGTCTCTCCGCAACCAGAACCATACTGACGACTTCGTCAGTAGCTGAAATGTAAAGCAACAAAGGCTCACCAGGGTTCGGAGCTACCAGAATTGGTAGGGTGGTGAGGAACTGTTTCAGCTCCTGGAATGCCTTCTCTGCTTCTTCGGACCATTGGAATGGTCCGGACTTCCTCAACAACTTGAAGAAGGGAAGTGCCCGTTCCGCCAGTCTTGATATGAACCGGCTGAGGGCCGCTAGACACCCAGTTAACTTTTGGACGTCTTTGATGCGGGTTGGTGGCTGCATGTCTTCAATGGCTTTTATCTTCACCGGATTAGCCTCTATGCCCCGGTGACTTACCAGGAAACCAAGAAGTTTTCCGGAGCTAACCCCGAAGACACACTTGTCTGGGTTTAGCTTCGTGCGGGTGGCCCGCAGCTTGTCAAAGACAGCCTGCAAGGTGTCCAAGAGGGACTCCTTGTTCTTGACCTTGACCACGATGTCATCGACGTACACTTCCACTATGTCTCTGATGAGTTCTTCAAAGGTTTTGTACATAGCTCGTACAAAAGTTGAAGCTGCATTCTTGAGACCAAATGGCATGGCTGTGTAACAATACAATCCATCTACTGTGGTGAATGAAGTATGCTCTTCATCCTCCCTAGACATCCTGATTTGATGATACCCAGAATATGCGTCTAGGAAACACAGTAACTCACACCCGGAGGTGGAATCAACTATCTGATCTATTCTAGGTAGTGGGAATGGATCTTTTGGACATGCCTTATTCAGTGTGGTGTAGTCGATGCACATCCGAAGCTTCCCGCTGGCCTTGGGCACAACGACTGGGTTCGCCAGCCATTTTGGATGGAAGACTTCTCGGATGAATCCTGCTTCGAGCAACTTCTTCACTTCTTGTCGGATGAAGTCCTGCCGCTCTACGGATTGCTTCCGAGGCTTCTGATGCACCGGCCGAGCATCGGGGTAAATCTTCAGATTGTGCTCGATCACTTCCCTGGGGATCCCAGGCATTTGTGACGGTTGCCAGGCAAACACGTCAACATTAACCCGGAGGAAAGTGATGAGCGCGAGTTCCTATTTGTCTTTCAACCCTCTCGATATACGGGTGGTTTGAGCGGCATCGGAGCCAATTTGGACGACTTTGATGGGAATGTCGGTGTCGCCGCTTGGCTGCACACGGGGTGCAGAGGTTGAGCCTCGTTGACGAATGCTCGGGGGTTTCGGAGCTTGCTCCTGTCTGGAGTCCTCCTCTTGCGCCGTGGTGAGTGCATGGAGCTCCTCCAGAGCAGTTACTCCGGCGGTGCGATCTCCGCGGATCCGGAGAACGGCTACTGGTGTTGGCATCTTCAACACCAGGTATCCATAATGAGCAGCTGCCATAAATTTGTATAGGGCAGGTCTACCCAAGATGGCGTTGAATGGTAAGCTGATCTGAGCGACGTCGAAGACCAACTTCTCGGTGCGATACTTCTCCCGTGTCCCGAAGGTAACGGGGAGAGTTATAGCTCCGAGTGGGGTAATGGCCCCCGGACCTACTCCAGAGAAAGGTCGAGAGGGCTGGAGATCCGAAGGTCGGAGCTGGAGCTTGGTAAAAGCTTCAAAGCTTATGAGGTTCAGCCCCGAACCTCCGTCCACCATAACATGATAGAGCTGGATGTTATTGATGGTGGGAGATACCATCAAAGGTAACTGTCCAGCTCCGACCATGCTTCGAGGACAGTCTGAAGCATCAAAAGTGATGGATGTGTCCATCCACTTTCGATGTGGCTCCGGTCTAGCTGTAGGAGCTACAGCGGCCATATCCCGCCGCATAGTCTTGATGACGCGACGGGAGGTGATGTCCCATGATCCACCAAAAATGGTGTTCATGGTTTTCCGACGCTCGTTGTCAGAGACGTTAGAGTCATCATCGACGGAGGTGTAGACGGCCTTCAGGACCTTTTTGGGATCCTGAACCTTAACTCCTCTTCAGCCGGAGCTTCGTCGACCTTCTGTTTTCCTTCCCTCTGTCGGAAAGGGGACCCTTCCCGGCGCTTGCTGTAGCGCTCGGCAAGGTTTTGGACCTCTCGGCAGTCTTTCAAACCGTGGCTGCCCGTTTTGTGAATGGGACACCACACTTTGGGTTTACCACCGTCTTCGGAAGACGGTCGAGGTTGCTTCTCGGGGCGTGGCCCCCGGCCACCAGGAGTTGCAGCAGCTGCAACGTTGGATGTGCTGGTCGATGGCTTCTTCTTGCCGTTGGTCTTCTTTTTCTTCTTGCCACCCCCGAAGGTAGTGGCTTCTTCTTTGGAGGATTTCTTGTGATCCTCCGAGGCTGGTTTGGAGTGCATTTCACGGCCCTCCGCAGCTCTGGCACATTTGTCTGCCAGGCTGAAGAGTTCCGTGACACTAGTGATCTCTTTGATCGCCAGCATCTCCAACATCTTCTTGTCCCGTACGCCCTGTCTGAATGCCACAATGACAGAAGCGCTTGAGATAGAAGGGATTGTGTTGCGTACCTGAGAGAACCTCAGGATGAAGGACCGCAAAGATTCTCCCTCTTTTTTCACGACTGCAAAAAGGTCTAGTTCAATGCCTGGTTGGGTGTATGAACTCCCGAAGTTGGCAGTGAACTGACGGCACAGCTCCTCCCAACTGTTGATAGAGTTGGTTGGAAGGCTCATAAACCAGGACCTGGCGGTCCTGGTTAAGGCCACTGGAAAGTAATTGGCCATTACAGCCTCGTTTCCTCCAGCTGCCAAGATTGCAGTGGAGTATACCTGAAGGAATTCAGCGGGGTTGACAGTCCCGTCGAATTTTTCCGGCAGGTGTGGCCGGAACTTCTGTGGCCATCTAACCATGAGCAGGTGCATGGCTAGGGCTGAACAGCCTCCTCCTACTCCTTCCAGAGTAGAAAGGTCCATAGTCATATATATCTCTATGCGATTGAGGCTGCATGAGTGAGAGGATTATTAGAATGGTGTCACGACGCCGTGGTGCGCTACGATGGAGAAACGAGGGCACCCTGGATGATGTGGCTAAGCAAGTCGTGTTCAAAACTATCTTAACGCGACATCTGGATCTGTAATATCCTGAACACTTTAAAAAAAAATTAGATGTTCCCGCCACGAATACAACGGGTTGACTAAATTTTGACTTCTTAAAGTTTTGTTCCGATGGACGATCGGAGACCGTAGATACATAGAGCTCGTCGAGAAAATTTCATTTTAATATTCATACGCTTGATTCGGAGAAGGGATGAGTTGATTGCGGATTTGTTTATTATAGATCATTAGATGTAAAACTAGGTTATACAGGTAATATTTAAAAAAGAAACCCTATACCTCTCTCCCAGCGCCGCCATACCTCCCCGTAATTTTCTTTTCCCCATCTCTGTTGCTTGCCATGGAGAAGTAGCTCCTGCTACTGCTCTCCGTCGAAGAGGTGGAGCTGCTGCCTTGCCGGGGAAAGGGAGCCGCTTTGCTGGTCGTCTGCTTGCCGACTTGCTGCTGCCTGATTCCGCCGGCTGCCACTGCGAATCTGCTATTGCCCTTGCCGTAAGTTTTTTCCCCTCTGCATGTTGATTGTCTTGCCGTATGTTTTTTCCCCTCATATAGCTGCGTCTGTCTCTGTTTTGTGCTTCTGATCCTGCAGCCCTGCCGGGTAAAAGAAAATAAAATAAAATCATGTGATACTTAACATTAGCATGCCGGTTTCTCTGCCCCTGTTTGCAAGTATCGTGAGTTGCTCCGCCTGCTTGCTTGCTTTCTTGCCGCTGTTTGCTTGTTTAAGTCTGATTGCTTCTTGCTGCTTGAAGGATGCTGCGGTGCTGCAGTAGGAGCAGCAAATGCTAAAGGAAAAAATATGTTGATTTATAATTCAAGCACGTCTTATCAAGAGTAATCTATAACTAAATCGTAGAATTTTAGTACAGTTGCATAAGTCAGATTAAATCACAGTTTAGATTGAGGTGAATTATTAGAAAAAATATTTGTTTTATATATTTTCATAAAGTATTCATTTACATTAATCGGTTAAGTAAATGAAAGAATTTATATTTATAGGCTTTGAGGCTTCCGGTGTAGAAAGGACATCTACGGATTCTCGTCGAGGTTAAGACAAGTGCATGATGAGTTGTTTTATGATATGTGTGATTTGCTCATTATTAATTTCCCTCGTATCGTTGATTCGTTATTTGAGTTTTCAAGATTCAATTGCTTTATGATTCTTTCATTGAACTTCAAGATTCAAGTTGTTCATTGAATCATCATTCAAGTACCGGTTAAGTCCGGAGTGGTTCTTATATATATATTCAAGTTCCTGTGAGTAAGTGTTGGCCCTACTTGCTCGGCTTTACCGGTAAATGCTAAGGAGGATTCAAGTGTCTTTCTTTTCAGATGGAAACTACTATTTCATTGTTCATTATTTCAAGTTCACGTATCGCTATGTTCCATTCAATCGACTCTAATGTTCTTCAAGCTCTAAGAGTACTTGCTGAGTATTTTTACTCACTCTTGTGTTTGTTTGGTTTTTTAGGTACCTGTTGATCAAGCATGCATTGGGAAGAGGGTAGCATCTGCACTTGAGCACGCAAACCATATAATAAGTTTAGTTTATTAAAATTCTTAGTTAATTACATACTTTTGTGTCGTTGAGAATGCGGTGTGGTTATTTGAGTCTTTAATTTACTGGTGCGAATGAATATGAGTTTAGTAGTGTTGCTATATAATATTATGCATATTATTGTGTTCTGTTGCCCGCGGATGATAGAGTTTTCAAAGGAGACTCTGCAAAAAATTTTAATATTTTTCTTACTTAGTGGTAGTTCTTAAATGTTTTTAGTAGCGTACAGGGTGTTCATACCTGGGGCGTTACAGTTGGTACTCAGAGCCTAGGTTTTATAGTTTACTTATAGATTCTAATGACTAGCAAGAAAAAAAAAAATTTGATCTAAAATTGACACACTTATGCACAATAGGATGGGTTCATGGGCATACCTTCCGTTCTTACTTTCATTGCATTTTTTCTTGTGTTTATTTTTGTTATGATGATATATTATTTAATTATACTTTTCATGTACTTTAGAATTATGCCACCGAGACGGAGTGCACGTGTTGCTGCACGTGGAAGAGGTCGCGGTAGAGGTCGTGGTGGTGGTGGTCGCGGTAGAGGTGATGCTAACTAGGAGGATGATAACGAACAAGTAAACCAAGTAAACAAAGAGGTAGAAGGGGGAGGAACACTCAGTGGCTATTGAAGCTCCTATCGCTCAGGGTGGCAATGTCGTGGTCCAGAAAATGATGTTCACTGTGTAGATGTCTATGCGTTTGGACACCTTTGACGGTTCTGGAACACCTACTGATGGCGCTGATTGGCTACAAAAGATGGAGAAGGTCATGACTGCTTGTAGTATGGCAGAGGAGGAGATTATCTTATTCATTCCTTACCAGTTGACAGGTCAAGCTGGTATTTGGTGGGTAGGAGTATGTGACGCTTGGACTCCTGCTCGTGGTGCTATCACTTGGGAGGTATTCTTGGCACAGTTTAGGGCTAAATATTATTCATATTCCTTCAAAGACAAGATGAATGATGAGCTGAACCATATCCAACATGGGGACAAAACGGTGGATGAGTATGAGCAAGAATTCAGCAACATCGTTGCTTTGTGCCTAGTGTTGCAAGCAATGAGCGTGAGAAATCTAGGAAGTTTTTCATGGGACTTAACGCTCGGTACATAGAGGTGATAGGTAGGAACCCTCCCACTACATACATCACAGCAGTTGAGGAGGCTAGAGGTATGGAGACTCAGTTTCAACTTAGAGCCCTGCAGAAGAAACATAATGAGAATGAGAGTAATGGTGGAAATGATCATAAGAGGGTTCATCATGAGGGCGGAGAGTCCTCTCAACATACCTCTTTCAAGAAGCCTAAGACCAACAACTCCTCTCAACAACCTTTCAAAACCAAACAGTCAGGTGCTCAATCTTCCACGGGGCAGCACACTACGGGTGCTTCGTTTATGCGTCCTGTTCCAGGGACGGGTTTGATTTGTTTCAAGTGTGGGAAGCCTCATTGTGCTTCAGGGTGTGGTTTTTCTGGAACCTGCCATCTCTGTGGGAGAGAGGGACATGTGGCTCTAGTTTGCAAGAAAAATCCAGATTCTATTATCAAGTGGCAAAGGGCAAATTCTTCCTCACCAGGACCCATTTCTATGGCTAGCTCTAGGGGTTCAGTTCCGAGAGTTAATGCTCCTCGCGGCACCATTCAGATGATGACTGGTCTGTCAGCTCTGCATTACCAGTTCCCTCAGCAGCCTTTTCCTCCATCAGGCTACTACTGGCCCGCGCCTCAGCTTCCTGCTCCACATGTCCCAATACAGCAGCCTACTCCTCCAGCTCAGTCTCCTCAGCATGTTGTAGGCGGGTCTTCTTCCGCTCCTGCTGGAGTCTACACCATGCCAACACAATCCTCTTTGGGTCGCCCAGATGTGGTTTCAGGTACTGTCAATGTTGACTCTCATGATGCTCATGTTTTTTTTTTATTCGGGTGCTAGCTTTTCATTCATTCCACCTGATTTTGTAAGAAAGACAAATATCTCTAGTCAAGATATATCTCAGCCAGTTCATGTCAGTTCTCCCGGGGGCTTGGTTTCTAGTTATGTCGTGTGTCTTGGGTGCACTATTTCTATAGGAGATGACGAATTTGTAGCTAATCTAATGGTGATTCCACTACCGGTTTTTGATGTTATCCTGGGCATGGATTGGCTATACTGCTATCGAGCTATTATATCTTGTTTTGGAAAAACGTTATGTTAGAGGCACCATCTGGGAAAATTATCACTTTTCTAGCGGATGCACCTCTTCGCTCTTTATCTGTGATGGCAAATCTTTTTCCTGGTCATTATCCTGTAAAGACAGGCTTCTATGGAGCCTTGTTTGAAAGAAGACAAGGGCATTGGTGCTTGAGGATATTCCAGTACTACGAGACTATCCCATGTCTTCCCTGATGAGTTGCAAGGAATGCCACCTAAGCGAGAAGTGGAGTTTCGCATTGATCTTATACCTGGTACCCGCCCTGTAACCATAGCTCCCTACCGAATATCTCATCCTTTTCAAGA
Organism: Tuctoria greenei; assembly: GCA_036927565.1. NCBI lineage: Eukaryota > Viridiplantae > Streptophyta > Magnoliopsida > Poales > Poaceae > Tuctoria > Tuctoria greenei. The sequence goes on along the minus strand of JAYESD010000005.1, from coordinate 152,456,222 downwards.
GGAGTTGAATAAGAAGTTGGATGATCTATTGGCTAAGAAGTTGATACGCTGTAGTGTTTCACCTTGGCGAGCTCCAGTATTGTTCACTAAGAAGAAAGATGGAAGTTGGCGTATGTGTGTGGATTATCGTGGTTTAAATGTTGTGACGATTAAGAACAAGTATCAATTACCTCACATTGATGTGTTATTTGATCGATTAATAAGAGCCAAAGTCTTTTCCAAAATCGAACTTCAATCTCGCTATAATCATATTCCTGTTTGAGAGGAGGATATTGAGAAGACAACTTTTTCCACCATGTATGGTCATTATGAGTTCAGTGTTATGTCTTTAACCTCACTAATGCACCTGCATACTTTATGGAGACGATGAATAATATGCTTCATGGATTGGAGGAGTTTGTAGTGGTCTTTATTGATGATATACTCGTCTTCTCCAAATCCGAAGCAGAACTTGAGAAACATTTGAGGAGAGTTCTTGGGACTCTAAGGACTCATAAATTCTATGCAAAATTGAAGAAGTGTGAATTTCGGCTCACGGAAGTAAGCTTCCTAGGTCATGTAATTAATCAACATGGCATCTCGGTTGATCCAAGCAATGTTTCTATAATAGTTGAATGGGAAAGACCAACCAATGTCAAGGAGGTTAGGAGTTTCTTGGGTATGGCTGGTTATTACCGTCGCTTTGTAAAGGATTTCTCTCACATTGCTACGCCTATGACACAACTTACTCAAAAGAATGGCAAGTTCTTGTGGACTCAAGAATGTGAGCGTTGTTATTGAAGGAGAAGTTGATTACTGCTCCTATCCTTGCCCTTCCTGAGACTGGTAGACGTTTCATCGTCTATTCAGATGCCTCTCGCGTGGGACTTGGTTGTGTACTTATGCAAGAAGGAAAAGTGATTGCTTATGCCTCAAGATAGCTAAAGATGCATGAACAAAATTATCCCACCCATGATCTAGAGCTTGCTTCTGTAGTTTTCGCGTTGAAAATATGGAGACATTATTTATATGGGGAGTCATGTGACATTTTCACTGATCATAAGAGTCTGAAGTATATATTCACTCAGAAGGACTTAAATTTGAGGCAACGGAGATGGTTGGAGTTGATAAAGGACTACGACATGAATATCCAATACATACCTGGTAAAGCAAATGTGGTGGCTGATGCATTAAGTCGTAGAGCTATTCCACCTACTATGAATTCATTAATAGCTGATTTTGAGCGGATGGATATTTCTTATTGCTATTCTGGAGTTGCGGAGGTAGAGACTCAACTAATCATATCGTCAGGTACCCCAAAATGAGTCTTAGAGGCACAACGACAATATCGCTTGTTGCTAGATGTTAAGAAATGAATTCGAGAAGGAAAGGTACGAGATTTCACTTTGGACACGGTTGGGGCTGTTTGGTTTCGTGGTCGCTTATGTGTGCCACAAAGATCTCAAGTTAAAGAAGATATTCTCAAGGAGGCACATTGTGTTCGTTATACCGTACATCCTGGAGAGAATAAGATGTACCATGACTTGAAGAAAATCTATTGGTGGAAGAGAATGAAGGTGGATGTAGCAAAGTATGTGGCTTCATGTGGGGTTTGCCAAAGAGTGAAGGCTGAGCATAAGAGTGTCGCTGGGAAATTATAGCCTCTCGAGGTTCCCGTGTGGCCATGGGAGGATATCACTATGAATTTTGTTGTTGGCTTAACACGTTCTCCAAGAGGACGAGATACTATTTGGGTCGTAGTTGATCGTCTTAGTAAGGTATATCATTTTACTCCTATTCGGTCATCTAGTTCAGTGAGCGATTTGGTGCCCATTTATATGAGAGAAGTAGTGCGACTGCATATTGTACCCCGCACCATTGTTTCAGAAAGGGATGCTAAGTTTGTCTCTAAGCTGTGCGAGAGCTTACAATTAGCGTTGGGCAAAACACTAAGGATGAGCACCGCATTCCACCCTCAGACTGATGGACAGTCAGAGTGTACGATTCAAACCCTGGAAGATATGCTCAGATCATGCGTACTATCTTGGCAAGGAAGTTGAGAGGATCACTTATCTCTTGTGGAGTTCTCTTATAATAACAGCTATCATTCTAGCATTGGATGTGCACCATATGAGGCTCTTTATAGAAGGAAGTGTAGGTCGCCCCTTTGTTTGGACGCAGTTGGTGAGAAAGTTGTTTTGGGTCCAGATTGGGTTCAACAATCGACTCAGCGAGTTATTGAAATTCGAGAACACATCCTGACAGCACAAAGTAGGCAGAAGAGCTATGCTGACATTAGAAGACGAGACTTGGAGTTTCAAGAAGGTGATGAGGTTCTTCTAAAGGTGTCGCCTACCAAGGGTGTTGTGAGATTTGGTACTAAGGAAAAGCTTAGTCCAGGATATATTGGACCTTTTGTTATCAAGCAACGAGTGGGAAAATTAGCATATCAATTAGAGTTGCCAAAGTCAATGAGAGGGGTTCACAATGCATTTCATGTCTCAATGCTGAGGAAGTATCTGAGGGATCCAGAGCATCACGTAGTCGTAGAGCCAGCGACTATTGAGCAAGATCTATCAGTTGTGTCTCATCCATTAAGGATTTTTGAGGCATCTGAGAGGGTGCTTAGACACATTGAGAATAAGATCAAGCATGCATTGGGAAGAGGGTAGCATCTGCACTTGAGCACGCAAACCATTTAATAAGTTTAGTTTATTAAAATTCTTAGTTAATTACATACTTTTGTGTCGTTGAGAATGTGGTGTGGTTATCTGAGTCTTTAATTTACTTGTGAGAATGAATATGAGTTTAGTAGTGTTGCTATATAATGTTATGCATATTATTGTCTTCTGTTGCCCGCGGATGATAGAGTTTTCAAAGGAGACTTTGCCGAAATTTTTAATATTTTTCTTACTTAGTGGTAGTGTTTAAATGTTTTTAGAAGCGTCCAAGGTGTTCATACCTAGGGCGTTACAGGAACATCTCTAAATTTTTACTACAACTGCATGACAAGGCAGGAGCGATATATATTGTGACATCAGCATTAACTTGGTATATCAATGTGCAGCTCCTACTTCCATTTTTCAAAATACACGCACTGAGAAAAAACTATGCTAGACCAGTTGTTTGCATCATTGTATCTGTAGCAAATATTGAAGGGGCAACATAGAAAATAAAATATGGGCACATAAACACTATCAAGGAATATGCCTATCAAACATCGCAAAATCGCATTGCTTCATAGTATCTTGTAGTGAGAATAATGCAACACACATCCGTAGATTCATTTCTTTGCACAATACATATATATCTATGGTGCAAGCATGCAATCATCTATCATCAACCATTGGATGTCTATCCTAGGGTGGGTATGTTTTTTCACTTAACTCCCTCCACCACATGAAGGGAGTTAAGTGAAAAAATGCAACCACCCTAGGATGGACATCCAATGGTTGGGAGTGGATGATTGCATGCTTGCACCATAGATGACATTGCATACTAGTCATTCCCATCTATATGAATGATGTTTTATAGATTTTCCAATGTTTACAATGCAACGTCTTGATATATTTAAAGATACAAAGCCCAAGAAATGAAGTTAGACCACTAGACTTGTAATTGTTATTGAAAAGTACATTGACAAGGGACTGGCCATATTATTTAGAAGCTGGATAGAATGAATGAAACTACTGTTTGTTGGGGACATTCCCTGAGTCACCAAGTCCATATATGTCACTGATAAACAGGTCATTCACTTCAAACCCATCAATAAATTTGTTGGTCGAACTAGGGTCATTGAGATACATATGTATGGCACTCTGCGATGAAGACGCAATCTCCACGGGATGTTGTGGTTGAGAGATTGGCTCACCAAACTGGTACTGTGAGGAAGAAGCGATGTCCATGGGAGGTTGTGTCTCAGAACATGTCTCGCAAAACAGGTAGTGCAACAAGGCTGTATCTATGTCCATGGGAACTTTTGGCTGTGAGTTTGGCTTAACTTGGATTAAGGACTAGAGAATCTTCTCTCTACAGCCTAAACTCCTCTAAACCTATGGAGAATAAAGGATACAATAGAATGAATACTCAACTGGTGTGTGTTTGTGTGTGAAGTGAGGTTAGGAGGTCCTATTTATAGGTGGAGAAGGGTTGGTTCCCGCCACCAAAAGCATGCGAATCAGTCATCATCATCTTCAGGAACCCGGGAGGAGCCAACACGTGTTGATTTACCGAGTTTGGCACCAGGACCTAGTTGGTCGACTAGGGAGGTTAGCCGACCTGGTCAGGGCTCTGTTGTGGATGTGTTTTCTCCAGGTCCCTGACAGGCGGGTCCCCTTTACTGATATAGGTCATACAGTGTTGGATGGCCTCAGATAATTCTATTTGTGGGCCATTTGATCCATGTGGTGCCATATGTCGGTGCTTCATTTGCTGGGATGATATTTTATAGGATTGCTCCCCCTCTTTTAACTCAATTCCTGCATAAATTGCCTGCATGCACTATTTGTCCAAGGATAAGTGGAAATAGGTTAAATGGAAAGGTGATGTGTGCGAGAAATGATATTTCACCCACATAACTGAATTATATTGACGGTTGAAATTAGTATATAACAGCCGTCAACAAACTCCCCATGCTTATCCCTTGCTCGTCCCGAGCAAAGTCAAGACTTTAGGTTGATGATCAGGAGATGCTACAATATTCTATTTTTCAAAAGTACCATGTGCACAGCAAAATACTGTAGGATCGAAGAGCATGTGAAAAGCTACAGGGGGTGAATGGTAGATTTAAAAAATCTTACACAGCGGAAACAATTAAACCCCAAACCCGTTCGGCAGAAAAACGATCTGTTAAATAAATCGTGTGTGAGACTACTCTAAACGTGTTTCACCGTGATAAAAGTGATAGATATCAGAGAGAATCAAGTCACGAAGACAACACAAATGGAATCACTCAAATTCGTCGAGAAAAACTCAAGTTATGAGCAAAAGATCAACCAATGGTCAATCTGTCCTACCCGAGAAAAAACAGTTCTGGAATGTTGCAAAGAAACTCATGTAGATCATAGACCACAAATCCAATGACCGTGAAATTTTGATATATGATAGATAATCGAGTTGTGAAGACAATCCAAAAAGAATAACATCAATTGGATCTGTAAAACTCGAGTTATGATAAAACCACCGACGAAAGGTAGTGCTGTCCAGAAACTTGACGAGTAAAACTTGTCTGGAACAAGTCGGACGAACAAGGCACAAAAGTTCCTTCAAACTATGAATTTTATTCAATATAACACAAGAGTAACAGCCCCAAAGTCGTGTACCACGAGCTCTGGGCTCCCTTATTTATATAACCAGCCCTTAATCCAACCCAATATCAACTAGGACTCCAATCCTACTCAGATCACGAATCCTAACTTTCCATAACTGCTCAAGATTCTTCTATACGCAGATAGAAGCAATCTTAAGACTTCCAAACACCTTAGGAGCGTATCCCACATTCCTAAACAACTCAAATTCATGACACACACGGAATCCTAATATAACCAACTCGATACTTTCCATACCGAGCCATAACCGACTTCGCTGCAGCCAAAGTCATCAACCGATACGATCCGATCCTTCCAACCAGATCTTTCCTTCTTTATCCCATCTTCGGAACCTTGTTGCCACGTCATGCACCGCATGCATACGTGCGAACACCTTTCTTCGATGTTCAGTAACCTTCATATGCACCGCCCTTGATTCAATCATCCTGCGTGACCTCCTGATCAGCTCAACCACAGTTCCTCCCGAACTTGGTTGTTGGAACCTCATCTCCTCCCTGAGAATAGTCCAATGGATCCTGTCACCAGCCATGACTTGAACTCAAGCAACACCTGCATATGAATAAACAACCAATCCATACGAGCCCAAGTCCTCGACTTGACTCAAGTTAGTTTCGAACACAACACCTTACGTGAGAACATCACATAAGCATGTTGCAAAACCACAGTAACACGATATTATCCATATCAACCAAAATGCACCAAAAACTTAGCAAATGAATACTAAGAAATCTTTTCAACAATGTAAAGTAAGTACGAAACATTGCAAATGAAAAGCAGAAGCACTGCGGTCAAGTTCTGGACCTTTCCAAAGCAACCTGGAGCTTGAGCCGGAGCTAACAAAAGCTAGTAGAACCTAGCGCCGGAGCTTACCAAAACTAGTACAATGAAGCACCTGCCGGAGCTTACCAAAACTAGTAGATCCTAGCACCGGAGCTTACCAAAAACTAGTCAAAACTAGTCAACCCAAAACCGGAGCTAGACAAAGTACGTCGGAGCTTAGCAAAAGCATGCCGGAGCTATCAAATATATGCCGGAGCTATCAAATAAATGCCGGAGCTAATAAGGACATGACGGAGCTAAAGATAAAACTCACGGGAGCTAACCAAAGCTAGTCGGACCTTACCAAGAAGCCGAACCTAGCATCTAACATAGCCGGAGCTACCCAAAACAAGTCAGACCTATGGTCGGACGTTGCTATAGCTCAAAGCTAGAGTCGGACCTTGATAAAAAGGTGTTTTGGTGATATTTAAAACTTTTATCATCAAAGCCAAGTGTATTCACTACAAGCCAATGTATTCAGCACACATAGGTCTTACAATCTCCCCCTTGATGAATGCATTGGCAACACCATTTAAAATCCGAACATTGGCTTATTCACATAAAAGTTTTGAAGACAATTTCTCCCCCTTTGTAAATCAAAAGTAAAATGAGAAGAAAATTATCCCATATTATCTCTCCCCCTTTATTATCTCTCCTTATGCACATATTATCTTTCTCTTCATGCTTATCTCTCCCCCTTTGACAATGTATTCAGCAAGTCATGAGCATATACAAATTATCTCTCCCTCTTTAGTTGTTATGAGCATATTATAACATATACATATAAACAAAGCTCATCCAAGTCATACTATCAAGTAACTTACACTGTCACATCAATGAGATACATAAAGTAGTGTAAGCCATGCTAGAGATCAAATGTAATTTTCAATTTAGGCAAGTCATGATCTCACAAACTTAACTATTTCAAAACCTGAAAGCATGACACTAGTTGCTGCATTTTATTATTTTTCAAAGCATCAATTTAAATCATGTGATATTTGCAAGAGATTATATGTGCATCTGCCTTATTCTAACCAACCAAGCCAAGCCTATGTCATTTGACAATCAGAAGCTTAAGGACATGGTTTTAGTCATACACAACTTCTTCCAAGTTCATATCTAAGTGCAATGACAAGCCATCTCAAAAGAAGAAGTGTGATTCATGCAAATTCTCTTGATCTTTTCTCAATTTATATTTGTTCATAAAAACTCAACATGTGAGTTGATTATTTGATTAATTCTTAATGATTAAAAGCACTTGTGAACATGTAACAAGTTCAAAACAGCAAGAAAGTTCAACCATGACCAGATTTAGTGTAATTAATTATTCCAATTACTAGACATGGCAAAAACTACAAAATGTATAACACGAGTAATGTAGTAAGAACTTTCAGCATGTAAAAGGAATCACATAGTCATATATGTATGAAATACTATGCTCATATTATTTTAATTTCAGATTCACACATAGACTTCCCAAGTTTCAAAAACTCCCCCTCAATTTAAGCCATGAGGATGCATAACCCCTATTTCACTACGAATGTAACAAAAACGAGTGAAATCCAAAGGTTTTGTAAAAATGTCAGCCAATTGTTGTTGGATATCTACATGGTGAAGCACAATGTTTCCTTTTTCAACGTTATCACGGAGAAAGTGATACCTAATGTCAATGTACTTAGTTCTATAATTTTGCACGGGGTTTTTGGCAATGCAAATAGCACTAGTGTTATCACAAAACAGTGGAACACTATCTAGATCAACCCCGTAGTCCTTAAGTGTTTGAACAATCCAAAGAGTTTGTGAGCAAGCACTAGCAGCAGCTACATATTCAGATTCGGCTGTGGATTGTGCAACTGAATTTTGTTTTCTAGAGGACCAAACAACAAGAGAATTACCAAGAAAATGACAAGCACCAGAAGTACTTTTCCTATCAATCCTACAACCCCCAAAATCAGCATCCGAAAAAGCTTTCAAAGTAACGGTTGAGAAAGAAAGAAGAAAAATGCCAAATTCTTGAGTTCCATGTAAGTACTTGAGAATCCTTTTGACGGCTTGACGATGTGAAACATGTGGGGATGCTTGAAACCGTGCACAAAGACATACGCTGAATTGTATAGCCGGTCATGATGACGTGAGGTACAAAAGTGATCCGATCATGCTTCTATATTCTTTTTGATCCACGAATTCACCTTCTTCATCAAGTTCAAGTGTTGTTGCTGTTCCCATTGGTGTCCGAAGAGGCTTGCTTTTGTCCATGTTGAAGCGCCTTAGGAGGTCTTTGGTATACTTCGTTTGATGCACAAAGGTACCCTCCTTGGTTTGCTTGATTTGCAGCCCCAAAAAGTAAGTGAGTTCACCCATCTTACTCATTTCAAATTCGGAACTCATCATTGCTGAAAACTTGGACACAAGATCATGAGAAGCACAACCAAAGATAATATCATCCACATACACTTGAACGAATAATGAGTCATTGCCATGCTTAAGCACAAAAAGAGTTTTATCAATCTTGCCCATGGTAAACCCCTTTTCAAGTAAGAATGTTTTTAACCTATCATACCATGCTCTAGGTGCTTGTTTGAGACCGTATAAGGCTTTGGACAGTTTGTAAACATGATTAGGAAAATCTGGATTTTCAAAACCCGGTGGTTGTTTGACATAAACCTCCTCATCTATGTAGCCATTAAGAAAAGCACTTTTAACATCCATTTTATATAGCTTAAAACTTTTAGATGCTGCAAAAGCTAACAAAATTCTTATGGCTTCTAATCTAGCGACAGGAGCAAAAGTTTCATCAAAATCTAGACCTTCAACTTGAGTGAAACCTTGAGCAACCAACCTAGCCTTATTCCTAACCACAACCCCATCCTTACTTTGTTTATTTTTATATACCCATTTAGTTCGAATTAAAGTGTGACCTTGAGGTGGAGGTACAAGTTTCCAAACATTATTTCTTTCAAAATTTTCTAACTCTTCTTGCATGGCAATAATCCAAGATTCATTAGTGAGTGCGTGTGATATATCTTTGGGTTCAAAAGAAGCAACAAAAGCAGAATGAGCATGAGAGTTTGGATCGCAAAACCTGGACCGTGTGACTCGTTCGTGCAAGCTTCCAATCATCTGTTGTGGGGGATGATCTTTGTAAAAACGTAGGGGAACAGATGTCTCACAAGCTTCTTCTTCATTAGGTTCATCATAGATTGATGAGCTTGTGACTTGTGGACAATCAGGACCAGCATAGGTGATAGCCGGAGCTTGTCCAATGTCCGGAGCTGGACATGTGTCAACTTCGGAACTACCAGGCAGTATCACCGACTCTTCTTCATCTTCGAAAATACCCTCCCCCTGAGGATACGGATCTGGTCCTGCAACACCGGAGCTAGTACCTGGGCTAGCTTCATCAAAAGACACTTCACAAGTCTCCACAATTTTATTAGTGTCATGTAAAAGCACACGGTAGCCTCTAGTATGAGATGGATAACCAAGAAACATGCCATCAATGGATCTAGGTTCAAATTTATCAAGATTACCATGTTTCTTAACAAAGCATTTGCAACCAAAGACCCGAAAGTGTGTAACACTAGGCCTATGTCCAAACCGAAGCTCATATGGTGTTTTACCTAGCTTAGCACGCAAGAAAACACGATTTGAGACATAACAAGCGGTTGCTAACGCATCAGCCCAAAATTTCCTAGGAGTTTGATATTCATCATGCATAGTCCTAGCCATCTCAACTAAGGTTCTGTTCTTTCTTTCTACAACACCATTTTGTTGAGGTACATATGGTGAAGAAAATTGGTGATCTATTCTATTTTCAGCACAAAAGTGATCAAAAGATTGATTTTTAAATTCAGTTCCATTATCACTTCTAATTGCTTTTAATGATCTTGGGTGATCAATTGATAATCTAGGAAATAAAGTTCTAATGTGACTAAAAACTTCATTCTTAGATGCCATAATGTAAACCCAAAGTATCTAGAATAATCATCAACAATAACAAGAACATACCATTTACTTCCGAAGGATTGGACACGTGAAGGTCCTACGGTGTCAAGATGCAAAAGTTGACATGGTTCAGTTGTCATGATCACTGTGAGAGGATTGTGTGAACTTGCAACCATCTTAGCATGTCTACAAGAAGAGCACACAATTTCTTTGTCCCCTTTAAGCTTAGGCAGCCCACGTATGCAATCAAGAGCACTAACACGCGTTAGGTGATCAAAGCCTACGTGACCAAGTCTACGATGCCAAGAATATAAGTCCTTTGAATTATTAGCAACTAGACACCTATGCTTAGAGGAAGACATATCAAAATCAGCTTTAAAAACTCTTCCAAACCGAGACATGTTAGAAATAAGCTCACTATTTGAACTTACAACTTTGTAGCAGTTTTTATTGAAAATAATTTCCAGATTTTCATCTAGCAATTGTGAAACAGAATGCAAGTTGTATTTCAAATTTTTGACAAGTGCCACATCCTTCAAAGTGTAGTGATCATTTACTCTAACCAAACCCTTAGCAATTATAGGAGTTGAAGAATTATCGGCAAAAGTAACATTTTCTACACGTGACACAAAAGAGAGGGAGGAGAATCAATCTTTGTTACCAGTCATGTGGCGTGAGCAACCTGAATCCACAATCCAAATGTTCTCCTTCCTCAAACGTGTAACCTACATAGAAGCACAATACGTCGATGACTCAATAATGGGGTTAGTCAAAAGGCATTTAGGTATCCAGTACTGAGTCACACGACGTGCAGTAGGAAAACACGCAAAAGCTGAGATAAAACAGCAGGTTTATGAGTCGAAGTTTGAGGTTTTCTATTCTTAACTCTTTTAGCACAAAATCCAGTAGCTCCGAAGGTAAAAGCAGCAGTTCCAAAAGACAAGGCTGAAGCTCCGGAAGCAAAAGCTAAAGTTCCGAAGGAAACAACAGAAGGTCCGGGAGCTCTCGGAGCTATCGGAACTAGCGGAGCTGCTTTTGCGGATTTCTTACCAGAAGGTTCGGAAGCTACCTTTTCAAATTTCTGACTCACTAAAGCAGGTTGTGTTTTTCTAATTGCATGAAAGTTATAAGGTCCACAATTTTCCTTTCCTTTTTCTGTTGTTTAGCTAGTCTATAACAAAAATCTATGACATGACCACCTTTACCACAGAAGGTACAATGAAATTTAACTTTATGTTCATGTCTAGATGAGCAAGCAATATCTTTATTTGAAACCGAATGAGATAACACTCCTGCAGATTTGAAAACCACTCCTTTTTGTTTAGGAACTGTTTGAATCAAACCACTTCCTAATGACTTTACAATTTTAGGTGGATGTGCCTTAGCATGAGCATGAGAATCAAAAACTAAATCAGTTTTATCATTGCAAGACTTGGAAGAATTCAGCAGTAAGTTTAGGTTCTTATTCCCATTACAAAACCGATCTAATGTTCTATGCATGTCATCAAGTTTATTGGACAGATCAAGGCAATTTTCACATGAAGTTTTTCCTTTTTTTTGCAATTGGAACAAAATTTAACTTCATGAGAGCGTAAAGCATTGTTCAATATAGAAATTTCATTCATAGCATCCTGTAGTTTCTTATCAAGATCATCATAAGTAGAACAATGCAAATCAATTGTAGAACAGCCAGCATCTTTCAAGTTTTTTATCATTAAGTGCAGGAAGCTCTTTTTTCTTTTCAATTTCTAACTCAAGTTTATCAAGTGTGGAGGTGTGCGCACTTCTTAATGAGGACAATTGTTCATATATTAAATCACATGAGGAACATGCATCATCACTAGGAATCAAAGTTTTTAAACGGTTGATTTCAGATTCTAGTGATTCAATTTTAGCAGCACTATCCCTAAGCTTTTTGTCCTTTTTCTTAACAATAACAGTGGCACGAGAAATAGCATCACACATTTCTTCGCAAGTAGGACATACCTCTTCATTGTCGCTGTTGTGTTTTGCCTCCTCCATACTTGATCTTGACTTGCTCGCCATAAAGCACAAGTTTGCCAAATCATCTTCATCTTCATCACTTCCAATGTCCACGTCACTTGAACTGAACTCTTGAAGCGCGGTGATGAAACTGTTGATCATCTTGCGTCCTATGGTACCTTTCTTCTTCTTGTTGGAATTTCCAGAGGAGGTCCGGACCTTGCTTTGTTTTTCTTCCCGGATGGTCGGACCTGAAAGGTTATGGCATTCTGTACGAAAGTGTCCTGGTTTACCACATTCAAAACAGCGTTGAGGTCCGGAGCTTCCTCTCCTTCTAGTTCTCACATTTTGTAATGCTTTTGAGAATCTAGTAGAGATGAGTGCTAACTCCTCTTCTGGAAATTCTTCGATCTGCTCCAGAGTTAGTGAGGACAACAAAGCAAGAGTATTGCAAGATGATGATTGGCCGGAGCTAGACATGTCACGTTGTGAAACAAATGCAATAGACTTATTTGGGTTCTTACGTGCTAGGATGTCAATTTCATGAGTTTTTAGTTTAGAATAGAGTACATCTAATGGAAGAGAACTCATGACAGTAGATTCACGAATAGATGTGACTTTCATCTCCCAAATTGACATATCTAATGCACTTAGCAATTGCCTAGCATTTTCAGCATCTGAAAAATTAACATTGACACTACGCAAGTTGCTGAGAATTTTATTAAAGCGAGCAAAAAGGTCATCGATAGACTCACCTGGTTGCATCTCAAAACGCATATATTCCTTTTTGAACATATCTTGTTTTACCTCCTTGATTGTGTTGGAGCCTTCATGATAATCACAGGGTGCTTTCCACACATCGTATGCAGATCGGAGGTGTGCAACACGGTCGAAGTCGCTTTGAGTTAATCCTTGTTTGATCAAGTTCCGAGCCTTGTTGTTGTTGTCGACATCTCTCAGATTTGTAGCTGTAACTTGATCGTTTGATGGCTCTTCGTAAGGCTTGTATACCTTCTCCCATATTGCAAAGCCTTGTGCCTGGATGAAAGCCTCCATGCGTGCCTTCCAAACCTGAAAATCAATACCAGCGAAAACACAAGGTTTGGCGGAGTACTTCTCCATGATGATTAGTCAAAAACATGCGCAAATCACAAAGATTAGAGCACCGTGGCTCTGATACCAATTGTAGGATCGAAGAGAATGTGAAAAGCTACCAGAGGGGGGTGAATGGTAGATTTAAAAAATCTTACGCAGCGGAAACAATTAAACCCCAAACCCTTTCGGCAGAAAAACGATATGTTAAATAAATTGTGTGAGACTAATATAAACGTGTTTCACCATGACAAAAGTGATAGATATCAGAGAGAATCAAGTCACGAAGACAACACAAAAAGAATCACTCAAATTCGTCGAGAAAAACTCAAGTTATGATCAAAAGATCAACCAATGGTCAATCTGTCCTACCGGAGAAAAAACAGTTCTGAAATGTTGCAAAGAAACTCGTGTAGATTATAGACCACAAATCCAATGACCGTGAAATTTTGATATATGATATATAATCAAGTTTTAAAGACAACCCAAAAAGAATCACGTCAATTGGATCTGTAAAACTCGAGTTATGATAAAACCACCGACGAAAGGTAGTGCTGTCCAGAAACTCGACGAGTAAAACTTGTCTGGAACAAGTCGGACGAACAAGGCACAAAAGTTCCTTCAAACTATGAATTTTATTCAATAGAACACAAGAGGAACAGCCCCAAAGTCGTGCACCACGAGCTCTGGGCTCCCTTGTTTATATAACCAGCCCTTAGGCCAACCCAATATCAACTAGGACTCCAATCCTACTCAGATCACGAATCCTAACTTTCCATAACTGCTCAAGATTCTTCAATACGCAGATAGAAGCAATCTTAAGACTTCCAAACACCTTAGGAGCGTATCCCACATTCCTAAACAACTCAAATTCGTGACACACACGAAATCCTAACATAACCAACTCGATACTTTCCATACCGAGCCATAACCGACTTCGCCGCAGCCAAAGTCATCAACCGATACGATCCGATCCTTCCAACCTGATCTTTCCTTCCTTATACCATCTTCGGAACCATGTTGCCACGTCATGCACCGCATGCATACGTGCGAACACCTTCCTTCGACGTTCAGTAACCTTCATATGCACCGCCCTTGATTCAATCATCCTGCGTGACCTCCTGATCAGCTCAACCACAGTTCCTATCGAACTTGGTTGTTGGAACCTCATCTCCTCCCTGAGACTAGTCCAATGGATCCCGTCACCAGCCGTGACTTGAACTCAAGCAACACCTGCACATGAATAAACAACCAATCCATACGAGCCCAAGTCCTCGACTTGACTCAAGTTAGTTCCGAACACAACACCTTACGTGAGAACCTCACATAAGCATGTTGCAAAACCACAGTAGCACGATATTATCCATATAAACCAAAACGCACCAAAAACTTAGCAAATGAATACTAAGCAATCTTTCCAACAATGTAAAGCAAGTACAAAACATTGCAAATGAAAAGCAGAATCACTGCGGTCAAGTTCCGGACCTTGCCAGAGCAACCCGGAGTTTGAGTCGGAGCTAACAAAAGCTAGTAGAACCTAGTGCCGGAGCTTACCAAAACTAGTACAATGAAGCACCTGCTGGAGCTTACCAAAACTAGTAGATCCTAGCACCGGAGCTTACCAAAAACTAGTCAAAACTAGTCAACCCAAAACCGGAGCTAGACAAAGTACGTCGGAGCTTAGCAAAAGCATGCTGGAGCTATCAAATATATGCCGGAGCTATCAAAGACATGTCGGAGCTAATAAAGACATGTCAGAGCTAAAGATAAAACTCACGGGAGCTAAACAAAGCTAGTCGGACCTTACCAAGAAGCCGAACCTAGCATCTAACGTAGCCAGAGCTACCAAAACAAGTCGGACCTATGGTCGGACCTTGCTATAGCTCAGAGCTAGAGTCGGACCTTGATAAAAAGGTGTTTTGGTGATATTTAAAACTTTTATCATCAAAGCCAAGTGTATTCACTACAAGCCAATTTATTCAGCACACATAGGTCTTACAAATACTCTACCTAGTATTGCAAAAATAGGCATGATACTTCACCCATCTCAAGTCATTATGGGGCTTATGCCATCTCCTATTCATGGGTGGTTGAAAGATAGAACAGCAAAATGGAGCAATCATACCCTAGAGATCAAGTTCCACTCAATTTCTGGAGAGTTCAATTTAGATTTTAAGTACCGCAAATTGATTCTCTCAATCACTCCTTTGTGTGTAGTGGAAATATTTCCTCACCAAGGCATTTTCCCTAAACTCATCCTACCACTAAATAAGGCTTGTATGTGGAGCTTGGTAGGGAATGTAGTAGGCATATTTGCAACACATATTATTGTTAAGTCAAAAAAACAAGCCTTAGCATAAATCAATTCATAACTATTTGATTCAAGACTTGTGCATTTGTGATGGAGTGGAAGTGGATGTGGATATTTGAGATGACTCCTATTTATGTAGACTCTTCTACTTTGCAGGGATGAAACATGGCTACTTTTCTTCTTCTCTTTCTTTTTTTTCTCATGCTTATAATGTAAGCATGCATTTTCTTTTTCTTTTTCTTGTAGCCATGTCTACTACTCCATTTTCATGCAATAAAATTGGAGAGGGTAATAAGCACGAAGGCTATGGAGTTTCTCTTTCTTATTGTGGAATGATGGTATGATGGAATTTTGCTTACTTCTAATGTACAAGTATAGGATGTGCAAGTGAAGTCTTGAATTCAAAAAGAAATGAATGAATTCTCACATAGGTCTATACAAGTTTGACTAAGCTCAATATGAAGAAAAATAGCATATTCATAAGGTCTATCAATGTCAAACTATCATATGGCCTTGGTAGGTATTTCAAATTAAATGAGAGTAACTTATATCTTTTTGAATTTCTCCGGAAAACTAAGTTTCACTTTCAAATTAGAAATAGCAGCTCTATCACTATATCGTATCTCACAACAACTCACAATTGGATTAAGCCCTTGCTACCCACAATTCCTAAATCAAGGCAAAAGTAAATTTTAGCCAACAAAAGAAATATTCTGGAGAGTAGTAAGTTGAGGGACTTAGAAAAATTGAAACAGAGCAACTATTTATCATTTCATCTATGTGAATGCTAAACCATTCGTACTGCACATCTTTTATTTTATTTGAAAACAAATCTACTCTACTTTTTTTGTATGCAAGGTGAATGGTGGATGAATTGAAAACAAATATCAAGGGGTGTGATACAATTTACCTCGATTGGGTCTCCTCCCCCAAGCTTGTTCTTCAATCACCTCCATGATGAGGGTTGAACCCTTGAAGACGGAAGTATGCCAAGAGATCAGCTTGTTGTTGTTGTAGCGTGCAGTTGAAGTTGGTGAATTGAGCATCCATATGTTGTTGCCAATATTGGGTACCGTGGACATGCTCTTGGACAGTGTTGTAGTTGTCACCCATTCTCACTTCAAGGTCTTTCATACGTCTAGTGAGATTTGTCATTCCTTGTCTATAGTTATGATGACTTCTAGCCGAAGAGGAATGACATCTTCTCATGGACGTTGGAGGCAAGCTGCTAAAGCTTGAAGTGGATAGGGGTGGCTCCCACGTGGCACCGAGCCATCCATGCCAAGACGGACTTTCGGTCCCATATGATCAAGGTTGAGTCCATCTAGTGCATCACTCGTTGGGTTCTCTTCATCTTCGTACTCATGGACCATGGAGGTTATTGGAGGCATGGCCGCTCCCTTTGCACGGCTTCTAGTTACTTTACCAGCGACATTACTTCTTCGAGCTTCCTCGATGGAAAGAAGAATAATGATTAGCCTCCGGCATTTGTACAAATGATATTCCGGATTAGGTAACTTGACAAACCCAGGATATTAAAATATCAAAGAGCCATCTTGATCATGCTTAAGGGTATGTCCTTGCACTAGATAATCTTCATTAATTAATTCAAATAAGTATATTCTAGTGCTCCTACCATAGTAGCAATACGGGTAATCAATGAAGTGCATTCCATTGGCCTTGTCCTTGAAATGTAATAAAACCATTGTGTCATCATGGCAATAACTAGAGCAACTTTTATTTTCTAATTTATGGGAAATAAAATTTTTAGCTCATCATCACACACTATTCTAACATCTCCTCTAGAGAACATAGTCATAGCCACCCATCTATGCATGAAGTGTAAAGTAGGGCTGTGCAAGTGGCTATTCCTAAGAGCACTACATCTGCCCTCACTAGTCAATTCATGCCAAAAACATTATTTGTTAAACATCAGCAAAGTGTCTAAATCTAGCAAACAACATATATGGAAGCCTAGGATTTCACTTAATTCTTTCCATACGATGTTGTATTCTTTTTGAAATAATCTAAAAGAAATACCATCAAATCCTATTTGAGGGTGCAAATGAATTGCATGGAGAGAAGGCGTGAGCCTCTCTCCTCTATGTGAGCAAAATTCTCCCATCCTAGTGCACGCCAAATGGAAAAGAATTCGGAGTTCATACCTATTTTGGAGAAAAAATCCGGATCATAAGTGTCAGTGGTTTGGATCCGGCAGATCTCCCGACACTACTAAAGTGTTAGAGGAGTTTGAGGTTCGATGTGGGCGCGCGGAGATTCAAGAAGGTGAATTGTGAATGACTCGGGAGACACGAAGTTTTACGTGGTTCGGGCCGCCTGAGCGTAATACCGTACTCCACGGGTGTGTTGGTGTTGTATTAGCTGTATGAGCTTGTATCGAGCATCTATCGAACGTGTAGAGTTGTTAAAAGTTAGCCTGGCCCGACATGTGGCCCCGGCGGTTACTAATATTGATACTCATTCAACCTGTTTAATTTCCCTTAATGACTAGGTAATCGGCTTTGACAGCACCGTTACTGGTAATTAAGGTCGTCCGATCGTGTGTCATTAATATAGTATTAATGACACTTAATCGGGTCTTGAAGCCCTTGATTCCCCTTTGAAGATCCGGAGCCATTGTGGAGTCTTCCGGAGGTTAAAGGTTGAAGATCCGACGGTTGGACACATGGAAGCTCCGGAGCATACAGTGGGAAACAGAAAGCTCCGGAGCTACGTGACACGTGTCAGTTCCAGAGCTTCCCTCGGTCTGGGGTTAGGTCCAGGGGTGCCATTTCAGTACATAGCCCGGAGCTTCCCCCTTGTGGGTGATAGCTCCGGTTTGACAGTACATGTGGCGACCTCGGGACTAACCATGTTGGAGAAGCGGGTCCGGTTATGCCTAACATGTGGGCCTCCGAAGGTCTTCAAATCAAATATATGACTTTCCCTTGAGATCTTTGTAATCTCAAGGGGTGTACGGTTCCCGGGGTACCGACAGTGGCCCCCTGGACCCACCTCTGGGGATGACCCCTTGGGTGAAGTCATTCCGCCGGAGGTGGGTCCATCCTTGTGACTTTTGAACTGAGTCTTCAAAGTTATTCGGAAGTGCCGTTGGCAAGGGTTTGGAGTTAAATCCTCGCTGTGTGGCGTATCCCGCGTGCGGCAGATGAGATCCTTGGTGTGCGGATCTCACGCAATTGAAGGTTGCCGGTTCCCAATACGAAAACCGTATCGGTTCCGCGCGCCTTGTCAGGCCGCCGCCTTCGAGCTTCCCGCCTCATGATGACAACCGTTCGCCTGGGTTAGAACCTCGACTTGATCATCGGGGAGGTCCCGGGCCCTTTTGTCATCGGCTGGGCAGAATTTTTGAGTGGTATCTTCAACTTCCTTGCGGTTTCCATCCAAGCGTTGCGAGGGCTTACTTAAGAAGGAAAGCGCGCACCGTCTGGAGTTCTTTACGCCTCTCATCTGTTCTTGCGCTCAAACTCCCAGCTTGTGCTTCGCTTTTCCTCTCTTGCCTTGCTGTGCTACGATGGAGTTGGGTCTCTGCGAGAGCCGTTTGAAGACCGACGGCGACCTGAAGAAGGTCCGGACCCTCATGGGATGGTCCTCAGACTTCTTCAACCGCTCGGTCCGTGCCGGGGGAGAGCTCCCGTTTGAGAAGGAGCACGCTGGCGAAATGGTGTACTTCTCCTCGTACGCCATGGTGGGGTTGATCCCACCTTTTTCCTCCCTTTTCTTGATGCTGCTAGACTTTTATGGTCTGCAGCTATACCATCTTGGCCCTCACTCCATTCTCCTTGTGTCTATCTTTGTCCACTTCTGTGAGATGTTGGTGGGCATCCCCCCTGCATTCAACTCTTCCGGACCTTTTCACCGTCCATTCTACCGGCCGGAGCAATGAGTACCTTGGCTTCTACTACTTCGTGAAGCGCAAGAATGCCCATTCAAGTACCTCCGGTCGTTTCCCTCTGGGAAGTGGGATGACTGGAAGAAGGACTGGATAGTTATCCGGGTGGAGGAGCACGAGAGGCTGGAGCTGCCCGAAGGCCTCCCCAACATTGACACGACGATCTGGAGTGAAGCTCCGGTGCTGGCGGACGCCTTCAACCCTGTTCTGACCAGGATCCGCCAGTGCGTGGAGGGGGGATTAACCCCTCAGGCGGTGTTTTGTAACTTCCTGGTCAACAGGTGGGCACCGCTGAAGAATAGAGAGAAACTCACTTGGGCCCTCAACAGCGTGATGGACGACGACCGGGTCGAGACCGGGCTGAAGTCCAACATGGTGGGGACAACCTTGGAGTTCCACCTCAAGAAGTTTCAGCACGGCATTGATGTCGAGGGTGATGACTTGACTCTGACATCAGCTTTTCTCCCTCTTAACGTGGAAGTAGAGTTCAGTAGGGAGCTCCGGCGGAAGATGCCCGTGCTTGACGACCTTGGTGTCATCGAGAGAAGATCAACCACCAGGGTGACGATCCCTGGAGCTTCCAAAGGTGGCTCCGACCCTACCCCGAAGCCAAGGGTCGAGGTCATCGGCAAGGTCAAGGAGCCGGCGGAAGAACCCTTGAGCCGGAAGTGAAAGCTGCAGCATGCCGACGAAAGGTCCGTCAGGCCTGCCACCTCTGCATCGGCTCCTTCTCCCCGGAGGCGGAGGTCTTCTACAACGGCGGCGAATGTACACGCAGCAGGGTCCTCCCGGGGTGCTAGCTTCGGGCATGTGACTCCAGCACCAGGGCCGGTTGAGGCCTCTAGGTCCGGAGGTTCTTCCCAATCGAGGGGAGCCTCGACCAGGGAAACGCCCATGGCTGCAATGAGTATCGGGGGGCCTTCCGGAGCTATTACGCCGGCGGCGGCTATGACCAACTCGGAATGCCCGGGAAAGAGGTTCCGCGCAAACTGGTGCGGAAGTCTCCCAAGGTAATTTTTAATCTTTACCTTGGACAGTTGTCTTGTTGTAGTAACTGTTTTTTTTAAGTTTCTTCGTCCATCATCTGCAGCGTTCCCAAGAAGAGTAGTGAAGCTCCACCCTCAGCCACAGTAACTGGAGCTATGAGGGCGGAAGCTTCTGCTCCTGTCCCGGTGCCGCCCCAAGTGGTGGCTGAAGCTGCGACAGCTCCGGCGCCAGCTGTCATGGTCATGGACCTCGACTCATCCCCAGAAACTCATGTGGTAGCGCCGGACCGCGGGAGAGAAGATGTGCCAGCGGCACCTGTCCCAGAGGTTGAAGCTTCGGGTCCTGGTGCTGAGATGATGGAAGCTCCGGCCGTTGAGCCGGAGGAAGCAGTAATTCCGGCCCAGAGCCGAAAATTGTCGAAGCTTTGGTGGTTGAGCCAGAGGTGATTGAAGTCCCGGCGTGCGCGCTAGTTGTTGAGGAAGTTCCAGCAGTTGAGCCAGCTTCCTCAGAAGCACCGGCCGCAGAGCCAGTCGTTGTTGGAGCTCCGGCCGCAGGGCTGGTTGATGATGAAGATCTTCCGGCTCCCGAGCCGGTTGTTGCAGAGGCGTCGGAGCTCGAGCCCCCATCGGAGGAGGTGCCCAGACCGGAGCCAGCAGCGGCCCCTGCTCCGGAAGTGACGACGTCGGAGGTACCCGCGGCTGAGCCGGAGTGCCCTGGTGAAGTCGCTGGCCCCCTGCCTGAGGGGGTGACTGAAGACCTGGCGGCGGGGCCTTCCTCGATGGCAACTGACGCCATCCTGGAGGATGGCCCTAGTGCCATGGAGACCCAGGGGACCACTCTTGTGGAGTGGGACCCAATTTTTGTATCTGAAAACCCGCTGGAACCAGCGCAGGAGACCCCAACAGATCCGGAACCTATCCCGTTGTCACTGTCTATTGACAACGCATGTTCCAGTCTGCGTCAAGTTCAACTGGCCTTCTTCCACGACGGCAAGGCTCTTGAAGAGGAGTGCCAAACCCTTAGGCAGTGGCGTAACCGGCTCTACTTCGAGACAAGCTGGCACAGTCGAGGCTAGCGGATGACAAATAGTGGATCAAGCGGGAGAAGGTCCGCCTGGAATACTGGGGTAAATTATTGGATGACAGGGAGAGTATGACTCGCGCCCTCGACGCCCAATCCCGGGATATTTATGAGCAGACCAAAGCAGCTAACAGTGCAGCCGATGAACGCCAAGAAAGGCTTGAGGCCATTAACACTACACTCATCAATCGCCGGGAGGCACTTGAGGAGAGGGAGAAACGGCTCGAAGATGAACAGCGGAAACTCCTTGAGCTGCGGGATGACGTCCTGAGGAGGGAGCAGGAGCTCACCGAGAAGGTGGCTCTGGCTGACAAGGGCCTCGAGGAGTGCGCCAAGAAATTGGAAGAGCGCTACACCGAGGAGGAGGAGAAAGCCTGGGTGCGAGGGAAGGAACTCTACGAGCAAGAGTGTGCCCTTGCTGCCATGGAGAAGAAAGTGAGGAGCAGGGAGAAGGACCTGGTTGACCGCCGGAACAAGATCCACCTCCGGGAGGAGGAGCTCGGAAAACTCGAAAAGCGGGTTGCTGAAAAGATTCAGCAAAACGCCAAAGAAGTTGAGCGCCTCGCTCGCAAGAATTCTGAACTGGTGGCGGCCAGGAGATCCTTGGAAGAGTTGAAGAGTTTGAGGACTGCGGACTCCCTACAGATTTGGGAGTTCCTGGGCAAGGCTAACGACGCGCTGACACCGATGGGCTTCAGCCCCGTACGCTCGGGTGATCCAGAGCCGGAGCCGGACCTGGCGTTGCAGGCGTTGAGCTCGGTAGGCAGCAAACTCTCCAAGGTGGGCGATGTCATCGCGGACCAATTGGAGGTTGAGGGTCAATCCCTGGCGAAGAACGTCGCGGAGTATGTGCTGACGTGCTACACCATCTGGAACTCCTAATTTCCTCTAGACCCGGTGCTTGAAGGTCCCGTTGAAGGAGAAGGCAAAGCTGCCCGAGCCAACGTATCGGAGGTCGCCCAGAAGGTCACCCAATTCTTCCATAGGCCCTAGGACCATCTATGTAGTTCTCACTTGTATTTTCTCTTCTTCTTCCTCAATTTTGTAATCCCATGTCTCCAGATGAATGAAATCCCCAAATTTTTGTGAATTTCACTTTTTGTCTTCAACACTTTTGTCTTCACTTGGCCCCCTGGTAGATGTACACAATTTGATTGTGAACATGTACCAAGAGGATATTGTGTTTTGTTGAAGACTCATTTGCTCCGAACTTGTAGAGTGTAGGTCTGAAGTCTTCGATAGTGAAGGCCCCATGAGGTTGTCGAAGCTTAGAAGCTCCGACATTGTCTATCGTCAGAATTTAGTAGTTCCGACAATAGTCCCTATCAACGCGTACAACATCGATAGTTAATCCTCCGGGGTGTCGGAGCTTAGTAGCTCCGGCAATGACCTTTGCCAACACATAGTTTGTTGGCAGCAGACTCCGTTTGCGGGGTCTTCTCACCATCTTTTATTTAGCATCGACGGCTGGCCCCCTAGTTCTACCGGAGCTTGATTGCTATGGTGATGCTCATTTTCAATGCGTAACATTGATTACAAGCCACCTAGTGGAGTCGCAGCTTTGTTAGCTCCGGCTTTTCTCCATCAACGTAGATTTTATTTTTCCTGCACACTGAAGCCAAGAAAAATAGTAAAATTCGTTTCTCGTCTATAACTTCGTCGCGGCTTACGATTCTCAAGAAAATTTTAAGTCAAGCACGATTCTAAATACAACCGAATGCGTTGCCTTTTCTTTCAGATCCAATTGCACTTGGACCCGCCTTACTTCGGCCTGCCGGGGTGTAGGTAGAGTGGCGTACTTAGGGTGCTTGACCAGGCTAAGCCGATAGCACACTCCGGCCCTAGATTGGCTTGGCGGCATTCAGGCGAGTGGGCCGTGAACAATATTTGAATCCAAAAGAATCGACAATACAATTCGAATCGTATATGAACCGGTCGAACTGAAATTTCTTAAGAATTGCACGTCTTTGTTATAGACAAGAAAGAGAAAAATAAAAAATGTTGAGCCTGTACAAAATAAATGCACGTGGAGTCTGTTACACATGAAGATGTCTTTCATTATAGGTCCGTGGTACAGGGGAAACAAGTACACTCTTAGGGTACGGAACCAGGCTAAGCGTGTTTTATTTCTCGTTTGACCCAGGGTAGCTAGCCACACTTTTAGTCCTGAGACTGTGACAAGTGTTGCATGAACTTTGCGGACCTTCCGGGAAAGGTCCAGCTGTTCTCCCGGAGGAACTACCCGACTCTGTACAATGACTCTATAACATACACCCCAAGTTACTACAGACTCACCTCCGTGATATTAAGTGTAGAACTTACGGAGGTGCTCAATGTTCCAAGGATTTGGGAGAGGTGTCCCATCCTCGGTAGCCAAGCAAACGCTCCCGGGACGGGATACTTTAATCACTTGGAAGGGTCCCTCCCAGCTGGGGGAGAGTTTGCTTAACCCTTCTCTGGATTGTATTCTCCGTAACACCAGTTCGCCTTCCTTGAGCTGTCAGTTGTGTACATGCCGCTGATGATAGCGCCGAAGGGCTTGGCGGTATCGGGCATTCCGAACAGCTACTTGGCACCTTCCCTCCTCAAGGAGGTCTAGGTCTTCACGCTGGAGCTAGTCCTGCGTGGCTTCATCAATGGTCCGGACCTGGAGTGACCACAAGGTGATTTCTGGAGGAAGGATTGCTTCAGCTCCATCCACCAGTAAGAAGGGTGTCTCTCCAGTTGACCGGTTTGGAGATGTCCTGTTGGCCCAGAGAGTAGGAGGAAGCTCTTCAATCCAGTTGGCTCCATGTTTTTTCAAGCGCTCATAGGTGCGCGTTTTGAGTCCTTTAAGGATTTCAACATTTGCTCTCTCGGCTTGGCCATTGCTTGCTGGGTGAGCTACGGAGGCGTAGCAAACTTGAATGCCGAGGTCTTCGCAATATCCTTGAAATGCAGAGCATGTGAATTGGGTCCCATTATCAGTGATGATTTTGTTTGGGACTCCAAATCTGCATACAATGGACTGCAAAAAGTTGATAGCAGATTGCTTGTTGATTGTCACAACTGGAGTTGCTTCCGGCCACTTGGTGAACTTGTCGATGGCGACGTACAGGAACTTGTACCCTCCGACGGCTCTTGGGAAAGGTCCCAAGATGTCCATCCCCCACACAGCGAAGGGCCATGTAGGAGGTATCATTGGTAGGGGCTGAGCCGGTGTGTGAATTTGCTTTGCATGAAATTGACATGCTTTGCATATCTTCACCAGCTCAGTTGCATCCTGGAGTGTTGTAGGCCAGTAGAAGCCATGCCGAAAGGCTTTACCAACCAGCGTGCAGGAAGACGCGTGGTTCCCACACTCGCCTCCATGGATTTCTGCGAGGACCTCGCAGCCTTCTTCCCTTGTGATGCACCACATTAGGATGCCGTTGGCACTGCGTTGGTAGAGATCCCCTTCTACCAATGTGTATCTTTTAGCCAATCTGACTACCCGGTCAGCGGATACATCATCGTTAGGAAGGATGTTGTCTTTCAAGTAGTTCCGGATCTCCGAGATCCATGCATCAGAACTAACTTGAGCATTTGAGTCTTGCGTGCTGGGTTGCTCGGAGCTTCCGGCAGCACCTACGACCATTGATGGCTGCCATGGTAACATGGCCATCGGGACCGTCAGCTTCGGGATGCTGACCTGGGCCCTGCCGGAGGGGTATAGGTCTTCTGAAGTGGCTTCTTGAGAATTCTAATCTGGGAGCTGGGACCCAGACTCGCTTTCAAGAACCTCCGGACCCTCCCGAAGGGGTCTGGATCCCTGAGTATGAGGTAGTTCTGGTCTTTCCGCGACCAGGACCATACTGACGACTTCGTCAGTGGCTGAAATGTAAAGCAACAGAGGCTCACTAGGGTTCGGAGCTACCAGAGTTGGTAGGGTGGTGAGGAACTGATTTAGCTCCTGGAACGCCTTCTCTGCTTCTTCAGACCATTGGAATGGTCCGGACTTCCTCAATAGCTTGAAGAAGGGGAGTGCCCATTCCGCCAGTCTTGAAATGAACCGGCTGAGGGCTGCTAGACATCCAGTTAGCTTTTGGACATCTTTGATGCGGGCTGGTGGCCACATGTCTTCAATGGCTTTGATCTTCGTCGGATTAGCTTCTATGCCCCTGTGACTTACCAGGAAACCAAGAAGACACACTTGTCTGGGTTTAGCTTTGTGCGGGTGACCCGCAGCTTATCGAAGACAGCCTGTAAGGTGTCAAGAAGTGACTCCTTATTCTTGACCTTGACCACGATGTCATCAACATACGCTTCCACTATGTCTCTAATGAGGTCTTCAAAGGTTTTGTACATAGCTCGTACAAAGGTTGAAGCTGCATTCTTGAGACCAAACGGCATGGCTGTATAACAGTACAATCCATCTACTGTGATGAAAGAGGTATGCTCTTTATCTTACATAGACATTCTGATTTGATGATACCCAGAATATGCGTCTAGGAAACACAGTAATTCACACCCGGAGGTGGAATCCACTATCTGATCTATTCTAGGTAGTGGGAATGATTCTTTTGGACATGCCTTATTTAGTGTTGTGTAGTCGATACACATCTGAAGCTTCCCGCCGGCCTTGGGCACAACGACTGGGTTAGCCAACCATTTTGGATGGAAGACTTCTCGGATGAATCCAGCTTCGAGCAACTTCTTCACTTCTTGTCGAATGAAGTTCTGTCGCTCTACAGATTGTTTCCGAGGCTTCTGGTGCAAAGGCCGATCATCAGGGTAGATCTTCAGATTATGCTCAATCACTTCCCTGGGGATCCTAGGCATTTGTGACGGTTGCCAAGCAAACATGTCGACATTATCCCGGAGGAAAGCAATGAGAGCGAGTTCCTATTTGTCGTTCAATCCTCCCGATATACGGGTGGTCTGAGCGGCATCAGAATCGATTTGGACGACTTTGACGGGAATGTCGGTGTCACCGCTTGGCTGCCCACAAGGTGCAGATGTCGAGCTTCATTGACGAATGCTCGGGGGTTTTGGAGCTTGCTCCTGCCTGGAGTCCTCCTCTTGCGCCGTGGTAAGTGCATGGAGTTCTTCAAAAGTAATTACCCCGGTAGTATGATCTCCGCGGATCCGAAGAACGCCTACTGGTGTTGGCATCTTTAACACCAGATAGCCGTAATGAGCAGCTGCCATGAATTTGTACAAGGCAGGCCTACCCAAGATAGCATTGAAGGGCAAGTTGATCTGAGCAACGTCAAAGACCAACTTCTCGGTGCGATACTTCTCCCGTGTCCCAAAGGTAACGGGGAGAGTAATAGCTCCGAGTGGGGTAATGGCTCCCGGACCTACTCTGGAGAAAGGTCGGGAGGGGTGAAGATCCGAAGGTTGGAGCTGAAGCTTGGTAAAGGCTTCGAAGCATATGAGGTTAAGCCCCGAACCTCCGTCTACCATGACATGGTGGAGCTAGATGTTATTGATGGTAGGAGATACCATCAAATGTAGCTGACCTGCTCCAACCATGCTTCGAGGGCAGTCCGAAGCATCAAAAGTGATAGTTGTGTCCATCCACTTCCGATGAGGTTCCACCCTGGCTGTAGGAGCTACAGTAGCCATGTCCCGACGCATAGTCTTGATGACGCGGCGGGAGGTGATGTCCCATGATCCACCAAAGATAGTGTTCATGGTCTTCCGACGCTCGTTGTCAGAGACGTCGAAATCTTCATCGACGGAGGTGTAGACGGCCTTCAGGACCTTTTTGGGATCCTGAAAACCTAACTCCTCTTTAGTCGGAGCTTCGTCGACTTTTTGTTTTCCTTCCCTCTGTCGGAAAGGAACTTCTTCCCGGCGCTTATTGTAGCGCTCGGCAAGGTTTTTGACCTCCCGACAGTCTTCCAAACTGTGGCTACCCGTTTTGTGAATTGGACACCACAGCTTGGGTTTGCCACCATCTTCAGAAGACGGCCGAGGTCGCTTTTCGGGGCGTGGCCCCCGACCACCAGGAGCTGCAGCAGCTGCAGCATTGGATGGACCAGCTGACGGCTTCTTCTTGCCGTTGGTCTTCTTCTTCTTCTTGCCACTCCCAGAGGTAGCGGCTTCTTCTTTGGAGGGTTTCTTGTGACCCTACGGAGTTGGTTTGGAGTGCATCTCACGGCCCTCCACAGCTCTGGCACATTTGTCGGCCAAACTGAAGAGTTCCGTGACACTGGTGATCTCCTTGATCGCCAGTTTCTCCAACATCTTCTTATCCCGTACACCGTGTCTGAATGCCACAATGACAGAAGCACTAGAGATAGAAGGGATAGTGTT
Organism: Tuctoria greenei; assembly: GCA_036927565.1. NCBI lineage: Eukaryota > Viridiplantae > Streptophyta > Magnoliopsida > Poales > Poaceae > Tuctoria > Tuctoria greenei. Next base: position 152,428,507 of record JAYESD010000005.1, on the reverse strand, counting down.
TCGTACCTAAGAGAACCTCTGGATGAATGATCGCATGGATTCTCCCCCTTTTTGCACGACTGCAAAAAGGTCCAGTTCGGTGCCCGGTCGGGTGTATGAACTCCCGAAATTGGCAGTGAACTGTCGGCACAGCTCCTCCCAACTGATGATGGAGTTGGGTGGAAGGCTCATAAACCAGGACCTGGCGGTCCCAGTTAAAGCCACTGTGAAATAATTGGCCATTACAGCCTCATTTCCTCCAGCTGCCAAGATAGCAGTGGATTAGATCTGAAGAAATTAGAAAGGATTGACGGTCCCGTCGAACTTCTCCGATAGGTGAGGCCGGAACTTCTGTGGCCACCTGACCATACGCAGATGCATGGCCAAGGCTGAACAGCCTCCTCCCACTCCTTCAAGAGCAAGAACTTCTTGAGCTTCTCGTCTTCCACGAGCACGCTCAATATGGACTCGGCCGTCCTGTTGGCGGTATCGGCGATCAAGCTCCGCCCAGAGGTCATGAGTTGAAAGCCTGGATACCGTGTGAGTGCGTCGTGCCCCGGAAGGCAATGATGTTACTTGCTGTGATGCAGCACGTCTCCTGTTGTTGGAAACGTGCGGACCAAGTCTGCCAGACAAGGTCCGTCGCTACAATGGGGCCCGTCCTGAAGGAGGAGGACCCTCGTTGCTGATGCGGTCAGCTGCTGCAACCAAATGTTCCACATCAGCCCTCCACTGCTCCAGTGCATCTCGGGATGCATCCGGAGGTGGTGGGCGTTGGAGAAGAGCACGTGCTGCATGGAGCGCGTGTTCCGGGTTGTCATGATTTCCCGATGTAGTGACTGACTCCGGTGCACCATCGCGTTGTCCAGCTTGATTTGCTGGTGGAGGTGGCGGTGGTGGCAGTGTGACTCCTGCTGGCGCTGAGGCCACTGCTGGTGGCTGCATATTGGAGGGATTGCCCCCAACAGCTTGAACAGCAGGATGACCGTTGCATGATCCAGCAGCTGAGTTCACCATTCTCGAAATCTCAGGCGCCCCTTCCTGGTGCGCCAACTGTCGGTGGTTTGGATCCGGCAAGTCTCCCGACACTACTAAAGTGTTTATGAGTTTGAGGTTCGATGTGGGCGCGCGGAGATTCAAGAAGGTGAATTGTGAATGACGCAGGAGACACGAAGTTTTACGTGGTTCGGGCCGCCTGAGCATAATACCCTACTCCACGGGTATGTTGGTGTTGTATTAGCTGTATGAGCTTGTATCGAGCATCTATGGAACGTGTAGAGTTTGTCGTCGGTCTGTCCTTTTATAGTACAAGGGCAGGCCGTTAAAAGTTAGCCTGGCCCGACATGTGGTCCCGGCGGTTACTAATATTGATACTCATTCAACCCTTTTAATTGCCCTTAATGACCAGGTAATGGGCTTTGACAGCACCGTTACTAGTAATTAAGACCGTCCGATCGTGTGTCATTAATATAGTATTAATGACACTTAATCGGGTCTTGAAGCCCTTGATTCCCCTTTGAAGATCCCTAGCCGTTGTGGAGTCTTCCGGAGGTTAAAGGCTGAAGATCCGACGGTTGGGCACGTGGCAGCTCTGGAGCATACAGTGGGAAACAGAAAGCTCCGGAGCTACCTGACACGTGTCAGTTCCGGAGCTTCCCTCGGTCTGGGGTTAGGTCCGGGGGTGCCATTTCGGTACACAGCCCGGAGCATCCCCCTTGTGGGTGGTAGCTCCGGTTTGACAGTACACGTGGCGACCCCGGGACTAACCATGTTGGAGAAGCGGGTCCGGTTATGCCTGACATGTGGGCCTCCGAAGGTCTTCAAATCAAATAGATGACTTTCCCTTGAGATCCTTGTAACCTCAAGGGGTGTACGGTTCCCAGGGTACCGACAATAAGCTTTCGTATGATAAAACTCACGATCTTGGAGGAACTTGTGTGCTTGATCTTCAACTTAACTTTGTATGTCGAGGTCGTCGTAGTGGAGAAGTTGTCGCGGGTTGCTCCTTTCACCCTGGGAGTGTCCCCACATACACTCCTCTGTGAACTTGGTGTAACCAAAGTGGGGCGTGCACTTGAGTCTCCACCATGGCTTGAGCTTGCAGCCTCCTACCTCTTCGCAAACAACCACTTCATTCCTTTCATGGCCACAACAAGCAAGAACACAACAAAGCAAAAACTCAGAAGAGATGATGTTAGTGAAATCAAAACACCTGACGAATTTTCCCTTGAGGAACTTTAGAGCAAATTGTAGATGCAATCAAAAGAAAATATTTTTGGGTTGGATTTGTGCAAGAGTGCTTCAATGAAGAGCAATAAAAACAATGTGAGCAAGAGTTTATTTAGGGAGGTGTGAAATGAGGAGAAGTGTGAAGAGGAGTGTTCCTCATGGCCATCATTTATAGTGTACACTCCCCAACGGTCACAAGAGAATCAAATGTACCCATTGGAGGAGAGAGAGCCAAAATGGCCCTTTCCCCTAGTTGGCCGAACTGAAATGTGGGCCCCCTGTTCCCCCTTTTGGATGGTGGCTCCCCAACGGCTATAAAACTAGCACGTTGGTGAAATGCCACATTTGCAGCTCAAAAGAAATGTTTTTGAATCAAAACCCATTTTCAAAACCCAACAATTTTCTTTTTTGTGAAAAATAAAGAAATGAAAAATTATAGTTGAGAATATAAGATTCTCAACTTGCTAAGAAAACTCAAATATGCAGTGGGAAATCAAACTAAGTGGGGAAAAATGAAGAGAAAGGAAAAATCAAAGAGAAGATAACTACCAATTTAACCTATTGGGTAGGTCTCACCACCGTTCGATGAGATGGAAATTCCTCCTTGACATGCGTGCCCGGAGGGATGGGCTTGGACGGCTTGTCTTGCTTCTTCTGCCATTCCTTCTGTGGCGGGTTGGTGGACTTGGGCCTTCGGGAGGCCAAAACATCTCCGTCTTCTTGGGGTGTAAGCGTGGACGATAAGACGTGTTCTCTGCATAGATTGATTCCCTCATGAATGTGATGAGCGGATCCACCTTTGGAGGTGTGACGTCGACCTCTTGAATGTGTTTAACATTTGGCCCATAATTGATACGAATCATGGAGCGTTGCTCCAACTTCAGGCAAAAGTTAAACTTCTCCTCCTTGCCATTGATATGGAAGTGGATTTCTCCAGCTCCCACATCTATGCGAGCCTTCGTGGTGCTAAGGAATGTGCACACAAGAAGGAGCGGTGTATCCTTCTCGACCTCCATGTCAACCACCACGAAATCCACGGGTATGAAGCGGTTCTGGGTTTTCACTGGAACATCTTCAGCAAAACCCGCTGGATAATGGACTGAAGAATCAACCTGTTGGAGCTGCATTGGTGTTGGATTTATCTCTATGAGGTTCAGTTTGTCTATGACCACCTTGAACATCACACTTACACTTGCTCCAAGGTCACAAAGTGCCTTGTCGAAGTAGTGAGCCCCAATTGAGCAAGATATTGTATGACATCCAGGGTCCTGCAGCCAGTTGCCTTCCAGTAGAGAAATCATGTTGACATTTTCCATGGGATGTTCCGGCTGTCCTGGCATCTTGCCATTCTCTGTAGGATCAAAGATCACGTGTAAAGCTACTAGAGGAAGGGGGAATGGTAGATTAAAACTTTTCAGTGGAAGCAACAAAAACACCCCTTAGCAGAAAATCAATTTGTTAAAGAAACTGTGTGTGCGACTAATCTAAACATGTTAAACTGTGACAAAACTACTATATATTGTAGAGAATCAAGTCACTAATACGTAACAATAAGAATCACAAAAATCCGTTGAGAGAAACTCAAGTTACGATCGAAAGATTGAACAAAGGTCAATATGTCCTACACAAGAAAAACAGTTCTGGAACACTGCAAAGAAACTCGTGTAGATCAGAATCCGCAAATCCAATGAATGTGAAATATTCACAGATGATAGAAAATCAAGTTGTGAAGACGACCCAGAAAAAATCATGTCAATCGGATCTGTAAACTCGAGTTATGATAAAACCACCAAAGAAAGGTAGTGCAGTGCAGAAACTCGACGAGAAAGACTTGAAGAAAACAAGTCGGACGAACAAGGCACAAAACCTCCTTTAGACTACGAATTTTATTGTTCAAAACTTCCAAGGAACAGTCCCAAAGTCGTGCACCACGAGCTCTGTCCTCCCTTGCTTATATAACCAGCCCTTAGGCCAACCCAAACCTAACTAGGACTCTAATCCTACTAAATTCACGAATCGAAACTTTCCATAACTGCTCAAGACTCTTCTATACGCAGATATAAGCAATCTTAAGACATCCAAACACCTTACGAACATATACCACATTCCTAAAACAACTTAAATTCATGAGCCACACAAAATCCTATCATAACCAACTCAGAACATTCCATATTTGAGTCAAACACGACTTAGCCACAGCCTGAGTCCATAACCTAGTCATTTGGACCTTCCGACCAATGTTTTACGTCCACATCTCTTCATAACGCCTCGGAACCATGTAGCCACGTCCATGCACTCCTTGCAAATGTGCAAACATCTTCCAACGACGTCCACAATATCTTCATATGCATTGTTCTTGATTCAAACATGTTGCGTGACCTCCCGATCAACTCAACCACAATTCCTTCCGAACTTGGTTGTTGAACCTCATCTTCTTCCTGAGACCAGTTCAATGGATCCCGTCACCAGCCATGTCTTGAACTCAAGCAACACCTTCACATGAATAAACAACCAATATTTTCGAGCACAAGTCCTCAACTTGACTCTTGTTAGTCCCGATAACGACAACACCTTACGTGAGCACCTCACATAAGTATGTTGCGAACCTTAGCAAAAAGATATCAACCTTAACCACCAAAAAACACCAAAAACTTAGTAAAAGAAAACTAAGCAAACTTTCTATAATCCAAAAATCAAGTTCAAAACATTGCAAGTCAAAAAGCAGAACCACTACGATCAAGCTCCGAACCTTGCCAAAGCTAACCGGACCATGAACCGAAGCTTACCAAAACTAACAGGATGTAGCGTCGGAACTTACCAAAGCTACCAGGACCTAACGCCGGAGCTAACCAAAGCTAGTCAGACCTAGACAAAGGAGTCGGACCTTAGCCAAAGCAAGTCGGACCTTATGTCCGACCTTGCCGGAGCTACCCAAAACAAGATGGACCTATCGTCCGACCTTGTTAAAAAGGTGTTTTGGTAGTATTCAAAAATTTTATCGTCAAAGCCAATGTATTCAACACACATAGGTCTCACAATCTCCCCCTTATGAATGCTTTGGCAACACCAGTTAAAATCCGAACATTGGCATGAGAAGTTTTGAAAACAATTTCTCCCCTTTTTGAAAATCAAATGAGATAGAAATAGATTTCTCCCCCATACATATTTCTCCCCTATACATATTCCCCCCCCTTGCATACTTCTGCCCCTTTGACAATGTATTCAACAAGGTACAAAAGAAAAATTTTAATTTGTTATGAGCATATTATAACAAATACATATAAAAAGAAGCTCATCCAAGTCATACTATGAAGTAAATTACACTATCACAACAATGAGATACAAAAGGTAGTGTAAGCCATGCTAGAGATCAAATGTAATTTTCAATTTAATGAAGTCATGATCTCAGAAACTTAACTATTTCAAAACCTCAAAGCATGACACTTGTTGCTGCAATTTATTATTTTTCAAAGCACAAATTTAGATCATATAATATTTGCAAGGGATTATATGCGCATCTGCCTTATTCTAACTAACCAAGACAAGCCTATGTCATTTGACATTCTAAAGCTTAAGGACATGGTTTGAGTCATACAAAACTTCTTCCAAGTTCATATAGTGCAATGATTAGCCATCTCAAAAGAAGAAATGTGATGCATGCATATTCTCTTGATCTTTTGTCAATTTATATTTGTTCATAAAACTCAACATGTGAGTTGATTACTTAATTAATTCATTATGATTAAAAGCACTTGTGATCATGCAACATGTTCAAAGCAACAAGAAGGTTCGATCATGACCAGATTTAGTGTAAGTAATTATTCCAATTACTAGTCATGGCAACTACAAAATGTATAACATGAGTAATATAGTAAGAACTTTCAACATGTAAAAGGAATCACAAAGTCATATATGTATGAAATGCTATGCTCAAATTATTTTTAAATTCAGATTCCAAATTTGAAAGCTCCCCCTCAATCTAAGCCATGAGGATGCATAACCCCTATTTCACTACTAATGTAACAAAACGTGTGAAATCCAAAGATTTTGTAAAAATGTCAACCAATTGTTGTTCGGTATCTACATGGTGAAGCACAATGTTTCCTTTTTCAACATTATCACGGAGAAAGTGATACCTAATATCAATGTGCTTAGTTTTAGAATGTTGCACGGGGTTTTTAGCAATGCAAATGGCACTAGTGTTATCACAAAATAGTGGAACACTATCTAGATCAACCCCATAGTCCTTAAGTCTTTGAACAATCCAAAGAATTTGTGAGCAAGCACTAACAGCAGCTACATATTCAGATTCGGTTATGGATTGTGCAACTGAATTTTGTTTTCTAGAGGATCAAGCAACAAGTGAATTACCAAGAAAATGACAAGCACCGGAAGTACTTTTCCTATCAATCCAACAACCTCCAAAATCAGCATCGGGAAAAGCTTTCAAAGCAATGGTTGAGGAAGAAGGAAAAAATGCCAAATTCTTGAGTTCCATGTAAGTACCTTAGAATCCTTTTGACAGCTTGACAATGTGAATCACATGGGGAAGCATGAAACCGTGCACAAAGACATACGCTGAATTTTATGTCCGGTCTTGATGCCGTGAGGTACAAAAGTGATCCGATCATGCTTCTTTATTATTTTTGATCCACAGGTTCACCATCTTCATCAAGTTCAAGTGTTGACGTTGTTCCCATTGGTATCTAAAGAGGCTTGCCTTTGTCCATGTTGAAGCGCTTGAGAAGGTCCCTTGTATACTTTGTTTGATGCACAAAGGTACCTTCCTTGGTTTGCTTGATTTGCAGCCTCAAAAAAGTAATTGAGTTCACCCATCATACTCATTTTAAATTTTGAACTCAATATCGCTGAAAATTTGGACACAAGATCATGAGAAGCACAACCAAAGATAATATCATCCACATACAATTGAACAAATAATGAGTCATTGCTATGCTTAAGCACAAAAAGATTTTTATCAACCTTGCCCATGGTAAACCCCTTTTCAAGTAAGAATATTTTTAACCTATCATACCATGCTCTAGGGGCATGTTTGAGACCGTACAAGGATTTGGACAGTTTGTAAACATGATTAGGAAAATCTGGATTTTCAAAACCTGGTGGTTGCTTGACATAAACCTCCTCATCTATATGGCCATTAAGAAAAGCACTTTTAACATCCATTTGATATAACGAAAAAACTTTAGATTCAGCAAAAGCTAACAAAATTCTTATGGCTTCTAATATAGCAACAGGAGCAAAAGTTTCATCAAAATGTAGACCTTCAATTTGTGTGAAACCTTGAGCAACCAACCTAGCCTTATTCTTAACCACAACCCCATCCTCACTTTGTTTATTTTTAAACACCCATTTAGTTCCAATTAAAGGTGACCTTGAGGTGGAGGTACAAGTTTCCAAACATTATTTCTTTCAAATTTTTCTAACTCTTTTTGCATGGCAATAATCCAAGATTCCTTAGTGAGTGCGTGTAATATATCTTTGGGTTCAAAACAAGCAACAAAAGCAGAATTTGCATGAGAATTGGGGTCGGAAAACCTGGATATTGTAACTCGTTCATGTAAGCTTCCAATTATATGTTGCGGGGGATGATTCCTGTAAATCCGTAGGGGAACAGATGTATCACAAGCTTCTTCTTCATCAGGTTTATTGCAGATTGATGAGCTTGTGACTTGTGGATGATTAGGACTAGCAGAGATTGTTGTCGTAGCTTGTTCAAAGTTCGGAGCTGGACATGTGTTAGCTTTGGAACTATTAGTTAATATCACCGACTCTTCTTCTTCTTCAAAAATACCCTCCCCTTGAGGATATGGATCCGGACCTACTATGATTGAGCTAGTACCTGGGCTAGCAAGACACCTCACAAGTCTCCACAATTCTGTTAGTGTCAAGTAAAACCACACGGTAGCCTCTAGTATGAGATGGATAACCAAGAAACATGCCATCAATGGATCTAGGTTCAAATTTATCAAGACTACCATTTTTCTTAACAAAGCATTTGCAACCAAAGACCCAAATGTGTGTAACACTAGACCTATTACCAAACCGAAACTCATATGGTGTTTTACCGAGCTTAGAACGCAAGAAAACAAGATTTGAGACATAACAAGTGGTTGCAACTGCCTAAGCCCAAAATTTTCTAGGAGTTTGATATTCATCAAGCATAGTCCTAGCCATCTCGACCAAAGTTCTGTTTTTTCTTTCTACAACACCATTTTGTTGAGGTACATATGGTGAAGAAAATTGATGATCTATTCTATTTTCAGCACAAAAGTGATCAAAAGACTGATTTTTAAATTCGGTTCCGTTATCACTTCTAATTGCTTTTCAAGATCTTGGGTGATCAATTGATAATCTAAGAAATAAAGTTCTAAAGTGACTAAAAGCTTCATTCTTAGATGCCATAAAGTAAACCCAAGAGTATCTAGAATAATCATCAACAATCACAAGAACATACTATTTACCTCCGAAGGATTGAACACGTGAAGGTCCTATGGTGTCAAGATGCAAAAGTTGACCTGGTTCAATTGTCATGATCATTGTGAGAGGAGTATGTGAACCTGCAACCATCTTACCATGTCTACAAGAAGAGCACACAATTTCTTTGTCCCCTTTAAGCTTAGGCAGCCCACGTATGCGAACAAGAGCACTAACACATGTTAGGTGATCAAAGCCTACGTGACCAAGTCTACGATGCCAAAAATATAAGTCCTTTGAATCATTAGCAACTAGACACCTATGCTTAGAAGAAGACATATCAAAATCAGCTTTAAAAACTCTTCCAAACCGAGAAATGTTAAAAATAAACTCACTATTTGAACCTACAACTTTGCAGCAGTTTTTATTTAAAATAATTTCTAGATTTTCATCTAGCAATTGTGAAACAGAAAGCAAGTTATATTTCAAATTTTTTACAAGTGCCACATCCTTCAAAGTGTAGTGATCATTTACTCTAACCGAACCCTTAGCAATTATAGGAGTTGAAGAATAATCGGCAAAAGTAACATTCTCTACATGTGACACAAAAGAGAGGGAGGAGAACCATTCTTTGTTACTTGTCATGTGGCGTGAGCAACCTGAATCCACAATCCAAATGTTCTCCTCCCTCAAGCGTGTAACCTACATAGAAGAACAATACGTCGATGACTCAATATTGGGGTTAGTAAAAAGGCATTTAGGAATCCAGTACCGAGTCACACGACGTGCAGCAGGAAAAACACACAAAAGCTGAGATAAAACAGCACGTTTATTAGTCAAAGGTTGAGATTTTTTTGTTCTGAACTACTGACCTATAAGGTGTTACTTGTGTAGCACAAAAATAAGTAGGTCTGGAGGCAAAAACAGAAGGTCCGGAGGTCAACTTTGAATATTTTTAACTCATAACAGCGGGTTGCATGTTCTTGACATTCAATTTAGTATATGTAGCAAATTTTGCATGAGAGTTATAAGATCTAGCTTGCATTATTTCCTTTTTATGTTGATTAGCTAGTCTATAAAAAAATCTATGACATGACTATCTCTACCACAATAGGTACAATGAAATTTAACTTTATGTTCATGTCTAGACGAGCATGCAGTATATTTTTTTGAACCCAAACGTGACAACACTCCTGCAGTTTTAAGAAACACTCTTTTGGTTTAGGAACTGTTTTAATCAAACTTCTTCCTAATGACTTTACAATTTTAGGTGGATGTGCTTTAGCATGAGCATGAGAATCAAAACCTAAACCAGTTTTATCATTGCAAGATTTGGATGAATTCAGTAGCAAGTTTAGATTTTTTGTTCCCAATACAAAACTGCTCTAGTGTCATATTTATGTCATCAAGTTTCTTAGACAATTCTAGTCAGTTTTCACATGATGTTTTTCCTTTTGATTTGCTATTAGAACAATATTTAACTTCATGAGCACGTAAAGCATTGTTCAGTATTGAAATTTCATTCATAGCATCTTTTAGTTTCTTTTCAAGAACATCACAAGTAGAACAATGCAAATCAATTGTAAAAAATGAAGCATCTTTTATGTTTCTGTCATTAAATGCATCAAGCTTTTTGTTCTTTTCAATCTCTAACTCAAGTTTATCAAGAGTGGAGGAGTGTGCACTTCTTAAGGAGGACAATCGTTCATATATTAAATCGCATGAGGAACAAGAATCATCACTAGGAATCAAGGTTTTCAAAGATTAATTTCAGATTCTAGTGGCTCAATTTAATAGCATTGTCCCTATGCTTTTTGTCCTTTTTTCTTAACAATAACAGTTGCATGGGAAATAGCATCACACATTTCATCACCAGTAAGGCATACCTCTTTGTTGTCACTGTTGTGTGCTGCATACTCCATACTTGATCTTGATTTTTCCGCCATGAAACACAAGATTGCCAGATCATCTTTATCTACGTCACTTACAAAGTTTACATCACTCGAGCCAAGTTCTTGAAGTGCGGTGATAAAATTGTTTATCAGTTTGCGTCCTGTAAAACCCTTCTTTTTCTTGTTGATTTTGCCAGAAGAGGACTTGACTTTATTCTGCTTTTCATCACGGGTAGAAGGACCTGAAAGGTTAGGGCGATCTGTATGAAAGTGCCTTGTCTTACCACATTCAAAGCATCATTGAGGTCCAGAGCTTCCTCTCCTTCTAGTACTCACATTTTGCAATGCTTTTGAGAACCGAGTAGAGATGAGTGCTGGCTCCTTTTCTGGAAATTCTTCAACTGCTCATGGGTTAGTGAAGACATCAAAACAAGTGTATTGATAGATGAAGATTGGCAGGAGCTAGACATATCACATTGAAAAACAAATGCAAGAGACTTGTTGCGGTTCTTACGTGAGGTTATGTCAATTTCATTAGTTTTCAATTTAGAATATAGCACGTCTAATGTAAGTGTACTCATGGCAGTAGATTCACGAATAGATGTGACTTTCATCTCCCAAATTGACATGTCTAATGCACTTAACAATTTCCTAGCATTTTTAGCATCTGAAAAATTAACATTAATGCTACGCAAGTTGCTGAGAATTTTATTAAAGCGAGCAATAAGGTCATCAATGGACTCACTGGGTTGCATCTCAAAGCGCATGTATTCTTTCTTGACCATATCATGTCTTACCTCCTTGATCATGTTGGATCCTTCATAGTAGTCACAAAGTGCTCTCCACACATCATACACCGATCGGAGGTGTGCAACACGGTCAAAGTCGCTCTGAGTTAGTCCTTGGATTATCAAGTTGTGGGCTTAGTTGTTGTTGTCAACATCTCTTAAATTTGTAGCCGTGACTTGATTGTTCGGCGGCACGTCGTAAGGCTTGTACACCTTTTCCCATATTTCAAAGCCTTGTGCCTGGATGAAAGCTTCCATACGTGCTTTCCAGACCTGAAAATCAATACCACTAATAACACAAGGATTCGTGGAGTATTTCTCCATGATGATTAGTCATAAACACGTGCAAATCACAAATATTAAAACACCATTGCTCTAATACCAATTGTAGGATTGAAGAGCATGTGTAAATCTACCAAGGGGTGAATGGTAGATTAAAACTTTTCAGCGAAAGTAATGAAAACACCCCTCGACAGAAAACCAATCTGTTAAAGAAATTGTGTGCGTGACAAATCTAAATGTGTTCAGCTGTGACAAAACTACTACATACTGTAGAGAATCAAGTCACGAACAAGTCACAACAAGTATCACAAAAATCCATCTAGAGAAACTCATGTTACGATCGAAAGATCGAACAAAGGTCAATCTGTCCTACCCGAGAAAAAACAGTTCTGGAACACTGCAAAGAAAATCGTGTATATCAGAAACCACAGATCTAATTACTGTAAAATTTTCAGAGATGATATAAAATTAAGTTTTTAAGACAACCCAAAAAGTATAACGTCAATCGTATTTGTAACACTCGAGTTATGATAAAACCACCGAAGAAAGGTAGTGCTGTGCAAAAATTCGATGAGAAAGACTTGAAGAAAACATGTCGGATGAACAAGGCACAAAAGATTTATTAGGCTATGAATTTAATATATATAAACTTCCATGAAACAGCCCCAAAGTGGTGCACCACGAGCTCTGGCCTCTCTTGCTTATATAACCAGCCCTTAGGCCAACCCAAACATAACTGGGACTCTAATCCTACTAATTCACGAATCGAAACTTTCCATAACTACTCAAAACTCTTCTATATGCAGATAGAAGCAATCTTAAGACTCCAAAAACATAAGGAACGTATCCCACATTCCTAAACAATCTCAAATTCGTGACCCACATGAAATCCTATCATAACCAACTCAAAACATTCCATATTTGTGTCAAACACGACTCAGCCGCAGCCTGAGTCCATAACCTAGTCGGTTGGACCTTTCCGACCAATTCTTTACGTCCACATCTCTTCATCACGCCTCGGAACCATGTAGCCACATCCATGCACTCCTTGAACACGTTCAAACATCTTCTGACAACGTCCACGATACCTTCATATGCATTGTTCTTGATTTAAACATGATGCGCGACCTCCCAATCCACTCAACCACAATTCCTCCCGAACTTGGTTGTTGAACCTCATCTTCCTCCTAAGATTAGTTCAATGGATCCCGTCACCAGCCATGTCCTGAACTCAAGAAACACCTGCACATGAATAAATAACCAATACTTCCGAGCACAAGTCCTCGACTTGACTCTCGTTAGTTTCGATAACCACGACACATTATGTGATCACCTCACATAAGTATGTTGCAAACCATAGCAAAAAGATATCAACCATAGCAACCAAAACACAAAAAAAACTTAGTAAAAGATAACTAAGAAAACTTTCCATAATCCAAAAAGCAAGTTCGAAAATTGCAAATTAAAAGCAGAACCACTACGATCAAGCTCTGAACCTTGCCAAAGCTAACCGGAACTTGAACCGGAGCTGACCAAAACTAACAGGATGTAGCGCTGGAACTTACCAAAGCTACCAGGACCTAGTGCTAGAGCTAACCAAAGCTAGACGGACCTAGCGCCGGAGCTTACCAAAGCTAGTCAAACCTAGAGCCGGAGCTAACAAAGCTAGTCGGACCTAGACAAAGAAGTCAGACCTTAGCCAAAGCAAGTTGGACCTTATGTCGGACCTTACCGGAGCTACCCAAAACAAGCCGGACCTGTCGTCGGACAATGTTCGAAAGGTGTTTTGGTAGTATTCAAAACTTTTATCATCAAAGCCAATGTATTTAGGACACATAGGTCTCACATTCTCCACTGTTGGAATAGTAGCTGCTTGTTGAGCCAACTCAGTTTCTACCATCTTGTTGAAGCTTAGTTTATTCTTGAAGGCTGAGGATAGTCCTTCAATCTTGGCATTGATGCTTTCTAGGGTCTTGTCATCAGCCAAAAGCTTCTTGGATGATGCATCATTGATCTTCAATTGGCTAATGGCAAGCTCTCTCAAGTTGGATTGATTTCCATTTTTGCCATTGTTGTTGTAACCTACCCTTGAAAGAATGGGCTCAGTTGCTACAGAGTTCATAGGTGATGTGAGAGTCTAGGGCATAAGCATTGCCACATATGTCACCATCATCTTGTCCATCAATCTTCTTCATGAGGAGGTCCAATTTGGCCGCAATCATGTCCACCTCATTCAAGGTGTGCATGCCCTCGCTGGTGGGTATGGAGACGCTCGCAGCTCCAACCCATGTTTGACTTCATCTTCTGAATTAAGTCTTTGGATTTGGACACCTCTAGCAATAGCATTAACATGGTCACGGGCGGAAGGGATCAGCCTGTTGTAGAAGTTTTGGATAATTAGTCAGTTCTCCATCCCATGGTGGAGACAGGCCATGATGTTCTCCTAAATCCTTTCCCAAGCCTCAGGAATAGACTCATTGGCATCTTGCTGGAAGCTGGAAATTATTCCATGTAGGGCATTGGTTTTTCCAAACGTAAAGAACTTGGCAATGAATGTCGTACACACTTCTCCCAAGTGTCTACATCTCTTCGGCTCGCGTTGAACCATTGCTTTGCCCTCCCAAGAAAGGAGAACGGAAACAGCCTAAGACGGACGACGTCCGAAGATACGTCCTTGATCTTAAAAATGCTTTAGATCTTAAGGAACTTTTGCAAGTGAGCACATGCATCCTCGTTAGCCTTCTTACAAAAGGGTGGGCCTGCACTAGTGGTCAAGCCAGTATTGATTTCGAAGTTCACATCTCCCGTGTTAACAGTGGGCCCAACAGGCACATTGTTAGTAGAGGGACTCGAAAACTCACGAAGGATCTTCTGGGCCACTGGAGTTTTGTTTGTTGATGAAGTTGTGCTGGCTTGCTTGCCGCTCGAAGCTTCTGAGGAGCAATGACACGAGGCCGATGTCTGAGAAGGGATTCGGGATCTTTGAAAGTGCATCTAAGCATCCCTTGTGGGTTTTGGTTGATTTATGACAAATAAATGAGATCCTAACAAAATTGTTGAGATGAGCACAGGCTTTAAAGAAATTAGGAAGAAAGCACAAAAAGGAAGGAGAATGAGGATCTAAAGGGAAAAGAGCTCATGAGATGAAAAGATTAGATCATTGTGAATGGAGTGTGTTGGAGAAACACACCGCAAGAGCTCAAGTTATCAAACAATTTAACTCACTGCACAATTCACAGGAGAACCGGACTAGTCCGATATACACCGGACTAGTTCGATATCTCTCTAACTAAGATCGAACTAGTCCCCCCTTGTGCAGACTAGTCCTCAACACTTCATTCTTGCACATCAAACGGACAAGTCCGATATCCATCGGACTATTCCAATAATCTTCTGACTAGAATCGGACAAGTCCTCCAAGTCTGGACATGTCCTTAGCCCCACAATTTTTCACGACACCAGACAAGTATGATATCCATAGGAATAGTCCAAAAACTCTCTGACCAAAACCGGACAAGTCCTACAAGTGCGTACTTGTCCTCAATTCTACACGAGGTTCACCACACCGGACTAGGCTGATATGTGTCGGACTAGTCTGAACACTTCCAGTGCCCAGATCGGACTAGTCCGCACATTTATGGACAAGTCTGGTGTCTCTAAACACTTAGGGTTTTCCACACGCCGCACATTGAACTAGTCCGGAGTCCACCATGGACTAGTCCGAACATCGCAAACCCTAACGGTAACTTTTGGAAACCCTAGTATAAATAGAGGTGTACGGCCCTACAACCAACTCTCTCGATCTCTTGTGCCGTCACACCTCCCAAGAGCCCAAAATACACATCTCTCCACACATTCTAACCCTAGAAATATCAAATTTTTGAGGATTAGCATTGATCAAAAGGAGAGACTTGTTGCACACGATCTTGAGCTCTTGGGTTTGAATCTCCCGCACACTCTTTTTCTTTATTGCATATATTTCGAGTGTGTTTGGTTGAGTTCATCATTGTAAATCTTGGGGAGCCCTCAACTCGTGAGAAGGTCCCTTGAACAAAGTTATTTGCCCCTTTGTGATTAGTGGAACAGAATTGGCCTCCGTGGAGATTCGACGAGGGTAGGGTTGGTGGAGACCCGGTCCTCCATGGAATCCTCCACATGGATGTAGGTTTCCTTCGTGGGAATCGAACCACGGGATAAAATCGTGTCTCACACTTTTTGTTTTATTGTTCAGCATATTTTAGGGTTTACTTAATCTTGTGTAACTTACGTTGAAACATTGAAATCAAAGTTAATATGTGCCATACCTAGTCTCATTGTTGTGATACATCCAAGTTACAAATTACTTTCCGCTGCATAGTGCACTAGAATTGAAATCATCAATCAAACCTGATCATTCTAGTCGACGTATACCGGACTAGTCCGCACGGTACTAGACTAGTTTGATCTCTCTGTATTTGATTGATTAGTTAAGGGTTTCAAGATTTGACAAAAGATAAAAAAGCCAATTCACCCCCTTATAGGCTACATTCAATTGGTATCAGAGTCGAACTCTTCAAAAGAGACTCATCGCTCGAAGAGAAGATGTCGGACGTCAAGGATGTACACAAGAACCTCAACAACGAGAAGGGTGATGAAGAAAGAACTCAAAAGCTGGAGAAGCTTCTCGACGCCATCCAAGATTGTGAGGACGATGATGAGGAGATGCTTGGACTTAAGGCACCCCTAAGGAAGAAGGCGCTCTCCCCAAAGGGGAAGAAGATCGAGGACAAAAGGAAGAAGGGGAGCAGTCACATCGACTACTCCCGATATCCTTTTAATTATGATTGGCTGAATTCTAACAATAATCATTACTTGTCAATTCCTCTAGGGAAAGCACCTTTCTTCGATGGCAATGATTATTCTATGTGGAGAAAAAACATGAAAATGCATCTCATATCTCTTAACCTCAGTTTGTGGCATATAGTGTGTACATGGATAGATATTCCGGATGATGATGAAGTGCTGACTCCAAGACAAGAACAAGCTATTCATCGGAACGCTCGAGCTGCAGCTGTTATCACATAGTCACTGAGCCGAGATGAGTTCACCAAGGTGGATGGACTCAAAATTGACAAGGAGATATGGGATACTCTACAAACCACACATGAAGTTGATCGTCATGTACGAGAAGCCAAGATTGAAATGAACGAAGGTGAATGGGGAAGATTCGCCATTGAAGAAGATGAGTCACTGTTGACGGCTCCTAAGATATACTAACAAATCATCCCCGGCAACGCCGCCAGAAATGCTTGTTGGTATTTCTTATGCACCATTAACTAGAAATCTCCAACTGATGTGTCAGAAATGCTTGTTAATGGTTCTATTAGATCATAGAGTGAGTTCCACAAGTGCACGGAGATATCATTGTAGCATTTCCCCATAAGATTATTCCCAAGGGTGTCATTCATTTGATCCCAAAGGAAGGCAGGGAAGAGATATATCAACCATCAAGTGGAAAGGGTAGAAAGGTCTAGGTAAGAATCTAGTAAGGATGGATAAAATAATAGTGGAGGTAGTGTGACACACACAAAAGATTTCAAGTCTAAAAGGGATAAGAGGATCCTAGAGGTTAGTTAAGGAAGAGAGTTATGGAGGTGCTCCTACTATGCTCTATTGTACATATACATAGCCTAAACAAATTATCCATAAGCTAGATCAATAGTGAATACTTATGCTATGTGGTTCAACACATCGGGCACATGCTTACCCCTTGCAATACTTGGCGACTCCCGCCAAGAGCATGTGGCATAGCTGAACGTGGAGGATTATAAAGGACAGATAGGGCTGTCACCACCTACTGCCTACCTCTTCAATCTATGGGTCTACGAGACATCCAATGCTGCTTAGCTATCTAGCACCATACTAGCATATTAAGTAATTACCTTAAGAGCCTAGGCACAATCCATCCTAAGGCAATGAATTGAATCATCATTGAACCAATGTTGATACACAACATAATTATCCATACTAACCTAGTTATGTTATAATTAACTAGACTATAGTGGGGGTCTATAGGTTTTATGATAATGAGATATGTTCATGATGAAACAGTCATAGAAGCTATACCTTCCACATACATGGACTCCACAATGAAAAAAGAAACGCTTTGTCCAAGTATATGTATAAGTAGAGACTAAAGATAATATCTTTATTATGCATAAAGTCACAAATACAAGAAAGAATACATGAGTCATACCTTTCCCAATGTAGGATTGGGAAGAGAGAGACTCCTTACTCCTTTCCCAATTTGAACTTGGGACTAGAGACTCTCCTCTCTACAACCTAACTCTTCTAAGACTATGGATGACAGTGTATACAATAGAGATGAAGCTCAAGTGGTGTGTGTTGAAGTGAGGGGTGGGGGTCCTATTTATACTAGTGTTGAGGTCGGTTCCCGCCACCAAAAGTGCGTGAATCAATCACCATTGACTCCAGGGAGCCGGGAGGAGCCAACACGTGGAGGCTGATCGAGTTTTGTGCAAAGACCAGGTCTGCCGACCCCCTGGTTCGGCCAACCTGATCATTGCAACATTTCTCGTGTTCTTTCTCCATGTGGCTGGCAGTTGGGTCCCATTGATGTATATGGGTGATACACCGCTGGATCTCCTTGGATACATCTTTTTGTGGGCTATTTGATCCATGGGATGCCACGTGTCGTCGCCTGATTGGCTGGGATGATATTTTATAGGATTGGTCCCTCTACATTTCTTCATTTCCTGCATAAAATGCTGCATACACATATTTTTCCAAGTGGAATTGGGTTAGATAGAAAGGTGATGTGTTCAAGAAATTATCAATCCTTCACATAATTGAGTAAAATTGACGGATGAAACTGGTATATAACGACCATCAACAAACTCCCCCAATCTTATCCTTTGCTCATCTCGAGCAAAGTCAAGACTTTAGGTTGATGATCAGGAGTTGCTACAATGTCTTATTTTCAAATGTCTCTAATGCACAACAAGAAACTCTATCTAGTTTTGCAGAAATTGGCTATGATACCCTACCTTTCTTAAGTTATCATGGGGCTTATGCTTTTTCATATTCATGAGTAGTTGAAAGGTAGAATAGCAATTGGAGCAAACATAGCCTAGAAATCAAGTTTCACTTAGATCCCGGAGAATTCAATTTAGATATTAAGTACCTCAATTTTATTCTCTCAGTCACTCTTTTGTGGATAGTGGAAATATTTCCTTACCAAAGCATTGTGCCTCTACTATTCCTACTCATTGAATATGGCTTGTAAGTGGAGCTTGGTAAGGAAAGTAAGTAGGCATATTTGCATCACATATATTGCTAAACGAGTAAGCCTTAGGAGAATTCAAATAAAAAAATTTTGATTCAAGACTAGTGCATGTGTGATGGAGTGGAAGTGGATGTGGATACTTGAGATAACTCCTTTTTGGTATAATATCTCTTTCTTTTGCAGGGATGAAACATGGCTACTTTTCTTTTCTCTCTTTTTTTCTCATACTTATGATGTAAGCATGCCTTTTTTTCATTTTCTTTTTCGTAGCCATGTCTTCTACTCCCTTTCTTTGCAATGAATTTTGAAGAGAGTGCTAAACATGAATAACATGGAGTTTCTCTTTTTATTGTGGTATGGTGGATATGATGGACGTTTTGCTTACTTCTAGTGTAGAAGTATAGCATGTGCAAGTGAAGTCTTGAATTCAAAAAGAGTTGAATGATTTCTCCCATAGGTCTATACTAGTTTGACAAGGCTCAATGTGAAAGAAAATAGCATATGCATAAGGTTTTGTCTATGTATGAACATCATATGGCTTTGGTAGGTATTTCCAATCAATCGAGGGAAACTTAAATCTTTTTAGAATTTCTCCAGAAATCTAAGTTTTAATTTCAAACTAGGACTAGCAGCCTTATTACCAATTTTAATCTCGCAACAACCTAGAATTAGATTAAGATTTTGTTACCCACAACTTCCAAATTAAGGTAAAAGTATTTCAGACCAATGAAAGCAATATTCGGAGAGTAGCAAGTTGTAAACTAGAGACTTAGGAAAATAAAACAGAGCACCTATTCATCATTTCATCTATGTGAATTTTAAATCATTCTTACCGCACATCTTTATTTGATGAAAGGAAATCTAACATATATATATATATATATATATATATATATATATTAGATGCAAGGTGGATGATGGATGGATGGAAAATAAATATGCAAGGAATGTGATACATGTTACCTCAAGTGGGGGTCCTCCCCCAAGATTGTTCTTCATCTACCTTCATGATAAGGGTTGAACCCTTGATGACGGAAGTATGCTGCAAGATCGGCTTGTTGTTGTTGTAGCGCTGTGTTGAAGTTGGTGAATTGAGCATCCATGTGTTGTTGCCAATCCTGGGTACCATGAACATGCTCTTGGAGTGTGCTGTAGATGTCACCCGTTCTCACTTCAAGTTCTCCCATACGTCTAGTGAGGTCTGTCATTCCTTTGCTAAAGTCATGATGACTTATAGCCGAAAAGGAACGACGTCCTCTCATGGATGTTGGGGGCAAGTTGCTAGAGCTTGAAGAGGATAAGGGTGGATCCCTTTGCCATTCTTGCTAAGATGATCACCCCAGTCTCATATGTCGGAGGTTGAGTCCATCCGGGCTCACAACCTGTTGGGTTCTCATCCTCTTGGTATTCATGGACCGAAGAGATTATCGGTGGCATGCCTGTGGCTGCAGCTCTTGCACGATTCCTTGTTACCCTACCAGAGACATTACTTCTTCTTGCTTCCTCAAGGGGATGAAGATTAATGGTTAGCCTCCAGCATTTGTACAAATGAAAATCCGGATTAGGTAACCGAATTTCATTGACAAAGACGGGATAGAAAAATATCAAGGAGCCATCTTGATCATGCTTAAGGGTATGTCCTTGCACTAAATAGTCTTCATCATTTAATTCTCTTTCAGTTTCAATATATTCAAATCAAGAGTATTTAAGTGCTCCTACCCTATCAGCAATATGAGTAATCAATGAAGTGCATTCAATTGGTCCTGATTTTGAAATGTAATCTAACCATTGTGTCATCATAGCTTTGACTGAAGCAACTTTTATCTTTTTAGTCATGGCAAACAAAATTTTCAATTCATCATCTCGCACAACCCTAACATCTCCCCTAGGGAACATAGTCATAGCCACCCATCTATGCATTAAGCGTAAGGTAGGGTTTTGGGTGTGGCTATTCCTAGGAGCCCTACATGTGACCTCACTAGTTAGCTCATGCCAAAAACATTGTTTGTTAAACTTAGGCAAATTGTCTAAATCTAGCAAACACCGTTTATGGAAGCCTTGGATGCTACCTAATTCTTTCCATAGGATGTTGTATTCTTTTTGAAATAATCTAAAAGTAATACCATCAAATCCTATCTTTAGCGTGCAAAGGAATTGGATAGTGAGAAGGCGTGAACCTTTGTCCTCTATGTGAGCAAAGTCATCAAATCCAATTGCATGCCAAATGGAAAGAAATTCGGAGTCCATACCTATTTTAGAGATCAAATATGAATCATAAGCCTTGGTGTGGAGGAACTCACGATCTTGGAGAAGCCTGCGTGCTTGATCTTCAACTTCGCTTCGTATGTCGAGGTCGTTGTCATGAAGAAGTTGGTGTGGGTTGCTTCTCTCTACAATGGGAGTGTCCTCTCACACACTTCTCCTCCTTGGGCTTGTACCCATGGAAGGGAGGCGTTCACTAAAACCTTCACCATGGCTTGAGCTTGCAGCCCCCTTCCTCTTTCTGAACGACCTCTTCATGTCTTTTTGAGTTCAATGAGCAAGAACAAAACAAGGCAAGGAAAATCCAAAAAGAAGCAATGTTTGGAAAACAAAACTCTCAACAAATTTTCTCCTCTTGAAACCTTGAGTGTAAAATGCAAATGCAAACAAAAGAAAATATTTTTGGGGATGGATTTTAGCAAGAGTGTTGCAATGAAGAGTAAGAAAAACAAGGTGAGCTAGAGAGTTACTTGGGGCGATGTAAAATGATGTGGTGTGTGAAGAGAGGTGCTCCTCACGGCCACAATTTATAGGGTGCACCCTCCAAAGGTCACTTGGGGTTCAAAATATAGCCGTTGAAGGAAGGGGAGCCTAGCATATTAAGTAATTACCTTAAGAGCCTAGGCACAATCCATCCTAAGGCAATGAATTGAATCATCATTGAACCAATGTTGATACACGACATAATTATCCATACTAACCTAGTTATGTTATATGATAATGAAATATGTTCATGATGAAACAGTCATAGAAGCTATACCTTCCACATACATGGACTCCACAATCAAACAAGAAACGCTTTGCCCAAGTATATGTATAAGTAGAGACTAAAGATAATATCTTTATTATGCATAAAGTCACAAATACAAGAAAGAATACATGAGTCATACCTTTCCCAATGTAGGATTGGGAAGAGAGAGACTCCTTACTCCTTTCCCAATTTGAACATGGGACTAGAGACTCTCCTCTCTACAACCTAACTCCTCTAAGACTATGGATGATAGTGTATACAATAGAAATGAAGCTCAAGTGGTGTGTGTTGAAGTGAGGGGTGGGGGTCCTATTTATACTAGTGTTGAGGCCGGTTCCCGCCACCAAAAGCACGCGAATCAGTCACCATTGACTCCAGGGAGCCGGGAGGAGCCAACACGTGGAGGCTGATCGAGTTTTGTGCAAAGACCAGGTCTGCCGACCCCCTGGTTCGGCCGACCTGGTCATTGCACCGTTTCTCGTGTGCTTTCTCCAGGTGGCTGCCAAGTGGGTCCCATTGATGTACATGGGTGATACACTGCTGGATCTCCTTGGATACTTCTATTTGTGGGCCATTTGATCCATGGGATGCCACGTGTCATCACCTGATTGGCTGGGATGATATTTTATAGGATTGGTCCCTTTACATTTCCCCATTTCCTGCATAAAATGCTACATACACATATTTTTCCAAGTCCAAGTGGAATTGGGTTAGATAGAAAGGTGATGCGTGCAAGAAATGATCAATCCTTCACATAATTGAGTTAAATTGACGGATGAAATTGGTATATAACAGCTGTCAACAGTCACCACAAGATATGTACAATCAATTGAAGAATCTTATCAACAAAGTCCGAGCATATGGCAGCAAGAATTTGAATGATTACGAGCTCGTAAAGCTAATTCTTAGAGAATTCATGCCTCACAATGTGACTCTATGCTCGATGATTACAGAAAGCCCCGGGTATCGGAAGATGACCCAGGACGATCTTCTTGGCAAGATCATCAACAATGAAATGATGGAGAAGCAATCCAAGCATGTCAAAGAAATTGCCAATCTTACCTCGGCAAAGAAGAAAGGAATTTCTTTGAAGTCAACCTGCAAATCCTCATCAAAAGAAGCTCGAGAAGCTCATGGAGAAGACGACAGCGACAATGAAAGAAGTGACATTGATGAAGAAGACATGATCTTGTTCATGAAGAAGTTCAAGAAAATGATGAGAAGAAGACAAGGTTGTAGCTCTTAGGAAGGAAAAGAAAGGGACAAACAGAGACCTAAGATGAGGCGTGCTTACTATCACTGTGGAGAGTATGACCATTTCATAGTGGGTTGTACACATGAAGAAAATAAGAAGAAGACTAAGGGCGAAAAGCCTCTGCCCAAGAAAATGTTCAAGAAGAAGAAGAAATTTGGCCAAGCGCACTTAGGGAAGAGGAGATGGCCACCTAAGCCATCAATAAGACTTCCAAGAAATCCACTCTCTTGCCAACCATGGGCGCATGGAAAGACACCTACAACACTTGTCTAATGGCAAAGGAAGGTAAAAGAAAGGTAACAACTAAATATTCCTCTTCGCGTTCTTTTTCTAGTGATAGTGATAATTCTAGTGATGATGAAGATATGCTTAGGGGTTTAGACAAGAAAACTACCGCTAAGATGAAATTTCTAATGGATGAGCTTGTTGATAAGGAGGAGCTAGTAGATCGTCAAGAAGATATAATCATCCTCAAAATCAAAGAATATCTTGAGATCAAAAGGCTCCTTGAGCTCGAAAAGGAGTGAAGCAATTCACTGGAACTTGAGTTAGCTTCAAGCAAGGAAGCTTGTTTGAAGCTAAAAGACTCAAATGTGGCTATCAAGGATGAACTTGCTAACATAACCAAAGTTAACAAGATCCTTGAGCTACAAGTTGAGTAACTCAAGCAAATTGGTTCTTCATCCTCTTCAAGCTCACCTTCTCAACATATAAAATCTGAAACTGTTATTGCTTGTACATGTGCTAAAATTGACACTAACTTCAAAGAAAAGTCAAACTTGACAAAATACAAACATCCTTCCCGAAGTGGCATATTTGACATGGAGAAGGTCAAGTACGCACGAAGTGCATACTTGGTCACAAGACCTCCTAATGTCAAATATGGCATTGGGTATTCTTGTGGTGAAAAGCAATATGCTAGAAGCCAAAAGAATAACAAGGAACGCATTGCCTTTGTCAAGGGAAACACCTCTCAAGATAGAAAACTTACTAATGTTGATAAGTCTAACATTGTGAACACATATTAACAACAAGTTTTATTTAGCACATTTGGTTCTTCATATATACTTATGAAAAGTAATATTGGAAGAGTTTATGCCAAATATGTTGGGCCACTCCAAGGGAACACCAAGTCTCATGTGTGGGTGCCCAATGTGAGGACCGGGTCCACACATTTCAGGAATCGCAGAGGGTGGTGCCGTGTGATGCTTCACCCAATGGCACACACGAAAAGATACAAAGTTTTATCTATAGAAACAGCGGAGGTCTCTTACAATACTTAATATACAGTAGATGTAATATTCATAGCTAAACTCTCAGCTTAGCTATGCAAAAGTGCACCCGTCCAGCCCGGGGACGCTACACATTAGCAGCACACAACAATCATGGCGGCATGCAGGGCTCCCACTCGGCGGTATACCCCGACGGGGGCATCACCTCATCTTCGGGCCCTTCCTCATACGTCTCACCTGCAAACAACTTAATATAGCAACCGTAAGCATGAAGGATCAGCAAGACTTAACTGTCTCACCTAAACATGGAACTCTACATGCAGGGATACTTAACATAGGAATAGATATAGCAGTAAGTGAATCGCCTACATGTTGATCCTTAATTTTCAAGTTATTAACAGCATCTTACAAATTTAATAACAGTAACTTTAGTGAGCATATTGGACAGCAATCATAGTTACAAAGAAATTATATTTCAATACATCATATTCTCCTGGCTTCTTTAGTATTCACTACGTTACAGTGCAGTGAACAAGCGATACTCAAATAACCGCGAGGGATGGTGATTGCATTCAGTAGATACCAGAATAACATGTCACGTACACCCGTGCCTAAGGAGCATGCCGTGCTCCTCACCATGCCATACGCAGCAACCTTTCACAAGAAACTCAAACACCGAACCGGTCCCACCATCACGAGCGCAAGGTCCACACGTGGAGCGTGTCTTTGCCAGCCGGCCGATTTATACCTTGCTGCTCTCAACCCACCCCTATCGACAGTGGGCTATGCCTCGACATTCAAGTTATCAAGTTACATCGGTTTCATTGGTTCCATATGCCTAGTATGCATCCGGTACAGTTCAAACATGTCCAACAGGGCCACACACGGATCGGTCCTCAATCGATACAAGCAGGGCTACGCACGTGAGACCATGTCTCATTGCATCCTACGCGCTGCTTGGTCTCGATTTCATATTCGTAAACTATTCTTTGATCAAATCCATCCCGTGTGATAAAATCATATCTCGCAAGTAGATTCCAACTACTCGACTTCTACCGGATTCCTAAAAACTTAAGCATGACATTTTCTACTCGTTGGGCTGTAGACCTACCCAATACTCGAAGGGATGTGTGTGTCATGCAAGTGGAGTACAAGCACCTTAGCCCTATTGCACAAAAAATCATCCCAGACCTAAATAATACAAATAGAAACTTTTAAATAGCACTTAAATGCAAATTGGGGCTTGCCTGGTTGGGAGTCAGAAGGGAAGTTAGCTTCTGGTGGAATACACTCAAAGGCCTCCGACTCCTCCTCGATCTCGGTTACTATATGAGGTGCATAATATGAAAGCATATAAGTAATATAAAACTATGTGAAACAACTTCTAAATATAGTTTCTGTTACTAAATGATTTTAATTGGCTTTGGTATTTCTACAGGGGCTACTGGGTTCTATGAGGAAGATTTGGACCAAAAATTGGAGATGTTCAAGGAAGCTAGTTGTCTCCAAAATTCCAACAATTGTAAGGCTTCTCTGAATTTTGGTACTAAATATGGAGCTTTGTCATGGTTACCAGTGGGTGATATTGTTAAATGAGGTTTTACTGGTTCTAGGAAAATCTGTTTCATATTTTTATGAGCTTCCTACAGGGAGAAATTGATTTTACAAGTTTGGGAAAATGCTGAAAATGTTTATGTACTTTTCTTAATTTTCAACTACATAGTTATTTGGAACACTGATTCACCAAGTAATTGATGTCCAATGATCTTGAAATTGTTAGTGGAGATCAAGGTTATTTTTAAGAGTATCGTGACAAAAATTGGGAATTTTCCAATTAGCAGAACAGGGGTAATTGATTTCCCAAGCAGTTAGCTAAAAGGAACTAATTATGAAAATTCTGGGAGTCTCATGTCCAACAATTTGCACCACTGCAAAGTTGGGATCAAGATGAATCTACCAGAATTTATTTGGAATCATATGAGCAAATCTACTAGGAGTAATTGAATTTAGAAGTTTGCTCAATTTCTGGAATTATTTTCTTATTGGAAAATTTTAATTAACCCGCTGGCCCAACCCATTTAAAATGGGCCAATCAGGACTGGGCCGCACAGAGGGCCACGGATTTAACCGCGCAGCTGCACAGGATCCTAAGGCCACAGCCGATCCCCACCCCTTAACCAAGGCTCACAAGCGAGACCCGCCACCTTCTTCAACCTCACGACGGAGGCGGCGCTCCTCGCCGGAACCGCGGCAGCGCCCCGCCTGCTTTGCTGCATCGAGCTCCTATTGGCTCAGTCTTGGCCGCCTAGCCCTAGAATCAGCCATGCAACACGACCGTGGGGTCCAATCGAGGCGGCGACGGCCGGAGGCGAGCGCACGATGGCGGCGGCGGAACTAGGGTTCCGACGGTGGTCGGTACCGCTCGGCCATGGCGCAAACGCTTCGGGAAAGAGCTGAGGAGGTTGCTAGGAGCATGAGGAAGGTGAAAAAGAGGTGCATACCCCACATAACGGCCGGCCAATGGAAGTTCGACGGCAAGCAGCAGTGCTTTTCAATGGCGACGAGGAAAACTCGAAATACTCAGACTGTGGTCGAAATACTCAGACACGGGGGCATCGCCTCATCTTCGGGCCCTTCTTCATACGTCTCACCAGCAAACAATCTAATATAGCAACCGTGAGCACGAAGGCTCATCATGACTTAACCGTTTCACCTAAACATGGAACTCTACATGCGGGGATACTTAACATAGGAATAGATATAGCAGTAAATGACTCGCCTACATGCTGATCCTTAATTTTCAAGTTATTAACAGCAGCTTACAAGTATAATAACAGTAACTTTAGTGAGCATATTGGACAGCAATCATAGTTACAAAGCAATTATATTTCAATACATCATATTCTCCTGGCTTCTTCAGTATTTACTATGTCACAACGCAGTGAACAAGCGGTACTCAAATAACCGTGAGGGATGGTGATTGCAATCATTAGACACCCGAATAACACGTCACATACACCCGTGCCTAAGGAGCAAGCTGCGATCCTCACCACGTCATACGCTGCAACCTTTCACTTGAAACTCAAGCGTTGAACCGGTCCCACCATCACGGGCACAAGGTCCCCGCACGGAGCGTGTCTTTGCCCGCCGGCCAATTTACACCTTGTTGTCCTCAACAAACCCCTATCGACAGTGTCTATGCCTCGACATCCAATTTATCGAGTTACATTAGTTTCATGGGTTCCATATGCTCAGTATGCATCTGGTACAGTTCAAACTTGTCCAGCAGGGCCGCACACACATCAGTCATCAATTGACACAAGTAGGGCAACGCACGTGAGACCACGTCTTGCTGCATCCTACCCGCTGCTCGGTCTCAATTTCATATTTGTAAACCATTGTTTGATTGAATCTATCACATGTGATAAAATCCTATCTCGCGAGTAGAATCCAACTACTCGACTTCTACTGGATTCCTGAAAACTTAAGCATGGCATTTTCTACTCGTCGCGCTGTAGATCTACCCAATACTCCAAGGGATTTGTGGGTCATTCAAGTGGAGTAACAAGCACCTTCACCCTAATGCACAAAAAACATCCTAGATTTAAGTGATACAAATAGAAACTTTGAAATAGCACTTAAATGCAAACCGGGGCTTGTCTGTTTGCGAGTCAGAAGGGAAATTAGCTTCTGGTAGAATACACTCCAAGGCCTCCGGCTCCTCCTCGATCTCGGTTACTATATGAGGTGCATAATATGAAAGCATATAAGCGATATAAAACTATGTGAAACAACTTCTAAATACAGTTTCTGTTACTAAATTATTTTAATTTTCTTTGGTATTTTTACAGTGGATACTAGGGTCTATGTGGAAGATCTGGACCAAATATTGGAGATGTTCAAGGAATCTTGTTGTCTCTAAAATTCCAACAATTAAAAGGCTTCTCAATTTTGGTACTAAATCTGGAGCTCATGGTTACCAGTGGGTTATATTGGTAGATGAGGTTTTAATGGTTCTAGTAAAATTTGTTTCATATTTTTATGAGCTTCCTACAGGGAGAAATTGATTTTTCAAGTTTGGGAAAATGCTGAAAATGTTTCTGCACTTTTCTTAATTTTTAACTACATAGAGATTAGGAACACTGATTCACCGAGCAATTGAAGACCAATGAACTTGAGATTTTTACTGGATATCAAGGTTATTTTCAAGAGTGTCCTGACAAAAATTGAGAATTCTCCAATTAGCAGAACAGGGGTAATTAATTTCCCAAGCAGTTATATCAAAGAAATTAATTATGAAAATTCTCGGAGTTTCATGTCCAAAAAATTGCACTACTGCAAAGTTTGGATCAAGATGAGTCTACCAGAATTTGTTTGGAATTATTTGCGAAAATATACTAGGAGTAATTGAATTTAGAAGTTGGCTCAATTTTTGGAATTATTTTCTTATTGGAAAATTTGAATTAACCCACTGGCCCCACCCATTTAAAATGGGCTAATCAGTACTGGGCCGCACCGAGGGCCACGGATTTAACCGTGCAGCAGCACCGGATCCGAAGGCCACAGCAGATTCCCATCCCTTCACCGAGGCTGACAAGCGGGACCCACCACCTTCTTCCACCTCGCGACGGAGGCGGCGCCCTTAGCGGAACCGCGGCAGCTCCCTGCCGGCTTTGCTGCGTCGAGCTCCTCTCAGCTCAGTCTTGGCCGCCTAGCCCTAGAATCAGCCGTGCAACACGACCGTGGGGTCCAATCGAGGCGGCGACGGCCGGAGGCGAGCGCACGACGGCGGCTGCGGAACTAGGGTTCCGACGGTGGTCGGTACCGCTCGGCAATGGCGCAAACGCTTTGGGAAAGAGCTAAGGAGGTTCCTGGGAGCATGAGGAAGGTGAAAAAGAGGTGCACAACCCAAATAACGGCTGGCCAACGCAAGTTCGATGGCGAGCAGCGGTGCTTTTCAACAGCGACGAGGAAAACTCGAAATACTCAGACTGTGGTCGATTATTTTCATCGATTCTTGATCTAGGCGATGCACCCTGACATGTAGAAGATATCCCCTAACAGGATTAGACAATAATCTGGCATAGAAACAGAATTGAATCGATGACCTCGCTCGAAGTGTAAACTTGTACCGGGACAAAAATGAAGAATACTCATTTGATAATGGATGAAACGCAGAACTGCTTTTACCGTGAGGAAGGAGGTGTCTCGGCGATCGTCTTTGCCTCTGGGAGCAGCTCGAGACAAAGCTTGTAACGCCGGTGCGACGGGGAGGCAGTTGCTTCCTCGCGGCGGCAAAAATGGCTGCGTCGGCAGAACTGAGAAATACTACGAATTGAGGTTAGGAAATTTTGACCCAACAGTTGGAGAAGATAGAGCAACGAGTTGGGGTACTTTTATCCTCTTCGAGCATGATCAATCGATGGCTATAACGGCCGGATGAAGTGGAGAAGAGGGTGGCGGTCACTAATGGCGCCGGTGTTCTGTTTTTGCGGAAAGGAGACAAGCACGTCGGGGAGAAGCACCCGGGACTGAAGTAGAGTGAAGGGGGTGGTCTGGCCACACAGATGCTTGCCCACATGCAAAGAAATCGTGGTGGCACCTTCTTCCGGCGTTGAAGCGCGGGGACAGCAAGGAAAACAGAGGCTCCATCGGTTCAGTCACAGGGGAGGCTGACCAGTGGGTCCCAAAACTTCCATCCTCATCCCTTCTCTGTTCCATTCAATTCACCCACCAACAATTGTCCAAAAATGCTATATTTTTGTGGAGAAGCTAAATCAATGGTGTAGATTCAGATTCTGGAATTTGATTTAAAATTAGCACAAGTTTCAATGAAATTCAAATTCAAATTTGAATTTGAATAGAATTCAATGTACCCATTGAATTAAATAGAAAATGTGCTCCAAATTTTATGAAAATTTACAGGGGTGCTACCTGGAATATTTGGAAGCTAATGTTGAACTCAAATTGTTATTTTCTCAAGGTTTGAACATGAGCTATTTTGAATTTTTGAATTCCCTCTATTGAAGTTTAAATTGGTTTGATTTTTAAATTGCCCTTTCAATTTATTTTTCACTTTCACATTTTTTTGTTATTCTCTATGAACATTTTACTCTGAATTTAGGGCTTTCACATTCCTCCCCCCTTAAAAGGATCTCGTTCCGAGATTAAAATAAAAGAGACAGAGGTAAAAAGATTTCCTGATATGAGATGATAATAAATCCTGATAGTTTGATCGGAGATAAAACTCGCTTTCCCATGTCGCTTCCTCAGTGGTATGGTTGCTCCACAAGATTTTGTAGAAGTACAAAGTCCGGTTCCTGGTGGCGCGAGTCTTTTCATCAGTACTCTGGATCAGATACTCAGAATAAGTGAGATCCAGTTGGAGAGCTTTAGTGTTTTCGGTTCGGATTCCAGCTGGGGAATTAAGACACTTCCACAGCTGAGAAATGTGGAACACATTATGAACTCCAGAGAGTGACACCAGTAACTCCAAACGATAGGCCACGGGTCCGCATTTTCAGTGATAGCGAACGAACCGATGAATCGTGGGGCCAGTTTTCCCTTCACTACGAAACAAAGAATTATTTTCATCATAGACACACGGAGATAAATGTGGTCTTCAAGGTCAAAGTGGAGAGGTCGACGTCTTCTATCCGCATAGCTTTTCTGACAAGATTGAGCGGCCTTGAGACTGGCTTGAATCACTCGTACTCGTTCTTCGGCTTCACTTACAAGATCAATATCATATACTACTTGCTCGCCGGATTCACACCAGTTGAGTGGTGTGCGACATTTCCGGCCGTAGGGAGCATCATACGGCGCCATCTTGATGCTAGCTTGATAGCCATTATTATAGGAGAACTCCGCCAACGGTAAATGATCAAGCCAATTTTTACCATGGTGGATGGCACAAGCGCGTAGAATATCTTCAACAACTTGATTCACCCGTTCCGTTTGACCATCGGTCTGCGGGTGGTATGCAGAGCTTTGGATCAGTTTTGTCCCCAATGATGCGTGCAGCTGCTCCCAAAAATGAGTGATAAATAGCGCACCGCGATCTGAAATAATTGTCCGGGAAATTGCGTGCAAGCACATGATTCTTGCAATATATAACTCCGCATATTTCTTAGCAATTTACTTTGTATGTACCGGAATAAAATGAGCTGATTTGGTTAGTCGATCGACTAGTACCAAATTGAATCATGCTTGTTGAAGGTGAGAGGCAAACCGATGATGAAATCCATACTAATATCCTCCCATTTCCACGCCGGAATTTTTAATGGTTGCAGCTGTCCGGCCTTTCTCATGTGGTCGGCTTTCACCCGCCGACACTTATTACATTCGGATATGTACTTCGCAATATCTCTATTCATCCATGTCCTCCAAAATCTGGTTTTCAAATCTTGGTAAATCTTATTGCTTCCCGGATGAATAGAGTACTTGGACAAGTGAGCTTCGTCCAGAATTTTCTTCTGAAGTGCCATGTCATGGAGTACCACGATACGATCTTTGAACCACAGGGTACCAAGTTCATCACTTCGGAAGCACTTCATTTCTCCATTCTTCATTCTTCTCTGAATGTGCGACATACCCATGTCCTTCTTTTGAGCTTCCATAATCTCCTCTCGTATGGTGGGTATGACAGCAAGATTATATAACACTCCATATGGAACCAAGTATAAACTCGGCTCGTCCTCGTCCATTGGAGTGACGGACAGATTATTGAGGTTTGACTTGCGGCCTAGTGCATCGACAACCACATTCACCTTGTCGGGATGGTAGTGAATATCAATTTCATAAACTATGATCAGCTCTAAACATCTTTGTTGTCGCATATTCAGCTCCTTCTGAGTGGAGATATATTTCAGGCTCTTGTGATCGGTGTAGAGGTGCACTAGATTTCCATGTAAATAATGCCTCCTCATTTTCAAAGCGAGCACCACGGCAGCGAGCTCAAGGTCATGAGTTGGATAATTCTGCTCATGATTTCGGAGCTGCCGTGATCCGTACGCGATCATGCGGCCTTCTTGCATTAACACGCAGCCGAGACCGATGCCATACGCATCACAATAAACGTCAAAAGATTTGGTCGTGTCCGGCTGAGCTAGCACTGGGGCTGTTGTGAGATGTTTCAGCAATGCTTGAAATGCATCCTCACATGCCTTGCTTCAAATATATTTAGTCCACTTTTCAGCACCTCCTTCATTGGTTTAGCGATTTTTGAGAAGCTCAGAATGAACGTCCGATAATATCCCGCTAATCCGAGAAAGCTGCAAACTTCGTGTACGGACGTTGGAGACTTCCATTTTAGCACTTGCACAATTTTGATTTGATAAACAGCGATACCTTCCGCTGAGATAATGTGACCGAGAAATGGCACTTAGCTGATCCAAAACTTGCACTTGCTGAATTTTGCATAAAGCTTGTGATCTTGCAATCGTTGGAGCACGATATGCAAGTATTTGGCGTGTTCTTCTTCCGACTTAGAATAAACCAGAATATCATCGATGAAAACCACGACAAACTTATCCAACTCCGGCATGAATGATGAATTCATAAAATACATGAAGTGAGCGGGCGCGTTGGTAAGTCCGGACGACATGACGAGATATTCATAGAGCCTGTATCTCGTCGAAAATGTTGTCTTCGGTATATCCTCCGGTTGGATTTTTATTTTATAATATTCAGACCGAAGATCCATCTTCGAGAATACTTTAGCACCCACTAATTGATCGAATATGATACCGATGCGTGGTAGTGGATACTTGTTCTTGATCGTCACGGTGTTAAGCGGACGATAGTCCACACCTAGACATAACGTCTTGTCCTTCTTCTTTACAAATAATGTGGAGCAGCCCCAAGGTGATGAACTTGGGAGGATGAGACCATTGTCCAGAAGGTCCTTCAAATGCTCCTTTAATTCCGCCAACTCATTTGGTGACATCTTGTATGGCCTTCGAGAAATAGGCGTGGTTCCCGAAATCAGTTCAAAATTGAACACGATGTCCCTATCCAGTGGCATACCCGGAAGGTCGTCGGGAAACACGTCCGGATACTCACGGACCACATGAATGTCCTCAAGCATTGTGGCTTCCATGTTGTATGTGGCTGTAATTTCTTGGATAAGACGGTCTAGAATGAGAGTGTGTGGTTCATATAGTGGAGAGTTAAAATGGACTACTCGTGGAACAATGCCGAGCACAGCACCATGACGGTGCAGCCATGACATCCCTAAGATGACATCAAGCTTTTGACCCTCTAATATTATTAGAGAGGTTGGATAGATATTCCCACCCATCTTAAGTTGTGTTTTATGGACTTTCATGTCCGCTGCTATTTTCCGACCTGGAGAGCAAATCAAATATGGACTTTCTATGGGAGTGATAGATAATTGATGATTGACAACATATGATTGGCTAATAAAATTGTGGGTGGCACCAGAGTCAAAGAGTATGACTACGGGCTTTTGGAGTAGAGAAAATGGACCTGCGAGGACGGGTTCGCCTTCCGGCACGTCTTCGATGGCTATGTGGTGACGTTGCCGAGTTTTGGTGCTGGTTTCTTGGGCTGGTTGCGGGGCTGAGTTGAATCCCGATATGGTGCTTGCACGCTGCCTTGTCGCTGTTCGGGGCAATCTCTTGAAAAATGCCCGACATGGCCACACGTGTATTGTGTCGGGTTCCAACGAAGCTGCGGACGGAATCCCGGTGCACATGGTGGAGGTGGAAATGCATGTGGAACCATACTTTGCTTCTGCTGCTGCTGCTGTGGAAATGGCGGTTGGAAACGCGGCGGGTTGAAAGAATGACCGCGGAATTGCTGCGGTCGCGCCGGTGGCTGCGATCGCTGACCGGATAGTGAGCGATACACCACACGGTACTTCTGTGGACCACCACTGCTGCTGCTCGAAGGCGCACTCCTTTTTCTCTTAATAGAAATGAGCTCGCGCTGAGCATCCTCCTGCACTATCGCGGCATTGACGATGTCATTGAAGGTCCCACATACTCTGGCTCGTACTGCGCCAAGTGATTGAATGTGCGAGAGTATTCATGAGCACTCCTCCTGCCTTGCTTCAGCTCCAAAAATTCCTGAAGCTTCCTCTTCATTATACCGGGAGGTATATGGTAGGCGCAGAACGCCTCCCGGAATTTGGTCGAGGTGACCACATGACCAGCCGGCAGTGACGCTATGTAA
The DNA here is from genome assembly GCA_036927565.1 of Tuctoria greenei. Lineage (NCBI taxonomy): Eukaryota > Viridiplantae > Streptophyta > Magnoliopsida > Poales > Poaceae > Tuctoria > Tuctoria greenei. Next base: position 152,393,920 of record JAYESD010000005.1, on the reverse strand, counting down.
TTCGCACATCAAGCACCAGCAGATCCCTGAAGTTGTTGCACTGCGAATAGCCTATTGTTGTTTGATGCATCGTAGCAAACCGAAGTTCGCCTAGAGGATGCGGATAAAGTTGTCCGCCTCCAGAGGCTCCCAGTCCTCCGTGAAGACTGGTGGATGCATCGCCAAAAAGTCTGAGTACGAACTCTGTTGGGCTGGTGTTGCCCGTTGTCTTGTCGCCCCCCCCCCCCCCCCCCCCCGAAAGGATGAATTCTGCACCAACATACGCAGCAACTCTGTTTGCTCATTGGGCGAGCCGAGTACTGCGGCCAGAATTTCCGCGAGAGTCCTCGGAGGTTCAGGTGGTGGTGGTGGAGGGACTTGTTGCTGCGGTGTCGCAGTTTGCTCCCGGGTCAGATAATCATTCTCACGACCCCGGCTAGATACTCCCATCTCGGGCGTAGAGCGTGTACGCACCATTCTGCATCCACATGATTTAAAAATCAGCAACATGTTTGTTTGCTTCATTCATTCTATACCATAGTAGTGCGAGTATTGACAATGTGATAATTGCATAACATTCATATATATTAATAAAGTACAAAATTTATACAAGATGTATTATCTCATGCCCATGTTTACAGTAGTGAACTCCAAAATGATAGGCTCCCACTACGAAGTGCATCTCAACTATACTTGTATCCATGAGTCATCATACACACCTTGTCATCTCCCACACACCCACTACTATTTATAATATGCCACGAACATGGCTACAAAATAAACTCGAGCAACCACTAACTATACGTTGCCCCATGATGGAAGTAGTGCTGCCCCGTCCTAATCCGATGCATCCTCATCGATGTACTCGAGTATCTCAGGATCTTCTTCCTCCTCAGAACTTGAAGGAACCTGCTCACACATGTTCAGCGGCATGTCATGAGCCGGTGGAAACATGTGTGGGTGCGGCAAGTGTGATTCGGCCTCAATCAAGTCATCCTAAAGTTGGTCTGCCTCGAACTCCCAATTCTGAGCTTCTTTGACGACTTCATCTCGTGCCTCGGTGACTACCAACAGCTGCTCTTGCTGTTGCTGCACCACCAATTGACTCGCCTGCAGTCCATCACGATTTTGCTGCAGTTCCTTGCGAGTTTGCCTTAGTTCGGCGCGAGCTTTTCGCAGTCGAGGGCGGGTGTGATGCAGCTGATTCTCGCATTGATTCAGCCGGTGATTTGTTGGAGCCAGGAACGAACGTAGGTTCTCATTGATGTAATCAAGAGTGTTACCCATTCAATCGCTTGCCTCAAGGCTTCGACCTGCTCCTAAAGGATTGCACCTTGTGCAAGAACTACCATGCTGGATACAGTGGCATAAGTCACAAGTGTTGTCGAGGTTGTGTGGCCATATGGTTGATAGGCCGCAACCATACGATGTTGCTGTTGAATCTGGTCTGTCTTAGGATCTACACTATGAACATCTAACTGAGTGCACTTAGTTCTAATTTAATTGCAATCAACTTAAACAATCAATCTAGCAAGCAACCTATGATCATAATAGACAGATTAGGACTAAAGGGGTGCGAAGAGTGATGTATGTTACCTTCAACGGGGCCGCTTGACGCCATTGGTTCAAGCTGTGGCCGGCGACGACAGGAGGCGATGCAGTGACGGTGGCGGCGACCCAAATTTGTTTAGGTTTGGCGGGGGCCTCGGGAACGTGTGTTTACTCTCGTATCCCCAACGCCCTGAGGTCCCCCTTGTTCTTATACACGTGTGGTAGGGAGGGGCCTAGCGGATCGAGTCCATTGCGCCCCCGGTTGCACCGCGCACCTGAGGTCTCGGCGTGGGGTTGTTACCCCACGTCCGATTCTTTTGGGAGAGAGGGCGACTAAGTCCCTGCCTGTTGGTTGTTGCCAAACAAGTGGGACCGGGATCAACCTAACATTCTCCACCTTGATCTCGGGACAACTTACTTCTTACTCATCTCATTCTTATTCTAAGTTACTAAACTTATATATATATATATATATTTCTTCTTGCTTTGACATAAGGAGCACGACGCATCAGAAACAGCCATTTACGTACTGTTTGACTCGAAGACCACAATATGTCTCACAATTAGAAATAACCTTATGCTTAGGTGTCCCCTTAGTATCCAGGATTTATTTCACAGGCTCTCCCCTAATCCCATGCCGGCTACGTGTTCTCTGAACACATTGGGAGGGAGACCCTTGGTCAGCGGATCCGCAAGCATTTTATTAGTTCTTATATGCTCGAGACTAATTGAATTATCCTGGATTCTCTCTTTTACAACATAATACTTAATGTCGATGTGTTTGGCAGCACCACTCGACTTGTTGTTGTGAGAGTATGTCACTGCTGGCTCATTATCGCAGTATAACTTAAGTGGTTTATGAATGTTGTCTACCACTCTTAGACCGGGAACAAATTTCTTAAGCCAAGATGCCTGTCCAGTGGCCTCATAACAAGCTATGAACTCAGCATACATTGTGGACGATGCAATTATGACTTGCTTGGAGCTTCTCCACGATATAGCTCCATTCGCGAGGGTGAATATATAGCCTGACGTGGATTTCTTAGTATCCACACAACCCGCGTAATATGAATCTGAGTAACCCACTATTTCTAATGGGTCTGACTTACTATACTTTAACATGAGGTTCTTAGTACCCTGAATGTATCTTAGAGCTTTCTTAAGTGCTTTCCAGTGGTCTAAACCTGGATTACTTTGATATCTGCCAAGCATCCCAGTCACAAAAGCTAAGTCAGGGCGCGTACATGTTTGAGCATACATTAAGCTTCCGACAGCAGAAGCATACATAATTCCTCTCATCTGATCAACCTCATACTGATTCTTAGGTGACTGTGATTGTGAAAATTTGTCACCCTTAACTATTGGGACAGGCGAGGGCTTACAGCCTTGCATACCGTACTTTCGGTACGCTTTCTAAGTATGCCTTCTGAGATAATCCTAATACCCCCTTTCTTCGATCTCGGTGAATCTCAATTCCTAGGACATAGGAAGCTTCACCTAAATCCTTCATCTCAAAGTTTGAGGATAAACACTTCTTAGTTTCTAAGAGTAGGTTGACATCACTACTTGCAAGTAGTATGTCATCTACGTATAGTATAAGGAAAATGAATTTCCCATTCTTAAACTTAGCGTACATGCAGTTATCCTCCTCATTCTCCTTAAACCCAAACTTTCTTTTCGTCTCATCGAACTTTAGGTACCATTGCCTTGAAGCTTGCTTAAGTCCATAAATAGACTTCTTCAAGTGGCATCCCATATGTTCCTTACCCTCAATGACAAAACCCTTAAGTTGAGCCATGTAGACATCCTCATAAAGATCCCCATTAAGGAACGCCGTCTTTACATCCATTTGATGTAATTCTAAGTCATAATGTGCTACTAATGCCATGATGATTCGAAACAAATCCTTAGACAACACAGGTGAGAAGGTCTCATTATAATCAATACCTTCCCGCTGCGTGAATCCCTTAGCCACAAGCCTAGCCTTATACTTTTCGATCTTCCCTTTGGAGTCACGCTTAATCTTGTAGACCCATTTACAGCCTACTGTTTTGGCTCCTTTAGGAATCTCTACTAAGTCCCAGACTTTGTTGGCACTCATAGATCTTATTTCATCTTCCATGGCTTTACGCCATTCGGATGACTGAGGTCTACTCATGGCATCTTCAAAAGAGGTGGGATCATCCTCAACATGAATTTCTTCACTTAAGTATAACTGATAATCACTTGGAATTGCCGATCGTCTTACTCTTTGTGATCTTCTTATTTGTGCATCATCTGAGGGTTGAGGCTGTTGTTGCACCTCATATTGTTCGACCACATCTTCAACAGGCTGAGGAGGTGGAACCTCACTTATTTCTGTTGTGGCCGACGGAGGTGCAACGACAGGCGTTGTGTCACTAGCACCAGGTGCGGGTGGCACGACGACAGCAGGTAGGGTGAAATAAGGCTCTTGAGTCATCGGAATGGGTAGACTAATCCGTTCCTCCTCAAGGTCTATTTCCTGCCATACCATGCTCCCCCTGATCATAGTGTCCTCTAAAAACACAGCATGTCTTGTCTCAATAAACTTAGTGTATCTACTTGGACAATAGAACCTAAATCCTTTACTCCTTTCAGGATAGCCAATAAAATGGCAACTAATTGTTCTAGAATCCAGTTTGCTTAAGTTGGGGTTGAACATCTTAGCCTCAGCTGGACATCCCCACACATGTAGATAGTTTAGTGAGGGCTTACGTCCCGTCCACATCTCATACGGTGTCTTAGGTACTGACTTAGATGGAACACGGTTAAGTACGTGAATGGCGGTCTTTAAGGCCTCCATCCATAAACTAACTGGTAGTGTAGAATATCTTAACATGCTTCTCACCATGTCCATAAGCGTACGGTTTCGCCGTTCCGCTACACCGTTCTGCAGAGGTTCGCCCGGTGTAGAATATTGGGCTACTATGCCATTTTCCTGTAAAAACCTCGCAAAAGGTCCAGGGACTTGGTCATAAGGGGTGTGTCGACCGTAGTACTCACCTCCACGGTCAGACCTTACTACTTTAATCTTAACGTCGTGCTGATTTTCTACTTCAGCCTTAAATATCTTAAACTTATCCAACGCTTCAGATTGCTCCTTGATTGGATAAATATAGCCATAACGACTAAAGTCATCTGTAAATGTTATGAAGGAATCATAACCATCTACCGATGTCACGGGAAAAGGTCCACAAATATCTGTGTGGATTATTTCTAAGACTCCCGTGCTACGTATGGTGTTTTTCTTAATAGTTTTGGAAAATTTTCTTTTAATGCAATCAACGCATTCCTCAGAATCTGAAAAGTTTAAGTGTGGAAGAATCGATTGAGATACTAATTGTTCGATCCTCCCCCTCGAAATATGGAATAAACGACAATGCCATAATTTTGACGAAGTATCTAAATCGCTTCTTTAGCGCTTATTACGTCCTAAGTCGTTCTTAGATGAAACTTGATCATCACATATAGCAAACACATTCTCGTGAGTGGACAATAAGTAGAGCATGTCTTGTCGGAAGGCAAGACCAATGATCTTATTATTATAATTGATAGAACACTTATCATTACCAATATGACAAATGTATCCTGAATCATCCAAACACGAAACTGAAATCAAGTTCCTTTCTAATGAAGGGACATAAAGAACATTATTTAGTCTAAGTAAAAAGCCACTAAGTAATCTAAGAGATAAGTCTCCAATGGCTTCGACTTCGGCTTCACGCCCATCTGCCACCTTAATCACTCTTTCCCTTCTTCTTATAGTTTTCATCATACTTAATGCCTGCATTGAATTACAAATGTGCACAGTGGCACCTGAGTCAATCCACCAAGTGGACCGTGAATAATTCACGTATAAGGCCTCATTTACAAAAGTAATTATGTCATTACCTTTCTTAGCACACCACTTAATGAATCCAACGCAGTCCTTCTGGAAATGTTCATCTGAGCCACAGAAGTGACACTTATCCTTGTCTTTCTTTTGAGAGGACTTGCCCTTGAACTTATTTGATGAAGAACTGGAGCCTGAAACCTTGAAGGAAGGTGGTTTGAGAGAGGAAAAGTACCTCTTTGCCTTTCCCTTACCCTTAGTGTCAGCCAGATTGATGTAATCACCATTCTTAGAGCTCTTTATGCGTTCCTCTTCCTGAACGCACATAACAACAATTTTATCAATGTTCCAGGTCTCGGGGAGTGAGTTGTAATTGACCACAAAGGCCTCAAAGTCCTTAGGAAGAGAACTTAGGATGAAATAAATGAGCATCTCATCTGGCATTACAATTTTTAGCTCCCTAAGCTTAGAGTTATAGTGACTCATCTTATTGATGTGCTCACGCACACCACCTCCAGAGTACTTCTCAGTGACAATCTTTCTCATGAGAGTGCTTGCACTAGCCTTAGTAGAGCCAGTGAACTGACTCTGGACTCTCTCTAAGTACTCAGAGGCTGTGTTACAATCAGGGATTCCTCCCTTAATTGAGTCAGCTATGGTGCTCTTAATGATCACGAGACATTTCCTGTTGGAAGTGTCCCACTTAGGGAGATCCTTCTCATACTGATCCTTCAAGCTTAGGTACTTAGCCTTCCGCGTAGCGAAAGACTCCTCAGATTCCCCAGTATCAGCAATGGGTACAAGTGGCTCAGTGGGTCGAGGCGACGTAATCGCAAAATCGAGGTCACAGACTACTAGAGCCATCTGGAGCCTCTCTTTCCATACCCCATAATTTTCACCATTGAGGGTCTCAATTGCGGAGATAAAGCTAAGTGCTGAGGACAAGCCTGATCCTTCAAAAACAAAAATTTGAGGATTAATGACAAAACTTATAATAAATCATGACTTAAGAATGGCATTCTTGCTTTTTCACGTTGGTTACTTAGCAAAAAATGCCTTTAAACATTAAAACTTAGTATCATAACAAAACTTAATATGATAAACTCAAAGATGGCAATTCAATTTCACGTTGGTTACTTTCAAATTCCATGCATAATTAACTTAGTACATCATTTTTCGCGTTGGTTACTCAATGAGTCTTAAATAATCATAAATATAAGCTTCAGCACAAACTCAAATAAATGCACTTAAAAAAAATTAATTGGCAAATTCAAATTTTCACGTTGGTTACTCATTTAAATTACCACTAATAAACATAACTTAACTTAAACTCAAAACTTGATAAATTAAAATTTCACTTTGGTTACTCAATTAATTTATCACTTAATCACAGCGGAAGCTAAAACTTAATTTCTTAATTAATGAGAATTGCTTGAAAAGCACTTAATAATATTTAAATAACTGAGAAAATCCTCTTATTGATAATAAATAGAATAAAATGCAGAAATAATGCAATTAAAATTACACAATCATCACACAAATTTTTCTTAAATTTTCCCAGCTATTTAACTAATTTTCTAATCAATTTCCTAATTTCTGGAATTAATTTTCCATTCTAATCTTATTCTGAAAATCAGATAATGCTTAAAAGGCTAAATGGGCCAAAGACCCAAAATACAGTCTACTACTGAAAAACTGGCCCAGCCCACTACTGAAAAAAAAACATAGAAAAATGGGAAAAACTCACACGCGCGGCCCATAGGGCATTTGGCCCACGGCCGAAAGCAGCCCAAGGAAAAAATTTGGAAAAATTCCAAAAAAAACGAAAGGGCAGCCCATTCGGCCCGTGGCACCGTCGTGCATGGGCTCGGGGCCCATTTACCCTTAGGCGGCGGCAGCGCGAGATGCGGGCCGTCGGATCTCGATCCGACGGCATCGGCTCACTGAACGCTTACAACGTGGGCCGATGTCAACCGTCTGATGGTGATCGAACGGTCCAGCGACGACATCGGCGAATACTTAAGGCATCTCCACCGTTTATCCCGCAAAACCCTAAGTCATTCGTCACCCCTCACTCTCTCTCTTCGGTCTGAGTGGCGGCGAGGCGCGCGAGAGGGAGAGCGAGCGGCGGAGCGGCGGCAAGGTTAGGTCGACGCCGGCAGGCGACCTCCGGCGAGCCACGGCGCCGTCGGCTCCGGCGAGCGAATCGCACCGAAGGTGCTTCTCCACCGGGGTCGACGGTACTGGGTCGGCCGCCGTTGAGGGAAAGCCGCCAAGCTTCGCATCGGGTCTGAGCGGAGGGGTGTGGCTTGCGCCGCCGAGGGGACTTTCGGCGCCACCGCATCACAGTCGTCGATGTGGTGCGCACGGACTGCCGTCGAAGGAAACCCGAGGCTAGGGTTAGGGTAACCCTAGCCCGGCGAGCGCTGAGGGGTGAAGGTTCTGAGTGTTTGTTGTTTGCAGGTATTCCGATGCCGCCAAGAGCCATCTCCACGGCGCGCACGTCGTGCCGCCAGTGGAGAGGGCTCCCTAGGGTTAGGGTTCCCAACCCAAGACTCTAATGTGGCGGTGGTGGGAAGGAGTGCGTGATTAGGGTTACGGATTGGGCCCGGTACCCTGGCACTGCGCCTGAGTACGGCGGTGCTGCTGTCCCCTCCGTTGGGAGATTGAGTAGACAGCTGCCGATGGGAAAAGAAGATCACAAGGGTTAGGGTTTCCCCTAACCCTGCTCTGAGGAGGACGATGGTGGTGCAAACCACCTTGCCCAGATAAGTCTTCACCCCTTCTAATTTTCTTATGATTCGATTCGCCTTTCTTTCCTTATCTCTAAGTTCATGTCTGATTGATCTAAGACTAAGAAACAAAATCCCCTCCTTCTGATTTCTTAATGTAAACTTAAGACTAATTTGAACTTAATCTTAATCAACAGAGCCGAAAACAATTAACTAAATAACATGATTAGAAAATAATTAGGCTTAATGAGACCTTAATTCTCTGATTAGAAGTTCAATAGCGTGGCTCTGATGCCAATGTTAAATCTGGTCTGTCTTAGGATCTACACCATGAACATCTAACCGAGTGCACTTAGTTCTAATTTAATTGCAATTAACTTAAACAATCAATCTATCAGGCAACCTATGATCATAATAGACAGATTAGGACTAAAGGGGTGCGAAGAGTGATGTATGTTACCTTCAACGGGGCCGCTTGACGCCATTGGTTCAAGCTGTGGCCGGCGATGACAGGAGGTGATGCACTGACGGTGGCGGCGACCCAAATTTGTTTAGGTTTGGCGGGGGCCTCGGGAACGTGTGTTTACTCTCATATCCCCAACGCCCTGAGGTCCCCCTTGTTCTTATACACGCGTTCTAGGGAGGGGCCTAGCGGATCGAGTCCATTGCGCCCCCGGTTGCACCGCACACCTGAGGTCTCAGCGTGGGGTTGTTACCCCACGTCCGATTCTTTTGGGAGAGAGGGCGACTAAGTCCCTGCCTGTTGGTTGTTGCCCAACAAGTGGGACCGGGATCAACCTAACAGTTGCCACTCAAAACCAGCTGCATTACGAACCGGAAGAAGAGCAAATTGTGTCCCAGCCATGGAATCTTGATGAAGCTCGCAAAGCTTCATAAGCGCTTCACCCGCTACAATGGCCCACGTGTCCTCCAAGCGAGCTCCCTGGATAGTGACCGAAACAGGAGCCCATCCATAAAAACGCAGACTAGCAGGGATATCGACTAGGACGGTGCATGACGGTACACCTCTGTCAACCATTTGTTGACCCCAATAGCCTTGCATTTCGATGAAGCCAAACTGTTGGAGCACTTCCCGCAGCATGATCGGGAAGCCCGGACGGTCGGCGCACGTGGAGAACACCCATCCGTCCGGCAACAGCATCACATCCGTCATCTATAAACGAAGTACTTGAATGAGTCAAATACTCAAATTCAAAAAACTTTGTTTATAAACATATCATGGATGTGAAGATTGAATTATGAAAGTTAATTCAAATTAAAATGCCAAATGAAACATAACACTGGAATTCTGTCTCCGTTTCTGTTCATTCTGACAAGTCTGGAGAAATTCGAAATTTTCATCCAGTTAGAGGAACATTCAGGAGTTCAGTTCAACTACAAAGTTGTAATAAACTCAATGATATTTCCATAATGTATTTATTTGCATCCAGAAATTTTTTTTTTATAAGGAGATATGATTTTTGCAATTTGACAGTTTTTGGAAATATTTTGACAGCACCTCCTTTGTTTAAGGCTGATTTAGTCCACATGTTTCCAGATACAAACATCAATATATGCAAAAATCATAAATTACAACATTGTTGTGTACATCCTCAGGATTAAATAAATGCATTACATGAAGTCATTCGTCGATTCTACGAAGAGATATGATCAAAACAGTGACAGGATACAGAAACTGTCCAGTCTCTGTCCAGATTTAACAGAGTTTGGCAATTTGAATTTTTCATTAGTTTACAAGAGGATTCTGATATGGAGTTGAACATAAGAGTTTAAAGGACTCTATACACTTTGCAACCATGTATGGTAAACCATCATTTGTGAATTATACAGGAAGTTATGCTATTCCAAACTTAGTCAATTTTTCTGTCCCATTCACAAATTGAACGAGGAACTGGTCAATTTTAAGTTCAAATGAAGTTTTCAAGTTTTGAATCTTGATATCTGCCTTGGAGCTGAAAATGAAACTTGTGGAGGACTTCCTCAAGTTCCCAAATCATAGGCCTGAATACCGCAGCGATCACATGATTAATTGTAAATCTGACCAGTACGCTCCAAAACAGAGATTACAAATTCGAACTTGGTCCTAAGTTGGAAATTTTTACTTGTTGTCGAGTCACACCACCAGCATGGATATCATCGTCAACGTGCCTCATGAAACTCGAATGCACTGCCGGTACTACGCCCTGACCAAAGAAAATCCTAAGCCAGTATTTCGGCATACGTCTCAATGGTGGCACTAATAACGTTCACTCGCAAATGTTTTCAACTCGGGTTACTTAAAGCGTGGATAGTGTCCTGCAAGTACACACAAATGATAGATTGATCATATGGTGTCATACGGCACAGCTCGCACGGGCAATCAACTCACAATAATATATACGAAAATAAAAACATTCGTCCTGTATCATTCCATACGGGTCGCCTCGAGCTAAGCCACGTCTCGAGGTACATGATCGGGTTTTCTACCACCCGATGGGGTCCCACATCTTTGCATAGTGTGGCACCAGTAGGGGGCACATCGGGGTATGTCCCACCCAATGGGGCATCCCACTAATTTTGTAGTATGCTTGGGTACGGTGTGTTATATGTTCTCAGAAGCATGGAAAGTTTCAGAGGCTCATATTGACATTTCCGTGCCAAGCCACAGAAACAATCACATGCTACCTCTCGCATGGTGAGCTTACCGCAATTGATCCGCTTGCAGTGGCGTACCTTACCTCTTACCTGACGTCGGAGCGTCATTACAGAATATAATAACACATAAGTTAGCTTGCCACCTTAAGTAACTAATACTATAATAGACCTTATGTGGGCATAGTAACTAATCCCCACTCGACTACTTCTAAGTTTTTAAAATAGGCTCTTTTCGAGCGTGATATTCCCAATGCGGCTCTGATACCAGGTTGTGAGGATCGGGTCCACACATTCCAAGAATCGCAGAGGGTGGTGCCGTGCGATGCGACACCCAACAGCACAAACAAAAAGAATACGACAAAATACAAAGTTTTATTTATAGAAACAGTGAAGGTATTTTACAATACTTAATATAAAGTGGAAGTAATATTCATAGCTAAAGTCTCAGCTTAGGTTTGCAAAAGTGCAGCCGTCCAGCCTGGGGATGCTACACATTAGCAGCACACAACAATCACGGCGGCGTGCAGGGCTCCTACTCGGCGGTATACCCCGATGGCGGCATCGCCTCATCTTCGGGCCCTTTTTCATACGTCTCACCTGCAAACAACTTAATATAGCAACCGTGAGCACGAAGGCTCAGCAAGACTTAACCGTCTCACCTAAACATGGAACTCTAGGTGCAGGGATACTTAACATAGGAATAGATATAGCAGTAAATGACTCGCCTATATGTTGATCCTTAATTTTCAAGTTATTAACAGCAGATTACAAGTTTAATAACAGTAACTTTAGAGAGCATATTGGACAGCAATAATAGTTACAAAGCAATTATATTTCAATACATCATATTCTCCTAGATTCTTCAGTATTTACTACGTCACAGCGCAGTGAACAAGCGGTACTCAAATATCCGTGAGGGATGGTGATTGCAATCATTAGACACCCGAATAACACGTCACATACACCCATGCCTAAGGAGAAAGCTGCGATCCTCACCACGTCATACGCAGCAACCTATCACAAGAAACTCAAACGTTGAACCGGTCCCACCATCACGGGCACAAGGTCCCCGCACGGAGCGTGTCTTTGCCCGCCAGCCAATTTACACCTTGCTGTCCTCAACCAACCCCTATCGACAATGGGCTCTGCCTCGACATCCAAGTTATCAAGTTACATCAGTTTCATGGGTTCCATATGCTCAGTATGCATCCGATATAGTTCAAACATGTCCAGCAGGGCCGCACACAAATCAGTCATCAATCGACACAAGTAGGGCTACGCACATGAGACCACGTCTCGCTGCATCCTACCCACTGCTCGGTCTCAATTTCATATTTGTAAACCATTCTTTGATTGAATCTATCCCGTGTGATAAAATCCTACCTCGCGAGTAGATTCCAACTACTCGACTTCTACCAGATTCCTAAAAACTTAAGTATGGCATTTTCTACTCGTCGCGCTGTAGACCTACCCAATACTCCAAGGGATGTGTGGGTCATGCAAGTGGAGTAACAAGCACCTTTGCCCTAATGCACAAAAAAAATCCAAGACTTAAGTGATACAAATAGAAACTTTGAAATAGCACTTAAATGCAAACCGGGGCTTGTCGGGTTGCGAGTCAGAGGGGAACTTAGCTTCTGGTAGAATACACTCCAAGCCCTCCGGCTCCCCCTCGATCTCGGTTACTATATGAGGTGCATAATATGAAAGCATATAAGTGATATAGAACTATGCGAAACAACTTCTAAATACAGTTTCTGTTAATAATGATTTTAATTTTCTTTGGGATTTTTACAGTGGATACTAGGGTCTATGTGGAAGATCTGGACCAAATATTGGAGATGTTCAAGGAATCTTGTTGTCTCTAAAATTCCATCAATAAAAAGGCTTCTCAATTTTGGTACTAAATCTGGGGCTCATGGTTACCAGTGGGTTATATTGGTAGATGAGGTTTTAATGGTTCTAGTAAAATTTGTTTCATATTTTTATGAGCTTCCTACAGGGAGAAATTGATTTTTCAAGTTTGGGAAAATGCTGAAAATGTTTCTGCACTTTTCTTTATTTTTAACTACATAGAGATTAGGAACACTGATTCGCCGAGCAATTGAATACCAATGAACTTGAAATTTTTACTGGATATCAAGGTTATTTTCAAGAGTGTCCTGATAAAAATTGAGAATTTTCCAATTAGCAGAACAGGGGTAATTAATTTCCCAAGCAGTTATATCAAAGAAATTAATTATAAAAATTCACGGAGTTTCATGTCCATAAAATTGCACTACTGCAAAGTTGGGATCAAGATGAGTCTACCAGAATTTTTTTGGAATTATTTGCGAAAATATACTAGGAGTAATTGAATTTAGAAGTTGGCTCAATTTTGGAATTATTTTCTTATTGGAAAATTTGAATTAACCCGCTGGACCCACCCATTTAAAATGGGCCAATCAGTACTGGGCCGCACCGAGGGCCACAGATTTAACCGTGCAGCAGAACCGGAAATTTTGACCCAACAGTTGGAAAAGATAGAGCAACGAGTGGGGTACTTTTATCCTCTTCGAGCATGATCAATCGATGGCTATAAGGGCCGGATGAAGTGGAGAAGAGGGTGGCGGTCACTAATGGCGCCGGTGTTCTGTTTTTGCGGAAAGGAGACAAGCACGTCGGGGAGAAGCACCCGGGACTGAAGTAGAGTGAAGGGGGTGGTCTGGCCACGCAGATGCTTGCCCACATGCAAAGAAATCGTGGTGGCACCTTCTTCCGGCGTTGAAGCGCGGGGACAGCAAGGAAAACAGAGGCTCCATCGGTTCAGTCACAGGGGAGGCTGACCAGTGGGTCCCAAAACTTCCATCCTCATCCCTTCTCTGTTCCATTCAATTCACCCACCAACAATTGTCCAAAAATGCTATATTTTTGTGGAGAAGCTAAGTCAATGGTGTAGATTCAGATTCTCGAATTGGATTTCAAATTAGCACAAAATTCAATGAAATTCAAATTCAAATTTGAATTTGAATAGAATTCAATGTACCCATTGAATTAAATAGAAAATGTGCTCCAAAGTTTATGAAAATTTACAGGGGTGCTACCTGGAATATTTGGAAGCTAATGTTGAACTCAAATTGTTATTTTCTCAAGGTTTGAACATGAGCTATTTTGAATTTTTGAATTCCCTCTATTGAAGTTTAAATTGGTTTGATTTTTAAATTGCCCTTTCAATTTATTTTTCCCTTTCACATTTTTTTTTATTATTCTCTCTGAACATTTTACTCTGAATTTAGGGATTTCACATTCCTCCCCCCTTAAAAGAATCTCGTTCCGAGATTAAAATAAAAGAGACAGAGGTAAAAAGATTACCTGATATGAGATGATAATAAATCCGGATAGTTTGATCGGAGATAAAACTCCCTTTCCCATGTCGCTTCCTCAGTGGTATGGTTGCTCCACAAGATTTTGTAGAAGTACAAAGTCCGGTTCCTGGTGGCGCGAGTCTTTTCATCAGTACTCTGGATCGGATACTCAGAATAAGTGAGATCCGGTCGGAGAGCTTTAGTGTTTTCGGTTTGGATTCCAGCTGGGGAATTAAGACACTTCCACAGCTGAGAAATGTGGAACACATTATGAACTCCAGAGAGTGACACCAGTAACTCCAAACGATAGGACACGGGTCCGCATTTTCAATGATAGCGAACGAACCGACGAATCGTGGGGCCAGTTTTCCCTTCACTACGAAACAAAGAATTATTTTCATAATAGACACACGGAGATAAATGTGGTCTTCAAGGTCGAAGTGGAGAGGTCGACGTCTTCTATCCGCATAGCTTTTCTGACAAGATTGAGCGGCCTTGAGACTGGCTTGAATCACTCGTACTCGTTCTTCGGCTTCACTTACAAGATCGATATCATATACTACTTGCTCGCCGGATTCACACCAGTTGAGTGGTGTGCGACATTTCCGGCCGTAGGGAGCTTCATACGGCGCCATCTTGATGCTAGCTTGATAGCCATTATTATAGGAGAACTCCGCCAATGGTAAATGATCAAGCCAATTTTTACCATGGTGGATGGCACAAGCGCGTAGAATATCTTCAACAACTTGATTCACCCGTTCCGTTTGACCATCGGTCTGCGGGTGGTATGCAGAGCTTCGGATCAGTTTCATCCCCAATGATGCGTGCAGCTGCTCCCAAAAATGAGTGATAAATAGCACACCGCGATCTGAAATAATTGTCCGGGGAACTCCGTGCAAGCACATGATTCTTGCAATATATAACTCCGCATATTTCTTAGCAATTTACTTTGTATGTACCGGAATAAAATGAGCTGATTTGGTTAGTCGATCGACTAGTACCAAATCGAATCATGCTTGTTGAAGGTGAGAGGCAAACCGACGATGAAATCCATACTAATATCCTCCCATTTCCACGCCGGAATTTTTAATGGTTGCAGCTGTCCGGCCTTTCTCATGTGGTCGGCTTTCACCCGCCGACGCTTATTACATTCGGATATGTACTTCACAATCTCTCTATTCATCCATGTCCTCCAAAATCTGGTTTTCAAATCTTGGTAAATCTTATTGCTGCCCGGATGAATAGAGTACTTGGACAAGTGAGCTTCGTCCAGGATTTTCTTCTGAAGTGCCATTTCATGGGGTACCACGATACGGTCTTTGAACCACAGGGTACCAAGTTCATCACTTCGGAAGCACTTCATTTCTCCATTCTTCATTCTTCTCTGAATGTGCGACATACCCATGTCTTTCTTTTGAGCTTCCATAATCTCCTCTCGTATGGTGGGTATGACAGCAAGATTATATAACGCTCCATATGGAACCAAGTATAAACTCGGCTCGTCCTCATCCATTGGAGCGACGGACAGATTATTGACGTTTGACTTGCGGCCTAGTGCATCGACAACCACATTCACCTTGTCGGGATGGTAGTGAATCTCAATTTCATAATCTATGATCAGCTCTAAACATCTTTGTTGTCGCATATTCAGCTCCTTCTGAGTGAAGACATATTTCAGGCTCTTGTGATCGGTGTAGAGGTGCACTAGATTTCCATAAAATAATGCCTCCACGTTTTCAAAGCGAGCACCACGGCAGCGAGCTCAAGGTCATGAGTTGGATAATGCTGCTCATGATTTCGGAGCTGCCGTGATCCGTACGCGATCATGCGGCCTTCTTGCATTAACACGCAGCCGAGACCAATGCGAGACGCATCACAATAAACGTCAAAAGATTTGGTCGTGTCCGGCTGAGCTAGCACTGGGGCTGTTGTGAGATGTTTCAGCAATGCTTGAAATGCATCCTCAGATGCCTTGCTTCAAATATATTTAGTCCACTTTTCAGCACCTCCTTCATTGGTTTAGCGATTTTAGAGAAGCTCAGAATGAACCTTCGATAATATCCCGCTAATCCGAGAAAGCTGCAAACTTCGTGTACGGACGTTGGAGACTTCCATTTTAGCACTTGCACAATTTTGATTTGATAAACAGCGATACCTTCCGCTGAGATAATGTGACCAAGAAATGGCACTTAGCTGATCCAAAACTTGCACTTGCTGAATTTTGCATAAAGCTTGTGATCTTGCAATCGTTGGAGCACGATATGCAAGTATTTGGCGTGTTCTTCTTCCGACTTAGAATAAACCAGAATATCATCGATGAAAACCACGACAAACTTATCCAACTCCGGCATGAATGATGAATTCATAAAATACATGAAGTGAGCGGGCGCGTTGGTAAGTCCGGACGACATGACGAGATATTCATAGAGCCTGTATCTCGTCGAAAATGCTGTCTTCTGTATATCCTCCGGTTGGATTTTTATTTTATAATATCTGGACCGAAGATCCATCTTCGAGAATACTTTAGCACCCACTAATTGATCGAATATGATACCGATGCGTGGTAGTGGATACTTGTTCTTTATCGTCACGGTGTTGAGCGGACGATAGTCCACACCTAGACATAACGTCTTGTCCTTCTTCTTTACATATAATGTGGAGCAGCCCCAAGGTGATGAACTTGGGAGGATGAGACCATTGTCCAGAAGGTCCTTCAAATGCTCCTTTAATTCCGCCAACTCATTTGGTGACATCTTGTATGGCCTTCGAGAAATAGGTGTGGTTCCCGAAATCAGTTCAAAATTGAACACGATGTCCCTATCCAGTGGCATACCCGGAAGGTCGTCGGGAAACACATCCGGATACTCACGGACCACATGAATGTCCTCAAGCATTGTGGCTTCCATGTTGTATGTGGCTGTAATTTCTTGGATAAGACGGTCTAGAATGAGAGTGTGTGGTTCATATAGTGGAGAGTTAAAATGGACCACTCGTGGAACAATGCCGAGCACAGCACCATGACGGTGCAGCCATGACATCCCTAAGATGACATCAAGCTTTTGACCCTCTAATATTATTAGAGAGGTTGGATAGATATTCCCACCCATCTTGAGTTGTGTTTTATGGACTTTCATGTCCGCTGCTATTTTCCGACCTGGAGAGCAAATCAAATATGGACTTTCTATGGGAGTGATAGATAATTGATGATTGACAACATATGATTGGCTAATAAAATTGTGGGTGGTACCAGAGTCAAAGAGTATGACTACGGGCTTTTGGAGTAGAGAAAACGGACCTGCGAGGACGGGTTCGCCTTCTGGCACGTCTTCGATGGCTATGTGGTTGACGTTGCCGGGTTTTGGTGCTGGTTTCTTGGGCTGGTTGCGGGGCTGAGTTGAATCCCGATATGGTGCTTGCATGCTGCCTTGTCGCTGTTCGGGGCAATCTCTTGCAAAATGCCCGACATGGCCACACGTGTATTGTGTCGGGTTCCAACCAAGCTGCGGACGGAATCCCGGTGCACATGGTGGAGGTGGAAATGCATGCGGAACCATCCTTTGATTCTTCTGCTGCTGCTGTGGAAATGGCGGTTGGAAACGCGGCGGGTTGAAAGAATGACCGCGGAATTGCTGCGGTCGCGCCGGTGGCTGCGATCGCTCACCGGATAGTGAGCGATACACCACACGGTACTTCTGTGGACCACCACTGCTGCTGCTCGAAGGCACGCTCCTTTTTCTCTTATTAGAAACGAGCTCGCGCTGAGCATCCTCCTGCACTATCGCGGCATTGACGATGTCATTGAAGGTCCCACATACTCTGGCGCGTACTGCGTCAAGTGATTGAATGTGCGAGAGTCTTCATGAGCACTCCTCCTGCCTTGTCAGCTCCAAAAATTCCTGAAGCTTCCTCTTCATTATACCGGGAGGTATATGGTAGGCGCAGAACGCCTCCCGGAATTGTGTTGAGGTGACCACATGACCAGCCGGCAGTGACGCTATGTAATTCGCCCACCAAGCACCAGCAGATCCCTGAAGTTGTTGCACTGCGAATAGCCTTTTGTTGTTTGATGCATCGTAGCAAACCGAACTTTGCCTAGAGGATGCAGATAAAGTTGTCCGCCTCCAGAGGCTCCCCGTCCTCCGTGAAGACTGGTGGATGCATCACCAAAAAGTCTGAATATGAACTCTGTTGGGCTTGCATTGCCCGTTGTCTTGTCGCACCCCCCCCCCCCCAAAGGATGAATTCTGCACCAACATATGCAGCACTCGGTTTTCTCATTGGGCGAGCCGAGTACTGCGGCCAGAATATCCGCGAGAGTCCTCGGAGGTTCAGGTGGTGGTGGTGGAGGGACTTGTTGCTGCGGTGTCGCAGTTTGCTCCCGGGTCGGAGATTCATCCTCACGACCCCGGCTAGATACTCCCATATCGGGCGTAGAGCGTGTACGCACCATTCTGCATCCACATGATTTAAAAATCAGCAACATGTTTGTTTGCTTCATCCATTCTATACCATAGTAGTGCGAGTATTGACAATGTGATAATTGCATAACATTCATATATATTAATAAAGTACAAAATTTATACAAGATGTATTATCTCATGCCCAAGTTTACAGTAGTGAACTCCAAAATGACAGACTCCCACTACGAAGTGCATCTCAACTATACTTGTATCCATGAGTCATCATATACACCTTCTCATCTCCCACACACCCACTACTATTTATAATATGCCACGAACATGGCTACAAAATAAACTCGAGCAACAACTAACTATACGTTGCCCCATGATGGCAGTAGTGCTGCCCCGTCCTAATCCGATGCATCCTCATCGATGTACTCGAGTATCTCAGGATCTTCATCCTCCTCAGAACTTGAAGGAACCTGCTCACCCATGTTCAGCGGCACGTCATGAGCCGGTGGAAACATGAGTGGGTGCGGCAAGTGTGATTCGGCCTCAATCAAGTCATCCTAAAGTTGGTCTGCCTCGAACTCCCAATTCTGAGCTTCTTCGACGGCTTCATCTCGTGCCTCGGAGACTACCAACAGCTGCTCTTGCTGTTGCTGCACCACCAATTGACTCTCCTGCAGTCCATCACGAGTTTGCTGCAGTTCCTTGCGAGTTTGCCTCAGTTCGGCGCGAGCTTTTCGCAGTGGAGGGCGGGTGTGATGCAGCTGATCCTCGCATTGATTCAGCCGGTGATTTGTTGGAGCCAGGAACGAACGTAGGTTCTCATTGATGTAATCAAGAGTGTTACCCATTCAATCGCTTGCCTCAAGGCTTCGACCTGCTCCTAAAGGATTGCACCTTGTGCAAGAACTACCATGCTGGATACAGTGGCATAAGTCACAAGTGTTGTCGAGGTTGTGTGGCCATATGGTTGATAGGCCGCAACCATACGACGTTGCCACTCAAAACCAGCTGCATTACGAACCGGAAGAAGAGAAAATTGTGTCCCAGCCATAGAATCTTGATGAAGCTCGCAAAGCTTCATAAGCACTTCGCCCGCTACAATGGCCCACGTGTCCTCCAAGCGAGCTCCCTGGATAGTGACCGAAACAGGAGCCCATCCATAAAAACGCAGAGTAGCAGGGATATCGACCAGGACGGTGCATGACGGTACACCTCTGTCAACCATCTGTTGACCCCAATAGCCTGGCATTTCGATGAATCCAAACTGTTGGAGCACTTCCCGCAGCATGATCGGGAAGCCCGGACGGTCGGTGCACGTGGAGAACACCCACCCGTCCGGCAACAGCATCACAACCGTCATCTATAAACGAAGTACTTGAATGAGTCAAATACTCAAATTCAAAAAACTTTGTTGATAAACAGATCATGGATGTGAAGATTGAATTATGAAAGTTAATTCAAATTAAAATGTCAAATGAAACATAACACTGGAATTCTGTCTCCGTTTCTGTTCATTCTGACAAGTCTGGAGAAATTCGAAAATTTTCATCCAGTTAGAGGAACATTCAGGACTTCAGTTCAACTAAAAAGTTGTAATAAACTCAATGATATTTCCATGATGTATTTATTTGCATCCAGACAATTTTTGTATAAGGAGATATGAGTTTTGCAATTTGACAGTTTTCTGGAAATATTTTGACAGCACCTCCTTTGTTTAAGGCTGATTTAGTCCACATTTTTCCAGATACAAACATCAATATATGAAAAAAATCATAAATTACAACATTGTTTTGTACATCCTCAGGTTAAATAAATGCATTATATGAAGTCATTCGTCGATTCTACGAAGAGATATGATCAAAACAGTGACAGAATACAGAAACTGTCCAGTCTCTGTCCAGATTTAACAGAGTTTGGCAATTTGAATTTTTCATTAGTTTACAAGAGGATTCAGATATGGAGTTGAACATAAGAGTTTTAAAGGACTCTATACACTTTGCAACCATGTATGGTAAACCTTCATTTGTGAATTATACAGGATGTTATGCTATTCCAAACTTAGTCAATTTTTCTGTCCCATTCACAAATTGAACCAGGAACTGGTCAATTTAAGTTCAAATGAAGTTTTCAAGTTTTGAATCTTGATATCTGCCTTGGAGCTGAAAATGAAACTTGTGGAGGACTTCCTCAAGTTCCCAAGTCATAGTCCTTAATACCGCAGCAATCACATGATTAATTGTAAATCTGACCAGCACGCTCCAAAACAGAGATTACAAATTCAAACTTAGTCCTAAGTTGGAAATTTTTACTTGTTGTCGAGTCACACCACCAGCATGGATATCATCATCGACGTGCCTCATGAAACTCGAATGCACTGCCGGTACTACGCCCTCACCAAAGAAAATCCTAAGCCGGTATTCCGGCATACGTCTCAATGGTGGCACTATTGACGTTCACTCGCAAACGTTTTCAACTCGGGTTACTTAAAGCGTGGATAGTGTCCTGCAAGTACACACAAATGATAGATTGATCATATGGTGTCATACGGCACAGCTCGCACGGGTGATCAACTCACAATAATATATATGAAAATAAAAACATTTGTCCTGTATCATTCCATACGGGACGCCTCCAGCTAAGCCACGTCTCGAGGTACATGATCGGGTTTTCTACCACCCGATGGGGTCCCACATCTTTGCATAGTGCGGCACCAGTAGGGGGCACATCGGGGTATGTCCCACCCAATGGGGCATCCCACTAATTTTGTAGTATGCTTGGTTACGGCGTGTTATATGTTCTCAGAAACATGGAAAGTTTCAGAGGCTCATATTGACATTTCCGTGCCAAACCACAGAAACGCAGAGGGTCCACACATTCCAAGAATCGCAGAGGGTGGTGCCGTGCGATGCGACACCCAACAGCACACACAAAAAGAATACGACAAAATACAAAGTTTTATTTATAGAAACAGTGAAGGTCTTTTACAATACTTAATATAAAGTGGAAGTAATATTCATAGCTAAAGTCTCAGCTTAGGTTTGCAAAAGTGCAGCCGTCTAGCCCGAGGATGCTACACACTAGCAGCACACAACAATCACGGCGGCGTGCAGGGCTCCTACTCGGCGGTATACCCCGATGGCGGCATCGCCTCATCTTAGGGCCCTTCTTCATACGTCTCACCTGCAAACAACTTAATATAGCAACCGTGAGCACGAAGGCTCAGCAAGACTTAACCGTCTCACCTAAACATGGAACTCTACGTGCGGGGATACTTAACATAGGAATAGACATAGCAGTAAATGACTCGCCTATATGTTGATCCTTAATTTTCAAGTTATTGAAAGCAGATTACAAGTTTAATAACAGTAACTTTAGTGAGCATATTGGACAGCAATAATAGTTACAAAGCAATTATATTTCAATACATCATATTCTCCTAACTTCTTCAGTATTTACTACGTCACAGCGCAGTGAACAAGCGGTACTCAAATATCCGCGAGGGATGGTGATTGCAATCATTAGACACCCGAATAAAACGTCACATACACCCATGCCTAAGGAGAAAGCTGCGATCCTCACCACGTCATACGCAGCAACCTATCACAAGAAACTCAAACATTGAACCGGTCCCACCATCACGGGCACAAGGTCCCCGCACGGAGCGTGTCTTTGCCCGCCAGCCAATTTACACCTTGCTGTCCTCAACCAACCCATATCGACAGTGGGATCTGCCTCGACATCCAAGTTATCAAGTTACATCAGTTTCATGGGTTCCATATGCTCAGTATGCATCCGCTACAGTTCAAACATGTCCAGCAGGGGCGCACACAAATCAGTCATCAATCGACACAAGTAGGGCTACGCACGTGAGACCACATCTCGCTGCATCCTACCCACTGCTCGGTCCCAATTTCATATTCGTAAACCATTCTTTGATTGAATCTATCCCGTGTGATAAAATCCTACCTCGCGAGTAGATTCCAACTACTCAACTTCTACCAGATTCCTAAAAACTTAAGCATGGCATTTTCTACTCGTCGCGCTGTAGACCTACCCAATACTCCAAGGGATGTGTGGGTCATGCAAGTGGAGTAACAAGCACCTTTGCCCTAATGCACAAAAAACATCCAAGACTTAAGTGATACAAATAGAAACTTTGAAATAGCACTTAAATGCAAACCGGGGCGTGTCAGGTTGTGAGTCAGAGGGGAACTTAGCTTCTGGTAGAATACACTCCAAGGCCTCCGGCTCCCCCTCGATCTCGGTTACTATATGAGGTGCATAATATGAAAGCATATAAGTGATATAGAACTATGTGAAACAACTTCTAAATACAGTTTCTGTTACTAAATGATTTTAATTGGCTTTGGGATTTTTACAGTGGATACTAGGGTCTATGTGGATGATATGGACCAAATATTGGAGATGTTCAAGGAATCTTGTTGTCTCTAAAATTCCAACATTTAAAAGGCTTCTCAATTTTGGTACTAAATCTGGAGCTCATGGTTACCAGTGGGTTATATTGGTAGATGAGGTTTTAATGGTTCTAGTAAAATTTGTTTCATATTTTTATGAGCCTCCTATAGGGAGGAATTGATTTTTCAAGTTTGGGAAAATGCTGAAAATGTTTCTGTACTTTTCTTAATTTTCAACTACATAGAGATTTGGAACACTGATTCACCAAGCAATATTCGACCAATGAACCTAAAATTTTTACTGGATATCAAGGTTATTTTTATGAGTGTCCTGACAAAAATTGGGAATTTTCCAATTATCATAACAGGGGTAATTAATTTCCCAAGCAGTTAGTTCAAAGGAATTAATTATGAAAATTCTGGTAGTTTCATGTCCAACAAATTGTACCACTGCAAACTTGGGATCAATATGAGTCTACCAGAATTTGTTTGGAATTATTTGAGCAAATATACTAGGAATAATTGAATTTAGAAGTTGGCTCAATCAGTATTGGGCCACACCAAGGGCCACAGATTTAACCATGCAGCCGCACCAAATCCGAAGGCCACAGCCGATCCCCATCCCTTCACCGAGGCTGACAAGCGGGACCCGCCACCTTCTTCCAACTCGCGACGGGGGCGGCGCTCCTCGCTGGAACCGCGGCGGCGCCCTGCCGGCTTTGCTTCGTCGAGCTCCTCTCAGCTCAGTCTTGGCCGCCTAGCCCTAGAATCAGCCGTGCAACACGACCGTGGGGTCCAATCGAGGCGACAACGGCCGGAGGCGAGCGCACGACGGCGGCGGCGGAACTAGGGTTCCAACGGTGGTTGGTACCGCTCGGCAATGGCGCAAACGCTTCGGGGAAGAGCTAAAGAGGTTCCTGGGAGCATGAGGAAGGTGAAAAAGAGGTGCACAACCCGAATAATGGCTGGCCAACGCAAGCTCGATGGCGAGCAGCGGTGCTTTTCAACCGCGACGAGGAAAACTCAAAATACTCAGACTGTGGTCGACTATTTTCATTGATTCTTGATCTAGGCGATACGCCCTGACATGTAGAAGATACCCCTAACAGGATTAGACAATAATCGGGCATAGAAACAGAATTGAATCGATGACCTTGCTCGAAGTGTAAACTTGTACCGGGACAAAAATGAAGAATACTCATTTGATAATGGATGAAATGCAGAACTGCTTTTACCGTGCGGAAGGAGGTGTCTCGGCGATCCTCTTTGCCTCAGGGTGCAGCTCGAGACCAGGCTTGTAACGCCAGTGCGACGGGGAGGTAGTTGCTTCCTCGCGGCGGCAAAAATGGCGGCATCAGCAAAACTGAGAAATACCACAAATTGAGGTTAGGAAATTATGAACCAACAGTTGGAGAAGATAGAGCAACGAGTGGGGGTACTTTTTCCTCTTCGAGCATGATCAATCGATAGCTATAACAGCCCGATGAAGTAGATAAGAGGGAGGCGGTCACTAATGGCGCCGGTGTTTTGTTTTTGCGGAAAGGAGACAAGCACGTCGGGGAGAAGCACCCGGGGCTGAAGTAGAGTGAAGGGGGTGGTCTGGCCACGCAGATGCTTGCCCACATGCAAAGAAATCATGGTGGCACCTTCTTCCAGCGTTGAAGCACGGGGACAGCAGGGAAAACAGAGGCTCCATCGGTTCAGTCACAGGGGAGGCTGACCAGTGGGTCCCAAAGCTCCCATCCTCATCCCTTCTCTGTTCCACTCAATTCACCCACCAACAATTGTCCAAAAATGCGATATTTTTGTGGAGAAGCTAAATCAATGGTGTAGATTCAGATTCTGGAATTCGATTTCAAATTTGGACAAATTTCAATGAAATTCAAATTCAAATTTGAATTTGAATAGAATTCAATGTACCCTTTGAATTAAATAGAAAATGTGCTCCAAATTTTATGACAATTTACAGGGGTGCTATCTGGAATATTTGGAAGCTAATGGTGAACTCAAATTGTTATTTTCTCAAGGTTTGAACATGAGCTATTTTGAATTTTTGAATCCCCTCTATTGATGTTTTAAATTGGTTTGATTTTTAAATTGCCCTTTCAATTTATTTTTCCCTTTCACATTTTTTATTATTCTCTCTGAACTTTGTACTCTGAATTTAGAGCTTTTACACCCAAATCACTTGTGACTAACCTCAAAGGACCCAAGCAAGCTTGGGTACCTAAGAACAAGGTATAATTTGTCTTTTGCAGGCCTATTCATCCGGTGGAGCTAAATGGGTGCTAGACAGTGGATGCACCAATCACATGACTGGAGCAAGAAGAATGTTCATGGAATATGAAGAAAATGAAGATCAAGGCGAAGGCATTTACTTTGGTGATAACAATCAAGGAAGGGTGCTTGGTACCAGTAAAATTGCAATTTCATCAAAACACACTCTTTCTCATGTTTTACACGTTGATTCTTTGGATTATAACCTTTTGTCCATATCTCAATTATGTGATAAAGGTTATAATTGATTATTCACTAATGAGGGTGTGACAGTCTCTAGAAGGAGTAATTAACTGGGTTGCATGCAAGGGTGTGTTAAAGGGAAAACTTTATCTAGTTGACTTCAACCAAGATAAAGCCAAACTTGATACATGGTTGATTGCAAAGACCAAGATGGGTTGGCTGTGACATAGACGGCTAGCACATGTTGGTATGAGGAATCTTCAAAAACTCCTTAAAGGCGAGCACATCCGAGTTTTAAATGATATGGTTTTTGAGAAAGACAGGCCTTGTAGCGCGTCCAATCCGGGAAACAAGACCTCTCAAGCTCCTTAACATGGACCTATTTGGTTCAATTGCTTACATAAGCATCAGCGGTAACAAATACATTTTAGTCATTGTTGATCATTTTTCTCACTTCACGTGGGTATTCTTTTTGCATGATATGACAGAAACTCAAGGAACCCTCAAAAACTTCATCAAGCGTGCTAAAAATGAATTCTCATTGAAGATCAAGAACATACGATGTGACAATGGAACAGAGTTCAAGAATACACAAGCCGAGGAGTATCTAGACGAAGAAGGGATAAAGCACGAGTTTTCAGCACCATATTCTCCTCAACGAAATGGAGTAGCCGAAAGGAAAAACCGAACCCTCATTGATATGGCAAGGATAATGATTGATGAATACAAGACTTCGAGCCGGTTTTGGGCTAATGCGGTTAACACCGTTTGTCACGCCATAAACCGACTCTATCTTCATCAGTGCTCAAGAAAACTTCATATGGACTACTCACAGGTAACAAGCCAAAAAATTCGTATTTTTTAGTCTTTGGTTCTAAATGTTATATTTTGAACAAGAAGCCTAGGACTTCAAAGTTCGTTTCGATGTCCGATGAAGGTTTCTTACTTGGCTATGATTTGAACTCCTACGCCTATCGTGTATTCAACAAGGCCTCCCGACTTGTTGAAGTAGCACGTAACGTGGTGTTTGATGAAACTAACGGCTCTCAAGAAGAGAAAGTTGACCAATGTGTGCTACATCAGGAAGAAGCTTCATGTCAAGCATTGAGAAGAATGGCGTTGCGCAATGTTCGACCACAAGTGCCACCTCCAAATGCGAATGAAGAAGATGAATCACAAGTGGAGGAAAATGATCAAGGGGGAGTTTTCACACTAGATCTGCCTCTAGAAGACCAAGGTGATCAACACATCAATGAGGGCAACCATCCATGGGGAGAAGAAGATGAGGACTACGAAGATTCAAGATCACAAGTGCCCCATCCAAGAGTACATTAATGCATCCAAAGAGATCACCCCGTCAACAACATAATCGCTGACATCCAAAACGGAGTAACAACTCGATGTCGTATAGCTACTTTTAGTGAAAATTACTCTTTTGTATCCTTTTTGGAACCACACAGGGTTGAAGATGCATTAAAGGATACGGATTGGGTGGTAGTAATGCATGAAGAATTGAACAACTTCAAAATGAACGAAGTGTGGGAACTTGTCAAAATACCCAAGTTCAGCATCGTCAGCACTAAATGGGTCTTCCGCAACAAGCAAGACGAACATCGGGTGGTGACAAGGAACAAAGCACAACTTGTGGCCAAACAGTATTCACAAGTCGAAGGTTTGGATTTTGATGAGACTTTTGCTCCCATAGCTAGGCTTGAACCAATTCGTATATTACTTGCATATGCTACTCACCATGATTTCAAGCTTTATCAAATGGATGTGAAAAGCGCTTTTTTCAACGGACCGATCAAGGAGGAGGTGTACTTGGAGCAACCCCCCGGTTTGAAGATCAAGAGTTCCCCGACCATGTATACAAACTGCGTAAGGCTCTCTATGTCCTCAAACAAGCTCCTAGAGCTTGGTATGAGTGCCTTAGAGATTTTCTAATTGAAAATGGTTTTAGGATTGGTAAAGCTTATTACACCTTGTTTATGAAGAATTTTGATAATGATCTATTCATTTGCCAAATCTATGTTGATGATATTATATTTAGTTCAACTAACAAATCTTTTTGTCAAGAGTTTAGTAAGATTATGACAGATAGATTTGAGATGTGTATGATGGGAGAGTTGAGATACTTTTTTGGATTCTAAGTGAAGCAACAATAGGAAGTGACGTTCATAAGCCAAACAAAGTACACTCAAGATATTGGCAGGGACAAAGCAAAGCCCAGGAGGACTCCCATGGTGACAAATGGACACTTGGATCTCAATGAATACGGACCAAATGTGGATCAAAAGGTATATCGCTCCATGATTGGCTCCATACTTTTTTATGTGCATCTAGACCTAATATCAAGTTGAGTGTATGTTTATGTGCAAGATTTCAAGCCAATCCTAAGGAATTTCATTTGACAGCCGTAAAAAGGATCTTGCGATATTTAGTTCATACACCCAACCTAGGCGTTTGGTATCCTAAAGGTTCAAAATTCAATCTCATTGGATACTCCGATGCTGATTATGCCAGATGCAAGGTAGACAGAAAAAGTACGTCCGGTACTTGCCAATTCCTAGGTAGATCCCTAGTTTTTTGAGGGATCACTCAATGAAAGGAGACATAGCCATTTCCCATGTCAACACTGAAAAACATCTAGTCGATATCTTTACCAAGCCACTTGATGAAAAATGCTTTTGTGAGCTCTGAAATGAACTAAATATCCATGACGCTCGCAACATGGCTTGAAAACTTGCATACATGTATGCCATCTTCAAAAATCATGTTGATTGTGTTGAAAAATTATCTCTCTTTATTTTTCTCCGAAAACTATGTTAATTACTTGATCTTAGTGAATTATGGTCATAGCTTGATTGTTGTATGTTTACTGATCATATTCATCAAGAATATTTGTGTGTTTTTGCCCCCTATCTTTTTTATGCACCTTCAAATATATATGAAAGGTCTATAGTCTTCTTTCCAGGTGACCACGGACTAGTCCGCGGTTATACCGGACCAGTCCGCAAATTGCAGACTAGTCCGCAGAGTGTCCACTAGACCGGACTAGTCAACTAGTCTGGTCAGACCAGAGACTAGTCTGATTTTTTGACTCCATAACCCTAGGGCCCGCAAAAAAACCTAATCTTCTACCTCACAACACTCCTCATGTTCTCCCTCTTCACTCAAATGCTCCCAAGGCAATTTCATGAAATCTCCATCAAATCCACTCATGTTTTGGTGGGAGTTGATCTCCATTGCAAGGGGATCAAAGACCACGGACTTGTCCGCATCAAAACTCCTTCAACGCCGTGAATTGAAGGTTTTGGTAAAAATTTTCTCCAAACCCTAGAACCTTCGATTTTCCTTGTTTTTTTGTTCAAATAGCCTAGTTCTTGCTGTCAATACATGCTCCCTTGTAGTAGTACAACTACATTGCTCCGTTCTTGCGTTCAGAAACTCCAGTATCGTGTTAGTTAGGGTTCGAGCAGCTGAATATCGGACTAGTCCGTTATCAGTGCGGACAAGTTTGATACCCTGGACTAGTCCGCACCTGAGCAACAGACAAGTTCGATGTTAGCTGAACAAAACCCTAATCTTCTTCAACTCAATGCCTTCCATTGCTACCAATTCTTATCTATGTCATGTATAACCTTCTTGTCAGGACAATGTCGAGCTCAAACGATAATATCTCTGAATTTGAGGCCGAATTGGATCAAGAAGTGTTGCCTCGAATGTCGGATTCTCGCTCCAAAGACAAGAGTGTGATGTCAAGCCTTCGTCCACCCCACCTAGGGTGCGGCGAAAGGTTATGGCCAAGAAGCCAGCTTCAAAAGCGAAGGATGTGGTTGGACCTAGTTCGTCGGCACCACGCCAAACTAAGGGAAAAGGCAAAGGAATTGCCTATGGCCTGATTGGCTCCCTCGAGATGACTGCTCAAAGACGGGGAAATAGGGACCCCTCGGAAGAAAAGTTCAATGGTCAAGGGAGTGATGTGACCCTGAAACTAAGGAAGATTGATGCCTATAGCAATGGCAAGAAGGCAGTTGATCCTCGATTCCAGAGCAACTTCCACG
This sequence comes from Tuctoria greenei, assembly GCA_036927565.1. Taxonomy (NCBI): domain Eukaryota; kingdom Viridiplantae; phylum Streptophyta; class Magnoliopsida; order Poales; family Poaceae; genus Tuctoria; species Tuctoria greenei. Next base: position 152,364,455 of record JAYESD010000005.1, on the reverse strand, counting down.
CGGACTACTACAGTACTGTGTACCTTCAGATGAAGACTCAAGTGGTCCGCAGCCATTGGATCGACTGGACACACATTGAGAGAAAGAGTTGTTAGGCCTTTGATGAAGTGATAGAGGCTGTGGAGAGACATGGCCTCAATTACCTGTTTGCTTTCTGATATAACTGAAACGATGAGGTCCTAGCACAGTTCATTGCAACCTGCAACTTTGCCAGTGATGAAGAAGATAGAGTGACTTGGATGACACATGGATCCAAGTACACTATTACTTATGATGAGTTTGCTAGGATGCTGCACCTTGAGGACACCGGCAGCAATGAGGTCATTATTAACAATATTGGTGTTTTGGAGAAGGACAAGATGGACTTTCTCTATGATACTCACCTCAAGTACAATCCTCCCTCAACCAAGAACATGAAGCCTTTCTTCATTGTTCTCAATAGAGTGCTCCAGAAGACCATTACTCCAAAGGATGGAGATCCTGGGAGTATCCAAGGTTACTTAAGAACCTTGATGAAAGTGATTAGCAAGAAGAGAAAGTTTGACATCTTTGAATACATATAGAATGATATGGTGAACATCTCGTCCACCCCTAACCGTTCTTGTGGTTATGCACCGTACATCATGCTTATGATAGAGATGGTTACAGGAATTGAGTTTGTGAAAGATGTCGAGCATACTAGGCCCCAGAAGCCTCCTCAAGCCGCTCTCCCAACTTCTTCCTCACCTGCCTCAGTTGAAGAACATCTAGAGAGAGCCCAAGAAGAGTACAGACCTCCATCAAGCTCAAGGGCCGCTCCTCACAAAGGGTCTCCTAGTGGCATTATGAAGTACTTGGCCGCCACCTTTGGTTCTTGTCAGATAGTTGAAGTTAAGCTCCACAAGTTGAACAAGGCAAGGAAAGAGGACATGAGGTACATGAAGGAAAATGTTAAAACCATATGTCAAAAGCTGTAGATTGAGCCTGTTGGGTCTCTGGTCATCTTAGAGGACTCCACCTCAGACTTCTCAGAGCTTCCACCTCTTTCTCCTTCTGAACTTGCATACTTTGGCATTGGGGGCACGACGAGTGGCTCTCACCCTCATCCTTCTTAGCCTGATGATGAAGACGATGAAAGGACTGACAGCGCGGTGTGAGCCTGCGAAGACGAGTAGATCCCTCCTCTCCTTCATTTTGCTACCTTGATGCCAAAGGGGGGGAGATTGAGGGGGAGTCTTAGGTACTAGCAGTAGGTTGAGAGATGAGAGCTCTATTTGTGTTACTATTGGTGCTGTAAGACCTTGATTATGCTCTCTTATGCTTTTGTACATGTGTTGTGAAACGATGACTATGTTATGCTTGTGATCTATGTTTTATGCTCTGAATTTGATATTCATGTCTCATAATCTTGATGTTGTTATGATTATGCTTTTATCTTATTCACATCAAGATTATTGCTCACACACACACAAGTAGTTTCACACCGCACCATAAAGAGTGCACATATGTCTTATATCTGCATTGCCTATTTTGCTCAAAGCTCATATGTGCACACTTTATGAAAATCTGAATTTTTATAATATTTCTGTAAATCTCAATGGTTGTCCTCAATCACCAAAAAGGGGGAGATTTAAAGTGCATCTAGGCATCCCTTGTGGGTTTTGGTTGATTTATGACAAACAAATGAGATCCTAACAAAATTGTTGAGATGAACACAGGCTTTAAAGAAATTAGGAAGAAAGCGCAAAAGGGAAGGAGAATGAGGATCTAAAAGGAGAAGAGCTCAAGATCTCAAAAGATTATATCATTGTGTATGGAGTGTGTTGGAGAACACACCCCAATAGATCAAGTTAACAAACACTTTAACTCAATGCACAATTCACAGGAAAACTGGACTAGTCTGATATATACCGGACTAGTCCAATATCTCTCTGACTATGATCGGACTAGTCCCCCCTTGTGCGGACTAGTCCTCATCACTTCACTCTTGCACAACAAATGGACAAGTCCGATATCCATCAGACTAGTCTGATAATCTTCTGACTAGAATCAGACAAGTCCTCCAAGTCCGAACTTGTCCTTAGCCCCACATTTTTTTAAGACACCGGACAAGTCCGATATCCATGGGACTAGTCCGAAAACTCTCCAACCAAATCGTACAAGTCCTCCAAGTGCGGACTTGTCCTCAATTCTACACGAGGTTCACCACACCAGACTAGGCCGATATGTGATGGACTAGTCCGAACACTTCCAGTGCTCAGATCGGACTAGTCCGCACGCTTACGGACAAGTCCGATATCTCTGAACACTTAGGGTTTTCCACACGCCGCACACCGGACTAGTCCAGAGTCCACCAGGGACTAGTCCAGACATCGCAAACCCTAACGATAACTTTTGGAAACCCTAGTATAAATAAAGGTGTACGGCCCTACAACCAACTCTCTCGATCTCATGTGCCGTCACACCTCCCAAGATCCCAAAATACACATCTCTCCACACATGCTAACCCTAGAAAGATCGAATCTTTGAGGATTATCAATGATCAAGAGGAGAGACTTGTTCCACACGATCTTGAGCTCTTGGGTTTGAATCTCTAGCACACTGTTGTTGTTTATTGCATATATTTGGAGTGTGTTTGGTGGTGTTCGCCATTGTAAATATTAGGGAGCCCTCAACTTGTGAGAAGGCCCCTTGAACAAGGTTATTTTCCCCTTCGTGATTAGTGGAAGAGAATCAGCCTCCGTGGCGATTCGACGCGGGTAGGGTTGGTGAAGACACGGTCCTCCGTGGACTCCACAACGTGGATGTAGGTTTCCTTCGTGGGAGTCAAACCACGAGATAAAATCGTGTCTCGCAATTTTTGTTTCATTATTCATCATATTCTAGGGTTCACTTAATCTTTTGTAACTTTTGTTGAAACATTGAAATCAAAGTTAATATGTGCCATACCTAGCCTTATTGTCGTGATACATCCAAGTTACAAATTGCTTTCCATTGCATAGGGCACTAGATTGAAATCATCGATCAAACCTGATCGTTCTAGTCCACGTATACCGGACTAGTCCGCACGGTACGAGACTAGTCCGATCTCTCTGTATTTGATCGATTTGTTAAGTGTTTTAGGATCCGACAAAAGTTCAAAAATCCTATTCACCCCCCTCTATGCTACATTCAATCTTCAACAAAGTATTTTGGCAAGCGGAAACCAAACATACACTAGCCTGTTTTCACATAAAATGCAAAAACAAGAAGGATTATCCTAATAAAAACCTACCCAGGGTCCTACTTATTCACTCAATCATGAAATACTTTAGCTGCCCTCTTGGGCAACGGCCCCAAAAATGCTCGTTGACGTTTCTTACACCACAAATAAGAATCCACAAGCGCACGGAAACTATCAAAGTAGCATTTCCCCTTGAAGAGTATTCCCAAGGATGTCATTTATGTTTTCCCAAAGGAAGGCTAAGTGGAAGTAAGGCAATCATCAAATGAATAGGGTAGATTGGTCTAGGTAGGATTCTACCGAGAGCATGTAATAGATATGTGGAGGTTGTGTGACAGACACAAGAGCATCCTACTCTAAGGGGGCTAAAGGGTCAAAGAGGGATTAAGCTAAGAGTTAGCGAGTTACTCCTACAATGCTTCTAGTATACATATACATAGCCTAGGTTAGATACTAATGAACATTCAATGGTGAATAATGCTAAGTTGTTCAACACATCGGGGCACGGGTTTACTCTTGGCAATACTAGGACGACTCCCACAAAGAGACTGTAGAATAGCCGAACATGGAGGATTACAAGGAAAGATAGGGATGTCACCACCGACTTCCTACCTCTTCAATTTGTGGGTCTACAAGACATCCAACACTAGTTAACTATCCTAGTACCATGCTAGCATATTAAATAAATACATTAGGAGCCGCAGCACATGCCATCCTAAGTCAATGACTAACCTAAACATCAATGAACCAATGTTTGAACATAGCATAAGTTATTCATATTTACATGGTCATGTCATAACTAAGTAGACTATAGTGGTGGTTTGTAGTGTTATGATAATATAATGAGAATGATATGACATAATCATACATACTACTCCTACCACATACATGGAATCTACAATCAAACAAGAAATGCTTCATCCATGTATATGAATAAAAGAAGACTAAAGATAGCATATTTATTAAGAACAAAGTCATAAGTACAAATAGGAATATGAGAGTCATACCTTTCCCAATTTGGAATTGGGAAGGGAGAAACTCCTCCTACTCCTTCGTAACTTTGACTAAGGACTAGAGACTCTCCTCTCTACAGCCTAAATTCTTCTAAACCTATGGAGAATAGTGGATACAATAAAATGAATACTCAAGTGGTGTGTGTGTGTGTGTGTGTGTGTGTGAAGTGAGGGTAGGGGGTCCTATTAATAGGTGGAGAAGGGTCGGTTCCCACCACCAAAAGCGCGTGAATCACTCATCATCATCTTTAGGAAGCCGGGAGGAGCCAACACTTGTCAATTTACCGAGTTTGGCGCCAGGACCTAGTCGCCCGACTAGGGGGGTTGGCTGACCTAGTCAGGGCTTCGTTGGGGCTACATTTTCTCCAGGTCCTTTACAGGTGGGTCCACTTTACTGATATAGGTGATACACCATTGGATGGCCTCAGATACTTCTGTTTTTGGGCCATTTGATCCATGTGGTGCCATATGTCGACGCTTGATTGGCTGGGATGATATTTTATAGGATTGCTCCTCCTCTTTTACCTCAATTCCTACATAAATTGCCTGCATGCACTATTTCTCCAAGGACAAGTGGAAGTAGATTAAATAGAAAGATGATGTGTGCAAGAAATGGTATTTCTTTCACATAATTGAGTTATATTGACGGTTGAAATTGGTATATAACAAACATCAACAACAAGCACCCGAAGTACTTTTCCTATCAATCCTATGACCACCAAAATCAGCACCCAAAAAATCATTCAAAGTAATAGTTGAGGAAGAAGGAAGAAAAATGCAAAATTCAGGAGTTCCATGTAAATACTTGAGAATACTTTTGATGTCTTGACGATGTTAAGCACATGGAGAAGCTTGAAATCTTGCACAAAGACATACCCTAAATTGTATGTCCGATCTTGATGCCATGAGGTACAAAAGTGACCTGATCATGCTTCGATATTCTTTTTGATCCACCGGTTAACCATCTTCATAAAGTTTAAGTGTACTTGTAATTCCCATTGGTGTCCGAAGCGGCTTGCTTTTTTCCATGTTCAAGCGCTTAAGAAGGTCTTTCAGATACTTCATTTGATGCACAAAGGTTCCCTCCTTGGTTTGCTTGATTTGCAGCCCTAGAAAGTATGTGAGTTCTCCCATCATACTGTCGGTGGTTTGGAACCGGCAGATCTCCCGACACTACTAAAGTGTTTGAGGAGTTTGATGTTCGGTGTGGGCGCGCGGAGATTCAAGAAGGTGAATAGTAAATGACGCAGGAGACATAAGAGTTTACGTGGTTCGGGCCGCCTGAGCGTAATACCCTACTCCACGGGTGTGTTGGTGTTGTATTAGCTGTATGAGCTTGTGTTGAGCGTCTATGGCGCATGTCTAGCCTCACTAAATGTGTCGTCGGCCTGTCCTTTTATAGTACAAGGGTAGGCCGTTACAAGTTAGCCTGGCCCGACATGTGGCCCCGGCGGTTACTAGTATTGATATTCATTCAACAAGTTTAATTGCCCTTAATGACCAGGTAATGGGCTTTGACAGCACTGTTACTGGTAATTAAGGTCATCCGACCGTGTGTAATTAACATGGTATTAATGACACTTAATCAGGTCTTGAAGTCCTTGATTCCCCTTTGAAGATCTGGAGCCGTTGTGGAGTCTTCCGGAGGTTAGAGGCTGAAGATCCGACGATTGGACACATGGCAGCTCTGGAGCATACTGTGGGAAACAGGTAGCTCCGGAGCTACCTGACACGTGTCAGGTCCGGAGCTTCTCTCGGTCTGGGGTTAAGTCCGGAGGTGCCATTTTGGTACATTGCCCGGAGCTTCCCCCTTGTGGGCGGTAGCTCCGGTTTGATAGTACACGTGGCGACCCTGGGATTAACCACGTTGGAGAAGCGGGTCCGGTTATATCTGACATGTGGGCCTCCGAAGGTCTTCAAATAAAGTAGATGACTTTCCTTTGAGATCTTTGTAACCTCAAGGGGTGTACGGTTTCTAGGGTACCGACAGTGGCCCCCTGGACCTACCTCCGGGGAAGACCACTAGGGTGAAATCATTCCGCCGAAGGTGGGTCCATCCTCGCGACTTTTGAACTGATTCTTCAAAGGTCTTCGGAGGTGCCGTTGGCTAGGATTTGGAGTTAAATCCTCGCCGCGTGGAGTATCTCGCGTGCGGCAGATGAGATCTTTGGCGTGCGGATCTCACGCAATTGAAGGTCGCCGGTTCCCGATACGAAAACCGTGAGGGTGGAAGCTTCTGCTCCTGTCCCGGTGCCGCCCCAAGCGGTGGCTGAAGTTGCGACAGCTCCGGCGCCGGCTGTCGTGGTCATGGACCTCGACTCATCCCCAGAGGCTCCCGTGGTAGCGCCGGACCGTGGGAGTGAAGATGCGCCAGTGGCACCTATCTCGGAGGTTGAAGCTCCGGGTCCTGGTGCTGAGATGATGGAAGCTCCGGCCATTGAACCGGAAGAAGCTGTGATTCCGGCCCTAGATCCGGAAAGTGTCGAAGCTCCGGCGGTTGAGCCGGAGGTGATTGAAGTCCCGGCGTGCGCGCCGGATGTTGAGGAAGTCCCGGCGGTTGGGCCGGCTACCTCAGAAGCACTGGCCGCAGAGCCGGTAGTTGTTGGAGCTCCGGCTGCAGGGCCGATTGAAGATGAAGATCTTCCAGCTCCCGAGCTGATTGATACAAAAGTGTCGGAGCTCGAGCTCCCATCGGAGGAGGTTCCAAGGCCGGAGCCAGAAGCGGCCCCTGCTCCGGAAGTGATGACGTCGGAGGTACCCACGGCTGAGTCGGAGTGCCCTAATGAAGTCGTTGGCCCCCTGTCTAAGGGGGTGAATGAAGACCTGGCGGCGGGGCCCTCCTCGATGGCGACTGAGGCCATCCCGGAGGACAGCCCTAGTGCCATGGAGACACAGGGGACCACTCTTGTGGTGTGGGACCCAATTTTTGTATCTGAAAACCCGCTGGAACCAGCGGAGGAGACCCCAGCAGGTCCGGAACCTATCCCGTTGTCACTGTCCATTGACAACGCATGTTCCAGTCTGCGTCAAGTTCAACTGGCCTTCTTCCACGACAGCAAGGCTCTTGAAGAGGAGTGCCAAACCCTTAGAGGGTGGCGTAACCGGCTCTACTTCGAGACCAAGCTGGCGCAGTCAAGGCTAGCGGATGACAAAGAGTGGATCAAACGGGAGAAAGTCCGCCTGGAGTATTGGGGTAAATTATTGGATGACAGGGAGAGTATGACTTGCGCCCTGGACGCTCAATCCCGGGAGATCTATGATCAGGCCAAAGCAGCCAATAGTGCGGCCGATGAACGCCACGAAAGGCTTGAGGCCATTAACACTACACTCATCAAGCGCCGAGAGGCACTTGAAGAGAGGGAGAAACGGCTTGAAGATGAAGAGCAGAAACTCCTAGAGCTGCGGGATGACGTCCTGAGGAAGGAGGAGGAGCTCTCCGAGAAGGTGGCCCTGGCTGACAAGGGCCTTGAGGAGCGCGCCATGAAATTGGAAGAGCGCTACGTAGAGGAGGGGGAGAAGGCCTGGGTGCAAGGGTAGGAACTCTATGAGCAAGAGTGTGCCCTTACCGCCAGGGAGAAGAAAGTGAGGGGCAGAGAGAAAGACCTGGTCGACCGCCGGAACAAGATCCACCTCCGGGAGGAGGAGCTCGGAAAACTCGAAAAGCGGGTTGCTGAGAAGATTCAGCAAAACGCCAAAGAAGTTAAGCGCCTCGCCCGCGAGAATTCTGAACTGGTGGCGGCCAGAAGATCCCTGGAAGAAATGAAGGGCTTGAGGACTGCAGACTCCCTACAGATTTGGGAGTTCCTGGGCAAGGCCAACGACGCGCTGACACCGATGGGCTTCAGCCCCGTGCGCCCGGATGATCCGGAGCCAGAGCCGGACCTGGCGTTGTAGGCGTTGAGCTCGGCAAGCAGCAAACTCTCCAAGATGGGCGATGTCATCGCAGACCAATTGGAGGTTGAGGGGCAATCCCCGGCAAAGAACGTCGCAGAGTACGTGCTGACGTGCTACACCAGCCGGAACTCCCAATTTCATCTGGACTCGGTGCTTCAAGGTCCCATCGAAGGAGAAGGGGAAGCTGCCCGAGCCAACGTGTCGGAGGTTGCCCAGAAAGTCGCTCAATTCTTCCATAGGGTCTAGGACCATCTCCGTAGTTCCCACTTGTATCCTCTCTTCTTCTTCGTCAATTTTGTAATCCCTTGTCTCCAGATGAATGAAATCCCCAACTTTTTGTGAATTTCACTTTTTGTCTTCAACACTTTTGTCTTTACTTGGCCCCCTGGTAGATGTACACAATTTGATTGTGAACATGTACCAAGAGGATATTATGTTTTGTTGAAGACTCATTTTCTTCGAACTTGTAGAGCGTAGGTCTGAAGTCTTTGATGGTGAAGGCCCCCTGAGGTCAAACTGACTACCGTCGGAGCTTAGTAGCTCCGATAATAGTCCCTATCAACGCATAGAGCATCGACAGTTAGTCCTCCGGGGTGTCGGAGCTTAGTAGCTCCGGCACTAACCTTTGCCAACACGTAACTTGTCGATAGCAGACTCCACTTGTGGGGTCTTCTCACCATATTTTATGTCGACGGCTGGCCCCCTAGCTTTACCGGAGCTTGATTACTCTGGTGATGCTCGTTTTCAATGCGTAACGTCGATTACAAGCCACCTAGGGGAGTCGGAGCTTTGTTAGCTCCGGCTTTTCTCCATCAACGTGTATTTTATTTTCCCTGCACACTGAAGTCAAGAAAAATAGTAAAATTCGTTTCTTGCCTATAACTTCGTCGCGGCTTACGATTCTTAAGAAAGTTTTAGGTCAAACGCGATTCTAGACACAATCGAATGTGTTGCCTTTTCTTCTGGATTCAATTGTATTTGGACTCGCCTTACTTCGGCCTGCCGGGGTGTAGGTAGAGTGGCGTACTTAGGGTGCTTGACTAGGCTAAGTCGATAGCACACTCCAGCCCTAGATTGGCTTGGCGGCTTTCAGGCAAGTTGGCCAGGAACAATATTTGAATCCAAAAGAATAGACAATACAACTCGAATCATATATGAACCGGTCGAACTAAATTTTTTTTAAGAATTGCGCGTCTTTGTTATAGACAAGAAAGGGAAAAATAAAAAATGTTGAGCCTGTACAAAATATATGCACGTGGAGTCTGTTTCACATGAAGATTTCTTTCATTATAGGTCCGGGGTACGGGGGAAACAAGTACACTCTTAGGGTACGGAACCAGGCTAAGCGTGTTTCGTTTCTTGTTTGACCTAGGGTAGCTAGCCACACTTTTAGTCCTGAGACTATGACAAGTGTTGCATAAACTTTGCGGACCTTTTGGGAAAGGTCCGGCTGCTCTCCCGGAGGAACTACCCAACTTTGTACAATGACTCTATAACATACATCTCAAGTTACTCAAGACTCACCTCCGTGGTATTAAGTGTAGAACTTACGGAGGTGCTCGATGTTCCAAGGATTTGGGAGAGGTGTCCCATCCTCGGTAGCCAAGAGAACGCTTCTGGGTCGGGATACTTTAATCACTCGGAATGGTCCCTCCCAGCTGGGGGAGAGTTTGTTTAACCCTTCTCTGGATTGTATTCTCCGTAGCACCAGATCGCCTTCCTCGAGTTGTCGGTTGTGTACATGCCGCTGATGATAACGCCGTAGGGCTTGGCGATATCGGGCATTCCGAACAGCTGCTTGGCACCTTCCCTCCTCAAGGAGGTCTAGGTCTTCACGCCGGAGCTGGTCCTGCGCGGCTTCGTCGAAGGTCCGGACCCGGAGTGAACCCAAGGTTATTTCCGGAGGAAGGATTGCTTCAGCTCCGTACACCAGAAAGAAGGTTGTCTCTCCAGTTGACCAGTTTGGAGATGTCCTGTTGGCCCATAAAGTTGGGCGGAAGCTCTTCAATCCAGTTAGCTCCATGTTTTTTTAAGCGCTCATATGTGCGCATCTTGAGTCGTTTAAGGATTTCAGCATTTGCTCTCTCGGCTTGGCCATTGCTTGCTGGGTGAGCTACGGAGGCGTAGCAAACTTGTATGCCGAGGTCTTCTCAATATCCTTGGAATGCAGAGCTTGTGAATTCGGTCCCATTATCAGTGATGATTTTGTTTGGGACTCCATATCTGCATACAATGGACTGCAAAAAGTTGATAGCAGATTGCTTGTTGATTGTCACAACTGGAGTTGCTTCCGGCCACTTGGTGAACTTATCAATGGCGACGTACAGGAACTTGTAACCTCCGACGGCTCTTGGGAAAGGTCCCAAGATGTCCATCCCCCACACAGCGAAGGGCCATGTAGGCGGTATCATTTGTAGGGGCTGAGCTGGTGTGTGAATTTGCTTTGCATGGAATTGACATGCTTCACATTTCTTCACTAGCTCAGTTGCATCCTGGAGTGCTGTAGGCCAGTAGAAACCATGCCAAAAGGCTTTACCAACCAGCGTGCAGGAAGACGTGTGGTTCCCACACTCGCCTCCATGGATTTCTGCGAGGAGTTCGCAGCCTTCTTCCCTTGTGATGCACCGCATTAGGATGCCATTGGCACCACGCCGGTAGAGATCCCCTTCTACCAGCGTGTATCTTTTAGCCAAGCTGACTACCCGGTCAGCGGATACATCATCGTCGGGAAGGGTGTTGTCTTTCAAGTAGCTCCGGATCTCCGAGATCCATGCATTGGAACTAGCTTGAGCTTTTGAGTCTTGCGTGCTGGGTTGCTCGGAGCTCCCGGCAGCACCTACGACCCTTGATGGCTGCCATGGTAACAGGGCCATCGGGACCATCAGCTTCGGGATGCTGATCTCGCACCCTTCGCTCAGTTCGGCAGGCTGAGCTGTTGGTTTTGACAACCTCCGGACAAAAATTCCGTTAGGAGCTGGAGCTCCGGTTGACACTTTCATCGAGAGTTCGTCAGCTTCAGCGTTATGGGCACGCTGAACATGGTGGAGATCTAGGACTTCGAAGTCCTTCTGAAGCCTCTGGACCTCAAGGAGGTAAGCAGCTAGCTGGAGATTATTGCAGGAACATTCACCCTTCACCTGCTTAATGATGAGCTGCGAATCTCCCTTGACCAGCAGTTGCTTGACACCATATGACAGTGCCACCTTTAGTCCGTAGATGAGCGCTTCGTACTCTGCCATGTTGTTGGTCACCTTGAAGTCAAGGTGTACCATGTATTTCACCTTCTCCCCTGTCGGTGCAAGGAGAAGGATTCCAGCTTCGGTCCCCTGCTTCTGCATGGAGTCGTCGTAGTAGAGGGTCCAGTGAGGCTCGGTGAAGGCTGGAGCTTGATGCTCCGTCTTCTGCTCACTGGGGCCCCCAGGGTTTAATGGAGAGGGAGTCCATTCTGCCACAAAATCTGCCAATGCTTGACTCTTGACTGCTTGCCTTGAAATAAATTAGAGATCAAATTCAGCCAATTCCGCTGCCCACTTTGCAATATTCCCAGTTGAATTTGGATTATGCAAGATTGCTCGAAGTGGGTAAGAGGTCACCACTGAGACTTTGTGAGCTTGGAAGTAATGGCGAAGCTTCGTGGAGGCAATAAGAACTGCATAGAGCAGCTTATGCACCTCTAGGTATCGAGTCTTGGCATCATTTAGTACTTCACTAATGAAGTACACTGGGCGCTGAATGGTTCGGACCCTCCCAGAGGGGTCCGGAGCTTCCTCTTCACTGACCCGGATCCTCTCAGAGGAATCCGGATTTTCTTCGGGGACCTCCGGGTCCTGGCTGGAGGAACCCGGGGCTTCTTCAGAAGCGACCTGGACCCTCCCGGAGTGGTCTGGGTCTCCTGAAGTGACTTCTTGTGGATTCGAGTCTGGGAACTGGGACCCAAACTCGCTTTCAGGTACCTCCGGACCCTCCCGAAGGGGTCTGGATTCCTGAGTATGAGGTAGCTCTGGTCTCTCCGCAACCAGAACCATACTGACGAATTCGTCAGTTGCTGAAATGTAAAGCGACAAAGGCTCACCAGGGTTCGGAGCTACCAGAATTGGTAGGGTGGTGAGGAACTGTTTCAGCTCCTGGAATGCCTTCTCTGCTTCTTCGGACCATTGGAATGGTTCGGACTTCCTCAATAACTTGAAGAAGGGGAGTGCCCGTTCCGCCAGTCTTGAAATGAACCGGCTGAGGGCTGCTAGACATCCAGTTCACTTTTGGATGTCTTTGATGCGGGTTGGTGGCCGCATGTCTTCAAGGGCCTCAATCTTCGCCGTATTAGCTTCTATGCCCCGGTGACTTACCAGGAAACCGAGAAGTTTTCCGGAGCTAACCCCAAAGACACACTTGTCTTGGTTTAGCTTTGTGCGGGTGGCCCGCAGCTTGTCGAAGACAGCCTGCAAGGTGTCAAGGTGTGACTCCTTGTCCCTGACCTTGGCCACGATGTCATCGACGTACACTTCCACTATGTCTCTAATGAGTTCTTCAAAAGTTTTGTACATAGCTCGTACAAAAGTTGAAGCTGCATTGTTGAGACCAAAGGGCATGGCTGTATAACAGTACAATCCATCTACTGTGATGAATGAGGTATGCTCTTCATCTTCCCTAGACATCCTGATTTGATGATATCCGGAATATGCGTCTAGGAAACCCAGTAGTTGACACCCGGAGGTGGAATCCACTATCTGATCTATTCTAGGTAGTGGGAATGGATCTTTTGGACATGCCTTATTTAGTGTGGTGTAGTCGATGCACATCCGAAGCTTCCCACCGGCCTTGGGCACAACGACTGGGATTGCCAGCCATTTTGGATGGAAGACTTCTCGGATGAATCCAGCTTCGAGTAACTTCTTCACTTCTTGTCGGATGAAGTTATGTCGCTCTACGGATTGCTTTCAAGGATTCTGATGCACAGGCCGGGCGTCGGGGTAGATCTTCAGATTGTGCTCAATCACTTCCCTGGGGATCCCAGGCATTTGTGACGGTTGCCAAGCAAACACGTTGACGTTAGCCCGGAGTAAAGTGATGAGCGCGAGTTCCTATTTTTTGTTCAATCCCCCCGATATACGGGTGGTATGAGCGGCATCGGAACCAATTTGGACGACTTTGACGGGAATGTCGGTGTCGCCGCTTGGCTGCACACGAGGTGTAGAAGTTGAGCCTCGTTGATGAATGCTCGGGGGTTTTGGAGCTTGCTCTTGCCTGGAGTCCTCCTCTTGCTCCATGGGGAGTGCATGGAGTTCTTCCAGAGCAGTTACTCCTGTAGTATGAGCTCCGCGGATCCGGAGAACGCCTACTGGCGTTGGCATCTTCAACACCAGATAACCATAATGAGCAGCTGCCATGAATTTGTACAGGGCAGGCCTACCCAAGATGGCATTGAAGGGTAAGTTGATCTGAGCGACGTTGAAAACCAACTTCTCAGTGCGGTACTTCTCCTGTGTCCCGAAGGTAACGGGGAGAGTAATAGCTCCGAGTGGGGTAATGGCCCCCGGACCTACTCCGGAGAAAGGTCGAGAGGGGTGGAGATCCGAAGGTCGGAGTTGAAGCTTAGTAAAAGCTTCGAAGCTTATGAGGTTAAGCCCCGAACCTCCATCTACCATGACGTGGTGGAGCTGGATGTTGTTGATGGTAGGAGATACCATCAAACGTAACTCACCTGCTCCAACCATGCTCTGAGGGCAGTCCGAAGCATCAAAAGTGATGGCTGTGTCCATCCACTTCCGATGAGGTTCTGGCCTAACTGTAGGAGCTACAGCAGCCATATCCCGTCGCATAGTCTTGATGACACGGCGGGAGGTGATGTCCCATGATCCACCAAAAATAATGTTCATGGTCTTCCGACGCTCGTTGTCAGAGACGTCAGAATCATCGTCGACGGAGGTGTAAACGGCCTTCAGGACTTTTTTGGGATCCTGAAAACCTAACTCCTCGTCAGTCGGAGCTTCATCGACTTTTTGCTTTCCTTCCCTCTGTCGGAAAGGAGATTCTTCCTGGCGCTTGTTGTAGTGCTCGGCAAGGTTTTGGACCTCCCGGCAGTCTTCCAAACTGTGGCTGCCCATTTTGTGAATTGGACACCACACTTTGGGCTTGCTACCGTCTCAGAAGACGGTCGAGGTCGCTTTTTGGGGCATGGCCCCCGGCCACCCGGAGCTGCAGCAGCTGCAACATTGGATGTATCGGCCGACGGCTTCTTCTTGCCGTTCCCGGAGGTAGCGACTTCTTCTATGGAGGATTTCTTGTGACCCTCCGGGGTTGGTTTGGAGTGCATCTCATGGCCCTCCGCAGCTCTGGCACATTTGTCAGCCAAGCTGAAGAGTTCCGTGACGCTGGTGATCTCCTTGATCGCCAGTTTCTCCAACATCTTCTTGTCCTGTACACCCTATCTGAATGCTACAATGACAGAGGCGCTAGAGATAGAAGGGATAGTGTTTCGTACCTGAGAGAACCTCTGGATGAATGATCACAGGGATTCTCCCCCTTTTTGCACGACTGCAAAAAGGTCCAGTTCAGTGCCTGGTCGGGTGTATGAACTCCTGAAATTGGCGGTGAACTTCCGGCACAGCTCCTCCCAACTGTTGATAGAGTTGGGTGGAAGGCTCATAAACCAGGACCTTGCGGTCCCAGTTAAGGCCACTGGAAAATAATTGGCCATCACGACCTCGTTTCCTCTAGCTGCCAAGATTGCAGTGAAGTAGATCTGAAGAAATTCGGTGGGATTGACAGTCCCGTCGAGTTTTTCCGGCAGGTGAGGCCGGAACTTCTGTGGCCACCTGACCATATGCAGATGTAGGGCCAGAGCTGAACAACCTCCTCCTACTCCTTGAGGAGTAGAAAGGTCCTGAGCTTCCCGCCTTTCACGAGCATGCTCAATATGGACTCGGCTGTCTTGTTGGCGGTATCGGCGATCAAGCTCCACCTGGAGGTCATGAGTTGAGAGCCTGGATACCTTGTGAGTGCGTCGTGCCCCGGAGGGTAATGACATCACTTGTTGTGATGCAGCACGTCTCCTGCTATTGGAAACGTGCGGACCAAGTCTACCAGACAAAGTCCGCCGCTGCGACGGGGCTCGTCCTGAAGGAGGAGGACCCTGGTTGCTGAGGCGTTCGGCTGCTGCTGCAACCAAATGTTCCACATTGGCCCTCCACTATTCCAGTGCATCCCGGGATGCATCCGGAGGTGGTGGGCATTGGAGAAGAGCACGCGCTGCATGGAGCGCGTGTTTCGGGTTGTCATGATTTGCCGACGCAGTGATTGACGATAGCGCACCATTGCGTTGCCCAGCTTGATTTGCTGGTGGAGGCGGTGGTGGTGGGAGTGTGACTCCTACTGGTGCTGAGGCTCCTGCTGGTGGCTGCATATTGGAGGGATTGCCCCCAACAGCCTGAGCAGCAGGTTGACCGTTGGATGATCCAGCAGCTGAGTTCACCATTCTCAAAATCTCAGGCGCCCCCTACCTGGCGCGCCAACTGTCGGTGGTTTGGAACCGGCAGATCTCCCGACACTACTAAAGTGTTAGAGGAGTTCGATGTTCGGTGTGGGCGCGCGGAGATTCAAGAAGGTGAATAGTAAATGACGCAGGAGACACAAGAGTTTACGTGGTTCGGTCCGCCTGAGCGTAATACCCTACTCCACGGGTGTGTTGTGTTGTATTAGCTGTATGAGCTTGTGTTGAGCGTCTATGGCGCGTGTCTAGCCTCACTGAACGTGTCGTCAGCCTGTCCTTTTATAGTGCAAGGGCAGGCCGTTACAAGTTAGCCTGGCCCGACATGTGGCCCCGGCGGTTACTAGTATTGATATTCATTCAACAAGTTTAATTGCCCTTAATGACCCAGTAATGGGCTTTGACATCACCGTTACTGGTAATTAAGGTCATCCGACCGTGTGTCATTAACATGGTATTAATGACACTTTATCGGGTCTTGAAGTCCTTGATTCCCCTTTGAAGATCTGGAGCCGTTGTGGAGTCTTCCGGAGGTTAGAGGCAGAAGATCCGACGATTGGACACGTGGCAGCTCTGGAGCATACTGTGGGAAACAGGTAGCTCCGGAGCTACCTGACATGTGTCAGGTCTGGAGCTTCTCTCGGTCTGGGGTTAAGTCCGGAGGTTCCATTTTGGTACATGGCCCGGAGCTTCCCCCTTGTGGGCGGTAGCTCCGGTTTGATAGTACATGTGGCGACCCTGGGATTAACCATGTTGGAGAAGCGGGTCCGGTTATATCTGACATGTGGGCCTCCGAAGGTCTTCAAATCAAGTAGATGACTTTCCTTTGAGATCTTTGTAACCTCAAGGGGTGTACGGTTTCTAGGGAACCGACACATACTCATCTCAAATTCCGAACTAATCATAGTTGAAAAATTGGACAAAAGATCATGAGAAGCACAACCAAAGATAATATCATCAACATACACTTGAATTAATAGTGAGGCATTGCCATGCTTAAGCAAAAAAAAAGGTTGTATCTACTTTGCCCATGGTATAACCCTTTTCAAGTAGGAATTTTTTTAACCTATCATACCATGCTCTAGGGGCTTGTTTGAGACTATACAAAGCTTTGGACAGTTTGTAAACATGATTAGGAAAATCTGATTTTCAGAACCTGATGGTTGCTTAATATAAACTTCTCCATCTATGTAGCCATTAAGAAAAGCACTTTTAACATCCATTTAATATAACTTGAAACCTTTAGATGAAGCAAAAGCTAATAAAATTTTATGGCTTCTTATCTAGTCATAGGAGCAAAATTTTCATCAAAATCTAGACCCTCAGCTTGTCTGAAATCTTGAGCAACCAACCTAGATTTGTTCCTAACCACTACCCCATCTTCACTTTGTTTATTTTTAAACACCCATTTAGTTCCTATCAATGTTGGATCATTAGGTTGAGGAACTTGTTTCCAAGCATTATTTCTTTCAAAATTTTCTCACACTTCTTGCATCGCAATAATCCAAAATCTATTGATGAGTATGTGTGATATATCTCTAGGTTCAATAGAAGCAACCAAAAGCAGAATGAGCATCTGAGCTTGGATCAAAAAACCTAGATGGTTTGACTCATTCGTGCAAGCTTTCAATAATCTAATGTGGAGGATGACTTTTTAAGGACACGGAGAGGAGTAGACACCCCACAAGCATCTTCTTCTTCATATTCATCACAAATCGAAGAGCTTGTAGCTTGAGGCTGATCTGAATCAGCAAGAGTAGTCATCAGTGCTGGATGTGGATCAAAATCATGAGTTTCAACAACGTTTTATGAAATTTTGGGCAGTAGCACCACTTCTTTTGTGAGACCGATGTGTGTTGAGTACATTGGCTATGGTGAGACCGAGGTGCTCACATAAGGTGTTGTAGTTTCGGAACTAACAAGAGTCAAGTCGAGGACTTGTGCTCGGAAGTATTGGTTGTTTATATATGTGTAGGTGTTGCTTGAGTTCAAGACATGGCTGGTGTTGGGATCCATTGAACTATTCTTAGGGAGAAGATGAGGTTCAACAACCTAGTTAGGGAGGAATTGTGGTTGAGTTGATCGGGAGGTCGTGCAGCATGTTTGAAACAAGAACAATGCATATGAAGGGATCATGGACGTCATTGGAAGGTGTTTGCATGTGTGCAAGGAGTGCATGGACGTAGCTACATGGTTTCAAGGCGTGATGAATAGATGTGGACGTAAAAAATTGGTCAGAAAGGTCCAACAGACTAGGTTATGGACTCAGGCTGCGGCTGAGTCGGGTTTGACTCAAATATATAAATATTTGAGTTGGTTATGATAGGTTTTCGTGTGGGTCACGAAATTTGGTTGTTTTAGGAATGTGGTATATGTTCCTATGGTGTTTGGAAGTCTTAATATTGCTTCTATCTGCGTACGGAAGAGTCTTGAGTAGCTATGGTAAGTTTCGGTTCAATCTGAGGAGGATTTTAGCCCTAGATAGGATTGTGTTGGCCTAATGGCTGGTTATATAAGCAAGGGAGGCCAGAGCTCGTGGTGCACGACTTTGGGGCTGTTTCTTTTGTGTTTTGATCAATAAAATTCGTAGGGTAATGGAGCTTTTGTTCCTTGTTCGTTCAACTTGTTTCAGACAAGTTTTTCTCGTTGAGTTTCTGCATAGCACTACCTTGCTTGGGTGAATTTATCATAACTCGAGTTTTACCTATCCAATTAACGTGATTTTTTGGGGTTGGATTCACAAGTTGATTATATATGATCTGTAAAAATTTCACGTTCATTGGATTTGTGTTCTTGGATATACACGAGTTTCTTTGCAGTGTTGCCGATTTGTTTTTTCTTAGGTAGAACAAATTGACCTTTGTTCAATCTTTCAATCATAACTTGAGTTTTCTCAATGAATTTTCGTCATTCTTGTTGTGATGTCTTCATAACTTGGTTCTCCACAATTTATACTGGTTTTGTCACAATTGATCATGTTTAGATTAATCCCACACATGATTTCTTAACAGGTTGATTTTCTGCCGAGTGGTTTTTGTTGCTTCCGCTAAAAAGTGTTAATCTACCATTCACCCCCCCCCCTCTGTTAATTTCTCATGTGTTCTTTGATCCTACAACTAGTATCAGAGCTACGGTGCTCTTTGTGATTTTCACGTGTTATTGACTAATCATCATGGAGAAATACTTCGCAAAACTTCGTGTCTTTATTGGTATTGATTTTCAGGTTTGGAAGGCACGTATGGAAGCTTTCATCCAGGCACAAGGCTTTGCAATATGGGAAAAGGTGTACAAACTTATGACGTGCCATCAAACGATCAAGTCATGGCTACAAACATGAGAGATGTCGACAACAACAACAAGGCTCGCAACTTGATCATAAAAGGATTCACTCAAAGTGACTTCGACTGTGTTGCACATCTCCGATCTGCGTACGATGTGTGGAAAGCACTTTGTGACTACCACGAAGGATCCAGCACGATCCAGGAGGTAAGGCAAGACATTTTCAAGAAAAAATACATGTGCTTCGAGATGTAACCCAGTGATTCAATTGATGACCTCTTTGCTCGCTTTAACAAAATTCATAGCAACTTGCATAGCATCAATGTTAATTTTTCAAATGCTGAGAATGCTAGACAATTACTAAGTGCATTAGACATGTCAATTTGGGAGATGAAGATTACATCTATTCGTGAATCTACTGTCTTGAGTTCACTTACTTTAGATGTTCTATATTCTAAATTAAAAACTCATGAAATTGACATAATCTCATGTAAGAACCCCAACAAGTCTCTTTCTTTTGTTTCTCAACGTGATATGCCTAGATCCGACCAATCTTCATCTTGTGGTACACTTGCTTTAATGTATTCTCTAACTCTTGAACATATTGAGAAGTTTCCCAAGGAGACGCTAGTACTTCTCTCTACTAGGTTCTCAAAATCATTGCAAAATGTGAGAACTAGAAGGAGAGGAAGCTTCAGACCTCAACGATGTTTCAAATATGGTAAGACATGACATTTTCATTCGAACTGCCCTAACCTTTCAGTTCTACTTCCCGGAAAGAAAAACAAACAAGGACAAGACACTCCTCTGCAACGAAAAAAAGAAGAAGAAGGGTTTTATAGGTCGCCAATTGATGAACAGATTTATCTCCGCACTCTAGGAACTTGGCTCAAGCAACGTGGACATTGGAATTGATGAAGATGAAGATGATTTGAAAATCTGTGCTTCATGGCAGGCAAATCAAGATCAAGTATGGAGGAGGTAGAACACAACAGCGACAATGAAGAGGTATGTCCTACTTGTGAAGAAATGTGTGATTCTATTTCTCGTGCCACTGTTATAGTTAAGAAAAAGGAAAAAAGCTTAGGGACAATGCGTGTTAAAATTGAGTCACTAGAATCTGAAATTAATCCTTTGAAATCTTTGATTCCTAGTGATGATTCTTTTTCATCATGTGATTTAATATATGAACAATTGTCCTCTCTAAGAAGTACACACACCTCCACACTTGATAAACTTGAACTTGAAATTGAAAAGAACAAAAAACTTGCTGCATTTAATGATAAAAACTTGAAAGATGCTTGCTGTTTTACAATTTATTTGCATTGTTCTACTTGTAATAATCTTGATAAGAAACTACAAGATGTTATGAATGAAATTTCTATATTGAACAATGCTTTACGTTCTAATGAAGTTAAATATTGTTCCAATTGCAAATTAAAAGGAAAAACTTTATGTGAAAATTGCCTTGACCTGTCAAATAAACTTGATGACATGCATTGCACATTAGACCAGTTTTATAATGCAAATAAGAACCTAAACTTGCTACTGAATTCATCTAAATCATGCAATGATAAATCTGGTATAGGTTTTGATTCTCATGCTCGTGCTATGACACATCCACCTAAAATTGTAACATCATTAGGGAGTGTGATGAGGACATCACTTCTATGGGTACAAACAACACTCCATTGAACATACGAGATGCAATCAATAGAGTTCACACCCAACAATTAATTTTAGAGGTGAGCTCCTTCTTATATGTTTTTTAGAATAGATTGCTACCTAATGATTTAATTGTGCTTAGGATACATGGAGAGGTTCTAGGAGTACTTGGAGGAAGTCTTAGGGACGTGGAGGACCAGAGAATACGTTCAAAGAAGATGGAAACCAAGTCCAACTCAAAATTGTGTTCAACTCGGAGCCTAGGAGCAGTTTGCACTAAAATGGACGCCTGGGGCGCATACAATCTTTGTTTTGGACATTCTACATACGCATGGAAAGGGAAGAGGATAAACTTTCCAATGCAGCTGGTCCCATGTAAAAATTCTTAAGGAGTCAACGGGGATCATTGAAACAAAATTGACTTCAGAATCAGGCTGGGTGTTGCGCTACCGTATTGGGCCATTGGGCCTTGTACCAAGTCTACATCTCTTATTTTCGTGTCTTAGGGTTAGATCACGATTCCAACACCTCCTTAGACGTCCTGCCACCTCTATATAATCCATGGTGGCCGCCATAAACAATTGGGTTTTTGCTTAGATTATAAATATTGTCATTCTACGGTTTGTAAAACCCCAACTTCGCGATTTCAGATCGTGTCTTCTACGTTCTTGCTTGTGTTCTTGGTTGCACTTGCAGGTATTAGCCTTCTTGGCGAGGTCAATCGTTTGAAGCATGGTTGATAACAAACAGAGCAGTGGCGTAGTGGTTGCAGGGGCTGTTCGTGTTCTACTCGAGAGCCTCGGATCATCAACGTCGAGATCTCCACATCAATTGACTAATCCATTACCTTTCGGAAGATTGGGCCTAAACTCCTTATCAATTGGTATCAGATTTCCAGGTTGTCCATTAGGTAATTCATCTATCCTTTCAATTTGTTTGTTTTTCGTACCTAGAGTCCTCAATGAAAGCCACAAAAAACTTGAAGTTTAGTAGATCTATTCATCACTTTGTCCAAACCACCATTGAGCCTTTGCAACTTTGTTATTCAGTTTGGTTTTGTTGAGTTTGTGTCCGTGGTTGAGTCATAATGCTGGTTTAGAAAGTATTTTTGTTCTTAGTTTGAGTTTTTCACTGTGTTGATTCATCCTTTTGAATCACGTCATCACGTCCAGATTAGATTCATCTCTGTCCAGTTTGGTATTTTCATCATATCTCACTCATACGAACTCGGATTTTAGAGTTCTTGTACTTTCTGAAAATCCTACGGAGTTAACTACAACTTTCGTACGCATAGGTTTCCCAGAAAACGGAGTTATCATTGTCAAAAGTGCATTAGATCTGAAACAGTTCTTGACCTAGAATTTCTGAACAGCCTGTATTTTCAGGGGCAATATCTCCTATTTTTCTTGTACGAAATAGGTCTTCCATATATTGTAATTAAAAAGGAGAGATATATCTACAACCTTGCTATTGTAAGTTTTTATATTTGGAGCCTCTAAGTATGCCTATTTGTCCTTGGAAGATTGAGCAGAACATCTATGACAGTCCCACGAGATATGTTTGATTGCTTTTCATTGTGTTCTTCATTTGCAGAACATTCTGAAAAAAGAAAGACAAAAGAAAAAGGCAAGTGCAGAACAAGATACAAAAGCCGTGCAAGAAAAAGAGGAGAAAAAAGAACAACAAAAAAAACAGAAGTGTTTGCATCCTTTGTGTAATCTAGTTTTGTCTCATGTCTTGCTAGCTTGAACTACTAGGAACACATTTAGGCCAGCAACTTTGACAAGTACTTTGTACCCTTATTCAACTTCAGTATCTTATTTTCATTGTTGCTAACCATTGCTACATATAAAGTGCCATCCAAGCTACACCTTACTCTTCAGCAGAATCGATACACCTTTGCAATCATCCCACGCTTCATTGGTTTCTTCATACTGTCCACCGTTTGGCACCTGCAGTGTCGCTAAGAACACTTTTAAGAGCGTGGTAAGACGCTTGAGAGTGTGTGATTCCACTTCCACTTTGCCAGTATCCTTTGTAGTCGATAGTGATAACATATTTTTTGTTGTCTTTTGTTCGCTACTAATAATGTCAGGTAGAAGCAAGAATCATGCATTATATGCTAAGATGATTGACATGATGAAGACGATGATGGAGTTTCTCACTCAAAATCAAACATCAACCAAGGTTTCAAATGACATTCAGACTACTTTTACAACATCTTCTACAACAGGTAATTACTTTCCTCCATCTCTTCCTTCTTATGATGGTTTTTGGTTACAATGAATATATTGCTTGGGAAATAGAGATTGATAAAATATTTGAACAATGTCGTATGTGTGAAAAAAGAAAGATTAGGAACATTGATAGTGTGTTAGTTGATTGTGCATTAACTTGTTGGGACAACTTGAACGATTCAGAAAAACCTCGAACATTGAAAGATATGAAAATTTTTATGTGAGAAACTTTTGCTAATGTATCTAATTGCAAAGATGAAATACGTGAACTTGAGAAAAAATTTCTTGGTGTACCTCCTCCTATGCCTAACATTTTGCAGGAACATGAACAAATAAATATAGATGCAAATAAGAATGGGGTGTTGAACAACTCTTCTAAATTTTTTGATGAATCAACCCATAATGCATTTGAACTACTTTCTGAAAATGAGAGTAATGTTATTGAACAATGCTCTACATTTAACCAAGGTATGTCATTTTTTCAGATGTGCTGAATTTTGCTACCAATCATGCTATCGATGAGCAGCAACAAGATGCACCTTTTTATAATACACCTTTACCAATAGTTGATTTTCCTACTGATTATTACAACAATAATGAGTTGTGTTCTGATAATTATATTGTACCTATGATAGAACAACCAAATGAATTTGATACTATATCACTCACTTGTGCTGAAATTAAGCATTTGATTCCAATTACATGTGAAAGGGATGAACTGAAAATTTTGTCTTCTCTAAATACTTTGGGTAATATTGAATTTGACACTCTTTGTGATCTAGATATTGTAGAGAGAAGACTATTTTCTAAAACTGAATTACCTTTGTTGGCAAAAACTAGTTTTCATGCTATAGGGAAATATGAACATAGTGGCATGTTTATGGTGCATAAAGTTTACATATGTTCAAATGTGCAAGTACAATACCATGGTAAAGTAAATGAATGAACTAATACTAATAATGTCTTGTCAAGTTTTTCTAGTATTTTTCCTTGTAGCAGGGACAACAAATAAAAGAGAAGCATTCTTCGCTGCAGTTGTGCAATATGGACAGCACTCATACTATCCCCAAAAGCCTCTTCCTAGACATACGAGCAAGCCGAGGATGGCTTGTCATAAAGAAGGGGACAATGACGAGATCATGCAAGTAATGATTGCACCTACAAACATTATACAAAGTTTATTTGTTTGGGATACTGTCTCAAGTGAGTGTGCGCTCTTATTTGAAGGACAAGATCAAGATGGTGCACTATGTCGTCCACCACCTTGGCCTCCACCTTTCATACATACAAGAAGATTTGATGGCGTTGCACATTTGGACCAACACATGAGAGAAGATAAACTTGAGTCGCGGATGACTCCAATTCAAAAACGGGAGGATGATGAGGACATCACTTCTATGGATACAAACAACACTTCATTGAGCATACAAGATGCAATCAATAGAGTTCACACACAACAATTAATTTCAGAGGTGAGCTAGTTCTTATGTTTTCTTATATGTTTTTGAGAATAGATTGCTATCTAATGATTTAATTGTGATTAGGATCCATGGAGAGGTTCAAGAAGCACTTGGAGGAAGTCTTAGGAACGTGGAGAACCAGAGAATACGTTCAAAGAAGATGGAAACCGAGCCCAACTCAAAATCGTGTCCAACTCGGAGTCCAGGAGCAGTACACACTAAAACGAACGCGCGAGACGTATACGATCTCCGTTTTGGACGTTCTACATATGAATAGAAAGAGGAGAGGATATCCTTTCCAATGGCGCAGGCCCCATGTCAAAATTCGTAAGGAGTGGACGGGAATCATAGAAACAAAATCGACTTCAGAATCAGTTTGGGTGCTGTGCCAGTGTATTGGGCCATTGGGTCTTGTATCAAGTCTACATCTCTTATTTTCGTGTCTTAGGGTTAGATCACGACTCCAATACCCCCTTGGACGTCATCCCACCTATATATACTCCATGGTGGCCACCATAAACAATTGGGTTTTTTCTTAGATTAAAAATATCTCTGTTCTACGGTTTGTAAAACCCCAACTTCGCGATTTCAAATTGTGTCTTATACGTTCTTGCTTGTGTTCTTAGCTGCACTTGCAGGTATTAGCCTTCTAGGCGAGCTCAATCATGTGAAGCACGGTTGATAACCAAGGGAGCGGTGGTGTAGTGATTGCAGGGGCTGTTCATGTTCTACTCGAGAGCCTCGAATCATCAACGTTGAGATCTCCGCATCAATCGACTTATCCATTACCTTTCAGAAGATCGGGCCTAAAATCCTTATAAAAGCAGTTTGATTCAAACAGTTCTTAAAAAAAAAAGTGGTTTTCAAATCTACAGGAGTGTTGTCTCATTCAGTTTCAAATAAAAATGTTGCTTGCTCATCTAAACATGAACACAAAGATAAATTTCATTGTACCTACAGTGGTAGAGATGGTCATGTCATAGATTTTTGTTATAGACAAGATAAACAACAAAAAGGAAAGAATGATTGCTAGATCTCATAGCTCTCATGCAAAATTTGTCGCACATGCTAAACCGGATGATAGAAACATGCAACCTACTGTAATGAGTCAAAAATATGCAAAGTTTGCTCCCAAACCTACTGTTTTTCATGCATGCGCATGTAACACTTTGTAGGTCAGTAGTTGGGTACAAAAATCCTCAAGCTTTTGCTCATAAACCTGCTATTTTATCTCAGCTTCTGCATGTTATTCCTATTGGACATCGTGTGACTCAGTACTGGATTTTTAAATGCCTTTTGACTAACCCCAGTATTAAGTTATCGACATATTCTTCTTCTATGTGGGTTACATGCTTGAAGAAGGAGAACATTTGGATTGTGGATTCAGATTGCTCACGCCACATGACTGGTAACAAAGATTGGTTCTCCCCCCTCTCTTTTGTGTCATGTGTAGAGAATGTTACTTTTGTCGATAATTCTTCAACTCCTATAATTGCTAAGGGTTCGGTTATGGTAAATGATCACTACATCTTGAAGGATGTGGCACTTTTCAAAAATTTGAAATACAACTTGTTTTCTATTTCACAATTGCTAGATGAAAATCTAGAAATTTTTTTCAATAAAAATTGCTGTAAAGTTGTAGGTTCAAATAGTGAGCTTATTTTTGACATGTCTCGGTTTGGAAGAATTTTTAAAGTTGATTTTGATATGTCTTCTTCTAAGCATAGGTGTCTAGTTGCTAATGATTCCAAAGAATTATATTTTTGGCATCGTAGACTTGGTCACGTAGGCTTTGATCATCTTACGCGTGTTAGTGCTCTTCATCGCATACGTGGGCTGCCTAAGCTGAAAGGGGACAAAGAAATTGTGTGCTCTTCTTGTAGACATGCTAAGATGGCTGCAGGTTCACATGCTCCTCTCTCAATGACCATGACAACTGAACAGGGTCAACTTTTGCATCTTGACACCGTAGGACCTTCACGTGTTCAATCATTCGGAGGTAAATTGTATGTTCTTGTGATTGTTGATGACTATTCTAGAAACTCTTGGGTTTATTTTACGGCATCTAAGAATGAAGATTTTAGTAACTTTATAACTTTATTTCTTAGATTATCAATTGATCACCAAGGATCTTTAAGAGTAATTAGAAGTGATAATGGAACTGAATTTAAAAATCTATCCTTTGATCCTTTTTGTGCTGAAAAAGGAACAAATCATCAATTTTCTTCACCATATGTACCTTAACAAAATGGTGTTGTAAAGAAGAACAGAACCTTAGTTGAGATGGCTAGGAGTATACTTGATAAATATCAAATTCCTAGGAAATTTTGGGCAGATGCAATTGCAACCGCTTGTTTTGTTTCAAATTGTGTTTTCTTGCGTGCTAAGCTAAGAAAAACACCATATGAGCTTCGGTTTGGACATAGACCTAGTGTCACACACTTTAGGGTCTTTAGATGCAAATGCTTTGTTAAGAAACATGGTAATCTTGATAAATTTGAAGCTAGATCTGTTGATGGCATGTTTATTGGTTATCCATCTCATACTAGAGGCTACCATGTGCTTTTACATGACACTAATAAAATTGTGGAGACTTGTGAGGTTTCTTTTGATGAAGCTAGCCCAGCTACTAGCTCAAATATTGCAGGTTCGGATCCATATCCTTAGGGGGAGAGTATTTTCGTTGAAGATGAGGAAGAAAAGTGTTGCTACCCAAATTCAGCAGCTAATGACATTGTTCCAGCTCCTGATTTGGATTCACAACCAGCACTGACGACCACCATTACTAGTCCAAATCATCCTCAACTCACAAGCTCATCGATTTGTGATGAACATGAAGAAGAAGAATCTTGTGAAGTATCTACTCCCCTCCGGATTCTCAAAAGTCATAAGCCACAACAAATCATTGGAAGCTTGCACGAACGAGTCACACGGTCCAGGTTTTGCGATCCAAACTCTAACGCTCATTCTGCTTTTCCTACTTCTTTTGAACTCAAAAATATATCCCACGCACTCACTAATGAATCTTGGATTATTGCCATGAAAGAAGAGTTAGAAAATTTTGAAACAAATAATGTTTAGAAACTTTTACCTCCACCGCAAGGTCACAATTTAATTGGAACTAAATGGGTGCATAAAAATAAACAAAATGAGGATGGGGTTGTGGTTAGGAATAAGGCAAGGTTGGTTGCTCAAGTTTCAAACAAGTTGAAGGTCTAGATTTTTATGAAACTTTTGCTCCTGTTGCTAGATTAGAAGCCATAAGAATTTTGTTAGATTTTGCTACATCTAAAGGTTTCAAGTCATATCAAATGGATGTTAAAAGTGTTTTTCTTAATGGCTACATCGATGAGGAGGTTTATGTCAAGCAACCACCGAGTTTTGAAAATCCAGATTTTCCTAGTCATGTTTACAAACTGTCCAAAGCCTTGTACAGTGTCAAACAAGCCCCTAGAGCATTGTATGTGTCGGTACCCTAAAAACCGTACACCCCCTGAGGTTACAAAGATCTCAAGGGAAGGACGACTACTTGAATTGAAGACCCTCGAAGGCCCACTTGTCAGACATGACCGGACCTGCTTCTCCAACATGGTTAATCCCTAGGTTGCCACGTGTACTGCCGAACCGGAGCTACCGCCCACAAGGGGGAAGCTTCGAACCAAGTACCGAAATGGCACCTCCGGACTTAACCCCTGACCGAGAGAAGCTCCGGACCTGACACGTGTCAGATAGATCCGGAGCTACCTGCTTCCCACAGCAAGCTCCAGAGCTGCCACGTGTCCAAACGTCGGAGCTGGTAGCCTCTAACCTCCAGAAGGCCTCGTAATGGCTCCGGATCTTCAAAGGAGAGCCAAGGACTTCAAGACCCGATTAAATGTCATTAATGCCATATTAATGACACTTAAAAGGACAATCTTAACACTCGTAACGGCACTGTCGGAGCCCATTACAGGATTGTTAACAACAATTAATTGTGTATCAATACTAGTAACCGCCGGGGCCACATGTCGGGCCAGGCCAGCTTGTAACGGCCTGTCCTTGTACTATAAAAGGACAGGCCGATGATACACACAAGGACACACGCGTACACAGACGTGGAGATCATACGTGACAAACTAATACAACACCAACACACCCGTGGAGTAGGGTATTACGCTCAGGCGGCCCGAACCACGTAAATCCTAGTGTCTCCTGTGTTAAACCGCAATTCACCTTCTTGAGTCTCCGCGCGCCCACACCGAACCACAAACTCCTTCAACACTTTAGCAGTTTCAGGAGATCTGCTGACTCCAACAATCGACAGTTGGCGCGCCAGGTAGGGGCGCCTGAGATTTTCGAGAATGGTGAACTCCGCGGCTGGATCATCCAACGGCCAACCTTCTGCTCAGGCTGTTGGGGGCAATCCCTCCAACAGGCAGCCACCAGCAGGAGCCTCGGCACCAGCAGGAGCCACACTCCCACCACCACCATCTTCTCCAGCAAATCATGTTGGGCAACGTGATGGTGCGCCGGCGTCACTTACTGCGTCGGCAAGTCATGACAACCCGGAACATGCGCTACATGCAGCGCGTGCTCTTCTCCAACGACCACCACCTCCGGACGCATCTCGAGATGCAATGGAGCAGTGGAGGGCCGATGTGGAGCATTTGGTCACAGCAGCGGCCGAACGCCTCAACAACCAGGGTCCTCCTCCTTCGGGACGAGCCCCGTCGCAGCGACAGACTTTGTCTGGAAGACTTGGTCCGCACGTCTCCAACAACAGGAGACGGTCTGCATCATAGTAGGTGACGTCGTTGACCACTGGGGCACGACATACCCATACGGTATCCAGGCTTTCGACTCATGACCTCCGGGCGGAGCTTGATCGCCGATACCGCCAACAGGATGGCCGTGTCCATATCGAGCGTGCTCGTGAAAGATGGGAAGCTCAGGACCTTTCTACTCTGGAAGGAGTAGGAGGAGGCTGTTCAGCCCTAGCCATGCACCTGCGCATGGTTAGATGGCCACAGAAGTTCCAGCCACACCTGCCGGAAAAATTCGACGGGACTGTCAACCCCGCCGAATTCCTTCAGATATACTCCACTGCAATCTTGGCAGCTGGAGGAAACGAGGCTGTAATGGCCAATTACTTTCCCGTGGCCTTGACCGGGACCGCCAGGTCCTGGTTTATGAGCCTTCCACCCAACTCTATCAACAGTTGGGAGGAGATGTGCCGTCAGTTCACTGCCAACATCGGGAGTTCATACACCCGACCAGGCACTGAACTGGACCTTTTTGCGGTCGTGCAAAAAGGGGGAGAGTCTTTGCGGTCCTTCATCCAGAGGTTCTCTCAGGTATGCAACACAATCCCTTCTATCTCAAGCGCTTCTGTCATTGTGGCATTCAGACAGGGCGTACGGGACAAGAAGATGTTGGAGAAGCTGGCGATCAAAGAAATCACTAGTGTCACGGAACTCTTCAGCCTAGCAGACAAATGTGCTAGAGCTGCGGAGGGCCGTGAAATGCACTCCAAACCAGCCTCGGAGGATCACAAGAAATCCTCCAAAGAAGAAGCCGCTACCTCCAGGGGTGGCAAGAAGAAAAAGAAGACCCACGGCAAGAAGAAGCCGTCGGCTGGCACATCCAATGTTGCAGCTGCTGCAACTCCTGGTGGCCGGGGGCCACGCCCCGAGAAGCGACCTCGACCATCTTCCGAAGACGGTGGCAAACCCAAAGTGTGGTGTCCCATTCACAAAACGGGCAGCCACGGTTTGGAAGACTGCCGGGAGGTCCAAAACCTTGCCGAGCGCTACAGCAAGCGCCGGGAAGGGTCTCCTTTCCGACAGAGGGAAGGAAAACAGAAGGTCGACGAAGCTCCAGCTGAAGAGGAGTTAGGGTTTCAGGACCCCAAAAAGGTCCTGAAGGCCGTCTACACCTCCGTCGACGATGACTCTGACGTCTCTGACAACGAGCGTCGGAAAACAATGAACACCATTTTTGGTGGATCATGGGACATCACCTCCCGTCGCGTCATCAAGACTATGCGGCGGGATATGGCCGCTGTAGCTCCTACAGCTAGACCGGAGCCACATTGAAAGTGGATGGACATATCCATCACTTTTGATGCTTCGGACTGTCCTCGAAGCATGTTCGGAGCTGGACAGTTACCTTTGATGGTATCTCCCACCATCAATAACATCCAGCTCCATCATGTTATGGTGGACGGAGGTTCGGGGCTGAACCTCATAAGCTTTGAAGCTTTTACCAAGCTTCAGCTCCGACCATCGGATCTCCAGCCCTCTCGACCTTTCTCCGGAGTAGGTCCGGGGGCCATTACCCCACTCGGAGCTATAACTCTCCCCGTTACCTTTGGGACACGGGAGAAGTATCGCATCGAGAAGTTGGTCTTCGACGTCGCTCAGATCAACTTACCATTCAACGCCATCTTGGGTAGACCTGCCCTATACAAATTTATGGCAGCTGCTCATTATGGATACCTGGTGTTGAAGATGCCAACACCAGTAGGCGTTCTCCGGATCCGCGGAGATCGCACCGCCGGAGTAACTGCTCTGGAGGAGCTCCATGCACTCACCACGGCGCAAGAGGAGGACTCCAGACAGGAGCAAGCTCCGAAACCCCCGAGCACTCGTCAACGAGGCTCAACCTCTGCACCCCGTGTGCAGCCAAGCGGCGACACCGACATTCCCGTCAAAGTCGTCCAAATTGGTTACGATGCCGCTCAAACCACCCGTATATCGAGAGGGTTGAACGACAAATAGGAACTCGCGCTCATCACTTTCCTCCGGGCTAATGTTGACATATTTGCCTGGCAACCGTCACAAATGCCTGGGATCCCCAGGGAAGTGATTGAGCACAATCTGAAGATTTACCCGATGCTCGGCCTGTGCATCAGAAGCCCTGGAAGCAATCCGTAGAGCGGCAGAACTTCATCCGACAAGAAGTGAACAAGTTGCTCGAAGCCGGATTCATCCATGAAGTCTTCCATCCAAAATGGTTGGCAAACCCAGTCGTTGTGCCCAAGGCCGGCGGGAAGCTTCGGATGTGCATCGACTACACCACGCTGAATAAGGCATGTCCAAAAGATCCATTCCCACTACCTAGAATAGATCAGATAGTGGATTCCACCTCCGGGTGTGAGTTACTGTGTTTCCTAGATGCATATTCTGGGTATCATCAAATCAGGATGTCTAGGGAGGATGAAGAGCATACTTCATTCATCACAGTAGATGGATTGTATTGTTACACAGCCATGCCATTTGGTCTCAAGAATGCAGCTTCAACTTTTGTACGAGCTATGTACAAAACTTTTGAAGAACTCATCAGAGACATAGTGGAAGTGTACGTCGATGACATCGTGGTCAAGGTCAAGAACAAGGAGTCCCTCTTGGACACCTTGCAGGCTGTCTTCGACAAGCTGCGGGCCACCCGCACGAAGCTAAACCCAGACAAGTGTGTCTTCGGGGTTAGCTCCGGAAAACTCCTTGGTTTCCTGGTAAGTCACCGGGGCATAGAGGCTAATCCGGCGAAGATAAAAGCCATTGAAGACATGCGGCCACCAACCCGCATCAAAGACGTCCAAAAGTTAACTGGGTGTCTAGCAGCCCTCAGCCGGTTCATATCAAGACTGGCGGAACGGGCACTTCCCTTCTTCAAGTTGTTGAGGAAGTCCGGACCATTCCAATGGTCCGAAGAAGCAGAGAAGGCATTCCAGGAGCTGAAACAGTTCCTCACCACCCTACCAATTCTGGTAGCTCCAAACCCTGGTGAGCCTTTGTGGCTTTACATTTCAGCTACTGAAGAAGTTGTCAGTATGGTTCTGGTTGCGGAGAGACCAGAACTACCCCATACTCAGGAATCCAGACCCCTTCAGGAGGGTCTGGGGGTCCCTGAAAGTGAGTCTGGGTCCCAGCTCCCAGACTCAAATCCACAAGAAGTCACTTCAGAAGACCCAGACCCCTCCGAGAGAGCCCAGGTCATTTCTGAAGAAGCCCCGGGTTCCTCCAGCCAGAACCCGGAGGTCCCCGAAGAGAATCTGGACTCCTCCGACAGGGTCCGGATCAATAGAGAGGAAGCTCCGGACCCCTCCGGAAGGGTCTGGACCATTCAACGCCCGGTATACTTCATCAGTGAAGTATTACATGATGCCAAGACTCGATACCTAGAGGTGCATAAGCTGCTTTATGCAGTTCTTATTGCCTCCAGGAAGCTCCGACACTACTTCCAAGCTCACAAAGTCTCAGTGGTGACCTCCTATCCACTTCGCGCGATCTTGCATAATCCCAATTCAACTGGGAATATTGCAAAGTGGGCAGCGGAATTGGCCGAATTCAATCTTGAATTCATTCCGAGGCAAGCAATCAAGATTCAAGCGTTGGCAGATTTCGTGGCGGAATGGACTCCCTCTCCATCAAACCCTGGGGGCTCCAGCGAGCAGAAGACGGAGCATCAAGTTCCAACCTTCACCGAGCCTCACTGGACCCTTTACTTTGATGGCTCCATGCAGAAGCAGGGGGCCAGAGCTGGAATCCTTCTCCTTGCACCGACTGGGGAGAAGGTAAAATACATGGTACACCTTGACTTCAAGGCAACCAACAACATGGTGGAGTATGAAGCACTCATCTACGGACTAAAGGTGGCACTGTCATACGGTGTCAAGCAACTGCTGGTCAAAGGAGATTCACAGCTCATCATCAAGCAGGTGAAGGGTGAATGCTCCTGCAATAATCTCCAGCTAGCTGCTTACCTCCTTGAAGTCCAGAGGCTTCAGAAGGACTTTGAAGTCCTAAACCTCCACCATGTTCAGCGTGCCCACAATGCTGAAGCTGACGAACTCTCGACTAAAGCGTCAACCGGAGCTCCGGCTCCTGACGGAATCTTTGTCCGGAGGTTGTCAAAACCCACAGTTCAGCCTGCCGAACTGAACGAAGGGGGCGAGATCAGCATCCCAAAGCTGACGGTCCCGATGGCCCTATTACCATGGCAGCCATCAAGGGTCGTAGGTGCTGCCGGAAGCTCCGAGCAACCCAGCACGCAAGACTCAAATGCTCAAGTCAGTTCTGATGCATGGATCTCGGAGATCCGGAACTACTTGAAAGACAACATACTTCCTGACGATGATGTATCCGCTGACCGGGTAGTCAGATTGGCTAAAAGATACACGCTGGTAGAAGGGGATCTCTACCGGCGCGGTGCCAACGGCATCCTAATGCGGTGCATCACAAGGGAAGAAGGCTGCGAGCTTCTCGCAGAAATCCATGGAGGCGAGTGTGGGAACCACGCATCTTCCCGCACGCTGGTCGGAAAAGCCTTTCGACATGGCTTCTACTGGCCTACAGCGCTCCAGGATGCCACTGAGCTGGTGAAGAAATGCGAAGCATGCCAATTTCATGCAAAGCAAATTCATACACCTGCTCAGCCCTTACAAATGATACCTCCTACATGGCCCTTCGCTGTGTGGGGGATGGACATCTTGGGACCCTTCCCAAGAGCCGTCGGAGGTTACAAGTTCCTGTACGTCGCCATTGACAAGTTCACCAAGTGGCCGGAAGCAACTCCAGTTGTGACGATCAACAAGCAATCTGCTATCAACTTTCTGCAATCCATTGTAAGCAGATTCAGAGTCCCAAACAAGATCATCACTAATAATGGGACTCAATTCACAAGCTCCGCATTCCAAGGGTATTGCGAAGACCTCGGCATACAGGTTTGCTACGCTTCCGTAGCTCATCCCGCCAGCAATGGCCAAGCCGAGAGAGCAAATGCATAAATCCTTAAAGGACTCAAAACGCGCACTTATGAGCGCTTGAAAAAGCACGGAGCCAATTGGATTGAAGAGCTTCCGCCCACTCTATGGGCCAACAGGACTTCTCCAAACCGGTCAACCGGAGAAACACCCTTCTTTCTGGTGTACGGAGCTGAAGCAATCCTTCCTCCGGAAATCACCTTGGGTTCGCTCCGGGTCTGGACCTTCGACGAAGCCGTGCAGGACCAGCTCCGGCGCGAAGACCTAGACCTCCTCGAGGAGGGAAGGTGCCAAGCAGCTGTTCGGAATGCCCGATATCGCCAAGCTCTACGGCGTTATCACACGCGGCATGTACACCACCGACAGCTCGAGGAAGGCGATCTAGTGCTACGGAGAATACTATCCAGAGAAGGGTTAAACAAACTCTCCCCCGGCTGGGAGGGGCCCTTTCGAGTGATCGAAGTATCCCGTCTCGAAAGCGTTCGCTTGGCTACCGACGATGGGACGCCTCTCCCAAATCCTTGGAACATCGAGCACCTCCGTAAGTTCTACACTTAATTCCACGGAGGTGAGTCTTAAGTAACTTGAAATGTATGTTATAGAGTCATTGTACAAAGTCGGGTAGTTCCTCTGGGAGAGCAGCCGGACCTTTCCTGAAAGGTCTGCAAAGCTCATGCAGCACTTGTCACAGTCTCCAGACTAAAAGTGTGGCTAACTACCATGGGTCAAACGAGAAACCAAGCACACTTAGTCTGGTTCCGTACCCTAAGAGTGTACTTGTTTCCCCTGTACCCCGGACCTATAATGAAAGACATCTTCATGTGAAATAGACTCCACGTGCATTCATTTTGTGCAGGCTCGACATTTTTATTTTTCTCTTTCTTGTCTATAACAGAGACGTGCAATTCTAAAGAAATTTTAGTTTGACCGGTTTATATATGATTCGAGTTGAATTGTCAGACCTTTTGGATTTAAATATCGTTTATGGTCAACTCGCCTGAAAGCCGCCAAGCCAATCTAGGGCCGGAGTGCGCTATCGACTTAGCTTGGTCAAGCACCCTAAGTACGCCACTCTACCTACACCCCGGCAGGCCAAAGTAAGGCGGGTCCATGGACAATTGGATCTAAGAGAAAAGACAACGCAACCAGTTGTATTTAAAATCGCGTTCAACTTAAAATTTTCTTGAGAATCGTAAGCCACGACGAAATTATAGACAAGGAACGAATTTTACTATTTTTCTTGGCTTAAGTGTGCAGGAAAAATAAACTCTACGTTGATGGAGAAAAGCCGGAGCTAACCAAGCTCTGACTCCCCCAAGGGGGTCAACCGTCGGCGCTGAGTAAAAGATGGTGAGAAGACCCCGTAAATGGAGTCTGTTGCCAACAAACCAAGTGTTGGCAAAGGTCACTGCCGGAGCCACTAAGCTCCGACAACTTCAGGAGACCTTCACTATCAAAGACTTCGGACCTAAATTCTACAAGTTTGAAGCAAATTCGTCTTCAACAAAACTCAATATCCTTTTGGTACATGTTCACAATCAAATTGTGTACATCTACCAGGGGGCCAAGTGAAGATAAAGATGTTGAAGACAAAAAATGAAATTCGCAAAAATTTGGGGATTTCATTCATCTGGAGACAGGAGATTACATTTGGAGACAAGGGATTACAAAATTGAGGAAGAAGAAGAGAAAATACAAGTGAGAGCTAAAGAGATGATCCTAGACCCTATGGAAGAACTCGGCGACCTTCTGGGCGACCTCCGATACGCTGGCTCGAGTAGCTTCGCCTTCTCCTTCGACGGGGCCTTCAAGCACCGGGTCCAGAGGAAATTGAGGGTTCTGGCTGGTGTAGCACGTCAGCACATATTCTGTGACGTTACTTGCCAGGGATTGCCCCTCGACCTCCAGTTGGTCCACGATGACGTCGCCCACCTTGGAGAGCTTGCTTCCTGCTGCGCTCAACGCTTGCAGCGCAAGGTCCAGCTCCGGCTCCGGATCATCCGGGCGCACGGGGCTGAAACCCATCAGCGTCAGCGCATCATTGGCCTTGCCCAGGAACTCCCAAATCTGCAGGGAGTCCGCCGTCCTCAGGCTCTTCACCTCTTCCAAGGATCTCTTGGCCGCCGTCAGTTCGGAATTCTCACGGGCGAGGCGCTCAACTTCTTTGGCGTTTTGCTGAATCTTTGCAGCAACCCGCCTCTTAAGTCTTCCGAGCTCCTCCTCCCGGAGGTGGATCTTGTTCCGACGATCGACCAGGTCCTTCTCCCTAGCTTCCACTTTATTCTCCCGGGCAACAAGGGCACACTCGTATTCGTAGAGTTCCTGCCCTCGCACCCAGGTCTTCTCCTCTTCCTCGAGGCAGCACTCTTCCAACTTCTTAGTGCGCTCCTCGAGGCCCTTGTTAGCCAGAGCTACTTTCTCGGCGAGCTCCTCTTCCCTTCTCAGGACGTCATCCCACAGCTCCAGGAGTTTTTGCTCTTCGTCCTCGAGCCGTCTCTCCCTCCCTTCAAGTGCCTCTCGGCGCTTGATGAGTGCGGCGTTGATGGCCTCAAGCTGCTCGAACCGAGCATTGGCCGCGTTGTTGGCAGCCTTGGCCTGATCGTGGAACTCCCGGGATTGAGCGTCGAGGGCATGGGTCATGCTCTCCCTCTCATCCAGCAGCTTGTCCCAGTACTCCAGGCGGATCTTCTCCCGCTTGATCCACTCCTTGTCGTCCGCTAGCCTCGACTGCGCCAGCTTAGTCTCGAAGTGGAGCCGATTATGCCACCACCTAAGGGTTTGGCGCTCCTCTTCAAGAGCCTTGCTGTCGTGGAAGAAGGCTAGTTGGACCTGATGTAGACTGGAGCAGGCGTTGTCGATAGACATCGACAACGGGATGGGCTCCGGACCTGCTGGGGTCTCCTCCGCTGGTTCCAGCGGGTCTTCACATACAAAAATTGGGTCCCACTCTACGAGAGCGGAACCCTGAGCTTCCAAGGCGCTAGGGCTGTCCTCTGGGATGGCCTCAGTCGCCATCGAAGAAGGGCCCGCCGCCAAGTCTTCATTCGCTCCCTCAGGCAGGGGGCCGGCGACTTCGCTTAGGCACTCTGGCTCGGCCACAGGTACCATCGACGTCGTCGCTTCCGGAACAGGAGCTACTACTGGCTTCAACCGGGACACCTCTTCCAAGGGAGGCTCGAGCTCCCTTGCCTCTTCAACCGCCGGCTCTGTGACCGGCGCTCCAACAATAACTGGCTCAGCGACCGGTACTTCGGAGGTAACCGGTTCCACTGCCGGAACTACCTCGACTTCCGGCTCGCATGCTGGAGCTTCAGTCACCTCCGGTTCAATCGCCGGGGCTTCGACAAGTTCCGGCTCCGAGGCCGGGACTACTACTTCTTCTGGCTCTACAGCCGGAGCTTCCACTACTGTAGCACCAGGACCTGGAGCTTCAACCTCCGAGACAAATGCCGCTGGCGTGTCTTCACTCCCGTGGTCCGGCGCTACCACGGGAAGTTCTGGAGACGAGTCGAGGTTCATGACCACGACAGCCGGCGCCGGAGCTGTCGCAGCCTCAGCCACCACCTGGGGCGGAACTGGGACAGGAGCAGAAGCTCCCGCGGCCTCAGAAATCGTGGCCGAGGGTGGAGCTTCACTCCCCTTCTTGGGGACGCTGCAGAGGACAGATAAAGAAAATTAACAAACAATCGCTACAACTAAAAAGTTAACCAAGGTAAAAATCAAAAATTACCTTGGAAGGCTTCCGCACCAGCTTGCGCGGAACCTTTTTCCCGGACGTTCCAGGCTGGCCATAGTCGGCGTAGGAGCTCCGGGAGGCCCCCCAGAACTTGTCGCAGCCACGGGCGCTTCCCGGGTCGAGGCTCTCCTCGATCGGGAGGAACCCCTGGACCTGGAGGCTCCCACCGCCCCAGGTGCCGGAGTCGTACACCCGGAGCTAGCACCACCGGAGGGCTCCACCACGGGGACAGATGCGCTCCGGGAGGATCCCACTACAGGAACAGTCTCGTTCTGGGAGGACCCCACCACGGGGACAGTCGCCACGGCGAGAGAAGATCTTCCCCCCAGGGGAGAAGGAACCAAAGTGGAAGTAGCGGGCCTGACGGACCTTCCGTCGGCATGTCGTAGCTTCCTCTTCCGACTCTCCGGCTCCTCCGCCAGCTCCTTGCCCTTGCCGATGACCTCGACCCTCGGCTGTGGAGCAGGGACCGAGCCATCTTCGGGCACCCCGGGGATTGCCACCCGGGTGGTTGGTCTTCTCTCGACGACACCAAGGTCGTCAAGCGCGGGCATCATCCGCCGGAGCTCTCTGCTGAACTCCACTTCCACGTTCAGAGGGAGAAAGGCCGACGGCGGAGTCAAGTAATCCCCGTCGACGTCGATGCCGTGCTGGAATTTCTTGAGGTCGAACTCCAAGGTCTTCCCCACCATGTTGGACTTCAACTCGGTCTCAACCCGGTCCTCGTCCATCACGCTGTTGAGGGCCCAAGCGAGCTTCTCCCTCTTCTTCAGCGGCGCCCACCTGTTGGTCAGGAAGTTGCAGAACACCGCCTGGGGAGTCAATCCTCCCTCCACACATCGGCGGATCCTGGTCAGGACAGGGTCGAAAGCTTCCGCCAGCACCGGAACTTCGCTCCATATCGACGTGTCGATGCCGGGCAGACTGTCTGGCAGCTCCAACCGCTCATGCTCCTCCACCTTGATGACTATCCAATCTTTCTTCCAGTCATCCCACTTCCCGGAAGGGAATGACCGGAGGTACTTGAATGGGCACTTCTTGCGCTTCACGAAGTAGTAGAAGCCAAGGTACTCATTGCTCCAGCCGGTGGTGTGAACGGTGAAGAAGGTTCGGAAGAGCTCGACGCAGGGGGGGATGCCCACCCACATCTCGCAGAAGTGGGCAAAGATGGATACGAGGAGAATGGAGTGAGGGACAAGGTGGTATAGCTGCAGACCATAGAAGTCTAGCAGCATCAAGAAGAAAGAAGAAAATGGTGGGATCAGCCCCACCATGGCGTACGAAGAAAAGTACACCATCTCGCCAGCGCGCTCCTTCTCAAAGGGGAGCTCTCCGCCGGCACAGACCAAGCGGCTGAAGAAGTCCGAGGACCACCCCATGAGGGCCCGAACCTTCTTCAAATCGTTGTCGGTCTTCAGGCGACTCTCGCGCAGACCCAACTCCATCGCGGCACAGCTAGGCAAGAGAAGAGGAGCAAAGTACGAGTCGGGAGTTTGAGCGCAAGATCAGATGGGAGGCGTAAAGAACTCCCGACGGTGCGCACTTTCCTTCTTAAGTAAGCCCTCGCAACGCTTGGATGGAAACTGCAGGGGAGTCGAAGATACTACTCAAGAATTCAACCCAGCCAATGACAAGAGGGCCCGGACCACCCCGACGATCAAGTCGAGGCTCTTACCCAGGCGAACGGTTGTCATCACGAGGCGGGAAACCCAAAGGCGGCGGCCTGACAGGGCGCGCGGAACCGATACTGTTTTTGTATCGGGAACCGGCGACCTTCAATTGCGTGAGATCCGCATGTCAAAGATCTTATCTGCCGCCTGAGGTGCGCCACGCGTTGGGATCTAACTGTAAAACCCTGCCAACGGCACCTCCGAAGACCCTTGAAGACCCAGTTCAAGAGTCGCAAGGATGGACCCACCTCCGACAGAACAACTTCACCCCAGTGACTTTCCTCGGAGGTAGGTCCAGGGGGCCACTGTCGGTACCCTAAAAACCGTACACCCCCTGAGGTTACAAAGATCTCGAGGGAAGGACGACTACTTGAATTGAAGACCCTCGAAGGCCCACTTGTCAGACATGACCGGACCTGCTTCTCCAACATGGTTAATCCCTAGGTCGCCACGTGTACTGCCGAACCGGAGCTACCGCCCACAAGGGGGAAGCTCCGGACCAAGTACCGAAATGGCACCTCTGGACTTAACCCCTGACCGAGAGAAGCTCCGGACCTGACACGTGTCAGATACCTCCGGAGCTACCTGCTTCCCATAGCAAGCTCCGGAGCTGCCACGTGTCCAAACGTCGGAGCTGGTAGCCTCTAACCTCCGGAAGGCCTCGTAACGGCTCCGGATCTTCAAAGGAGAGCCAAGGACTTCAAGACCCGATTAAATGTCATTAATGCCATATTAATGACACTTAAACGGACAATCTTAACACCCGTAACGGCACTGTCGGAGCCCATTACAGGATTGTTAACAACAATCCATTATGTATCAATACTAGTAACCGTCGGGGCCACATGTCGGGCCAGGCCAGCTTGTAACGGCCTGTCCTTGTACTATAAAAGGACAGGCCGACGATACACACAAGGACACACGCGTACACAGACGTGGAGATCATACGTGACAAACTAATACAACACCAACACACCCGTGGAGTAGGGTATTACGCTCAGGCGACCCGAACCACGTAAATCCTAGTGTCTCCTGTGTTAAACCGCAATTCACCTTCTTGAGTCTCCGCGCGCCCACACCGAACCACAAACTCCTTCAACACTTTAGCAGTGTCAGGAGATCTGCCGACTCCAACAGTCGACAGTATGATAGGTTAAAAACATTCTTACTTGAAAAGGGGTTTACCATGGGCAAGGTTGATAAAACTCTTTTTGTTCTTAAGCATGGCAATGACTCATTATTCGTTCATGTGTATGTGGATGATATTATCTTTGGTTGTGCTTCTTCTGATCTTGTGTCCAAGTTTTCAGCTATGATGAGTTCAGAATTTGAGATGAGTATGATGGGAGAACTCACATACTCTTTGGGACTGCAAATCAAGAAAACCATGGAAGGCACCTTTGTGCATCAAACGAAGTATACAAGAGACCTTCTCAAGCGCTTCAACATGGACAAAAGCAAGCCTCTTTGGACAGCAATGGGTACAACAACAACACTTGACCATGATGAAGATGGTGAACCCGTGGACCGAAAAGAATATAGAAGCTTGATCGGATAATTTTTTTTACCTCACGACATCAAGACCGGGCATACAATTAAGTGTATGTCTTTGTGCATGAATTCACGTGCTTCACATCGTCAAGTCGTCAAAAGGATTCTCAGGTACTTACATGGAACTCAAGAATTCGACATTTTTCTTCCTTCTTTCTCAACCGTTACTTTGAATGCTTTCTTGGATGCTGATTTTGAGGGTTGTATGATTGATAGGAAAAGTACTTCGGGTGCTTGTTATTTTCTTGGTAATTCTCTTGTTGCTTGATCCTCTAGAAAACAAGACTTTGGAGCGGAATCCACAGCCGAATCTGAATATGTAGCTGCTGCTAGCGCTTGCTCACAAATTCTTTGGATTGTTCAAACACTTAAGGACTATGGGGTTGATCTAGATAGTGTTCCACTGTTTTGTGATAACACGTGTGCCATTTGCATTGCTAAAAATCTCGTGCAACATTCGAGAACAAAGCACATTGACATTAGGTATCACTTTCTCCGTTATAATGTTGAAAAAAAGGAAACATTGTGCTTCACCATGTAGATACCAAAAAACAATTGCCTGATATTTTCACAAAACCTTTGGGCTTCACTCGTTTTTTTCATTTGTAGTGAAATAGTGGTTATGCATCCTCATGGCTTAAATTGAGGGGGAGTTTTTGAAACATGGAAAGTCTATGTGTGAATCTGAATTTAAAATAATATGAGCATAGTATTTCATACATATATGACTTTGTGATTCCTTTTTCATGCTGAAAGGTCTTAATACATTTCTCGCATTATACATTTTGTAGTTTTTTTAATGATTAGTAATTGGAATAATTACTTACACTAAATCTGGTCATGAACGAACTTTCATGCTCTTTTGAATTTGTTGCATGATCACAAGTGCTTTTAATCATAAAGAATTAATCAAGTAAGCAACTCACATGTTGAGTTTTATGATCAAATATAAATTGAGAAAAGATCAAGAGAATATGCATGCATCACACTTTTCTTTTGAGATGGCTTATCATTGCACTTAGATATGAACTTGGAAGAGGTTGTGTATGACTAAAACCTTGTTCTTAAGCTTCTGATTGTCAAATGACATAGGCATGCTTGGTTGGTTAGAATAAGGCAGATGCACATATAATCTCTTGCAAATGTCATATGATTTAAATGTGTGCTTTGAAAAATAATAAAATTACAGCAACAAGTGTCATGCTTTCAAGTCTTGAAATAGCTAAGTTTGTGAGATCATAACTTGCTTAAATTGAAAATTATATTTGATCTCTAGCATGGCTTACACTACTTTATGTATTTCATTGATGTGATAGTGTAAGTTACTTGATAGTATGACTTGGATGAGCTTTGTTTTATATGTATATGTTATAATATGCTCATAACAATTAAAATTTCTCCTTTGTACCTTGTTGAATACATTGTTAAAGAGGGAGAAATTGATCACACATTGCACACATTCACAAGTTTTTTTGCACGATTCTTCTCAGGGGAAGAATTAATTTACAAAGTGGGTGAAATATGTATAGGGGAAGAATTTTTTTTTCAAAACTTTCCATATGAATAAGCCAATGTTTGGATTCTAAGCGGTGTTGCCAATGCATTCATCAAGGAGGAGATTGTGAGACCTATGTGTGTTGAATACATTGGCTATGGCGATAAAAGTTTTGAATATCACCAAAACACCTTTTTCAACATGGTCTGACTCTAGGTCCATGTTCCCGCAAGGTTCGACGATAGGCCCAACTTGTTTTGCGTAGCTCCGGCAAGGTTCGATGTAAGGTCCGACTTGTTTTGGCTAGGTCGACTTGTTTTGGGTAGGTCTGA
Organism: Tuctoria greenei; assembly: GCA_036927565.1. Taxonomy (NCBI): domain Eukaryota; kingdom Viridiplantae; phylum Streptophyta; class Magnoliopsida; order Poales; family Poaceae; genus Tuctoria; species Tuctoria greenei. Next base: position 152,321,696 of record JAYESD010000005.1, on the reverse strand, counting down.
CATGTTTTTGCTAAGTTCGATGCTAGGTCCGATTAGTTTTGGTAATTTCCGGTGCTAGGTCCGACTAGCTTTAGTGAGCTCCGGTGCTAGGTCCTGCTAGCTTTGGTAAGCTCCGACTCAAGGTCCGGTTAGCTTTGGCAAGGTCCAGAGCTTGATCTCAATGGTTCTTCTTTTACTTTGAATTGATTTGAACTTGCTTTACGTCTATGGAAAGTTTGCTTAGTATTCTTTCATTAAGTTTTTGGTGTGTTTAGGTGGTTATGGCTGATATCGTTTTGCTATGGTTTGCAACATGCCTATGTGAGATGCTCACGTATGGTGTTGTTGGTTTCAGAACTAACAAGAGTCAAGTCGAGGACTTGTGCTTGGAAGTATTGGTTGTTTATTCATGTGCAGGTGTTGCTTGAGTTTAAGCCATGGTTGGTGACGGGATCCATTGAACTAGTCTTAGGGAGAAGATGAGGTTCAAGAACCTAGTTTGGAAGTAATTGTGGTTGAGTTGATCGGGAGGTCACGCAACATGCTTGAATCAAGAACAATGCATATGAAGGTATCATGGACGTCATTGGAAGGTGTTTGCACGTTTGAAAGGAGTGCATGGACGTTGCTACATGGTTCTGAGGCGTGATGAAGATATGTAGACGTAAAAAATTGGTCGGAAAGGTCCAACCGACTAGGTTATGGACTCAGGCTGCGGCTGAGTCAGGTTTGACTCAAATTTGGAAAGATTTGAGTTGTTTATAATAAGATTTTGTGTGGGTCACGAAGTTGAGTTCTTTTAGGAATGTGTAATAAGTTCCTACGGTTTTTGGAAGTCTTAAGATTGCTTCTATCTGCATATGGAAGAGACTTGAGCAGTTATGGAAAGTTTCGGTTGAATCTGAGTAGGATTTGAGTCCTTGTTAGGATTGGGTTGGCCTAAGGGCTGGTTATATAAGCAAGGGAGGCCAGAGCTCGAGATACACGACTTTGGGGCTGTTCCTATTGTGTTTTGATCAATAAAATTTGTAATCTAAAGGAGATTTTGTGCCTTGTTCGTCCGACTTGTTTCAGACAAGTTTTTCTCGTTGAGTTTCTGCATAGCACTACCTTGCTTATGTGGTTTTATCATAAATCGAGTTTTATAGATCCAATTGACATGATTCTTGTTGGGTCATCTTAATAACTTGATAATTTATGATCTATAAAAATATCATGGTCATTGTATTTGTGGTTTTGGATCTACACGAGTTTCTTCGCATTGTTGCATATCTGGTTTTTCTCGGGTAGAACATATTGACCTTCGTTCAATCTTTCAATCATAACTTGAGTTTCTCTTGATGGATTTTCGTGATTCTTGTTGTGGCATCTTCGTAACTTGTTTCTCCACAATCTATACCGGTTTTATGACAATTGATCATGTTTAGATTAATCGTACACATGGTTTATTAACAGATTGATTTTCTGTCGAGGAGTTTTCGTTACTTCCGTTAAAAAAATTTAATCTCCCATTCACCCCCCTCGGGTAGCTTCTCACGTGTTCTTTGATCCTACATCTTCCTCATCTTCAATGAAAATACTCTCCCTTGCGGGTATGCATCTTGACCTGCAATATTAGAGCTAGTAACTAGGCTAGCTTCATCAAAAGAAACCTCACAAGTCTCCACAATTTCGTTAGTATCAAGTAAAAAGTCACCATAGGCTCTAGTATGAGGTGGATAATCAAAAAAACATGCCATCAACAGATCTAGCATAAAATTTATCAAGATTATCATATTTCATAACAAAGCATTTGCAACCAACAATTCTAAAGTGTGTGACACTAGGCCTATGTCCAAACCGAAGCTCATATGGGATTTTTCCTAGCTTAGCTCGCAAGAAAACACGATTTGAGACATAACAAGCTGTTGCAGTCGCATCTGTCCAAACCTTCCTACGAGTTTGATATTCATCAAGCATAGTCCTAGCCATCTCAACTAAGGTCCTGTTATTTCTTTCTACAACACCATTTTGTTGGGGGTACATATGATGAATAAAATTGATGATCGATTCTATTTTCAGCAGAAAAGTGATCAAATGATTGGCTTTTAAATTCGGTTTCATTATCACTTGTAACTGCTTTTAAAGATCCTGAGTGATCAAGTGAAAGTCTAAGAACCAAACTTCTAAAGTGACTAAAATCTTCATTCTTAGATGCCATAAAATAAACCCAAGAGTATCTAGAATAATCATCAACAATTACAAGTGCATACCATTGACCTTTAAAAGATTAAACACGTGAAGGACCTACGGTGTCAAGGTGTAACAGTTGTGCCGGTGCTGTTGTCATGGTCATTGTGTGTGGAGCATGTAAACCTACAACCATCTTAGCATGTCTACAAGAAGATCACAATATTTATTTGTCCCCTTGAGCTTAGGTAACCCACGTATGCGATCAAGACCACTAACACGTATGAGGTGATCAAAGCCAACATGACCAAGTCTACGATGTCAAAAATATATGTCATTCAAATCATTAGCATCTAGACACCTATGCTTAGAGGCTGACATATCAAATCAGCTTTAAAAACTCTTCCAAACCGAGGCATGTTAAACATAAGCTCACCATTTCAATCTACAACATTGCAGCAATATGAGTACAACATGGAACTTATTGTGTTCTTTCGTACAACCCAAAAACACAGGTGTCTTTCATCCATAACAACTTTTAAATCTGACTCCCACTAGAAGTCATTCTTCACATAGACCAAGCCTGAACCTTCACATGCATAGACCTACGCCTGAACCTTCTACAAGACAGACAAGATCATTAATAAAGAGAACATGAATTGTGTTTTTCATGAGAGTGTTTGTCTGGTGTTTGTGACTAGTTGACTAATTGTTTGGTTATGTACATAAACATTAGCTGTTTATGTCACTGTTATTTATATGTCCCAAGCTCATTTTGGTTACTGTTGTTTATTCGGTCTGATTTCATTTTTGTGACTGTTGTTTAAATATTTTAAGTGTATGTGATGTTTATATTAAATTGAATTTACTAATTACATTTAATCAATTAAATTGATTTTTACTAAATTATATTTAGTAAATTGATATTTTTGTTGATACAAATTAGTATCAGCATCAATTCTTAAAAGTGACCGCTTCTGAAAATTGAAAAATCAAAATCGGTCGGTAAATAGAACGATTAGGAAAGGTCTGGATTTTTATAACGGTTATTCAAAAGAACCACATCTAAAACTTAATAACAGCATCAGCTACATAAAATAACTAATTCAAATAACCTACATATGAGCGTCGATTTGTAACAAAAACCGCTTTGATATATCTGAATCGGTTCATCAAAGAAACCGGTTCATATATCAACGATTCGAAAATGGTTATTAACAGCAACGGGTTCTGATAATCGACCTATCAGTATCAGTTCTAGATACAAACCTGTTCTTATTGTTCCATTATCAGCATCGGTTCATAAAATGAATGGGTTCTGATAATTAACCTATCTGTATCATTTCCGGGAAAGAACCAGATCTTATTATTCCATTATCAGCATCGGTCTTGATAAGAACTTGTTTTGATTATTTGCTTATCAACATCGGTTCTTTACGAAGGACATGCCGGCCACAGTGGTGAAGTCATGTCATGGTGCCAAGTGGACCTGGGTTTGATGATGTCTCTCCACACTGCACATTACGGCGGTAAGACTGGTCTCGTATAATCCTTCAACAGACCCGACCTCGCGTGGGAGCTTCCACACTGGGTCTGTCCTTTTTTTCCACATCAGTTCTTTACATTAACTGATTCTACAATCAGTTATCTATATTGGTTATGAAACCAGCACTGATAACCTGAACTATCTGCTTCGAATATTTAGTGTCGATTCAAGAACCGGAACAGATATGTACTTATGACGTGACAGAGATGGCATTTTCTTTAGTAGTGTTATTATCTGTACGGGTTTCAATTGTCAATCGGTACATATACTTATTATCTAACCGATTCCAGTTTTGAACAGATTCCAGTTTTGAACAAGTTTCGCATCGGGCCTCCCGCTCCACCTCCGCGGCATGGGGGGGAGGGGGGGGAGGATGAGGCTATTAGTCCTGAGCCTTGACCGGGCTTCACGTCTCGGAGAAGATCGACCAAGATGCTGCAGCCCGACCTTGAGAAGGCCCTTGAGGAGCCATCACCCGTAGGAGGAAGGAGGGAGGCGGCAAGATAAGCGTTGGCACTGTATCCCTCTTCCTCACCATGTGACTTCACCTGGCAGGCAAGTGGCAGCATCAAAGCTCGGCGCGTGGCATGAAATCACAGTGTTTCCACATATACACCAGAAAGGTTCTAGGCAGCAATGGATAATGAACTTTAATTAAATTTATGTTGCTGATCTAGATATTAAGGAAAAATGTTGGATAATGAAATCACAGTGTTTCCTCATGATGAGGTTGTTGCTCGAACTGTAGATGTAGTTAGAGTAGCAGCTCAGTGTCGATAGGGTCCACCGATGCTTCTTTCCCCATCCTCACCTGCTCTTCACCCTGCTGTCATCACCTGTGTGGAAGGACTGCTACATCAATGAGCAGGAGCAGACCTTTCTCGCCATCACCGAGTCACTCGCCCCACGTCGCCCGGAACACTTAGCCCCTGCGCAAGGCAAGGGTCGTCTATTTTGGGGCTCTAGCATTATTAATTTCCAGCGGAGTCTTCAATTGGCGGTACTGAGATAACCTGAAGTTTTGAGTCACTTATATAGACATATCTCTAGCAGTTAAAAACTGGAACTGTACAAATAATGAGTATAGTTACTGGTTCATAACTAGAACCATTATTACAAATAATGAGTATTATACTTGTTCACAACTAAAACCATAACAAAAGTCGCACTTAGATATCAGAACCGATTTCAGTTAAGAACGTGTACTCTAATTGCCTTCTGCACCGGTTCTTCAGGTCTCAGTGATTGATGCTGCAATGGCGGTTAAGAACTGGTACTGATAATCATTTTTGACTGGTTCTAGTTTAACCAATTCTGATGGGGCGATACGAAATGTTGTTTCTGTTGTATTGTATATTTTAATGCATTATTATATATTTTGTTTTTATGGTTTAAAAAAGGCTATTGCTACACTAGAACGTTTTTACAATTATATTTATGACCACTGATTTCCTGAGACTCATCTGTCCTTCGTTGGAAATGGATATGTATATCTGTGAGATCCATTTAAAATTCATTACCGTATCTATATATAAGATCACTCATATCGCGATGGCATTTCATTACAGCTATATATTTCCCTTAAAACGTTGGCAGTGCTAACCTTAATAATATGTTTCTAAAAATAAGAACTATTTTGATATTCATCGCCGTACTATAAGATGCATATAAGAACCCAATATAAGACTCATTGCAACGACATTTCATTACTGCTATATATTTCCATATACCTTTGGCAGTGCTAACGTCAACAATATCTTTCTAAAAATCAGAAAGTTCCTATCCTATATATTGTGCATTTTCTATGCTACGAGCTATTGTTTGTTTGTCACAAATAGTCACCATCTCAAAGAGATAGTCATGGTGACCGGAGCCTAAATGCTTCTTTTGAGGACCCTTGCACTTGTGGTGCTATGCTCATCTGGTACGTTGCTACCTTTTACTACAAGCTAAATTATGATGTTGACCCTGTTTTTGTTGACATATGCACAGATCCAGCAGCAACCTCTGTTGAATATGGCATGGAAACCTAATCCCAAAACTGTAGTTCGGTTGTTCTTAGGTTAGGAAAGGAGTGTAATCCTGGTAAATGCATGAGAGACTGCAAGAGCTTGGGATGTAAATGTGGCACATGCATCCCTGGGCCGGCATGCAACTGTCTATTTTGCGGGCCCCCCAGGACCCTCCACTGCACCTACAGTAGGTTGACACCACAGGAAACGGGCAAAAGGCCATCGGTCAAATAGCTGTCGGTACCCTCTTAAAATCGACGTACATACGTTATATCCGTTGGTAAACCGATGTTCAAAGCTGACGCCTCAGATTCGACGTGTTTAACTGATATGGGCGTTGGGCCTGACGCCCATAAGCTTTAGAGCCGTCGGCCACGAACCCGACACCTTTATGTCATTTAAAGCCGTCGGCTGCGCCCTCCCGCCCGACGTCTTTACGGCATCACAGTCGTCGGCCCCGCACCCGGACCGACGCCTTTATGGCGCATAAGGCTGTCGGCCAGCGTGGAGACCGGCGCCTTTATGGTACATAAGATTGTCGGCCTTGGTTGGCACTGACGCCTATAAGGATTTTTTTTAAATAACCGGTTGTTTTTCTGTCTCCCCACTTAGGGAGACTCCAGTGAGTCGCAGCTCACACCACACAGCAGCACATCAGCTCGCAGGAATTCAAAAACACACATACTCTACAAATTAACACTCACAAACATATATAGATAGGAACTATAATTGAAGAAAAAAGACGGATAGAAACATTAAGTTTTCACGAAACCATGCCATGAAGCTTGGCCCACCATTTATGCCATCCTGACGCGGCTTATCCAATTGACTTTGTGTAGGTCTTAGAGAAGATGTCTGTCGAGATGTCTAACTGACATCTCCCCCAGACCTGCTCAGAAGCAGCCCGCGGAGGTTCGATGTATTTTCGGGGGCTAGTCCTAGCAAGATCGACCGCAGTGAACGATGAACGCAAGGGATTTATGTGGTTCGTGCCGCCTGGGCGTAATACCCTACTCCACGGTGGTTTGTGTGTTGTATTGCTCAATCGTGTGTCTGGGTCTGAGTGAACGTGTCCAGGTTGATAGCTATATGGTCCTTTTATAGTCCAAGGCCAGACAACTTACAAGTGGGGCCCAGGGCCCGACAGGTGGCCCCAAGAGTAACCAAATACATTCTAAGATCTGGGAGTAAATGCTATCTCCTAACAATGGCTTCAATGTGTCGCCTGGCCATGCCCTGCTGCAGGGCTACAGATAGCCCCTCATCATGGTTGGCCGCGTCCTGTCTGTCTTGTTGCGGCCTCTCATTCGTCCACCGTACATAGTTGTTCGGCTCCGACCTGTCATAACAAGATTGGGTACAGGCCTCTTGACTTATGAGTGGGCACCCCTGTTTACCTAGGGAAGGCGCGCGTGCTTACTCCTTATACGTGGTGGACATGCCTTGCTTTACTCCTCCATCTTTCCATTCCCCGGTAGCCATTAACCAAGTGACTGAGCCTGGGACCACCTCCACTAGAAGGCCTATGCCAGATGCCCCGGGGCACGTAGCCGCGTCAGACCTCTCCTCAGCGGGGAGGCAGGTCTGAAGCTTGCAGGACACGTGGCAGCGCTGGACCCTTCCTCAGCGAGGAGGCAGGTCCGGGGCTGCGGGGCACGCGGCAGCGCCGGACCCCTCGTCAGCGAGGAGGCGGGTCTGAAGCTGCGGGGCTGCGGCAGCACCAGACCTCTCCTTGTCGGGGAGGTGGATTCGGAGCTGCAAGACACGAGGCAGCATCAGACATTCCCCCCAAGGGGAGGCAGGTCCAGACCTGCAGGTCCGGAGCTACGGGAGACGTGGCAGCACCGATTGCATCCTCAATGGAGCGGGCCGACCTGGAGTTGTGATGCACGCAGGACCTCCGGGCCTCCTCTCAGTGTGAAGGCTGGTCTGGAGGTACTGAACACATGGCCGGGTCAAGCCTACCCTCAGCGAAGAGGTTGGCCCCGGAGCTTCGTGCCATGTGGCTTACACCGGGGCCTGCCCCCATGATAAGCGGGGCCCACCACATCCTCTTCCTTGATCTATGGGTACCCGGTCCGCCAAGTACCGACAGTGGCCCCTGGGCCTACCTCGAGGAGGAACTTCCTTGGTTAAGTGGTTATACCTGAGGTGGGGCCATTTTGAATTCTCATGTCGTGACTTTAAGGGCTTACCTTCAACGAGGCGGATTGAAAGTGCATCAAGGAATCCCTTGTGGGTTTTGGATGATTTATGACATGCAAATGAGATCCTAACTACTTTGTTGAGATGAGCACAGGTTTTAATGGCAAAATAAGCAATGTGCAAAAAAGAAGGGAGAATGAGGAGCAATGTGGAAAAGAGCTCAAGGAACAAATGTAGTAGATCATTGTGCATGGAGTGTGTTAAGGAAACACACCCCAAAAGCTCAAACACAAATAAACACACAAATTGCACAAATTTATACAGGACTGGACTAGTCCGACTGACACCGGACTAGTCCGATATCTTTCTGCACAAGATCGGACAAGTCTGATATCACCAGGACTTGTCTGATATCTCTCTGACTAGAATCGGACTAGTCCTCCCTAGTGCGGACTAGTACCCAAAACACCTCACAAAGTACACAAAATCGGACAAGTCCGATCACACAACAGACTAGTCCGATATCATTCTGATGAATATCGGACAAGTCCGATATTGGTATGGACTAGTCCTAAAACCCTCTGACCTAAATCGGACAAGTCCTCCAAGTGCGGACTTGTCACCCAATTCACTTAGGGTTTCATTGATCCGGACAAGTCCGATTATTATCGGGCTAGTCCAAAGATTTCCAAAAGCAAAATCGGACAAGTCCGCCTCTAGCCAGACTAGTCCGATATTTCGGGACAATTAGGGTTTGCTACACACTGCACACCGGACTAGTCTGGTGTCCACCACGGACTAGTCCGATCTTCCTAAACCCTAACGGTCACTTTTAGAAACCCCATATAAATAGATGTGCACGGCCCAACTTTAACCTCTCTCGAACCCCTGCGCCGTCACACCTCCCAAGAGCCTCAAAAACACATCTCTCCCCGAAATCAAAAGCCACAAAGATCAATCCTTTGAGGATACACTTTGGAACATTGGAGAGACACGATTCATCACTCTTTGAGATCTTGGTTTGATTCCCTAACACACTCTTGTGATTTTCATTGTAATCATTCGAGTGTGTTCTTGGTGGAGTTCTTATTGTAATCTACGGGAGCCCTCAATGTGTGAGATGGCCCCTTGAATTTGGTTATTTACCCTTTGTGATAAGTGGAGAGGATTGGCCTTCGTGGCGATCCTACGAGGGTAGGGTTGGAGAAGACCCGGTCCTTTTGTGGACTCCTCAATGTGGATGTAGGTTGCCTCTGTGGGAACCGAACCACGGGATAAATTGCTTGTGTTCTTGCTTTGCGTTCATTGTTCTTATACATCATATCAATCTTGGGTTTCAATCAATATTGTTTACTTTATGTTGAAACATTAAATATAAGATTGACATGTGGTATACCCTAGTTCATAATTGTGTAACACTTCATCTATAAGTATATTTCCGCTGCATACATCCTAGAATCAAATTAAACGATCAAACTTGATTAACCTAGTCGGTACACACCGGACTAGTCCACACTTGACTGGACTAGTCTGATATCTCGAGATTTGATCTGGTTGTTAAGTGTTGCAGGTTTCGACAAAACTCAAAAAGGCCTATTCACCCCCTCTAGGCCACATTCAATTGGTATCAGAGCATGTTCTTCAAGAAGGAGACGAATCGCTCGAAGAGATCATGTCGTACATGAAGGATGTACACAAGAGCAACAATCAAGAGAAGGTTGATGAAGACAAGAACCAAAAATTGGAGAAGCTCCTAGAAGCCATTCAAGACTTCGATGATGACGATGAGGAGACGCTGGAACTCAAGGCATTCCTAAGAAAGAAAACCCTTTCCAAGGGAAAGGTGAAGATTGAAGATGAGAAGAGAAAGAAGGGGAGTAGTCACACCGACTACTCTCGATATCCTTTCAACTATGATCGGCTAAATTCTAACAATAATCATTATCTATCTATTCCACTTGGAAAAGCGCCACACTTTGATGGCAATGATTACTCAATGTGGAGGAAAAATATGAAAATGCTTTTGATTTCTCTAAATCTAAGTTTGTGGCACATAGTATGCACAGGAACAGATATACTGGACGATGATGAGGAGCTCACACCGAGCCAAGAGCAAGCCATCCATCGAAATGCTCAAGCTGCTACAGTCATCACTTCATCACTCAGTAGTGATGAGTTTACAAAAGTGGACGGACTCGAGATCGCAAAAGAAATATGGGATACATTGCAAATCGCACATGAAGGCGATCGTCATGTGCGAGAAGCGAAGATCGAGATGATTGCAGGCGAGCTGGGAAGGTTCGCAATAGAAGAAGATGAGTCGCCACAAGACATGTACAACCGATTAAAGACGCTCATCAACAAGGTGCGAGCATACGGAAGCAAGAAGTGGAACGACCACGAGGTAGTGAAGCTCCTCCTTAGATCCTTCATGCCTCGCAATGTCACCTTGTGCTCAATGATACGAGAAAGCCCCAAATATAAGAAGATGACCCCGGATGAGCTACTTGGGAAAATCATGAACTTTGAGATGATGGAAAGACAAGCTAAACATGTGAAGGAAATTTTCGATCTCACCTCAACAAACAAGAAAGGGGTCGCTCTAAAGTCCACCCTTAAGCCCTTGTCCAAAGAAGCTCGAGAAGCTCAACCAGAAGAAGACGGTGATGATGAAAGTAGTGACTTGGATGAAGATGACATGATACTGTTCATGAAGAAATTCAAGAAGATGGTGAAGAAGATACAAGGCGCTAAATCAATTGAAGGGAAGTACAAGGAAAGATCAAAGTCAAAGTTGAGGTCAGCATGCTATAATTGTGGTGAGTATAGCCACTTTATAGTTGATTGCCCATATGTGGAGAATAAGACCAAAGAAGCCAAGCCTCAACCCAAGAAATTCTTCAAGAAGAAGAAACAAACCGAACAAGCGCATATAGGGAAAGAGTGGGACTCAAAAGATGAGTCCTCATCATCAGAAGAAGAAGAGATGGCTAGCATAGCCATCGAGAAGACATCCAAGAAGTCCACTCTCTTCTCTACACTCGGCGCATGGAAGGGGAACGACACTTGCCTCATGACAAAGGAAGGTAAATGCAAGGTAACAACAAAACCCTCTTACATGCATTCCTATTCTAGTGATAGTGAAATTGCTAGCGATAATGAAGACATGCTCATTGGACTAATTAAGAAAATAGCCACAAAAATGAAGTTTTTAATTGATCAACTTGTTGAGAAGGAGAGGTTGATACATCATCAAGAAGACATGATTATCTCTAAAAAGGAGGAACATGTTGAACTTGACAAGCTTCTAGAACTTGAAAAGGAGCGAAGCAAGTCACTAGAGCTTAAATTAGCTTCAAGCAAGGAAGCTTGCTTGGAGTTAAGTGACTCAAATGTTACAATCAAGGACGAACTTGCTAACCTAATAAAGGTTAACAAGATCCTTGAAGTGCAAGTTGAGTCACTCAAGAAAGGTGACCCTTCATCCTCTTCAAGTTCACCTTCTCAACCCATTAAAATTGAAGTTGCTTCTACTTGCACATGTGGTAAGGTTGACACCAGTTTGAAAGACAAGTCAACCTCTACCAAGGACAAGCATCTTGCACAAAATGGCATATTTGACAAGGAGAAGATAAAATATGCACGTAGTGCATACTTGGTCACAAGACCTCCAAATGTCAAATATGGCATTGGTTACTCTTATGGTGAAAAGCAACATGCTAGAAGCCATAAGAATACCAAGGAGAGCAATGTCTTTGTGAAGAGAAGACCCTCTCAAACTGGAAAATCCAAAATTAATGAATCCAACACGCATGATCACTGGACTAGTCCGGTCAGGATCCGGACAAGTCCGGTCCTCCGGACAAGTCTGATCTCCCAGACTAGCCCTGTGTATATACAACAAAGTTGCTATTTAGAACTTTTTATGCATCTTATGTCTTAATGAGAAATAATTATGGAAAATTTATGCTCATTATGTTGGGCCACGCCATGGGAACAGCAAGTCTTATGTGTGGGTGCCCAAATCCCTTGTAACTAACCTAAAAGGACCCAAGCAAGCTTGGGTACCTAAAACCAAGGCATAATTCGTTTTTGTAGGCCTACTCCTTTGGTGGATCTAAATGGGTGCTAGACAGTGGCTGCACCAACCATATGACCGGAGAAAGAAGGATGTTCGTTGAATATGAAGCAAATGAGGATCCAAGCAAGGGAATCTATTTTGGAGACAATAGTCAAGGAAGGGTGCTCGGTACCGGCAAAATTTCCATATCATGTAAACACACTCTTTCTCACGTATTACATGTTGATTCCTTATATTATAACCTAATGTCCATATCTCAATTATATGACAAAGGTTATAATTGCTTGCTCTCTAACGAGGGTGTGATCGTCTCTAGGAGGAGTGATGGTTCTATTGCCTTCAAGGGTATGTTAAAGGGAAAGCTCTATCTTGTTGACTTCAATAAGGATAAAGCCGAAATTGACACATGCTTGATTGCAAAGACCAACATAGGTTGGTTGTGGCATAGACGGCTAGTGCATGTTGGTATGAGGAATCTTCAAAAACTCCTCAAGGGCGATCACATCCGAGGTTTGAAGGATGTTGTTTTTGAGAACGACAGGCCTTGTAGCACGTGCCAAGCCGGGAAGCAAGTTGGAGCACCTCATCCCACAAAGAACGTCATGACTACAAAAAGACCGCTCGAGCTACTTCACATGGACTCATTTGGTCCAATTGCTTACATAAGCATCGGAGGTAACAAATACGGTTTAGTAGTTGTTGATGATTTTTCACACTTCACTTGGGTTTTCTTTTTACATGATAAGTCATAAACACAAGGAATACTAAAGAAGTTCTTCAAGCGAGCTCAAAATGAATTCTCATTGGCAATCAAACATTCGAAGTGACAACAGCACGGAGTTCAAGAACACACAAGTGGAGGAGTACCTAGATGAAGGAGGCATAAAGCACGAGTTTTCAGCTCCGTACTCCCCCCAACAAAACGGAGTTGCCGAAAGAAAGAACAGAACCCTCATAGAGATGGCAAGAACAATGCTCGATGAGTACAAGAACTCGGATCGATTTGGGCGGAAGCGGTCAACACCGCTTGCCACACCATAAATCGACTTTATCTTCATCGACTACTCAAGAAGACATCCTATGAGCTACTCACCGGTAACAAGCCTAATATTTCATATTTTCGAGTATTCGATTCCAAATGCTATATTTTGAACAAGAAGCCTAGGACTTCAAAGTTCGCTTCGAAGTCCGATGAAGGTTTCTTGCTTGGTTATGATTCGAATACTTACGCCTATCGTGTCTACAACAAGACCTCCGGACTTGTTGAAGTAGCACGTGATGTAGTGTTCGATGAAGCTAATGGCTCCCAAAAGGAGCAAGTTGATCCATGTGTGCTAGATAAAGAAGAAGCTCCTTGTCAAGCATTGAGAAGAATGGCGTGAGGCGAAGTTCGACCACAAGAGCCACCTCTACATATGCATGAGGAAAATGAACCACAAGAGGAGACCAATGATCAAGGGGGAGCTTCCATACAAGATCAACCTCAAGAAAGTGAAGATGATCAACAAGTCAATGTGGGCAACCACTTAGGGGGAGAAGAAGATGATCATGAAGATTCAAGACAGCAAGTATCACACCCAAGAGTACACCAATGCGTCCAAAGGGATCACCCAATTGACAACATCATCGGTGACATCCAAAAGGGAGTAACTACTAGATCTCGAATAGCTAATTTTTGTGAGCATTACTCGTTTGTGTCCTTTTTGCAACCTCGCAGGGTTGAGGATGCATTGAAGGATCCAGATTGGGTGGTGGCCATGCAAAAAGAACTGAACAATTTCAAAAGGAACGAGGTGTGGGAACTAGTCGAAAGACCCAAATCCAATGTCGTGGGCACCAAATGGGTATTCAGCAACAAACAAGACGAACACGGGGTGGTGACAAGGAACAAGGCACGACTTGTGGCCAAAGGGTATTCACAAGTCGAAGGTTTGGATTTCGATGAGACATTTGCTCCCGTAGCTAGACTTGAGTCCATTAGAATATTACTTGCATATGCTACTCACCATGATTTCAAGCTCTATCAAATGGATGTGAAAATCACCTTCCTCAATAGAGCAATCAAGGAGGAGGTGTATGTGGAGCAACCACCCAGGTTTGAAGATGAAGAGTTCCTCGACCACATATTTAAATTGTGTAAGGCTCTCTACGGCCTCAAACAAGCTCCTAAAGCTTGGTATGAGTGTCTTAGAGATTTCTTAATTGAAAATGGCTTTAAGATTGGTAAAGTAGATTATACATTGTTTACAAAGAACTTTGACAATGATCTCTTTGTTTGTCAAATCTATGTTGATGATATAATATTTGGTCCAACTAACAAATCTTTTTGTGAGGAGTTTAGTAAAATTATGACTGATAGCTTTGAGATGTCGATGATGGGAGAGCTAAAGTACTTCTTGGAATTCCATGTGAGGCAACAAAAGGAAGGAACGTTCATAAGTCAAACTAAGTACACTCAAGACATACTCAAGAAAAGTTTGGAATGGACAAGGCGAAGCCCATAAAGAGTCCCATGGCAACGAATGGCCACTTGGATCTCAATGAAGATGGACCTAGCATCAATTGAAAGGTATATCGCTCCATGATTGGATCTTTACTCTACTTATGTGCATCTAGGCCAGACATTATGTTGAGTGTATGCTTGTGTGCAAGATTTCAAGCCAATTCTAAGGAGTGTCACTTGACAGCTGTAAAAAGGATCTTGAGATATTTAACCAAACCTTTGTCTTTGGTATCCAAAAGGATCCAAATTCAATCTCATTGGTTACTCTAATGTAGATTATGCCGGATGCAAAGTAGATAGAAAAAGTACCTCCGGTACATGCCAATTCCTAGTTAGATCCCTAGTTTCTTGGTCCTCCAAGAAACAAAACTCCATTACCTTATCCACAGCCGAAGCGGAGTATGTTGCAGCCGGGAGTTGTTGTGCACAACTCATATGGATGCGACAAACTCTAAGGGATTACGGTTACAATATGAACCATATTCCACTCCTTTGTGATAATGAGAGTGCCATTAAAATTGCCCATAATCGAGTTGAGCACTCTAGAACCAAACACATAGACATCCGACATCACTTCATGAGAGACCACTCCATGAAAGGAGATATAGCCATTTCCCATGTCAACACTGAAAAGCAATTGGCCGACATATTTACCAAGTCACTTGATGAAAAATGCTTTTGCGAGCTTCGAAATGAACTAAATATTCTTGATGCTCGGAATGTGGCATGAAAATTTGCATACCTGTATGAATTCTTAAAAATATTTTGATTGGATTGTGAAAATCATCTCTCTCAATTTTCTCTGGAAAATTATGTCAATTACTAGATCTTGGTGAATTATGGTCATTGCTTGATTGTTGTATGCTTACTGATCATATTCATCAAGATTATTTGATTTCATTTGCCACCCTATTTTCTAAATAAGTACCTTCAAATATATACGAATGGGTTAAGAAATTCTTCCCTGGTGACCACGTACTAGTCAGTGGTTACCCGGACTAGTCCGCCCATGCAGACTAGTCCGTAGAGCGCCGGTTAGGCCGAACTAGTCCGGCAGATTATAGACTAGTCCGATATAGCCTCTGGAAAAGTTTGTACTAGTCCGATCATTTTCGGACTTGTCTAATTTTTCGTGTCCATAACCCTAGCCGCCACCAAACCCTAACTTCCTCACCCCCCCACACACTTGCCTCAAGCTTTCTCTCCCCGCGCTCGAGCTCCCCAAGGCGATTCTACATCTCCTCCATCAAAAAGCTCCAAGTTTGTGTGGAAATCAAGCTTCTTTGCTTAGGGATTGAAGTCCACGGACTTGTCCGCCCTTCAACACCCTCCTCTCTGATATTCAAGCGATTTCTTTCGTAATATTCCCCCAATCCCTAGAAATCTCTATTTTCTTCATCGTTGATCGAATATCCTAGCATCTTTCACTATATACATGCTTCCTTTATGTATTACATTGATGCTAAGCTAGTTGTGCATTAGGAATCACCATTTGTCTCATTTCTTAGGTTTTTGAGGATGAATATCGGACTAGTCCGATCCATGCACGGACAAGTCCAGTCACCCGGACAAGTCTGTGCCTGTACACCGGACTTGTCCGATTTTTCTGAACTCAAACTGAACCTTTTACTTCCTCAATGCAATTCCTTGTTATCCATTCTCACCAATACCTTGTGCAATCCATTCTCAGGGCATGTCGAACTCTCACGACGAAGTTTCTGACTTTGAAGCCGAGATGCAACAAGAAGCCCTGCTTCGGTCCTCGACGAACCAAAGCAAGAAGCGCCCTGCCGAGCCAGCCCCCTCTCCTCCTTAGTCCCTCCTCTCCTTCTTTTTGGTGTCTTGATGCCAAAGGGGGAGAGATTGAGGGGGGAGTCTTAGGTCTTAGGTCTTAGCTGTAGGATGCGAGGAGAGCCTCTTTTTATGCTTTTTGTCCATTTTATGGATTGTAAAACTTTTATTATGCTCTTATGTTACTTAATGGTCCTGTGATGCAATGTTTTGAACTACTTGTGAAGTAGTTGCTGAAATCTGTGATTTTGCTCTAAGAATGACATGTGTGCTTGTTGTTGATGTGTTTATGTCAATTATGTCATTCTCATCATGATTATTGTTTCTAAACACTCAGTTATGCATCCCACCATAAAGAATGCACATATGGGTCATGTATTCATTGCTTGATGTATTTTAGACTCATATGTGCATACTTTATGAAAATCTCAACTTTTTATCATATTTTGTGAAATCTCAATTGGTTGTCATCAATAACCAAAAAGGGGGAGATTGAAAGTGCATCTAGGAATCCCTTGTGGATTTTGGATGATTTATGACAAGCAAATGAGATCCTAACTAATTTGTTGAGATGAGCACAGGTTTTAATGGGAAAATAAGCAAAGTTCCAAAAAGAAGGGAGAATGAGGAGCAATGTGGAAAAGAGCTCAAGGAACAAGTGTAGTAGATCATTGTGTATGGAGTGTGTTAAGGTAACACACCCCAAGAGCTCAAAGACAAATAAACACACACATTGCACAAATTTATATAGGACTGGACTAGTCCGACTGACACCGGACTAGTCTGATATCTTTCTGCACAAGATCGGACAAGTCCGATATCACCATGGACTAGTCTGATATCTCTCTGACTAGAATAGGACTAGTCCTCTCCAGTGCGGACTAGTCCCCAAAAAACCTGACAAAGTACACAAAATCGGACAAGTCCGATCACACAACGGACTAGTCCGATATCATTCTGATGAAAATCAGACAAGTCCGATATTGGCACGGACTAGTCCGAAAACACTCTGACCTAAATGGGACAAGTCCTCCAACTGCAGACTTGTCACCCAATTCACATAGGGTTTCACTGATCTGGACAAGTCCGATGATTATTGGACTAGTCTGAAGATTTCCAGAAGCGAAATCGAACAAGTCCGCCTCTAGCCGGACTAGTCCGATATTTCGAGACACTTAGGGTTTGCTACGCACAGCACACCGGACTAGTCCGGTGTCCACCACGGACTAGTCCGATCTTCCTAAACCCTAACGGTCACATTTAGAAACCCTATATAAATAGATGTGCACGGCTCATCTTTAACATCTCTCGAACCCCTGCGCCGTCACACCTACCAAGAGCCTCAAAAACACATCTCTCCACCAAATCAAAAGCCACAAAGATCAATCCTTTGAGGATACACTTTGGAACATTGAAGAGACACGATTCATCACTCTCAGAGCTCTTGGTTTGATTCCCTAACACACTCCTGTGATTTTCATTGTAATCTTTCGAGGGTGTTCTTGGTGGAGTTCTTGTTGTAATCTAGGGGAGCCCTCAACGTGTGAGAAGGCCCCCTGAATTTGGTTATTTACCCTTTGTGATAAGTGAAGAGGATTGGCCTTCGTGGCGATCCGATGAGGGTAGGGTTGGCGAAGACCCGATCCTTTTGTGGAATCCTCAACGTGGATGTAGGTTGCCTCCCTGGGAACCGAACCACGGGATAAATTGCTTGTGTTCTTGCTTTGCGTTCATTGTTCTTATACATCATATCAATCTAGGGTTTCAATCAATCTTATTTACTTTACGTTGAAACATTAAATATAAGATTGGCTTGTGGTATACCCTAGTACATAATTGTGTAACACTTCATCTATAAGTATATTTCCGCTGCATACATCATAGAATCAAATTAATCGATCAAACTTGATTAACCTAGTCGGTACACACCGGACTAGTCCACACTTGACCGGACTAGTCCGATATCTCGAGATTTGATCTGGTTTTAAGTGTTGCAGGTTCTGACAAAATTCAAAAAGGCCTATTCATCCCCCTCTAGGCCATATTCATGGATAAAATCTTTGTCTGCACATATCACAACATCAACTGGCGTCGGTTCCCGATACAAATTTCGTTTTAGTTCTGCGCGCCCATCATGTCATCGCCCTTATGTTTTGAACTCTCCCCTATGGGAGAGGTTGCCTCGAGGCAATTACTTCGGCCTTTCCGCAGAATCGGACTCTAGCCCACCAGTCATCGTGAGGGTAGCTCCAGCATTGCAGTGTCCGCGGTTCCCATCCAAACGTCGCGGAAGTATACTTAAGAAGGGGACTAGCACAGGTCGCGAGCCCCTTACGCCTGCATTTGCACTCGTGCTTAGGACCTTACTGCTCTCTCGCATCCTCCAGTCTTGAGCCTTAGCTCTTGCACAGCCATCCTTCCTCTGCTCCATTTTGTCGCAATGGAGTTGGGTCTCCCTGCCAGCAAGATCAAGAACGAGAAGGAGCTAAAGAAGGTCTGCGCCTACATGGGGTGGTCCCATGACTCCTTCAACCCAAAGATCCGCCTAGGAGAGCTTCCCTTCGAGAAGAAGAGCGCCGGTGATATGGTTTACTTCAAGGATACGCCATGGTCAGCTTGCTTCCTCCCTTCTCGTCTTTCCTAATGACACTGCTGGAGTTCTATGGCATCCAGCTGCAATTCCTCGGCCCCCATTCCCTTTTGCTGGTCGCTACCTTCATTCACTTCTGCGAGATGTGGGTGGGGGTGCGGCCCAGCCTAGAGCTTTTTTGGTATGTCTTTTCACTACAGACCACCGGGAAAGGGAATGACATGATCGGGTTGTACTATTTCGTGAAGCGGAAGAGGGCCCCCTTCAAGTACTTGGAAATGTTCCCCTCCGGCAAATGGGATGATTGGAAAAAGGAGTGGGTGATCATCACTGTAGACGAGCACGAGAAGCTGGAGCTGCCAAAGAACCTGCCCAACGTAGACACTGATGTCTGGAACGAGCTCCCGGAGCTGTCAGTGGCATATAAACTGGTTGTGGCAAGGATTGAGGGTTGCATCGCTGGCGGAGTGACCCCTCAGATGGTTTTTGGAAACTTCCTGAGGAACAGGTGAGCCCCACTGAAGTTTAGGGAACGGCCTGCGTGGATGTTCACGCCGCGTGAGGCCGATTGCCAATTAAGGGACGAAGCCGTGAGAACCCTGCTGAAGAAATTCCTGTGCAGGCCCATCCCGCTTGACTCCCTGACGCCCCCCGAGTCCTTCCCGCCTTTGAACCTAGTTCCCGAGTTCTTTCGGGAGCTCCAGAAGTTGATGCCAACGCTAAACGAGATTGGGGTTGTGAAGATGCGGGCTCCCTCCGCGATCACTGTTCCTGGGGCCTCTGGGGAGCCAGCCCCTGTTCCCCCAAGCCAGCGGGTGAAGCTGCTAGCTCCGGCAAGGGCGAGGTGCCGATGGAGCCCTCCAGCCGAAAGAGGAAACTGGTGTGGGACGACGGAAGCCATGTCAGGACCTCCGGAGGGCCACCTCCTCTGGCTCAGGAACCTCCAACGGGTGCCAGCTCCTAGGGGCCACCTCCCACCTCGGGCCCAAGCACGGGGCCAAGTTCCGGAGGGCACTCCCAGTCGAGGGACGCTCCGGCCAGGGAGGTTCTGGCCCAAGCCTCTGAGGGGTCGGGGGCTCCGGCCACATCGTGTCCACCGGGCTCCGGCCTTGGTCGCGCTCTGAAGGGGCTTTGCTTCCGCGACACCTGGAGCTTCCCAAGGTAAACGACTAAGCTCTTACTTTGATTTCTCCCTGGGTTAAGGTCACTCTTTGAACATTTCTATATTTGGTGTGCAGCGCCTCCAAGATGGCAGAGAAAACTGCTACTCCAACGGCATCTCGAGGGCTAAGCAAGTGGGCGCTTCAGCTCCGGCTCCTGCGCCTGCTCGGACGAACGTGGAGGCTCCGAGCGACACGAGGATGGCACCAACCACAAATGCCATTGCGCCAGCACCCAGGACCTCAGCCGTTGACGCAAGGATGGTCGGAGTTCCAACGCAAGAGCCGGTAGCTTCTGATGCTTCGGCGGAGATGCCGAGTGCTGACGCAGCTCCAGCGTATGCGCCAGCGTCGACAAAGGTTCTACCCCCTGTGCTGGGAGCCACCGAAGTGTCAGCCCCCACACCATCTTATGGAGAGGTTCCGGTACCCCAGCTAGACGTAGCTGAGGGGTCTGCCCCCATGCCAAATGAGGTAGAGGTTCTGGCCCAGGAGCCGGAAGCAGTTGAAGAGCCAGCCCCCACGCCAGCTACTGCAGAAGTTGCGATGGTCGACCCGATAGTAGTCAAAGTGTCTGCCCCCGTGCCGGAGGTGTTTGAGGCTTCAGTACCTCGGCCAGTGGCGTCCAGCGCACCTGTGCCTGGGCCACAAGACATGGAAGATCTGGTTGAGAATCCCGCCTCGGCCCCGGTGTAGGATGGTCCGGGAGAGTCCATGGCCGCACCAGAGGGCCCGCCATAGACCAGCGCTGCTCCAGTCAACCTTCCTCTAGGTGTCGCCGGGGATGCGGGGCTTCTGGAGGGCACCCCAGGCGCTTCAAGCCCGCGGGTGCCCCCGCCTGTAAGGAGGAGCCCCTCCCAGATGACGGTGGACATCCTGGAGGAGATGGGGGAGGAGTCGCCCCGATCAGGTCCGGCACCCATTCCCTTGGTAACTGCTATCGACAATGCCCACTCTAGTCTGCAGCAGGTTGCAGTGTCCTTCGACCACAACCGCAAGGCCTTGGAAGAAGAGTGTATCACCCTTGGTCGTTGGTGTGATAGGCTCCATCAACGCGAAGACTAGATTGAGGGGGAGAAAGCCCGGCTGATCTAGCAGGGTGAGCTGCTCAGCGAGAGGGAGGCTACCTTCAATGCTCTTGATGCGAAGACGCAAGAGATATATGAGGAAGTTGTGGAATGAAACAGGGCTGCGGACCAGCGCCAAGGAGGTCTGACTGCCTGGCATGAGACTCTCTAGAAGCGCCATCAGGAGCTCGACAAGAGGGAGGCTGAACTCTCTGAGATGCGAAAGGACATAGGCCAGAGGGAGGAGGAGCTCTCCCGGAAGCTGTCAGCACGTGAGCAGAGCTTGGCGGACCACCGCAAGAAATTTGATGTGCGGTGTTAGCTCGAGGAGGACAGGCTCTGTCAACGGGGACAAGACCTTAACAAGCGAGAGGTTGATGTCTCTGCAAGGGAGGATAAGGTTCGGGGCCTGGAGGAAGACCTGGCAGAGCGGTGAAACCGTATCCACCTCAAGGAGTGAGAGCTCGCTGATCGTGAGCGGCAGTTAGCCAAGAGCATTTAGCAGCAAGGCAAAGAGGTTGAGCACCTTGCCAAGGAGGGTGCATAACCGGCGGCCACCAGGAGGGCGTTGGAGGAGTTGCAGAGCTCGAGAGTGGTTGAGTCCCAGCGGGTGTGGGACTTCCTGGGACGAGCCAACGAAGCACTAGCGCTGATTGGCTTCAGCCCCGTACGTCTGGCCAACCCAGTGTCAGAGCTGGGCGAAGCATTGGCGGCTCTTAGCTCCGCTGGTGGCAAGCTCGACGATATGGGTGACGTCGTCGTGGACCAGCTTGAGACAGAGGGGAGGTCCTTGGCCAAGACTTTCGCCGAGTACATGCTAACGTGCTATCAGAGCCGGGACCCCCACTTTCCCCTGAGTCCGGCGATCGAAGAGCCGATCGAGGAAGGGTTGGATGCTGCTAGGGAGAGCGTTCAGGAGGCTTCTCAAGCCGTAGCCTCAACTATCCGTAGGACCTAGGCCTTTACTTCCTTGCTCCCGCCTGTATGCTTCCGTTTTTGTAATATGATCTTTCAATGAATGAAGTCCTCTTGATTTTTGTCTTTGATATTTTGTGTCCTTCCCCCTGGTAGATGTACGTAATTTCGATTGTGTACATGTACCAAGAATAACTAACACTTGTTTTGAGGAGGTCGGAGTCGGGCCCCCTGGGGTTGTTGGAGCTTAAGAGCTCTAGTAACACCCATTGTCAATGTAGGACGTCGACACCGGGCCCTTGGGGATGTCGGAGCTTAGGAGATCCGATGACACCCATTGTCCATGTAGGAGACATCACCGTCGGGCCCCCTGGGGTTGTCGGAGCAATTGAGCTCCGGTGGCGCCCATTGCCAACGTATAGGACGTCGATGTCGGGCCCCCGAGCCCACTTCCGGTCAGGTAACCATTCATCATCAGTGGCACGCAAGTGGCTTTACAAGAGTTACAACCTTAGGAACCTGCACACATGACAGATAAAAGGTAATTCCGCTCTCTAGTCACTATTTTCCCACACTCTATTGGTGTCGTTTGTCTTACAATCCTTTACTGTCGTGGGGGACTTGAGTAACTCAGAGTGTCCGTACCCAGAACTTAGTACCCACCGCATGTGGGGAGTGGGTTTGAAGGCTCCGTACACATAGCAAGTACCTCAAGTAACCCGCCAGCAATCAGACAGCAAAGCTCCCACTGTTGGAGAGCCGAGGGAAAAACTGACCGCACCCACGCTAGGTGATGATATAATGGTAAACGTGTGACGTAATTCGTAATAAATAAAGGTAATTTCAAATGAATAAAACACTTCAGGGTAGGGCAAACATCTTTTCATTATAACCTTCATAGGAGAGAATAGACTTTACAGGAAGAATGACTTGGCCTGGGTAATAGGGAGTTGAGTGCACCTTCTTAGGGCACCGGACCGTGCCGAGCAAGGCGTACACCCGGAGCTCATCTCTCTGGCCTTGGTTAACCCAAGTGTTGTCTCTAGACACTATGCTCTCTTTATAATGAAAGAAAATAAAATGTCCTACCACTGGGCTATGGATAAAACTTACGGAGGTGTTCGATATTCCATGGGTTGGGCACTCGTTGCCCATCCTCCGTAGCTAGGCTTACGCACCCGGGGTGACAAACATCTCTTACCCGGAAGGGGCCCTCCCAACCAGGGGAGATCTTGTTTGCTCCTTCACCGGAAAGCAGACGCTGCAGGACAAGGTCATTTACCTTCAGCTCCCTACTGCGCACGGTCTGCTGATGGTAGCGCCGGAGCACCTGCCTGTACCATGCATTTCGGAGGGCTGCTTGTATGCGTCCCTCATCGATGAGGTCCATGTCTTCACGCCTGAACTGGTCCTGCGTGGCTTCATCGTACATCAAGACATGGGGGGAGCCCATGGTGATCTCTAGGGGAAGGACGACCTCCGCCTCTGTTGCTAGCCCACAACGCACATGGCAGCTCATCCACCCAGTTTGCACCACGCCTCTCAAGGCCTGAGTATGTACGAGTCTTGAGGCCCTTGAGAATCTCCGCATTTGCCCTCTCTACCCGCGCATTGCTCTTGGGGTGAGCAACAGAGGCATAACAAACTTGGATCCCAAGGCCCTCGCAGTATTCTTGGAATGCTGCGCTCGTGAACTGGGTCTCGTTATCAGTGATGATCCTGTTCGGGACCCCAAACCTGCAGATGATCGACTTGATGAACTTTACTGCCGACTGCTTGTTAATCATGGCGACTGGGGTGTCTTCTGGCCATTTGGTGAACTTGTCTATGGCGACATAGAGGTACCATAATCCTCCAACGGCTCTTGGGAAAGGTCCCAGGATGTCCAGCCCCCACACGGCGAATGACCATGAGGGGGGATCATCTGCAGTGCTTGAGCTGGTGTGTGGATCTGCTTGGTATGGAACTGGCACGCCTTGCATCTCTTGACCATCTCAGCGGCATCCTGGAGTGTTTTGGCCAGTAGAAGCCGTGCCGGAAGGTTTTGCCGACCAGCGTGCGGGCCAATGCGTGGTTCCCGCACTCACCTCCATGGATTTCTATGAGCAAGTCACATCCTTCCTCCCGCGTAGTGCATCACAGTAGGATGTCGTTGGCGCCACGCCAGTAGAGATCCCCCTCCACCAGCGTGTATCTCTTAGCCATCCGCACAATCTGTTCTACCAGGGCATGTTCTTTGGTAAGGTAATTGAATTTCAAGTAGTCCTGGACCTCCGAGATCCATGCGTCGGGACCTTCTTGAGCTTCTGGTTCTTGGGCCCGGTTGCTCGGAGCTGCCTGTGGCGCATAAGAAACTTGGCAGGCACCATGGTTGCAGGGCCACCGGGATTGCTAGCTTCGAGGTGCTAGCTTCACCCCCTTCACACGGTTCGACAGCTCGGGCGGTTGGTCGCGATAACATCCTTGCAAAGACTCCTTCGGACACTGGTGCCTTTGTGGAGGCCTTCGTTGACAGGTCATCTACGACTGAGTTGTCAGCTCGGGGCATATGGCACAGATCCAAGACTTTAAAGTCTTTCTCCAGCTTCCTGACGTGCAACAAGTATGCTGCCAGTTGGGGGTCATTGCAACTGCACTCATCCTTGACCTGCTTGACAATTAGCTGGGAATCACCTTTGGTAAGGAGCTGGCAAACATTGAGGGTCAACATTGTCTTCATCCTGAACCATCTAAGTAAAGTGTCTAGGGGGTCTCAGTGAAGACTGGTGCACTGAGAACTATCTCCCCGCTGTCTGAGCCCTCTAGGTTGCTAGGTGATGGAGTCCACTCGGCCAAGAAATCCGCCAGTGCCTGACTCTTGACCGTGTGCTGAGGAAGGAACTCAAGCTCAAACTATGCTAGCTCGGGTGCCCAATTGGCGATATTGTCGGTAGCGTTAGGGCTGTGGAGCATCGTTCTTGGCAGGAAGGAGGTGACCAGCTAGATCCTGTGGCTCTTGAAATAGTGTTGGAGCTTCCTCGATGCTATTAACACAGCATACAGCAGCTTGTTTATATCAATGTACCTTGTTTTCGCTTCATGGAGGACTTCACTGATGTAGTAGACTGGCCTTTGAGTGGTTCGAACTCTGTCTGAGAGGTATGGTGCCCCTCGCAGTGGGTCCAGGTCCTGGGGCTCCTGGCTCCCAGGATCCGCATCATCCTCCGAGGTTTGGGACCCGAGGGTTTCTTAGTTTCTGGAGATCCCCAGGGAAAGATCTATGGCCTGGTCCGAGGTCTGAGACTTAGCGCTTGTGTCATGAGTTCCTTCCCGTGCATGCTACTGTTATGGTTCCGATCGCTCTGCGACCATGATCATACTAACCACTTCGGCTGTTGCGGTAATATACAGCAGCAAGGGCTCGCTGGGCTCCGGCACCACCATAACGGGGAGGGACGTCACATGCCTTTGAGCTCCTGGAATGCCGTTTCTGCCTCTTCGGTCCATGCAAAGGGACATGCTTTCCACATAATCTTGAAGAAGGGGAGCGCCCACTCTACCAGTCTCGAGATGAACCGGCTGAGGGCCGCTAGGCACCCTGCGAGCTTCTGCACATCCTTGATGCGAGCCGGAGGCCACATCAGCTCTATCACCTTAATCTTCTCTGGATTTGCTTCGATTCCACGGTGAGAGACCAGGAATCAAAGCAGCTTCCCAGAAGTGACCCCGAAGACACACTTTTCGGGGTTTAGCATCGTGCGCGTGATGCGCGGCCTGCAGAAGACTTGCGCTAAGCTGTCCAGAAAAGATACGTGGTTTTTTATTTTTACCAAGATGTCATCGACATACACTTCTACCAGGTCTCTAATGACGTCCCCAAATGTTTTATGCATTGCACATACAAAAGTAGGGAGAGCATTCTTAAGACCATAAGGCATGGAGACATAACAATACAGGCCATCTATTGTTACAAAAGCAGTGTGTTCTTCATCATCTCTAGACATAGGTATTTGGTGGAAACCGGAGTACACGTCTAGGAAACACAGCAGATCACAGCCTGATGTAGAGTCTACAATTTGATCTATCCTGGGGTGTAGGAATGGATCCTTTGGACATGCCTTGTTTAGGTTGGTGTAGTCGATGCACATCCGAAGCTTCCCGCCAGCCTTGGGGACAACAACAGTATTAGCCAACCACCGAGGGTGGTGGACCTCCTAGATAAAGCCAGCGTCGAGCAACTTCTTAATATCCTCTCGGATGAAGTTTTGGCGCTCGACGAACTGCTTCAGGAGCTTCTCTTGTACTGGGCGAGTGTCGGGGTAGATCTTCAGACGATGCTCAATCACCTCCCTGGGGATCCCGGGCATCTGTGATGGTTGCCAGGCAAACACATCAAAATTGTCCCAGAGGAAGGTGACGGGCGCAAGTTCCTATTTGTTGTCCAGGTTACCCGCTATGTGGGTCGTCTGGGCAGCCTCGGAGCTGATTCTGATGACCTTGACTGGGACGTCGTCTTCGGCGGGCAGCACACACGGAGTTGCAGCGGAGGTCTGGTGAGACGGGCCTTGGCTTGGCCAGCACTCCCTTGTACCGTCTAGACTCGGCGCCCGCCCTGCCGCAAGTTCTTGGAGGGTCTCCAAGGCCGACACCGCCACAGTGCGGTCTCCCCGGACCTTGAGGACTCCAGATGGCGTCGGCATCTTCAAGACCAGATAGCCGTAGTGAGCTACGGCCATGAACTGGTATAGCGCCAACCATCCAATGATGGTGTTGAAGGGAAGCTCGATGTCCGCCACATCGAACAGAACACTCTCCGTGTGGTAGTTCTCTGGAGTACCAAAGTTTATCGGGAGGTGGATGCTACCACTGGGCACGATTTGCCCTGGGCCCACGCCTGATAACGGGCTCGAAGGCGTGAGCCAGGATATGGGTATCTGCAACTTCTGGAAGGCTGAAGTCGAGATGAGGTTGCGTTCTGCACCACTGTCGATCAGCACATAATGGAGCTTCACGTTGGCAATGGTTGGGGCCATGAGCAGCAGGAGCACCCCAGCCCCTGCCAGGTTTTTTGGGCAGTCCGAGGCGTCGAAGCCAATTGCAGTGATCATCCACTTGCTGTGGGGGGCCGAACATGGTGCCTGGGCCACTGCGGCCACAGCCCGTCGTAGGAATTTCATTGCGTTCCGAGACGCGGGGTCCGTGGCTCCCCCGTAGATGACATAGAGGAGCTTTCGACGCTCCTGGTCGCTACTAGTGTCTGAGTCAGCACTCGTGAAGACTGCTTTCACCGCCCTGTGGGGCTTCTGGTACGCCATGTCCTCACCTTTGTCCTCCACGGGATCAAGCTTCTGCTTACCCTCCCTCTGGTGGGGAGGCACACTCTCTTGGTGCTGCTGCTTCTGCCTCTGCTTGCGGTAACGCTCCGTGAGCTTCTTGACTTCCTGGCACACACTTGCACTATGACCATTGGTCCGGTGCACCGGGCACTTGAAGTCAGTGTCGTCACCTTCGGGTGACTGGCGTGGGCACTTGTCTTGGCGCGAGCCCCGGGCTCTTCCAGCTGCCGCAGCTGCAACCATGGGGGCCCCGGGCCTCGGCTTACTCCTGCCACGGCCCCTGTTCTTTTTCTTCCTGCCACCACTCCTGGTAGTGGCTTCCACTTTGGACTGTGAGGGCTCCCCACTCTCTAAGGAGGGTCAAGCGTGCCAGTTACGACCTTTCGCAGCCTTGGCGCATCTGTCTGCCAAGGCAAACAACTCGGAGACATCACGCACGTCGTGCGTCGCGAGCTTCTCGAGCATATTATTATCCCTCACACCCTGTCTAAATGCAACTATGTAAGATGCATTCGAGATGTGCGGGATGGTGTTCCGTACCTGGGCGAATCGCTGGATGAACGTTCGCAGCGGCTCCCCCATGCGCTACCTAACAGCGTGGAGGTCGAGCTCCATGCCAGGGCGCTCGTACGAGCTTTCGAAGTTCGCCACGAACTACCGGCATAGCTCCTCCCACGAGGTGATGGACCCCTGGGGGAGGTTCATGAGCCATGACCGGGCTGGGCCGGCTAGGACTACAGGGAAGTAGTTGGCCATAATGACTTCGTCACCCCCCGCAGCCACGATCGAGGTGGAGTAGATCTACAGGAACTCACTCGGGTTGACACTTCCATCATACTTCTCCGGTGTGTGCGGCCGGATCTTGTGAGGCCACACCACCCTCCATATGCGTGGAGCTAAAGCTGCACACCCTCCACCTGTGCTTGCGGGTGCCAGGTTTGGCGCTGTGTGACCTTGATGACCAGGCGGCACTGCGTACGCCTATTGTTGAGGCGTGGCGGCAGGCGCTTGGTGCGGCAGAGGCACACAATACTCCTGGAGTGGGGGAGGCGCAACGTACGCCTGGTGTGGAGGGGGTGCCACGTATGCCTAGTGCTGCGCGGGAGGCGCCACATACGCCTGACGTGGTGGGAGAGCGTCATGCACTTGGGGTCCAGGACCCGGCAGGCTGTAGTCAGCTTCAAGATTGCGGCGCCGCTCCCGTTATCGTTCGATGACGACTTGACAGTCCTCACCATCCCTGCGGCGCTGCAACTCAACCCGCAGGTCTGCCATCGGAACCTTGTTGAGAGGCTATCAGCGGTCTGCCAATCGACAGTAGGCGTACATGATAGTGAAACAAATGTAGGTGCCGCTCGCCTCCCACGTTGCGGAGTCGCTTGGAGTGCAGAAACGACCAGATGGTCGACGTCGTTTACCCACTGCTGGGTTGCCCCCTGCAGGGCACCTACCGTCGGTAAGTTGTGGAGTAGCGCTCGCACGGCTGGGAGTGCAATTTCTGGGCTTGCCGCCGGTGGTGCCGTAGCTGCTGTCACGACTGGAGTTCGTTGTGCCGTGTTGTGCGGGCCTGCAGTCAGTGGAGTGACTGCGCGATGATGTGATGGTCCAGATCTTCCCGCACTAGAGCGGGACCCAGCCCTGGCATGGGATGAAGCTTGGTCCTCACCCGCCGCCTGCTGGCGGGGCTATGGCCTGGAGGAACTAGCATTGGAACGGGCGTTCACCATGCTACTGGTGAAGATCCTTGCAGGAGAAAAGCCCCCTACCTGGCATGCCAAATGTTGAGATGTCTAACTCACACCTCCCCCGGACCTGCTCAAAAGCAGCCCGCAGAGGTTCGATGTATTTTTGGGGGCTAGTCCTAGCAAGATCGAGTGCAGCGAATGATGTACACAAGGAATTTACGTGGTTTGGGCTCCCTGGGCGTAATACCCTACTCAACGGTGGTTTGTGTGTTGTATTACTCAAGCATGTGTTTGGGTCTGGGTGAACGTGTCCAGGTCGATAGCTATCTGGTCCTTTTATAGTCCAAGGCCAGACAGCTTACAAGTGGGGCCCAGGGCCCGACAGGTGGCCTCAGGAGTAACTAAATCCATTCTAAGATCTGGAGTAAATGTTATCTCCTGACAATGGCTTCAATGTGCCGCTTGGCCATGCCCTGCTGCAGGGCTACAGATAGCCCCTCATTATGGTTGGTCGCATCCTGTCTGTCTTGTCGCGGCCTCTCATTCGTCCTCGTACGTAGTAGTTCGGCTCCGGCCTGTCATAACAAGACTAGGTACAGGCCTCTTGACTTACGAGTGTGCACCCTATTTACCTTGGGAAGGCGCGCGTGCTTACTCCTTAGACGTGGTGGACATGCCTTGCTTTACTCCTCCTTTTTTTGCATTCTCCGGTAGCCATTAGCCAAGTGGCTGGGCCTGGGACCACCTCCACTAGAAGGCCTATGCCAGACGCCGCGGGGCACGTAGCCGCGTTGGACCTCTCCTCAGCGCGGAGGCTGGTCCGGAGCTTGCAGGACAGTGGCAGCACTGGACCCTTCCTCAACGAGAAGGCGGGCCCGGGGCTGCGGGGCATGCAGCAGTGTCGGACCCCTCCTCAACGAGGACGCGGGTCCGGAGCTGCGGGGCTCGCGGCAGCGCCGGACCTCTCCTCGTCGGTGAGGTGGATCCGGAGCTACGGGGCATGTGGCAGCATTGGACCTTCCCCCAGCGGGGAGGCAGGTCCAGACCTGCAGGTCCGGAGCCACGGGAGACGTGGCAGCGCAGGCTGCGTCCTCAATGGAGCGGGCCAGCCTGAAGCTGCGATGCGCGCAGGACCTTCGGGCCTCCTCTCAGTGTCGAGACTGGTCTGGAGGTACTGAACACGTGGTGGGGTCAGGCCTACCCTCAACAGAGAGGTTGGCCCCGCAGCTTCACACCACATGGCTTACACTGGGGCCTGCCTCGATGATAGCGGGGCCCTGCACGTCCTCTTCCTTATATCTATGGGTACCCAGTCTGCCAGGTACCGACAATTTCCAATACATCTTGTCAAATATTTCAAAATATGGTAACACTTCCTCCATGTTGAAAACATGTAAAGCATGATGTAGTTCCTCTCTTGCTCCGAAATATGATGAGAAGTGGCCGCTCCAACACCTTTATCCTTCCAATGAAAAATCCTAAGCTCAGTCATATGTTTCTCTTCTACATCATGATATCGTATCTTAGATGCAATCATGTTGTTGGAACGTGAGCAATATTTGCTAGAGAAATTTGTAATCTCTTTAGCTGCAAATGGCTCTGCAATACACCCCTCAACTCTTGCCTTGTTGCGCACTGTAGCTGTAAGTTTTTCAATTCTTTTTCTTGACTATACATCCACCTGAACTGTGCAGGACTCGCTACCAACGTTTCATAAGGTAAATGCACCAGCAAATGTTGCATAACATTCATAAAAGCAGGTGGAAAGACTTTTTCCATCTTACATACAAGAACAACAATTTCTTTCTCCCACTGTCGCATCATCTTCATTGACACTTGCTTAGCGCATATCTTCCTATAAAAGTAGCTAAGTTCAGCAAATATCTTCCACAAATCAGATTTGATGTAGCCACAAAACATTACGGGCACAAGTCTCTCCATCATAATATGGTAATCATGACTCTTCATCCCATTTAGTTTACCGGTACTAAGGTTAACATATCGTTTTATGTTAGCTGCATAGCGGTCTGAAAACTTCAATGTTTTCAACCAAGTAAGTATTTGCCTCCTTTCTTCTAGCTTGATATAGTAAGGAGCTCGTGGCCTACTTTCATTTCCACTTGTATTAGTTATAATCTCAAGCCAAGGACAATCACAAAGATAAGCTAAGTCTTTCCTCGCATTCATGTTATCTTTGGTTTGACCCATGAAATCAAAGCACATGCTTATGATTCTTTCAGCCACATTACGCACCAGGTGCATCGAATCTATATTGTACGGTAAAAGCAACGCCTTAACATATGGTAGCTCCCAAAACAAATATGAGTCTAGTTGTGTTCTGTTCCATACCCTTCGAAACCACCTTATGCGAACTCTTTTAACTTTGCATGCCATGCCATTTTTTGTTTGCTTGTCAATCGACGAGACAGTCCTTTTGTAACTATTCTGCCTTTTCAGAATTATTATCTATCTCTCCTGAAAGGATGGTTCGAACGAAGGAATCGTCAGTTACAATAAAAGAAGCAGACTTTTTTTCCATACTTTAACCTGATGGCATTGGTGTCAGACATACATATGGGGCAGCACAATTGTCCATGAACACACCAACCAGCCCAAATGTCATATGCCAACAAATCATGGATTGACCATACATACATGGCACGTAAGGTAAATTCACATTTCAGATGATTGTCATATGTCTGTACACCATGTCATAACTCTTTCAGCTCTTCAATCAATGGCTGCATAAACACATTGATTTTCTTACCGGGATGTTTAGGGCCAGGAATGATAGCCATGAGAAATATGTATCCTTCTTTCGTGCACATGTTGTGAAGAAGATTGTATGGCATGATAAATACATGCCAACAAGAGTATGGACTGCTACTGGAGCTAAAAGGAGTGAAACCATCTGTTGACAACCCAAGACGAACATTTATGGGATCTCTTGCAAACTTCGGAACAAAATGGTCTAGATCATGCCAAGGCACACCATCAGATGGATGCATCCTAATATCTTTGTCATCGCTCTCACGTATCCCTTCAAAATGCCACATCACTCTGCTTCACCGTTTCTTGGGACAGGAACTACCGTTTTAGCCTTGATGTGATAGGAATGTACCAAAGCTGTTTGATCGGTACTTTTGTAGTTATTTCCTATCCATCATCATTAAGAACCTTCACATATCTAGATTCATTGTGATACAAACAATGAGTATCGTTCTTGTGTTCCTTCCAAAACAGCATGCAATTCTTATCGCACACATCAATCTTCTCATAGTTCATGCCTAGACCGGTCAAAAGCTTCTTAGATTGTTATATGTCTGTGGGCATCTTATGATTTGATGGAAGGAGATCACTAATCAGTTTCAAGATACCATTGTAGCAATTGTTTGCAAAATTAAACTTGGACTTCATCACCATAAGTCGTGTCACGGCCTGCAGAACGGTCACAAAGATGCTCTCATGCACTTTTTCATCTGAGGCGGCAAGAAGGTTGTAAAACATCTGCACCTCCTCCGGTATTGACCGCTCTTCGTACTCTCTACCAACATCCTCTAACATCTCATCCATCTGATCATCATGCTCGTTTGTGTCCGACTGACTGTCATGAACATCTCCCCTTGCTCGTGTCACACTAGGTAGTACTATGCTTGCAAAGGTGCAACTTAATTTCATCCTTATATAGATGTCGACGATTCAAACACTTTCTACACGGACACTTTGCGAGATGAGCACCACTTGCAAAGACATGGTTAATGAAGACATCCGCAATACGAGCCCATGCCAGTGTGCGCGCCAGTTGGACTCCAACCATCATACATGTTTTTACTATCATCACTAATTTTTCAGCTTATACCTTCAAAGCAGAGAATGTAAAAAAAATCTAATAGATAATAAGCACAAACCATATAGATATATATGAGATGTATCATTCTTTCATGATGGAGACTAACTACATTACCTAGTGAACATAACACAAAAAGAATAACCGCAATTTTGTAATAAAAGTGTAGAAGAAAAGAATCAATCAATTATGCTACCACCACCTACTTTATCTTTTAACATACGTTTTTCAAACTAACCTATGCTAATTAAATTTATATACATACATGTTAATCTTCCAACAAACATACATTAGAAATTCATTTTAACTCAACTTGACCGGTTTGCAACTAATAGCTAGAAATGTATGTTAAAATACATTTCAAACATACAATTTTAACTCAACTAATAGCTAGAAATGCAACTAATAGCTAGATACATACATTAGAAATTCATTACAAACATACATAAGAAATTCATTTGCAAATAATCTAATATCTAGAATTTGCAACTAATCTAATATCTTAACAAACTAACAACTAATATAATAGTTATAATTTTACCTTGACCGATTTTTCTTTGTTAAGGCCGGCTCGGGCTCTGGGTGCAGGGGCGGGCAACACCAGAGGGCGTGTGACGCCAGAGGGCGGGCGGCGTTGGAGGGTGTGCGGTGCTGGAGGGCGTGCAGCGCCGGAAGGGCGAGCGGGCGGTGCTGCACGGGGGGGGGGGGGGGGGGGGGGGGGGGGGGGGGGCAGAGGTCGGCGGCGCCCAGGCGGGCAGAGGGGCGCACACTGGCGCGTTCTATGTTGAAGAGGGAGTTAGGTCAACACACATTGCGTGGCTTTGTACCGAGTCGGGCCCATGTGTAGTCTTCGGTTCATGCACCGCCGACGCCTTTAAAAGTCGTCAGTTTTTTCACGGTACTGACGCTTCCAAGCGGCCACGGCACAGCCCAAACAAACTGCGGTGTCGGGCCCACTTGAAAGCCGTCGTTTACAACTTGGGCCCCGACGATCATAATAGAGCCGTCGTTGTAACCGTCAGGTGACCCAAACCGATGCTTTAAAGGATTTATGTGCAACGGCCCCGATCGCCTTTTTACGTACCAATGGCCATTTGCCCATTTCTTGTACTGATGGCCATTTTCTGCTATTATACATCTGGTCAAGAGATAATTAAGAAGTGTTGAGGCAACTTCAGTTACTGAAAAAAATGATATGCACTACAGGAATACGAGTGACTTACGATGGCCGAAGTCGTCGTAATTAAGCTTTAAACCGTCATAATTAGCTTATTTACAATGGTTTTTGCTTAATTACGACATTAATTGGCCAAGGTAAGTGTTTTATCATAAATAGGATAACCTACAACGGCAACCGTCGTAAGTTAGCTTATTTACGACGCTGGCTCGCACCCGTCGTAAATAAGAGCTCGGGCCATGTGGTGAGCTGGTCCAGATTATTTACGACGACCTGGATATGTCTGTTGTAAGTAAGAGGCTAACTTACGATGGCCTAAGCAGTGGTCGTCGTAAATAGCCTGGGCTTACTTACGATGGTTTGGTAGGCCATCATAAATAGTCTGGGCGTACTTACGATGGCCACTTCCCATGCCATCATAAGTTAAGTTTTTATTTTTTAAAAAAACAGAAACTTACTAACTTGGCACGATGGCTAGCTCACGGAATTAACATACACAGAATATACATTAACAACAACAGTAAACAGTCATAAACGGCTCCAAACGCATCAAACCCAACACTCCAAACGGGCTACACACTAGCCCCTTGAATACATACGGAGCCAAAGAGCTCAACTCTGCGCGTCCCTTTAGGTACTGGTAGATGTGGCGATGGAGTTTGCGCCTCAGTGGTCAAACCCTGCAAAGCGCATGAGTAGTTAGACATGTTTCGGATTCGGATCTCTCTTTCTGACTCTTTCTCTCCCTCTCTTCCTCTATCTCTACCTTCCATCCTCTCTCTCACTCTGTTCCTCTATATCTGTACCATAAATCCCCTCTTTCTCTAACTGTCTTCCTCTCCCTCTCTAGCATCCTTTCTCGCTCTCTCTCTAACTATCACCCTCTCTCTTGCACTCCCTCTCTCCCTCTTCTGTGCCACTCCGTCTCTCCATCTCACTCTCACCTTCTCTCGCACTTCCTCACTCCCTCTTCTCTGCCACTCTATCTCGCTCACTCTATCTCTTCCTCTCTCTATATCTCTCTTACTCCACCTCTCTCTCTCCCTCACCCTATCTTCCACCCCTTCTGTCCCTATGTTAAAAATGAATATGACAAAATTAAAGAGTTTATTACCTATGTCAGGGGCACCTGTGTTGGGGTCGCATGTGGCAGCTGCCACCCAAGAATCACGATTTTTTAGCTGTTATGTCGAGCTAAGGCATGTCATTGCAAAATATTATAACATACATATTATTGAAAGGCTATGAAATTAAAGTATAGTAATTTAAATTACTTACCTCCATCGTCGCCTGCATCTGGGCCATGTAGGTGGTCGGGTTCTCCTGGACGGCCCTCGTCCTGTCGAGCTCCTCCTGGGTCCGCGTCTGCTTCTCCTGCATGGTGTGGGGACCGGAGACCCGCCATTCAAGGAATCACATTGGATGGTGCCATGTAATGCGGCACCAAACAGCACACATGAAAAACAACACAAAATAACCAACACAAATCTTTTTTTCACAAGATAGTTCTCTTCTAGAACATAATATACAAAAGCCATGGGATTATACATACTCACACTTTCAATCTATTTGTGCACAAGAGAAGCCGTCCATGCTTGCGGATGCTTCCAACTAGCAACACGAAACAAAGAAGCAACGACAAGGCTTCCATGAGAGATACATCTCGACAAACTCGAGGTCTCACAAACAACTCCAACATAAGCATAAGCTATTAATACATTCAAAAACCACAATAAAGCAACCGTGAGCTCGAAGCTCAGCAAGACTTAATCGTCTCACCTAAAGCATGGAACTCTATAGGATTGAAACTTTAAAGACAGGAAGGCTGAATTTACAGAAATGAACACGCCGAATGTAAATCCTTAGTGGTCAGTGTTAAAGTAGCATATGCAATCCATGGGAATAGCATCATTGTGAATTCCACAATCAAACAAGAAATGCTTCATCCACAATGATACTCGCCCAAAGTTGAATAAGCTTCATTCAATCGAAAGGTTTGGAAATGATAATTTTCATTGTGCTAATTCTAATTCAGTAAAGGTTGCAATACAAAATATTATTCATAGCAGCATATTCGTAATCTTTCCACTACTCTTTATTACTACGTCAAGACTCAGTGACTAGGTATGCTCAATCCGTAACGAGAGCGACGGTGATTCGAATCAAAAACACCCGTACTGCACAACACGTACGCCCATAGCCGGTGTTACGACGGCACACTCCACTGATGTCGCACGCAACCACCTTTCCCCAGATTCAACCACATTGAAACAGTTCGATTGACCCGAACAATGAGCTCCCCTAGAGGTGCACTTCCGCTTTGAGATGTTCATGAGTGAGTTGATTCCCACTGTACTAACAGACGACAACTTAAGCCGATTGAAAAGGTTCCAACATGGGATCCTCAAGGTACATCGGTTTCCTAGGTCCCATATAGCCAGTATGATTTCCGGTTTAGTTCAAACTTATTCAAAAGGGCCAAGCACGAGATGGGCCTTAACCGACATAGACGGGGCTACCAATCCACCTTCACAAGCGATGCCTCACCCTTCGAGCCGAGAGCACCCTTATGCAAACCAACCTACACAAATCCCCATCCACGTCTCATATTAAAGAGTGAACGTTATAGTAACCTCTCGTGAGTAGGTTTCCCTCACTCGACTTCTCTCGCAAGTAGAATTCAACTACTTTACTTGTGATCGATAAAATATGACCAGTCTCGCGAGTAGTATCCAATATACTCGACTTATAATGATCATCTAACTAAACATTAAGCATATCAATATAATCTGAGGGAGTCTTGTACTATATATCCACTCTAAGGATTATTTGGTCATGCATGTGGAGTATTCAATCAACATAGACCTAATGCATTCATCAAGTCTATCCAATGAAGTTTATAAAGCAAAAATCTATAAAAGAACTGAAATGCAAACCAAGGCTTGCCTTGGTTGCGACTAGATAAATATCAAAAGTTAGAGACTTGATCTTCGGGATAAAGCTTCTCATCGCTTTTCTCCTCTTCTGGTCTCTATTGCTGCTTTGATAAATCTTGCTCGCAGCAATCGCTTTCCTCCTTTTATTTATTGCTGCTTGTGCAAATCTTACTTGCAGCGAAGTCCATCCTTGTGCCTCCTCCTCTGAGCGGTGCTCCTCGTCCATCTCCACTCGTCGAATGCCATCGTTGGGATCACTATCGATATGGAAATGCATATAAGAAGACTGTAACTTAATATTATAAGCAATGAAGGTGATAATTTGAGAAGGTGAAAGTTAGCTAGGTGTGGCCTGCCTCTTTTGTGTGAAGAAAATAGAGGAAAAAGCAAGGTGAAACATAGGATTCATGTAGGAAGTGAAGTAGCACATAAGAAGAGCAACTTAGCAAACTGATAAATGAAGCTGCATAAACTCAAGACAGAGGAAGACAAACTGAGTGGAGGCTCTGGGTTACATTGGGATAAAGGAATAGAGGAGGAATCACAGTGAAACTTAAGAGATTTGAATATGAATGAAAATAGTCAATATTTGGATTAGGGAACTCATCATGCACAAACTGGAGTTAAAAAGGTCTACTGGACTGGTAATTGTTACAGTGTCTTCAGTTGGTCATGGAGGATCATCCAGAAAAGTTTCAGCTAATACAAGTGAAGTTCATGGTCTACATAATTCCTTAAGTGTTTAAGCTTCTCTGAATTTTCATGACACAACTGTAGCTTTGTCATGAGTGAAAGTGTTTTTTCTGGATAGTGTGGTTCCTATGGATTACAAAAAAAATTCATTTGAAATTTTATAAGATTCCTAGAGGGAGATATGAATTTTACAAGGTTCATTGATTCTTTGAAAAAGTTTCTGGATTTTTATTGATTTCCAATTAAAACCTGAGATAAAACCCCATAATTTACCACTTTAATAAAGGTAACTTAGGCTGAAATTTGCACTGGAATTCAAGAATAATATGAAGATGATTCTGGCGAAATTTGGGAATTTTCCATTGAGAGAGTCTCCAAGAATTAATTCTCAAATGAAAACAGAAAAGGAATTATCTAGAAATGCACATGGTTTCTCATATCAAATAGTTCGTACTATTGCAAAGTGCTGGTTGAGAGGAGACAAAAAAATTATTTCACTATTTTTGGACCAATGTACAAGGAGTAGTGCATTTTCAAATTTTGTACAGTTTCTAGAATTTCTTTTAAACAGAAAACTCTCTTTTCACTGCAGGCCGGGCCCACTTTCTTAACCCTATCCATTCACATTACGACCACACAGAGGCTGCAGGTTAAGAGGACTCAGCCGCATGGCATCCCTTTGCCAAAAAGGATCCCACGAGGGGTCTTCTTTTCCCCAATGGCGCGGGAGGGGGCCATGGAGACGAGGGCGGCCGGAGCTCGCCGTCACCTCGCCGGAGGTGAAGAAAGGCGACGGAGTTCACTCAGAAATACTCGTGGAGACATAGGAAGCACGTCCCATTGTGGTAGATGCGTTGAAACCGTCGGCAGCGAGCTGGCCACGGTGGCGCCATGGCGACAACCAACGGCGGCGTTACATCGACTCACAAACACACGAAATGGATCGGAGGAAACTCCTATAGGTTACTTGTGATGTGTGCACTGACGGAATATGATTGATTGGTGCAGGGGATGGCCGGAACTTTGGGCGCGACGGCGTGTGAAGTTCTTCAATGGTGGCGGCGGCAAGATCTAACTTTGCAGCGCCACTACTTGATCATTTTTCTAATGGATTGATACGGAAGAATCGTTATGGCGGTTATATTCTCTGGTGTAAGTTGAAGGATGTGGGAAGCAACACGTGAAGAGAATTTATAGTACCAAAAGGCCACGGCTTGTATGAACGACGACGGAAGAAATTCCTAATTCCGCGAGCAGGGACGAAGGAACCATCACAGGCCAGCAGTGATACGAAAACAAGGTTGAAGCCAACCTTAGGACGGCGTTGGAGGGGCACGGGGCTGTCGGAGTCAGCTGGGCGACGTTGTGCAGCTAGGGCGGCGGCAAGGAGAAGAAGACGCCTCTGCTCTTTGGGATGTCGTAGCAGACCAGGATGGTGCGCACCGGGGAGAACTGGAACGCGCGCGTTGGACCCTGGCCTCGGGTGAAACTGCAGCCGCAGCCACGCAGCGCCGCGCGGCTGTGCCGTGGCGTGCAGAGGAGCGTCGAGCGGAGCATTGCTTGAAGAAAGAAAAAACCGGGAGCTTCAGTTGAGGAGGTGAAGAAGGCATCGACGCTGCAGTCTGAAAGATTTACGGGGCGAGAAACAACACCAAGGCGCCGGGCGTAGACTGCCTGCCTGGGTGCGACGGCGGCAAGCAAAACAGAGAGCCGGGCTGTTTGAGCTGAGGCAGAGCGGGGGAGTCGAGCACGCTGCTGTGCAGAGGAATAGTCCAAGAGCGAGGAGGATAGACTGAGGATCAACTTGTGCAAAGAAATATCATGCAGGGGAGTCCGGATAGGAGAGGATAAAATCAAGCAGGTGTGTGGCGCTCTATGAGTTAAAGCAGCCGATAAGGGAGAAACAGAGGCGGTAACTTTGTTTGTCTGACTGACAGATAGGGCCCACCTTTCCCTCCTTTGCTCTTTCTTCTAATTCCAGTTTCATGTAGTAAATGAATTCTAAAATGGTATAATTTTGTATGGGTGCTAATTAAATTATAGAAAATCCAATTATGTAATGAAATCTAAGAATTGACAAAATCGAGTTTCAAATTCAAATTTGAATTCACCTTTAGTCATTTGCTTTTATTCTTTCTCCAAAATTTCTAAAAACCAGCAAGGACATTAAACCATTTTTTTAACTCATTGCTGCATTCAAATGCTTACATTTTGCTAGTTTAAACATAAAGTTTAAATGAATTCGAAATTTTGAGCTTCATGTATTTGAATCATTTTGAATCACATTCCCACACATGGCTGGTTTGACTAAAATAAAAAATGAACTCTAAATTTATGGAGATTTGGCATGGATGTGGTTTGAAATATTTAGAGTATATTGATGAAGTCACATTAGTCATTGGACCGAAGTTGAATACAACTTTTGATTAAAACAGATTTTGAACCTCCTTTTTAGGGTTTCCTTTTAGTCAATATAATGTTTGCACGTCTTCTATTTGCATTTTCTTTCTCATTTACTTCCTCTAGCTAAGGTAAACACAATGGTTTTTAGGGCTTTTACGTCCTTTCTCCTTAAAATAATCTCATCCCGAGATTCCGTTGGAAAAGAGAGAGGGTAAAGTAGGTTATCGGTGATACGACGCTAACAACTCCAAGTAAATGGATCGGTGAAAAATGTCACCTTCTTATGTGGTTTTCTTGATGGTGTGGTTAGTCCATATTAACCTGTGAACCACACTATCTAGCTTTTGTGACTTGAGTCTCCTGATTACAGATCCGATTCAGATGTTCGGTGTGAATGAGATCACACCGTAAAGTTTGCGTCTTTCTCATGTGAAGTTACGTTGGTGTCTTTAGATCTTCTTCTTGACGTTGAAATGATGTAACCTTTTTCAGGGTAGAGGAACATAAAGTTCTCTAACATTTGGCTTCCTTAATTCTTGATGTTCCTCTTATGAAGACTTTACTGTCCCAGTCTTGCACTCGGAGAATCAACACTTATTCTTGAACTCCCTTGAGCATCTTGACTATTTTAAACAATAGTGCAACTGCTTTCAACTCTTGCTTTGTGTAACTGAATCTTTAAATCTTAGTGTAGTATTTCCCAATCATGAATCAAGGTGGTTTGGCGATATTAAGCAACGAATCACTAATCTTGTCTAGATTTTATTCATCAAAGATTTAGTCAAGGATCGGATCACTTCGCTGAGACATAAGAGTAGTAAAAGTTCCATTTCTCTTATGTGGTAAAAACAGCAAGGTCACTAAATGAATGCCAACCACAAGGTTTCTGGACATGTCAACGTCACCATACAATACGAGTCAAGGAGTTCCGCAAGCTGAAAAGTAAGATGACAATATCGCGAACATAGAGAATTAAGGTTTTTATTGAGGTTGATCAATTGGGGAAGAACCTCATGAACAAGAGTAGTAGTGTTTCCACAACCACGATAATTGAACCCACACAGGTCAAGAATGAGGGTTCAACTTCTAGTTGGACTACAAGGGGGTTGAGTAATTGGTTTCCCCGGTATTACTCAATGAAGCTAAACAAAAAAGGTGGTGATCACTAGAGTTGGAATAACAATCAACATTAGTAGACAATGCTTAAGTATTTGAATGGGGGTTATGGGGGTACACATTCTTGCTCAAAATTAATTATGACATTGTATCATGATGCATTACAAATCAGATGATGTTATGCAGACACAATGCAATCCCACGGGAAACTTTGCGTAAGGCATGGTGCGTTCATTTTTTGTGATTTGAGAAAAAGTATGTATGACGATTCAAACACAGTAAGCATTATCTCACTTTTGTAGTGCTTTAATCAACTTGGTCATGCGAAATGCTGAATGAGGAATGCCTTTCTCATATTTTACCAAGATTGAAGATTTCAACTTTAACCAAGGAAACAATGAATGGTAAGCAATATACTACACAACCTTAACCTCCGCCAACTATTACACATTCTAATTGACCTATCTAATTGTGCACCTAGGTCTTCACTGCACTTGCCGAGTCATGGAATCATTTCTGTGTGACAACTCAACTAACTAAGTTATATCAATTGTAGAATACCACTGTGCCGGTGGCCGAAACCTCAGTTTATGGCAGTTAGTCTTTTCTGGAGTTTGTTGGCTGTGACTTATTTCTATGCTGCTTGGCTCATCTGTCTGTCTGTGTGCTGGTTTGTTCATTGGCCCTCGTTGCACACTGACCTTAGCTTCATAGGCCACGTCCTCATTCACTCGGTCGGGATTACTTCCCAGACTGCTCGGTCTGCCCTGGCTATTATTTATGGCGCACAACATAAACCGTAACTAGAATGTCTTCAACTGGAACATTCGTGGACTTAATAACACTGCTAAGAAGCAAGCAGTCAGATCCAAAATAGAGGAGGTCCAGGAGTGCAATATCTTCTGTATACAAGAGACCAAAATGGAACATATTGGCATTTCTTTCCTTAAACGACTGGCGCCTAGAAGATTCAATAAATTCGCCTTTGCACCATCCAGGGGTGCCTCAGGAGGTATACTGGTCACCTGGAATGATAGCTTACTTCAGGGAGAAGCTCTGGATATCAGGGACTTTTCCATATTCATGCGGTTCACATCCCAACAGAATGGGGTCGTCTGGCACCGGATCTCAGTCTATGGACCTTGTCAGGGACCTCGCCGGCAGAAGTTCATCGACTGGCTCTGGAATCTCTCGTTGCAACCGCAGGAGCTCTACATGATATTGGGGGACTTCAACTTTTATCGCCATGCTAGTGATCGCAACCGCACGGGAGCGAATATAGGGGACATGCAGATGTTCAATGACATCATCCAACACTTGGGACTTATTGAAATCCCTCTCCAAGGTAGGAATTACACTTGGAGCAACATGCAACAATCGCCTCTACTTGAGCAACTGGATTGGTGCTTTACCTCAGCGCAATGGTCCATATCATTTCCCAACTCCTCACTTCGGCCACTGGCCAGGGACACATCAGACCATCCCACTAGTAGCTCAGATATGCACCACCATACCTAAATCAAAATGCTTTCTTTTTGAAAACTACTGGCTCAGACATCCACAGTTTCTCACCATTATCAAGGACTCGTGGGACCAACCTCTACCAACAGTCGGTAGTGCAAGGAGGGTTTCTGCTAAATTAAAACGCCTGAGATACAAGCTAAGCAAGTGGAGCAGATCACTAGGTGGGCTGAAAAAACTGATCAGACGATGCAATGAAGTTATTCTGATCATGGACACAATGGAAGAGTAGAGGACACTATACTTGCAGGAAAGCTGTTTCAGATACATGATCAAACGTCAACTCACTCAGCTCTTAAAGCAACAGAATGACTACTGGAGACAACGTTATACAGAGCGTTGGGCCATGTTTGGTGATGAGCAAACCAAATTCTTCTTGGCTGCAGCAACAGAAAGATATAGGAGAAACAATATATCAATCATTCAAGATGACCATGGAGTGGAGCTGGTGGATCATGGGCACAAGGCCTCAGCCCTCTGGAAGGAATTTTCTGAAAGATTAGGGCAATCTGCCCCGACTCAACAATGGCCACAAACCACCATTGGGTGCTGCCTGGACAACATCTACATACATTATGCAACTCGGTCACTAGGGAGGAAATTGATGCCACACTCAAAAACATGCCAACTGACAAAGCCCCAGGTCCAGATGGGTTCAACACAAAATTCTTTCAGGCATGCTGGCACATCATTAAGGAAGACATTTATCTGATGTGCTCCGACTTCCTTAATGGCAACATCGGTATCCAGCCTCTGAACAGTTCCTTAATCACTCTCATCCCAAAGATCAATAATCCCTGCAGGGTTACAGATTACAGGCCCATATCACTGCTGGACTCCACTATCAAACTGATCACTAAGATACTCTTAGTTAGATTGCAGGAAGTCATCCCAACCATTATCCACAAAAAATCAATATGGTTTCATCAAGAAAATAACCATCCAGGACTACATGGCTTGGGTCTATGAGTACCTCTATCAATGCAAAAAAAACCAACACTGGTGTCATAGTACTCAAACTAGACTTCGAAAAAGCCTTTAACAGGGTTGAACATGACTTCATCATACACATGCTGAGAGCTTTGGGTTTTCCTGAACAGTGGATCA
Organism: Tuctoria greenei; assembly: GCA_036927565.1. Classification (NCBI taxonomy): domain Eukaryota; kingdom Viridiplantae; phylum Streptophyta; class Magnoliopsida; order Poales; family Poaceae; genus Tuctoria; species Tuctoria greenei. Next base: position 152,277,938 of record JAYESD010000005.1, on the reverse strand, counting down.
CATGGGTAACAGATATTCTATATACTGCCACCTCCTCAGTTCTTCTCAATGGGGTGCCCAGAAAGACTTTTCACTGCAGAAGAGGTGTTCGGCAGGGGGACCCGTTAGCCCCCCTGCTATTTGTACTGGCAGTAGATCTTCTACAAATTTTAATCAACAAAGCAGTGGAGCTGGGGCTTCTATCATTGCCACTGCATCAAGAAATGAACGAGGGCTTCCTGGTAGTACAATATGCAGATGACACTATTCTAATCCTCAAAGCCAACCAGAGACAGCTCTTCTTTCTGAAAAACTTACTACAATCATTTGGGGGAGCTACAGGGCTAAGAGTGAACTGGGCAAAATCAAGCTTAACACCAATAAACACTGATGAAGAGGAGGCCACAATTCTAGCAGCCACACTGGGTTGCACTATTGGTTCATTCCCATTTACTTACCTAGGTCTGCCGATGAGACTCAACAGACCCAAAGAAGATGCCTTTGAAGGGATTGTCTTAAGGGTGCAAAAAATGCTAACTGGAGCAGCAACATGGTTGTCAATGGCTAGTCGATGCACACTCATCAACAATGTTCTATCCGCCATCCCAAATTATGCGATGTGTACCATCAAATTGAGACAATCAGTCATTCAAGCTATTGACAAAGCCAGGAAACAATTCTTATGGAGAGGCTCGGACATCGCTGGCAAGGGCCGGCGTCTCAAATTTTCAAACACAGGCGGTCCTTAAAAATATGCGACTATTATGACGAATGATATAATAACCGTTTGTGATGAAAGAACAACACATGCGGATTTTAAAGAACAACCATCTGGGTAAATACATGATCTTCACAGACGGTTCTTAATTAAGAACCGTCTGTAATGCAATGAACTTCACAGACGGATTTTAAGAAATAACCGCCTGGGTAAATACATAATCTTCATTGGCGGTTCTTAATTAACAACCGCCTGTAATCTAATGAACTTCACAGACGGTTCTTAATTAACAACGGCCAGAGAAGATCATGTATTTTCAGTGACGGTCATTGTTGAAGAACCGTATGTCGTTGTTCAATTATCACAAGCAGTCTTCATTGAAATTACAGGGATATTGTCGTTGCAATTATCACAACCGTATGTAGTCGTTGCAGGGAAAATTGTATCAGGAAAAAAACACAGATGAGCGGATACTAGTACAGTAATGCATTATAGGAAATGCTCGATCACCAGTGAGGCTGGCTTAATTGTGATAATACACCATTAGAGGCTTTACAATTGTTCAAAGATAATTTATTTACACACTGAACAAAAATCATGTTACATTTATTGTAGATCGACGATGAAGCTCCCATCGATTAATCTAAATTGTACCGTCCTGCTTGCTCCCGAACACGTCTCTTATATTTCGCTGGATCCTGAAAATATTGACATTATTTAAATTAACAGATGTCGAAGGGGGAATGAATAACCTACATTGGTCACTAAGTCAAAGTGTCATCTAACCTTGATAAGTAGATTATAGCAATGATTTTCAACATCAGGCACATTTGGCTGATGTAGCAAACGCTGAACTTCAAGTAGTATAGTTTTGATTGTAAAAGCACTGCATCACCCCTACGAAATATAATTTAAGCAATATAAGAAACCAGTTCAAATAAGTTCGACAACAATTATAAGTAATAATTACATGAACAAAATTGGTCTATCTTACAGTCTCTTGATCAAGAATCTCGATGCAGAATGCTCCCGAACAATGGACATTTGGGTGGAAGAACCCAATTGGAAAGGCGCATCTCGGAGGCACCAAGGGATAGTCCTCAGAGAAGGAGATTGTCAGGGGGTAGTAACCATCTTCCCATTCAGTCTACAAAAGAAATTTATTAATAGGAGGACGATGGTTAAACTCATATTGTGCTTGTTCTTCATGACTTACCCCTTCTTTACCGGGGACGATGCATTGCCACTTCAATAAATCTCTCGATTCAGGCTTCGAAGAGAAACCCTACGCGGAGAAATTGAAAATACCAAAAACAAGCAAGACGAAAAAACAAACTACAGTTAAGTTCATCAGTGCATTACAGATACATATGTATATACAACCATGCGGCCGATGTTCCATATGTACATACATGGGGATGGTTCTTGCGCCACGCCAAGCGCTCCCCCTTCAATCGGCTACATGCCCGAGACATCATTATCTGAAAGACCAAACTTCCAAACTTCCAAATTATTGAGCCCAAACGCATATGTACACAAATGCAAAAGGACACAATCCATATACCAACATTGTTCTAAGTTGATTTCAGAAGATACAAATATATACAATATATATCATCTCGCATTGCTATATACCATTTTTCCAGCATTGACATCTTCGCGCATATAGGATTTCAAATTCTTTTTAATGCTTCTCTCTACGCGCTTGATGTTTTCTGGTTTGGTGAAAAGGTACATCTCTTCATAATGATGATATTCCTCTTCATTATATCCCACATTCTCAACCCCACCAATATTTTGCTTTCCAGAAACAACTACGTGCAACTTCTCAGTTTCTGGATCTTGAACATAAAAAACTTGTGCAACATTATCGGCGAGAATCCACAGGTCATCTTTGTAACCCACTTTATTCAAGTCTACCAGTGTCAGCCCGTAATTGTCCACTTTCAAACCATCAGGATGTTTGACCCATTGGCACTTAAATACAGGCATTACCATTCTTTCGCCATAATCGAGTTCCCATATTTCCTCTATGAACTCGAAGTATGTGGTCTTCTGCCCTTGTGAATCATAAGCCTCAATGCGAACACCACTATTTTGTACAACACTCTTACCGTCTTTTTCTTTAGTGTAAAATGTGTAACCATTGATGTCATATGCTTGCCATGATGTTACCAAAGCAGATTGGCCAGAAGCTAACTTCTTCATTGTTGCCTCTTCTATAGTGTTTCCGTATGACATATTTTTTCCATTAACCATTCAATGAAACATCTTCTGTGCTCATTCATGATCCAGTCCTCTGTGCGGTCTTGGTTTTTATCACGAAGCTCAATTTGGTGTTCCTCGATGTACGGCTCAGCTATTGCGAGCTGTTGTAGTACACCAAAATGTGCACGATGTACATTCTTGTAATCTTGAACAATAAAAGTTTTCTTACCCACTTTGCCTCTCCCACGTAGTCTACCCTCATGTACCGGTATAGGCACACCTATCGATTTTCCATCTTTGATGTAATCAGCGCAACCCTCAATCACTTCTTCAGTGGTGTATCCTTCCATAATTGAACCCTCTGGGTGAGCACGGTTTCGCACATAACCTTTTAATACTCCTAAATATCTTTCCAACGAAAACATATGATGTAAATATAGTGGCCCCAATGCTTTTATCTGATGAACAAGATGTATGATTAGGTGTACTTGCATATCAAAAAAGGATGGTGGGAAACACATCTCAAGCTTGCACATTGTCTCGACGATGTATGTTTTCAGATAGTCTAAATCTTCACGTGCTATCACCTTTTGCGATACTGCATTGAAGAAGTAACACAAACGTGTGATGACAACTTTTATATGCTCAGGTTTGATTACTCTTATTGCAATGGCAAGGAAAACTGTCATCATCATGTGACAGTCGTGAGAATTATAACCGAATAAAGACAAGTCTTTCATCGAGACTAGTTTGCGGATATTGGATGAGAAACTCGTGGGCACTTTGATCCCACGCAAGCATTCGCAAATTGCTTTTTTATCTTCTAGCTTCAAGTCGTAGCAGGCTGGGGGAAGGTAATGCTTCCCGTTCGCCTTTTCTACTGGATGAAGCTCTGGTCTCAAATCAAGATTTACTAGGTCCATACGTGAATTTAATCCGTCCTTTGTTTTCCTCGGCATGTCCAGCAAGGTCCCAATGATGCTGTCAAATACATTATTTGTAACGTGCATCAAATCAATACTATGGCAAAATCCCAGATTCTTCCAATACGGAAGATACTTGAAAAAAATTGATTGTTTCTTGAAAGTCATGTCAGTTGTATCATCCGAATATGTACTTTTATTTCTCTTAATTCCTTTACTATTTTTTCCCTTACCGAAAGCAATATGAATGTTCTTGACCAATTCAAACACAAGTTTTCCACTGTAAGGTTTCGGTGCAGTATCTTTTTTGATTTTGTTATCAAATTGTTCTTTCATCTTCCTATACTTGTGTGTATCTGTCAAAAACCGTCGATGTCTCATGTACACCGTCTTTCTTGATGAAGTGAGGTATAGAAATCCAGTTCTATCCACGCACCAAACGCAACCTTTCTTCCCTTTCATTTGTCCCGATAATGTAAACAGTCCGGGATAATCATGCACAGTAACGAATATCATTGCTCTTAGCGTGAAATACTCCCGCTTGTACTCATCCAATGTACGTACCCCTTCATTCCATAATTTCGCCATATCTTCCATTAAAGTTTCCAAGAACACATCAATTTCGATGTCAGGTTGTTTTGGACCTTGGATAAGAACAGATAATAAGATATATTTCCTTTTGTGACACAACCACGTCGGTAGGTCGTACATCGTTAAGACCACGGGCCATGTGCTGTGTATGCTCCTTTTTTCACCAAACGGATTCATTCCATCTGTACCCAAGGCAAACCTCACATTTGTTATTTCCTTCATAAATTCTGGATACTGAATATCAAAATTTTTCCACTGCGTTGCATCACCAGGGTGTCGTATATGTTTTTCATTCTTCTTGTGTTGCTCGGAATGCCAACGCATAAGTTTAGCCTCCCTAGGGTTTGAGAACAAACGCTTCAAGCGATCAATTACCGGAAGGTACCACATCACCAAGGCAGGAATTTTTCTCTTATTCTTCCCGTCTGCATCGCCAGAAGTATCATCATCGTCACCTTCAGGACCAATAATAAACTTCTTATTCTTCTGAGTCTTTTTCATGTTGGTAACATACTGGTGATTGTAGTCCTTCTTATATCTACTGACATCACAAATGGGGCATCTAGTTGCGAGCTCATGCTCTTTGCGATACAGAATACAATGGTTCACACAAGCGTGTATTTTTGTCACACCTAGTGCCATCGGGCAAAGAAGTTTCTTCGCTTTATAAGTGCTTCTGGGCAGTTTATTTGGATTTGGAAGAATTTCTGCCAGAAGATTCAAAAGATCAGAGAAACTACAATCGGACCATCCGTGTGTAGCTTTCAACTGTAGTAGTTCTAAGACTGCATGCAATGTAGTAAACTCTTTATCACAACCGTTTGATTCATCATATAAAAGCTCTGTCGCCGCATTCTGCAATGTCTCCATTTTACTTAAACCTTTGCTTGCTCCCATAGAAGTCAGTACATATGGTTCAATATGACGCAACATCTACTCACAATCGAACTCATCATCACCAGCTTGATTGTCACTACCATCATCGATATGAACATTATCATCATCTGAGCCTCTCTCATCATCTTTATCCACATCATGTGTATCTAACTTACCATGCTCTGTCTATATTGTGTAGTTATTTTTGAAACCTCTTTTCACCAAATGAGATTAGATTACTATAGTATCCGTCCAAGCAATCTTATTTTCACAGTCGATACATGGACATAATATGTCATCTATCTTTTGCAACTTCGCATGTCTCTTGGATGCTTCAATAAAATTTGTGACATTATGAATGTACATAGGATCGGGTCTTGGCATGTTATACATCCACGCTCGACGGTCCATGCTTCAATAATAGAATTTTTGCCAGATTTACAAAATTTGGCCACAAATATTCTGTAAAGGTCTTCTATAAAATGAATTTACAGAGACATAACAAGTATGATTAGGGCGACTAATGTAGGAGACGGGCGACGTCATGAGGTGAACGGAGTCAAAGGGGGAAACAGGCCCAGTAGCATGGGATAGGTCTGGGTGGGATCCAGTCCGTTATATCTTGACGTCGGATCCCGTCCAACGATGGTAACTAAATGGGTGAGTTATAAAACCATCTCCTTAGAAAGATAACCCTAATCACTCCTTCGAAATATATGCAAGTAGGAGGTACGCACACACAAGTAGCATATTGAAAAGGAAAACACATAAAACTACAATTACAAGTTCGGGTAAACTTCATGCATCTTATATATATTACAATAGCATCTGTTAATTAAACATCATATTCATGTCACATAATAGGTACAAAAATGAAACAATCCATATAGTCCATACATCAATATACCAGAACACAATTCATACAATGCTTACACATGCAAAAGGACAGAATCCATATACCAGAACACACAAAACTAACAGCTTATCAGCTAATGAAAATATACAAAGAAAAAGTAAGGAAACTACATTTACCTTGCATCTGTTAATTAAACAATAGCATCTTATATATATTACAATAGCATCTGTTAATTAAACATCATATTCATGTCACATAATAGGTACAAACTACAATAAGCTTATTACAATATAGTCCATACATCAATATATAAAAGACCAAACTAGCAGAACACACAAAAAGGAAACAATCCATATAGTCCATACATCAATATACCAGAACACAATCCATACAGTGCTTACACATGCAAAAGGACATAATCCATATACCAGAACACACAAAACTAACAGCTTATCAGCTAATGAAAATATACAAAGAAAAAGTAAGGAAACTACATTTACCTTGCAGAGGCGTCAGCACGGTGGGGAGGAGTCAGCACGATGGGCCGGCTGGGTGGAGAAGTGGCGGTGCGGGGTTGAGCGGCGGCGCGGCAGTATGGGCTGGGTGGCGGAGCGGTGGCGCGGCGCAGGGGAAAGTCAACAGCCTTGCGGCGTCGATATAAATTCTCCAGGGTTGCGTTTTGACTGCGGTGAGGGGTCCTTATATAGACGTCGGTTTTTCACAGGCGGTTTTTAACTTTATCTCAGGAGGGTTTTACTTACCAACCGCCTGAAAAGATATTTAATAAATAATATTTATTAAGAAGTAAATATCTTCACAAGCTGTTGGTACTTAATAACCGCTTGAGAAAATGTTTATCTCAGGCGGGTGTTACTTACCAACCGCCTGAGATAATGCCAACTGAACAAAATATTTTATACATGTATGAATTTTTTTAATTTTTTTAAAAGCATTCCAACAAGTCAAACTTCAAATTATCCACCATTCTAACTAAATGCTCATATACATATGAGCATTTAGAGCATATTCACTAGATTGAAATCCAGAAATTCTAACACACCAGTATTCATTAACACGAATGAACACATATATATGACAAAACACAAGAAATTTGAACAAGAACAGAATTGAAGCTAAACATGTACAAGAACTCCTAAAACTACAAAAGAAATATGTACAAGAACTCCTAGAACTACACTACGGCCCTGCCTCCTCCGCCCTCTCCACCAAATTCTCAAACCACACCAAGCGGTCCTCCGCCGACTCGTCGTCGTTGTCGTCGTCACCATGGTGGTGGTCGCCGTCGTCGTCGCTGTCGTCATCGTCGTCATCATCATCGTCGTCCTCCTCCTCCTCCTCCTCCTCCTCCTCCTCCTCCTCCTCCTCCTCCTCCTCCTCCTCCTCCTCCTCCTCCTCCTCCTCCTCCTCCAGCGACGATGCAGCAGGAGAGTGGGTCGGCTGCTCCGGCTGAGCCGATTGCTTCGGCTGTACCGGTGGCTCCGGCTGCACCAGCAGTGGAACGCGCTGGTCGTCATTCACCCTATCGGGGGAGCTGCAGCGTATCTGCTTGCAGGGTGGCTGCCTCGGCGGGCTAGGAGGCAGAAGGTTGGCCATGGCTGTGGTGGTTCGTCGGCGCCGGGCTAGGAGGTGGAACGATGGAAGAAGAAGAAAGGAGTGCAAAAGTTCTGTGCTAGTACATTACTGACGACGCGCCTTATATATGGTCTATGTAGAGCGGTTCATTTCTCGTGCATTGAACTCTTTGCAAACCTCGTGCGGCGCACAATTAAACCACTGTGGAAGACGATCTTCAGAGATCCTTCCGTCTCTCTTGTATCCATGTGAAACGTCGCACACGCGTCCCTGCACCACGACTTCTTAACTTCTCCGCAGACCTCGTGCAGCGCATCAGTTAACTAACATCTTCTCAGGCCGTTAATTAACATCTTGTAGTTTCAAAAATGTTTATCTCAAGCGGGTTACTTACCAACCGCCTGAGAAGATATTTATCTCAGGCGGGTATTACTTACCAACCGTCTCAGATAATGCCCGCTACTGTTCTTCAGTTTCCTTATCCCTTGCTTCTTTTTTATTTAGATTCCAATATAAATACTCAAACATGTTTAGATTCTGCAAATTGTGTCAAATTTGATATTCTTTCTTCTACATTTGTATAAAATTAACATCTACCACCTGAACAAAATATTTTGTTCATTGCGCATTGAACTCCTTGCAGACCTCGTGCGGCGCACAATTAAACCACTGTGGAAGACGATCTTCAGAGATCCTTCCATCTCTCTTGTATCCATGTGGAACGTCGCGCACGCGTCCCTGCACCACGACTTCTTAACTTCTCCGCAGACCTCGTGCGACGCATCAGTTAATTAACATATTCTCAGGCTATTAATTAACATCTTGTAGTTTCAAAAATGTTTATCTCAGACGGGTATTACTTACCAACCGTCCGCGATAATGTCCGATACTGTTCTTCAGTTTCCTTATCCCTTGCTGCTTTTTTATTTAGATTCCAATATAAATACTCAAACATGTTTAGATTCTGCAAATTGTGTCCAAATTCGATGATTCTTTCTTCTACATTTGTATAAAATTAACATCTACCACCTGAACAAAATATTTTTAAAACTTGTATAGCTGACATTGTAATGTTTTGGTAAATATCAAATTAATTTCTACTCACATATTATTCACATTTGTGTATCTCATAAAAAAAAGTTCCTTCAATCAAAATTGTTGGTATGAACATATTTGTATAATTTATACATGTATGAATTTTTTAATTTTTTTAAAAGCATTCCAACATGTCAAACTTCAAATTATCCACCATTCTTACTAAATGCTCATATACATATGAGGCATTCATCAAATTATGAACACACATTAATTCAAAAAAATTTAAAAAAATCTGAAAAAATTCATAGAGGTTGGTATGATGAGTAAAAATGTCCACTGAAAAAATCATTTTAAAAAGCATTATATTCATCAAGATAGAAAAATGAAAAATAGCATTTGTTGTATGTTTTTTATGTTCTAACCAATTTCAAAGGATTTATGAAGTGAAATTTAATGGTAACCTTTACTTATCAATAATATTACAAGAAAGTGGATTTTTGCCTTTTTAAAAGACCACATTTAATCAAGAATATTAATTAAGAAGAAGTAAATATCTTCACAGGCGGTTGGTACTTACCAACCATCTGAGAAGATGTTTATCTCAGGCGGGTATTACTTACCAACCGTCTGCGATAATGCCCGATACTATTCTTTAGTTTCCTTATCCCTTGCTTCTTTTTTATTTAGATTCCAATATAAATACTCAAACATGTTTAGATTCTGCAAATTGTGTCCAAATTCGATGATTCTTTATTCTACATTTGCATTAAATTAACATCTACCACCTGAACAAAATATTTTTAAAACTTTTATAGCTGACATTGTAATGTTTTGGTAAATATCAAATTAATTTCTACTCACATATTATTCACATATGAGTATCTCATAAAAAAATTTCCTTCAATCAAAATTGTTGGTAGGAATATATTTGTATAATTTATACATGTATGATTTTTTTAATTTTTTTAAAAGCATTCCAACATGTCAAACTTCAAATTATCCACCATTCTAACTAAATGCTCATATACATATGAGGCATTCATCAAATTATGAACACACATTGATTCAAAAAAATTAAAAAAAATCTGAAAAAATTCATAGAGGTTGGTATGATGAGTAAAAATGTCCACTGAAAGAATAAATGAAAAAGCATTATATTCATCAAGATAGAAAAATGAAAAATAGCATTTGTTGTATATTTTAAAAACTTGTATAGCTGACATTGTAATGTTTTGGTAAATATCAAATTAATTTCTACTCACAGATTATTCACATTTCTGTATCTCATAAAAAAAGTTCCTTCAATCAAAATTGTTTTTTATATTCTGACCAATTTCAAAATTAACGATGAACACACTACACATTCATTCATTCACACAGTTGAAGAACACACAAGATACTCATTCATTAACAATATTCAATCACACATTTCACAAAAGAACACACAAGATGCACAATATTTACACAAGAACACACAAGAACACACAAGATACACAAGTAATATTCAATCACATAGATGAACAAAGATATATTTCATTCATTAACAATATTTACAAAACAAAAGCAACTAAAAACAACAAAGAGAAAAACTAATTAAATCCTACTCCTACTCCTCTTCCTCCTCCTCCTCCTCCTCCTCCTCCTCCTCCTCTTCCTCCGGTGGCGTCTCTGGCACCGGTGCAACAGGAGACAGGGCCGGCTGCACTGGCTGCACCGGCGGTGCAACCCCGAGGTTGCTAGCCGTCGCCTCCACCAGCGTTCTATGGCCCTCGGGGCCAAGAACCTGGGCCATCGTCGCGAACAGAATGTCGAGACGATCAGCCACCCCAGTGAGGGTGTAGAGGTAGTGGCTGATGGTACCCATTCCAGGATACTTTGGAAGGGTACCCAGCCCCAAGGCACTCATGGCGCGAGACGTATTGTTGTACGCCTCTCGCGCCATGAGGAGACGCTGCTCGGTGTTTATCTTCTCGGGGGAGCTGCAACATAGTTTCTTGCAAGGTGGCTCCCTCGGAGGGCTTGGCGGCGGAAGGTCGGCCATAGTGTTGTTGGGTCATCGGAGCGGAGGAAGATGCAGAAAACAAGAGTATTCAAAGTGAGCGATGCGCTTGTGGAGAACTAACGGGTGATAGCGCGTCTTTAAGGCCGCGCGGAGTGGAAGATGAAGCAGTTGGTTTACTGCGCATTGAAAGGTCGCGCCTCGGGGAAAAGAAAGGTCGCGCACGGTTGTCGACCCATATTAATTAAGAACCTCACAGGCGGTTGGTGAGGGGTCTTTATGTAGGCGTTCATCAAATTATGAACACATATTAATTAAGAAGAAGTAAATATCTTCACAGGCGGTTGGTTCTTAATAACCGTCTGAGAAGATGTTTATCTCAGACAGGTGTTACCAACCAACCGCTTGAGATAATTGTATCTTCTCAGACGGTTGCTAAGTAAAACCCGCCTGAGGTAAAAATCTTCTTAGACGGTCGGTACTTAAAATCCGCCTGAGAAACTGGGAGTCTATATATACCCCTCGGCAGCGTTGTAAAAACCTAACTCGGGCGAAACACTTAGACGCCGTTAGGCTGCCAAAATTTCATTTGCCGCCAAGTGTTCGCCCTCGTCAGTTCCAGGTATGCCGCCAAGCTTTGCCGTCGCCGCCGAGCTTCGCCCTCGTCACTTCCAGGTACGCCGAGCAAAGCCATTGCCGTCGCCGCCGAGCTTCAAGGTAAACCCTAAACCCTTCGACCTTCCATCCTCCTTCGCCGTGCCGCCTCCCTCCCCGCCCTCATCGCCGCCTTGCGTATCCTTGGTTAGGGTTCGGGAATTGGAAATTTGTAGGCATCCTTGGTTAGGGTTCGGTGGAATTCGAAAAACTGTCAAGTTCGGTGGCATCTTTGGTTAGGGTTCGGTGGGTAGGCATCCTTGGGTTGTCGGTGTACTTCCATCAATTCTATGCAGCAGCAGTTCCAGCAACCCAATGTCCTCACCTGACCGGAATTCGAATACGTAATGAGCTGGAATATTCATGGTGACTCACACTCGATACACAAAATGAGTTAGGTTGAGGGGGTAACTGCAATGAGAACTCTATTGGAAGTAGGTGTGTCCATCTTCTAGCGGTGCTGGATGCCAAACATATGATGTGTCACTTAAATACATAGGATTGTGATGATAATGGCCATATTGGCACAATTGAACGAAATTAGTGGCTACGATTTGCATTTTTTAGTACAATGGTCAAATTGAAATACATGAACACGTACAATAAACATATACGTATCTTATCCTTTGGAGAATGATATATTACTATGTTGAATAATTCTTGCTGATAGTGTAGCTGTTATATGACTATGAGTTTGTTTAATGAATAGCTTATTCAATCATGATGATGTGAAGAATTACAGAAGGATTGCATGCATTAAAACAATTATGTATCCCATTATTGAACTCAGCTTAATATTAAGGCATTTCACAGGAAAAAAGTTTATGTACCGATTTATGATTTGTTAGCACCATTTGTATCAAACTAGATATATTGAGACTTCATTTTTGTTGGATGATCTGGGTATCTGGTGCACCCAGTAGAGGAGTCGAACTTGGACTTTGGACAAAGTTGCGGAAACACCAGTCTAGGGGTATATGATTGTTCTAGATAAAGCATATTTCGTCCTTAACGATATTAATAGAGTCCTACTCTGAATAGAGTTAGGAGTCAGATTCAGTTTAGGAACCAGTCCTAGTCCTAGTACGAATTGAGTTACAATCCATATAGGATTTGGAGTCACATGAAGGGAGATTTCAAAAATAAGCCCCCAACCCCTCGACCTGGTTAATCCCATCCTATCAGAAATATTCCACCAAAGGTTTCATATGCCCAGACTTGATCAAGTCACCTAAACCTCGTGAACCTCTAGAACTCACCAAGTTTATCACTATAGGAGGCGCCGACTTCCCTGTCATGTTTTCTAAACAGCCAGGACAATTGACCATCCCAGAAATCCTTGGTGCCATCATATGTGGGGTACGTAATGCCTTTCATGATGGCTGAACCTGCTGCCATGATGAGCCCATTTGGTGCGGTCGGGCACACCGAGATTAGATTTTGGCGAATGTTTCCGGATTCCTGATTCGTTTGAGAATGTGGGTCTTTTATCTTTTTTTACTGTGCAAATCCCACGGTTGTAGAGATGATCTCTGAAAAAGAGTGTCTCTTCTCGCCTGCAGCTACTCTGAATGAAGCTAGCCTATTTAGAATAAAAAGATAAAATTGCCATTGCTGGTGATCAACTTTAACATGCTTGTCACCCTCGCAATGTATAGGAACCTTTTGGTCAGTCGCCTTAAACCCTAGAATGCCTTATCAAATCCTAGAATGCTTCCATCTTTTTCTTCATGCAACACTTCATGTAGAGTTAATATGCCATTTATTAGATTTTTTGTCTTATTAGATCTAGCATGGAAAGCCTAAGAAGACTGGTCCTGGTAGTAACAACAATGAAGACAATATGGAGTTTACTGACTCCAGCAGTTCAGGCTCCTATCACAGTCCATCGAATCCTTTTCTGAATATAAAATTAAAAAGACTTCTGTGGATCTAGACCCGGAATATGATCCTGCCGACAAGGTATGGATCACAAATCTTAACTTCAGCAGTTCAAGTTAATGTTGGTTGTCAAGTATACAAAGTCTTAAAATTTTTTCTACCTAGATTAATCGCGAAGACAATGAGGTGACATCGGCTCCTAAAACCGCAGAAGGTTGTCCAATGGATGAATCCTCAGCTTCACTCAAGCGGAAACGAGGGCAACGAGGTCCCAATAAGGGTCCATTGGACCGCATCATGTACATAACAAGGGTCGGTCCAGGTGGGCTTCCCCAAGAACCAATGGATTCAGTTACCAAGTACCGTAATGCATGCGGTTTTCTTATTAGGGAGGTTGTGCCGATCACAACCGAGAATTGGAGGAAATTACCCGAGCAGACCAAGAATGAGTTGTGGGAAAAGATAAAGAAACAATTCAAGTTCCCGAAAGGCACAGAAGAAGCTGTAAAGAAAGCAACATTGGTCTCTTGCGGCAAGAAGTTTCGATGCTGGAAGAGTGAAATGAATGCTTATGTTAAGGCCGATAAGGTCCCTAGCCCGAGGAAGATGGGAAAAATCACACAAGCTCAGTGGCAAGAGTTTGTTCGTCAAAAGAGCACACCTGATGCTAAAGCTCTAAGTGCAACTAGGTCAGAGCATGCAAAAAAGAACAAATACCATCATCGCTTGGGGTCTGCCGGATATGCCCCCGAAGTCCAAAAATGGAATAAGATATTAGACGAAATTACCAGTAGGGGCAATCCTCACCCATTAGAAGGGTGAGATGAGCGAACCCAACACTGGGTCTTTGCTCAGTCAGGTTTGACCAGTGAGGGCAAACTTGAAAAGCCCAACTCTCTGAATGAAATAGAAGATAAAATGAAAGAAGTAATTGAAAAGCAACAGAAGGGTCTCTTCAAGTCGAAGAGGGAGAATGACCAACTTAACGCTATCTTAGGAAACCCTGAACACAGCGGACGGGTTCGAGCGGTCTCTTCTCAAATGTCTTGGCTAGATGGTTTCCCTAAAGATGAAGACACATATAGAAGACGTGAGAAGTTTAAGAAAACACTTGATGAAATGATTGCTGAAAAGGTCAAAGAAAATATGCAAGAAATAATGGAACAACTTAGACAATCAGGACAATTAGTGGCACCGGGTACAATGATGGTTCCGGTGCAAAAGGAGCAATTAGTATCTCCAACTGCCTACCCTAGCAGCGTTGGTTCCGTGCTAGGCTCAGGGTCAACCCATAAGTTCCCTGTCGATGATATTGCTAAAGACAAATCTTGTCGTCTTCTTGTCCTGATAGGCAGAGCAGGGAACAAAACCAAACAGGTTGCCACTGCTATGGCAAAGCCTGATCGTGACTTTAACAGGAATCCACATCCGTTGTATTATTCTATGGTGCAAGTTCTTCAGATCATTGATAATGATTATGAAGATTATGAAATAGACCACGTCACACCTGAGGGGATCGTGACTCTGGGGCAGGCTATCAACCAATTAATCCTTTGGCACCGACGCAATATTGTGTTGGACGATGAGCCAATTTCTAGCCCCGTCGCATCTCCAAATACTGCAACCCCATCTTCTAAGGCGAAAGTGCATGAAGATCCACTCCCAGTACGGGAAGATCCACTCCCCCTATGTCTCAGCAAGGATGATATCCAAGAGCAACAAGTTGGACAACAGCTTCAAGCCGTACCAGAGCAAGCTGTTGCTAGTAAAGAGCAACCAGTTGAGCAACAACTTGAAGTAGTACTAGAGCCAACTGCTAGGAGTAAAGAGCAATCAGTTGAACAACAGGTTCAACAACAAGCCAGTGTCCAACTTCCAACGACTACTCCTCGATCATCAGTGCCTATGAAAGTTACCCCATACGAAAATAAGAAACCTTCATCAGAAGTGTCAAAATATTTTGAAACTATGAAGAAAATATTATGAAATCGAGTGCATCTCATTCTTCTCATGAGCCATCATTAGGATATATCGAGGAGTGGGAAGAAGACAGTGTCATGTATAATCGGCGGACGGCTTTAGTTAAACCAGGAGTTCCAATATACAAGCTTGAGGATGTTCCTCCTGAATTTAAGAATGGGAAGCCGTTCATGACATCCGTACAACTTAGCAAACAACCCGTCCAGCTCAGAAGAATGCATGAGTGGTACATCACTGCCAGCACAAAATATGGTCTTAATTGCGTCACATTTTGTATTCCAAAAGAAGCATTCTGGAGCACTGGAGTAGATAGACGAGTCATTTTATTTGAAGAGATGCATGCCCTTTTCCATCGGGGCATGCTCGAAATCAGCCTGCTGCTCGTCTGGTGCTTGTAAGTGCTCTAATATTTTGTATTTGCTTTTCTTACTACACGCATACGCATTTCATGAGATTATAACAATTCTGGACTTCTTCAATAGGATGCAATACATGGATAATGAAAAGTTGGAGCACAAGACAGGTATCCTTGACCCTACTAGGATTGCAAAGTCGCTATTCAACGTCCAGGCGAATCGAGAATCAGGACAGTACAAACACATGAACAAAAGAAATTTTGAAAAAGCAATTGCAAAACTTAAGAAGGATAGAAAGACAGAAGTTGCAGCTTACATAGGACATGCCATGTTTAACTTTGTCAGAGACGGCAAGTACTTCGTAAGGGCTCCGTACCACTTCGAGTAAGTTCGACACATGACATTGAAATAGCAATTATTGGTAATTGTTAACACATGTGTTTGTATGTTTGCAGTAATCACTACATAATGATCTTCATCAAGCCAACGCAGGGAATGGCAACAGTCTTGGACTCGGCCGATTTCTCACCAGATCGTTACAAAGATTTCCTTTCCATTTTGAAACTGTACGTTTATTCAATAATTTTAATTTACTCACATTTAGAATGTGTTGACAAGTTTTATATGACATTTCTTGTATTACAACGCTTGGTGGTTTTACGCAGAACAGCTTGGCGGTCAGAGACCTCCTAATACGAATGCATTGAACATTAAAACATATTATGCTTGTCCGAAGCAGCCTGCTGGGAGTGTCTTATGCGGGTATTATGTATGCGAGCATCTTCGGACTGCCAACGTATATAGAGTGAATCGTGAGGATGTAAGTTGTCCTTAATGTCGATACCTTATTTCCTTACTTTTGTGTTTCATTTTCATTGTAACTAGCATAGTTTAATGCTTATATTCTCTGCTCTTTAATATTAACAGAAACATTATTTCCATATTTTGATTCCAACTTCAAAATTCAATTGCTCATAGTACAACTGCTCCAAAAATACCAAATAAATTCCTGTATACTCTCACTTTGATCTATACTTTGAGATTGTTCAAACCAATACATTCTAAACCTTGTTATGTGTTATATTGCAGCACACGAAGAATCTGAACGAAGAATGGCCGGTTTGTAGAAGTATTCCTAGTGGAGGAGCCGACAGGATTGCTGCTGAACTCTATCAGTTCATTCGTCATGAAATTTTGCACAAAAAAGGGAAGTTCTTTGATAAGAATTGTGCAGCAGCTGATGTGCCAGAACTTTGTGACTATGCCAATAGAAACAGTTTTAAGTTAAAACTTGTAATCTTTGAGATGAATTGTATCTGTAACTTGTACATATGTATATTGTTTTAGTGAAATTGACTTCTGTGATGATAATATTGTTGACTTTTATTCTGTGATGATATTGTTGTTTTTTGTTCTGTGATTATATTGAATTGACCTGGAAATTAGAAATAACAGCAGTAGTACTGCATAGGTTATACCTTATCACAGGTGGTTATTAACAAACGACTAGACATGACTGTGAAAAACAATTATCACAGGCCGCTAGATACAAGTAAAGAACCATCTGTGATAACCTAATTTTCACAGGCGGTGACTGTTATGGTAGAAACCGTCTACTTTAAAAGGTCTTCACAGACGGCTGATGTAGGTAAACGTCCGCCTGTGATAACACCATTATCATAGACGGTTAGTTATGCTTCAATACCCGCCTGTGAAGACAAATTATCATAGGCGGTTAGTTATGCTTCAATATCCGTCTGTGATAAGACATTTATCACAGGCGGTTATATATGCTGCACGAACCGCCTGTGATAAAATATCTTCACAGACGGCTAGCCTATGTAAAGAACCGCCTATGATAATGTGTCTTCACGGGCGGCTAGCCTAAGTAAAGTACCGCCTATGATAATGTGTCTTCACAGGCGGTATCACTTCTCCACCTGTGAAATTGCGGATTATCACAGGCTCTTCATTTCAGGCGGTTTTAAAAGCCGTCTGTGATAATAGGTTTGGAGCCGCCTGTGATGAGGCTTATTGTAGTAGTGCCGGCCCCTGGTGGCCTGGAACCAAGTTACAAAACCAAAGGAAAATGGAGGCCTGGGTCTGAAAAAACCTCACTGCAATGAATGGAACCTTGCTCATGAAATTCCTCTAGAAAATCTATAACAAAGCAGACATCCCCTGGGTTCACCTCATCCATCAGCGCTATTGCAGAAATGGTAAACCCCCCCATAGCACAAAAGGAAAAGGATCCTTCTGGTGGAGGGATGTTGTGAGCCTATCTGATTCTTTTCTCAGGAACTTTGAAGTCAAAACTGCCGCAGGGGACGCAATTCGACTATGGCAGGATCAGTGGGAAGGCCACCTCCTCAGAAGGGACATGCCCCATTTATACTCCTTCGCAAAAAGAACCAACATCTCAATGGCCCAATACCTCAGCAGCTCAGACCATCACAATCACTTTTTTTAACCATTGTCGGAGGAAGCACTGTTGGAACTGGCCAATCTGGAGGCCATGATGGAGGAAATTTCACACAGGGAAGCTGCACAGAATGAGTGGACTCCAATCGGGGGAACAAGAACTTTCAGCTCCAAGCTTATTTACAACAACTATTACAAACACATCAACCCACCAACACCCTTTAGCCGGATTTGGGCCTCAAAGGTGCTAAAGAAAATAAAGATCTTCATATGGCTGATGTTTCGGGACCGGCTCAACTCACGCAACCTCCTGAAGAGAAAAAACATCACGATTGATGGGAACGACTACACCTGCGTGCTCTGTGCTGACAATGTGGAGGAACTCACATACCATCTCTTCTTTAGCTGCTCCTTCAGCATGGCATGCTGGAATGTCCTTGGGATTCACTGAGACCACGACATCCCCTCCTTTCATACCCTGCAAAAAGCCAAGCCCAGCTGGGGTCGTCGCGCCTTCATGGAAACCTTCTCCATAGCGGCCTGGGAGATCTGGATTGCTCGTAACAATGTCATTTTCAGAAACTCTACTCCCTCTGTAAACGTCTGGAAACGATCCTTCATTGCTTCTACAAGGCTTCAGGCCTGCCATTTCAAGCCGGAGGATAGGGCCAATGTGCTCTTGTGGCTTTAGAGTTTGTAAAGGACGTTCCTCCCTCTGGAACACCTAGTCAAGCTCCGCGGAGCTATTGTAACTCCGTGTTACCTCATCTCTTTTAATATATGTTTTATGGCTTCCAGGGTTCTCCCTTGCAGTTTTTCACCGGTCAAAAAAATGGTAGAATACCACTAGGCATAAAATCAAGTCTACTAGGGTTGTCCTTATTGGTGCTTCACTTAATCTTCTCTTCAATCTTGTAGAAGTGATTGATGTCTTCTTTGATCGCTCTAATGGAGTTGAAGTTACACTCCCTCTGTTATGAGTCGAACTTGTGCTTGGAGTTGGATTCTCTTGAAGATGTAATTCCACTTGATCACTTATGTTCCTTGAGCGCACTCCTTCCCCTTAAAGTTTCGAACTAGGGTTTCGAGAAACTTACTTCAAATAATCCTCACAGGAAAGTTATGTGCAACTCATCCCTATATCAACCTCACAAAAGCGAGTTCCAAAATAATGAACTTCATGGATGGGAGTTCATTTCAGCCACCGTTGGTCACGACGAGACGTCATGCGCACACACTATTCATCATTAAGACATAACCATGGCCAAAAAAAGAATGAGGTTCAATTGGTTAAAAAACTAAATTCCACTAGAAAAAAGTTGAACCACAACACCTAGAATGTTACAAAACTTCTCTAGTTTAAATCGAGAACCAAATTCATAACAAAACCAAAATGTTTCAAACCGATCAAATTTCTGTTGAAAAATGACCAGTCTGGACTCAAACTCAATTTTGATCGAGTAAATGGCCAAATCAGATCAAGGTTAATGACAAAGTTGAAGTACACTTCAATATCTTTTCAAAATGTTTTGGTTTGCCACCAGATCGGTTCTGGATGATGAGATATAGCTTTCCAAACCTGACAGTTTTCTGAGAAATTTTGGCAGCACCTCCTTTGTTTATGGCTGATTTGTGCACAGATTTTCATATAGAAACATTCAAGATTTGACAGACATTTAAATTAGAACATTTTCACATATCTCATTATGACTCCAGAAATATATGACATGCCTTCATTCGATTTTTCTACAGCGAGTTAGGGGCAAATTGGTAAAGGGTACAAAATCTGTTCCAGTTTCTATCCAGATTTGACAGAGTTTGGAAATTTGAAATTTTCCATATGTTAATGAGAGACTCTGTTCTGGGAGTGAAATGAAAACTTTTAGAGGACTTCTTAAAATTTCCAGCCATATAAAATAGACCTAGATTGGATAATTTTACAAGGAATGATGGCCTTTCAAAGTCAGATCAAATTTCTGGCATAATACAGAAACTCTGGTTTTGAAATACATGAGTTGAAATTAACTCTCATTTTTAAAACTTAGTTCAAAATCAGAGTTCGATAACTAATAATTGAATCTTTACATCATCTTTGGTCCATTTTACTTATTTTACGAGCAACACCTCTGGCACGAATATCGTTGTCGACGTGTCCGATATAACTGGATGCAATGACGGTACTACGTCCTCACCAAAGAAAATCCTAAGCCGGTATTCCGGCATATGTCTCAATGGTGGCACTAACAACGTTCACTCACAAACGTTTTCTACTTGAGCTACGGATAACCAGTTAGTGTACCTGCAGAAGACACTCAATTTATAGAAAACTCATTATGGTAGCGTACGGCACTGCGCGCATGGGCGGTCATTTCAGGCAGTCACAATAATATATTTCCAAATCTAATGCCCTGCATGTTTTTATACAGGTTGTCCCCAAGGAGAACACGTGTTGAGAAACATTGTCATGTTTCAACACCACACGATGGGCACTACGTAAGAAACCAAAATAGGAGACAAATATGAGCGACACACTCAAAGGAGGGCGTCTCTGATATGATTACGCGAGACAGACCTGCTTCAGCGAGGATCTGACATGGCTTGGTTGAACGTACAAGGAGATGAGTTACAATACATCCCATCTCAGTTAAGTAGGTTTTCTCGACATGCCCTCCTCTATGAGGAGACGCGCTTCTGACAAAGCTCATCTCCTTTTTGCAAAAGAAATGAGACGGACTTTACAGAAAGCATGTGTCCATTGTTTTCGGTTACAGACAGACATGAACAGTTACAGACAGACATGAACACGTCGATGAATGATGAAACTCATTCATTCACAGTTGAACACACAAGATATTGATCACACAGATGAACATATATAACACATGCATTCATTAACAATATATTATAGAACACAAGAAAAAAGTACAAGACACAAGAAAAGAAAAAAATATCAACTAAAAGCAACAACAAAAACCTAAATCCTACTCGTCTTCCCCCTCCTCCTCCTCCTCCTCCGGTGGCCATTTGATGTCGGTGCAACTGGTGCCCTAGCCAGCTACTTCGGCTGCTCCAGCTAGTCCAGATCCGGTGGTGCAACCTCGCGACCGAGGTTTCTTGCCATCGCCACCACCAGGATATTGCGACCCTTGGCGCCGGGCACCTCGGCCATCATCTCGATCAGCCTATGGAACCCGTCGAACAACATCTTGAGCAGCTCATTGTTGAGCCTCTCGGGGGAGCGACATCACTATTTCTTGCATGGTGGCTCCCTCGGCGGGCTTGGCGGCGGAATGTTGGCCATGTTCGATTGTCTGCGTGAAGAAGACGTACGAAGAGAAGAGGAGAGACTGATAGCGCCGTATATAAGGTCTCTGCGGAGGCACAAAATGGAGATGCGCTTATCACCAAAGTGTGTCGCCTATGATCGATGTCTCCCTCTCCTTTGCTAAAAGGGAGACGCGCTCTTACGGAAAGCATGTCTCCAATTTCCCATGTCTCCTTTCGCTTCGTGATTTTCTCCATTTTGCTTTGATTCTCTATTGATTGAATGTGGTCTAGAGGGGGGGGGGTGAATAGGCCTTCTTGAACTTTTGTCGGAACCTGCAACACTTAGCAACTTGATCAAATACCGATAAATCCGACTAGTCAGGTAGTGTGCGACTAGTCCGATGCGTGCAGACTAGATCGATCAAGTTTGATCGATGATCTCGATCCAAGTACTCTACGCAGCGGAAATTAAGATGTAACTAGAGTATGTTGCTTCAATTAAACTGAAGATAGCACAAGGTAACCTTAGTTTCAAGTTGTGACGTAATTTGACTAAGATCAATGAAACCCTAGATGCAATGAACAATAAGCACAAAGTGAAGACACAAGATTTTTATCCCGTGGTTCGGTTCCAATGAAGGCAACCTACATCCACGTTGAGGAGCCCACGAAAGGACCGGGTCTTCACCGACCCTACCCTCGTCGAATCGCCACGGAGGCCGATTCTCTTCCACTAATCACAAAGGGCAAATCACCAAGTTCAAGGGGCCTTCTCACAAGTTGAGGGTCCCCAAGATTTATAACTGAATACACCACCAACACACTCAAATTATATGCAATAAAGAACAAGAGTGTGCGAGAGAATCAAACCCAAGAGCTAAAAATGTGAAGAATCGTGTCTCTCATCTGATCTAAAGTTAATCCTCAAGGATTTGATCTTTCTTGTGTTGGATTTTTTGGAGAGATGTGTTTCCTAGGCTCTTGGAGGATGTGAAGGCGCAGGGGGTCTAGAGTGATTGATTAGGGGTCGTGCACCTCTATTTATACTAGGGTTTCCAAAGGTTATCATTAGGGTTTTCAAAGTCTGGACTAGTCCGTGGTGGACTCCGGACTAGTCCGGTGTGCGGCGTGTGGGAAGCCTAAGTGCCTCGAATTATCAGACTTGTTCGGCCAGGGGCAGGCTAGTCCGATTTTGTCTCTGGAGAGGTTCAGACTAGTCCAACACATATCGGACTAGTCCGGCTGTGGTGAAACCCTTAGTGAATTGAGGATAGGTCTGCACTTGGAGGACTTGTCTGATTATAGTCAGAAGGTTTTTTGGACTAATACGTGCAGATATCGGACTTGTCCGATTTAGGTCAGAAGGGTATCGGACTAGTCCGTGGTGATATCGGACTTGTCTGACTTTGTGCAAACTGTGAAGTGCTGAGGACTAGTCCGCACTGGGGAGGACTAGTCCGATCTTAGTCAGAAAGATATTGGACTAGTCCATGGTGATATCGGACTTGTCCAACTTTGTGGAAACTGGACTGTGCAGACAAGTCCGCTTTGGGAGGACTTGTCCGATTCTGGACAAAGAGAAATCAGACTAGTCCAGTGTAAATCGGACTAGTTCGGTGTAAATGGGACTAGTCCGGACCTGTATAAATTTGTGAAGTGAGAGTGATTAAGATTTGCTTGAGCTCTTGGGGTGTGTTTCTCCAACACATTCCATACACAAAAGAGTATTATAATCATTTCTTGAGCTCCTTTCAATTTGATTTCTCACTCTTCCTTCTTTTTGCGCTTTCGTCAAAATTTCATTAAAACCAGCGCTCATCTCAACAATTTAGTCAGGATCTCATTTGCTTGTCATAAATTCACCAAAACCCGCAAGGGATGCCTAGATGCACTTTCATTGATATCACAAATCACTTAACTTAGAGCACATACACTTGATAACTAAATCATTCACTTGTCCAGAAAATAATCAAAATCCTTCATGTTTGCAATTGCTTTCACACAGTTCACTATCCACACAATGAACACACCACACATTCATTTATTTACGCAGTTGAACACATAAGAAAATATTCATTCCCAACAGTGGAACACACAGTTAAACATAGATAAATTTCATTCACTAACATAATATATTATAAAACACAAGAAAAGAAAAACGTCAACTAAAAACAAAAAAGAAAAACTAAATCCTCCTCCTCCTCCTCCTCCTCCTCCTCCTCCTCCTCCAGCGGTGACTTTGGCGCCGGTGCAGCAGGAGTCTGGGCCGGCTGCGCTGATTGCTCTCCGTCGCTGCCACCAGGTTTACAGCCATCGGTGCAGAGCACCTGGGCCATCATCTCGAATAAAATGTTGAGACGATCGGCCACCCCCGTGAGGGCGTAGAGGTAGTGGCCGAGGGTACCCATTCCAGTAAACTGTGGAAGGGTACCCAGACCCAAGGAAGACATGGCACGAGATGTATTGTTGTAATCCTCTTGCACCATAAGGAGGCGCTGCTCGGTGTTGAACCTCTCGGGGGAGGTGCAGCACAATTTCTTGCATGGTGGCTCCCTCGGCAGGCTTGGAGTTGGAACGTGGGCCATGGTTGTGGTGGGTCGTCGGCGCAGAGATGATGAAGAAGACAAAATGGATGAGCAACGCGCTTGTGGTGAACTGACGGGTGATGGCATGTCTTATAGGTCTGTGCGAAGTCACCGATGGAGCGGTTGGTTTCCCATGCATTGATGGAATGATGGGATGCATCGATACCGCCTCAGGGAAATGAAAGGTCGAGCACGCCGGTTGCACGCTTCTCTGCACCACCGCTGACGAAATTAAGTTCTCCATAGTCCCTGTGCCGCGCTCTCTCTTTCAACAATGGAAGATGCACTTTCATATAGCACGCGTCTCGCTTTAGTCGCTCGCGCGTCTTGCATTAGTATCGCTCATCTTGCATTTATCTCGCTCATCTCTTCGCCTCCGGTGCTGCTTTACTAAGACCAACGCTCGCTTACTAATCGACCAACTCCAGTGCGATTGCAGCCTTTGTTCGCCATCACCTTTGTCATCGTCACTATTCATGGCTGGGTTAGATATCTGCTTGGCGTGTAGCCGACTGAAGGAGGAGCGCTTGGCGTGGCGCAAGAACCATCCCCATGTATGTACATATGGCACACCTGGCGCATGGTTGTATATATGTAGCTCTGCAATGGACTGATGAACTTAACTGTAGTTTTGTTTTTTCCAACTTTTTTGTTTTTGGTATTTTCAATTTCTCTGCGAAGGGTTTCTCTGCGAAGCCTGAATCGGGAGATTTATTGAAGTCGCAGTGCATCATCCCCGGTAAAGAAGATGTAAGTCATGAAGAACAAGCTCAATCATATGAGTATAACCATTGTCGAAGAGTCCGAACAACATTTCCCCCGGTACTACTAGATTGTAGCCCGTGGAGGTTCTTGTATCAGTTTGGGCGCGCAGAGTTCTTAGAAAAGGTGATGACACGTGTGTTTATGTGGTTCGGGCTGCTCGAGCATAATATCGTACTCCACGGAGAGTGTGTTGTTGTATTAGGGATTTGCTCGTGCTTGTGTGCGTATGAGCTTGCTTGTCTAATATCGTGCAACACATCCCTTTTATAGTCCAGGGATGGCTGTTACATGAGATGCCTGGCCCGACATGTGGCCCCGGTGGTTATTATTGCCTAATACACAATTAAGTGTTTAATCACCCTAAAAGCGTGATAACGTGCCTTAATGGTGTCGTTACCTGTATTAAATGTCTTTTGATCGTGTGCTATTAATATTGTATTAATAGCACATAATCAGGCCTTGTAACTGTAGTCATCACTGTCTCTTGAATGTTCGTGCTGTTGGAGATCCGTTAATGTTCCCGCTGGTGTGGTAGGTCCAGAGGTTCGACACGTGGCAGATCCAGAGCTTCCCCTTGAGGGGAGGTAGGTCCGGAGCCTCTACACCCATGGTGGCATAGGAGCTTCCCTCTACTGGGGGTTAGGTTTGGGGTCACTGTACACGTGTCAAGCTCGGAGCTCTCCTATGTAGGGAGTTTAGCTCTGGTCTTATATTACACGTGGCAGTGCCGGAGCAACCCTTATGAAGGAGGTGGGTCAAGTGTCGTGTGACACGTGGGGCCTACGGAGGTCTTCAACATTGACAGGTGGAACTCTTTTGCACTTCTTGCGGTATCATGGGGTACCCGACATGCAGAGTACCGACAGTGGCCCCCGGGCCCACCTCTGGGAGAAACCCTTTGGGTTGAGTTATTCTACCGGAGGTGGGGCCATCCTTGATTCCCACACTGCGACTTCAAAGGTTTTCTGATGTACCGTTGGGGTGATGGTCCAGGGTTGATCCCTCACCGTGTGGCTTGTTTTGAATGCGGTAGATGAGATCTTTGAGTGCGGATCTCATGCATTTGAAGGTCGCCGGTTCCCAATACGAAAACTGTATCGGTTCCAAGCGCCTTGTTAGGTAGCCGCCCTCTGGCTTCCCGCCAATCATGACAACTGTTCACCTAGGGTAATAACCTCAACTCCTCCATCGAAGTGGCCCCTGGCCCATTCGGCATAGACGGGGTAGATTTTTTGTAATGTGGACTTGCTCTCGTTGCAGTTTCCATCCAAGCGTCGTGAAGGCTTACTTAAGAAGGAAAGTCCACACGGTTTGAGGAATCTTTATGCTTTCGATCAAACATGCGCTCAGAGCCTTCCAACCTTTGCCTAGCTTTCTCCTCTTTCGCTCCACTTTGCCGCGATGGAGTTAGGTCTTCCCAAAAGCCGCATCCAGAGCAAGTATAATCTAATGAAGGTCTGGACCTTCATGGGATGGTCCAACGACTCCTTCAACCACTTGGTTCGTACCGGCAAGCTCCCCTTCAAGAAGGAGCGCCGTGGCGAGATGGTGTACTTCTCAGCGTAATCCATGGTGGGACTGATCCCACCCTTTTCAAGTTTCATCCTGATGCTGCTGGACTTCTACGGTCTTCACTGCATCATCTCGGCCCCCACCCCCTCTTGCTGGTGGCGACTTTCGTCCACATCTGCAAGAAGTGGGTGGGCGTGCCCCCCTGCGTCGAGCTGTTCCGGACCTTTTTCACGGCACATACCACCGGCAAGGGGACAAAGTTGCTTGGCTTCTATTAATTCATGAAGTGCAAGAACCGCCCTTTCATGTACCTGAAGTCGTTCCCCTCTAGCAAATGGGATGATTGGAAGAACAATTGGATCGTCATTGCAGTGGAGGAGCACGATAGGTTGGAGCTACCCCAAGGACTCCCCAACATTGACACCGATGCCAGGAACGTATTTTCGAAGCTATCTGATGCATTCAAGCCTGTACCGGCCAGAATCCAAGAATGTGTGGAAGGTGGAGTGACCCCCCAGATGGTCTTTGGAAATTTCTTGGTGAACAAGTGAGCTCTGCTGAGGAGAAGGGAGAAGCTCGCCTGGGCTTTCAATAGTGTGATGGATGATGATTAGATTGAAACCGGTTTGAAATCCAACTTGGATGATGAAGCTTTGAGGCTCCATCTCAAGAAATTTCAGCACGGGTCCATCGCCGATGACGCCTTGGCTCTACTGGCTGCTTTCCTGCCTCTGAAGATGACTTCAAAGTTTAGCAGGGAGCTCCGAAAGAAGATGTCGGCGCTGGATGACCTTGGTATAGTGGAGAAGCTTAGGACCTCGAGGATTGTAATTCTCGGAGCTACTAAGTGGGTGGTTACCCCTACTTCGAGCCAGAGGGTTGATGGCCCCAATCTTCCAGTCGGAAAAGGAAGCTTAGGCACGAAGATGGAAGCATGGTCCGGTCTGCTCCGTCTACAACTGCCCCTTCTCCCCGACGAGGAAGGTCTTCGGCAGTGACACCTCCTCCGGTACACCCATCCTCAAGGAGTGCTAGTTCCGAACAGTTGACTCTAATCCCAATACCAGCTATGGGCTCTAGGTCCGTAAGTCCTTCTCAGCCAAGGAAGGCCTCGGCTGGGGCAACACCGACAACAGCTGCAGGCTCCGGGCGTCATTTCGAAGCTCCCACTATGCCAACCATGACAGGATCCAACTCTGAGCATTCGACGAAGAGGTTCCGCGCCGATTGGAGTGGTAGCTTTCTAAGGTAAGCTTTACTTTTTCACCTTGATTTGCCGTTCTTATTTTTGTCATGTTTTGAATCTTCCAATCTTTTGATTGCAGGGCATCAAAGACGGGGTCTAAAACTCTGGCCTCTATTGCAGCGGTCGAAACAGTGCAGGCGGAAGCTCTAGCTCCTACCGATGCGCCTCCTCAATTGGTCGCTAAGGTCACGGCAGCTCCGGCGCCAGCTGTCGTGAATCTGGATCCAGAGTCGACGCCAGAGACTCCTGTGGTAGCGCTGGGCCATGGGGAAGACATACATGAAGACACTCCGGTCACTGTGCCAGAAGTTTTTTTGAGCTGACAGGTGAGTCAGTGGTGCCAGAAGATCTGGCCCTTGATTCAGAGGTCGTTGATGACTCAACAACCGATTCTTTGGGACTTGAAGTTCCGGCCCTCGAGGCGGAAGTTGTTGAAGCTCCAGCTGCCGAGTCGGAGACGGTTGATGTACCGGCACCGGAGATGGTGGTGGAAGTGGCTTCGGGTGAAGCTCCAATGACCGGCGCAAAAGTAACTGCTTCGGAGGTGCCCATGCCCAACGCAGAACACCATGAAGTGGCGGCGGCAGGCTCTCCACCCGTGGAGCCAACAATTGAAGTTCCTGCGGTGGGACCTTCGGCATCAGCCCCAGGGTTAGAAGTCCCCCCAGTAGAATCTTCCTCAACAGCGCCCGAGGAGCTCCGGACGGGCGACTCCAACGTCACAGAAGCTCAAGGAACCATGCTTGTAGCGTGGGACCCTATTTTTGTTCTTGATGACCCCCTGGAGCCTTGAAGATGACCCCAGTAGGTCCGAAGCCTATTCGCTTAGTGTTGTCTATGGACAACACTGTCTCGAGCCTCCAACAGGTTCAACTCACCTTCGACCACGACAGTAAGGTCCTTGAAGAAGAGCGCCACACTTGGAGGTGTTGGGGCAATAGGCTTTACTTTGAGACTAAGCTGACAAAAACGAGGTTTGCAAAACAAATGGAGTGCGTGAAGAAAGAAAAGGCCCGACTCGAATATTGGGGCAAGTTGCTGGAGGAGAAGGAAGCCACCATTAGGGCCCTCGATGCTAATTCTCGGGAGATTATCAAGCATGCCAAGAAAAGGAGTGATGCTGCTGACGAGTGTCACGACAACCTCAATGAATTAAATGAGGTTCTCCTAAAGCGTCGAGCAGACCTTGATGCAATGGAAGAGAAGCTCCTAGAACAACAGGAGGATGTTTTGAAAAGAGAGGAGGAGCTCGGTCAGAAGATGATGCTGGCTGAGCAAAATTTGGCAGATCGCATTAAGAAGTTTGATCTATGGAGTAAGGAAGAAAAGTACTGGAAACTAGGGCATGAGCTCTCGAAAAGAGAAGCTGATGTTGCCACCAGAGAAGGGAAAGTAAGATGCAGGGAGAAGGACCTGGCTGAATGGTGGAACCGCATCCACCTCTGGGAGACAGAGCTAGCCGACCGCAAAAAGCAAGTAGCTGACTGTATGCAGCAACATGCCAAAGTAGTTGAGTGCCTCGCTCGGGAAGGTTCATAGCTAGTGGCCGCCAGGAGGTCGCTGGAGGAGCTGCGGAGCTCGAGGGCAACTGAATCCTTGCTGTTATGGGATTTTCAGGGGCATGCGGACACAACTCTGGTGCCTCGTGGCTTTATCAAGTACGTCCGGAGAACCCAGCATCGGAGCTAGACCAGACGCTGGTGGCACTTGGCTCTGCTGGTAGCAAACCCGACGCAATAGGTGATGTCATCACCGACCAGCTGAAGACAAAGGGAAAATCTCCAGCCAAGAATGTTGTCGAGTATGTCTTGACGTGTTACAAAAGCCGAGACCCCCAATTTTCTCTTGATCCGGTCTTCGAAGGACTCATTGCCGAATAGGAGGATGCTGCTAGGGCTGGCGTCCAGGAAGCTGCTGAAAAGGTTGAATCATTTTTCCATAGGACTTAGATCCTCCAGTAGTTAGGATATTTTCCTTTTGCCTGTTGCTATAATCTTGATTTTTTAATCCAGCACTTTGAATGAATGAAATCCACTATTTATGCAATGAATTCAATTTCATCCTTGTCTTCAATTCACTATCCTTTATCTTGTTTGCCCCTTGGTAGATGCACACAATTTGATTGCGAACATGTACCAAAAGGATTTGACAATGTGTTGATGACTTGGATGCTTCGAACTCGTAGCTTTTAGGTCCGAAGTTTATTTCCGACTTCTGTAGAAAGCTTTTGTTGCATCGGCGTCGGGCCCCCTGGGGTTGTCGGAGCTTGTTAGGTCCGACGACACCCACTGTCAATGCGTAGAACGTCGACAGCAGGCCCCCAGGGGTTGTCGGAACTTGTTAGGTCCGATGACACCCACTGTCAACTCATAGGACGACGACGGCAGGCCCTTGGGGCAGTCAGAGGTTGGTAGCTCCAACGGCACCCACTGTCAATGTGTAGAATGTCAACGGCGGGCCCCTTAAGGGAGTCAGTGGTTGGTAGCTCCTACCGCACCCACTGTCAACGTGTAAAACGTCGACGACGGGCCCCCTTGGGGGATGTCGGAGCTTAGTAGCTCCAGCGTCGTCCACCGTCGCAGAGTTTTTTGTTTTTCCTGGATACTAAAGGCAAGAAAAGAGTAAAATTTGTACTCTTATCTCTAAATGGTTTGTGACTTATTGTTCTTATTTGATTTTTGGATCCGAAGAAATTCGATATGATAACAAGCATATTGGTGTAATCTTTCCAGGTCCGCATGATTTTTTAGTACTCACCCTACTAAGGCCTGCTGAGATGTAGGTATAGTGGCGTACTTGTGGTGCAGGACCTGGCTAAGTCGATAGCACACTCCGGACCTATGTTGGCTTGGCGTTCAGGCATGTATACTATGCAGCAATGTTAACATCTAAAGAGACCAACAATATAACTTGTAACACATATGAATAACCTAGACTAAAACTTAAAAAGAATTGCACAACTTCATTATAGACAAGAAGGATAAAAATAAGACCGAGCCTTGTACAAAAATAAATGCACGTGGAGTCTGTTTTCACACAACAATGTCTTTCATTATAGGTCTGGATTACAGGGGAGACAAGGACACACTTTAGAGTATTGGACCAGGATAAGTGCGCTATACATCTTGTACTAGCCCGGGGCAGGTAGCTACACTTTTAGTGCCATGACTGTGTCAAGTGTTGCTTGAACTTCCCGGGACCCTTCCGAAGGGGTCCGGATGTCCTCCTGAAGGACCTACCCGTCTATGTATATTGACTCTATAACATACATTGTGTGTAATTACAGACTTACCTCCATGATTCTAAGCATAAAACTTACGAAGGTGCTCGATGTTCCGAGGATCAGAAAGTGGAGCCCCATCCTCAGTTGCCAAGCGAACGCATCCGGGACAGAATACTTTGATCACTCAGAAGGGACCTTCCCGAATGGGGGAAAGTTTGTTATCCCTTCGTGAGTTAGTATTTCCCGTAGCACCATATCGCCTTCCTCGAGCTGTTGTTTGTGCACATGCCTTTGATGATAGTGCCGAAGCGCTTGGTGATGGCGTGCATTCTGGACAGCTGCTTGGCACCTTCCCTCGTCGACGAGGTCAAGGTCTTCATGCCGGAGCTGATCCTGCGCGGCTTCATCGAAGGTCTAGACCCGAAGCGACCCCATGGTGATCTCCGGAGGTAGGATCGCTTTAGCTCCGTACAACAGGAAGAAGGGTGTCTCTCCAGTTGACCGGTTAGGTGTTGTCCTGTTAGCCCACAATATAGATGGACGCTCTTCAATCCAGTTGGCTCCATGCTTTTTTATGCGCTGATATGTGCGCATCTTGAGTCCTTATAGGATTTATGCATTTGCTCTCTTGGCTTGGCCATTACTTGCTGGGTGGGCTATTGAGGCGTAGCTGACTTGAATGTTGAGGTCTTTGCAATATTCTTGGAATGCATCACTTGTAAATTGGGTTCAATTGTTAGTTATGACATTGTTCGGAACTCCAAATCTGCATACAATGGACTTCAACAACTTGATAGCTAATTGCTTATTAATTGTCACAACTGAGTTGCTTCCGGCCACTTGGTGAACTTGTTGATGGTGATGTACAGGAACCTGTATCCTCCGATGGCTTTTGGGAAAGGTCCCAAAATGTCCATGCCCCACATAGCGAATGGCCATATAGGAGGAATCATTTGTAGTGACTGAGCTGGTGTGTGAATTTCTTTTGCATGGAACTGACACATTTCACACATTTTCACCAACTCCACTGCGTCCTGGAGTGCTGTAGGCCAGTAAAAGCCATGCCGAAAGGCTTTACCAACCAACGTGTGGGAAGATGCGTGGTTCCGACACTTGCATCCATGGATTTCCATGAGGAGATCGCGGCCTTCTTCCCTTGCAATGAACCACACTAGGACACCGTTGGCACCGCGTCAGTAGAGATCCCCTTCGGCCAGCGTGTATCTTTTAGCCAAGCTGATGATCCGGTTAGCGGATACACCGTATTCAGGAAGGATGATGTCTTTCAAGTAGCTTCGGATCCCCAATATCCATGCATCGGAGCTAACTTGAGCTTTTGTGTCTTGCGTGCTGGGTTGCTAGGAGCTTCCGGCAGCACCTACGACCCTTGGTGGATGCCATTGTAACAGGGCCACCGAGACTGCCAGCTTCAGGGTGCTGGTCTCGCCCCCTTTGCTCCATTCGGCAGACTGAGCTGACAGTCTTGACAACCTCTGGATGAAGGTTCTGTCAGGAGATGGAGCTCCAGTTGAAGGCTTTGTCGAGAGTTCGTCAGCTTCAACATTGTGTAGGCGCTGAACATGGTGGAGATCAAAGACTTCGAAGCCCTTTTGGAGCCTCTGGACTTCAAAGAGATATGCAGCTAGTTGGGGTTGTTGCAACAGCATTCACCTATGACTTGCTTGCTTTATGATTAGCTGCGAATCACCCTTCACCAACAGATGCTTGACACCATAGGATAGTGCCACCTTGAGCCCATAGATGAGAGCTTCATACTCCGCCATGTTGTTGGTCACCTTGAAGTCAAGGTGAACCATATATTTGACCTTCTCCCCAGTCGGAGGGAGTTGGAGGATTCCAGCTCCGGACCCCTACTTCTGCACGGAGCCGTCGAAGTAGAGAGTCCAGTGAGGCTCGGTGAAGTCTGGCTACTACACACTGGGGCCCCTAGGATTTGATGGAGAATGAGTCCACTCCGCCACGAAGTCAGCCAAAGCTTGACTCTTGATTGCTTGTCGCGGCACGAACTCGGCCAGCTCCGCTACCCACTTTGCGATGTTCCCAGTAGAATTAGGGTTACACAATATAGCATGCAGTTGATAGGAAGTTACCACTGATATCTTGTGGTCTTGGAAATAATGATGAAGCTTCCTTGAGGCAATAAGGACTGCGTAAAGCAGCTTATGCACTTCGATGTATCTGCTCTTGGCATCATGGAGTACTTCACTGATGAAGTACACTGGGCGTTGGACAGTCCGGACCCTCTCAGTGGGGCTCAGAGCTTCCTCTCCATCGACCCGGACCCTTCCTGAGAGGTCCGGTTCTTCTTGTTGAGCTTCCTGGATCCTCCTGGAGGGGCCTGAAGCTTCTTCTTTTTCAAGCCGGACCCTCCCTGAGGGGTCCGAATCTTCCTAAACACTCGTGAGAACTCCCTCAGATGAGAGAGGTTGATCTTCTAGCACTTTGCCTTGAAGACCCGTGCCTGCGGGTAGAGACCCAGACTAGCCTTCAGGTAGCTCCGCACCCTCCTGGAGGGGTCTGGGCTCCTGAACTGAAGGTGGCTCCGGTCTTTCCGTGACCAGGACCATGCTGACAAATTCTGTGGTTGCAGAATTATAAAGTAGTAGATGCTCACCAGGGTTTAGAGCTACCAAGATTGGTAATATGTTGAGGAGCTGCTTGAGCTCTTGAAACGTCTTTTCTGCTTCTTTAGACCAATGGAATGGCCCAGACTTCCTCAAAAGCTTGAAGAAGGGGAGTGCCCGCTCTGCTAGCCTTGAGATGAACCGGCTGAGCACAGCTACACATCCAGTTAACTTCTGGACGTCCTTGATGCGGGTTGGAGGCCGCATATCTTCTATTGCTTTGATCTTCACCGAATTTGCCTCAATTCCTCGATGAGTCACCAAGAAACCAAGGATCTTCCTGAAGCTAACCCCAAAGATGCACTTGTCTGGGTTCAGCTTATCGAAGACGGCTTATAAGTTGTCCAGGAGTGACTCCTTGTTCTTGATCTTCACAACGATGTCATCGACGTACACCTCCACCAAGTATTGATTAGCTCTCCATATGTTTTGTACATAGCTCGCACAAAAGTCGAAGCAGCGTTTTTGAGGCCAAAGGGCATGGCAGTGTAACAATACAATCCATCTACTGTTATGAAGGCAATATGCCCTTCATCTTCCTTAGACATTTGGATCTGATGATATCCAGAATATGCATCTAGGAAACACAATAGCTCACACCCGGAGGTAGAGTCCAATATCCGATCTACTCTAGGTAGTGAAAATGGATCTTTTGGGCTTGTCTTATTTAAGGTGGTGTAGTAGATACACATCCGAAGCTTCCCGCCGGCCATGGGAACAACGACTGGGTTTGCCAGCCATTTTGGATGAAAAACTTCCCCGATGAAACCAGCTTCAAGCAGCTTCTTGATCTCTATCAGATGATGTTTTGCTGCTCTACTGATTACTTCCAGGGCTTCTTGTGTACA
This sequence comes from Tuctoria greenei, assembly GCA_036927565.1. Classification (NCBI taxonomy): domain Eukaryota; kingdom Viridiplantae; phylum Streptophyta; class Magnoliopsida; order Poales; family Poaceae; genus Tuctoria; species Tuctoria greenei. The sequence goes on along the minus strand of JAYESD010000005.1, from coordinate 152,243,774 downwards.
GGCCATGCGTCGGGATCTCCAGATTGTGCTCAATCACCTCCCTAGGGACCCCTGGCATTTGTGACGGTTGCCAGGCAAACACGTCATCATTAGCCCGGAGGAAAGTGATGAGTGTGAGTTCCTATTTGTTGTTCAAACCTCCCGATATACGGGTGGTCTAACTAGCATCAAAACTGATTTGGACGACTTTGATGGCAACGTTGGTGTCGCCGCTTGATTGCACAAGTGGTGCAGAGGTTGAGCCTCGATGACGAGTGCTCAGTGGTTGAGAATTGAACTTTTTGCCAGAGGTTCCTTCTTTCGTCGTGGCAAGCGCATGGAGTTCCTCTAGTGCGGTGACTCCTGCAGTGTGGTCTCCACGAACCCGGAGAACACCTGAAGGTGTCGGCATCTTCAACACCAGATAGCCGTAGTGAGCTGCGGCCATGAACCTGTACAAGGCAGGCCTGGGATGGTGTTGAAGAGCAGACTGATGTGTGCGACATTGAAGACCAACTTCTCAGTCCTGTATTTCTCCCGAGTCCCGAAGGTCACCGGGAGAGTGATGGATCTGAGGGGGCTGATGGCCCCCGGACCTACCCCGGAGAAAGGTCTTGAGGGGCGAAGGTCCGAGAGTTGCAGCTGGATCTTCATGTACGCTTCAAAGCTAAAGAGATTGAGCACCGCGCCTTCGTCTACCAAAACATGGTAGAGCTGAACATTGTTGATGGTCGGAGATACCATTAGTGGGAGTTGCATCAGAAGTGATGGGCGTATCCATCCACTTTCGATGTGGTTCCGCCCTGGCAGCAGGAGCTACAGCAGCCATTTCCCGTCGCATTGTCTTGAGGACGCGGCGAGAGGTGATGTCCCAGGACCCTCCGTAGATGGTGTTGAGGGTCTTCCGACGCTCGTTGTCAGATACGTCAGAGTCATCATCAACTGTGTTGCACACATTCTTTAGGACCTTCTTGGAGTCCTGGAAGCCTAGCTCCATCTCATCCGGAGCTTCATCAACTTTTTGCTTTCCTTCCCGCTAACGTAAAGGAGCTTTTTCTCAGCTCTTGTGTAAAATACCACATTTTCCTTCATATGAGGTTCAGTTGTAAGTTGGTTATCAACCCTAATGGAGACCAATTATAGCTATGCTTATGAGCTTGATTTCATCAAATCTTTTCTTCCACCCATGCTTAAATTTTATTAACATGAGGAATGGACTTCACCAATAATCTTAGATAAATTCTATTGACCTCTCTTCAAATTTTTGAATTATTTGAATGGAGATTTCTAGGTCAAATTAATATGCAGTACCAAATATATATTCAAATTAATTACAAATTGAATATGCTACTCTACATTTGGCCCTATGAAAAATATTCAAATCTGAGGCCATAAATTTTTCTATGGCTTCCTAAAATTCAAAATAGACATCCTGCAAAGTTTCATAAATTTTGAACTTCATTTGCTATTTTATTTGAGACGCTTAGCAAATTCAGACCATATTTAGAATTAAAATTTTGAATTCTGTTCAACTTATTTGAACGTCAAGATTTGAACACACCATCATGGTCAGCATGACTTGCTTGACTTATCCTCAAATTTTCACAATTTTTGGAACTCAATTGCTATTTAAATCAGTGACACCATTGAATTTCATCCAATTTCAAATTCAAATTTGAAATTCAATTGGAACTTGATCCAATTAAAAATCCAATTGCAGAATCAAATTCCAGATATTTACTTTGGCCTCCCCACAAAAACCTAGAATTTTTGGATCAAGTTTGGTAGGAGAATTGATGTTGCAAAGAGGGGAAGAGGATAAGAGGATGTGGGACCCACTGTCAGCTGACATACTCGAGTGAACCCACGGGTTGCTCTGTATCCAGCTCTCCCCACCAGTCGACGCCAGCAGCGCTTGACACCGCGACGCGGCATGAAAGCCACCGAGCTGCCTGCTTGCTTGCGCCGTGGCGAGCCCCCCTCGTCCCTCCGTCCCTATAAATACCCCCATTTGGCCGTCGCCGTTGAACTCCACCTCAGTTCCACGCCATTGCCGCCGCCTCTGTTCGTCGAGTTTTCGTCGACGATTGAAGCCATTTCACGCCGAGCTGTAAGTAGATAAAAGGCTAGTCACAACATCCTCTACGTATTCTATTTGGTAATTGATTGTGACATAGCTTCTGCCTGGGGTATTTTGAAGTTTTTTAGTCGCCGTCGAGGAACCGCCGAGAACCTTCACTGTCTCACCATTGAGCTCCAATTCTAGGCCATTTCCAGTTTCGATCCCTTAAGCAAAAAGGTTCGCAATCCTCTCTAGTTTATGCTCACCAATTCTGAGCCCATGACATGAACTGTAACTAGAGTGTTTCATTCAATATCTGAATCATTGTTCAATAGAACAGCCAGGCTTCGTGCCTAAATTCGTTTCATTCTTGCAATCATTCTTTAATCTGGTTAGGAGGTAGCTCGTATATGTCCTAGCGCAGCTCCCTGCCCAAAGGCCCCAAAAGTTATCAACCGAGCACCTTAGATTTTGAGATTTCGCGGCCACCGGTTGAAAGACCATGCTTCACCATCGAGCTCATATCTCGAGGGTGTTTTCACTCTTCCCTATTCCAGATTCTTGATCCTTGAGATCCCAGGAAGCTTTTGGAGGAGTTCCCGAGTCGTTTGAGCTTTAGTTGAGTGAGTTCAAGTAGGTCCGAGCCCTCACCGCCGCCGCCGCTGTCGCACGGTTGTTTCTGGTCTGTTTCAGCCGATGCCGACCTCATCGTCATGCTCAGCACCCCTGAAAACCCCCAGGCGGCATGTCTTGACGATTTTGGTGCAACTGTTTGGCCGGCGGCGAGATCGCCGGCGAGCTACCGCCGCGCGCGAGCGCCAGCCTAAGGTTGAAGACGACCGTGGACCCCACGAGTCAGTCGCTGCGGGATCTGGGTGTGGCCAGGGATCTTGTGTGACTGCGCGGTTTAACCCCTTAGCCCCTGGTGTGGCCCTGCTGCGATTGGTTGGTTTTAAAACAGTGGGCCCGTCCGATTTATTTGAATGTTTCTTATTGAATAATAATTCCAGGATTTAACTCAATTTGGAAAATTCATAACTTCCAGTAGAATTATCCAAAAATTCCCAAATAAATTTTGTTAGAATCAGCATAAAGAATAAATTCCAGTGGTGCACTTGGATTTGTATGAAAAGTCATATAAATTTCTCCATAATTCAGATAAGCAAAATAATTAAAGAGTTCATTCCTACAGTTATGCTAATTGGAAAATTCCCAATTTTGGTCAGAACCCTATTATTAATACAATTGATCTCCAGTAAAAATTTCAAGTTCATTGGACTTCAATTACTGGGTTGATCAATATTCAAAATCTCTATATAGTTATAAATTGAGAAAAAATGGAAAATCAATTTTCAGAAATTTCCCCAAACTTGCAAAATCAGTTTCTCCCTGCAGGAAGCTTAGAAAATAGTGAAACAAAACTTCTTAGAACCAGAGAGACCCCCTATACATGATACAGCCCCTGGTAGCCATGATAGGTCTCCAAAATTTTCAACCAAAATTTAGAGAAGGTTATGGCTTACCATAATTTTTAAGGACAACAAACTTCCTTAATCATCTCCTGTCATTTGCCAGGGTCTCTACTATAGTCACTAGTATCTCCCATAAAATTCCCAAAGACAGTTAAGATAATTATCTTATTTTCATCCTAGGATATTAACATAGCCTCAAGCATATTAATTATTTTCAAAGTCATTCATACCTAGTATATGCATATCGTGTAGTAGCTGAAATCGAGGAGCAGCCGGAAGCTTTGGAAGTCCAGCTGCCAGAAACTAACATAGGCTCAGACTTGCATTCAGGCAAGCCCCGATTTGCATTTAAGTTCCTTACAGTGTATTTGCATTTTTAATTTCACCTTACATCTTCATATGATTGTGCATTACGTTTACAGTGTTTCACATCCACTTGCATGGCCCACAAATCCCATGGAGTCTTGGGTAGGTCTACGTCCTGATTTGTAGATACTGCTATGCTCAGGCTCATAGGAATTCGGTAGAAGTCGAGTAGTTGGAATCTACTCACGAGATAGGATTTTTATCACAAGGGAGGATCTGGAATCAAAAAATGGTTTATGAATATAAAATTGAGACCGATCAGTTGGTAGGATGCAGCGAGACGTGGTCTCACGTGCGTAGTCCTACTTGTGTCGATTGAGGACCGTTTCGTGTGCGGCCCTGCTAGAGAAGCTTGAAATGTACCGGCGACATACTTACGAAATGGGATCCAGTAAACTGACGTAGCTTGATACTAGTTTGTCGAGGCATTCTGTTCCGTTTTATAGGCGTGGGTTGAGGACAGCAAGGTGTAAATCAGCTGGTGGGCACGTCAGAGTACGCCCCACGCAGTGACCTCCTGCTCGTGATGGATCGACCAGTTCGACATTCGAGTGCCCAGTTAAAGGTGGCCATAGACAACTAGTATTGAGGTGTTACGTAGGTACTGTTGTAAGTACTCGCTGACATTTTCGAAGGTGCGTATGTGTCGTGTTGTTTCGGGTGTATCCTGATTGCAATCACCATCCCTCGGGGTAATAGAGTACCACTTGTTCACTGCGCTGTGACGTAGTAAATACTGAAGAAGTCAGGAGAATATGATATATTGGATTACAATTTGCTTTGACAACCTTGTTTGGCTTAGAGATAGTACAATTAAAAGTTTACAGTTTCCTCATACATTACCTGTAATAGCATTATGTGCTCTGTGCACGTCATATCATTGGTAACCGTTTCTTGTTTGATCGTGGCGTCTATGATGTGCCGTGCCTCAAGAATGTCATGTGCTACTTAAAACATGACTATAAGGATCCACTTGTAGGCGAGTCCTTTATGCTTTACTTTACCTATGTTTAGTATTCACCACTGCATATGTCTAGTGAGACGGGTTAGTCTTGCTGATCCTTAAGCTCACGTTTGCAGTTAACAAGTTTTTGCATATTATACGATTGATGACGGGTTCAATGATGAGGCTACACCCCCTCCAGGGTTTACAGCCGAGTGGGTACTCTGCATGCCGCCGTAAGTTGGGTGTTGCTAGTGCAAAGTATCCAGGGCATGGATGACTTTGCTTTTGCATAGCTAGTGTCGAGTGAGTAGCTGTGATGTATAGTTCTCTTTCCTTTCGTTAGTATTATAAAACTTCTGCTGTGCTTTTCAATAAAGACTTGGTATTGTAAATTGTTCTCGCTCTTTTCTTGAATACTGTTGGGTGTCGCATCGCATGAAACCACCCAATGAGATCCTTGGAGGTCGGGATTCCGGTCCCCACAGACATGGTATCAGAGCATCGTTGGGAACAGTGTACTTGAAAAGAGCATATTTTCAAAAATTAGGATTTGAGTGAGGAATTAGTATATGCCCTTATAAGGAGTATTATTAGTATAAGATATAAAAGTGGTAAACTAATTTATATGTTATAAATTCTGTAACGACGCTCCAACATCAGGTAAGAGGTAAGGTACGCCACCGTAACTGGATCAACTGCGGTAAACTCACCATGCGAGAGGTAGCATGGAAATCTTTCTGTGGCTTGGCACAGAAATGTTAATAGGAGTTTATGAAGCTTTCTATGTTTCTGAGAACCTATGACACGCGGTACCCCAACATGCTTCAAAGTTAGTGGGTGCCCCCGTCGAGTGGTGTATAACCCGATAGTATGCATCTCTAGAGCTATTCATGTTCTATGGGAGCATGCGAAACACGTATGCCCGAGCGTGTATAAGACGGTCCGTGCAGGAGTCTTTGCTGTACAGACGTAGTACAACCATGTACCTCGAGACATGACATCGCTCGAGGGCGACTCACACCAGAGTCATATGCATTTACTTTCATATATATTATTGTGACTGCCTGTCGTGTTTCCCCGTGCTGCCCTTGAGGTGTGAAAGTGTGAAAGGGGATTGTTTGTTTTCTGCAGCATTGACTACGGTAGCGACCCGTGTAGAACACGTTTGCGAGTGAACGATACTAGGGCCACCTATAAACGTATCCAGAAATACAGGTTAGAATTTTCTTTGGTGAGGCACGTAGTACCGTCAGTATCAACTTTGATACTTGACCATCCCCAAACGACAAAAATGGATGCATTATATTTTGGAATGTCTGACTATCAGGTGCTGGTAGGTTTGTACTCCGCAAAAATGAGTTTGGGTTCGACATTAGGTTAGCACCTAGATTCTTGATTTCTGGCTAAAGTTTGCTCAAATTCGCCAGGTTGTAATCTTGTTTTGTTTGGATTGAACATAGGGGTATGCTATATGGATGGAAAGATATCAAAGACCTCTACAACTTTTCTGTTGACCATAAAGGCAGAAAAGCTTCATACTCTGTTGAAATTTGGGGTATGCTTAAACTTCCCCAGATGACCCTACCATAGTACCAATCTCTGTATTTTTGCGATAACTCACGGTAGAAAAATCTTCTGCCTTATTGTGATATGTATCTGAAAAGGGTAGAAGCAGATCTACAGTTTTTTTATTTAAAGTTTCTACTGATTCGAATTTGAGGCAATTCAAATTTTGAGCTCAAAACAGTGAACTGCAGGGCTGCTGTTGAACAACAGTTAGTTCATCTGTCAAGTTTAGATAGCTCTAGGTTTTGATCCAGAATAGTGACTTGGTCATATATATACATTTCTGGAAATCTTAGCAAGTCCTCTATCAACTTTATGTTGCACTCATGGCCTGAATCTTGGTGTAGCTGTGTTTAATTCCTATGGTTGCAAACTTGGTTCTGGTAGATCAGAACTTGAAACAGTTGGCACATAGTTTCGAATTAGCACACTATACCTATCTAACAAATGTTTCATGGCCGAAATATTTTACCTCTGGATTCTTAAATTGATGTTATACAATTTTTATTTTGTCAATACCTCAATATATTGTCATGATATACCTGTATAAATTGTGGACAATCACCACATACACAGGGGAGGTTCTGTCAAAATTTCCAGAAAATCTTGGTCAACTTTAGACCTGTATAGATTCTACTTCCTAGCTCACCTGGAGCTGTATGAGTACAATCTGGAAAGGTTGTAAAGTGTACTACAACTTTTGTATTCAACCCCGCATCTGGTTCTGACGTTTCCTGTATGAAAATTTTCAATTTATACAGGAAGGTCGGCTGGAACAGACTGTGATTACAACTACAGTTTTAAAATTTTCTTAAACTATTGGGAGCTGGAAACCTTCTCATTGTTTCAGTATCCTTTTATATAGATGGCAGATGTGATGATGCTATTACCGGAAGGATGAATATTTTCCACTTGCGCCAGTCGTCCGGGCTTCCCAAGTATTCTGCGGGAAGTGCTCCAACAGTTTGGCTTCATCGAGATGCCATGCTATTGGGGCCGAGAAAAGATTGACAAAGGCATTCGGTCATGCACCATCTTGGTCGACATCCTGGCTAGTCCACGTCGTAATGGATGGGATCCTTTCTCGGTTACTATCGAGGGGGCTCATTCGGAGGTCACTTGGGCAATCGCAGCAGGCGAGGCGCTTATGAAGCTTTGTGAGCATCATCAAGATGCCATGGCTGGGACTCAATTTACCCTTATTCCGGTCCGTGGTGTTGCTGGTTTTGAGTGGCAGCATCGTATGGTTGCTGCCTATACACCGTATGGCGACACAACTTCGACGACACTTGGGACGTATGCGGCTGCATCCAATATGGTGGTTTCTACACAAGGTGCAATTATTCGGGAGCAAGTCGAAGCCTTGAGGCAAGCGACTGAGTGGGGAGATACTCTTGATTATATCAATGAAAATCTACGTTCCTTCCTAGCTCCAACAAATTGCAGGCTAAATAAGTGCGAGAGTCTGCTGCATTACGCTCGCATTAGACTACGGAAAGCTCGTGCCGAACAACGGCAAACTCGCAATGAACTGCAGAAAACTCATGGTGAGCTGCAAGAAAGTCAGTTAGAGGTGCAGCAACAGCAGGAGCAGCTGTAGGTAGTCACTGAGGAACGATACACGACCATAGAGGCAGCTCAAAATTGGGAGTATGACGCAGAACAACTTCATGATAATGTGATTGAGGCCAAAGCACAATCGCAACCAGTGGTGTACCAACCAGCCCATGATATACCACTAAATATGGGTGAATAAGTGCTTTCGAATGACAAAGAGGAAGAAGAAGATCCTTAGGAACTCGAGTATGTCGAGTAGGACGTATTGGAGTGGGATGTGGCAGCACTTCTGCCATCACGGGGCAACGTATAGTTTAGTAGTTGCTCGTATTTATTTTGTGGCCATGTTTGTATCATATTAAGAACAGCAGTGGGTATGTCTAAGATGACAAGATGTGTATGACATCTCATGGGGACCAAGTATGGTAGAGATGCACTTCCGTAGTGGGAGTCCATCGTTTTGGCGTACACTACTGTAAAATTGGTCATGAGATAATATATCTTGTATAAAGTTTGTACTTTATCAATATATGTGAATGTTATGCACTTATTCTCTTGTCAATAGTCGCGCTACTGAATATGAAATGGATAAAGGAAAACAAAACATGTGCTGATTTTAAGTCATTTGGATGCAGAATGGTGCGTATGCCCTCGACGCCTGAAATGGGAGGATCAAGTCGTGGTCGTGAGGACGAATCTCCGACCCAGGAGACAGCTGCAACACCGCATCAACAAGTTCCTCCACCACCACCTCCTGAACTTCCATGTAGTCTAGCGGAGGTTCTCGCCGCAGTGCTTGGCTCGCGCGATGAGCAAACTGAGTTATTGTGGACTTTGGTTCGGCATTCTTCCTGTCAAGGAGGGCGACCAGATGCGCATCCACGACAGCCTTCTTTGAGTTCATACTCGGACTTCATGTCAACGCACCCGCCGGTCTTCATGGAGGGCGATGAACAGTTGGAGGCGGACAACTGGCTCCACTCCATCGAAGGGAAGTTCAGTTTTCTACGAGTGACCGAACATAAGAAGACATTGTTCGTGGCCCAACAATTACAAGGGTCTGCTGGTGCGTGGTGGGCAAATTACCTTGCCACACGACCAGCCGGCTATGCCGCGAGCTGGGAGGAGTTCTGGGGGATGTTTCGCGCCTATCACGTACCTCCCGGTGTTATGAGGAGGAAGCTTCAAGAGTTCTTGGAACTGAAGCTAGGAGGGAGGAGTTCCTTTGAGTACTCCAAGGCATTCAACCACTTGGCCCAATATGCTCAGGACCAAGTGAGTACTGAAGATCGGAAGCGGTAATGCTTCTATCAGGGTTTGAACCCCAAGATGAAGGACAAGCTTGCCTTGTTCAACAGTGGCAGCTTCAACAACATGGTCAATGCCGCGATCGTGCAGGATGACGCTACTAGGGATCTATTCTCTGACAAGAAGAAAAGGAGTGCTCCGCAGAGAAGCGGAGGGGGTACTCCTCAGAAGTACCGCATGGTGTATCGATCACCATCCGGCTAGAGGTGGCAGCCGCCATCGCGACCACTGATGTTCCGTGGTCGCCCATTCAACAACGCTGGCTTTCTGCCACAACAGCAACAAGGGATAATTCTGCGTGCACCTCTACCTCCACCGTGTGCACCGGGATTCCATCCTCCATTCCGTGCCGATCAGACCCTGTACACGTGTTATACATGTGGACGTATAGGGCACTTTGCCAAGGACTACCGGCAGAGCGGAGGACAGTCATCATACCAGGGGGCAAACCAGCCTCGCAACCAGCCCAAGAGGCCAGCCACCAGAACTGACAACGTCCACCACCTCGCCATCGAGGATGTTCCGGAAGGCACACCCGTACTCACGGGTACGTTCTCTCTCATTTGTCATCTCATAGTCATCCTTTTTGACTCCGGTGCTTCCCACAACTTTATTAGCAAGTCTTATGTCAATCAATATCAGTTGTCTATCATTTCCACAAAAACCCCATATACGATTTGTTCTCTGAGTGGTAAAGTAGTAGCAGATAAGATGGTTCATAGGGTACCTCTTAATCTGGGTGGGAACATATACTCTATCTCTCTCATTATACTAGAGCATCAGAAGTTAGATGTCATCCTAGGGATGGCATGGTTGCAATACAACTGTGCTATTATTGACATCATTCCTCGGAGGATATATCTAAATTCTCCGGTCCACTCTTCCCAAACTCTCAATCTTGAGAGTAATATCCACATGAATCCAACTACTTATAACATCGAGGCCTATATACTTGAAGAAATTCCAGTAGTATGTGAGTATCCGGACGTTTTCCCGAAGATCTTCTTGGCATGCCACCAGAAAGGGATGTCGAGTTTAGATTGAACTTGTACCGGGAACAATGCCGATCTCGAGAAAGCCATATAAGATGGCACCTAAGGAACTTGCAGAATTGAAAGAGCAGCTGAAGGAACTTTTGTACAAGGGTTTCATTCGTCGAAGTTCATCACCTTCGGGATGTTCTGCATTGTTCGTGGAAAAGAAGGATGAAACATTGAGACTATGTGTGGACTATCATCCACTCAATGCTATCATGATCAAGAACAAATATCCACTACACCGTATCGATATTTTGTTCGATCAATTGGTGGGTGCTCGGGTATTTTCAAAGATGGATCTTCGCTCTGGATATCATTAGATCAGGATTCAACCAGAGGATATACCTAAGAAAGCATTCTCGATGAGGTATGGATTGTATGAGTACCTTGTCATGTCCTGTGGATTAACCAACGCACCGGCCATTTCATGTATCTCATGAAATCGGTGTTCATGACGGATTTGGACAAATTTGTCGTGGTATTCATCGACGACATCCTTGTGTACTCAAAATTCGAAGAAGAACATGCACAACATTTGCACATTATGCTTCAACGATTGCGAGACCACAAGTTGTACGCCAAGTTCAGCAAATGTGAGTTCTGGATTAGCCATGTGCCATTTCTAGGGCACATCATCTCTGCGGAGGGAATTGCAGTTGATCCAAGTAAGATTAAACAAGTACTCAAATGGGAGTCTCCTAAGTCTGTGCATGAAGTTTGAAGTTTCCTGGGTTTAGCAGGATATTACCGGAGGTTCATCCCAAGCTTCTCCAAAATAGATGAACCAATGACGGAGCTTCTGAAAAAGGGAAAGAAATATGCATGGACAAATGAATGTGAGGAAGGTTTTTAAGCATTAGTAAAACACCTCACAACAGCGCCAATATTAGCCCAACCAGACACAACTGGACCATTTGATGTTTATTGTGATGCATCTGGGATTGGTTTGGGTTGCGTATTAATGCAAGATAGAAGGGTGATCGCTTATGGATCACAGCAGCTTTGGAACCATGAGCAGCATTATTCGACTCATGATCTTGAGCTCGCTGCCGTGGTACTAGCATTAAAGATGTGGAGACACTATCTATGGGGCAACCTAGTACATCTCTACACCGATCACAAAAGCTTGAAGTACATCTTCACCCAGAAGGATTTGAATATGCAACAACGAAGATGGTTGGAATTAATCAAAGACTATGAAATTGAGATCCACTACCATCCCGGAAAGGCAAATGTAGTCGCAGATGCGCTAAGTCGCAAGTCCCATGTCAATAACGTTTCTATCACCTTGATAGAGGAAGAAGAACTGAGTCTCTACTTGGTCCCGTATGGGGCGCTCTACAATCTAGCCCTCATTCCTACCATAAGGGAAGAAATTGTGGAGGCTCAAAAGGAGGACAAGGGCATATCGCATATTCACCAAAGAATGAAAAAGGGTGAGATGAAGTTTTTCCGAGGTGACGATGATGGTACCATCTGGTTCAAAGACCACATCGTGGTACCCCGCAATGTGGGACTTCGGGAGAAAATTTTGGACGAAGCTCATTTGTCCAAATATTCTATTCATCCGGGGAGTAATAAATTGTACCAAGACTTGAAGAAGAAATTTTGGTGGACTCGGATGAAGAGGGAAATAGCAAAGTATGTATCCGAATGTGATATGTGTCGAGGAGTGAAAGCCGACCATCTAAAGGCAGCCGGACAGCTACAACCTTTAAGCATACTGGCCTGGAAATGGGAGGACATCAGCATGGATTTCATTGTTGGATTACCTCTCACCTTTCGCAAGCATGACTCGATTTGGGTGATAGTCGACCGACTCACCAAGTCGGGTCACTTTATTCCAGTCAATGTCAAATATGTGGCACGACAATATGCAGAATTGTATATTGCTAGAATCCTATGCCTACATGGAGTACCCCGCACTATCGTATCAGATCGTGGAACCTTGTTCGTTGATCGATTTTGGGAGCAGCTCCACGCATCCTTGGGTACCAAGTTGATTCGAAGCTCAGCTTACCATCCACAGACTGATGGTCAAATGGAACGAGTAAACCAAGTGCTAGAGGACATGCTCCGCGCCTATGCCATTCACCATGGTAAGAATTGGGATGATCATCTACCATTGGTGGAGTTTTCATACAAGAATGGTTATCAGACTAGCATCCAAATGGCACCATATGATGCTCTTTATGGCCAGAAGTGCCGCACACCTTTGAACTGGTGTGAATCCGGTGAATGAGTAATATATGGTATAGACTCGGTAAAGGAAGGCGAAGAACGAGTACGAGTTATTCAAGCCAACCTAAAGGCTGCTCAGTCTCGTCAGAAAAGCTATGTGGACAAACGATGTCGACCTCTTCACTTTGATATCGGGGACCACATTTACCTTTGTGTATCCCCAATGAAAGGGATTCATCACTTCGGAGTAAAAGGGAAGCTAGCTCAACGTTTCATCAGACCATTCGCAATAAGTGAGCAATGCAGACCTATAGCCTATCGGCTAGAGCCGCCAGCATCGCTTTCGAGGGTCCACAATGTGTTTCACATTCCGCAATTGAGAAAATGTCTCGAGGCCCCAGCCCAAGATCGTATGGAGGATTTAGAAGCTCTCTAACCAGATCTTACTTACTCTGAGCATCCAACTCAGATAGTCGATGAGAAAACTCGTACCACAAGAAACCGCACCTTGCATTTCTTCGAGCTCTTGTGGGGAAACCACACCGCTGATGAAGCAATGTGGGAAAGTGAGGAATATCTTAGAACAAACTATCCGGACTTGTTAACGTCATATGTTCATTAGATCTTTTCCTTTTATCCTTCCTTTTGTAATCTTGGGACGAGATTCTTTTAAGGGGAAGGAATGTAAAATCCCACATTTTCCTTCATATGAGGTTCAATTGTAAGTTGGTTATCAACCCTAATGGAGACCAATTATAGCTATGCTTATGAGCTTGATCTCATCAAATCTTTTCTTCCACTCATGCTTAAATTTTATTAACATGAGGAATGGACTTCACCAATAATCTTAGATAAATTCTATTGACCTCTCTTCAAATTTTGGAATTATTTGAATAGAGATTGCTCGGTCAAATTAATATGCAGTACCAAATATATATTCAAATTAATTACAAATTGAATATGCTACTGTACAATTGGCCCTGTCAAAAATTTTCAAATCTGAGGCCATAAATTTTTCTATCACTTCCTAAAATTCCAAATAGACTTCCTGCAAAGTTTCATAAATTTTGAACTTCATTTGCTATTTTATTTGAGACACATAGCAAATTCAGACCATATTTAGAATTCAAATTTTGAATTCTGTTCAACTTATTTGAACATCATGATTTGAACACACCATCATGGTCAGCATGACTTGCTTGACTTATCCTCAATGTTTCACAATTTTTGGAACTCAATTGCTATTTAAATCAGTGACACCATTGAATTTCATCCAATTTAAAATTTAAATTTGAAATTCAATTGAAACTTGATCCAATTCGAAATCCAATTGCAGAATAAAATTCCAGAAATTTACTTTGGCCTCCCCACAAAAATCTAGATGTTTTGGATCAAGTTTGGTAGGAGAATTGATGTTGCAGAGAGGGGAAGAGGATAAGAGGAGGTGGGACCCACTATTAGCCTGACATACTCGAGTGAACCCACGGGGTACTCTGTATCCAGCTCTCCCCACCAATCGACGCCGGAAGCGCTCGACACCGCGACGCGGCATGCAAGCCATCGAGCTGCCTGCTTGCCTGCGCCGTGGCGAGCCCCCCTCGTCTCTCCGTCCCTATAAATAATCCCCCGTTGCCATCGCCGTCGAACTCCACCTCAGTTCTGCGCCATTGCCGCCGCCTCTGTTCATCGAGTTTTCGCCGACGATTGAAGCCATTTTGCACCGAGCTGTAAGTAGATAAAAGGCTTGTCACAACATGCTCTACGTATTCTATTTTGTCATTGATCGTGACATAGCTTCTACTTGGGGTATTTTGAAGTTTTCCGGTCGCCGTCGAGGAAGCCATCGAGAACCTTCACTGTCTCACTGTCGAGCTCCAGTTCTAGGCCGTTTCCAGTTTCGATCCTTTAAGCAAAAAGGTTCGCAATCCTCTCTAGTTTATGCTCATCAATTCTGAGCCCATGACATGAACTGTAACTCGAGTGTTTCATTCAATATTTGTATCATTGTTCAATAGAATAGCCAGGCTTTGTGCCTAAATTTGTTTCATTCTTGCAATCATTCTTTAATCTGGTTAGGAGGTAGCTTGTATATGTCCTAGCGCAGCTCCCTGCCCAAAGACCCAAAAAGTTATCAACCGAGCACCTTAGATTTTGAGATTTCGCGGCCGCCGGTTGAAAGACCGTGCTTCACCGTCGAGCTCATATCTCGAGGAGTTCCCAAGTTGTTTGAGCTTAAGTTGAGTGAGTTCAAGCAGGCCTGAGCCCTCACCGCTGCCGCCGCCGTCGCGCGGTTGTTTCCGGTCTGTTTCAGCCGATGCCGACCTCACCGTCATGCTCAGCACCCCCGAAAACCACCAGGCGGCAAGTCTTGGCGATTTTGGCACAACTGTTTGGCCGGCGGCGAGATCGCCGGCAAGCTACCGCCGCGCGCGAGCGCCAGCCTAAGGTTGAAGACGACCGTGAACCCCACGAGTCAGTCGCTGCGGGATCTGGGTGTGGCCAGGGATCTTGTGTGACTGCGCGGTTTAACCCCGTAGCCCCTGGTGTGGCCCTGCTGCGATTGGTTGGTTTTAAAACAGTGGGCCCGTCCGATTTATTTGAATGTTTCCCATTGAAAAATAATTCCAGGATTTAACTCAATTTAGAAAATCCATAACTTCCAGTAGAATTATCTAAAAATTCCCAAATAAATTTTGTTAGAATCAGCATAAAGAATAAATTCCAGTGGCGCACTTGGATTTGTATGAAAAGCCATATAAATTTCTCCATAATTCAGATAAGCAAAATAATTAAATAGTTCATTCCTACAGTTATGCTAATTGGAAAATTCCCAATTTTGGTCAAAACCCTATTATTAATACAATTGATCTCCAGTAAAAATTTCATGTTCATTGGACTTCAATTACTGGGTTGATCAATATTCGAAATCTCTATATAGTTATAAATTGAGAAAAAATGGAAAATCAATTTTCAGAAATTTCCCCAAACTTGCAAAATCAGTTTCTCCCTGTAGGAAGCTTAGAAAATAGTGAAACAAAATTTCCTAGAACCAATGAGACCCCCTATACATGATACAGCCCCTGGTAGCCATGAGAGGTCTCCAAAATTTTCAACCAAAATTTAGAGAAGGTTATGGCTTACCATAATTTTTAAAGACAACAAACTTCCTTAATCATCTCCTGTTCTTTGCAAGGGTCTACTATAGTCACTAGTATCTACCATAAAAATCCCAAAGCCAATTAAGATAATTATCTTATTTTCATCCTAGGATATTCACATAACCTCAAGCATATTAATTATTTTCAAAGTCATTCGTACCTAGTATTTGCATATCGTGTATTAGCTGAAATCGAGGAGCAGCCTGAAGCTTTGGAAGTCCAGCTGCCAGAAACTAACATAGGCCCAGACTCGCATTCAGGCAAGCCCCAGTTTGCATTTAAGTTCCTTACAATGTATTTGCAGTTTTCATTTCACCTTACGTCTTCAGATAATTCTGCATTACGTTTAAGGTTTTTGACATCCACTTGCATGGCCCACAAATCCCATGGAGTCTTGGGTAGGTCTACGGCTCGTTGAGTAGATACTGCTATGCTCATGCTCTTAGGAATTCAGTAGAAGTTGAGTAGTTGGAATCTACTCGCGAGATATGAATTTTATCACACGGGAGGATCTGGAATCAGAAAATGGTTTATGAATATGAAATTGAGACCGAGCAGTGGGTAGGATGCAGCGAGACGTGGTCTCACATGCGTAGCCCTGCTTGTGTCGATTAAGGACCGTTTCGTGTGCGACCCTGCTGGACAAGCTTGAAATGCACCGGCGACATACTGGAGAAATGGGCTCCAGTAAACTGATGTAGCTTGATACTAGTTTGTCGAGGCATTCCGTTCCGTTTTATAGGAGTGGGTTGAGGGCAGCAAGGTGTAAATTAGCTAGTGGGCACGTCAGAGTACGCCCCAAGCAGTGACCTCCTGCTCGTGACGGATCGACCGGTTTGACATTCGAGTGCCCAGTGAAAGGTGGCCATATATGACTAGTATTGAGGTGTTACGTAGGTACTGCTGTAAGTGCTCACTGAAATTTTCGAAAGTGCGTATGTGTCGTGTTGTTCCGGGTGTATCCTGAATTCAATCACCGTCCCTCGCGGTAAAAGAGTACCACTTGTTCACTGCGCTGTGACGTAGTAAATACTGATAGTACAATTAAAAGTTTACAATTTCCCCATACTTTACCTGTAATAGCATTATGTGCTCTGTGCAGTCATATCATCGGCAAAATGTTTCTTGTTTGATTGTGGCATCTATGATGTGCCGTGCCTTAAGAATGTCATGTGCTACTTAAAACATGACTATAAGGATCCACTTGTATGCGAGTCCTTTATGCTTTACTTTTCCTATGTTTAGTATTCACCCCTTCATATGTCTAGTGAGTCTTGTTGAGCCTTAAGCTCACGTTTGCAGTTAACAAGTTTTTGCAGATTATATGATTGATGACAGGTTCAATGACGAGGCTACACCCCTCTAGGGTTTACAGCCGAGTGGGAACCCTGCATGCCGCCGTAAATTAGGTGTTGCTAGTGCAAAGTATCGAGGGCATGGATGACTTTGCTTTTGGATAGCTAGTGTCGAACACGTAGCTATGATGTATAGTTCTCTTTCCTTTCGTTAGTATTATAAAACTTCCGTTGTGCTTTTCAATAAAGACTTGGTATTGTAAATTGTTCTCGCTCTTTTCTTGAATACTGTTGGGTTCGCATCGCACGACACCACCCAATGAGATCCTTGGAGGTCGGGATTCCGGTCCGCACATCTTGTTGTAGCGCTCGACAAGGTTTTGGACCTCTCGACAGTCCTCCAGATTTTGCTTGTCCGTCTTGTGGATTGTACACCACATCTTGGAACTGCTGCCATCTTCTGACGAAGGTCGAGGTCGTTTTTCGGGGCATGGTCCCCGGCCACCCGGAGCTGCAGTAGCCGCAGCAATAGGTGCGTCAGCCGATGGCTTTTTCTTGCTGGTTGTATTCTTCTTCTTTTTGCCACCACCGGTGGTAGTGTCTTCAACTTTGGAGGGCTTTTGTTAGCCTCCGGAGCTGGTTTTGAGTGCATTTCCCGGCCATCTGCGGCCCGAGCACACTTGCCCGCCAGACTGAAAAACTCCGTGACACTGGTGACTTCTTTCGTTGCCAACTTCTCCAGCATTTTTTTGTCTCGGACGCCCTGTCTGAATGCGAAAATAACAGAAGCGTTCGAGATAGAGAGGATGGTATTGCATACCTGAGAAAACCGTTGGATGAAGGATCGCAACGATTCCCCCGTTGTTTGCTTGATGGCAAACAGGTCCAGTTCGATGCCAGGTCGGGTGTAAGAATTCCCGAAGTCGGCAGTGAACTGTTGACATAGCTTCACCAAACTGTTGATGGAGTTAGGCAGGAGACCCATGAACCAGGACCTGTCGGTCCCAGCTAGAGCCACAGGTAAGTAATTGGCCATTACGGCCTCGTTGCCTCTTGCTGCAAGGATAGCAGTAGAGTAAATTTGAAGAAATTCGATGGGGTTGATAGTCCCGTCGAATTTATCCGTCAGATGAGGCTGGAACTTCTGAGGCCACCTAACCATGCGCAGATGCAAAGCAAGTGTAGAACAACATCCTCCTACTCACATTGTAGCAGGGTTGTCCTGAGCTTCTTGCCTCTCACGAGCACGCTCGATATGGACACGACCATCCTGCTGTTGGTAGCGGCGGTCAAGCTCTGTCCGCAAATCGTGTGTTGAGAGTCTCGACACAGTATGAGTGCATCGCGCCCCTGAAGGCAGCGATGTCACTTGTTGAGATGCAGCACGCCTCCAGTGCTATGATACGTGCGGACCAAGTCTTCCAGACATGGTCCTATGTTGAGTTGGTGCCTGCTCTGAAGGGGGAGGACCTTGGTTGCCGATGGCATCAGCTGCAGCTGCAACTAGATGTTGCACATCAGCACGCCACTGCTCCATCGCACCCTGAGTTGCTCCGGGTGCTGGTGGGCGCTCCAGTAGAGTACGCGCAGCAACCAGCGTGTTCTCATGATTGTTGTGTGTCGATGCAGTGATCGACACGAGTACCCCATCTTGTTGTCCAACACTGTTTGCTGGAGCAGATGGTGGTGGTGGTGGTGCGACACCCGCCGGGACAATGGCGCCTGTTGGTTGCTGCATGTTGGGAGGATTCCCTCCAACAGCTTGCACAACATTGTTGTCGTTGGATGACCCTACGGCGGAGTTCACCATCTTGTGATCTCAGGCGCCCCCCTACCTGGCGTGCAAAATGTCGAAGCGTATGAACGACACTTCCCTCGGTACTACTAGATTGTGGCCCGCAGAGGTTCTTGTGAGGACATCACTTCTATGGATACAAACAACACTCCATTGAACATACAAGATGCAATCAATAGAGTTCACACACGACAATTAGTTTCAGAGGTGAGCTCGTTCTTATATGTTTCCTTATATATTTTGAGAATAGATTGCTACCTAATAATTTAATTATGATTAGGATACATAGAGTGATTCAAGGAGCAATTGGAGGAAGGTTTAGGGGCGTGGAGGACGAGATAATATGTTCAAAGAAGATGGAAACCGACCCCAACTCAAAATTGTGTCCAACTCAGAGTCTAAGAGCAGTTTGCATTAAAACGGATGCCTATGACGCATACAAACTCCATTTTGGACGTTCTACATATGCACGAAAAGGGGAGAGGATAAACTTTCCAATGGCTCTAGTCCCATGCAAAATTCCTTCTGAGCCAACGAGAATCGTTGATACAAAATTGAGTTCAGAATCTGTCACAGTGCTGCGCCACCGTATTGGGCCATTGGGCCTTGTATCAAGTCTATGTCCATTATTTTCGTGTCTTAGGGTTAGGTCACAACTCCAACACCCCCTTGGAAGCCATGCCACCTATATATACTCCATAGTAGCCACCATAAATAATTGGGTTTTGCTTAGATTAATAATATCACTGTTCTACGGTTTGTGAAACCTCAACTTCGCGATTTCAGATTGTGTCTTCTATGTTCCTGCTTGTGTTCTCGGTTGCACTTGCAGGTATTATCCTTCTTGGGGAGCTCAATTGTGTGCATCACGGTTGATAACCAACGGAGCGGTAGTGTAGTGATTGCAGGGGTTTTTTGTGTTCTACTCGAGAGTCTTGGATCATCAACGTTGAGATCTCCACCTCAATCGACTTATCATTACCTTTACGAAGATCGGGCCTAAACCTTCTTATCAATTAGTATCAGATTTCCAGGTTTCCCGTTAGGTAATTCATCTATCCATTACATTAATTTTTGTTTTTCATACCTAGAGTCCACAAAATGCAACAAAAAAACTTGCAGTTTACTAGATCTGTTCATTACTTTGTCCAAACCACCATTGAGCCTTCGCAACATTCGTTTTCAGTTTGGTTTTGTAGAGTTAGTGTCTGTTGTTGAGTCATATTGCTGGTTTAGAAAGTATTTTTGGTATTAGTTTGACTTTTGCATTGTGTCGATTCATCTTTTGAATCTCGTCATCACGTCTAGATTAGAATCATCTCTATCTAGTTTGGTATTTTGATCATATCTCACACATACAAACTTGAAATCTAGAGTTCTTGTACTTTCTAGAAATCTTAAGAAGTTTTCTACAACTTTCATATTGATAGGTTTTCAATAAAACGGAGTTATCATGGTCAAAAGTGCATTAGATCTGAATATGTTCTCGACCTAGAATTTCTGAACAGTCTGTGTTTCGGGGGCAATATCTCCTATTGTTCTTGTCCAAAATATTTTTTCCATATATTGAAATTCAATAGGATAGATATATTTACAATTTTGCTGCTGTAAGTTTTTCTATTTGGAGCCTCTAAGTATGCCTATTTGTCCTTGGACGATTGAGCAAAAAATTTGTGACAGAACCACGAGATATCTTTGATTGCTTTTCATTGTGTTCTTCTTTTACAGCACATTCTGAAAAAAAGCCAAGAGCAAAACAAGATACAAAAGCCGCACAAAAAAGGAGAAAAAAACAACAAGAAAAACAGAAGTGCTTGCATTCTTTGTGTCATCTAGTTTTGTCTCATGTCTCGCTAGCTTGAACTACTAGGAACACATTTAGGCCAGCAACTTTGACAAGTACTTTGGACACTTATTCAACTTTACTATCTGATTGCATTGTTGCTAGTCCTTGCTACATATAAAGTGTCATTCAAGCTACATTTACTCTTGAGCAGAATCGATACACCTTTGTAATCATCCCACGCTTCATTGGTTTCTTCATATCAGCCACCGTTTGCCACCTGCAGTGTCGGTAAGAACACTTGTAAGAGCGTGGTAAGACGCTTGAGAGTGTGTGATTCCACTTCCACATTGCCATTATCCTTTGTAGTTGATAGGGATAACATATTTTTTTGTCTTCTGTTTGCTACTAACAATGTTAGGTAAAAGCAAGAATCATACATTATATGCTGAGATGATTGACATGATGAAGACAACGATGGAGTTGCTCGCTAAGAATCAAACATCAACCAAGGTTTCACATGACATTCAGACCATCTTTACAACTCCTTCCACGGAAAGTAATTACACTCTCCCATCTCTTCCTTCTTATGATGGTTTTGGTTACAATGAATATATTGCTTGGGAAATAGAGTTGGATAAAAGTTTTTGGACAATGTCATATGTGTGAGAGGAGAAAGATTAGAAATATTGCAAGTGCATTAGTAGATTGTGCATTAACATGGTGTAACATTCTAAATGAATTAGAAAAACCTCGAACATGGAAAGAAACAAAAATTCTTATGTGGGAAACTTTTGCTAATGTATCTATGTGCAAAGAAGAAATTCAGCAATTTGAGGAGCAGGTCATTGTTGTACGTCCTCCTGTGGTTAATCTTTTGCAGGACAATGTAGAAAGGAGTACAGCTGGTGCAAAAGAAAATGAGTTGATACACAATTTTTGTGAACTTTCAGATTTATCCATTCATATTTCACCAACAATTACCGCTAAAAATGAGAATGAAGGTAATGCACCTGATACTACACTTATCGATGTTGAGAAGTTTTTGAATGTCTCAAATTTTTCTCTCAATCATTCTAGTGGACAACAACAACTCGAGGAGCCTTTTCTGAAAACACCATTATACCTAGTTGATTTTTCTACTGATTCTTACGGTAAAAATGAGTTGTATGCTGATAATTATATTTTACCGATTCTAGAACAAGTCAATGAATTTGATACTTTATTACCCACTTGTGCTGAAATTAAGAATTTTATTCCAATTACTTGTGAAAATGATGAACTGAAATTGTTGTCTTCTCTAAATACCTTGGGATATATTGAATTTGACACTCTTTGTGATCTAGATATTGTAGAGAGGAGAATATTTTCCCAATCTGAATTATCTTTGTTAAGTAGAAATATTTTTCATACTATAGGCAACTATGAAGATAGTGGTGAAATTTATAGTGCATAAAGTTTACATATGTTCGAATGTGCAAGCTTCTTTTGTCCTACAACAACATGGTAAAGTAAATAAATGCACTAATGCTAATAATGCCTTGTCAAGTTTTTCTAGTATTTTTTCCTTGCAGCGGGGACAACAAATAAAATAGAAGAATTGTTTGCTGCGGTTGTGCAATATGGACAGCGCTCATACTATCCCCAAAAGCCTCTTTACTGGACATACGAGCAAGCCGAGGACGGCTTGTCATAGAGAAGGGAAGAATAACAAGATCATGCATGTTATCATTGCACCTACAAACATGACACAAATTTTTATTTGTTTGGGATCCTGGCTCAAGTGAATGTGCACTCTTATTTGATGGACAACATCATGATGGCGCACTATGTTGTCCACCACCTTAGCCTCCTCCATTCATGCATACAAAAAGATTTGATGGCGTTGCACATATGAACCCACACATGAGAGAAGATGAACTTGAGTCGAGGCGACTCCAATTCAAGAAGGGGAGGATGATGAGGACATCACTTCTATGGATACAAACAACACTCCATTGAACATACAAGATGCAATCAATAGAGTTCACACACAATAATTAGTTTCAAAGGTGAGCTCGTTCTTATATGTTTCCTTATATATTTTTTAGAATAGATTGGTATCTAATAATTTAATTATGATTAGGATACATAGAGTGATTCAAGGATAAATTAAAGGAAGATATAGGGGCGTGGAGGACCAGAGAATACGTTCAAAGAAGATGGAAACCGACCCCAACTCAAAATCGTGTCCAACTCAGAGTCCAGGAGCAGTTTGCACTAAAACGGACACCCAGGACACATACAAACTCCATTTTGGACGTTCTACATATGGACGGAAAGGGGATAGGATAAACTTTCCAATGGTGCAGGTACCATGTAAAAATTATTACTGAGACGACGGGAATCGTCGAAACAAAATCAAGTTCAGAATCTGTCAGGGTGCTGCGCCACTGTATTGGGCCATTGGGCCTTGTATCAAGTCTAAGTCAATTATTTTCGTGTCTTAGGGTTAGGTCACGACCCCAATACCCCCTTAGACGTCCTTCCACCTATATATAATCCATAGTATCTGCCATAAACAATTGTGTTTTGCTTAGATTAATAATATTGCTGTTCTACGATTTTTCGCGATTTCAGATCGTGTCTTCTACGTTCTTGCTTGTGTTCTCGGTTGCACTTGCAGGGATTAGCCTTCTTGGCAATGTCAATTGAGTGCAGCACGGTTGATAACCAACGGAGGGGTGGTGTAGTGATTGCATGGGTTTTTCGAGTTCTACTCGAGAGCCTCGGATCATCAGCGTCAAGATTTCGACTTATCATTACCTTTCGGAAGATTGGGTGCAAACCTTCCTCTAATTGCTCCTTGAAACACTCCATGTATCCTAACCATAATTAAATTTTTTAGGTAGCAATCTATTCTCACAAATATATAACGAAACATATAAGAACGAGCTCACCTCTGAAACTAATTGCTGTGTGTGAACTCTATTGATTGCATCTTGTATGTTCAATGGAGTGTTGTTTGTATCCATAGAAGTGATGTCCTCATCATCCTCCCCTTCTTGAATTGGAGTTATCCTCGACTCAAGTTCATCTTCTCTCATGTGTGGGTCCATATGTGCAACGCCATCAAATGTTTTTGTATGCATGAATGGAGGTGGCCAAGGTGGTGGACGACATAGTGCGCCATCTTGATATTGTCATTCAAATAAGAGTGCACATTCACTTGAGCCAGGATCCCAAACAAATAAACATTGTGTCATGTTTGTAGGTGCAATGATAACATGCACGATCTTGTCAGTTCTTGTATCGGATTGGGCGCACGGAGATCTTAGACAAGAAGATGACACGGGTTTTTATGTGGTTTGGGCCGCCTGAGCGTAAACCCTACTCCACGGAGTGTGTGTTGTTGTATTAGGGAATTGCTCGTGCTTGTGTGCGTATGAGCTTGCTTGTCTAGTATCGTGCAGCACATCCCTTTTATAGTCCAAGGGATGACTGTTACATGAGATGTCTGGCCCGACATGTGGTCCCGGCGGTTATTATTGCCTAATACAAAATTAAGTGTGTTTAAGCACCCTAATAGCATTATAACACGCCTTAATGATGGCGTTACTCGTATTAAGGGTCTCTTGAATGTTCGTGTCGTTGGAGATCCCTCAATATTCCAGCTGGTGTGGTAGGTCCGGAGGTTCGACACGTGGTAGATCCAGAGCTTCCCCTCGAGGGGAGGTAGGTCCAGAGCCTCTACACACATGGTGGCACAGGAGCTTCCCTCTACTGGGGGTTAGGTCCGGGGTCACTGTACACGTGTCAAGCTCGGAGCTCTCCTATATATGGAGTTTGGCTTCGGTCTTATATTACACGTGGCAGTGCTGGAGCTACCCATATGAAGGAGGTGGGTCCAGTGCCGTGTGACACGTGGGGCCTACGGATTTCTTCAACTTTGACAGGTGAAACTCTCTTGCACTTCTTGAGGTATCATGGGGTACCCGGTACGTAGGGTACCGACAACCATCGTCCTCTTATCAATAAATTTCCTTTGTAGTCTTACTGGGAAGGTGGTAACTACTCCCTGACAATCTCCTTCTTGGAGGACTATCCGTTGGTGCCTCCAAGATGCGCCTTTCCACGTCGTTTCTTCCATCCAAATGTCCATCCCTCAGGAGCACTCTGCATTGTGATTCTTGATCAAGAGACTGTAATATAGACTTACTTTACTTATGTAATTAGTAATTGTTTTTAAACTTATTTGAACTGATTTCTTATGTTGCTTAAATTGATATTTCATAGGGGTGGTGGACTGGTTTTACAATCAAAACTATACTACTTGAAGTTCAGTGTTTGCTTCATTAGCCAAATGCGCCCGATGTTGAAAATGATTGCCATAATCTACTTATCAAGGTTACACACTTTGTGTTAGTGACCAATGTATGTTATTCATTCCTCATTCAATATTTGTTAATTTAAAGAATGTCAATATTTTTTGGATCCAGGGGAATATAAGAGACCTATTCGGGAGCAAGATGGATGGTACATTTTTGATTGATCGATGGGAGCTTTAGGAATAAGTTTAGATTTGTGAGACCTATGTGTGCTGAATGCATTGGCTATGGCGACAAAAGTTTTGAATACTACCAAAACAACTTTATTAGCAAGGTCCGACTCTAGCTCCGAGCTTCTGCAAGGTCCGACTTTCTTTGTCTAGGTCCGAAGTGTTTCTTGGTAGCTCCGGTGAGCTTTGTCTTTAGCTCCAGCATGTTCTTTGATAGATCTGGCATATCGTTGTTAAGCTCCGATATGTTTTGATAGGTCTGACTTATGTTGGTTAGCTCCAACATATTTTTCAGATGCGGCTTTTTGGTTGACTAGTCTCGACTAGCTTTGGCAAGCTCCAGCGCTAGTTTGTACTAGCTTTGGTAAGCTCCGGCTCAAGCTCCGGTTAGCTTTGGCAAGGTTCGGAGCTTGATCGCAATGTTCCTGCTTTTACTGTGAATTGTCTCGAACTTGCTTTACATTGTTGGAAAGATTGCTTAGTATTCATTTGCTAAGTGTTTGATGCGTTTTGGTTGATATCGTTTTTGCTATGCTTTGCAACATGCTTATGTGAGGTGCTCACATAAGATGTTGTAGTTTCAGAACTAACGTGAGTCAAGTCGAGGACTTATGCTTGTAAGTATTGGTTGTTTATTCATGTGCAGTTGTTGCTTGAGTTCAAGACATGGCTGGTGACATGATCCATTGAACTAGTCTTAGGGAGAAGATGAGGTTCAACAATCAAGTTCCAGAGGAATTGTGGTTGAGTCGATCGGGAGGTTGCGCAACATGTTTGAATTAAGAACAATGCATATGAAGGTATCGTGGACATCATTGGAAGATGTTTGCACGTATGCAAGGAGTGCATGGACATGGCTACATGGTTTCAAGGCATGATGAAGAGATGTGGACGTAAAGAATTGGTCGGAAAGGTCCAACCGACTAGGTTATGGACTCAAGCTACGACTGAGTCGTGTTTGACTCAAATATGGAAAGTTTTGAGTTGGTTATGATAGGATTTCGTGTGGGTCACGAATTTGAGTTGTTTTAGGAATGTGGGATACGTTTCTAAGGTGTCTGGAAGTCTTAAGATCGCTTCTATCTACGCATAAAAGAGCCCTAAGCAGTTATGGAAAGATTCAATTCGTGATTTGAGTAGGATTAGAGTCCTAGTTGAGATTGGGTTGGCCTAAGGGCTGGTTATATAAGCAAGGGAGGCCAGAGATCGTGGTGCACGAGTTCCTCTTGTGGTTTGATCAATAAAATTCGTAGTTTAAAGGAACTTTTGTGCCTTGTTCGTCCAACTTGTTTTCGTCAAGTCATTCTCGTCGAGTTTCTGCACAGCACTGCCTTTCTTCGGTGGTTTTATCATAACTCGAGTTTTACAGATCCAATTGACATGATTCTTTTTGTGTTCTCTTCCAAACTTGATTATATATCATCTGTCAAAATTTCACGGTCATTAGATTTGTGATTTTTGATCTACACAAGTTTCTTTGGAGTATTACAGATCTGTTTTTTACTAAGTAGGACAAATTGACCTTTGTTCGATCTTTTGATCGTAACTTGAGTTTATCTCGACGGATTTGAGTAATTATTGTTGTGTTGTCTTCGTGATTTGATTCTCTCTGAAACCTATCACTTTTGTCATGGTGAAACACGTTTAGATCAGTCTCACACACAATTTCTTTAGCAGATCGTTTTTCTGTCGAGGGGTTTTTATTGCATCCGCTAAAATAGTTTAAATCTACCATTCACCCCCTCTGGTATTTTTTCACGTGCTCTTCGATCCTACAATTGGTATCAGAGCCACTATGCTCTAATATTTGTGATTTGCACATGTGTTTGACTAATCATCATGGATAAATACTATGCCGAACCTTGTGTGTTTAGTGGTATTGATTTTCAGGTTTGGAAGGCACGTATGGAAGCCTTCATCCAGGCTCAAGGCTTCGCAATATGGGAGAAGGTATACAAACATTACGAAGTGTCGTCAAATGATCAAGTTACAGCTACAAATCTGAGAGATGTCAACAACAACAACAAGGCTCAAAACTTGAACATACAAGGATTAACTCAAAGCGACTTCGACTGTGTTGCACTCCTCCAATCTGCATACGATGTGTGGAAAGAACTTTGTGACTACCACGAAGGATCCAACACGATCAAGGAGGTAAGGCAAGACATGGTCAAGAATGAATACATGTGCTTCGAGATGCAACCCGACTAGTCTATTAATGACCTTTTTGCTCTAATAAAATTCTCAGCAACTTGCGTAGTGTCAATGTTAATTTTTTAGATGCTGAAAATGCTAGGCAATTGTTATGTGCATTAGATATGTCAATTTGGGAGATGAAAGTCACATCTATTCGTGAATCTACTGTCATGAGTACACTTACTTTAGATGTGCTATATTCCAAGTTAAAAACTCATGAAATTGACATAATATCATGTAAAAACCCCAATAAGTCTATTGCTTTTGTTTCTCAATGTGACATGCCTAGCTCCGGTCAATCTTCATCTTGTGGTACACTTGCTTTCTTGTCCTCTCTAACCCTTGAACAGATTGAGGAGTTTCCAGAGGAGGAGCTAGTACTTCTCTCTACTAGGTTCTCAAAAGCATTGGAAAATGTGAGAACTAGAAGGAGAGGAAGCTCTGGACCTCAACGATATTTCGAATGTGGTAAGACAAGACATTTTCGTTCAGATTGCCCTAATCTTTCAGGTCCTACTTCTCGGGATGAAAAGCAAACAAGGACGAAGCACTCCTCTACAAACGATAAGAAGAAAAAGAAGGGTTTTACACGACGTCTATTGGTGAGCAGTTTTATCTCCACACTTCAAGAACATGGCTCATGCGATGTGGACATTGGAAGTGACGAAGATGAAGATGATTTGGCAAACTTGTGCTTCATGGCGGGCAAATCAAGATCAAGTATGGAGGATGCAGAACACAACAACGATAATTAAGAGGTATGTTCTACTTGCGAAGAAATGTGTGATGCTATTTCTCGTCCCACTATTATAGTTAAGAAAAAGGACAAAAAGCTTAAAGATATTGTTGCTAAAATTGAATCACTAGAATCTAAAATCAACCGTTTAAAAACTTTAATTCCTAGTGATGATGCATGTCCCTCATGTGACTTAATATATGAACAACTGTCCTCATTATGAAGTGCGCACACCTCCACACTTGATAAACTTGAGTTAGAAATTGAAAAGAATATAGAGCTTGCTGCACTTAATGATAAAAACTTGAAAGATGCTAGCTGTTCTACATTTGATTTGCATTGTTCTACTTGTGATGATCTTGATAAGAAACTACAAGATGCTATAAATGAAATTTCTATATTGAACACTGCTTTACGTTCTCATGAAGTTAAATTTTGTTCCAATTGCAAATTAAAAGGAAAAACTTCATGTGAAAATTTCATTGATCTGTCCAATAAACTTGATAACATGCATAGGACATTAGATCGGTTTTGTAATGGGAAAAAGAACCTAAACTTGCTGCTGAACTCTTCCAAGTCTTGCAATGATAAAACTGGTTTAGGTTTTGATTCTCATGCTCATGCTAAGGAACATCCACCTAAAATTGTAAAGTCATTAGGAAGTGTTTTGATTCAAACAATTCCTAAGCAAAAAGATGTGGTTTCCAAAGCTGCAAGAGTGTTATCGTGTTCGGTTTCAAATAAAAATGGTTCTTGCTCATCTAGACATGAACACAAAGTTAAATTTCATTGTACCTACTATGGTAGAGATGGTCATATCATAGATTTTTGTTATAGACTAGCTAAACAACAGAGAAAGGAAAGAATAATTGCTAGATCTCATAAATTTCATGCAAAATTTGCTGCACTTGCTAAACCGAATGATAGGAACATGCAATATGCTATAATGAGTCGAAAACATGAAAAGGTTGCTCCCAAACCTACTGTTTTTTGTGCTACACATGTAACATCTCGTAGGATAGTAGTTGGGTACAAAAATCCTCAACCTTTGGCTCATAAACCTGCAGTTTTATCTCAGCTTTCGCGTGTTATTCTTGCTAGACATCGTGTGACTCAGTACTGAATTCCTAAATGCCTTTTGACTAACCCTAGTATTGAGTCATCGATATATTGTGCTTTGATGTAGGTTACATGCTTGAGGAAGGAGAACATTTGGATTGTGGATTCATGTTGCTCACGCCACATGACCGATAACAAAGAATGGTTATCCTCCCCCTCTTTTTGTGTCACGTGTAGAGAATGTTACTTTTGCCGATAATTCTTCAACTCCTATAATTGCTAAGGGTTCGGTTAGAGTAAATAATCGCTACACTTTGAAGGATGTGGAACTTGTTAAAAAATTTAAATACAACTTTCTTTCTGTTTCACAAGTGCTAGATGAAAATCTGGAAATTATTTTCACTAAAAATTGCTGCAAAAATGTAAATTTAAATAGTGAGCTTATTTTTAACATGTCTTGGTTTGGAAGAGTTATTAAAGCTGATTTTGATATGTCTTCCTCTAAGCATAGGGGTATAGTTGCTAATGATTCAAAGGACTTACATTTTTGGCATCATAGACTTGGTCACGTAGGCTTTGATCATCTAACGTGTGTTAGTGCTCTTGATCGCATATGTGGGCTCCCTAATCTAAAAGGGGACAAAGAAATTGTGTGCTCTTCTTGTATACATGCTAAGATGGTTGCAGGATCACATACTCCTCTCACAATGATCATGACAACAAAACCGGGTCAACTTTTGCACCTTGACACTGTAGGACCTTCACGCGTTCAATCTTTCGGAGGTAAATGGTATGTTCTTGTGATTGTTGATGATTATTCTAGATACTCTTGGGTTTACTTTATGGCATCTAAGAATGAAGATTTTAGTCACTTTAGAACTTTATTTCTTAGATTATCAATTGATCACCCAAGATCTTTAAAAGCGATTAGAAGTGATAACGGAATCGAATTTAAAAATCAATCTTTTAATCACTTTTGTGCTGAAAATGGAATAGATCATCAATTTTCTACACCATATGTACCTCAACAAAACGGTGTTGTAGAAAGAAAGAACAAAACCTTAGTTGAGATGGCTAGGACTATGCTTGATGAATATCAAACTCCTAGGAAATTTTGGGCTGATGTGATTGCAACCGCTTGTTATGTCTCAAATCGTGTTTTCTTGCGCACTAAGGTAGGTAAAACACCATATGAGCTCCGGTTTGGACATAGGACTTGTGTTACACACTTTTGGGTCTTTGGTTGCAAAAGTTTTGTTAAGAAACATGGTAATCTTGATAAATTTGAACCTAGATCCATTGATGGCAAGTTTCTTGGTTATCCATCTCATACTGGAGGCTACCGTGTGCTTTTACTTGACACTAACAAAATTGTGGAGACTTGTGAAGTGTCTTTTGATGAAGCTAGCCCAGGTACTAGCTAAAACATTGCAGGTCCAGATCCATATCCGCAAGGGGAGAGCATTTTCGTTGAAGATGAGGAAGAAGTGGTGCTGCTGCCCGAAAATTCAGCAACTAATGACATTGTTCCAACTCATGATTTTGATTCACAGCCAGCACCGACGACCACCATTGCTGGTCCAGATCCCCCTCAAGTCACAAGCTCATTGATTTGTGATGAACATGAAGAAGAAGAAGCTTGTGAAGTGTCCACTCCCCTGCGGGTTCTCAAAAGTCATCCCCCACAACAAATTATTGGAAGCTTGCACGAACGAGTCACACGGTCCAAGTTTTGCGATCCAAACTCTCACGCTCATTCTGCTTTTGTTGCTTCTTTCGAACCCAAAGATATATCACACGCACTCACTAATGAATCTTGGATTATTGCCATGCAAGAAGAGTTAGAAAATTTCGAAAGAAATAATGTTTGGAAACTTGTACCTCCACCTCAAGGTCACACTTTAATTGGAACTAAATGGGTGTTTAAAAATAAACAAAGTGAGGATGGGGTTGTGGGTCGGAATAAGGCTAGGTTGGTTGCTCAAGGTTTCACTCAAGTTGAAGGTCTAGATTTTGATGAAACTTTTGCTTCTGTTGCTAGATAAGAAGCCATAAGAATTTTTTTAGCTTTTGCTGCATCTAAAGGTTTAAAGCTTTATCAAATGGATGTTAAAAGTGCTTTTCTTAATGGCTACATAAATGAGGAGGTTTATGTCAAACAACCACCGGGTTTTGAAAATTCAGATTTTCCTAATTATGTTTACAAACTGTTCAAGCCTTGTACGGTCTCAAACAAGCCCCTAGAGCATGGTATGATAGGTTAAAAACATTCTTACTTGAAAAGGGGTTTACCATGGGCAAGGTTGATAAAACTCTTTTTGTGCTTAAGCATGGCAATGACTCATTATTCGTTCAAGTGTATGTAGATGATATTATCTTTGGTTGTGCTTCTCATGATCTTGTGTTCAAGTTTTCATCTATGATGAGTTCAGAATTTGAGATGAGTATGATGGGAGAACTCACGTACTTTTTGGGGCTGCAAATCAAGCAAACCAAGGAGGGTACCTTTGTGCATCAAACGAAGTATACAAAATACCTCCTAAGGTGCTAGCCTCTTCGGACACCAATGTGAACAACAACAACACTTGAACTTGATGAAGATGGTGAACCCGTGGATCAAAAAGAATATAGAAGCATGATCAGATCACTTTTGTACCTCACGGCATCAAGACCGGATGTACAATTCAACGTATGTCTTTGTGCAAGGTTTCAAGCTTCCCCACGTGCTTCACATCGTCAAGCTATCAAAAGGATTCTCAGGTACTTACATGGAACTCAAGAATTTGGCATTTTTCTTCCTTTTTCCTCAACCATTACTTTGAAAGCTTTTTCGGATGCTGATTCTGGGGGTCGTAGGATTGATAGGAAAAGTACTTCTAGTGCTTGTCATTTTTTTGGTAATTCACTTGTTGCTTGGTCCTCTAGAAAACAAAACTCAGTTGCACAATCAATAGCTGAATCTGAATATGTAGCTGTTGCTAGTGCTTGCTCACAAATTCTTTGGATTGTTCAAACACTTAAGGACTATGGGGTTGATCTAGATAGTGTTCCACTATTTTGTTATAACACTAGTGCCATTTGCATTGCTAAAAACCCTGTGCAATATTCTAGAACTAAGCACATTGACATTAGGTATCACTTTCTCCGTGATGATGTTGAAAAAGGAAACATTGTGCTTTACCATGTAGATACCGAACAACAATTGGCTGACATTTTTACAAAACCTTTGGATTTCACTCGTTTTTGTTTCATTCGTAGTGAAATTGGGGTTATGCATCCTCATGGCTTACATTGAGGGAGAGTTTTGAAATTTGAGAAGTCTATGTGTGAATCTGAAATTAAAATAATATGAGCACAGCATTGCATACATATATGACTTTGTGATTCCTTTTACATGCTGAAAGTTCTTACTACATTACTTGTGTTATACATTTTGTAGTTTTTGCCATGTCTAGTAATTGGAATAATTACTTACACTGAATCTGGTCATGGTCGAACTTTCTTGCTGTTTTGAACTTGTTGCATGCTCACAAGTGCTTTTAATCATAAAGAATTAATCAAGTAATTAACTTACTTGTTGAGCTTTTATGGTCAAATATAAATTGAAAAAAGATCATAAGAATATGCATGCATCGCACTTCTTCTTTTGAGATGGCTTATCATTACACTTAGATATGAACTTGAAAGAAGTTGTGTATGACTAAAACCATGTCCTTAAGCTTCTGATTGTCAAATGTCATAGGCTTGACTTGGTTGGTTAGAATAAAGCAGATGCACATATAATCTCTTGCAAATATCATATGATCTTAATATGTGCTTTGAAATAATAAAATGCAGCAACAAGTGTTATGCTTTCAGGTTTAAAAATAGTTAAGTTTGTGAGATCATGACTTTTTTAAATTGAAAATTACATTTGATCTCTAACATGGCTTACACTAATTTATGTATCTCATTGTTGTGATAGTGTAAGTTACTTGATAGTATGACTTGGATGAGCTCTGTTTTATATGTATATGTTATAATATGCTCATAACAATTAAATTTTCTCTTTTGAACCTTGCTGAATACATTGTCAAACGGGAAGAGGTAATAGATAATATATGAATTTTTAAAGATAAGTATGCAAGGGGAAGAAATTGATTACACATTGCACATATTCACAATTGTTTTGGCACGATTCTTTGAATCTTCTCAGGGAGAGAATTTGTTTTTCTTCTCATTTTATTTCTGTTTTACAAAAGGGGGGAAATTTTTTTCAAAACTTTTAATGTGGATAAGCCAATGTTCGGATCTTAAGTGGTGTTGCCAATGCATTCATCAAGGGGGAGGTTGTGAGACCTATGTGTGCTGAATACATTGGCTATGATGATAAAAGTTTTGAATACTACCAAGACACCTTTATTAGCAAGGTCCGACTCTAGCTCCGAGCTTCTGCAAGGTTCGACAATAGGTCCGACTTTCTTTGTCTAGGTCCGAAATGTTTCTGGGTAGCTCCGGTGAGCTTTCTCTTTAGCTCCGGCATGTCTTTGATAGCTCCGGCATATCGTTGTTAAGCTCCGATATGTTTTGATAGGTCTGACTTATGTTGGTTAGCTTTGACTTCTGGGTTGACTAGTTCTGACTAGCTTTGGCAAGCTCTGGCGCTAGGTTGTACTAGCTTTGGTAAGCTCCAGCTCAAGCTCCGGTTAGCTTTGGCAAGGTTCGGAGCTTGATTGCAATGTTCCTGCTTTTACTGTGAATTATCTCGAACTTGCTTTACATTGTTGGAAAGATTGCTTAGTATTCATTTGCTAAGTGTTTGGTGTGTTTTGGTTTATATGGATGATATCGTTTTTGCTATGCTTTGCAACATGCTTATGTGAGGTGCTCACGTAAGATGTTGTAGTTTCGGAACTAACGTGAGTCAAGTCGAGGACTTGTGCTCATAAGTATTGGTTGTTTATTCATGTGCAGGTGTTGCTTGAGTTCAAGACATGGCTTGTGACGGGATCCATTGAACTAGTCTTAGGGAGAAGATGAGGTTCAACAACCAAGTTCGGGAGGAATTGTGGTTGAGTTGATCGGGAGGTTGCACAGCATGTTTGAATAAAAAACAATGCATATGAAGGTATCATGGACGTCGTTGGAAGATGTTTGCACGTATGCAAGGAGTTCATGGACGTGGATACATGGTTACGAGGCATGATGAAGAGATGTGGACGTAAAGAATTGGTCAAAAAGGTCCAACCGACTAGGTTATGGACTCAATCTGTGGTTGAGTCGTGTTTGACTGAAATATGGAAAGTTTTGAGTTGGTTATGATAGAATTTCGTGGGGGTCACGAATTTGAGTTGTTTTATGAATGTGGGATACGTTCCTAAGGTGTTTGGAAGTCTTAAGATTGCTTCTACCTTCGTATAGAAGAGCCCTTAGCAGTTATGGAATGTTTCGATTCGTGATTTGAGTAGGATTAGAGTCCTAGTTGAGATTGGGTTGGCCTAAGGGCTTGTTTTATAAGCAAGGGAGGCCAGAGATCGTGGTGCACGAATCTGGGGCTGTTCCTCTTGTGGTTTGATCAATAAAATTCGTAGTTTGAAG
Source organism: Tuctoria greenei (assembly GCA_036927565.1). Lineage (NCBI taxonomy): Eukaryota > Viridiplantae > Streptophyta > Magnoliopsida > Poales > Poaceae > Tuctoria > Tuctoria greenei. The sequence continues at coordinate 152,209,164 of JAYESD010000005.1, read as the reverse complement.
GAACTTTTGTGCCTTGTTCGTCCGACTTGTTTTCGTCAAGTCTTTCTCGTCGAGTTTATGCACAACACTACCTTTCTTCTGTGGTTTTATCATAACTCGAGTTTTACAGATCCAATTGACATGATCCTTTTTGGGTTGTCTTCACAACTTGATTATCTATCATCTTTCAAAATTTAACGGTCATTGGATTCGTGGTTTTTGATCTACACGAGTTTCTTTACAGTATTATTGATCTATTTTTTTACTCGGTAGGACAGATTGACCTTTGTTCGATCTTTCGATCGTAACTTGAGTTTCTCTCGACGGATTTGAGTAATTCCTGTGGTGTTGTCTTCGTGACTTGATTCTCTCTGATATCTATCACTTTTGTCACGGTGAAACATGTTTATATTAGTCTCTAACATGATTTCTTTAGCAGATCATTTTTCTGTCGAGGGGTTTTCATTGCTTCTGCTGAAAAAGTTTAAATCCACCATTCACCCCCATCTAGTAGTTTTTCATGTGATCTTCGATCCTACAAGATTCAAAACTAGTTTAGAGGGCACGCAATGTGTATGAACTATGAAATTCATTGAGTTGCAAATTATCTCTAAATCGCAGTGTCATTGCGTTTATCCCTGAATTCCAATTACATCTGTTAATTGTAATGTCATTGCATTTATTTATCCCTGCAACGGACGCTCATGATAACGTGCGAGTGGCAACGGATGCTCATGATGTCGTGTAAGTGGGAATAGGGAGACGAGTGCATAAGAGATGCACTTTAAAAAGGCGAGTCTCCGATTTGTTGAGATCCGGCAAAAGGGAGACGCGCCTTACTCGGGCACATTTCCGATTCGTGCCAAATATCTTTTGTCTCACCTCGGAAAGTTGTGCGCGTTGCAGCGATCATATAAGGAATTGCAAAGATATGCCAGTGGGACATGCCCGGATGCCAAAAGATGTAGTTCCTGGCTTCAGCACACCATGGCACATCTTTTAGCATATTGGGTGCCCGTTCAGCGAAAAAATAATGCGAGACACGTCTTACCTGAGCGCTTCTTTGATTCATGTCGAATATCTTTTGTCCCACCTCAGGAATCTGAGCACATTACAACGATCATATAAGTCATTGTGCACAGTTTCCAGTTGGACAAATCTGCATGCAAAAGATGTTGTTCGCGGGAACAACAGCTTTCACATGCGGCTTGCCCGTTCGGCCACAAAATAATGCGAGACGTGAATTATATATGAATGTTTACGAATTTTAACCTATTTTTAGCTCTCGCGCGCTCTCTGGTGAAAATTTTCGCGCAAAACTTGCTCGCACTCTCTCGACCAAAGGGAGACGCTGAAATGAGAGACGCGTGTTAGAGAGCCCCGTCTCCGAGTTTTGCTATTTTGTCTCTCGCGCACTCTCTCCCAACACTTGGCAAAAAATTTTAGCTGTCGTGCACTCTCTCGACCTAGAAACTGCAGCTCCTGAGCACGCCACCACCATTCCTCTTCCTCAACTCGCGATTTGTCATTGTCGTGCTGCCGCCGTCGACCCCGACCCCGCCGTCAACCCCGACCTTCGTCATCAGATAGTTGTGCACACTGGAGCACAGCGCCTCGTCCCCTGTCCCCAGAGCACGCCGCCGCCTCCACTCCGATCTCGGTAATCGGTATGAGCACGCTGCAACCTTCACATAAGTGGAAATGTTCTCCCTGTCCCCAGAGCAAGCCAGCCTGTGGTCATCAGAGAGTTGAGGAATCGCCACTACGGCACCTCCGCCAGCTCATCCCGGAGCATGCCACCGCCTCGTCCCCTATCCCTGGAGCACGCCGCTGCATCGACCCTGCCCTTAGACCGATTTTATTGAATTTGAGGATGTCTAATGAAGTCATTGATCCAAAGGGAGAATTTTCATAATAGTATACACTCATCTTCCTTGTTTATGTCCAATGCAGAAGTAATGTTGTATATAATGAATTCCGATTTGCAAACCCTTGAAACAGCAGGAACTGTGGTTGACACTAGCATTTGCCATCCCAGTGAGTTTGATTTCTATCTCTACAGCCATGCTGGAATCAAGGTACCTATGCGATAATGAGTGTTTCTCTCACGAGTTTTTGATATTAGGCTATTAATGTATCATTGAAATGTAAATTGTTTGTTTTTTCAGTGAACAAGCACACCTGCTCACTACCATGTCCTTTATGATGAGAACAATTTCGTTGTTGATGCTTTGCAGATGCTCACCAACTGCCTGTGCTACAAGTAAGTGCGGTTCTCCATTCACCAACAGTTGCTGTGTCTATTACAATTGTATACCAATTTGTTCCTAAGCCTTCAGATATTTGCTCCCTTATGTGACTGTTTAAGCGAATGTGACTACAATTTGATAATGTTTTATATGATTTCAGTGATTCTATTGAATTTGAATATGTCTCAGTCGGAGCATTAGAGGCTATGAAGGCTCATCGTTAATGAAGTCATGATCGGGAGAATTTTCATTACAGTATATAGGATTAGATGATGATAGTTATGATGTGTGTAATTAATTACATTGTAATCAGGATGAACATTGTATTTGATTGGTCAATATAATTTACAGTATGATATTTTTGGCTATACATATGTTCATGTATGTGTATGTTGCTGACACCGGCAATGCGCCTGCCAAATCCTAGCTAGCTCCAGGATGCAGTCGGCAACCAGGATAATCAGTAGTGGGGGACACCTAATTGGAGACCCTGCCTGTAAACAATCCGTGATGAGCTGTAACCGAGAATGTCTTGGATTACCTAAATATAGGAGACAAGCTTCCTTAAAGCCCATCTCGGATCAGTAAACAAATCTGCGATGCGCTTCAATAAAGAGCGTCTTGGATCAGTCAATAAACTTGTGACGTGCTATGTTAGTGCTTGTCTCGCATTTATGCTGGTGGGCGACGCGCAAAAATTACGTCTCCAATGACATCGTAAAGCTTATCTGTTATGACTCAAAGAAAGGAGACGCACTACCTTTGAGCATGTCTCGCACTTTGGCTGACCGGCGACTCGCATGCTGCAGGTCTCTGATGACAACGTAATGAGAGACGTGACGATGGAGACGCGAAGTTTGTTCGTCACCCTTCTTCATTCGGGCACCGTCTCGGATGAGCTTTTCTTATGTAGTGGGGGGACCCGAGTAGAGCACGAACGGGTCATCACGGTTGGGAATTTTATCAACCCAACAGATACCACCTACTGCCCCATAAAAGCTGAGACACGCCGATGGCGAGTGCTGCGTATGGCCCTTTGAACATTGAACATTCAAGAGTTGCATACTATCACGTTTTTGACCACACGAAGCGGTATCCTCGCTTTTGCCTGAAGCACGCCGGGGAGCAACGTTTCATATGTTCCCAAAAACATGAGAAGGTCCAGAGACTCATATTAACTCCTGTGCCAAGCCAAGGGGGACAATCATCGTACCGCCTCTCCTACGGGGGAGCTTACTGCAATTGATTCGCTTGCGGTGGCATACCTTATCTCTTACCTGACATCGGAGCATCGTTACTGAATATAATAACAAGTATGTTAGCATTGCCACCTTTATAACTATGCTATAATAGACCTTATGTGGGCATACTCACTAATCCTCACTCGACTACTTCAATTATTTTAAAATAGGTACTTTTCAAGCGTTCTATTCCCAATGTAGCTCTGATACCAGACTGTGGGGACCGGAGACCCATCATTCTAGGAATTACATTGGGTGATGTCGTGTGATGAGGCACCCAACAGCACACATGAAAAACAACACAAAATAGCCACCACAAATCTTTATTTCACAAGATAGTTCTCGTTTAAAACATAATATGCAATGGAGCGAAATTATACATACTCACACTCTCAATCTAGCTATGCACAAGAGAAGCTATAAATGCCCACGGACGCTTCCCACTAGCAACACGAAACAAAGAAGCAGCAGCATGGTTTCCGTGAGAGATACATCTCAACAAACTCGAGGTCTCATGAACAACCCCAACATAAGCATAAGCTATTAATACCTGCAAAAACCACAATAAAGCAATCGTGAGCTTGTAGCTCAGCAGTACTTAACCGTCTCAGCTAAAGCATGAAACTCTACTTGCTAGAAACTTTAAAGACAGGAAAGCTAAATTTGCTAAAATGAACTCGCCACAAGTAAACCCTTAGTGGTCAGTTTTAAAGTAGCATACGCAATCCATGGGCATAGCATCATTGTGAATTCCACAATCAAACAAGAAATGCATCATGCACAATGATACTCGCCCAAAGTTGCATAAGCTTCATTCAATTTAAAGGTCTATAAATTATAACTTTAATTGTGCTAATTCTAGTTCAACCAGGATTGCAATACATGATATTATTCATAGTAGCATATTCATAATCTTTCGACTACTCTTTATTACTACATGAAGACTCAGTGACCAAGTAGCTCAATCCATAATCGCGGGTGGCAGTGATTCAAAGCAAAAACACCTAGATTGCACGACACATACGCCCATACATAGTGTTGCGATGGCACACTACACCGATGTCGCACACAACCACCTTTCCCCAGATTCAACCACATCGAAACAGTTTGACCAACCCATACAACAAGCTCCCCTCAAGGTACACCTCCGCTTGAGATGTTCATGAGTGAGTTGACTCCCACTGTACTAACAACTAACAACTTAAACCGATTGAAAAGGTTCCAACATAGGATCCTCAAGGTATATCGGTTTCCTGGGTCCCATATAGCCATTATTCTTTCCTGTATAGTTCAAACTTGTTCAATAGGGCCAAGTACGGGATGGGCCTTAACTGACACAGACGGGGCTACCAATCCACCGTCACAAGTGATGCCTCACCCTTTGGGCTGAGTGCACCCTTACGCAAACCAACATATAGAAATCCCCGTCCACATCTCAAATTAAGGAGTGAGCGTTATAGTGACATCTTGCGAGTGGGTTTTCCTCACTTGACTTCTCTCGCAAGTAGAATTAAACTACTTGACTTGTGAATCGATACAATATGACCAGTCTCGCGAGTAGTATCTAACATACTCGACTTCTACCGATCACCTAACTAAATATTAAGCATAGCAATATAATCTGAGGGAGTCTTATACTACCCCTCCACTCCAAGGATTATTCGGTCATGCATGTGGATTATTCAATCAATATAGACCTAATGGACTCATCAAGTCCATTCAACAAAGTGTATAAAGCAAAAACTTTATAAAGGAACTTAAATGGAAACCAAGGCTTGCCTTGGGTTGCGACTAGATAAATGTCAATAGTGAGAGACTTGATCTTCGGGATGAAGCTTCTCATCACTTTTCTCCTCTTCTTGTCTCTATTGCTGCTTTGGGCAAATCTTGCTCGCAGCAATCACTTTCCTCCTTTTCTTTATTGCTGCTTGTGCAAATCTTGCTTGCAGCAAAGTCCATCCTTGTGCCTCCTCCTCCAAGCAGTGCTCCTCGTCCATCTCCACTCATTGAATGCCATCATCGGGATAACCATCGATATGAAAATGCATAGAAGAAGACTACAACTTAATATTATAAGCAATGAAGATGATAATTCGAGAAGGTGTAAGTTAGCTAGGTGTGGCCTGCCTCTTTTTTGTGAAGAAAACAGAGGAAAAAAGCAAGGTGAAACATAGGAGGATTCATGTAGGAAGTGAAGAAGCACATAAGAAGAGCAACTTAGCAAACTAAGAATTGAAGTTGCATAAACTCAAGACAGAGGAAGACAAACTGAGTGGAGGTTCTGGTTCACATTGGGTACAATAGTAGAGGAGGAATCAAAGTGAAACTTAGGAGATTTTAATATGAATAAAAATAGGAAATGTTTGGATTAGGGAAGTCATCATCCACAAATTGGTGTTACAAAGGTCTACTGACTGGTAATTTTTACAGTGTCTTCAATTGGTCATGGAGGATCATCCAGAAAAGCTTCAGCTAATACAAGTGAAGTTCATGGTCTACATAATTCCTTATGTGTTTAAGATTCTCTGAATTTTCATGGCAAAACTGTAGCTTTGTCATGAGTGAAAGTGTTTTTTCTGGATAGTGTGGTTCCTATGGATTTTAAAGAAATTTATATGACATTTTATAAGCTTCCTAGAGGGATATATGAATTTTACAAGGTTCATTGATTCTATGAAAAAGTTTATGGATTTTTATTGATTTCCAATTAAAACCTGAGATAAAACCCCATAATTTACCACTTTAATCAAGTTAACTTAGGCTGAAATTTTTACTGGTATTCAAGAATAATATGAATATGATTCTGGCGAAATTTGGGAATTTTCCATTGAGAGAGTCTCCAAGAAGTAATTCTCAAATGAAAATGGAAAAGGAATTATCTAGAAATGCATATGGGTTTTCATATAAAATAGTTCGTACTATAGCAAAGTGCTGGTTGAGAGGAGCCCAAAAAATTATTTCACTATTTTTGGACCAATCTATAGGGAGTAGTGCATTTTCATAGATTGTACAGTTTCTGGAATTTCTTTCAAACAGAAAACTCTTGTTTCACTGCAGGCCGGGCCCACTTTCTTAACCCTATCCAGTCACATTACGACCACACAGAGGCTGCAGGTTAAGAGGCACAGCCGCATGGCATCCCTTTGCCACAAAGGATCCCACGAGGGGTCTTCTTTTCCCCAATGGTTCCATGGAGACAAGGGCGGCCGGAGCTCGCCGTCACCTCGCCGGAGGTGAAGAAAGGTGACGGAGTTGAGTCAGAAATACTCTTGGAGACATAGGAAGCACGTCCCATGGTGGCAGATGTGCTGAAACCGTCAGCAGCGAGCTGGCCACGGTGGCGCCATGGCGACAACCAACGGTGGCGTTGCTTGGACTCACAAACGCACCAAATGGATCGGAGGAAACTCCTACAGGTTACTGGTGATGTGTGCACTGACGACATATGGTTGATTAGTGCAGAGGATGCTGGAATTTTCTGCGCAATGGCATGTCACACCAAGTTTTAAGAAGGCAACCAGATGCTTTCAACATGTATGACAGGATCAGTTGAATTCATACATGTGTAGACGAAAGTGAAATATCATTAAATTGAACCATGTTCGAGTACATAAATTATTACATAAATGACATTCCAGGTCTAAAAGAAATTTACAAAGCAGCGGAAAATAGTAGATAAACGGGGCTCCAGAGCACAGGCGTCGCACGGGGGTTTTGCAAGCCTAGAACGTCTCATCCGCATCGGCGTAGAAATCTTCATTCTTCACTTCTTCATCGTTGTAGACTAGGGAAAGATAAGCAACAAGCAAGTTTCAGTACCAACGGTACTCAACAAGTAGGGAAGTTTATAACATGACGGTCACATTCAAGGATGGCAAAGAGGGTAAAGCACTATAGAAATTATAACCTATACTTACTGTTATTTAGCACCTGTCTCTATGTGAATATCACCCATAATTCCCAAAATGATCAATAATTCCCAAACCATCCATCGACTATTAAACCGTGTGTGCTAATCATGAATTTGGTCCTAAGCCGCTAGTGTCCGTGAGCACGACTGTCTAGACAGTTTGACAAATCTCTACAGAGTGTGTATCTGTTTTCCACACAGTTCATGATTTCATCGCCTGTTGCTAGGTGGACCAAATAAACCTCCCTGTCGCCCGTGGTAGCTAACCACATTACACACTTTCGTAGGTGTGTGGCCAGGAGATCACTACGAGGTATTTCTGATGGTTCTCTCGACTTGCATTGGTACTCTGAGGTTTCACCGCTGCAGCACCTAGAGTGTATTTTCCCTCCGCTAGAAGAAGCCCCCTCATGAGCCATGTGGATCCCAAGGCAGTACTTTGAACCAATTCTCTGCTCGTTCGATTACCAACACTACACCGGGAGAGACCAAATTACTAAACAAAGTTGTTCCATATACAACTCTGTGGCGATACTGTATTTCTTAGTAACTTCCTCCATAAATCGGTCCTCAGAATCCTATAGGTGTCAAACCTCAAACCAATGTCTCGTGCACACATGCACCATTTCATTCAACACCTTCTATCAGATTCCTACCAACTACTTTTATTATTTTCAATAGCTCATAAATCATAGTAGATCAAATAAAACATGTAGACAATTTATTCATATTCAATTAATCATGGCTAAGCGTTAACTAGTTGATAATAATCCACCGAAACCATGGTGACAAGGAATATCATGGAAAAATCTAGGAAAAACATAACATAGGATTCAACTTTGAATTTAGCATGCATCTATCTAAAACTTAACAAAAAAGGTGCAAGACGGTCAACAAAACTTGCCTTCGTGGAAGTGTTGATTATCGACGTTGAAGTTTTGCTCTTGCAAATTAAAAATCAGACTGAAATACAACTCTAACCACAAAGTTGTATGCACAATAAAATAATAACACAAAATATGAAGCATTCACAAAAGTCATTCATCACAATAAAAAACTATACGATTACGATGTTATGAGTAGGAATTAATAAATTATTTATTAGTGAAAATAAAAGAAAATGTGGTATTAAAAATAAAATATGCATATTATATTTTTATGTCATTTCTATATTTATTTTTCTAAAAACATAATATTATTTTCCTATTTATTTTGATGTCCAAAATTAATTTTAGGTTCAAAATTCACTTGAAATACAAGTTTATACAATTAATTTAGCAATTTTGGAATTTATTATAATTATTTAGAATTAAAATAGTTATTCTAGGTAAATATTAGTGTTAATATAATTATTAATAATTTTCTATGATTTACTATTATTTATTTAGAATTTTCTAGAATTATTTAATTATTTAGACATTATTTGGGAATATACACCATTAAAATAAATATTATAGATTAATTTAAATTTTATTTCTGTAAAATATATAAGCTCCTCTATGGCTTTAACTTTAGCTTCAGGGCCATCGACGACTTTAATGGACTTTTCCCGTCTTCTAGGATCCTCCTCGTACTTCATCCCTGTTACAAAAATGTGCAATGTTGCACCCGAGTTAACCCAAGAAGTAGGTTCAGAATAATCTGAAATGGAGGTTCAATAGCAAATGTAACAAATACTTACCTTTCTTACAACATTATTTGAGGAATCCCACACAATCCTTCTGATGGTTTCCCCTTATTCTTACAAAAAAGGCACTAGTGTCCCTTTTCACATCCTTTTGAGAGGTGTTGTGGAACCTTACCCTCAACTTTATCGTTATGGGGAGTGATACGAACCATAAAATATGGTGGCTTGGGAGAACGAAAGTAGTTATTCTGGCCCTTACCTTTTTCCTTCACGTAGTTGACATTCATGACTCCCCTTCTTAAATGCTCATAACAATCAATTTCTCAAAATTTCACTGCTTCGGCTGAGAAGATAGTTTATGACTACTGAGTCATGCTAAGCTACATTAATAAAACAATCATGTCACTCGTGGACGTGGCAGCCAGGACACTGGTGCTGCTAAGCTTGGACTGCATCTCGATCTCCTCAAGCTGGAGGTCATTGCGGACCTAGGTGAGGGTTGTGAACAGGTGCTGCCGCTTGAGAAGAGATGCCATGTGGGAGAGACCACGAAGCATCGTGAGAACGATGCTGCCGGTGAAGGCGGCCTTGCCCAAGTCGCCGAGGGCGTGGACCATCGACTTGACTCCGCAGCAGTAATCAGTGATGGAGAGGGTCCTCCTAAACGAATGTGTGGAACTCAGCATCGAGAAGCATAACATGAGTCTCACGGTTGTCGATGAACTGCATATCAAAGAGGGAGAAAATCCTAAAAGTCACTTATGGTAAAGAAGTTGAAGTTGAAGCTGTTGGGTCACTTTCACTTCGCTTAGATGGCGACATCATACTTAATCTCAATAATGTCTTATTGTTCCTAGCATGAGGAGGAACTTGATTTCTGTTTCATTATTAGATGCTGAATTTGTATGTTAATTTGGGAACAAAAGGTGATTAACTAAGTCTAATAATAATGAGGTTGGTGCCACCTTTTGACAAGACAAATTTTATTTAGTTTCCCTTTATGATTCTTCCGTGATGAAGAAAAGTGTTGTTCGTAATGATAAATACAATCATATTACTAAGAAAGAGACTTCTTCGACATTGTGGCAATGTTGTTTAAGCCACATTTGGAGGGGGATTGAACATCTAATTACTGAAGAAATACTCCATCCACTAGATTTCTCTAACTTTGATCAATGCATCAATTGCATTAAAGGAAATTTTTTAAACAAATTAATAAAAAACCTATAAGAAGTACAAGACTTTTTGGAAATAATACATATGGATATATGTGGTCCTCTCTATTTTCTAGGTCTTTATGTAGGAGACTTGATCATGCTCTTGTTTATGTAAGTGATGTTGCAAATTATGTTCTTGCATTCTCTAATAGTATTCATAAATTACTTGTATATCAAAAATATAATAGTTGAAAAGAAAATTCAAATAAAGAAATGAAGTTAATATTTGTGTAACATAATATCTGCACCTTTCTAATTGAAACAAAGATTACGGGTTGTGTTTTATGGAATGAGAAACTAGTTCATTATTTGTTTGGACATATAATCTCTTAAGAAAAAAATGTTTGGACGTATAAAAAAACAGACGAAGAAAACGGAAGGGGGGGGGGGGAACTATGGTGCTTCGGACCTAGGTGCATTCTTGGAACTCCTAGATATCTGCCTAATTCAATATTTTTTTCCTTGTGGATTTGACCTGAATGGACTAAATTTTAGTCAATGTTTAGAAAACAGAAAAATAACCATTTTTAAATAGTTATCCGCATGGATTTGTAATTAGTCAATGCTTGTATTTTGGTTACACTTGTGATTGTAGCCCCCCTTCATATTTATTGTCACATTCTCGTGCAATAGATACACATCGAGGGACTACACTGGACACTACAGGAATCGAGCGATAGAGCGTCGACTTCATAAAAAAACAATTTTAGTTCAACTATTTCTAGATTGTTTGACAAATCTCAAGATTGACATAAGAAAAAAGGTGCAGGACAAGCGAATACAAATTAAAGGCTCAGAGATGACAGTATTTTATGAGATTTCCTATCATGAAGGTCTTGAAAAGTCTTGTGTCAAATTTCTATCGGTACAATCCATTCAACATTTTAAAGATGCACGTTTTCACGTCTGGCAATGACCTCGTGTCAATAACTCCACCCCCAGAGGCCGGGTGCACGGGGGACTCCCTAACTCCAGATACCACCTCAATGGCCGCAGTAGCAAGCGGCGAAAATGTCGGCGCAGTAGGCGTTTCGACAACCTCACCAAAAAATGGTTGTGCTGGCACCGCACTCGATAAAACGGGCCACGAGAAGGGCATCATTCCTCCCACCGTCATTGATGAAGCCTGGCAAGTCATCCCCATTATGTCCCTGGCCGAAGCAGCAAACCCAAGGTCATAACTCCTACGCTGAAGCCAACTTAATGATTGTACTAGCTACACTTACACGCATGCAAACAAAAAAGACGCCCTCACCTCTATGAGTGGCGGAAGATAGCCTTAGACCCCGATCCTACAGCGTCCGCCTCAAGGGATGATGGAGGGACGCACTCGTTGCTTATCTTGCTCTTCAAGACTGAATCGGTAGCATGCCCCGCTGCCCGCTTTCGGACAGCGCTCCCCAGCAAGGGTGACCCGCTGAAGCAAAGGTCATCTAAGCTGGAGCAGTCTAGTGCCTCTCAGCGAAGTTGACCAGCCGCCTATGTGGCCCACATCACCCTTTGATGATCTGGCTAACGAGCATGACGCTTGTCCTTCTCCTTCTTCTCTGCCTTGGCGTTGGTGGCCCTGGCCTCCCCCTTTTTCCCCATCATCCTGGAACCTCAAAACACTCACAGGCTGACCAAGAACCTGAGTGGAGGGCCAGTGCGCTAATAACCAGAGAGATCAAGGCCTGGTGTCAACCTCGGATGACGCCCCCATGAGATCTCGCATCCCCCGAGAAAGCTTAGAGGAGGTAAGCGTGGATACCAACTCCCTTATTTGGTCCTCCAGACTTGTGTAAAGCCACATTCACCTCTGCTTTTAGGGTTTCCAATCGGTTAGAGATCGGCCCTAGTTCGCCCGTTTCTCCCTTCGGGACTCCCTGAACACAGGCAGCTCACTGGTAAAGGGCGGCAGGCCGGGTGCCATGTCCTGAACGTAGAACGGCTCTTGATGCCAGCCCTTGTGGGATGTAGGTAGCTGGAGACCAAAAAACCATGATTTGTTGCTCGTGTAGTTGGATGCATGCACCACCAATATTTGGAGGCGACGAGCCCCTAGCGACGTGCACCTGAAAATAGTACCACCACAAGTTGACATGCGGATCTATCCCCATGTATGCCTCTCACAGGGTGATAAACAACACTATGTGTAGAACACCATTTCGTGCCAGATGATGGAGCTCGATGTCGTACTCCTTGAGGAGCCCCTTGATGAAGTGGTGCCTCGGAAGCCCTAGCCCATGCATGTGGAAGGCGAAGATTGACACAACCTCATCGTGGAGAGGGTTTTGGGAATTGTCTCGGTCTACAAGACAGACAACGCTAGAGCCTTGCACCGATAGCAGGCCCCTACCAATGAGGTCGGAGATGCAGATCGAGATTGCACCCACGATGACATCACACGAAAGGAAGGATACGGGGATATAGTAACTTCCTCTTTTTCCTCTTTCACTCGGATTTAGCTTACTTAGGCCCCCTTTGCCAGAGCTTCACAGAGCTGATGCTCATGGAGAATCATGAAAGTTGTGCCAAACACTGTTTTTAGAAGAAGCAGTTCTTTGCTGATTCTGTGAAGTGATTCTCTGAAATGAACTAAGGGGCAGGAAGCTGAAAAAAGTATCTTCTCCTGATTCTGTGAAGTGATTCTCTGTCCTGATTCCAAGAGTTTAGTCTAAAGAATCATAGAGAATCATTTCTAGCCACAGAATCACTTGACCAGAGAATCAGAAGTGAATCCAGAGAATAAACTTTGTAGAGTTGTGCCAAAGGGGTCCTTAATCTGCTCAAGAACATGAAAGTGAAAAGGAGGGGTGGAAGGCAAAATGAAGGGGCATGCGCCAAGAAGAATTGGCCCACCATGGCTTACGAAGCTGGTGTAGCAACTGGTGCACTCTGAAGCCATCAAAAGACATGCGTCCACCCATGACTCCTCGTAACTAGTGCCAGTTTAATCCGGTAACTGCCCAATCCCCACCTTGCAGTAGTTGAGATGGGTGACAACTTTTCATTTCCCACGACACAAGTGTGGTAGGTTGGGGTAAATCATCGGTCCAATTTTAGGGCACGAGCAAGTTCCTGGTCAAAGGATGGCTTGTTCGGTCCCGAGGCTACCTGAAAGGACTCAGAGTGAGGGATGGATGGAACAGGATGGCCTGTGAAGAGGCGAACTCAGGGGAACTAAGTCCATATCCAAAGACCTAGCTTGGTGACTCCATGGTAACCCTCAGCATTGAGCCGCTCGAGCACCCAAAAGTTCCAAAATCTACGGGAGTGCCCCGAGCACGATCTAATGAATTGCAATCACCAAGCCCCGACCATGATGATCCTAAAAAATAGGATAACCAGTTCTGTTGGTGCTTACAAAATAAGGCACTCTGGTTTCACTTTGATCTACCCGATAGGTAGCTCAACGAGCTCGAGAATTCGATCGTCAAGGAAAATTCTCAACAAGCTCGCCCCCTCCAAGCCACAAGTGGCTCATGGATGCGGCGTAAATAGGGTTTGCAGAAACATTAACCTGACCCTCATGAAGTGGCACGGGGACTCACCATAGAGCTTGGGAGTCATGACTTGGCAAACGTTGTGCTTTTCTGACCCCGAGCACCATGGTGGCCATAAACGAACCATGAAGTCATATATTTTGACTTCTTTTCCTTAGGGAACATGTCGCGATAGCCTTTGACCGATCAAACCACTCTGTCGCAGGCTTGGGGGCTACAGGCGGGATTCTATATCCTAGTTGCCAGAAAGCGAGAGTCAGCGACCAGCTCTAACAGAATATGGACGCCAGCCATTATACCGGCTAAACGTCCAATGTCTGGACCCCGACCGCCGAGGTTGAGGGAAGGCATCCCCGACCCCCGAACATCCAAGTTGGCATTGAATTCACCCGAGCCCGAGCTTGGGAGCAGGGTTGGTGGCAATATTAATTGCAACATAGGTGGAGTAGACACCTTCATTATCGATGAGACAAACACACTTGAGTGCATCCCTAGCAGCGAGTGATGGACCCGCTAACACCCTCTATGCCCCTTCTCATCCGACATAATGATGGGCATGAGCTGCAGTATAGAGCTGACAGGCGACAAGACTAGAGCAGGTGTGATGACGACTTCTGAGACCTGACCTAGCTCCTAGCAAGTCAGAAGCTATGTTTAGAGCTAGCAACCCTTTTAATCCTCGCCCCATTTACATGGACGACGAGGGTAGATAGGATGATAAGACTGGGCAAGCGTCGAGCTGCCTATAAAAGGACACCGAAGGCCCCCCATTGAAGGAAAGACTCAGGGAGCAAGCACCACCACTACTACAAAAATCATTTTCATAGGCGCCACGACTTTTTTACACAGGCGGGTCGTAAAAAAGCCACCTGTATTGTCAAAATCGTTAATCGACACCTATGTAAATTGACAATTTCAACAAGCGGCCCTTAAAGACGAGTCGCCTGCATAGTAGCCATTTGTACAGGCGGCCCTTGAAGACGAGCTGCCTGCATCGAGCATACGTGCGTGTCAGTTACCGAGGCGTCTTATATGCGTGCAGCGCCTGCACATCTTTGAATTCAATTTTAACTGCTCCGCGTCTCATCACTACTACTGCGCACGTCGAGAGACAAACCGCGAGGTTGCTATGCTGTAAGATCACCCATGCCTACCATTGTCTTCTCCACACAGCCACTCTTCCTCTCTTCCCAAAACCGCGCCAAGAACACCATGGCTGACAAGAAAACACAACCACCAAGCCCATCAAAGGACGATAAGGGGAAATATCCCCTATCAGACTCCCCCCGGACATAGAGTGGGCTCTCCGAAAGATGGCGCGTGATGTATTTGACAATACACCGCGCTCCATGCGCTGCCTTGGGCGTGGTCCTTTTCCACAGTATACTGGAATGGGGACCACTGGCCACTACGTCTTCGGCATGACGCGCTTGGCTGGTCGCCTCGACGTCCTTTGGGACAAGCTGGCGGTCGAGCTCGGCGTCTTCGGCCGCGACAACCTGGTGGTAGTGATGTCCAAGGTACTGGGCTTGTTGTCTGCACCGCAGGAGGCACCCCAGGCACCCCCGCCCTGCCAGGAGCCCAAGGAGGAGGAGGAGGAGGAGGAGAAGTAGTAGTTTTTTTTCTTGTTTGGTTGTGTTGTTTTTCTTTTCTTGTTTTTTAGTTTGTTTTTTTTCTTTTTTCTTGTTTGTAATATATTGTCTTAAGGTAATAAACTTTATTTTGCTATTCATTGGCGCGCAAAATAGTTCTAATGTTGTTGTTCTAACGATAAACCACAATAAATGAACTAATAACGTGTTGTCCTAACAATAAATAAAATCTTTATAGATATGTATTATATGAAGATAAACTAGTGGAGTATTTATCTCTTTTATGGATGTGTTATACATTGTTGATGTAGAAATGGATGTGTTATACATTGTTGATGTAGAAACTTGTGGAAAATAGTATTCTTAGGAGTGTTGGCTCATCTTCTCAGGCGGTTATTAAGACTATGACGCCTGAGAAAATTAGTTTTATAATTTATTTAAAATATTCCCAGGCAGTTAGACTATGTTGCCTGAGAAAATTAGTTTTATAATTTATTAGAAATATTTCCCTAGATGATTATTAATACTATGCCGCCTGAGAAAATTAGTTTTATAATTTATTTAAAATACTTCCCCAAGCGGTTATTAAGACTAGACCGCCTGATAATACTAGTTTTATAATTTATTTAAAATATTTCTCCAGGCGATTATTAAGAAACTGCGGTCTATGGAGAATATTTCTCTATAAATGAAGCTTCGACCACGCCCCGCAACCCTAACATTTTCATTTTGCTGCCAAGCCCTCCCCCACCGCTCCCAAACCCCCACCCTCGTTGTCTTTACCCTGGCCGTCACAGTCAACACCGAGCGTCGTACTCACCGCCAAGCGTTGTCCTGACCCTCGCCATCGCCGTCCAACGAGCGCTGTCCTCACTGTCGGTGTCGCCGTCGAGCGACGTACTCACCCTCAGCGTCACCGTCAAGCGTCGTCCTCTCCGTCGCCTTTCATGCCAAGCGTTGTCCTCACCCTCGCCGTCGCTGTCCACCGAGCGCCATCCTCACTTTCGGCATCGCCGCAGAGCGACATGCTCACCCTCGATGTCACCCTCGAGCGTCGTCCTCGCTGTCGCCGTGCATGTCGGGCGTCGTCCTCACCCTCGCCTTTACCACCAGGTCTACCCCTCTTTGTACTATTATAGTGCAATAAGATATTGTTAGATATGTTGCTCTTTGTATTGTTACTGTCTTGTTATTGTCCTATTACTGTTAGATACAGAGTACTTATTATCTTTTGTAATATTACTATTATAGTGCAATTACTATTCTTTGTATTGTTACAGTCACAATTGGCTTCTTAGTCTTGCAGGAAGATATGTTGCGCAATTCATTTTGCAAGAACAATTAAGAGGTCATGCAAGACTAAACTTGGTATAGAAAACAAGTCAGGGCAACCAGTTTCTCTATGCATCAATCCCAATTCCAATATAGACAACCAATATTTTCAAAATATTGCCCTCAAAATCAATGTAAAGGTTAGTGCATTTCACAACCATGTTATCCCCTTTAGCAATGTTCTTTGTCTGTTCTAGATATTAATATGTATATATTGTATGTATCAGGTTGGAGGATGCAATTGCGAAGAATCTACCATTAATCTCGGAAGACTATGGAGAATTTACTAGTCCTCCTTGATGACTATGCATATGATAGTGTGGAACGAGTGCCTTCCCTCTTTGTCTTCATTAGTAGATGCGAGCTAAGAGAAACTATGAATTGCCATGTATCGAACTACATTTTGTAAATGTACACACTATGAATTGCAATGTATGAAGCTATGATATGCAATGTACGAACTATGAATTGAAATGTATAAACTCCAAATTGCATTGAATATATTTGTGATTGTTGTTATTTAAATTTGATACAGAAATTAGAAATAATAGCGTATTGTCTTACTGCTTTATCACAGGCGGAGCTGTTTGTTAGGACCCACCTAAGTTAATGCATCATCATAGGCCACACGTTGTACACGAACAACCGACTGTGGAAATTCATTAGCATAGGCGGTTTCTAGAGCTGTCTGTGAAAATGGCCTATTCTCACAGGCTTTTCATTTCAGTTAGTTTTTAAATCTGCTTGTAATAATATGTTTAGAGCCACCTAAGATGAGGCTTATTGTAGCAGTGCACGCGCTTTTGCCACATGTAACACCACTCCCCTCTTTTGATCAACAAAGAGCAAGAGACCGACACTGGATGTTGGGAACATGCCCGAACCAGTATAAATATTTGTTTATGCGTAGCTAGACCACCTCAAAGACGAACGCACGAAAAATCGATACTCATCGGTAGCACAAAGATTGACAGTAGTTATTTAGTAACAAAGTACTATAATCTAAAAATTGATAAACAAATGAACCACAACAAACAAGAGCAACTGACATCCATAGAGACAGATGATAGTCTAAGACAAAACTGATAACAAGCCTTAACCATTTAAGTTTCCAACAACTAACACTCAATGACAATCTTAAACAAAAGGAGTACATAATAATAATTTTTTTGAGCAAATCCTCCAATCCACTAACTGTCTTGAGGAGGGAAGCCAAGGATGTCTCCCCGGTCATAGAACCAAGGGGGATCAAAGTTGTGCCTCAAATATACCAGTCATCCTCAGAAAAGATGTTGGATTTTGAGAGGCGTGTTAAGGACATACGACGCAACCACTGCATCATGCGGTAGAGGAGGGACATGCCACGACAATGTGTCGGTAGAAGAGGGAAAGCTCCAACCATTCATCGTGAGAGGAGGGGGACGACACAGAGGACAACCCTTGGGGGACGAAGGAAATCGCAAGATTGGGGAAGAACATTGGTGTGAGTGTGACTACACTAGAACCGGTAAAGATAACAAAATAATTGGTCTAAGAGCTACGGAAGTTGCAAAACATATCTGTCGTCCTGCTGCCTCCGTAGCCGCCGGTGACAGCCGTGCATCCCGTTTATAAAAAGGTTTGAGGCATGCAAAACAACCGATATGGTACTAAATCTGCGGGCGACAGGATGTGCAGCGTACAGTGCCCGATGGGCTGAAATATGTCCTATTTGTATATTATAGTAATAGGAAAAAAAGAATAGATTGCCTTTTTGTACCTGTTCACAACTGGAACTAGCTTAGATAACAAAAAAATTTAGGTCCAACAAATATGGATATAACAGGACATAAGTGAACCCGTGCGTCCCTGGGCCCTGGCCCAGTACCTCAAAAAATGTGATAAATATGTGAAACCTTTATCATACCAATCATTGTTAGATTCATTTGCAGCAATATGAGTGCAACGTGGAACTTATTATGTTCTTTCTTACAACTCAAAAACACAGGTGTCTTGTAGTGCCTTCGTTAGCAAATTGGCGGTACGCTACTCTAGCAACTCTCCGCATCACCCAGGAAACATGCGAGTACAGAGGTCATCGATCGTTACCACTAGACGTGCAGCGCAGCGGAACATAGACGCGCGTCGGTGTTGGGGAAGTAGACGATCCCGTTCATCTCTTCCCCGCTCTCTTCTCAGCAGGAGCAGACGAGCACGTTCGTCGTAGCCGATCAGCGCAGCAGTAGCAGCAGCGCCTCCATGGAGTCCACACGTACGGAGAGGAACTCCGTGCGCCGGTGTGCTAGCAACGCGCGCACGACAAGGGTCTCGGTGTGAGGCCTTCGAGGGGTGGCGGCTAGTGATGTCACGTGGTGGGGTAATTAGCCCCTAACCGTACCCTTCATATTTATAGGCGTACTAATGGGCTTTTAGGTCGCAGGCCCATTAGTACCCTAATTGCTTATGGATCAAATATCCAATAGGCCTCAACCCGAATTGTTATGATTGCCTCTTGGGCACATCACCAACAGCTTTTTCATCCACAGCAACTTTTAATTCTCACTTTCACTAGAAGTCACCCTTCACATAGACCAAGCCTGAGTCTTCACATAGACCTACGCCTGAACCTTCTACAAGACAGACAAGATCATTAATAAAGAGAACATGAATTCTGTTTTCCATGAGAGTGTTTCTCTGGTGTCTGTGACTACTTGCCTAATTGTTTGGTTATGTACATAAACATGAGCTGTTTATGTCACTGTTATTTATATGTCCTAAGCTCACTGTTATAAACATTAGCAGCAACGAATAACAAACTTTAATTAAATTTATGTTGCTGATCTAAATATTAAGGAAAAATGTTGGAGGGAGGGGCCCTATGTATCTCATGACGAGGCTGTTGCTCAAACTGTAGGTGTAGTTGGAGTAGCAGCTCGATGGCGATAGGGTCCACCGATGCTTCTTTCTCCACCCTCACTTGGCTCTTACCATGCTGTCATGACATGCATGGAAGGACCGCTACATCAAGGAGCCGGAGTGGACCTTTCTCGCCGTCACCCGTGACTCGCCCCACTCTGCCTGGAACACTTAGCCCCATCGCAAGGCAAGTGTCGTCAATCTTGGGGCCCTAGTGTCATTTCCAGTGGTGTCTTCAATTAGCGGTACTGACATGACCTGAAGTTTCAAGTCACATATATAGACATGTCTCTAGCAGTTCAAAAGTGGAATTGTATAAATAATGAGTATATGTACCGGTTCATAACTAGAACCGTTACAAATAATGAGTATTATACCGGTTCACAACTAAAACCGTTACAGAAGTTCTACATTGATATCAGTACTGATTTCAGTTAAGAACGCGTGTACTATAATTGCTTTATGCATCGATTCTTCATGTCTCAATGATTGATGCGGCCATGGCGGTTAAGGCCTATTTGGTACCGTTTCAGATTCACAAAGAATCATAAATATTTTATTTCTTATGCAGAAATGGTTTCAGACTGTGGAATAGAATCACTTTAGAAACCACTTGGCCAACATTTCTGTTTCATTTTCAGTAGAGAGGAGAGGAATGCTGAATTGACCCATTTAACCCTGGCTAGTTTGTGGTCCTTCTACATTTATGCTTGTTTGTCATATGTGATTATGAATGACATTGACAATACAAAAAAATAGCTTCTTATTATAATGTTGGCTCCTAGTGAGAACGTTGTAACATAACTTGGCTCTTATTTGGTTCCTATACGTTTTTATTCCAAAGCATTCCAAGGTGGTGGCAAATCTTTGCGATATTTTAGAACTTGGACCTAGGTTATGATTGACCTAAGCGTTTCAAGGTGTGGAACACCTTTCACGTGTTTCACCTCCATAGTTCAAAAAAGTGAATCATTTCAGGATGTTTTACCCCTGAAACGTTTCTCAGTTTTACTATTTGCATCAGTTTCTTGTGATTCTAACAGAATCAGAAACGTTGCACCCATCCAACCTGACACTAGGAACCGGTACTGATAATCATTTTTGACTGATTCTAGTTTAACCAATTCTAGTGAAGCAATACGAAATGTTGTTTATGTTGTAGTGTATATTTTAATTCATTAATATATATATTTTTATGGGTAAAAAGACTATTGTACACCAGCATGTTTATACAATTATATTCATAAATACTGATTTCCTGCGACTCATCTGTCCTTGCATTGCAAATTGATATGTATATCTGTCAATTCCATTTTAAATTCACCACTGTATCTTTATATAAGATTATTCATATTGCGATGGCATTTCATTACTGCTATATTTTTCCCTTAAAACATTGGCAGTATTAACGTTAAAAAAAGGTTTCTAAAAATAAGAACTATTTTGATATTCGTTGCCATACTATAAGATGCATATAAGCACCCAATATACATTATAGGAAACGATCATTTGTGATGGCCAGCACTGGCCATCGCAATTTACCTTCTTCACGATGGATTCAGGCCCATAGCTGTCGTAAATAACCTGGCCATCACAAATAAAAGCTTAATTTGCGACGCCAAACTCTAATGTCATCGCAAATAAAGTAACCGTCTCATATTGTAGCATAATTTGTGACAACAAAACGTAATGTCATCACAAATTAAAGGGATATACACCCCGGGCCAACGCAGTTCGACTCTCCTTTATTCCTCACACATTGCCTCTGCCTCTCGCCCTCGTGATGCTGCCGCCATCGCCCTCATGCGATGTTGCCCTTGTCAAGTTGTCGTCGCCCTCCTTGAGTCGGATCCTATGCCCGGCACCCCACCTCGGCGCCGACGGGCAGCACCCCTCCTTAGCCCCTTATTGCCGGCGCCCCACACCTCGGCCCGATGTCCGGCACCCCACCTTGACCCCAACAAGCTCGGTCGCTGCCCTCCCCGAGCCATCACCACCCTCCTCGTGCCGGCTCTGACGGCCAGCACCGCACCTCTATGCCCGACCGTCGGCACTCCACCTCGGCCCCAACAGCCGGCTCCCCCTCCCCAGCGTGCCACCTCCCAGCGTCGGCCCCCTCCCCCAAGTCACCTCCTCCCCCAAGCCGCCGCCTCTCCAAGATGTTGCCTCTCCATAGCTGGCTAGTTCATTTTTTCTTCTCAATCGCCCCTCAATTAGGTTTAATTTGTGATTCTTTAGATGATTATGCTTAGATGATAATTTTGTGCTACTTAGGTTTGTGCTAGTTAGATGATTATTCTTAGATGATAACTTGTGCTAGTTATATTTAATTGATCATTTTGCTTAGATAATTATGCTTAGGTTTAGATAAATTTTTGATTAAATGATTATGTTTGGATGATTATGGTTAGATGATTTATGCTTAGGTTTAGATGATTATACTTAGGTTTATATATTTTTTTGCTTAGATTGTTATGGTTAGATGATTATGCTTACTTAGGTCTATATATTTTTTATCTTGCGTTGGAAAATGTGTTTATTATGCTTGTTATTAGAATTGATAATTTTTTATCTTGTTATTCGGATTGCGTGAGTGTTTAAGTACTATATGTACCTAAACGGGCTTCGGGCCGGCTTGGCCCGACAAAGCCCATTTAGGGCCCGATAAGGCCCATTTATTGTTAAAGTATTCATCTAGACTGGCATTGAGGCGAACTACAAAGGTAAGGACGGCAAGCACCCACGTGTGGATGGCAGACCTCGACGGAGCGGTTTCATCTGTGACCCCCTTACGACAGCTAACACTAAAGCAATCGTAAGTTAACGTATGATGGCTAACCCTAAAGCCATTCGACTGTTAAAGGTGGGCCCGAACGGGGCATAACTTGAGACGTTCCACCTAGTTCCCTGTCTCTCTCATTCTTTCTCCTTTCTCTCTCATTATTTCCTCTCTCTTGTAAATGATTCAAAAATGAAAGATTAACAGAACCTGCATAATATGGGTTACCCATTTCGAACCGGTCGTCTCACATGCGTTACGCATGTGAGGCATGTAGGTTCGGTATTGTCACTTTTTGGACAGTCGGGGATTGATCGAGAGGGCATTGTCGGTGTTTGGATCCGGCAGATCTCCCGACACTACCTTTGGTAGATCAAGGAGTTGTAGTTCGGTAATGGGCGCGTAGAGATTCAAGAAGGTGAAAGACAAGTGTACATAGAGATTTACGTGGTTTGGGCCGCCTGAGTGTAATACCCTACTCCACGGGGTGTGTTGGTGTTGTATTGAGCATGTGAGTCTAGAAGAAGCTCCAGAAGAAGAAGCTTGTCTAGCTCAGGGAGTTTAGTAGTGGTCTGGAACCGTCCCTTGTGTATCGTCGACCAGTCCTTTTATAGTACAAGGACTGGTCGTTACACCGTTAGCCTGGCCCGACATGTGGCCCCGGCGGTTATACATGCTTGATACACAATTAATGAGGTTAATTACCCTTAATAGCCTAGTAACGGGCCTTAACAGTGTCGTTACCAGTATTAAGGGCCATCCGATCGTGTGTCATTAATATGGTATTAATGACACTTAATCGGTCTTGAAGTCTTTGATTCCTCCTTGAAGGTCTGGAGCCGTTGGGGGGTCCACCAGCCTGATTGTTGAAGTTGAAGGTCCGGTGGTCGCCACGTGGCAGCTCCGAAGCTTACCGTCGTGGACGGGTAGGTCCGGTGCTATTGGACACGTGACAGTACCAGAGCTTCCCTCTGTCTGGGGTTAGGTCCGGGGGTACCATACTGGTATTCCGTCCGGAGCATTCCCATGTGTGGGTGATAGCTCCGGTCTTATGATACACGTGGCAGCCCTCAGACTAACCATGTCAGGGAAGCAGGTCCGGTTACGCCTGACATGTGGGGCCTTCGGAGGTCTTCAAATCTGGTAGATGGAGTTTCCTTGTGATCTTTGCAATCCCAAGGGGTATCCGGTACGTAGGGTACTGAAAGTGGCCCCCTGGACCCACCTCCGGGAGAGACCTTTTAGATGAAGTCATTCCGCCGGAGGTGGGTCCATTCTTCGGTTTTCGAGCCGTGTCTTCAAGGGTCTTCTGACGTGCCGTTGGCGATAGTTCGCAGTTAAACCTCCGCCGCGTGGCATATCCAGGAGGCGGCACGTGAGACCTCAGCGTGCGGATCTCACGCAATTGAAGGTCGCCGGTTCCCGATATGAAAATCGTATCGGTTCCGCCCGCCCTGTCAGGCCGCCGCCTTCGGGTTTCCCGCCTTTCATGATGACAACCGTTCGCCCAGGGTAAGAACATCGACTTGATCATCGGGGTGGCCCCGGGCCCTCTTTTCATTGGTGGGGTGAAGTTTTTGACTTGTATCATCGGCTCCTCTGCGGTTTCCACCCAAGCATTGCGGGGGCTTACTTAAGGAGGAAAGCACACACCGTTTGGGGTTCTCTACGCCTTTCATTCGAACTTGCGCTCAAACCTTCCAAACTTTCGCTTGCCTTTCCTCTCTTGCATCGCTGTGCCGCGATGGAGTTGGGTCTCCGCCAGAGCTGACTAAAGACCGATGATGATTGGAAGAAGGTCCGGGCCCTCATGGGATGGTCCCCTGACTTCTTCAACCACTTGGTCCGCGCCGGCAAGCTTCCGTTCGAAAAGGAACACGCCAGCGGCATGGTGTACTTCTCCACGTACACCATGGTGAGGCTGATCCCACCTTTCTCCTCTTTATTCTTGATGCTGCTAGACTTCTATGGTCTGCAGCTATACCACCTTGGCCCCCACTCCATTCTCCTGGTGTCAATCTTTGTCCACTTTTGCGAGATGTGGGTGGGCATTCCCCCCTGCATTGAGCTCTTCGTACCTTCTTCACTATCCAAACCACGGGCAGGAGTGACGAGTACATTGGCTTCTACTATTTTGTGAAGCGCAATAAGTGCCCGTACAAGTACTTGCGGTCGTTCCCTTCTGGGAAGTGGGACGACTGGAAGAAGGATTGAATTGTCATCAGGGTGGAGGAGCACGAGAATCTGGAGCTGCCGGAAGGCCTCCCCAACATCGACACTGCAGTTTGGAGTGAAGCTCCGATGTTGTCGGACGCCTTCAACCCTGCTCTGACCAGGATCCGCCTGTGCGTAGAAGGAGGGGTGACTCCTAAGGCGGTGTTTTGCAACTTCCTGACCAACAGGTGGGCTCCACTGAAGAGGAGGGAGAAGCTTGCTTGGGCCCTCAACAATATGTTGGATGACGACCGGATCTAGACCGGTTTGAAGTCCAACATGGAGGGTGCAACTTTGGAGTTCCACCTCAAGAAGTTCCAACACGGCATCTACGTCGAGGGTGACGACTTGGCTCCGCCGGCAGCTTTCCTCCCTCTGACCATGGAGGTAGAGTTCAACAGGGAGCTCCGGCGGATGATGCCGGTGCTTGACGACCTTGGTGTCATTGAGAGGCGTTCGACCACCGGGTTGGCAATCTCCGAAGCTCCTGAATGCAGCTCCGTTCCTGCCCCTAAGCCAAGAACCGAAGTCGTCGGCAAGGGCAAGGAATTGGCTGAGCCCTCGAGCCATTAGAGGAAGCATGCCGACAAAAGTTCCATCAGGCCTACTTCTTCCGCAGCGGCTCCTTCTCCCCGGAGGGGTAGGTCTACAACGGCGGCATCTACTCCAGCAGCGGCATCTTCCCGAGGTGCTAGATCTGGCCATGTGACTCCAGTACGAGGGCCAGCTGAGGGCTCTGGGTCCGGAGGTCCTTCTCGGTCGAGGGGGGCCTTGACCAGGGCAACGCCGATAGCAGTAGCAAGCTCCAGGGGACCCTCCAGGACTACCACGCCAGTTGCAGCTGGGGCCAGTCCAGAGCGTCCAGAGAAGAGGTTCCGTGCTAACTGGTGCAGAAGCCTTTCAAGGTAATTTTTTATTTTTTACCTCAGTCAGTATTTTTATTGTTAACTGTATTTTAAGTTTCTCCATCCTTCATCCATAACGTGCCTAAGAAGAGGGCTGAAGCTCCAGTCCCTGCAGCAACGGTTGAGGCTGTGCAGGCTGAAGCTCCAACTCCAATTCCAGTGCCGCCCCAAGAGGTGGCTGAGGCAGCGGCAGTCCCGTTGCTGGCTGTCGTGGTCTTGGACTTCGACTCATTCCCAGAAGCTCTCGTGGTTGCGCCAGCCCATGGGAATGAATATGTACCAGTGGTGCCGACCCCAGAGGTTGAAGCTCTGGGCTCGAATGCTAAGATGTTGAACGCTCTGGCCATAGAGCCGGAGGTAGCTGCGATTCCGACCCTAGAGCTAGATGTTGTTGAAGTCCCGGCAGTCGAGCCGGTGGTTGATGAGGTCTGGACAGTGGAGCCGGGTGTTGACGAAGCTCCGGCACTTGAGCCGGTTATCGAGGAAGCTCCGACGGTAGAGCCGGTTGCTTCAGATGTTCCGTTTGTGGATCCGGCTGTTGAAGAGGTTCTAGCGTCCGAGCCAGTTGCTGCGGAGGTGTCGGCACCTAAGCCTATGGTGGTCGAAGCGCCAGCGCCCGAGCCCATGATGGTCGAAGTGCTAGCATCTGAGCCAACGGCGGAGGAGGCGCCTGCGCTTGAGCCAGAAGTAGCTTCTGCTTCGACTGAACTTTCAACACCCGCTGTAGAAGCGGTGATCCCGGAGGTGCCCGCTGCTGAGCCAGGGTGCCAAGATGAAGCTGTTGGCCCCTCGCCGGAGGGGCCATTTGTTGATGACCTGGCGGCGGGACCTTCGGAGTCAATTCGGAGGTTGAAACTTCTGCTGTAAGTACTTCCTCGACGGCGGTCGAGGCTATCCTGGGGGACGGCCCTAGTGCCGTGGAAGCTCAGGGAACCGCTCTTGTAGAGTGGGACCCAATTTTTGTCGCTGAAGATCCGCTGGAGCTAGCGGAGACGACCCCAGCAGGTCCGGACCCGATCCCCCTTTCGTTGTCTATTGACAACGCCTGCTCCAGCCTTCGCCAGGTCAAGCTGGCTTTCTACCACGACAGCAACGCCCTATAGGAGGAGCGCCAAACCCTTAGGAGGTGGCGCAACTGACTCCATTTCAAGACCAAGCTGGCACAGTCAAGGCTGGCTGACGACAAGGAGTGGGTACAAAGGGAGAAGGTTTGCCTAGAGTACTGGGGTAAGCTGTTGGAAAATAGGGAAAGCATGATGCGGACCCTCGACAACCAGTCCTGGGCCATCTATGAGCAGGCCAAGGCTGCAAATAGCACAGTGAATGATCGCCGGGAAAGGCTCACCGCCACCCACGATAGTCTCGTCAAGCGCCGGGAGGCTCTTGAACCGCGGGAGAGACGACTCCAAGATGAAGAGCAGAAATTCCTGGAGCTGCGGGATGACCTCGTGAAGAGGGAGGGAGAGCTTGTCCAAAAGATAGCTCTGGCTGACAAGAGCCTCGAAGAACGCACCAAGAAATTGGAGGAGCATTGCGAGGAGGAGGAGAAGAAGGCTTGGGAGCGACGGCAATATGTCTACAAGCAGGAGAATGCCATCGCCACTAGGGAGAAGAAAGTGCGGGGCCGAGAGAAAGATCTGGTCCACAGCCGGAATGAGATCCAACTCCGGGAGGAAGAGCTCAACAAACTCGAAAGGCAAGTTGCTAAAAAGATTCAGCAGAATGCCAAAGAGGTGGAGCGTCTTGCTCGGGAGAGCTCGGAGCTTGCGGCGGCCAAAAGATCCTTGGCGGAGATGCGTAGCGCATGGTTAGTGGAGTCCCAACAAGTTTGGGACTTCCTGCGCAAGGCCAACGACGCGCTGACACCAATGGGCTTTAGTCCCATGCGTCTGGATGATCCAGAGCCAGAGCTGGACCAGGCGTTGGAGGCGCTGAGTTCAGCAGGCAACAAGCTCACCAAGATGGGCGATGTCATCGCAGACCAGCTGGAAACAGAGGGTCAGTCCCTGGCGAATCATCAGGCCTACTTCTTCCGCGGTGGCTCCTTCTCCCCGGAGGGGGAGGTCTACAATGGCGGCATCTACTCCAACAGCGGCATCTTCCCGGGGTGCTAGCTCCGGCCATGTGACTCCAGTACCAGGGCCAGCTAAGGGCTCTGAGTCCGGAGGTCCTTCCCGGTCGAGGGGGGCCTCGACCAGGGCAATGCCGATAGCAGTTGTCGGTGGTTTGGAACCGGCAGATCTCCCGAAACTACTACAGTGTTAGAGGAGTTTGACATTCAGTGTGGGCGCGCGGAGATTCAAGAAGGTGAATAGTAAATGACGCAGGAGACACAAGAGTTTACGTGGTTCGGGCCGCCTGAGCGTAATACCCTACTCCACGGGTGTGTTGGTGTTGTATTAGCTGTATGAGCTTGTGTTGAGCGTCTATGGCGCGTGTCTAACCCCCCTGAACCTGTCGTCGGCCTTTCCTTTTATAGTACAAGGGCAGGCCGTTACAAGTTAGCCTGGCCCGACATGTGGCCTCGGCGGTTACTAGTATTGATATTCATTCAACAAGTTTAATTGCCCTTAATGACCGGGTAATGGGCTTTGACAGCACTGTTACTGGTAATTAAGGTCATCCGACTGTGTGTCATTAACATGGTATTAATGACACTTAATCGGGTCTTGAAGTCCTTGATTCCCCTTTGAAGATCTGGAGCCGTTGTGGAGTCTTCCGGAGGTTAGAGGCTAAAGATCCGACGATTGGACATGTGGCAGCTCCGGAGCATACTGTGGGAAACAGGTAGCTCCGGAGCTACCTGACACGTGTTAGGTCCGGAGCTTCTCTCGGTCTGGGGTTAAGTCCGGAGGTGCCATTTCGGTACATGGCCCGGAGCTTCCCCCTTGTGGGCGGTAGCTCCGGTTTGATAGTACACGTGGCGACCCTGGGATTAACCATGTTGGAGAAGCGAGTCCGGTTATATCTGACATGTGGGCCTCCGAAGGTCTTCAAATCAAGTAGATGACTTTCCTTTGAGATCTTTGTAACCTCAAGGGGTGTACGGTTTCTAGAGTACCGACAGTGGCCCCCTGGACCTACCTCCGGGGAAGACCACTGGGGTGAAGTCATTCCGCCGGAGGTGGGTCCATCCTCGCGACTTTTGAACTGAGTCTTCAATGGTCTTTGGAGGTGCCGTTGGCGAGGATTTGGAGTTAAATCCTCGCCGCGTGGCGTATCCCGCGTGCGGTAGATGAGATCTTTGGCATGCGGATCTCACGCAATTGAAGGTCGCCGGTTCTCGATACGAAAACCGTATCGGTTCCGCGCGCCTTGTCAGGCTGCCGCCTTCGGGTTTCCCGCCTCATGATGACAACCGTTCGCCTGGGTAAGAACCTCGACTTGATCGTTGGGGTGGTCCCTGGCCCCCTTGTCATCGGTTGGGTGGAATTTTTGAATGGTATCTTCAACTTCCTTGCGGTTTCCATCCAAGCGTTGCGAGGGATTACTTAAGAAGGAAAGCGCGCACCGTCGGGAGTTCTTCACGCCTCCCATCTGATCTTGCGCTCAAACTCCCAACTTGTGCTTTGCTTTTCTTCTCTTGCCTAGCCGTGCCGCGATGGAGTTGGGTCTCCGCGAGAGTCGCTTGAAGACCGACGGCGACCTGAAGAAGGTCCAGGCCCTCATGGGATGGTCCTCGGACTTCTTCAACCGCTCGGTCCGCGCCGGTGGAGAGCTCCCGTTTGAGAAGGAGCACGCCGGCGAAATGGTGTACTTCTCCTCATACGCCATGGTGGGGTTGATCCCACCTTTTTCCTCCTTTTTCTTGATGCTGCTAGACTTTTATGGTCTGTAGCTATGCCACCTTGGCCCTCACTCCATTCTCCTTGTGTCTATCTTTGTCCACTTCTGTGAGATGTGGGTGGGCATCCCCCCTGAATTGAACTCTTCCGGACCTTTTTCACCGTCCATACCACTGGCTGGAGCAATGAGTACCTTGGCTTCTACTACTTCGTGAAGCGCAAGAAGTGCCCATTCAAGTACCTCCGGTCGTTTCCCTCTGGGAAGTGGGATGACTGGAAGAAGGACTAGATAGTCGTCCGTGTGGAGGAGCACGAGAGGCTGGAGCTGCCCGAAGGCCTTCCCAGCATCGACACGACAATCTAGAGTGAAGCTCCAGTGCTGGTGGAAGCCTTCAACCCTGCTTTGACCAGGATCCGCCAATGCGTGGAGGGAGGATTGACTCCTCAGGCAGTGTTTTGCAACTTCTTGGTCAACAGGTGGGCGCCGCTGAATAGGAGAGAGAAACTCACATGGGCCCTCAACAGCGTGATGGACGACGACCGGGTCGAGACCGGGCTGAAGTCCAACATGGTGGGGAAAACCTTGGAGTTCCACCTCAAGAAGTTCCAGCACGGCATCGACGTCGATGGCGACGACTTGACTCTGCTGTCAGCTTTTCTTCCTCTCAACGTGGAAGTGGAGTTCAGCAGGGAGCTCCGGCGGAAGATGCCCGTGCTTGATGACCTTGGTGTCGTCGAGAGAAGATCAACCACCAGGGTAGCGATCCCTGGAATGCCTGAGGATGGCTCCGACCCTGTTCCGAAGCCGAGGGAAGAGGTCGTCGGCAAGGGCAAGGAGCTGGCGGATGAACCCGTGAGCCGGAAGAGGAAGCTGCAGTATGCCGACGGAAGGTCCGTCAGGCCCGCTACTTCTGCGTCGGCTCCTTCTCCCCGGAGGGGAAGATCTTCTACAACTGCGGCGACTGTTCCCGTAGTGGGGTCCTCCCGGAGCGCGACTGTTCCCGCAGTGGGGTCCTCCCGGAGCGCGACTGTTCCCGCAGTGGGGTCCTCCCAGGGTGTTAGCTCCGGGCATGCGACTCCACCACCTGGGCCGGTGGAGGCCTCCAGGTCCGGGGGTTCTTCCCGATCGAAGGGGGCCTCGACTCGGGAAACACCCGTGGCCGCGACGAGTTCCGGGGGGCCTTCCGGAGCTTCAATGCCGGCTATGACCAGCCCAGAACGCCCGGGAAAAAGGCTCTGCGCAAGCTGGTGCGGAAGCCTCCCAAGGTAATTTTTAATCTTTACCTTGGATAGTTGTCTTAATTGTAGTAACTATTTTTTAAGTTTCTTCATTCATCATCTGCAGCGTCCCTAAGAAGGGGGGTGAGGCTCCACCCTCAGCCACAGCGGCTGAAGCCGTGAGGGTGGAAGCTTCTGCTCCTGTCCCGGTGCCGCCCCATGTGGTGGCTGAAGCTGCGACAGCTCTGGCGCCGGCTGTCGTGGTCATGGACCTCGACTCATCCCCAGAGGCTCCCGTGGTAGCGCCGAACCGTGGGAGTGAAGATGCGCCAGCGACACCTGTCCCGGAGGTTGAAGCTCCAGGTCCTGGTGCTGAAATGACGGAAGTTCCGGCTGTTGAGCCAGAGGAAGCAGTAATTCTAGCCTCTGAGCCGAAAATTGTCGAAGCCCCGGCGATTGAGCCGGAGGTGATTGAAGCCCCGGCGTGCGCGCCGGGTGTTGAGGAAGTCCCGACGGTTGGGCCGACTACCTCAGAAGCACTGGCCGTAGAGCCGGTAGTTGCTGGAGCTCCGGCTGCAGGGCCGATTGAAGATGAAGATCTTCCGGCTCCCGAGCCGGTTGATACAGAAGTGTCGGAGCTCGAGCCCCCATCGGAGGAGGTGCCAAGGCCGGAGCTAGAAGCGGCCCCTGCTCCGGAAGTGATGACGTCGGAGGTACCCACGGCTGAGCCGGAGTGCCCTGGTGAAGTCGTTGGCCCCCTGTCTGAGGGGGTGAATGAAGACCTGGCGGCGGGGCCCTCCTCGATGGCGATTGAGGCCATCCCGAAGGACGGCCCTAGTGCCATGGAGACAAAGGGGACCACTCTTGTGGAGTGGGACCCAATTTTTGTATCTGAAAACCCACTGGAACCAGCGGGGGAGACACCAGCAGGTCCGGATCCTATCCCGTTGTCACTGTCCATTGACAACGCATGTTCCAGTCTACGTCAAGTTCAACTGGCCTTCTTACACGAAAGTAAGGCTCTTGAAGAGGAGCGCCAAACCCTTAGGAGGTGGCGTAACCGGCTCTACTTCGAGACCAAGCTGGCGCAGTCAAGGCTAGCGGATGACAAAGAGTGGATCAAACGGGAGAAAGTCCGCCTGGAGTATTGGGGTAAATTATTGGATGACAGGGAGAGTATGACTCGAGCCCTCGACGCTCAATCCCGGGAGATCTACGATCAGGCCAAAGCAGCCAATAGTGCGGCTGATGAACGCCACGTAAGGCTTGAGGCCATTAACACTACACTCATCAAGCGCCGAGAGTCACTTGAAGAGAGGGAGAAACAGCTCGAAGATGAAGAGCAGAAACTCCTAGAGCTGTGGGATGACGTCCTGAGGAGGGAGGAGGATCTCTCCGAGAAGGTGGCTCTGGCTGATAAGGGCCTTGAGGAGCGCACCAAGAAATTGGAAGAGCGCTGCATAGAGGAGGAGGAGAAGGCCTGGGTGCGAGGGCAGGAACTCTACGAGCAAGAGTGTTCCCTTACTGCTAGGGAGAAGAAAGTTAGGGGCAGAGAGAAAGACCTGGTCGACCGCCGGAACAAGATCCACCTCCGGGAGGAGGAGCTCAGAAAACTCGAGAAGCGGGTTGCTGAGAAGATTCAGCAAAACGCCAAAGAAGTTGAGCGCCTCGCCCGCGAGAATTCTGAACTGGTGGTGGCCAGAAGATCCCTGGAAGAAATGAAGGGCTTGAGGACTGCGGACTCCCTACAAATTTGGGAGTTCCTGGGTAAGGCCAACGATGCGCTGACACCGATGGGCTTGAGCCCCGTGCGCCCGGATGATCCAGAGCCGGAGCCGGACCTGGCGTTGCAGGCGTTGAGCTCGGCAGGCAGCAAACTCTCCAAGATGGGCGATGTCATCGCGGACCAATTGGAGGTTGAGGGGCAATCCCTGGCGAAGAACGTTGCAGAATATGTGCTAACGTGCTACACCAGCAGGAACTCCCAATTTCCTTTGGACCCGGTGCTTGAAGGTCCGGTTGAAGGAGAAGGGAAAGCTGCCCGAGCCAACGTGTCGGAGGTTGCCCAGAAAGTCGCTCAATTCTTCCATAGGGTCTAGGACCATCTCCGTAGTTCCCACTTGTATCCTCTCTTCTTCTTCCTCAATTTTGTAATCCCTTGTCTCCAGATGAATGAAATCCCCAAATTTTTGTGAATTTCACTTTTTGTCTTCAACACTTTTGTCTTTACTTGCCCCCCCGGTAGATGTACACAATTTGATTGTGAACATGTACCAAGAGGATATTATGTTTTGTTGAAGACTCATTTTCTTCAAACTTGTAGAGCGTAGGTCCGAAGTCTTTGATGGTGAAGGCCCCCTGAGGTCAAACTGACTACCGTTGGAGCTTAGTAGCTCCGGTAATAGTCCCTATCAACGCATAGAGCATCGACAGTTAGTCCTCCGGGGTGTCGGAGCTTAGTAGCTCCGGCAATGACATTTTCCAACACTTAGTTTGTTGGCAGCAGACTCCGTTTGAGGGGTCTTCTCACCATCTTTTATTCAGCGTCTACGGCTGGTCCCCCTAGCTTTACCGGAGCTTGATTACTCCGGTGATGCTCGTTTTCAATGCGTAACATCGATTACAAGCCATCTAGGTGAGTCGGAGCTTTGTTAGCTCCGGCTTTTCTCCATCAACGTGTATTTTATTTTTCCTGCACACTGAAGTCAAGAAAAATAGTAAAATTCGTTTCTTGCCTATAACTTCGTCGTGGTTTACAATTCTTAAGAAAGTTTTAGGTCAAACGCGATTCTAGACACAATCGAATGTGTTGCCTTTTCTTCCAGATTCAATTGTATTTGGACTCGCCTTACTTCGGCCTGCCGGGGTGTAGGTAGAGTGGCGTACTTAGGGTGCTTGACCAGGCTAAGTCGATAGCACACTCCAGCCCTAGATTGGCTTGGCGGCTTTCAGGCAAGTTGGCCAGGAACAATATTTGAATCCAAAAGAATAGAAAATACAACTCGAATCGTATTTGAACCAGTCGAACTAATTTTTTTTTAAGAATTGCGCGTCTTTGTTATATACATGAAAGGGAAAAATAAAAAATGTTGAGCCTGTACAAAATAAATGCACGTGGAGTCTGTTTCACATGAAGATGTCTTTCATTATAGGTCTGGGGTACAGGGGAAACAAGTACACTCTTAGGGTACAGAACCAGGCTAAGCGTGTTTCATTTCTCGTTTGACCCAGGGTAGCTAGCCACACTTAGTCCTGAGACTGTGACAAGTGTTGCATGAACTTTGCGGACCTTTTGGGAAAGGTCCGGCTGCTCTCCCGGAGGAACTAACCGACTCTGTACAATGACTCTATAACATACATCTCAAGTTACTCAGGACTCACCTCCGTGGTATTAAGTGTAGAACTTATGGAGGTGCTCGATGTTCCAAGGATTTGGGAGAGGTGTACCATCCTCGATAGCCAAGCGAACGCTTCCAGGTTGGGATACTTTAATCACTCGGAAGGGTCCCTCCCAGCCGGGGGAGAGTTTGTTTAACCCTTCTCTGGATTGTATTCTCCGTAGCACCAGATCGCCTTCCTCGAGCTGTCGGTTGTGTACATGCCGATGATGATAACGCCGTAGGGCCTGACGATATCGGGCATTCCGAACGGCTGCTTGGCACCTTCCCTCCTCAAGGAGGTCTAGGTCCTCACGCCGGAGCTGGTCCTGCGCGGCTTCGTCGAAGGTCCGGACCCGGAGTGAACCCAAGGTGATTTCCGGAGGAAGGATTGCTTCAGCTCCGTACACCAGAAAGAAGGGTGTCTCTCCAGTTGACCGGTTTGGAGATGTCCTGTTGGCCCATAAAGTGGGCGGAGGCTCTTCAATCCAGTTAGCTCCATGTTTTTTTAAGCGCTCATATGTGCGCGTCTTGAGTCCTTTAAGGATTTCAGCATTTGCTCTCTCGGCTTGGCCATTGATTGCTGGGTGAGCTACGGAGGCGTAGCAAACTTGTATGCCGAGGTCTTCGCAATATCCTTGGAATGCAGAGCTTGTGAATTGGGTCCCATTATCAGTGATGATTTTGTTTGGGACTCCATATCTGCATACAGTGGACTGCAAAAAGTTGATAGCAGATTGCTTGTTGATTGTCACAACTGGAGTTGCTTCCGGCCACTTGGTGAACTTATCAATGGCGACGTACAGGAACTTGTAACCTCCGACGGCTCTTGGGAAAGGTCCCAAGATGTCCATCCCCCACACAGCGAAGGGCCATGTAGGAGGTATCATTTGTAGGGGCTGAGCTAGTGTGTGAATTTGCTTTGTATGGAATTGACATGCTTCACATTTCTTCACCAGCTCACATGCATCCTGGAGTGCTGTAGGCCAGTAGAAACCATGTCGAAAGACTTTACCAAACAGCGTGCGGGAAGACGCGTGGTTCCCACACTCGCCTCCATGGATTTCTGCGAGGAGTTCGCAGCCTTCTCCCGTTGTGATGCACCGCATTAGGATGCCATTGGCACCACGCCGGTAGAGATCCCCTTCTACCGGCGTGTATCTTTTAGCCAATCTGACTACCCGGTCAGCGGATACATCATCGTCAGGAAGGATGTTGTCTTTCAAGTAGCTCCGTATCTCCGAGATCCATGCATCGGAACTAGCTTGAGCTTTTGAGTCTTGCGTGCTGGGTTGCTCGGAGCTCCCGGCAGCACCTACGACCCTTGATGGCTGCCATGGTAACAGGGCCATTGGGACCGTCAGCTTCGGGATGCTGATCTCGCCCCCTTTACTCAGTTCGACAGGCTAAGCTGTTGGTTTTGACAACCTCCGGACGAAAATTCCGTCAGGAGCCGGAGCTCCAGTTGACGCTTTCGTTGAGAGTTCGTCAGCTTCAGCGTTATGGACATGCTGAACATGGTGGAGATCTAGGACTTTGATGTCCTTCTGAAGCCTCTGGACCTCAAGGAGGTAAGCAGCTAGCTGGATATTATTGCAGGAACATTCACCCTTCACCTGCTTAATGATGAGCTGCGAATCTCCCTTGACCAGCAGTTGCTTGACACCATATGACAGTGCCACCTTTAGTCCGTAGATGAGCGCTTCGTACTCTGCCATGTTGTTGGTCACCTTGAAGTCATGGTGTACCATGTATTTCACCTTCTCCCCGGTCGGTGCAAGGAGAAGGATTCCAGCTCCGGCCCCCTGCTTCTGCATGGAGCCGTCGAAGTAGAGGGTCCAGTGAGGCTCGGTGAAGGCTGGAGCTTGATGCTCCGTCTTCTGCTCACTGGGGCCCCCAGGGTTTGATGGAGAGGGAGTCCATTCTGCCACAAAATCTGCCAATGCTTGACTCTTGACTGCTTGCCTTGAAATAAATTAGAGATCAAATTCAGCCAATTCCGCTGCCCACTTTGCAATGTTCCCAATTGAATTGGGATTATGCAAGATTGCTCAAATTGGGTAAGAGGTCACCACTGAGACTTTGTGAGCTTGGAAGTAATGGCGAAGCTTCCTGGAGGCAATAAGAACTGCATGGAGCAGCTTATGCACCTCTAGGTATCGAGTCTTGGCATCATGTAGTACTTCACTAATGAAGTACACTGGGCGCTGAATGGTTCGGACCCTCCCGGAGGGGTCCGGAGCTTCCTCTTCACTGACACGGATCCTCTCAGAGGAATCCGGATTTTCTTCGGTGACCTCCGGGTCCTGGCTGGAGGAACCCGGGGCTTCTTCAGAAGCGACCTGGACCCTCCCGGAGGGGTCTGGGTCTCCTGAAGTGACTTCTTGTGGATTCGAGTCTGGGAGCTGGGACTCAGACTCGCTTTCAGGTACCTCCGGACCTTCCCGAAGGGGTCTAGATTCCTGAGTATGAGGTAGCCCTGGTCTCTCTGCAACCAGAACCATACTGACGACTTCGTCAGTTGCTGAAATGTAAAGCAACAAAGGCTCACCAGGGTTCGGAGCTACCAGAATTGGTAGGGTGGTGAGGAACTGTTTCAGCTCCTGGAATGCCTTCTCTGCTTCTTCGGACCATTGGAATGGTCCAGACTTCCTCAATAACTTGAAGAACGGGAGTGCCCGTTCCGCCAGTCTTGAAATGAACCGGCTGAGGGCTGCTAGACATCCAGTTAACTTTTCGACGTCTTTGATGCGGGTTGGTGGCCGCATGTCTTCAACGGCCTTAATCTTCACCGGATTAGCTTCTATGCCCGAGTGACTTACCAGGAAACCGAGAAGTTTTCCGGAGCTAACCCCGAAGACACATTTGTCTGGGTTTAGCTTTGTGCGGGTGGCCCACAGCTTGTCGAAGACAGCCTGCAAGGTGTCAAGGAGTGACTCCTTGTCCCTGACCTTGACCACGATGTCATCGACGTACACTTCCACTATGTCTCTAATGAGTTCTTCAAAAGTTTTGTACATAGCTTGTACAAAAGTTGAAGCTGCATTCTTGAGACCAAAGGGCATGGCTGTATAATAGTACAATCCATCTACTGTGATGAATGAGGTATGCTCTTCATCTTCCCTAGACATCCTGATTTGATGATATCTGGAATATGCGTCTAGGAAACACAGTAATTCACACCCGGAGGTGGAATCCACTATCTGATCTATTCTAGGTAGTGGGAATGGATCTTTTGGACATGCCTTATTTAGTGTGGTGTAGTCGATGCACATCCGAAGCTTCCCGCCGGCCTTGGGCACAACGACTGGGTTTGCCAGCCATTTTAGATGGAAGACTTCTCGGATGAATCCAGCTTCGAGTAACTTCTTCACTTCTTGTCGGATGAAGTTCTGTCGCTCTACGGATTGCTTCCGAGGCTTCTGATGCACAGGCCAGGTGTCGGGGTAGATCTTCAGATTGTGCTCAATCACTTCCCTGGGGATCCCAGGGATTTTTGACAGTTGCCAAGAAAACACATCGACGTTAGCCCTGAGGAAAGTGATGAGCGCGAGTTCCTATTTGTCGTTCAATCCCCCCGATATACGGTTGGTCTGAGCGGCATCGGAACCAATTTGGACGACTTTGACGGGAATGTCGGTGTCGCCGCTTGGTTGCACACGAGGTGCAGAAGTCGAGCCTCGTTGACGAATGCTCGGGGGGTTTTGGAGCTTGCTCTTGCCTGGAGTCCTCCTCTTGCGCCGTGGTGAGTGCATGGAGTTCTTCCGGAGCAGTTACTCCGACAGTATGATCTCCGCGGATCCGAAGAACGCCTAATGGTGTTGGCATCTTCAACACCAGATAACCATAATGAGCAGCTGCCATGAATTTGTACAAGGCAGGCCTACCCAAGATGGCATTGAAGGGTAAGTTGATCTGAGCGACGTCGAAGACCAACTTCTCTGTGTGGTACTTCTCCTATGTCCCGAAGGTAACGGGGAGAGTAATAGCTCCGAGTGGGGTAATGGCCCCCGGACCTACTCCGGAGAAAGGTCGAGAGGGGTGGAGATCCGAAGGTCGGAGTTGAAGCTTAGTAAAAGCTTCGAAGCTTATGAGGTTAAGCCCCGAACCTCCGTCTACCATGACGTGGTGGAGCTGGATGTTGTTGATGGTAGGAGATACCATCAAAGGTAACTGACCTGCTCCAACCATGCTCCTAGGGCAGTCCGAAGCATCAAAAGTGATGGTTGTGTCCATCCACTTCCGATGAGGTTCCGGCCTGACTGTAGGAGCTACAGCAGCCATATCCCATCGCATAGTCTTGATGACGCGGCGGGAGGTGATGTCACATGATCCACCAAAAATGGTGTTCATGGTCTTCCGACGCTCGTTGTCAGAGACGTCAGAATCATCGTCGACAGAGGTGTAAATGGCCTTCAGGACTTCTTTGGGATCCTGAAAACCTAACTCCTCATCAGCCGGAGCTTCATCGACTTTTTGCTTTCCTTCCCTCTGTCGGAAAGGAGATTCTTCCCGGCGCTTGTTGTAGCGCTCGGTAAGGTTTTGGACCTCCCGGCAGTCTTCCAAACTATGGCTGCCCATTTTGTGAATTGGACACCACACTTTGGGCTTGCTACCGTCTTCAGAAGACGGTCGAGGTCGCTTATCGGGGCGTGGCCCCCGGCCACCCGGAGCTGCAGTAGCTGTAACATTGGATGTACCGGCCGACGGCTTCTTCTTGCCGTTGGTCTTTTTCTTCTTCTTGCCATTCCCGGAGGTAGCGACTTCTTCTTTGGAGGATTTCTTGTGACCCTCCAGGGTTGGTTTGGAGTGCATCTCACGGCCCTCCACGGCTCCGGCACATTTGTCAGCCAAGCTGAAGAGTTTTGTGATGCTGGTGATCTCCTTGATCGCCAGTTTTCCAACATCTTCTTGTCCGTACACCCTGTCTGAATGCTACAATGACAGAGGCGATAGAGATAGAAGGGATAGTGTTTCGTACCTGAGAGAACCTCTGGATGAATGATCGCAGGATTCTCCACCTTTTTGCACGACTGCAAAAAGGTCCAGTTCAGTGCCTGGTCGCGTGTATGAACTCCCAAAATTGGCGGTGAACTGCCGGCACAGCTCCTCCCAACTACTGATAGAGTTGGGTGGAAGGCTCATAAACCAGGATCTGGCGGTTCTAGTTAAGGCCACTGGAAAATAATTGGCCATCATGGCCTCGTTTCCTCCAGCTGCCAAGATTGCAGTGGAGTAGATCTGAAGAAATTCAGCGGGATTGACGGTCCCGTCGAATTTTTCTGGCAGGTGAGGTCGGAACTTCTGTGGCCTCCTGACCATACGCAGATGTAGGGCCAGAGCTGAACAGCCTCCTCCTACTCCTTCAGGAGTAGAAAGGTCCTGAGCTTCCCGCCTTTCACGAGCACGCTCAATATGGACTCGGACGTCTTGTTGGCAGTATCGGCGATCAAGCTCTGCCCGGATGTCATGAGTTGAGAGCCTGGATACCGTGTGAGTGCATCGTGCCCCGGAGGGTAATGACGTCACTTGTTGTGATGCAGCACGTCTCCTGCTATTGTAAATCTGCGGACCATGTCTACCAGACAAAGTCCGCCGCTGCGACGGGGCTCGTCCTGGAGGAGGAGGACCCTGGTTGCTGAGGCGTTCAGCTCCTGCTGCAACCAAATGTTCCACATCGGCCCTCCACTGTTCCAGTGCATCCCGGGATGCATCCGGAGGTGGTGGGCGTTGGAGAAGAGCACGCGCTGCATGGAGCGCGTGTTCCGGGATGTCATGATTTGCCGACGCAGTGACTGACGCCGGCGCACCATCGCGTTGCCCAGCTTGATTTGCTGGTGGAGACGGTGGTGGTGGGAGTGTGACTCCTGCTGGTGCTGAGGCTCCTGCTGGTGGCTGCATATTGGAGGGATTGCCCCCAACAGCCTGAGCAGTAGGTTGACCGTTGGATTATCCAGCAGCTGAGTTCACCATTCTCAAAATCTCAGGCGCCCCCTACCTGGCGTGCCAACTGTCGGTGGTTTGGAACCGGCAGATCTCCCGACACTACAAAAGTGTTAGAGGAGTTTGATGTTCGGTGTGGGCGCGCGGAGATTCAAGAAGGTGAATAGTAAATGACGCAGGAGACACAAGAGTTTACGTGGTTCGGGCCGCCTGAGCGTAATACCCTACTCCACGGGTGTGTTGGTGTTGTATTAGCTGTATGAGCTTGTGTTGAGCGTCTATGGCGCGTGTCTAACCCCCCTGAACCTGTCGTTGGCCTGTCCTTTTATAGTACAAGGGCAGGCCGTTACAAGTTAGCCTGGCCCGACATGTGGCCCCGGCGGTTACTAGTATTGATATTCATTCAAAAAGTTTAATTGCCCTTAATGACTGGGTAATGGGCTTTGACAGCACCGTTACTTGGTAATTAAGGTCATCCGACTGTGTGTCATTAACATGGTATTAATGACACTTAATCGGGTCTTGAAGTCCTTGATTCACCTTTGAAGATCTGGAGCCATTGTGGAGTCTTCCGGAGGTTAGAGGCTGAAGATCCGACGATTGGACACGTGGCAGCTCTGGCGCATACTGTGGGAAACAGGTAGCTCCGGAGCTACCTGACACATGTCAGGTCCGGAGCTTCTCTCGGTCTGGGGTTAAGTCCGGAGGTGCCATTTCGGTACATGGCCCGGGGCTTCCCCCTTGTGGGCGGTAGCTCCAGTTTGATAGTACACGTGGCGACCCTGGGATTAACCATGTTGGAGAAGCGGGTCCGGTTATATCTGATATGTGGGCCTCCGAAGGTCTTCAAATCAAGTAGATGACTTTCCTTTGAGATCTTTGTAACCTCAAGGGGTGTACGGTTTCTAGGGTACCGATAGCAGTAGAAAGCTCCGGGGGACCCCCAGGGACTACCATGCCAGTGGCGGCTCGGGCCACTCCGGAGTGTCCGGAGAAGAGGTTCCGTGCTAACTGGTGCAGAAGCCTTACGAGGTAATTTATAATTTTTTATCTCAGTCAGTTGTTTTATTGTTAATTGTATTTTGAGTTTCTTCGTCCTTCATCCACAGCGTGCCTAAGAAGAGGGATGAAGCTCTGGTCCCTGCAGCAACGGTTGAGGCTGTGCAGGCTGAAGCTCCGGCTCTGATTCCAATGCCGCCCCAAGAGGTGCCTAAGGTTGCGGCAGCCCCAATGCTGGCTCTCGTGGTCTTGGACCTCGACTCATCCCCAAAAGCTCCAGTGGTAGCGCCGGACCATGGGAATGAAGATGTACCAGCAGCGCCAGCCCCCGGAGGTTGAAGCTCCAGGCTCGGATGCTGAGATGTTGGACGCTCCGGACACAGAGCCAGAGGTAGCTGCGATTCCGACCCTAGAGCCGGATGTTGTTGAAGTCCCGACAGTCGAGCCGGTGGTTTATGAGGTCCCGGAAGTGGAGCTGCGTGTTGATGAAGATCTGGCACTTGAGCCGGTTATCGAGGATGCTCTGGTGGTAGAGCCGGTTGCTACAGAAGATCCGGCTGTGGAGCCGGCCGTTGAAGAGGTTTTGACATCTCAGCTGGTTGCTGCGGAGGTGTCGGCGCCTGAGCCTATGGTAGTCGAAGCGCCAGCGCCCGAGCCCATGATGGTCGAAGCGCCAGCACCTGAGCCAACAGCGGATGAGGCGCCTGCGCTGGAGCCAGAAGTAGCTTCTGCTCCGATCGAACCTTCAACACCCACTCCGGAAGCGGTGATCCCGGAGGTGCCCGCTGCTGAGCCAGGGTTGCCAAGATGAAGCTACTGGCCCGCCGCCGGAGGGGCCATTTGTTAATGACCTGCCGGCGGGACCTTCAGAGTCAATTCTGGAGGTCGGAACTTCTGCTGCAAGTACTTCCTCGGCGGCGGCCAAGGCAATCCCAGAGGACAGCCCTAGTGCCGTGGAAGCTCAGGGAACCGCTCTTGTAGAGTGGGACCTAATTTTTGTCGTTGAAGATCCGCTGGAGCTAGCAGAGAGGACCCCAGCAAGTCCGGACCTGATCCCCCTACCGTTGTCTATTGACAACGCCTGCTCTAGCCTTCGCCAGGTCCAGCTGGCTTTCTACCACGACAGCAAGGCCCTCGAGGAGGAGCGCCAAACCCTTAGGAGGTGGCGCAACCGACTCCATTTCGAGACCAAGCTAGCGCAGTCGAGGCTGGATAACGACAGGGAGTGGGTACAAAGGGAGAAGGTCCGCCTGGAGTACTGGGGTAAGCTGTTGGATGAAAGGGAAAGCATGACACAGACCCTCTACAACCAGTCCCGTGCCATCTATGAGTAGGTCAAGACTGCAAATAGCGCAACGGATGATCACCAGGAAAGGCTCGCTGCCATCCTTGATAGTCTCATCAAGCGTCAGGAGGCTCTTGAAGCGCGGGAGAGACGGCTCGAAGATGAAGAGCAGAAATTCTTGGAGCTGCGGGATGACCTCGTGAAGAGGGAGGAAGAGCTTGTCCAAAATACAGCTCTGGCTGACAAGAGCCTCGAAGAACGCACCAAGAAATCGGAGGAGCATTGCAAGGAGGAGGAGAAGAAGGCCTGACAGCGTGGGCAAGATCTCTACAAGCAGGAGAATGCCATCACCGCCAGGGAGAAGAAAGTGCGGGGCCGGGAGAAAGATGTGTTCAACCGCCGGAATGAGATCCACCTCCAGGAGGAAGAGCTCAGCAAACTCGAAAGGCAGGTTGCTGAAAAGATTCAGCAGAATGCCAAAGAGGTGGAGCGTCTTGCTCGGGAGTGCTCGGAGCTTGCGGCGGCCAAACAATCCTTGGTGGGGTTGCGTAGCGCAAGGGTTGCGAAGTCCCAACAAGTTTTGGACTTCCTGGGCAAGGCCAACGATGCGCTGATGCCAACGGGCTTCAGTCCCGTGTGTCCGGATGATCCGGAGCCGAAGCTGGACCAGGCGTTGGAGGCGCTGAGTTCAGCAGGCAACAAGCTCACCAAGATGGGTGATGTAATCGCAGAAAAGCTGGAAACAGAGGGTCAGTCCCTGGCAAAGAACGTCGCAGAGTTTGTGCTGACGTGCTACACCAGCCGGGACCCTCAATTCCCTCTGGACCAAGTGCTTGGAGGCCCCATCGAAGGAGAGGGTGAAGCCGCCCGAGCCAGCGTGTCGAAGGTGGCCTAGAAGGTCGCTCAGTTCTTTCATAGGGTTTGGACCATCTCTCTGTAGCTCCCGCTTGTATTCTCTCTTCTTCTTCTTCTCCAATTTTGTAATCTCTTGTCTCCAGATGAATGAAATCCAAATTTTTGTGAATTTGAATTTCATTTTTTGTCTTCAACACCACCTTTGTCTCACTTGGCCCCCTGGTAGATGTACACAATTTGATTGTGAACATGTACCAAGAGGATGTAACAGTTGTTGAAGACTTGCATGCTTCAAACTTGTAGAATGTAGGTCCCGA
Source organism: Tuctoria greenei (assembly GCA_036927565.1). Lineage (NCBI taxonomy): Eukaryota > Viridiplantae > Streptophyta > Magnoliopsida > Poales > Poaceae > Tuctoria > Tuctoria greenei. Next base: position 152,165,960 of record JAYESD010000005.1, on the reverse strand, counting down.
AGTCTTTGATAGTGTAGGCCCCCTGAGGTTTTCGGAGCTTAGTGGCTCCGGCATTGACCATCGTTGGAGCTTAGTACCTCCGGCAGTAGTCTCCATCAACCCGTAAAGCATCGATGGTTAGCCCTCTAGGGTGTTGGAGCTTGGTAGCTCTGGCAGTGACCTCTGTCAACACATGGTGTGTCAATAGCAGACTCCACTTTAGAGTCTTTCCACCAACTTCACATTGACGGCATGCCCCCTAGCTTTACCAGAGCTGAGTAGCTCCAGTTATGCTCGATGTCAATGTTTGAACACTGACCACAAGCCGCCTAGGAGATGTCAGAGCTTTGGCAGCTCCGGCTTCATTCACCATCATCATGAAATATTTATTTTTCCTGCACACTGAATTCAAGAAAAACAGTAAAATCCGTTTCCTATCTATAACTTCATTGTGGCTTACTATTGCCGAGAAAGTTTTAGGTCGAACACAATTCTAAATACAATCAAGAGCGTCGTCTTGTTTCCTTCAGATCCGATCGTTTCTGGACTCGCCTTACTTCGGCCTGCCGGGGTGTAGGTAGAGTGGCATACTTAGGGTGCATGAACAGGCTAAGTCGATAGCACACTCCGGCCCTAGATTGGCTTGGCGGCATTCACGAGTAGACCATCAACAATGTTTGAACCCAGGAGGATAGACAATGCAACTTGAATTGTACATGAACTGGTCGAGCTAAAGTTTCTTAAGAACTGCACAACTTTGTTATAGACAAGAAAGAGAAAAATAAAAAATATTGAGCCTGTACAAAGTAAATGCACGTGGAGTCTGTTTTCACACAATGATGTCTTTCATTATAGGTCCGGGGTACAGAGGAAACAAGTACACTCTTAGGGTACGGAACCAGGCTAAGCGTTTTTTGTTTCTCGTTTGACCCAAGGTAGCTAGCTACACATTTAGTTCTGAGACTGTGACAAGTGTTGCATGGACGTTGCGGACCTCTCGGGGTAGGTCCGGCTGCCCTCCCGGAGGAGCTACCCCATCTGTACAATGACTCTATAACATACATCACATGTATTTACAGACTCACCTCCGTGATATTAAGTGTAGAACTTACGGAGGTTCTCAATGTTCCAAGGATTTGGGAGAGGTGTCCCATCCTCGGTTGCCAAGCGAACGCATCTGGAACGGGATACTTTGATCACTCGGAAGGGTCCCTCCCAGCAGGGGGAGAGTTTGTTGAACCCTTCTCTAGATTGTATTCTCCGTAGCACCAGATCGCCTTCCTTGAGCTGTCGGCTGTGAACATGCCTCTCGTGATATCGCTGAAGAGTTTAATGGTATCGGGCATTCCAAACAGCTGCTCGGCACCTTCCTTCTTCAAGGAGGTCAAGGTCTTCACACCGGTCCTGCGTGGCTTCGTTGGAGGTCTGGACCCGGAGCGACCCCAAGGTGATTTCCCGAGGAAGGACTGCTTCAGCTCCGTACACCAGGATGAAGGGTGTCTCTCTAGTTGACCGGTTTGGAGTTGTCCTGTTGGCCCATAGAGTGGGCAGAAGCTCTTTGATCCAATTGGCTCCATATTTTTTCAGGCGCTCATATGTGCGCGTCTTGAGTCTTTCTGCATTTGCTCTCTCGGCTTGGCCATTGCTTGTCGGGTGAGCTACGGAGGCGCAGCTGACTTGGATGCCGAGGTCTTTGCAGTATCCTTGGAAAGCAGAGCTTGTGAATTGGGTCCCATTATCTGTTATAATTTTGTTCGGGACTCCAAATCTGCATACGATGGACTGCAAGAAGTTGATAGCCGATTGCTTGTCAACTGGAGTTGCTTCTGGCCATTTGATGAACTTGTCAATGGCAACATACAGGAACTTGTAACCTCCGACGACTCTTGGGGAAGGTCCCAAGGTGTCCATCCCCCACACAGTGAAAGGCCATGTAGGAGGTATGATTTGTAGAGACTGAGCCGATGTGTGAATTTGCTTTGCATGGAACTGGCATGCTTCGCATTTCTTCACCAGCTCAGTTGCATCCTAGAGCGCTGTAGGCCAGTAAAAGCCATGTCGGAAGGCTTTACCGACCAGCGTGCGGGAAGACGCGTGGTTCCCACACTCATCTCCATGGATTTCTGCGAGGAGCTCGCAGCCTGTAAGACCTATGTGTGCTGAATACATTGGCTTGTAGTGAATACACTTGGCTTTGATGATAAAAGTTTTAAATATCACCAAAACACCTTTTTGTCAAGGTCCGACTCTAGCTCTGAGCTACAGCAAGGTCCGACGGTAGGTCCAGCTTGGTTTGGGTAGCTCCGGTTACGTTCGATGCTAGGTCCGACTAGCTTTAGTCAGCTCCAGTGAGCTTTATCTTTAGCTCCGGCATGACTTTGTTAGCTCCAGCATGTCCTTGATAGCTCCGACATATATTTGATAGCTCCGGCATGCTTTTGCTAAGCTTCGACGTACTTTGTCTAGCTCCGGTTTTGGGTTGACTAGTTTTGACTAGTTTTGGTAAGCTCCGACAGGTGCTTCATTGTACTAGTTTTGGTAAGCTCTGGCAGGTGCTTCATTGTACTAAGTTTTGGTAAGCTCCGGCAGGTGCTTCATTGTACTAGTTTTGGTAAGCTCCGGCGCTAGGTTCTACTAGATTTTGTTAGCTCCGGCTCAAGGTCCGGGTTGCTCTGGCAAGGTCCGGAACTTGACCGTAGTGCTTCTGCTTTTCATTTGCAATGTTTCGTACTTGCTCTACATGGTTGTAAAGTTTGCTTAGTATTCTTTTACTATGTTTTTGGTGCGTTTTGGTTGATATGGATAATATAGTGTTACTGTGGTTTTGCAACATGCTTATGTGAGGTGCTCACATAAGGTGTTGTGTTCAGAACTAACTTGAGTCAAGTCGAGGACTTGGGCTCGTATGTATTGGTTGTTTATTAATGTGCAGGTGTTGCTTGAGTTCAAGTCATGGCTGGTGACGGGATCCATTGGACTAGTCTCAGGGAGGAGATGAGGTTCCAACAACCAAGTTCGGGAGGAACTGTGGTTGAGTTGATCAGGAGGTCGCGCAGGATGATTGAATCAAGGGCAGTGCATATGAAGGTTACTAAACGTCGAAGGAAGGTGTTCGCACGTATGCATGCAGTGCATGATGTGGCAACATGGTTCCAAAGATGGGATAAGGAAGGAAAGATCTGGTTGGAAGGATCGGATCGTATCGGTTGATGACTTCGGCTGCGGCGGAGTCGATTATGGCTCGGTATGGAAATTATCGAGTTGGTTATGTTAGGATTTCGTGTGTGTCACGAATTTGAGTTGTTTAGGAATGTGTGATACGATCCTAAGGTGTTTGGAAGTCTTAAGATTGCTTCTATCTGCGTATAGAAGAATCTTGAGCAGTTATGGAAAGTTACGATTCGTAATCTGAGTAGGATTGGAGTCCTAGTTGATATTGGGTTGGCCTAAGGGCTGGTTATATAAGCAAGGGAGCCCAGAGCTCGTGGTAGACGACTTTGGGGCTGTTCCTCTTGTGTTCTATTGAATAAAATTCATAGTTTGAAGGAACTTTTGTGCCTTGTTCGTCCGACTTGTTCCAGACAAGTTTTACTCGTCGAGTTTCTGGACAGCGCTACCTTTCGTCGGTGGTTTTATCATAACTCGAGTTTTACCGATCCAATTGATGTGATTCTTTTTGGGTTGTTATCAAAACTTGATTATATATCATCTGTCAAAATCTCACGGTCATTGGATTTGTGGTTTCTGATCTACACCAGTTTCTTTGCAGCGTTCCAGAACTGTTTTTCCTCTGGTAGGACAGATTGACCATTGGTTGATCTTTCGATCATAACTTGAGTTTTTCTCGACAGATTTAAGTGATTCTTTTTGTGTTGTCTTCGTGACTTGATTCTCTCTGATATCCGTCACTCTTTAACGGTGAAACACATTTATATTAGTCTCACACACGATTTCCTTAAGAGATCGATTTTCTGTCGAAGGGTTTGGGGTTTAATTGTTTCCGCTGCGTAAGATTTTTAAATCTACCATTCACCCCCCCTCTGGCAGCTTTTCACGTGTTCATCGATCCTACAATTGGTATCAGCGCCACGGTGCTCTAATACTTAAGATTTGCACGTGTTTTTGACTAATCATCATGGAGAAGTAATCCGCCAAACCTTGTGTGTTTGCTGGTATTGATGTTCAGGTTTGGAAGGCATGCATGGAGGCTTTCATCAAGGCACAAGGCTTTGCAATATGGGAGAAGGTGTATAAGCCTTATGAAGTGCCACCTAATGATCAAGTCATGGCCACAAATCTACGGGACGCCGACAACAACAACAAGGCCCGAAACTTGATCATCCAAGGACTCACTCAAAGCGACTTTGATCGTGTCGCGCACCTCCGATCAGCATACGATGTTTGGAGAGCTCTCTGTGATTATCATGAAGGCTCCAACACAATCAAGGAGGTAAAACAAGATAAGTTCAAAAACGAATATATGCGCTTTGAGATGCTACCAGGTGAGTCTATCGATGACCTCTTTGCTCGTTTCAATAAAATTCTCAGCAACTTACGAAGTGTCAATGTTAATTTTTCTGATGCTGAGAATGCTAGACAACTTCTTAATGCATTAGACATGTCAATTTGGGAGATGAAAGTAACATCTATTCGTGAATCAACTGTCATGAGTTCTCTTACATTAGATGTACTTTATTCTAAACTAAAAACTCATGAAATTGACATCCTAGCACGTAAGAACCCAAACAAGTCTATTGCATTTGTTTCACAACGTGATATGTCTAGCTCCGGCCAATCATCATCTTGCAATACTCTTGCTTTGTTGTCCTCACTAACCCTGGATTAGATCGAAGAATTTCCAGAAGAGGAGTTGGCACTCATCTCTAGTAGATTCTCAAAAGCATTGCAAAATGTGAGAACTAGAAGGAGAGGAAGCTCCGGACCTCAACGCTGTTTTGAATGTGATAAAATAGGACACTTTCGTACAGAATGCCCTAACCTTTCAGGTCCGATCACCCGGGAAGAAAAACAAAGCAAGGTCCGGACCTCCTCTGGAAATTCCGACAACAAGAAAAAGAAGGGTACCATAGGACGCAAGATGATTAACAGCTTTATCACCGCACTTCAAGAACTTAGTTCAAGTGATGTAGACTTTGAAAGTGATGAAGATGATGACGATCTGGCCAACTTATGCTTCATGGCGGGCAAAACAAGATCAAGATCAAGTCAGGAGGATGCAGAACACAACAGTGAAGACGATGAGGTATGGTCTACCTGCAATGAAATGTGTGATGCTATTTCTCGTGCAACTATTATTGTCAAGAAAAAGGACAAAAAGCTTAGGGATAATGCTGCTAAAATTGAATCACTAGAATCTGAAATTATCTGTTTAAAAACTTTGATTCCTAGTGATGATGCATGTCCCTCATGTGACTTAATCTATGAACAATTGTCCACATTAAGAAGTGCACACTCCTCCACTCTAGATAGACTTGATGAAGAAATTGAAAAGAACAAAGAGCTTGCTGCACTTAATGATAAAAACTTGAAAGATGCTAGCTGTTCTACAATTGAGTTGCATTGTTCTACTTGTGATGATCTTAATAAGAAACTGCAGGATGCTATGGATGAAATTTCTATATTGAACAATGCTTTACGTTCTCATGAAGTTAAATTTTGTTCCAATTGCAAACTAAAAGGAAAAACTTCATGTGACAATTGCCTTGATCTGTCCAATAAACTTGATGACATGCATAGGACATTAGATCGGTTTTGTAATGGGAATAAGAACCTAAACTTACTGCTGAATTCTTCCAAGTCTTGCAATGATAAAACTGGTTTAGGTTTTGATTCTCATGCTCATGCTAAGGCACATCCTCCTAAAATTGTAAAGTCATTAGGAAGTGGTTTGATTCAAACAGTTCCTAAACAAAAAGAAGTGGTTTTCAAATCTGCAGGAGTGCTTTCTAATTCTGTTTCTAATGTTGGGTGCTCATCGAGACATGATTACAAAATTAAGTTTCATTGTACCCACTGTGGTAGAGATGGTCATGTCATAGATTTTTGTTATAGACTAGCTAAACAACAGAAAAGGGAAAGAATGTCTGCTAGATCTCATAACTTTCATGCTAAACCGAAAATTAGAAACATGCAACCTGCTTTAATGAGTCAGAAATTTGAAAAGGTAGCTTCTGGAACTTTTGGCAAGAAATCTACAAAGGCAGCTCCGGTAGTTCTGATAGCTCCGAGAGCTCCCGGATCTTCTGTTGTTCCCTCTGGAGCTTCAATTTTTGCCTCCGGACCTTCTGCTTTTACATCCGGAGCTACTGGTTTTCACTCTAAACAAGTAACAACTTCTAAATCAACTGATAAGAACAGAAAACCTCAATCTTTGACTCATAAACCTGCTGTTTTATCTCAGCTTTCGCGTGTTTTTCCTGCTGCACGTCGTGTGACTCAGTACTGGATACCTAAATGCCTTTTCACTAACCCCAGTATTGAGTCATCGACGTATTGTGCTTCTATGTAGGTTACACGTTTGAGGAAGGAGAACATTTGGATTGTGGATTCAGGTTGCTCACGCCACATGACCGGTAACAAAGATTGGTTCTCCTCCCTCTCTTTTGTGTCACATGTAGAAAATGTTACTTTTGCCGATAATTCTTCAACTCCTATAATTGCTAAGGGTTCGGTTAGAGTAAATGATCACTACACTTTGAAGGATGTGGCACTTGTCAAAAATTTGAAATACAACTTGCTTTCTGTTTCACAATTGCTAGATGAAAATCTAGAAATTATTTTCAATAAAAACTGCTGCAAAGTTGTAAGTTCAAATAGTGAGCTTATTTTTAACAAGTCTCGGTTTGGAAGAGTTTTTAAAGCTGATTTTGATATGTCTTCCTCTAAGCATAGGTGTCTAGTTGCAAATGATTCAAAGGACTTATATTTTTGGCATCGTAGACTTGGTCACGTAGGCTTTGATCACCTAACGCGAGTTAGTGCTCTTGATCGCATACGTGGGCTGCCTAAGCTTAAAGGGGACAAAGAAATTGTGTGCTCTTCTTGTAGACATGCTAAGATGGTTGCAGGTTCACATACACCTCTCACGATGATCATGACAACTGAACCATATCAACTTTTGCATCTTGACACCGTAGGACCTTCACGTGTTCAATCCTTCGGAGGTAAATGGTATGTTCTTGTTATTGTTGATGATTATTCTAGATACCCTTGGGTTTACTTTATGGCATCTAAGAATGAAGTTTTTAGTCACTTTAGAACTTTATTTCTTAGATTATCAATTGATCACCCAGGATCATTAAAAGCAATTAGAAGTGATAATGGAACTGAATTTAAAAATCAATCTTTTGATCACTTTTGTGCTGAAAATGGAATAGATCATCAATTTTCTTCGCCATATGTACCTCAACAAAACGGTGTTGTAGAAAGAAAGAACAGAACCTTAGTTGAGATGGCTAGGACTATGCTTGATGAATATCAAACTCCTAGGAAATTTTGGGCTGATGCATTAGCAACCGCTTGTTATGTCTCAAATCGTGTTTTCTTGCGTGCTAAGCTAGGTAAAACACCATATGAGCTCCGGTTTGGACATAGGCCTAGTGTTACACACTTTCGGGTCTTTGGTTGCAAATGCTTTGTTAAGAAACATTATAATCTTGATAAATTTGAACCTAGATCCCTCGATGGCATGTTTCTTGGTTATCCATCTCATACTAGAGGCTACCGTGTGCTTTTACTTGACACTACCAAAATTGTGGAGACTTGTGAAGTGTCTTTTGATGAAGCTAGCCCAGATACTAGCTCAGGTGTTGCAGGACCAGATACGTATCCTCAGGGGGAGGGTATTTTCGAAGATGAAGAAGAACAGGTGATACTGCCTGGTAGTTCCGAAGTTGACACGTGTCCAGCTCCGGACATTGAACAAGCTCCAGCTATCACCTATGTTGGTCCTGATCATCCACAAGTCACAAGCTCATCAATCTACGATGAACCTAATGAAGAAGAAGCTTGTGAGACATCTGTTCCCCTACGTTTTTACAAAGATCATCCCCCACAACAGATGATTGGAAGCTTGCACGAACAAGTCACACGGTCCAGGTTTTGCGATCCAAACTCTAATGCTCATTCTGCTTTTTTTGCTTCTTTTGAACCCAAAGATATATCACACGCACTCACTAATGAATCTTGGATTATTGCCATGCAAGAAGAGTTAGAAAATTTTGAAAGAAATATTGTTTGGAAACTTGTACCTCCACCTCAAGGTCACACATTAATTGGAACTAAATGGGTATATAAAAACAAACAAAGTGAGGATGGTGTTGTGGTTAGGAATAAGGCTAGGTTAGTTGCTGAAGGTTTCACTCAAGTTGAAGGTCTAGATTTCGATGAAACTTTTGCTCCTGTCACTAGATTAGAAGCCATAAGAATTTTGTTAGCCTTTGCTGCATCTAAAGGTTTCAAGTTATATCAAATGGATGTTAAAAGTGCTTTTCTTAATGGCTTCATAGATGAGGAGGTTTATGTCAAGCAACCACCGGGTTTTGAAAAACCAGATTTTCCTAATCATGTTTACAAACTGTCCAAAGCCTTGTACAGTCTTAAACAAGCCCCTAGAGCATGGTATGATAGGTTAAAAACATTCTTACTTGAAAAGAGGTTTACCATGGGCAAGGTTGATAAAACTCTTTTTGTGCTTAAACATGGCAATGACTCATTATTCGTTCAAGTGTATGTGGATGATATTATCTTTGGTTGTGCTTCTCATGATCTTGTGTCCAAGTTTTCAGCAATGATGAGTTCCGAATTTGAAATGAGTATGATGGGTGAACTCACTTACTTTTTGGGGCTGCCAATCAAGCAAACCAAGGAGGGTACCTTTGTGCATCAAACGAAGTATACCAAAGACCTCCTAAGGCGCTTCAACATGGACAAAAGCAAGCCTCTTCGGACACCAATGGGAACAGAAACACCACTTGAACTTGATGAAGATGGTGAATCCGTGGATCAAAAAGAATATAGAAGCATGATTAGATCACTTTTGTATCTCACAGCATCAAGACCGGACATACAATTCAGCGTATTTCTTTGTGCACGGTTTCAATCTTCCCCACGTGTTTCACATCGTCAAGCCGTCAAAAGGATTCTCAAGTACTTACATGGAACCCAAGGATTTGGCATTTTTCTTCCCTCTTCCTCAACCGTTACTTTGAAAGATTTTTCGGATGCTGATTTTGGGGGTTGTAGGATTGATAGGAAAAGTACTTCCGGTGCTTGTCATTTTCTTGGTAATTCTCTTGTTGCTTGGTCCTCTAGAAAACAAAATTCAGTTGCACAATCCACAGTTGAATCTGAATATGTAGCTGCTGCTAGTGCTTGCTCACAAATTCTTTGGATTGTTCAAACACTTAAGGACTATGGGGTTGATCTAGATAGTGTTCCACTATTTTGTGATAACACTAGTGCTATTTGCATTGCCAAAAACCCCGTGCAACATTCTAGAACTAAGCACATTGACATAGGTATCACTTTCTCCGAGATAATGTTGAAAAAGGAAACATTGTGCTTCACCATGTAGACACCAAACAACAATTGGCTGACATTTTTACAAAACCTTTGGATTTCACTCGTTTTTGTTACATTCGTAGTGAAATAGGGGTTATGCATCCTCATGGCTTAAATTGAGGGGGAGTTTTTGAAACTTGGGAATTCTATGTGTGAATCCGAAATTAAAATAATTTGAGCATAGTATTTCATACATATATGACTTTGTGATTCCTTTTACATGCTGAAAGTTCTTACTATATTACTCGAGTTATACATTTTGTAGTTTTTGCCATGTCAAGTAATTGGAATAATTACTTACACTAAATCTGGTCATGGTCGAACTTTCTTGCTGTTTTGAAGTTGTTGCATGCTCACAAATGCTTTTAATCATTAAGAATTAATCAAGTAATCAACTCACATGTTGAGTTTTTATGAACAAATACAAATTGAGAAAGGATCAAGAGAATATGCATGCATCGCACTTCTTCTTTTGAGATGGCTTGTCATTGCACTTAGATATGAACTTGGAAGAAGTTGTGTATGACTAAAACCATGTCCTTAAGCTTTTGATTGTCAAATGACATAGGCTTGGCTTGGTTGGTTAGAATAAGGCAGATGCGCATATAATCTCTTGCAAATATCATATGATCTAAATTCATGCTTTGAAAAATAATAAAATGCAGCAACTAGTGTCATGCTTTCAGTTTTTGAAATAGTTAAGTTTGTGAGATCATGACTTGCTTAAATTGAAAATTACATATGATCTCTAGCATGGCTTACAGTACTTTATGTATCGCATTGATGTGATAGTGTAAGTTACTTGATAGTATGACATGGATGAGCTTTGTTTATATGTATATGTTATAATATGCTCATAACAACTAAAGAGGGAGAGATAATTTGTTTATATGATCATGACTTGCTGAATACATTGTCAAAGGGGGAGAGATAAGCATGAAGAGAAAGAGAATATGTGCATAAGGAGAGATAATAAAGGGGGGGAGATACTATGAGATAATATGGGATAATTTTTTCTTCTCATTTTATTTCCAATTTATAAAGGGGGAGATTGTAAGACCTATGTATGTACACTTGGCTTTGATGATAAAAGTTTTAAATATCACCAAAACACCTTTTTGTCAAGGTCCAACTCTAGCTCTGAGATAAAGCAAGGTCCGACGGTAGGTCCGGCTTGGTTTGGGTAGCTCCGGTTACGTTCGATGCTAGGTCCGACTAGCTTTGGTCAGCTCCGGTGAGCTTTATCTTTAGCTCCGGCATGACTTTGTTAGCTCCGGCATGTCCTTGATAGCTCCGACATATATTTGATAGCTCCGGCATGCTTTTGCTAAGCTCCGACGTACTTTGTCTAGCTCCGGTTTTGGGTTGACTAGTTTTGACTAGTTTTGGTAAGCTCCGGCAGGTGCTTCATTGTACTAGTTTTGGTAAGCTCCGGCAGGTGCTTCATTGTACTAAGTTTTGGTAAGCTCCGGCAGGTGCTTCATTGTACTAGTTTTGGTAAGCTCCGGCGCTAGGTTCTACTAGCTTTTGTTAGCTCCGGCTCAAGGTCCGGGTTGCTCTGGCAAGGTCCGGAACTTGACCGCAGTGCTTCTGCTTTTCATTTGCAATGTTTTGTACTTGCTTTACATGGTTGGAAATTTTGCTTAGTATTCTTTTACTATGTTTTTGGTGCGTTTTGGTTGATATGGATAATATCGTGTTACTGTGGTTTTGCAACATGCTTATGTGAGGTGCTCACATAAGGTGTTGTGTTTGGAACTAAATTGAGTCAAGTCGAGGACTTGGGCTCGTATGGATTGGTTGTTTATTCATGTGCAGGTGTTGCTTGGGTTCAAGTCATGGCTGGTGACGGGATCCATTGGACTAGTCTCAGGGAGGAGATGAGGTTCCAACAACCAAGTTCGGGAGGAACTGTGGTTGAGCTGATCAGGAGGTCGCGCAGGATGATTGAATCAAGGGCAGTGCATATGAAGGTTACTGAACGTCGAATGAAGGTGTTCGCACGTATGCATGCGGTGCATGACGTGGAAACATGGTTCCATAGATGGGATAAGGAAGGAAAGATCTGGTTGGAAGGATCGGATCGTATCGGTTGATGACTTCGGCTGCGGCGGAGTCGGTTATGGCTCGGTATGGAAAGTATCGAGTTGGTTATGTTAGGATTTCGTGTGTGTCACGAATTTGAGTTGTTTAGGAATGTGGGATACGTTCCTAAGGTGTTTGGAAGTCTTAAGATTGCTTCTATCTGCGTATAGAAGAATCTTGAGCAGTTATGGAAAGTTACGATTCGTGATCTGAGTAGGATTGGAGTCCTAGTTAATATTGGGTTGGCCTAAGGGCTGGTTATATAAGCAAGGGAGCCCAGAGCTCGTGGTAGACGACTTTGGGGCTGTTCCTCTTGTGTTCTATTGAATAAAATTCATAGTTTGAAGGAACTTTTGTGCCTTGTTCGTCCAACTTGTTCCAGACAAGTTTTACTCGTCAAGTTTCTGGACAGCGCTACCTTTCGTCAGTGGTTTTATCATAACTCGAGTTTTACCGATCCAATTGATGTGATTCTTTTTGGGTTGTTATCACAACTTGATTATCTATCATCTTTCAAAATCTCACGGTCATTGGATTTGTGGTTTCTGATCTACACGAGTTTCTTTGCAGCATTCCAGAACTGTTTTTCCTCGGGTAGGACAGATTGACCATTGGTTGATCTTTCGATCATAACTTGAGTTTTTCTCGACGGATTTAAGTGATTCTTTTTGTGTTGTCTTCGTGACTTGATTCTATCTGATATCCATCACTTTTTAACGGTGAAACACATTTATATTAGTCTCACACACGATTTCCTTAAGAGATCGATTTTCTGCCGAAGGAGTTGGGGTTTAATTGTTTCCGCTGCGTAAGATTTTTAAATCTACCATTCACCCCCCCTCCGGTAGCTTTTCACGTGCTCTTCGATCCTACACAGCCTTCTTCCCTTGTGATGTGCCGCGTTAGGACACCGTTGGCAACGTGCCGTTAGAGATCCCCTTCTACCAGTGTGTATCTTTTAGCCAATCTGACTATCCGATCAGCGGATACATCATCGTCAGGAAGGATATTGTCTTTCAAGTAGCTCTGAATCTCCGAGATCCATGCATCGGAGCTTGCTTGAGCATTTGAATCTTGCGTGTTGGGTTGCTCGGAGCTTCCGGCAGCACCTACGACCCTTGATGGCTTCCATGGTAACAGGGCCATCGGGACCGCCAGCTTCGGGATGCTGGTCTCGCCCCCTTCGCTCAGTTCGGCAGGCTGAGCTGTGGGTTTTGACAACCTCTGAACGAAGGTTCCGTCAGGAGCCCGAGCTCCAGTTGACTCTTTCTTCGAGAGTTCGTCAGCTTCAGCATTATGGACACGCTGGACATGGTGGAGATCCAGGACTTCAAAGTCCTTCTGAAGCCTCTGAACTTCAAGGATATAAGAAGCTAGTTGAGGATTGTTACAGGAGCATTCACCCTTCACCTGTTTAATAATGAGCTGCGAATCTCCCTTGACCAACAGCTGCTTGACACCATATGATAGTGCCACCTTTAGTCCGTAAATGAGTGCTTCATACTCCGCCATGTTGTTGGTCGCCTTGAAGTTAAGGTGGACCATATATTTTACCTTCTCCCCGGTTGGAGCGAGGAGGAGGACTCCAGCTCTGGCCCCCTACTTTTGCATGGAGCCATCGAAGTAGAGGGTCTAGTGAGGTTCGGTGAAGACCGAAGCCTTGATTTCCGGCTTCTGCTCACTAGGGCCCCCAGGGTTTGATGGAGAGGTGGTTCATTCTGCCACGAAGTCTGCCAATGATTGACTCTTGATCGCTTGTCTTGGGATGAATTCAAGATCGAATTCGGCCAATTCCACTGCCCACTTTGCAATGTTCCCAGTAGAGTTGGGATTATGCAAGATCGTACGTAGTGGATAATAGGTCACCAATGAGATCTTGTGAGCTTGGAAGTAATGGTGAAGCTTCCTGGAGGCGATGAGAACTGCGTAGAGCAGCTTGTGTACCTCTAGGTATCGAGTCCTAGCATCATGTAGTACTTCGCTGATGAAGTACATTGTGCGCTGGACTGTCTGGACCCTCCCGGAGGGGCCCGGAGGTTCCTCCACATCGACCCAGACCCTCCCGGAGGGGTCTGGACCTACTTTGGGGACCTCCAGGTCCTTGCTGGACGAACCCGGAGCTTCTACTAGAGTGACCCGGACCCTCCCGGAGGGGTCCAGATCTTCTGGAATAACTCCCTGTAGATCCAAGTCTGGGGGCTGGGACCCAGACTCACCTTCAGGAACCTCCGAACCCTCCCGGAGGGGTCTGGATTCCTTAGCTTGGGATGGTTCTGGTCTCTCCGCAACCAGGACCATGCGGCAACCTCATCGGTTGCTGAAATGTAAAGCAGTAAGGGCTCACCAGGGTTCGGAGCTACCAAGGTTGGTAGAGTGGTGAGGAGCTGCTTTAGCTCCTGGAACGCCTCTTCTGCTTCTTCAGACCATTGAAACGGTCCGGACTTCCTCAATAGCTTGAAGAAGGGTAGCGCCCATTCCGCCAGTCTTGAGATGAACTGGCTGAGGGCGGCTAGACATCCAGTCAGTTTCTGGACGTCCTTGATGCGGGCTGGTGGCCGCATCTCCTCAATGGCTTTAATCTTCGCTGGATTAGCCTCTATGCCCCAATGGTTTACCAGGAAACCAAGAAGCCCGGAGCTAACCCCGAAGATGCACTTGTCTGGGTTCAGCTTCGTGTGGGTGACCCACAGCTTGTCGAAGACAGCTTGCAAGGTGTCAAGGAGTGACTCCTTGTTTTTGATCTTGACGACGATGTCATCAACATACACTTCCACTACGTCTCTGATGAGCTCTCAAAAGGTTTTGTACATAGCTTGTACAAATGTTGAAGCTGCATTCTTGAGACCAAATGGCATGGTAGTATAGCAGTACAATCCATCTACTGTGATAAAAGAAGTATGTTCTTAATCTTCCCTAGACATTCTGATTTGATGGTACCCAGAATATGCGTCTAGGAAACATAGTAATTCACACACGGAAGTGGAATCCACTATCTGATCTATTCTAGGTAGTGGGATTGGATCTTTTGGGCATGCCTTTTTCAGTGTTGTGTAGTCGATACACATCCGAAGCTTCCCGCCGGCCTTGGGTACAACGACTGGGTTTGCCATCCATTTTGGGTGGAAGACATCTCGGATGAATCCAGCTTCGAGCAACTTCTTCACTTCTTGTTGTATGAAGTTCTGTCGCTCTATTGATTGATTCCGAGGCTTCTGATGTACGGGCCGAGCGTCGGGATAGATCTTCAGATTATGCTCGATCACTTCCCTAGGGATCCCAAGCATTTGCGATGGTTGCCAGGCAAACACATCGACATTAGCCCGGAGGAAAGTGATGCACACGAGTTCTTATTTGTCATTCAGACCTCCTGATATACGGGTGGTCTGAGCGGCATCATAACCGATTTGGACGACTTTGATGGGGATGTTGGTGTCGCCGCTTGGTTGCACACGAGGTGCGGAGGTTGAGCCTCGTTGACAAATGCTTGGGGGTTTCGAAGCTTATTCCTGCCTGGATTCTTCCTACTGCGCTGTAGCAAGTGCATGAAGTTCTTCCAGAGTAGTCACTTCGGCAGTACGATCTCCGCGGATCCAGAGAACGCCTGCTGGTGTTGGCATCTTCAACACCAGGTAGCCATAATGAGGAGCAGCCATGAACTTGTACAAGGCGGTCCTTCCCAGAATGGCGTTGAAAGGCAAGTTGATCTGAGTGATGTCAAAGATCAACTTCTCAGTGTGATAATTCTCCCGAGTCCCGAAGGTCACGGGGAGAGTAATGGCACCGAGTGGTGTTATGGCCCTCGGACCTACTCCGGAGAAAGGTCGGGAGGGGCGAAGGTCCGAAGGTCGGATCTGAAGCTTGACAAAGGCTTTGAAGCTTATGAGATTCAGTCCCGAACCTCCATCCAACATTACATGGTGGAGTTGAATGTTATTGACGGTCAGAGATACCATCAATGGTAGTTGACCAGCTCCGATCATGTTCTGAGGGCAGTATGAAGCATCAAAAGTAATGGTGGTGTCCATCCACTTTCAATGAGGCTCCGCCCTGGCTGTAGGAGCTACTGAGGCCATGTCCTGCCGCATGGTCTTGAGGACACGGCGGGAGGTGATGTCCCATGAACCACCAAAGATGGTGTTCATGGTCTTCCGACGCTCATTGTCGGAGACGTCGGAGTCATCGTCGACGGAGGTGTTGAATGTTGGCCTAGAGGGGGGGTGAATAGGCCTTCTTGAATTTTATCGGTTCCTGTAACACTTCAACAACGAGATCAAAAACAGATATAACGGACTAGTCCGGTAACGTGCGGACTAGTCCGGATTTTACGGGCTAGGTTGATCAAGTTAGGTCAATTTGATTGTTTGTTGACTTTTGCAGCGGAAATATAAACTTTGTGATCAGTTCAATAGTTGTGTAACAGATTCTATTAAGAATATGACTTTATTTCAACTATTAACTTTGTATTCAACAAATCTAATCAAACCCTAGATAATGTTGATCAACTAGAATAAAGAACACAAATGAAAGACACAAGATTTATCCCGTGGTTCGGTTACCACGAAGGCAGCCTACATCCACGTTGAGGAGCCCACAAAAGGGCCGGGTCTTCACTAACCCTTCCCTCGTTCGGATCGCCACGAAGGCCAATCCTCTTCCACTAATCACACAGGGGTAAATCACCGAGTTTAAGGGGCGATCTCACAAGTTGAGCGCTCCCTTGATTACAAGATTCAAGACCACCAATAACACACTTCAAAATGTACAAACTGAGATGCAAGAGTGTGTTAGAGATTCAAACCAAGAGCTCAATCGCGTATCAAGTGCCCTCTCCAATGATCTACAAGTGATCTTCAATGTAGTGATCAATTTAGCACTTGGTTTTGTGGAGACAGGTAGTTTTTGAGGCTCTTGGGAGGTGTGACGACGCTAGGGTTCGAGAGAGCTTGAAAGTGGGCCGTGCACCTCTATTTATAAGGGGTTTCTGGAAGTTACCGTTAGGGTTCAGAAAATTCGGACTAGTCCGTGGTGGTGACCGGACTAGTCCGGTGTGCTGTGAGAAGCAAACCCTAAGTGTCCAGGAATATCGGACTAGTCCGTTTGAAAACGGACTTGTCCGATTTCACTGCTGGAAAACTTCGGACTAGTCCGATTGTCATCGGACTGGTCCGGACCTGTGAAACCTTTAGTGTTTAGGATGACAAGTCCGCACTTGGAGGACTTGTCCGATTTAGATCAGTGTGTATATCGGACTAGTCCGTGTAAACACCGGACTTGTCCGAAGTGGATCAGAAAGGATATCGGACTAGTCCGGTGGAGACCGGACTTGTCCGATCTAGTGACTTGTGCATTGTGTTGAGGACTAGTCCGCACTGGGGAGGACTAGTCCGAAGTGGAACAGAAGAATTATCGGACTAGTCCGGTGATGACCGGACTTGTCCGATCTTGTGCAGAATGTGATATCGGACTAGTCCGGTGGACATCGGACTAGTCCGGTCCTGTATAGCTTTGTGCATGTGTGTGTGTGATTAAATGAGATTGAGCTCTTGGGTGTGTTTCCTTAACACACTCCACACATACTAAACTACTAGTTTCTTCTCCTTGAGCTCAAATCCATTTTCCTTCTCAATTTCCTCTTTTTGGCACTTTGCTCATCTTTCATCATTTTTCTGCATTCATCTCAACAAAAGAATTAGGATCCCAATTGCTTGTCATAAATCATCCAAAACCCACAAGGGAGTCCTAGATGCACTTTCAATCTCCCCCTTTTTGGTGATTGATGACAACCAATTGAGATTTCACAAAATGAGGTATAAAATGAGATTTTTCATAAAGTGTGCACATATGACTCAAAAATGCATCAAGCAACAAGAGAATCATTCATATGTGCATTCTTTATGGTGGGATGCATACTAAGAGCATGAATGCATTAAGAATGACAGAATTTGCATTGATCAACTAATATCAAGTGAATATAGCATTTCAGGAGCAAAAATTCAGATTTCATCACACACTTGCAAATTAACTGAGCAATTTAACATAGGACCAAACATGATATGAAAATAGCGTTAAACAATTACAATCACAAATAGAAAATACATAGAGACTCTCTCCTCGCATTCTATGCAGCTAAAGCTAAGTCTAGAAGCTCCCCCTCAATCTCTCCCCCTTTGGCATCAAGACACCAAAAAGAGAGAGAGGGAGGTCCTAGGGCTTCACTCTTCGCTGTCAGTCCTCTCATCGTCTTCATCATCTTCATCGCTTTCTTCTTGGCGAGGTTGAGAGGGAGGAGGAGGAACGGAGCTGCTCGAGCCCCCAATGCCAAAATAGGCAAGCTCGGATGTAGTCAAGGGGCTGAGTTCAGTGACGTCCAGATCAGAGTCTTCAGAAATGACTGGAGACCCTATTGGGTTGATCTCCAGTTTCTCACTCAGCTGCTTCACATTTGCTTTTATGTACCTCATGTCTTCTTTCCTCTTCTGGTTGAGCTTATGAAGCTTCACTTCAGTTTTCTTGCAGGAGGAGAGAAGAGACACCAAGTACTTCAGGATCCCACTGGCGGATCCTTTCTTAGGGGCTTCCCTGGAGGGAGGAGGAGCCCTAGCAGCTTCTTCTTGTCTTGCCGGTGCCTCGGGGCTTGAGGCCGGCGATGGAGGAGCTTGGACAATTACTGGATGAGGCTTCTGAGGCCTCAGTGGAGTGTGCTCCACATCCTTCATGAACTCGATCCCTGTGACCTTCTCGATCATAAACATCAAGTAGGGGGCATAGCCACAGGATCGGTTGGGGGTGCTTGAGATATTGACCATATCATTCCAGATATAGTCAGCCACATCAAACTTTCTGTCCTTGCTTATGACCCTCATCAGGGTCCGGAGGTAGCCTTGTACACTCCCTGCATCCCCATCCTTGGGGGCTATTGTCTTCCGGAGGACTCTATTGAGCACAACAAAGAAAGGCTTCATATTCTTGGTAGAGGGAGGGACATACTTGGAGTTGGGCTCATACATGAACTTCATCCTGTCCCTCTCAATGACCCCTATGTTGTGGATAATGAGGTGGTCATGTCCTCCAGACTCAAGGTGCAGCAAACTGGCAAACTCTTCTTGAGTAATTGAGTACTTGGATCCATGAGTCATCCAAGTCACACTTTCCTCGTCTTCACTGGAGAAGTGGCACGTTGCATAAAACTGTGCAATCACTTCATCATTCCAGTTATATCTGAAGGCAAACAAGTCCTTCAGTCCGTGTTTCTCAGCAGCTGCAATAACCTCATCAAAGGCTGCACACTTCTTCTTCTCCAGGTGGGCCCAGTCAATCCATTGACTGCGCACCACTGGGGTCTTCATAGGCAAATAGACCAATTTGTAGAAGTCCGAGTGGAAATTGGACCAAAATCTGCCATCTGCTGCTTGCTTGGATCTTGCATAGCAGTCTACCCCTCTCAGCTTAGCAGCCACCTCGCTGCCCTTGCCAGTGAACTTCTCTTCATTTGGGTCCCGGGCCCCTTCTCTGGGGGCATGCAGCTTGAGGGGCCCAACTGGCCCTGTGGCAACTCCTTTGCCCTTTCCTTTGGTTTGTCGAAGGCCACTTGAGGAGGTGCCGGCCTTCGATGCAGCTTTCTTCACACACACTTTCCTTCTGACTTGGGGAGGTGAGGGAGCTGGCTCGGAGGGTTTCTCTTGGCGTTTCTTGCCATGACCCGCCGAGGGCCGAGGTGCCACTTCGGACTCAAAATCGGACATTTCGTAGTCAGAGCTCGACATGATCTGAGAATGAGTGATCAAGGTAAAATACAGGTTATACAAGGTATTGGTGAGATAATATAGCAATGGAAGGCATTAGGGAATGAAGGAATTAGGTTTTGGTTCAGAAACAACGGACTTGTCCGGTGCACAGGCACGGACTAGTCCGGTGGACCGGACTTGTCCGTACCTGGACCGGACTAGTCCGGTGTTCATCCGCAAAAACCTAACAGATTGGGTAAAATTTGATCCCTAAGCCAAGAATAGTCTAGCATACACGTAGTACATCTATTGGACATGTAACTAGTGAAGAATGCTAGGCCAAACGATAAGCAATGGAGAAATTTGCGATTTCTTAGGGTTTGAAGAAAATTTACCAAGAAATCGAAGGAGGCTTGAGATTTTGGGGGTTGGAGGCCGGACTTGTCCGCTAACTTCAATCCCCGAGTCTTCAAGCTTGATCTCCGCCCAAGTTTGAGGCTTTTCGACGGAGGAATCGAGTATTTGCCTTGGGAGCTCGAGCGCAAGAGAGAGAATGCTTGGGGCGAGTGTGAGAGTGAATGAATTAGGGTTTGGTGGCGGCTAGGGTTAAGGACACGAAAAATCGGACAAGTCCGGACATGACCGGACTAGTCCGAAGTCGTCCAGAAACTTATATCGGACTAGTCCGTGGTCTGTCGGACTAGTCCGGCCTAACCGGCACTCTGCGGACAAGTCTGCAATGGGCGGACTAGTCCGGGTAACCACGGACTTGTCCGTGGTCACCAGGAGAGAAATGCATAGCCCATTCATATATATTTGAAGGTTCAATATTAGAGATTAGAGAGACAAAACAATTCAAATAATCTTGATGAATTTGACCAGTAAGCAAACAACAATCATACTATGATCAAAATTCATCAAGATCTAATAATTGACATAGTTTTCGAGAGAAAAGTGAAGAGGGATGATTTTCACAATTCAATCAAAATTTTGAAGAAACATACAGGTATGCAACTTTTCAAGCCACACTCCGAGAATCAAGAACATTTAGCTCATTTCGGAGTTCACAAAAGCGTTTTTCATCAAGTGGCTTGGTGAATATGTCGGCTAATTGTTTTTGGGTGTTGACATGAGAGATGGATATGTCTCCTTTCATGGAATGGTCTCTCAAGAAGTGGTGTCTTATGTCTATATGTTTTGTTCTAGAGTGCTCAACTGGATTGTGTGCTATTTTAATGGCACTCTCATTATCACAAAGGAGAGGAATATGGTTCATATTGTAACCATAATCCCTTAGAGTTTGTCGCATCCAAAGAAGTTGTGCACAACAACTCCCGGCTGCAACATACTCCGCTTCGGCTGTGGATAATGCAATGGAATTCTGTTTCTTGGATGACCAAGAAACTAAGGATCTTCCTAGAAATTGGCAAGTGCCGGAAGTACTTTTTCTATCTACTTTGCACCCGGCATAATCTGCATCGGAATACCCAATGAGATTGAATTTTGAGCCTTTTGGGTACCAAAGACCAAGGTTGGGTGTATGAACCAAATATCTTAAGATTCTCTTAACGGCTGTCAAATGACATTCCTTGGGGTTGGCTTGAAATCTTGCACACAAGCAAACACTCAACATGATGTCTGGCCTAGATGCACATAAATATAGTAAAGATCCAATCATGGAGCGATATACCTTTTGGTCGACGCTCGTTCCATCTTCATTGAGGTCCAAGTGCCCATTCGTTGCCATGGGAGTCTTTATCGGCTTTGCTTTGTCCATGCCAAACTTCTTGAGGATGTCCTGCGTGTACTTGGTTTGGCTTATAAAAGTTCCTTCCCTTTGTTGTCGCACTTGGAATCCTAAGAAGTACTTCAATTCTCCCATCATCGACATTTCGAATCTCTCTGTCATAATTTTGCTAAACTCTTCACAGAAGGATTGGTTAGTTGACCCAAAAATTATATCATCAACATATATTTGGCAAATAAAAAGATCATTATCCAGATTTTTTGTGAATAACGTATAGTCTACTTTGCCAATTTGAAAACCATTATCTATTAAAAAATCTCTAAGGCACTCATACCAAGCTCTAGGAGCTTGTTTGAGGCCATAGAGAGCCTTACGCAGTTTATACACGTGATCGGGGAACTCTTCGTCTTCAAACCCGGGTGGTTGCTCCACGTACACCTCCTCCTTGATCGGTCCGTTGAGGAAGGCGCTTTTCACGTCCATTTGATACAGCTTGAAATCATGGTGAGTAGCATATGCAAGTAATATTCTAATTGATTCAAGCCTAGCTACTGGAGCAAAAGTTTCATCGAAATCCAAACCTTCGACTTGTGAGTAACCTTTGGCCACAAGTCGTGCCTTGTTTCTTGTTACCACACCGTGTTCGTCTTGCTTGTTGTGGAAGACCCACTTGGTGCCTACAACATTTGCATTGGGTCTTGCCACAAGTTCCCAGACCTCGTTTCTCTTGAAATTGTTCAACTCTTCTTGCATCGCCACTACCCAGTCCGGATCCTTCAATGCATCCTCAGTCCTGCGGGGTTCCAAAAAGGAGACAAACGAGTAATGTTCACAAAAATTTGCTATGCGAGATCTAGTGGTTACTCCCTTTTGGATGTCGCCGATGATGTTGTCGATCGGGTGATCCCTTTGAATGCATTGGTGTACTCTTGGGTGTGGTACTTGGGGAGTCGTGTGTTGGTGATCATCTTCTTCTCCCCCTGAGTTGTTGTCCTCGTTGATTTGTTCATTACGTTCGTACTCCTGTGGTTGATCTTGTATTGAGGCTCCCCCTTGATGGTTGATTTCATCTTGTGGTTCACTTTCATCTTGTATTTGTGACGTTGTCTCTTGTGGTCGTACTTCGCCTAGAGCCATTCTCTTCAATGCTTGATAGGGGGCTTCTTCTTTACCTAAATCACATTGATCAACTTGCTCCTTTTGGGAGCCATTAGTTTCATCGAACACTACGTCACGTGCCACTTCAACAAGTCCGGAGGACTTGTTGAAGACACGATAGGCGTAAGTGTTCGAATCATAGCCAAGCAAGAAACCTTCATCGGACTTCGAAGTGAACTTTGAAGTCCTGGGCTTCTTGTTTAAAATATAGCAAGGAGAACCAAAAACTCGAAAATATGAAATGTTCGGTTTGTTACCGGTGAGTAGCTCATAGGGGGTCTTCTTTAGTAGTCGATGAAGATAGAGGCGATTTGTGGCGTGGCAAGCTGTGTTGATTGCTTCCGCCCAAAATCGGTCCGAAGTCTTGTATTCATCGAGCATAGTTCTTGCCATTTCTATGAGCGTGCGGTTCTTCCTTTCGGCAACTCCATTTTGTTGTGGGGAGTATGGTGCTGAAAATTCGTGCTTGATTCCTTCTTCATCAAGGTACTCCTCCACTTGTATGTTTTTGAACTCCGTGCCATTGTCACTCCGAATACTCTTGATTTGTAATGAAAATTCGTTTTGTGCTCGCTTGAAGAACTTCTTGAGTGTCCCTTGTGTTTCTGATTTTTCATGCAAAAAGAACACCCAAGTGAAGCGGGAAAAATCATCAACAACAACTAAACCATACTTGTTACCGCCGATGCTTATGTAAGCAATTGGACCAAACAAGTCCATATGAAGTAGTTCGAGCGGTCTTGTTGTGGTCATGATGTTCTTCGTAGGATGCTGTGCTCCAACTTGTTTCCCTGCTTGGCACGCGCTACATGGCCTGTTTTTCTCAAACACAACATCTTTCAAACCTCGGATGTGATCGCCCTTGAGGAGTTTTTGAAGGTTCCTCATACCAACATGTGCCAGCCGTCTATGCCACAGCCAACCCATGTTGGTCTTTGCAATCAAGCATGTGTCGAGTTCGGCTTTATCCTTGTTGAAGTCAACAAGGTAAAGCTTTCCCTTCAACATACCTTTGAATGCAATAGAACCATCGCTCCTTCTTGAGACGATCACACCCTCGTTAGTAAACAGGCAATTATAACCCTTGTCGCACAATTGAGATATGGACAGCAGGTTATAATCTAAAGATTCAACGTGCAAAACATGTGAAAGAGTATGTTCAGAGGATATGGCTATTTTACCGGTACCGAGGACCCTCCCTTGACTGTTGTCTCCAAAGTAGATCCCTTCATTTGGGTCCTCGTTCACTTCATACTCCACAAACATCCTCCTTTCTCCGGTCATGTGGTTTGTGCATCCACTGTCTAGCACCCATTTGGATCCACCGGAGGAGTAGGCCTGCAGAAACAAGTTACGCCTTGGTTTTAGGTACCCAAGCTTGCTTGGGTCCTTGGAGGTTAGTGACAATACATTTGGGCACCCACACATGGGATTTTGTGTTCCCATGGCGTGGCCCAGCATAATAAGCATACACTTTACCAATATTGTTTCTCATTAGTACATATGAAGCATCGAAGGTTTTAAACAGGAGTTGTTGCTGATTATTGGTCGGACTAGTCTGTGTGACCGGACTTGTCCGGATGACCGGACTTGTCCGGACCACAACCGGACTAGTCCGGTTTTCATGAGAGTTCAGATTTTTAGTTTTCGTGCTGCCGGGTTGTGAGGGTCCTCCTTTCACAAAGGTAATCTTTCCCTTGTTATTCTTATGATTTCCAGCTCTTTGCTTTCCATCATAGGAATAACCAATGCCATACTTGACATTTGGAGGTCTTTGGACCAAATATGCACTACGTGCATAGTTGATCCTTTTCTTGTCAAATATTACACATTGGGTAGGGTTTTTGTCCTTTGTGGAGGTGGACTTTTCTTTCAACCTGGTGTTTATCTTTTCACATTTGCAGATATGAGTATTATTACTTGAAGTGGGTTGAGAAGGTAGGCTTGAAGAGGAGGAGGGTTCACTAAGCTTGAGTGACACAATTTGCACTTCAAGGATCTTGTTGACCTTGATCAGGTCATCAAGTTGGTCCTTGATTGCTACATTTGAGTTGGCTAGCTCCAAGCAAGTTTTCTTGCTTGAAGCTAGCTCAAGCTCTAGTGAGTGGCTTCTTTCCTTTTCATGAACTAGAAGATTGTCAAGTTCCACATGCTTCTCCTTTTGGGAGATAATCATGTCTTCTTGACGATCGATTAGCTCTTCCTTCTCAACAAGTTGGTTAAGCAAGAATTTCATTTTTGCAGCAGTTTTTCTATCTAAGCCAGCTAGCATATCTTCATCACTATCTAAATCATCATCACTTGAATAAGAATGTAAGGAAGGAGTTTTGATATTTACCTTGCGTTTACCTTCCTTAGCCATGAGGCAAGTCCCATTTGCCTTCTTTGCACCGAGCGTGGGAAAGAGTGTGGGTTTCTTGGACACGCTCTCGATGGCTATGCTAGCCAATTCTTCTTCATCGGACGATGAATACTCATCGTTTGAGTCCCATTCCTTTCCAATGTGTGCTTGTTCAGCTTGTTTCTTCTTCTTGAAGAACTTCTTTGCTTGAGGCTTGGACTCTTTGTTCTTCTTCTTATTGTCCTCATACGGGCAGTCGACTATAAAGTGGTTGTATTCACCACAGTTATAGCACGCCCGCCTCATCTTTGGCTTCGTCCTTTCTTTGTATTTTGCTTCATTTGATTTTGTTCCTTGTCTTTTCTTCATAATTCTCTTAAACTTCTTCATGAACAAAATCATATCTTCTTCATCTAGCTCGCTGCTTTCATCATCGCTGTCCTCCTCAAGCTGTGCTTCTCTTGCTTCTTTGGATAAAGGCTTGAGTGAGGACTTTAGGGCAACTCCCTTCTTCTTGGCCGATGTGAGGTCGGCTATTTCTTTTACGTGCTTGGCTTGCTTCTCCATCATCTCAAAGTTAATGATCTTGCCAAGCAGTTCATCAGGAGTCATTTTCTTGTACCCCGGACTCTCTCGGATCATAGAGCAAAGTGTAACATTGCGAGGCATGAAAGCTCTAAGGATGAGCTTTACAACCTCGTGATCATTCCACTTTCTGCTCCCATATGATCGAACCTTGTTCACGAGAGTCTTCAGTCTGTTGTACATGTCCTGGGGTGACTCATCTTCCTCAATCGCGAACCTTCCTAGTTCGCCCTCAATCATTTCAATCTTGGCTTCCCTCACATGTCTGTCACCTTCATGCGCTGTTTGTAGGGTATCCCAGATTTCTTTGGCAATTTCTAATCCGTCCACCTTTGTGAATTCATCTCGACTTAGAGATGAGGTGATGACGGCTGCGGCTTGTGCATTCCTGTGGATGGCTTGCTCTTGACTTGGCGTGAGCTCTTCGTCGTCATCTGGGATATTGATTCCTGTGCACACAATATGCCATAAACTTGGGTTAAGGGAAATCAAGTGCATCTTCATGTTTTGCCTCCACATAGAGTAGTCACTCCCATCGAAGTGTGGGGCTTTTCCAAGGGGAATGGATAGATAGTGATTGCTGTTAGAATTTAAACGGTCATAATTAAAAGGATATCGGGAGTAGTCGGTGTGACTACTCCCCTTCTTCTTTTCTTCAACTTTGGCTTTCCCTTTGGAAAGCGCTTTCTTTCTAAGGAGAGCTTTCAGCTCCAATGTCTCCTCATCATCATCGTCAAAGTCTTGAATGGCTTCGAGATACTTCTCAAGCTTTTGATGCTTGTCATTGTTCATCTCTTCCTGGTTGTTGATCTTTTGGACTTCCTTCATGTCCGACATGATCTCTTCGAGCGGTTGCACTCTTTCTTGAAGAACCTTGCTCTGATACCAATTGAATGTTGGCCTAGAGGGGGGGTGAATAGGCCTTCTTGAATTTTATCGGTTCCTGTAACACTTCAACAACGAGATCAAAAACAGATATAACGGACTAGTCCGGTAACGTGCGGACTAGTCCGGATTTTACGGGCTAGGTTGATCAAGTTAGGTCAATTTGATTGTTTGTTGACTTTTGCAGCGGAAATAT
Source organism: Tuctoria greenei (assembly GCA_036927565.1). Lineage (NCBI taxonomy): Eukaryota > Viridiplantae > Streptophyta > Magnoliopsida > Poales > Poaceae > Tuctoria > Tuctoria greenei. The sequence goes on along the minus strand of JAYESD010000005.1, from coordinate 152,139,678 downwards.
AAACTTTGTGATCAGTTCAATAGTTGTGTAACAGATTCTATTAAGAATATGACTTTATTTCAACTATTAACTTTGTATTCAACAAATCTAATCAAACCCTAGATAATGTTGATCAACTAGAATAAAGAACACAAATGAAAGACACAAGATTTATCCCGTGGTTCGGTTACCACGAAGGCAGCCTACATCCACGTTGAGGAGCCCACAAAAGGGCCGGGTCTTCACTAACCCTTCCCTCGTTCGGATCGCCACGAAGGCCAATCCTCTTCCACTAATCACACAGGGGTAAATCACCGAGTTTAAGGGGCGATCTCACAAGTTGAGCGCTCCCTTGATTACAAGATTCAAGACCACCAATAACACACTTCAAAATGTACAAACTGAGATGCAAGAGTGTGTTAGAGATTCAAACCAAGAGCTCAATCGCGTATCAAGTGCCCTCTCCAATGATCTACAAGTGATCTTCAATGTAGTGATCAATTTAGCACTTGGTTTTGTGGAGACAGGTAGTTTTTGAGGCTCTTGGGAGGTGTGACGGCGCTAGGGTTCGAGAGAGCTTGAAAGTGGGCCGTGCACCTCTATTTATAAGGGGTTTCTGGAAGTTACCGTTAGGGTTCAGAAAATTCGGACTAGTCCGTGGTGGTGACCGGACTAGTCCGGTGTGCTGTGAGAAGCAAACCCTAAGTGTCCAGGAATATCGGACTAGTCCGTTTGAAAACGGACTTGTCCGATTTCACTGCTGGAAAACTTCGGACTAGTCCGATTGTCATCGGACTGGTCCGGACCTGTGAAACCTTTAGTGTTTAGGATGACAAGTCCGCACTTGGAGGACTTGTCCGATTTAGATCAGTGTGTATATCGGACTAGTCCGTGTAAACACCGGACTTGTCCGAAGTGGATCAGAAAGGATATCGGACTAGTCCGGTGGAGACCGGACTTGTCCGATCTAGTGACTTGTGCATTGTGTTGAGGACTAGTCCGCACTGGGGAGGACTAGTCCGAAGTGGAACAGAAGAATTATCGGACTAGTCCGGTGATGACCGGACTTGTCCGATCTTGTGCAGAATGTGATATCGGACTAGTCCGGTGGACATCGGACTAGTCCGGTCCTGTATAGCTTTGTGCATGTGTGTGTGTGATTAAATGAGATTGAGCTCTTGGGTGTGTTTCCTTAACACACTCCACACATACTAAACTACTAGTTTCTTCTCCTTGAGCTCAAATCTATTTTCCTTCTCAATTTCCTCTTTTTGGCACTTTGCTCATCTTTCATCATTTTTCTGCATTCATCTCAACAAAAGAATTAGGATCCCAATTGCTTGTCATAAATCATCCAAAACCCACAAGGGAGTCCTAGATGCACTTTCAGGTGTAAACAGCCTTCACGACCTTTTTAGGGTCTTGGAAGCCTAACTCCTCTTCAGCCGAAGCTTCATCGACCTTCTGTTTTCCTTCCCTCTGACGGAAAGGAACTTCTTCCCGGTGCTTGTTGTAGCGCTCGGCAAGGTTTTGGACCTCCCGGCAGTCCTCCAAGTTGTGATTGTTCGACTTGTGGATGGGACACCACACTTTGGAGTTGCCACCATCTTCAGAGGACGGTCGAGGTCGTTTCTCAGGGTGTGGCCCCCGGCCACCCAGAGCTGCAGTAGCTGCAGCGGTAGATGTGCCGGCCGACGGCTTCTTCTTGCCGTTGGACTTTTTCTTCTTTTTGCCACTCCCAGATGTAGTGGCTTTGCCTTTGGAGGATTTTTTACCATCCTCCGGAGGTGGTTTGGAGTGCATTTCACGGCCCTCCGCAGCTTTGGCACACTTGTCTGCCAAGCTATAGAGCTCTGTGATGCTGGTGATCACCTTGATCGCCAGTTTCTCCAGCATCTTCTTATCTCGTACGCCCTGTCTAAATGCCACGATAACAGAGGCGTTGGAGATAAAAGGAATAGTGTTTCGTACCTGGGAGAACCTCTGGATGAATGAGCGCAGGGATTCTCCCCCCTTCTGCACGACTGCAAAAAGGTCCAGTTCGGTGCCTGGTCGGGTGTATGAACTCCCAAAATTGGGTGTGAAATGTTGGCACAATTCCTCCCAACTATTGATGGAGTTGTGAGGAAGGCTCATGAACCAGGACCTGGCAGTCCCAATCAAGGCCACTGGGAAGTAGTTAGCCATTACAGTCTCGTTACCTCCGGCCGCAAGGATTGCAGTGGTTTAAATTTGGAGAAACTCAGCGGGATTAACAGTCCCGTCAAATTTCTCCGGCAGGTGAGGCCGGAACTTTTGTGGCCATCTGACCATGCGTAGGTGCATGGCCAGTGCAAAACAGCCTCCTCCTACTCCCTCGGGAGCAAGACTGTCTCGAGCCTCTCGCCTTTCGCGAGCATGCTCAATATGGACACGGTCGTCCTGTTGACGGTAACGGCGATAAAGCTCCGCCTGTAGGTCATGAGTTGAAAGCCTGGTTACCATATGAGTGTGTCGCGTCGCGGATGGTAGCGACATAACTTGCTGTGATGCAGCACGCCTCCTTTTTTGGGAAGCATGCGGACCAAGTCTACCCGACACAGTCCAGCGCTGCGATGGGGCCCGCCTCGAAGGGGGAGGACCTTGGTTGCTGATGCGGTCGGCTGCTGCTGCAACCAGATGTTCCACATCAGCCCTCCACAGCTCCATTGCACCCTGGGATGCACCTGGAGGTGGTGGACGTTGGAGGAGAGCACGCGCTGCATGAAGCGTGTGTTCAGAGTTGTTGTTATTTGCCGATGCGGTGACCGACACTAATGCACCGTGATGCTGCTCAGCTTGACATGCTGGTGTAGGCAGTGGCGGTGGAGGCATGACTCCTGCTGGAGCCACGGCACCTGCTGGTAGCTGCATGTTGGAGGGATTGCCCCCAGCGGGTTGAACAGCAGGGTTGCCGTTGGATGATCCAGCAGCTGAGTTCACCATACTTGAAATCTCGGGCGCCCCTTCCTAGCGCACCAACTGTCGGTGTTTGGATCCAGCAGATCTCCCGACACTACCTCTGGTAGATCGAGAAGTTGTAGTTCGGTAATGGGCGCGCAGAGATTCAAGAAGGTGAAATACAAGTGTACATAGAGATTTACATGGTTCGGGCCGCCTGAGCGTAATACCCTACTATACGGGGTGTGTTGGTGTTGTATTGAGCGTGTGAGTCTAGAAGAAGCTCCAAAGCTCATCTAGTTCAAGGAGTTCAGTAGTGGTCTGGAACCATCCCTTGTGTATCGTCGACCAGTCCTTTAATAGTACAAGGACTGGTCGTTACACCATTAGCCTGGCGCGACATGTGGCCCCAGCGGTTATACATGCTTGATACACAATTAATGAGATTAATTACCCTTAATAGCCTGGTAACAGGCCTTAATAGTGTCGTTACCAGTATTAAGGGCCATCCGATTGTGTGTCATTAATATGGTATTAATGACACTTAATCGGATCTTGAAGTCTTTGATTGCTCCTTGAAGGTCCGGAGCCGTTGGGGGGTCCACCAGCCTGATTGTTGAAGTCGAAGGTCCGGCGGTCGCCACGTGGCAGCTCCGGAGCTTACCGTCGTGGACGGGTAGGTCCGGTGCTGTTGGACACGTGTCAGTACCGGAGTTTCCATCTGTCTGGGGTTAGGTCCGGGGGTGCCATACTGGTATTGCGTCCGGAGCTTTCCTATGTGTGGGTGATAGCTTATGATACATGTGGCGGCCCTGGGACTAACCATATTGGGGAAGCAGGTCCGGTTACGCCTGACATGTGGGGCCTTTGGAGGTCTTCAAATCTGGTAGATGGAGTTTTCTTGTGATCTTTGCAATCCCAAGGGGTATCCGGTACGTAGGGTACCGACAGGCATGCTTATAACGAGACGCGGGTCTGGATCTGGGTGAGATTTCGATGGCGTAACTCTAATGTTCTCCGCTGCACCATTTTCGGACGTGTAGTTGGAGAACATCAGAGTGATGCTGCCGAAATTTCATCTGGATCCAGACCTCGCATCTCGCCATAAGCACGCCACCTCGGTCACTCTTGTGTGGGTTTTCAACCTATCCTATCCAATAGATGTAGGGCCATAACATTAAAAAATATATAAAGTAACCATAATTTTCTCTGGATTTAAACTGCAGGGTTAAACATGGGTGAAGACCGCAGTTGGATGTATACTGGTTGGAACAACAGAGGTGGTGGTCACTCGGATAAATGGTTCGCCAAGACCAATGATTTTATTGATCAAGCATTTTTTGTTGTCAAAGATTGATAAGGTGTTGTGCCCATGTACAAAATACCAAAATACAAAGTTTTTGGAAAAAGTGACACTTTCGATACACTTGTGTCGAAACGTTTACACGCCACATTATGAGGTATGGAGATTCCACGACAAGAATACTTCTCGAGTCATAGGTGAAGTGGAGCAGGAGGATGTTAAATTAAAATTTATATGTTTCGATTCTTGAACTCTATTAAATTATTAATATATAGCTCGTAAATATCTTATTTCTTATAAGAAAGGTATTGTTCATAGGACTTGGAGGACCTAAGCCAGGTTCAACACACGAGCGACGTGTTCAACCACAATGCTCGAAAGGTGGTTCTACAAGCTTTGTTGAACGCTCGCTGCCAAATGATCAACGAATTCTTGAAGCGAAACCACCACGACGTGCGAGCGTTCTAACAAAAGAGCGAGAGGCACCTTACAGACGAGTACGCGGAGGTAAGTTGGGTGTAATAAAATATTATTTCTAATAATTTTGTTAACACATTTTATTGATCTGCAAACATGTGCAGGGCAATGTCAACTGGTTGCAGGGTCGATCCGATGACTACAGGGCCCTTTATAGGTACTTGGCTAGCAATGAGTTCAAGGCTAAGTCCAAAAGGGCACGAGAGTGCAGAGGGGTTGACGGGAAACACAACTATGACTAAGATGGCCACTTGCGTTTAGCTAAACTCATGGTAAGTGTGTCTAAGTAATTTTTATATATTCATAATATATTGTTCGTACTAACACATTTTGACAGGAGCGCGAGACGGTGGGGGAACCGAACCCGGTCTGGAAGAGAGGTCACATGGACACTTCTCAGCCGGAGCAGTGTAGTTAGGTTGCAGCCGAGCGGTTGGTAAGTTTAAAAATCAATCAAAATAATTGTAAATATATCGATTGGTTCACTTACATGGTTTCCTTGTTTTCATGCTATTTACGGGGAGGAGGCCAGGTGGATACACGACGAAGATTTCTACTGGGAACATGAGCCAATCGACAAAGATTTCTATTGGGAACATGCTAAGTATGAAAGTAGAGGCGGCAAATTCCATGGAAGGTGAGTTGGTACTTTGTTTTATTGTTTTCAATTCAATATATTTCAATTAGATATTACTAATTTTTTTAGGCTCGCCATATTCGACGACATTCTCGACTCGAGGGCGGCACAACCTTCGAGAGGCTGCTCTCCACAGGGTTCTTCAGTGTGCACGTCGAGTCGCCGTGTCTCACAAAGAGAAATATGGGTGCATTCCCTCCCACAAAGGTTTGAAGAGTAGCTTGCGCGGCAAGACGAGGCGCACAGGATCACGATGGTGGTTGTGAAGTCGTATCACACCGCCTGCATGGTGCAGATGCGCGAGGCGATGGCGGTAAGTAATCAAAATAAAGTAATTTAAATTTATCACATGCTTAAGAATATGTAAGCTCTAATGTTTGCAATGAGAATCCCTAGATCGCAACAGGGGGCAGATCCAGCTACCACAACTGCCACCACCACCAGAGCAGCACTGCCGCTGGTGCAAACCACGCCAGACGCACCCTCTCCAGCGGTTCAGGTAACCAAAACTGTACGTATTCTAGTCTTACTTCATCAAACATAACCAAATCGAACTCAACTTAGCTATTCTAGTTTTACTTCATCAAACATAGCCAAATCTAACTAAACTTAGTTAAATTGAGTTAAATATGTTCAATTCTAGCTTATTTAATCAATTCTAGTTAAAAATGAAGTTTCAAAGTAATACACATGTCTTACTACGTACATGTATAGCAGGGATCGGCGACGGAAGCTCAAACTCCGTCGTCGTTAGTACCGGCGCCTTGAGTGACACGCGGCGACAACGTCTACGGCTCTGAAGGTAGTAGAGGGGGTAGTGTATAGCCCCTCTTGTTTGTTTTATGTCGTTGTCATGTGATGCGACATTCGTGATGTGTATGAAGTTTGTGACGTGAGGTGGTGTATATGTGATGTTGTTGTGTTATATATGCTTTGTGTGCTGTTTTGTGTCTCTGACTATCGCGCCGGGTATTTTTTTGTTTTTATAAAAAACCAAAACACCTTATTACGATGCTTTTTATACATGACCGTCGTAAATAAGGCATCTGCTATTTACGACGGCCAGATGAGCCATTGTAAATAAGCCATAATAATTTACCACGACCGTAGAAAACCATTGCAATAAGGCACCTGTCGTAACTAAGGAGGCCCAACCGTTACACGAGGCCCGAGCCCTTATTTACGATGGTGTGGGCCACTGTCATAAATAAACTTGTTTACGATGAATATACGACGGTTGAAAACCGCCCCAAATAAGGAAAACCATAATAAATAGCTTATTTACGACATTTTTTCACTTATTTGCGACGCTTACGGCCGTCTCAATTCAACCGGATTCCTGTAGTGATAAGATTCATATTGCAACGGCATTTCATTACTGCTATATATTTCCATATACCTTTGGCAGTGCTAACGTTAATAATATCTTTCTAAAAGTTAGAAAGTTCTCATCCTATATATTGTGAATTTTCTATTCTACGAGCTGTTCTTCGTTTGTTACAGATAATCACCATCTCATAGCGATAGTTTTTTTCACAATCATCTTATAGCGATAGTCACGGTGACTGGAGCCCAAATGCTTCTTTTGACGACCCTTACGCTTGTGGAGCTATCCTCATCTGGTACGTCGCTACCTTTTACTACATGCTAAATTATGATGTTAACCCCGTTTTTGTTAACATATGCACAGATCCAGCAGCAACGTCCGTTGAATATGGCATGGAAACCTGATCCCAAAATGTAGTTCGGTAGTTCTTAGATTAGGAAAGGAGTGTAATCCCGGTAAATGCTTGAGAGACTACAAGGGCTGGGGAGGTAAACATGGCAGGTGCATCCCTGGCCCGGCATGCAGCTGTCTGTTCTGCCCCCCCCCCCCCAAGGCTCCGCCACTGCACTTACAGTAGGTTAACTATGATTTTGTGCTATTATACATCTGGTCAGAAGTGTTGAGGCAACTTCAGTTACCGAAGCCATCGTAATTAAGCTCTAAACCATCATAATTGGCTTATTTATGATGGTAATTAGCTGACGTAAGTGTTTTGTCGTAAATAAGCAAACTTACGATGGTCACAGTCGTAAGTTAGCTTATTTACGACGGCAGCCTGCACCCGTTATAAATAAGAGCGCGGGCCATGTGGTGAGGTGGGCCAGAATATTTACAATGACCTGGACACGGCCATCTTAAGTAAGAGGCTAACTTACGATGGCCTAGCAGTGGCCATCGTAAATAGCCTGGGCTTACTTACGATGGTTTGGCAGGCCATAGTAAATAGCCTGGGCTTACTCACGAAGGCCACTGACAAGGCCGTCCTAAGTTAAGTTTTTATGTTTTTTTAAATAGAAACTGACTAACCTGGCACAATGGCTAGCTCCAGAACAAACATACATGGAATATACAATAACAGCTGCAGTAAACAGTAATAACCGGCTTCAAACGCATCAAACACAACATAAATTCCAAACGGGCTGCACACTTGCCTCTCGACTAACTCCGGAGCCAAAAAGCTCATCTTCACGCGTCCCTCCCGGTAGCGGTAGCTGTGGTGATAGACTTCGCGCCTCCGTCGCCGAACACTGCAAAGCACATGAGTAGTAAGACATGTTTCGAATTCGGATCTCTCTTTCTCTCATTCTCTTCTTCACTCAAACTCTCATTTCTCTCTACCTTCCATCCTGTCTCACCCTCTTCCTCTTTCTCTGTACCATCCATCCCCTCCTTCTCTCACTAGCTTCCTATCTCTCTAGCATACTTTCTCTCCCTCTCTCTCTTACTCTCACCCTCTCTCTCTCACTCACTCTCTCTCTTTTTTGTACCACTCTTTCTCGACATCTCACTCTCACCCTCTCTCGCACTCCCTATCTTCCTCTTCTCTAGCAGTCTATCTCTCTCACTCTATCTCTCCCTCTCTCCATCTCCCTTACTCCACCTCTCTCTCACTCTCTCCCTCACCCTATCTGCCATCCCTTCTCTCCCTATGTTAAATGAATACGGCAATATTAAAGAGTTGATTACCTATGCCGGGAGCACATGTGCGAAGGCGCCTGTGCTGGGGTCGCCTGTAGCAGCTGTCACGCAGGAATCTCGATCTGCTAGCCTTTCTGTCGAGCTAAGACCTGTCATTGCAAAATATTAAAACATACTTATTACCCAAATGCTATGATATTAAACTATAATAATTTAAATTACTTACCTCCATGGCCGCCTGCAACTAGGCCATGTAGTTAGCCTGGTACTCCCGAATGGCCCTTGTCCTGTCGAGCTCCTCCTAGGTCCGCGTCAGCCTCTCTTGCATGGCATGAAACTCCAGGTCCCTCTGTGAGAGACGGCCAGTCGACGGCCCAATGGACAAAGCCTGCGTTGATGGAGTGCCTATCGAAGGTCGTGCAGACCTTGAGTCATCAACTCTGTCGAAAATGGCAAACCTACAAAAAAAAGAAAAATAATAAGTAAAAGAAGGAAGAATGAAAACAAAAACTGAGATATCAATTCATCGCCCATGGTTCTTCCCGTATCCGCTTGCATACACAGCTTGACAGTCGATTGGCGCATTTTTCCAATCGCACCCTTCATCATGTATCTTCACGACCTTCTGCCCATACTTTTCCTAAAAGACAAATAAATCATGTAAGCATGTCAATAATAGTATTAGTGATAATTAAATTGATGAATTTTGAAAACTTACCAGTCGATCTTTCACGACCTAACTGTACTGCCCATACTGGAAAGGGTCACTTCTCGTGTGACCTCGCTTCAAAACCTGGATTGCACTCGGCTCCTAACTGGTCTCTCGCTCTTGTAGATAGGTGTTAGTAGGATCAATATATTATGCACACTAAACAAACTTATAATACAATTACCATGTGTTTAGCCAAATGCAAATGGCAATTGTTGCCATAGTTGTGCTTTCTGTAAAACCCACTGTAGCCTCGACCCCTCATGGACTTAGCTTTGAATTCATCTCTAGCCAATGCCGACAGAGAGCTTGGTATGCCTCAGGTTGACCCTCTAACCAGGAAATTCTAACATGCACATATTTAGTGTTTCATCAATATTATTAACATAAGTAACTATTGGAGTGTTGTTTCGGCAATTCTCCCAGTACTACTATTGGTAGTCCGCAGAGTTTATAGTTCGGTATTGGGAACGCAGAGATTCAGAACACGATGGCAAATAGACACAAGTATTTACGTGGTTCAGGCCGCCTGAGCGTAATACCCTACTATACGGGGTGTGTAGTTGTTGTATTAAGTGTCTGAGCACATGTGAGTGCGTGTCAGAGCTGAGTATGGGAGAGGTCTCAGAGTCCAGAGAGCGAGAGAAGAGCCCTCTATGTATCGTCGACCAGTCCTTTTATAGTACAAGGACTGGTCGTTACACCGTTAGCCTGGCCCGACATGTGGCCCCGATGGTTACTGATGCTTAATACACAATTAATGAGGTTAATTACCCTTAATAGCGTGGTAACAGGCCTTGACAGTGCCGTTACTGGTATTAAAGGCCTTCCGATCGTGTGTCATTAATATGGTATTAATGACACTTAATTGGGTTTTGAAGTCTTTAAGTGCCCCTTGAAGGTTCAAACCGTTGGGGGTCCACCAGTCTGCTTGTTGAGGCTAAAGGTCCGGCGGTTGGACACGTGGCAACTTCGAAGCTTTCCGTCTGGGACGGGTAGATCCGGTTTAGATGTACACGTGTCGGTGCCGGAGCTTCCCTCTGTCGGGGGTTAGTTCCGAGGGTGCCGCACAGGTGTTTAGCCCGGAGCTATCCCATGTGTGGGATGTAGGTCCAGTTGCAGTATACACGTGGGAGCACCGGGACTAACCATGGATGGGAGGCAGGTCCGGTCCTGTATGACACGTGGGGCCTTCGCAAGTATTCAACTCAGACAGGTGAAGTTCCTTTGGTATCTTTGTAGTCCCAAGGGGTATACGGTACGCAGGGTACCAACAGTGGCCCCCTGGGCCCACCTTTGGGAGAGACCTTTTGGATGAAGTCATTTTGCTGGAGGTGGGTCCATCCTTCGATTTTTGAGTCATGTCTTCAAGGGTCTTCGGATGTGCCATTGGTGATAGTTCGCAGTTAAACCAACGTTGTGTGGCATATCCAGAATGCGGCAGGTGAGATCTGAGCATGCAGATCTCACGCAATAGAAGGTCGCCGGTTCCCGATACAAAAACCGTATCAGTTCTGCACGCCCTGTCGGGCCGCCGCCCTCGGGCTTCCCACCTTTCATGTTGACAACCGTTCGCCTGGGGTAAGGACCTCGACTTGATCATCGGGGTGGCCCGGGGCCCCCTTATCAATGGCAAGGTGAAGTTTTTGAATTGTATCGTTGGTTCCTCTACGGTTTCCATCCAAGCGTTGTAGGGTCTTACTTAAGAAGGAAAGCGCGCACTGTTTGGGGATTTTTTACGCCCTCATTTGAACTTGCGCTCGAATCCTCCAAACTTTAGCCTACTTTTCATCTCTCGCCCTGATGTGCTACGATGGAGTTGGGTCTCCGCAAGAGCTGACTTAAGACCGACGGTGATTTGAAGAAGGTTCGGGCCCTCATGGGGTGGTCCAGTGACTTCTTCAACCACCAGGTCAGTGCTGGCAAGCTTACGTTCTAGAAGGAGTACACTGGCGACATGGTGTACTTCTTCGCGTACGCCATGGTGGGACTGATTCCACCCTTCTCCACTTTTCTCTTGACGCTGCTAGACTTCTATGGTCTGCAGCTGTACCACCTTGGCCCCCACTCCATTCTTCTAGTGTTGATCTTTGTCCACTTCTACGAGATGTGGTTGGGCATTCCCCCCTGCGTCGAGCTCTTCTGCACCTTCTTCACCATCCATACCACCGGCAAAAGTGACGAGTACCTTGGCTTCTATTATTTTGTGAAGCGCAAGAAGTGCCCGTACAAGTACCTGCGATCGTTCCCTTTTGGAAAGTGGGACGACTGAAGAACGATTGGATTGTCATCAGGGTGGAGGAGCATGAGAATCTGGAGCTGCCCGAGGGCCTCTCCAACGTCAACACTAAAGCTTGGAGCAAAGTTCCGGTGTTATCGGATGCCTTCAACCCTGCTCTGACCCGGATCTGCCAATGTGTGGAGCGAGGGGTGACTCCTCAGGCATTATTCTGCAACGTCCTGGTCAATAGGTGGGCTCCGCTGAAGAAGAGGGAGAAGCTTGCCTGAGCCCTCAACAGCGTGATGGACGACGACCGGATCGAGACCGGTTTGAAGTCCAACATGGAAGGCGCAACTTTGGAGTTTCACCTCAAGAAGTTCCAGCACGGCATCGACGTCAAGGGTGACGACTTAACTCTGCCGGCAGCTTTCCTCCCTCTGAACAAGGAGGCGGAGTTCAGCACGGAGCTCCAACGGAAGATGCCAGTGCTTGATGACCTCGGTGAAGTTGAGAGGCGTTCAACCACTGGGTTGGTGATCCCCGGAGCTCCCGAGGGTGGTCCCCCTTCCGCCCCAAGACAGATAGTTGAAGTCGTGGGCAAGGGCAAAGAATTGGTTGAGACCTCGGGATGAAAGAGGAAGTTGAAGCATTCTGACGCGAGGTCTGTCAGACCTGCTCCTTCCGCAGTGGCTCCTTCTCCCTGAATGGGAAGGTCTTCAACGGCAGCAACCACTCTAGCATCGGCATCTCCCCGGGGTGCTAGCTCCGTCCATGTGGCTCCAGTACCAGGTCCAGCTGAAGGCTCTGGGTCTAGAGGTCCTTCTCGGTTGAGGGGGTCCTCAACCAATGTGACGCCGATGGCAGCAGCAAGCTCCGAGGAACCTTCCGGAGCTGACACGCCAGTGGCGACAGGGTCCGGCCAAGAGTGTCCGGGGAAGAGGTTTCGTGCTAGCTGGAGCGGAAGCCTTCCGAGGTAAATTTTATTTTTTACCTTAGTTGATTGTTTTTTGTTGTGACTGTGTTTTGAGTTTCTTCGACCTTCATCCACAGAGTGCCCAAGAAAGGGGCTGAAGCTCCGGTTCCTGTAGCAGCAGGTGAGGCTGTGCAGGCGGAGGCTCCGGCACCAATCCCAGCGCTGCCTCATGAGGTGGCTGAGGCTGCGACAGCTCTCGCGCCAGCTGTCGTGGTCCTAGACCTCGACTCATCCCCAGAAGCTCCCGTGGTAGCGTCGGACCACGAGAATGAAGATGTACCAGCGTCATCGGCCCCAGAGGTTGAAGCTTCAGGTCTGGATGCTGAAATGATGGACGCTCCGGCCTTAGAGCCGGAGGTAGCTGAAGTCCCGGCCCTAGGGCTGGACGTTGTTGAAGCCCCAGCAGTGGAGCCGGTGGTTGATGAGGCCCCGACGATAGAGTCGGGTGTTGATGAAGCCTCGGCGGTAGAGCCGGTGGCTAATGAAGTTCCGGCACCTCAGTCGGTCGTCAAAGAAGTTCTGGCGCCTGAGCCTGTTGTCGAAGAAGTTCTGGCGCCTTAGCCGGTTGCTGCAGAAGTGCCGGCGCCCGAGCCCATGACAGTCGAAGAGCCAACGCCTGAGCCGGTAATGGAGGAGGCGCCAGCGTCGGAGCCAGAAGTGGCTTCAGCTCCGGCCGAATCTTCAACACCTACCCCGGAGGTGGTGGCCCCGGAAGTGCCCGTGCCTGAGCCAGGGTGCCAAGATGAAGCTGTCGGCCCTCAGCCTGAGGGACCAGTTGTTGATGACCTGGCAGCAGGACCTTCGACTCCGGAGGTTGAAACTTCTATTGCAGGACCTTCCTCAGCGGTGGCTGAGGCTATCTCGGAGGGCGGCCCTAGCACCGTCGAAGCTCAGGGGACTGCTCTTGTATAGTGGGACCTGATTTTTGTCACGGAGAACCCGCTGGAGCCAGCAGAGAGGACCCTGGCAGGTCTGGACCCGATCCCTCTGTCGTTGTCTATTGACAACGCCTTTTCCAGTCTTCGTCAGGTCCAGCTGGCTTTTTACCACGACAGCAAGGCCCTCGAGGAGGAGCGCCAAGTCTTAGGTGGTGGCGCAACCGGCTCCAATTCGAGACCAAGCTAGCGCAGTCGAGTCTGGCTGACGACAAGGAGTGGGTGAAGAATGAGAAGGTCCGGTTGGAGTACTGGGGTAAGCTGCTTGATGAGAGGGAAAGCATGGTGCGATCCCTCGACAACCAGTCCCGGGCCATCCACAAAAGGCTGTAGCTGCTAATAACGTGGCGAATGATCGCGGGGAGAAACTCAGCGCCATCCACGACAGCCTCGTCAAGCCCCGGGAGGCCCTTGAGGAGCAAGAGAAAAAGCTCGAAGATAAACAGCAAAAACTCCTGGAGCTGCGGGATGGCCTCGTGAAGAGGGAGGAAGAGCTTACTCAGAGGCTAACTCTGGGTTACAAGAGTCTCGTGGAGCGCACCAAGAAGTTGGATGAGTGCTGCGAGAAAGAGGAGAAGAAGGCCTGGCAGCAAGGGCAGGACCTCCACAAGAGGGAGGACGAAATTGCTGCCAAGGAGAAGAAGGTGCGGGGCTGGGAGGACCTGGTCGACCGCCGAAACAAGATCCACCTCCAGGAAGAGGATCTCAGTAAACTCGAAAGGCAGGTTGCTGAAAAGATTTAGCAAAACGCCAAAGAGGTCGAGTGCCTTGCCCGTGAGAATTCGGAGCTTGCGGTGACCATAAGATCCTTGGAGGAGATGCGAGGCTCAAGGGTTGTGAAGTCCCAATAAGTTTGGTACTTCTTGGGCAAAGCCAACGACGCGCTGGCGACAATAGGTTTTAGCCCCGTGCATCCGGATGACACAGAGCCAGAGCTGGACCAGGTGTTGAGTTCGGCAGGCAACAAGCTCACCAAGATGGGCGATGTCATCGCGGACCAGCTGGAAAGAGAGGGAAAGTCCTTGGCAAAGAACGTCGCTGAATACGTGCTGACGTGCTACACAAGCCGGGACCCTCAGTTCCCACTAGACCCAGTGCTTGAAGGCCCCATCGATGGAGAGGGAGGAGCCGCCCAAGCCAGCGTGTCGGAGGTTGCCCAGGAGGTCACCTCGTTCTTCCATAGGGTCTAGGACCATCTCTTTGTAGCTCCCTCTTGTATCCTCTCTTCTTTTTCTCCAATTTTGTAATCTCTTGTCTCTAGATGAATGAAATCCAAGTCTGAATGAATTTCATTTTTTGTCTACAACATCTTTGTTTCACTTGGCCCCCTGGTAGATGTACACAATTTGATTGTGAACATGTACCAAGAGGATGTAACAGTTGTTGAAGACTTGTGTGCTTCGAACTTGTAGAGTGTAGGTCTGAAGTCTTCGATAGTAGAGGCCCCCTCAGGTTGTCGGAGCTTAGTAGCTCTGACAGTGACCATCGTCGGAGCTTAGTAGCTCTGGCAGCAGTCTCCATCAATGCGTAGAGCATCGACGGTTAGTCCTCTGGGGTGTCAGAGCTTGGTAGCTCCTACAGTAACCTCTATCAACATGCGGTGTGTCGACAGCAGACCCCACTGTGGAGTCTTCCCACCATTTTTTCTTCACATTGACGGCTGGCCCCCCGGCTTTACCGGTGCTGAGTAGCTCCAGCGACGCTCACTATCAATGTTTGAAACATCGACTACAAGCCACCTAGGGGATGTTGGAGCTTTGATAGCTCCGGCTTCATTCACCATCATCATGAAATCTTTTATTTTTCACGCACACTGAAGTCAAGAAAAACAATAAAATCCATTTCCTATCTAATAACTCAATTGCAACTTACTATTCCCGAGAAAGTTTTAGGTCGAACACAATTCTAAATATAATCAAGTGCACTGGCTTGTTTCCTCCAAGTCCGATCGTTTCTGGACTCGCCTTACTTTGGCCTGCTGGGGTGTACATAGAGTGGCGTACTTAGGGTGCATGACTAGGCTAAGTCGATAGCACACTCCGGCCCTAGATTGCCTTGGCAGCATTCAGACGAGTAGACCATTAACAATGTTTGGACCCGAAAGAATAGACAATGCAACTCGAATTGTACATGAACTCGTTGAGCTAAAGTTTCTTAAGAATTGCACAACTTTGTTATAGACAAGAAAGAGAAAAATATTGAGCCTGTACAAAATAAATGCACGTGGAGTCTGTTTTCACATAATGATGTCTTTCATTATAGGTCTGGGGTACAGGGGAAACAAGTACACTCTTAGGGTACAGAACCAGGCTAAGTGTGTTTCGTTTCTCATTTGACCCAAGGTAGCTAGCTACACTTTTAGTTATGAGATTGTGACAAGTGTTGCCTGAACCTAGCGGACCTTCCGAGGAAGGTCCGGCTGTTCTCCCGGAGGAGCTACCCGACTCTGTACAATGACTCTATAACATACATCACATGTAACTACAGACTCACCTCCGTGATATTAAGCGTAGAACTTACGGAGGTGCTCAATGTTCCAAGGGTTAGGGAGAGGTGTCCCATCCTCGGTTGCACATCCAGGACGGGATACTTTCATCACTCAGAAGGATCCTTCCCAGCTGGAGGAGAGTTTGTTTAACCCTTCCCTGGATTGTATTCTCTGTAGCACCAGATCGCCTTCCTCGAGCTGTCGGCTATGAACATGTCGTTGGTGATAGCGCCGAAGAGCTTGGCGGTATCGGGCATTCTGAACAGCTGCTCAGCACCTTCCCTCTTCAATGAGGTCAAGGTCTTCACGTTGGAGCTGGTCCTGCATGGCATCGTCGAAGGTCCAGACCTGGAGCGACCCCAAGGTGATTTCCGGAGGAAGGACTGCTTCAGCTCCGTACACCAGGAAGAAGAGTGTCTCTCCAGTTGACCGGTTTGGAGTTGTAATGTTGGCCCATAGAGTGGGCGGAAGCTCTTCGATCCAGTTGGCTCCATGTTTTTTCAGGCACTGATATGTGTGCGTCTTCAGTCCTTTTAGGATTTCTGCATTTGCTCTCTCGGCTTGGCCACTACTTGCCGGGTGAGCTATGGAAGCCTAGCTGACTTGGATGCCGAGTTCTTCACAATATCCTTGGAATGCAAAGCTTGTGAACTGGGTCCCATTAACAGTTATGATCTTGTTTGGGACTCCAAATCTGCATACGATGGATTGCAAGAAGTTGATAGCTGATTGCTTGTTTATTGTCACAACTGGGGTTGCTTCCGGCCATTTGGTGAACTTGTGAATGGCACCGTACAGGAACTTGTAACCTCCGACGGCTCTTGGGAAAGGTCCCAAGATATCCAGCCCCCACAGAGCAAAAGGCCATGTAGGAGGTATCATTTGTAGACGCTGAGCCGGTGTGTGAATTTGCTTTGCATGGGAACTGGCATGCTTCGCATTTCTTCACTAGCTCAGTTGCATCCTGAAGCGCTGTAGGCCAGTAGAAGCCATGCAGGAAGGCTTTATTGACTAGCCTGCGGGAAGACGCGTGGTTCCCACACTCGCCTCCATGGATTTCCGCGAGGAGCTTGCAGCCTTCTTCCCTTGTAATGCACCACATTAGGACGCCGTTGGCACCACGCTGGTAGAGATCCCCTTCTACCAGTGTGTATCTTTTAGCCAATCTGACTATCCGGTCGCCGGATACATTTTATTCAGGAAGGAAATTGTCTTTCAAGTAGCTCTGAATCTCTGAGATCCATACATTGGAGCTAGCTTGAGGATTTGAGTCTTGCGTGCTGGGTTGCTTGGAGCTTCCTGCAGCACCTACAACCCTTGATGGACGCCATGGTAACAGGGCCATCGGGACCGCCAGCTTCAAGGTGCTGGTCTCGCCCCCTTCGCTCAGTTCAGCAAGCTGAGCTATAGGTTTAGACAACCTCCGGGCGAAGGTTCCGTCGGGAGCCGGAGCCTCGGTTGAAGCTTTCATCGAGAGTTCGTCAGTTTCAACGTTGTTCAGACGCTGGACATGGCAAAGATCCAGGACATCAAAGTCCTTCTAAAGCTTCTGGACTTCAAATAGGTATGCAACTAGTTGAGGGTTGTTGCAGCAACATTCACCTTTGACTTGTTTTAGAACAAGCTGTGAATCACCCTTTACTGACATCTGCTTGACACCATACGATAGTGCCACCTTGAGTCCATAAATTAGTGCTTCATACTCCGCCATGTTGTTGGTCGCCTTGAAGTCACGGTGCACCATGTATTTAACCTTCTCCCCGGTCGAAGCAAGGAGAAGGATTCCAGCTCCGGCCCCCGCTTCTGCACGGAGCCGTTGAAGAAGAGAGTCCAGTGAGGCTCAGTGAAAACAAGAACCTTGGGTTCCGACTTCTGCTCACTGGGGCCCCTAGGATTTGATGGAGAAGGGGTCCATTCCGCCATGAAGTCCGCCAATGCTTGACTCTTGATCGCTTGTCTTGGAACGAGTTCAAGGTCGAACTCAGCTAATTTCGCTGCCTACTTTGCAATGTTCCCAGTGGAATTGGGGTTATGCAAGATTGCACGTAGTAGATAAGAAGTTACCACTGAAATATTGTGAGCTTGGAAGTAGTGTTGGAGCTTCCTAGAGGCAATAAGGACTGCGTAGAGTAGCTTATGCACCTCCAGGTACCAAGTCTTGGCATCATGGAGTACTTCGCTGATGAAGTACATGGGCGCTGGACCGTCTAGACCCTCCCGAAGGGGCCCCAAGCTTCCTCCTCATCTACCCGGACCCTTCCGGAGGGGTCCGGACCTTGTTCGAAGACCTCCGGGTTCCAGTTGGAGGAATCCAGAGCTTCTTCTGAAGTGACCCAGACCTTCCCGGAGGGGTCCGGATCTTGTTGTTCAGTAGAAGTGACTCCTTCATTTGAAGGATCCTTCAGTTTCTCGCCTTGAGGATCCGGGTATGGGAGCTGCGACTTAGACTCGACTTCAGGTAGCTCCGGACCCTCCCGAAGGGGTATGGATTCCTGAAATGGAGATGGTTCTGGTCTTTCCGCAACCAGGACCATGCTGACAACTTCGTCAGTTGCCGAAATGTAAAGCAGGAGTGGCTCACCATGGTTCGGAGCTACCAAGGTTGGTAGGATGGTGAGGAGCTGCTTCAGCTCCTGGAATTCCTTTTCCACTTCTTCAGACCATTGGAATGGTTTGGACTTCCTCAATAGCTTGAAGAATGGTAGCGCCCGTTCTGCCAGTCTTGAGATGAACCGGTTGAGGGCAGCTAGAGATCCAATCAGCTTCTGGGCACCCTTGATACGGGCTGGTGGCTGCATGTCTTCAATATCTTTTATCTTCGCTGGGTTTGCTTCTATTCCTTGGTGGTTCACCAAGAAACCAAGAAGTTTTCTAGAGCTAACCCTGAAGACACACTTGTCCGGGTTCAGCTTCGTGCGAGTGACTCGCAACTTGTCGAAGACAGCTTGCAAGGTGTCGAGGAATGACTCCTTGTTCTTAATCTTGACGACGATGTCATCGACATACACTTCCACTATGTCTCTGATGAGCTCACCAAATGTTTTGTATATAGCTCGTACAAATGTTGAAGCAGCATTTTTTAGACCAAATGGCATGGTAGTATAACAATATAATCCATCTACTGTGATGAAGGAGGTATGCTCTTCATCTTCCATAGACATTTTGATTTGATGGTACCCAGAATATGCGTCTAGGAAACATAGTAATTCACACTCGGATGTGGAATCCACTATCTGATCTATTCTAGGTAGTGGGAATGGATCTTTTGGACATGCCTTATTTAGTGTAGTATAGTCGATACACATCTGAAGCTTCCTGCCGGTCTTAGGTACAACGATAGGGTCTGCCAGCCATTTTGGGTGGAAGACTTCTCGGATGAATCCAGCTTCGAGCAACTTCCTCACTTCTTGATGTATGAAGTTATGTCGCTCTACTGATTACTTTCGAGGCTTCTTATGTACAGGCCGAGCATCGGGATAGATCTTCAGATTGTGCTCGATCACTTCCCTAGGGATCCCAGGCATTTGTGACGGTTGCCAGGCAAACACGTTGACATTAGCCCAGAGGAAAGTGATGAGCGCGAGTTTCTATTCGTCATTCAGACCTCCCGATATACGGGTGGTCTGAGCAGTGTCGGAACCGATTTGGACGACTTTGACGGGAATGTCGGTGTCGCCGCTTGGTTGCACGCGAGGCGCGGAGTTTGAGCCTCTATGACGAATGCTCAGGGGTTTCGGAGCTTGCTCCTTTCCGGATTCTTCCTCTTGTGCTGTAGCAAGCGCATGGAGTTCT
The DNA here is from genome assembly GCA_036927565.1 of Tuctoria greenei. Classification (NCBI taxonomy): domain Eukaryota; kingdom Viridiplantae; phylum Streptophyta; class Magnoliopsida; order Poales; family Poaceae; genus Tuctoria; species Tuctoria greenei. The sequence continues at coordinate 152,120,280 of JAYESD010000005.1, read as the reverse complement.
TCAAGAGCAGTAACTCTGGCGGTGCGATCTCCACGGATCCAGAGAACACGGGCTGGTGTTGGCATCTTCAACACCAAGTAGCCATAATGAGCAGTAGCCATGAACTTTTATAAGGCTGGCCTACCAAAAATGGCATTGAAGGGTAAGTTGAACTGCGCCATCGAAGACCAACTTCTTAGTACGGTAATTCTTCCGGGCCCCGAAGGTCATCGGAATAGTAATTGCACCGAGTGGGGTTATGGCCCCCGGACCTACTCTGGAGAAAGGTCGAGAGGGGCGAAGGTCCAAAGGTCAGAGCTGAAGCTTGACAGAAGCTTCAAAGCTTATGAGGTTCAGCCCAGAACCTCCGTCCACCATTACATGGTGGAGTTGGATGTTGTTGATGGTCAGACATACCATCAATGGGAGTTGGCCAGCTCTGATCATGTTCTGGGGGCAGTCCAAAGCATCGAAAGTGATGGCAGTGTCCATCCACTTCCGGTGCGGCTCCGCCCTAGCAGTAGGAGCTACTGAGGCCATGTCCCGCCGCATGGTCTTAAGGACACGGCGGGAGGTGATGTCCCACGAACCACCAAAGATGGTGTTCATGGTTTTCCGACGTTCGTTGTCGGAGACGTCGGAGTCATCATCGACGGAAGTGTAAACAGCCGTCAAGACCTTTTTAGGGTCCTGAAATCCTAACTCCTCTTCAGCCGGAGCTTCGTCGACTTTATGTTTCCCTTCCCTTTGACAGAAAGGAACTTCTTCTCGGTGCTTGTTGTAGCGTTTGACAAGGTTTTGGACCTCCTGGCAGTCTTCCAGGTTGTGGATGTTCGACTTGTGTATAGGACACCACATCTTGGAGATGCCACCGTCCTCAGATGATGGTCGAGGTCGTTTTTCAGGGCGTGGCCCCTGGCCACCCGGAGCTGCGGCAACTATAGCAGTTGGTGTGCCGGCCAACGGATTTTCCTTGTCGTTGGACTTTTTCTTCTTTTTACCACTCTCGGAGGTAGTGGCTTCACCCTTGGAGGATTTTTTGTTGTCCTCCGGAGGTGGTTGGGAGTGCATTTCATGGCCCTCCACAGCATTGGCGCATTTATCTGCCAAGCTGAAAAGTTCCGTGACGCTGGTGATCTCCTAGGTTGCCAGCTTCTCCAGCATCTTCTTGTCTCGTACGCCCTGTCTAAATGCCACAATAACAGAAGCGCTAGAGATAGAAGGAATAGTGTTTCGTACCTAGGAGAACCTCTGGATGAAGGATCGCAGGGACTCTCCCCCCTTCTGCTTGACAGCAAAAAGGTCCAGTTCGGTTCCAGGTCAAGTGCATGAACTCCCGAAATTGGCGGTGAACTGCTGGCACAGTTCTACCCAACTGTTGATGGAGTCGGGTGGAAGGCTCATGAACTAGGACCTGGCGGTCCCAGTCAAAGCCACAGGGACATAGTTGGCTTTTACAGCCTCGTTGCCTCCGGCCGCAAGGATTGCGGTGGAGTAGATTTGGAGAAATTCAGCAGGATTGACAGTCCTGTCAAATTTCTCCGACAGGTGAGGCCGAAACTTTTGTGGCCATCTGACCATGCATAGGTGCATGGCCAGGGCAGAACAGCCTCCTCCTACTCCCTCGGCAGCAGGACTATCTCGAGCCTCTCGCCTTTCACGAGCGCGCTCGATATGGACGCGGCCATCCTGTTGACGGTAACGGTGATCAAGCTCCGCCCAGAGGTTGTGAGTTGAAAGCTTGGTTACCGTATGGGTGTGTCGCACCCCAGAAGGCAGCGACGTCGCTTGTTGAGATGTAGCACGCCTCCTGTGTTGGGAAGCGTGTGGACCAAGTCTGCAATACACGGTCCGATGCTGCGATGTGGCCCGCCCCGAGGGGGGAGGACCTTGGTTGCTGATGCGATCAGCTGCTGCTGCAACCAAATGTTCCACATCAGCCCTCTACTGCTCCATTGCACCCTGGGATGCATCTGGAGGCGGTGGGCGTTGGAGAAGAGCACGCGCGGCATGGAGCGCGTGTTCACGGTTGTTGTTTGCTGATGCCGTGACCGACGCTGACGCCCCATCCCTCTATCCAGCTTGATTCATCATTGCGGACGGTGGCGGCGGTGGCATGGCTCCTGCTGGAACCACAACACCTGTTGGCGGCTGCATGTTGGAGGGATTGCCTCCAGCATGTTGCGCAGCAGGGTTGCCGTTTGACGATCCAATAGCAGAGTTCGCCATGTTCGAATCTCGGGCGCCCCTACCTAGCGCGCCAACTGTCGGAGTGTTGTTCTGGCAATTCTCGCGGTACTACTATTGGTAGTCCGTGGAGTTTGTAGTTCGATATTGGGCGCGCAGAGATTCAGAACACGATGGCAAATAGACACAAGGATTTATGTGGTTCGGGCCGCCTGAGCGTAATACCCTACTCCACGGGGTGTGTAGTTGTTGTATTGAGTGTCTGAGCACTTGTGAGTGCGTGTCAGAGATGAGTATGGGAGAGGTCTCAGAGTCGAGAGAGCGAGAGAAGAGCCCTCTGTGTATCGTCGACCAATCCTTTTATAGTACAAGGACTGGTCATTACACCGTTAGCCTGGCCCGACATGTGGCCCCGGTGGTTACTGATGCTTAATACACAATTAATGAGGTTAATTACCCTTAATAGCATGGTAACGGGCCTTGATAGTGCCGTTACTGGTATTAAGGGCCTTCCGATCGTGTGTCATGAATATGGTATTAATAACACTTAATCGGGTCTTGAAGTCTTTGATTGCCCCTTGAAGGTCCGAGCTGTTGGGGGTCCACTAGTCTGGTTGTTGAGGTTGAAGGTCCGGCGGTTGGACACGTGGCAGCTTTGGAGCTTTCCGTTTGGGATGGGTAGGTCCAGTGTAGATGTACATGTGTTGGTGCTGGAGCTTCCCTCTGTCGGGGGATAGGTCCGAGGGTGCCACACAGGTGTTTAGCCCGGAGCTATCCCATGTGTGGGATGTAGGTCCGGTTGCAGTATACACGTGGCAGCACCGGGACTAACCATAGATGGGAGGCTGGTCTGGTTCCGTATGACACGTGGGGCCTTTGCAGGTCTTCAACTCAGACAGGTGAAGTTCCTTTGGTCTTTTTGTAGTCCCAAGGTGTATACGGTACGCAGGGTACCGACAGTAACTATTCAAAATATTTAACAATAAGAACTTACCTCCGTGTACTGATCCTCTATCAAGTACGTGTTAGAGTTCTTTCTAAATAGGCCCTGTTCCTACTGTTGCTGATGCTGCTTCTAGTAGTCGTTAACGGCCTGGAAGCTGGTGTATGACGCCACTACCTTCTGAGCATTTGTGCAGAACATGGCTCTCGTGTGATTTATCATGCCCTCGCTCGTTTCCTCTAACTGGTACCTCATCCTTCAAAAAACAAACATTTCAGTGATATGCATTAACAATTTAAATGAGTTGAAGAACGTAAACATTTAAGCTTATCCTAAAACCATTCCACACGTCCCCCTAAAGGGGGTTGTGCACCACGTGAGAGACAAGGGGGTAATCATACCATGACAAAGCAAGGACACTATCAATGACATCAGGATAGTGTAAACGCACTAAAGCCCCAGTGACACCATTAACCTGCCTATGGTGTCCCTGGCCCGTAAACGGACAGTCATAATAGACAGCAAAATTTGTTAACTCATTATGTACCGGGATACAACATTAAATATTTAATACTATACAATTTTTTACATGTCAACGACTGGACGAAGAGTGATCTGCTCATGAGGAACAGGAAGAGGAGCCACAAAGTCGGTCCTCCTCATTTGTTGCCTCGGCGCCTGCACCACGTTTGGTTACCCACAAGGCTGGCCACCACTAGAGCCCGAAGGCTCCATGCTCCTCGTCTCCGATGGCCAGCTAGCCTGTGGCGGCACCCTAACCTCTGACTCTGACTCAGATAACTCTGAGTCAACTGCAAAATTAAAGGATTGATAAGAAAAAATTATTGATAAGATCAGTTTAAAATAACGTGATTGGCAACATTAATTTACATCCATGCTATATGAGGCCACAGCTCAGCGTGCAAGGTCTGGATGGTGCGTCATCAGCTGAGAGCATCTGCTCACACCTGACGAGGTACCTGAGGAAAAGTCTCATGGATGGCTAAGCAACCCACTCACCCCCTTCCGCTTTCCTTTGATTATGACATCCTGTTGTAAGGAATAATTGATTAATATACAAGATTCATGTTATGTTAATGAAGAAAATGTCACTTCTTGAATTTCAAAATTCGTCAATGTCACGATCATGTACCTTACTCCTTAAACTAGACCATCGATCTTCTTTTGTGAGCATCTTGACTATATTTTGTTTTTGTTTCCGCATATCAGAAGTCTAGATATATTGAGCATCTCCAACTAAGTCATCAAGTCATACACCAGGCTCGACGATAAACAAGACCAGCAACTCTTCTTTTTGGTAAACCTCATCAGCCTCATCAGTATCATGGTGACCATCTTTTCCTGGAGTGTATAACCGCTCATGAGAATTCACCTTATGTACCACCCAACAAGCTTTGAGTTTTTTGCATGGATAAGCTAGATAATACACTTGCTCCACTTTGTGTGCCAGAACAAATGAATCGTATCCTTTTAGCCATTTCTTGTGTTTGACTTCCACCATGCCAAATTGGTTTAGTCGAGTTCCATGATTGCTATCAAACCAATCACAGTCAAAGAAAACTATTTGAAGATCTTTATTCCCAGCAAAAGCAAATATTCAAGGATTTTTTAATGATCCCCATTAATTAGTTTCATGCCCATTAATTAGTTTCATGTCCTTGAGAGTTGATTGCCCTCATCACAACTCTAGTATTAGATGTTGCCGCGAGAGAACGAAGAGATTTAAACTGATCGAGTTGTATGGAATCAAAAGCCATTGACATCATATCGACCGTAGCTTCTGACTTTAACCAATCGATAGGATAGTTGTCGCAAGTCTCCATGGACGTCGGCATCTTTCATGCACTGCCCAAATATGAAGTTACAAGAAAACATTGTAAATACTCATAAGTTATAAGAATACTTTGTAAATACTGATAAGTTAACGAGAAAATGTTGGATGATCTCGAAACCAGGAAAGGAAATTAGGTCCTCTGTTTATTCCATCCTGTTGCATCAATTCTACTTGTTTGCTCGTAGGTTGATATATATTTGTCCAATTTGCTTATGGAACTCACTGTACGAAAAGAAAACTTAATAGAATAGATGTGTTGCAAAATATGCTTATCAGCATAAATGTAAGACAAACACCAACTCGAAATATTTGTCCTTCTCATCTATATTACCGTACATGTAGAGGAAAGCAGCACACCTTTCTTCTGCGATAGGGTTGTAGGAAGTGCAAATAACAATATGTAGTACCTCTTGTTGCAAAATTGGAGAGATCGCTACAAGGAGGTTGCTCATCCATATTGTACCGCATTAACAAAGTATTGAAATTGTGTTCCTCTGCAAAGTAGATCTTTGAAAAGTATCCTACTTCCTTAAGGGCAAATGCTTCGATGATGCACCCTTCTACCACTTTGCTATTACGGACCATTGGTTTCAGATATCTTAGTGCTCTTTCAATATGATACATCCACCTATATTGCATGGGACAGCTCACTTTACCTTCAAATGGAAGATGAATAGTGGGATGTTGCATTGGATTGAAGAACCCTAGAGCATTGTTTCCATCTTACATAATAATACCGGCATCTTCTTCTCCAACATAATCACCATCTCTATCATGATTTTTTACCACAGAGCTATCAAAGAAGTGGCTAATCTCGACTAACACCTTCCACATCGTATCATTAAAATAGCCCCGAAACATAACAGGTAGAAGTCTTTCTATGATTATGTAATAATCATGACTCTTTAACCCAGTGAGCTTTCCCATTTTAAAATTAGCGGCTTGTTTAAGACTTGTTGCATAACCATTTGGGAATATCAAACTTTTCAACCATTTTAGTACTTCTTTTTTTCTTTAGGTCGAAGACAAAAAGAAGCACGTGGTTTACCACTACTTTCGGAGAGCTCAAGAGTTGGACTGTTACAAAGCTTTGCCAAATCCTTTTGAGCCTTTATTTGTCTTTCGTTTTGCCCGTCATGTACAGAATGTGCTTATGATACATTCGCCCATGTTACGCTCATGATGTAGGATATCAATGTTGTGCATTAGTATCAACGACTTCACATATGGTAGCTCCCATAGTCCACATATATGAGTCTAATTGTAATCCTCTCCGTAGTCGAGAAAATATCTAGGACGACCTTCATCTCCACATATATGAGTGTTCCATCCAGAAAACATGTTGTATGTCGGGAAATCATGGACAGACCCCAAATAAGCAGCTCGAAGGTTGAATTTTTGCTTCTTGTAACAGTCTTATACTTCAACTCTTGTCCACAACAAATTCAATTCTTCGATCAGCAGTTTCAACATCACATTGAGACGTGGCCTAGGATGATCTGGCCTAGGTACAATAAGGTTAAGGAATATGAACTTGTATTTCATACAAAGAGCTGGTGGTCAAATGTGTAGAATAAAAAAGATAGGCAAACAAGAGCATGATGGGTATTTGCACTGAACGGCGAGTATCCATCTATCGCCAACCCAAAGCAAACATTTCTCACGATCAAAATCTGGATCGAACCAGTCCGGCGCCTTTAATGCCTCACTGTCGAACGGGTGCGTCATGACTCTATTGTTTTGACGTATACCTTTTTTGTGCCATCTCATGTGCCTGGCAGTTATTTTTGACAGAAACAACCGCTTCAACCATGGTGTCATAGGTAAGTTATCAAGTTGCTTACGTGTGACTTCTGTCATGACATTATCACCATCGTCATTAAGAACTTCTACATACCTCGACTCACAACATTTGAAGCATTTGTTCATTTTTGCATGCTCTTTCCAGAAAAGCATGCAGTTGTCTAGACACACATCAATCTTCTCATATTTGACACCAAGACTGGAAAGCAATTTCTTCGCCCCATACATATCTTTAGACACTTTATGGGGCCGTAGAAAGATATCGCTGATCAATTTGATGAGGTCGCTGTAGTAGTTGTTAGAAACGAAGTACTTAGACTAAATTGCCATAAGTTTATTCATGAATGTGAGGAGTGTCACTTTAGTGTGTTCATGCAGCGCCTCTTCTGAAGCTTTGAGAAGGTCAAAGAGTGCACCAAGCTCCATTGTAGGAGGATTGTGACACCCTAATTTTCGAGTTTTGGCAAACGAAAAATTTAAATGGGAATTTAGAGTTAATAATAGGAAGAAATATTTTTTATAAAGAAAAATATAAAATATATGCATCTCATTTGCATTTTTCATTCATCCTCAAGTATTGAAAATTAATTACCAAAATAAATATGCTAAAAGTAATGTATTTTCCATAAAGACAAATATGAGATAAAAGAAATAAAAGAAATAGATGAAACTAGATATATATATATATATATATATGTATATAATATTCTAATAGTATGATGAATTCATGCAAAAATTATTAAGTATGATAGAAATGAACAAACGTAAAGAAATTAGAAATAAAGATGCAAGTAAAAATTGAGCCTGGCACCGGATTAGTCCGGAAAATAACGGACTAGTCCGAATATCCTCCCTAGACACTAACGGACTTATTTGGACAAATCTCGGACTAGTCCGCTATGCACAGACTGCATGGACATAATCAAATTTTTCCACCTCGGACTTGTCTGTTACAACAACGGACTAGTCCGACTGCAACACTTCGAGTTGTCTAAAAACACAAAACTTTGTCCGGCTTTAAAATCTTCAAACCCCAAACTTGTCCGTTGAACTTTTTGTTCCTATGCGAACATGTCCGGCACCAAACTGGACTTGTCCGATCATGTCTCTGAACCACCACGGACTAGTCCGTTCCTATGCGGACTTGTCCGGTACTCTAAAGTTTGGCATATTTTAACACATCACCATACTAGGTACAAATAATAAACAAAGAGTCAACCGCTGAACAGATCACTAGTCACACAAATAACCTTGCCGCATGCTAAAGAAAAATAATAAAAGAATGATCTAATATGGAAGAAAGAGATAATAATATTAAGTAAGGTAAAAAATGAAAAATAAAAGACAAAGAAATATATATGTATAATTTACAATACAAATATAAATAAAGAAAAAAAGAAAGTAAACCATGCCCAAAGCTGTGGCTGCACAAAAACCTGACCGCACAAAGAAAAAAGAAAAAAAGGGAAGAGGCCATCGGATCTTTGCGGACTTGTCTGATAATTTGTGGACTAGTCCGGTATTCAAATTTCAACAACCTCTAATTGTCACAAGAACCACTATAATTGACTCAAAACTCACATAATCACTTGAGAACTAGTTGAACCTAATTATTAAAAAGATAGTAAATTAATAGCATGTTTTACACTTATAATTGTGGATACATCCGCCACATTGCATATTGATTCGTATGTGTGCATTTTATTGATTGAATGTGCTTGATTGCGAGTAGATGGGTACGCTCAAGAGGTTACGATCGAGAAGAAAATATTGGAGGATCTTCATGTGCAAGACTTCAATTTGATTGAGCATTGAACTGCAGAATATAAGGCTAGTGTCCTTGACCATTTTCATCCTATTTTCAAATGTTTTCTTTGCAAAATTGCATGCTTGTGTCAAATTGATGGGAAACCCATGAATAGGTGTTTACTAGATTTGTATGCCCATCCTTGTCGCTTGGGGAAAGGTCGGGAACGTTCCTGGGGGCATGGGGAAGATGACTAGGGGTGCAAATAGGATGAAATCGCTGGCAACGTCGACTTTGACGGTGGACCGATGGGATTCTTCGTGGCGGCTACGAAAATCGGCATAATATAGCTGGTCCTTGATTATTCTTTCTGGTTTTTGTTCGTACCGAACCACAAGGAGGCTAGCAAACTATTATGTAACTAGATTAGAAGATAGTTACATCTAGAAAACGAATTGAAAGGTAAACCTAGGAAGAACATTTAAAGCATGCCGAAAAGGAAAAGAGGATTTTGTGCTCGATAAAGGATTAACCTAGGAACGGTTTTCACCATGAGCAAGGTGGTGTCCTTGCGCGCCGTTGATCTGTTGATGTTGAAGAGTGAAACGGCCTCGGCTGCTGGCACCACAGTGGACAGAGGACGACGTCCGCGGCGGCCCAGCGCTGGCCACGGCGGAACTTCAAATTACGTCAAAGAAATGAGCAACACAATGAGCCAAAGGGTGTGGATGGTAGATCATAGCCTTGGCATCATCTTTGCTGTTTGCATTGAAGGGAAAAGAGGCAAGAATGAGGCGCTCACCGGGGAGGAAAGGAGGCGGTGGTGCTCTGCTTTGCGGGAGGGAAGAAAAGTGGCGGCGTTGCAGTCCTCATCGATGGCGTGAAGAAGGAACCAGGGGGGAAGATAAGGAGAACACCAGGGTGCTATCGAGCTGTCAAGCAGCTCGCTGGCACGGTGCATGGCATGCGGTGTCGAGCAGAGCTGTGATGGAAAAACGGCGTGCAGAGCACTACCGTAGATGTTTCACTGTCCACTGGGCCCCATTGCTCCCTCAAGTCAATCCTTCTCTGTAACATAATTCCACCACCTAGAATTGTCCAAAAATTCTAGATTTTAGTGGAGAGGTGAATTCAAATATGGAGATTCAGATTCTGGAGTTGGACTTCATATTTGGACAAGATCCAGGTAAAATTCAAATTCAAATTTGAATTTGAATGGAATTCAATAGAGCCACTGAATTGAATAGCAATTGAGCTTCAAAAATTTTGAAACTTGGTAGAGAGGCCATTTGAAATTTATTGGTGAACTCATATTTGTAATTTGGTAAGTTTTGAATAGGAACTAAATTTGAAATTTTGAATCCCTTCTATTGAAGCTTGAATTGATTTAATTTCTCAATTGTCTTTTGATTTCTTTTCCCCATTCCATTTTTAATTTCTCTTGTATGAACATGTACCTTGAATTTACGGCCTTTACATTCCTCCCCCCTAAATGAATCTCGTCCAGAGATTATAAAAAAAAGAGACAGAGGTAAAAAGATTACCGGATATAAGAGGATAAAAATTTTGGACAATTTGATTGGAGAAAATCCTCGCTTTCCCATGTCGCTTCCTCAGCGGTATGGTTGCTCCATAAGACTTTGTAGAAGTACAACGTCCGGTTTCTGGTGGTGCAAGTCTTTTCATCGATAATCCGGATTGGATATTCATAATAAGTGAGATCCGGTTGGAGATCCTCAATACCTTCGGTGCGGAATTCGGCTGAGGATTTAAGACATTTCGACAACTGAGAAATGTGGAATACATTGTGAACTCTAGAGAGTGACGCCGATGACTCCAAGCGACAGGCCATGGGTCCGCATTTTTCAATGACGGCGAGCGGACCAATGAATCGTGGAGCAAGCTTTCCCTTCATTCCGAAATGATGAATCCCTTTTATCAGAGAGACACGGAGATCAACATGGTCTCTGATGTCGAAGTGGAGAGGTCGATGTCTTTTATCTGCATAGCTTTTCTGACGAGATTGAGCAGCCTTGAGATTGGCTTGGATCACTTGTAATCGTTCTTCAGCTTCATTTACAAGATCAATTCCGTATATAACTCGCTCGTCGGATTCACACTAGTTGAGTGGTGTGCGACATTTCTGGCCGTAGAGAGCTTCATATGGCGCCATCTTGATGCTAGCTTGACAGCCACTGTTATATGAGAACTCCGCCAACGGTAAATGATCATCCCAATTTTTACCGTGGTAGATGGCCCAAGCACGTATCATATCTTCCAAAACTTGATTCACCCGTTCAGTTTGACCGTTGGTCTGCGGGTGATATGCAGAGCTTCGGATCAGTTTTGTCCCCAATGATGCGTGCAGTTGCTCCCAGAAACGAGCAACGAACAGCGCACCACCATCTGAAATAATCGTCTGGGAACTCCGTGCAAGCACATGACTCTTGCAACATACAATTCCACATACTTCTTGGCGATGTACTTTGTATGTACAGGGATGAAATGAGCTGATTTGGTTAGTCGATCGACTATCACCCAAATTGAATCAGGCTTGTGGAATGTGAGAGGTAACCTGACGATGAAATCCATACTAATGTCCTCCCATTTCCACACCGGAATATTCAGTAGTTGTGGATGTCCGGCTTTCCTCATGTGGTCGGCTTTCACCCGCCGACACATATCAAACTCGGACACGTATTTTGCAATCTCTCTTTTCATCTGTATCCACTAAAATCTGGTTTTCAGATCTTGATAAATTTTGTCGCTGCCATGATGAATAGAGTACTTGGACAAGTGAGCTTCGTCCAAGATTTTCATCTGAAGTGTCATATCAAGGGGTACCACTATAAGGTCTTTGAACCATAGAGTACCATGTTCATCACTTCGGAAGCACTTCATTTCCCCATTCTTCATTCTCATCTGAATGTGCGACATACCCACGTCTTTCTTTTGAGCTTCCATAATCTCTTCTCGCATGGTAGGGATGAGAGCAAGATTATGTAGTGCTCCATATGGAACCAGGTATAAACTCGGCTCGTCCTCTTCCATCGGAGTAATGGATAGAATATTGACGTGAGACTTGCGGCTCAGCGCATCGGCAACTACATTTGCCTTGCCGAGATGGTAGTGAATTTCAATCTCCTAGTCTTTGATCAATTCCAACCATCTTCGCTTTCGCATATTAGGTTCCTTCTGAGTGAAGATATATTTCAGACTCTTGTGATTGGTGTAGAGGTGTACTAAATTTCCGAGTAAATAATGCCTCCACATTTTCAAAGCGAGTACCACGGCACCGAGCTCAAGGTCATGAGTTGGATAATGTTGCTCATGATTTCGGAGCTGCCGTGATCCATACGCGATCACGCAGCCGTCTTGCATTAATACACAACCGAGACCAATGTCGGATGCATCACAATAGACATCGAAAGATTTGGCCGTATCCAGCTGAGCTAACACTGGGGCTGTTGTGAGGTGTTCACCAATGCTTAAAATGCATACTCACATGCCTTGCTCCATATATATTTAGTCCTCATTTTCAGCAGCTCCGTCATTGGTTTAGCAATTTTTGAGAAGCTCGGAATGAACCTCCGATAATATCCCGCCAATCCGAGGAAACTGCGAACTTCGTGGACGGATGTTGGAGACTTCCATTTCAGCACTTGTACAATTTTGCTTGGATCTACAGCGGTACCCTCCGCTGAAATAATGTGACCAAGAAATGGTACTTGTTTGATCCAAAACTCACATTTGCTGAATTTTGCATAAAGCTTGTGATCTCGCAATCGTTGGAGCACGATATGCAAGTGTTTGGCGTGTTCTTCCTCTGATTTTGAATACACCCGAATGTCGTCGATGAAGACCACGACAAACTTGTTCAACTCCGGCATAAACACTGAATTCATCAAATACATGAAGTGAGCCGACGCGTTGGTAAGCTCGAACGACATGATGAGATATTCGTAGGGCCCGTATCTTGTCGAGAATGTCATCTTTGGTATATCCTTTGGTCGGATTTTTATTTGATGATATCAGGTCCAAAGATCCATTTTCGAGAATACTTTAGCACCCACCAATTGATTGAATAAAATATCGATGCGGGGTAGTGGATACTTGTTCTTGATCGTCACGGCGTTGAGCGGACGATAGTCCACACATAGACGTATCGTCTTGTCCTTCTTCAGAAATAATGCGGAGCGGCCCCAAGGTGATGAACTTGGGCGGATGAGACCTTTGTCTAGCATGTCCTTCAAATGCTCATTTAATTCCACCAATTCATTTGGTGCCATCTTGTACGGCCTTCAGGAAATAGACGTGGTTCCTGGAATGAGTTTAATCTTGAACACAATGTCCCTATCCGGTGGCATACTCGGAAGGTCATCGGGAAACACGTCGGGATACTCACAGACCACAGGAATGTCCTCAAGATTTGTGGCTTCCGTGTTGTAGCTGGCTGGAATTTCTTGGATAAGGCGGTCTAGAATGAGAGTTTGTGGTTCATATAGTGGAGAGTTCAAATGGACCACATGTGGAACAATGTCGAGAACAGCACCATGACGGTGCAGCCATGACATCCCTAAGATGACATCAAGCTTTTGACCCTCTAATATAATTAGAGAATTCGGATAGATATTCCCACCTGTCGAAGATGTTTTTGCAACACTTCCACCGGACCTGCTAAGGAGCAGCCCGCGGAGGTTCTTTTTTGGAGGGGTGAATTTCTTGGAACGACAAGCTAGATGAACACGAAGGATTTTTACGTGGTTCAGGCTGCCGGAAGGCATAATACCCTACATCCATGGGGGTAGTCTTGTATTGCATGAGCGAGGTGTCAGAGAATTCCCTCTCCTGTTGTGGCTTCCTAGTCCTTTTATAGGAGAACGCCGGCAGCTTACATTATGACTGGGGCCCGACAGGTGGCCCCGGGTTAATTAGACATGAATGCGCATTAAAGTGCCTTGATGACATGTTGATGGGTCTTGATGGTGCATTAACATGTCTTAATAACATGTTAATGGGTCTTGATGCCATCTTGAAGTTGCGGTCTTGATAACGCATTAATGATGTGTTTATGGCGCATTAATGCGGTCTTGAGTGCACAAGTCGCCTTCCGGAATCGCGGGTTGCGCGTGGCAGCTCCGGACCTGTCCTCAGCAGGGAGGCTAGGTCAAGAGTCCTGGAGACGCATGTCAGCACTGGACCTCTCCTCAGCGGAGAGGCTAGGTCCGGTGTCGTCGGGGCACATGGCAGCATCGGACATCTCCTTAGCGGTGAGGCTAGGTCCGGTGTCGTCGGGACGCGTGGTAGTATCAGACCTCTCCTCAGCGGGGAGGCTAGGTCCGAAGCTGCAAGTTGACCGATCCGTCTTGTCTTCCTTATATGCGGGGTACCTGGTCTGCAGTGTATCGACAGTGGCCCCCGGGCCCACCTCAGGAGAGGTGACGATCCCGGAGGTGGGACCACAATCATTAATGCTAAGAATGTCAATGGCGGCCCCCCTGAGAGATGTCGGTGTCGGAGCTTGGGGTCTGACGGCGGATCTTGGCAAAAGTGCGGGATTGTCCACCATTGACGCTTAAGAATGTTGACAACGTGCCCCTTTGGAAGGTGCCAGTGCCGGAGGTTGAGGTCCGACGATAGAGCCCGAAGAAGGGTGAAGTCTTGCACAAGAGTGACAGCAAAAAAGAGTAATAGTGCTCATTGGTTACAATCTTTCTACCCTCAATTTTGTTGTGTCTTACGGTCCCTAGCCAAGCTACGGGGCCTGAGTAATTCAGTGCAATAGTATTCGAGTATTGGTTGCTGTCTCACCCAGGATCGTGTGCTATCTGGACCTGCCTTACTGTGATGCAACACCAGAATAGTTAGAGTGGCGTACTTAGGGTGCTGGACCAGACTAAGTCTTTAGCCAACTCCGGACCTGTCATTGGTGTCGGTATTCAGGCGAGTAGGCCATTCAGCAGACACGAGATCCCAAATGAGAAAACTACCAGAAATATCCAAACACATCATAGGTACTACAGGTTGTTCGTCTGCAGCAGGATAGCACAACTCCCATTGTGGGAAAATTGAAAGATGTAATAGAGCGAAAAAGGAAACAATATGCAGAATATTTAAACATAATTATGTGAACATGGTGACAATATCTGGATTTTTGTTATTGTTTTGTCTAGGAGCATGTGCCTTTCAGTCTTCGGTACTGAACCGCAGTGCTGGGGAGGAAGAGTGTGCTGGCTTAGGGTCACAGGACATGACTTTGGGTGCACGACCAGGCTAAGCAGTCTGCACACTCTTGACCTTCCACTGACATTAGTCTTTCGGGAAATGGTTGGCCCCCAGTACTCAGCCATAGTGTTGGAAAGGTAGAGTGTGCATACTTAGGGTGCAGGACCAGGCTAAGAAGGTAGCACACTCCGGACCCCCAGTATTCAGCCGCAAGAAAGGTAGAGTGCACATACTTAGGGTGCAGGATCAGGCTAAGTAGACAGCGCACTCTGGACCCTCTATTGGCATTAGCCTTTTGTGGGAGTGACCATTTAGTGACATGGGACTCCGAAGAAGAAAATAACCGAGGAGATCGGATACATCACAGTTATCTGGTGGCATCATTGTTGTCGTGATCGCAGGTAGTCGCCGTATGGTGGCAGAAGTAGCCATGAGGCAAAGTGTACAGGCTTAGGGTCATGGGGCACTTGCTGAGAGTGCAAGACCAAGCTAAGTAGGCTACACACTTTGGACCTCCCACTGGAACATGGAGCTTGTGTTCGCCGGGTCAGCCCGCTATGGAGTAGGAAGTGGCGCCGTCTTCCTTGCTCCCTTCATGGTGCAAGGGTCGAGAAGAGCCGGCAATGGGCTGAATATTCACCGTCAAGGTGAGGCTCATTGATCCAAAAAAGTTCCCCCCTACCTGGCACGCCAAAATGGCGAAGATGTTTTTGCGACACTTCCTCGGGCCTGCTAAGGAGCAGCACGCGAAGGTCCTTTTTTGGAGGGGCGAATTTCTTGGAACAACAAGCTAGATGAACACGAAGGATTTTAACGTGGTTCGGGCTGCCGAGAGGCATAATAGCCTACATCCATGGGGGTAGTCTTGTATTGTATGAGTGAGGTGTCAGAGAAGTCCCTCTCCTGTCGTGGCTGCCTAGTCCTTTTATAAGTGAAGGCCGGCAGCTTACATTATGATCAGGGCCCGACAGGTGGCCCTGAGTTAATTAGACATGAAAGCGCATTAACGTTCCTTGATGACACGTTGATGGGTCTTGATGGTGCATAAACATGTCTTAATAACATGTTAATGGGTCTTGATGCTGTCTTGAAGTTGCGGTCTTGATAACGCATTAATGATGTGTTGATGGCGCATTAATGCGGTCTTGAGTGCACACGCTGCCTTTTGGAATTGCGAGATGTGTGTGGCAGCTCCGGACCCCTCCTCAGCGGGGAGGCTAGGACCAAAGTCTTGGAGACGCGTGGCAGCACTGGACTCTCCTCAGCGGAGAGGCTAGGTCTGGTGTCGTTGGGACGAATGGAAGCACCAGACCATTCCTTAGCGGGGAGGCTAGGTCTGGTGGCATCAGGACGCATGGTAGTACCGGACCTCTCCTCAGCGGGGAGGCTAGGTTCAGAGCTGCAAGTTATCGGAGCCGTCTTGTCTTCCTTATATGGGGGGGGGTACCCGGTCTGTAGGGTACCGACACCACCCATCTTAAGTTGTGCCTTATGGACTTTCATGTCCGCTGCTATTTTCCCACCTGGGGAGCAAATCAAATATGGACTTTCTGTGGGAGCGATAGATAATTGATGCCTGACAACATAAGATTGGCTAAAGAAATTATGGGTGGCACCGGAGTCAAAAAGTATGACTACGGGATTTTGGAGTAGAGAAAACGTACCCGCGAGAATGGGTTCGCCTTCTGACACGTCTTCAAGATCTAAGTGGCGGACGTTGCCGGGTTTTGGTGCTGGTTTCTTGGGCTGATTGCGGGGTTGAACGGCACCCCATATGGTGCTTGCCCGCTGCTCTGGACTGTCCCTCGCAAAATGTCTGGCACGGCCACACGTATAGCACGTGTACTGTGTCGAGTTCCCTCCAATCTGCGGACGGAATCCCGATGCACGTGGTGGAGGTGGATATGCACGCGGGATCATCCTTTGCTGCTGCTGCTGTTGTGGAGATGGTGGTTGAAAACGCGGCGCGTTGAAGGATCGACCACAGAATTGCTGCGGACGCGCCGGTGGCTGCCATCGCTGACCGGATGGTGAGCGATACACCACACAGTACATCTGTGGACCACCCCCGCTGCTGCTCGACAGTGCGCTTTGTTTCCTCTTATCAGAAACGAGCTCGTGCTGAACATCTTCCTGTATAATCGCGGCATTGACTATGTCGTTGAAGGTGCCGCGATTGCTCTGTGCGAGTTGGACCTTCATCTTTGGATTCAGGCCCCAGAAGAATTTGTCTCTCTTCTTATCTTCCGTCCCCACATATTTGGGCGCGTACTGCGCCAAATGATTGAACGTGTGGGAGTATTCATGGGCACTCCTCCAGCCTTGCTTTAGCTACAAGAATTCTTGAAGCTTCCTCTTCATTATTCCGTGAGGGCAATGGTAGGCGCGGAATGCCTCCCAAAATTTGTTCCACGTGACCGCATGACCGGCCGGCCGTAAGGCGATGAAGTTCGCCAACCAAGCACCGGCGGATCCTTGAAGCTGTTGCGCTGCAAACAGCGCCTTCTGCTGTTCAGTGCATCGCAGCAAATTGAACTTTGCCTCAAGAGTGCGGATAAAGTTGTCTGCTTCCAGTGGCTCCTCGGCCTCCGTAAAGACCGGTGGATCTGTCGCCAAGAAATCCGAATACGAGCTTTGTTGGGGCTGCCGTTGCCCATTGTCTTGTCGTCCCCCTTGACGGGACGAATTCTGCACTAACATTCGCAGTAACTCGGTTTGCTCGTCGCGCAAGCCAAGTACTGCAGCTAGAATTTCCTCGAGTGTCCTCGGAGGTTCAGGTGGTGGTGGTGGAGGGACTTGTTGCTGTGGTGTCGCGGTTTGCTCTCGGTTCGGAGATTCATCCTCACGACCCCGGCTCGATCCTCCCATCTCGGGCATAGAGCGCCTACGCACCATTCTGCATCCACATGATTTAAATCAGCAACATGTTTGTTTTCTTCATCCATTTTATACCATAGTAGTGCGAGTAATGACAATGTGATAATTGCATAACATTCACATATATTGATAAAGTACAAACTTTATACAAGATATATTATCTCATGACCAAGTTTACAGTAGTCAACTCCAAAATGACAGACTCCCATTACGGAAGTGCATCTCAACTATACTTGGTCTCCATGAGTCATCATACACACCTTGTCATCTTCTACACACCCACTACTATTTATAATATGACACAAACATGGCCACAAAATAAACACGAGCAACTACTAACTAGACGTTGTCCCTTGATAGCAGTAGTGCTGCCCCATCCTACTCCGATGCATCGTCATCGGCGTACTCTACTATCTTCATATCTTCTTCATCCTCAGGATCTGAAGGCACTTGTTCACCCAAATTCAGCGGTATATCATGAGCCGGTGGATATACAACTGGTTGCAATTGTGCTTCGGCCTCAATCACATTATCTTAAAGTTGTTCTGCCTCATACTCCCAATTCTGGGCTTCTTCGATGGTTGCGTCTCATTCCTAGGTGACTACCAACAGCTGCTCTTGCTGTTGTTGCACCTCCAACTGACTCGCCTGCAGCCCTCATGAGCTTGCTGCAGTTCCATGCGAGTTTGCCTCAGTTCGGCGTTAGCTTTTCGCAGTCTCGTGCGAGTGTGATGCAACTGATCCTCGCATTGATTCAATTGGTGATTCGTCGGAGCCAGAAACGAGCATAGGTTCTCATTGATACAATCAAGAGTGTCACCCTGTTCAGTTGCTTGCCTCATTCAGCGGCGAATCTAGCGCAGAAATTACAGTGGTGCCTCACTTCTTCCATGTCCAAATTTCCATACAAAAGCAAGCAAATTATCTACTGTTTAAAGGAAAATTTCATTTTGACCCTGGTGCATGTGCACCAGGGAAGGTTCAACTTGCTCCTGCAGGATTGCACCTTGTGCAAGAACCACCATGCTGGATGCAGCAGCAAATGTCCCAAGTGTTGTCGAGGTTGTGTCGCCATATGGGTTCGATAGGCTGCAACCATACGACGTTGCCACTCAAAACCAGCAGCACCACGGACCGGGAGAAGAGCAAATTGTGTCCCAGCCATGGCATCTTGGTGAATCTCGCAAAGCTTCATCAGCACTTCGCCCGCTGCAGTTGCCCACGTGTCCTCCAATCGAGCTCCCGGGGTAGTGATCGAAAAAGGAGCCCATCCATAGAAACTCGGACTTGATGAAATGTCAACCAGGACGGTACATGACAGTACGCCTCTGTCAATGTCTCTTGACCCCGATAGCATGGCATCTCAATGAAGCCAAACTGTTGGAGCACCTCCCGCAGCAGGCTCGGGAAGCCCGGACGGTTGGCGCACGTGCAAAACACCCATCCGTCCAGCAATAACATCACATCCGTCATCTATAAAATAAGGACTTGAATGAGTCAAATACTCAAATTCAACAAACTTTGTTGAATAACAGATTATGAATATGAAATCTGAATTATGAAAGTGAATCCAAATTCAAATGACAAATGAAACATATTACTGGAATTCTGTCACAGTTTCTGTTCCTTTTGACCAGTCTGGAGAAATTCCAAATTTTTATCCAGTTAGAAGCACATTCAGGACTTGAGTTCAACTACAAAGTTGTAGAACACTCAAATATCATTACATAATGTTGCCTCCAGATCATTTCTGTATAAGTATATATGATTTTTGCAAGTTGACAGTTTTCTGGAAAAATTTTGACAGCATCTCCTCTGTTTAAGGCCGATTTTGTCCACATTTTTCCAGATACAAAACATCAATATTTGTAAAAATCATCAATTACAACATTTTTGAATACATCCTCAATATTACATAAATGCATTACATGAAGTCATTCGTTGATTTTATGAAGAAATATGATCAAGACAGTGACAGATACAACAACTGTCCAGTCTCTGTCCAGATCTGATAGAGTTTGGGAATTTGAATTTTTGAATAGTTTACAGGAGCAGGTGTGGTTTTGGCTGTATTGAACGCATCATTTGGTGTAACTGGTTATTCTTTACCTTAGGAAGTTTTAGAGGACTCTCTAAACTTTCCAACCATGTATGGTAGACCTATAGAGGTGAAATATACAGGATGTTATGCTGTTCCAAACTTAGTCAATTTTCTGTCCGTTTCACAGTTTGAACCATGGACTGGTTACTTTAAGTTCAAATGAAGTTTTCAAGTTTTAAATCTTGAAATCTGCCTTGGAGCTGAAAATGAAACTTGTGGAGGACTTCCTCAAGTTCCAAAATCACAGGCCTGCATACCGCAGCGACCCTATGATAAATTTTAAATCTGACCAGCACGCTCCAAAATAGAGATTACAAATTCAACCTTAGTCCTATGTTGGGAATTCTTACTTGTTATCGAGTCACAACACCAGCACGGCTAATGTCGTCGACGTGCCTGATGAAACTCGAATGCAATGCTGGTACTACGCCCTCACCAAAGAAAATCCTAAGCCGGTATTCCGACACACGTCTCAACGGTGGCAGTAATAACGTTCACTCGCAAACGTTTTCTACTCGATCTACTTAAACGTGGTTAGTGCACTGCATCTACACACAAGTGATAGATCAAACATATGGTGCCGTACGGCACAGCCCGCATGGGCGAACAGTTCACAATAATATATTTGAAAGTAAAAAACATTCGTCTCGTATCATTCCATACAGACCGCCTCGAGTTAAGCCACGTCTCGAGCTACATGACCGGGTTTTATACCAACCAACGGGGTCCCACGTCTTCGCAAAGTGCTGCACCAGTAGGGGGCGCATCGGGTTATGTCCCACCCGACGAGAGCTCCCACTAATTTTATAGCACGTTGGGGTACCGCGTGTCATATGTTCTCAAAAACATGGAAAGTTTCAGAGACTCATATTATTCCGTGCCAAGCCACGGAAACCATCACATGCTACCTCTTGCATGGTGAGCTTGCCGCAATTGATCCGCTTGCGGTGGCATACCTTACCTCTTACGTGATGTCAGAGCATCGTTACAGAATTTAATAACACATAAGATAGCTTGCCACCTTATGTTACTAATACTATAATAGACCTTATGTGGGCATAGTACTAATCCTCACTCGACTACTCTTAAGTTTTCAAAATAGGCTCTTTTCGAGTGTGCTATTCCCAATGCGGCTCTGATACCAGGCTATGGGGATCGGGTCCACACATTCCAGAAATCGCAGAGGGTGGTACCGTGCGATGTGGCACCCAACAGCACACACAAAAAGAATACGACAAAATACAAAGTTTTATTTATATGTAGGGGAAGTCTTTTACAATACTTAATATACAGCGGAAGATAATATTCATAGCTAAACTCTCAGCCTAGCTATGCAAAAGTACAGCCATCCAACCCGCAAACGCTGCACACTAGCCACACACAATTTACTATGATGTGCAGGGCTCCCATTTGGCGGTATACCCCGACGGGGGCATCGCCTCATCCTCGGGCCCTTCCTCATATATCTCAGCTGCAAACAACTTAATATAGCAACCGTGAGCACGAAGACTTAGCAAGACTTAACCGTCACACCTAAACATTGAACTCTATATGCAGGGATACTTAACATAGGAATGGATATAGCAGTAAATGACTCGCATATAATTTGATCATCATTTTACAAGGTAATAGCAGCAGCTTAAATGTTCAATAACAGTAACTTTAATGAGCCTAATCTATAGCAAACAGAGTGGCAAAACAATTATATTTCAATACATCGTATTCTCCTAATTTCTTCAGTATTTACTATGTCACAACGCAGTGAACAAACGGTACTCAAATAACCGCGAGGGACGGTGATTGCAATCAGGACACACCCGAATAACACGTCACGTACACCGTGCCTAAGGAGCGTGTCGTGCTCCTCACCTCGTCATACGCTGCAACCTTTCACAAGAGAATTCAAACGCCGAACCGGTCCCACCATCGCGGGCATAAGGTTCCCGCATGGAGCGTGTCTGTTCCCGCCAGCAAATTTACACCTTACTACCCTCAGCCCACCCCTATTGACAATGGGCAATGCCTCGACATCCAAGTTATCAAGTAACATCGGTTTCCTGGGTTCCATATGCCCAGTATGCATCCGGTACAGTTCAAACTAGTCTAGCAGGGCCGCACACGGATCGGTCCTCAATCGACACAAGCAGGGCTACGCACGTGAGACCACATCTCGCTGCATGCTACCCGCTGCTCGGTCTCAGTTTCTCATTTCTAAACCATTCTTTGATTCAATTCATTTTGTGTGATAAAATCATATCTCGCGAGTAGATTCCAACTACTCGACTTCTACGAATCCCTATAAACATTAGCATGGCATTGTCTACTCGCCAAACTCTAGACCTACCTAATACTCCATGGGATTTGTGGGTCCTGCAAGTGGAGTAACAACCACCTTAGCCCTAATGCACAAAATTCATCCTAGACATAAGTGATATAAATAGAAAACTTGAAATAGCACTTAAATGCAAACCGGGGCTTGCCTTGCTACGAGTCAGAGGGGAAGTTAGCTTCTAGAAGTAGAGTCTCCAAGGGCTCCGGATCCTCCTCGATCTCGGTCACTATATGATATGCAATATATAAAGTACATCAGTGATATATAGAAACTATAGAAGAGATCTTATAAATACTGATCATGTATGTAAATGATTTTAATTGGCTATGATATTTTTACAGTGGACACTAGGATCTATGAGGAACATCTGGACAAAAAAATTTGAGATGTTCAAGGAAGCTTGTTGTCTCTAAAATTCCAACAATTAAAAGGCTTCTCTGAATTTTGGTTGTAATTCTAGAGCTTTGTCATGGCTAAAAGTGGATGATCATGGTAGAGGGGGTCTCACTGGTTTTGGTAAAATTTGTTTCACATTTTGCTGAGCTTCCTACAGGGAGAAACTTATTTTACAAGTTTGAGGAAAATCTGAAAATGGTTTTGTACATTTCTTAATTTTTCAACTACATAGTGATTTGGAACACTGATCAACCCAGCAAATGAAGTCCAATGAACTTGAAATTTTTACTGGAACTCAAGTGTATTATTTATAGTGTTCTGACTAGAATTGGGAATTTTCCAATTAGCAGAACAGGAGTAATTAATTTCCCAAGCAGTTAGATCAAAGGAATTAATTATGACAATCCTAGGAGTTTCATGTCCAACAAGCCACTGCAAAGTTGAGATTGATATGAGTCTACCAGAATGTATTTGGAATTATTTGAGCAAGTATGCTAGGAGAAATTGATTTTCAATGTTTGCTCAAAATCTAGAATTATTTGCTAATGGAAAAGTTTGAATAATCAACCCGGTCCCACTTATTTAAATTGGGCCAATCGCATCTGGGCCACATCGGGGGCCACGGAGTTAATACATGGAGCCACACCAGATCCGTGTCCACAGCTGATCCGCGGGAGAGAAGAATAGCGGCTGACATGTGGGGCCTGCGACTTCGTGTTCTACCTCGCGACGCGCCGCTCGGCCACGGTGGCGCCGCGCCGGCGAGTTGGCTGGTTTGTCTTTCCCGGCCTTCTCTCTCCTTCCCACTCGCCGCCTAACAGTTTTCCAGGGTGCTGAGCACGATGGAGGGGGCGCCGAACGCCGGCGATGGCCGGAATACCGTGCGCGACGGCGGCGGCCATGCTAGGGTTTCATTGATGGCCGGAATCGCTTGGGAATGGCGCAAGAAACTCGGGGAAAGGTCGGGAACGTTCCTGGGGGCGTGGAGAAGATGACTAGGGGGTGCAAACGGGATGAAATCACTGGCACGTCGACTTCAATGGTGGACCGACGGGATTCTTCGTGGCGGCTACGAAAATCGGCATAATATAGCCGTTCCTCGATTATTCTTTCTGGTTTTTGTTCGTACCAAACCACAAGGACGCTAGAAGACTATTATGTAACTGGATTAGAAGATAGTTACATCTAGAAAATGAATTGCAAGGTAAACCGAGAAAGAACGTTTAAAGCATGCCGAAAAGGAAAAGAAGATTTCGTGCTCGATAAAGGATTAACCTAGGAATGGTTTTCACCGTGAGCAAGGTGGTGTCCTGGCACTCGTTTATCTGTTGACGTCGAAGCATGAAATGGCCTCGGCTGCTGGCACCACGGTGGACAGAGGACGATGTCCGCTGCGGCCCAGTTATGGTGATGGCGGAACTTCAAAATACGGCAAAGCAATGAGCAACATGATGAGCCAAAGGGTGTGGATGGTAGAGCATAGCCTTGGCGTAACCTTTTCTGTTTGCATCAAAGAGAAAAGAGGCAAGAATGAGGCGCTCACCAGGGAGGAAAGGAGGCGGCGGTGCTCTGCTTCACGGGAGGGAAGAAAAGTGGCGGCGCTGCAGTCCTCGTTCATGGCGTGAAGAAGGGACCAGGGGGAGATAAGGAGCACGCCGGGGTGCTATCAAGCTGGCAAGCAGCTCGCTGGCCCGGTGCATGGCGTGCGGTGTCGAGCGGAGCGGCGACGGAGAAACGGCATGCAGAGCACTACCATAAATGTTTCACTGTCTACTGGGCCCACTGCTCCCCTCAAGTCAATCCTTCTCTGTAACTTAATTCCACCATCTAGAATTGTCCAAAAATTCTTGATTTTTGTGGAGAGGTGAATTAAAATATGGAGATTCAGATTATGGAATGGGATTTTATATTTTGACAAGTTTCAGGTAAAATTTAAATTCAAATTTGAATTTGAATGGAATTCACTGGAGCCACTGAATTAAATAGCAATTGAGCTTTAAAAATTTTGAAAGTTGGCAGAGAGGCTATTTGGAATATTTGGGATTTAGTGCTGAACTCAGATTTGTAATTTGGCAAGGTTTGAACAGGATCTAAATTTGAATTTTTGAATCCCTTCTATTGAAGTTTGAATTGATTTAATTTCTCAATTGTCTTTTGATTTCTTTTCCCCATTCCAATTTCTAATTTCTCTCGTATGAACTTGTACCTTGAATTTAGGGCCTTTACAGTAAAGGCAAAAGATCGAACACTCCAATCTCAAACTCACGGGCAAATCACATGTCCGAAAGTTTGAACAGTCCTGTCGGTACCCTAAAAACCGTACACCCCTTGAGGTTACAAAGATCTCAAAAGAAAGCCATCTACTTGGTTTGAAGACCCTCGGAGGCCCACTTGTCAGACATGACCGGACCCGCTTCTCCAACATGGTTAATCCCTGGGTCGCCACGTGTACAACCAAACCGGAGCTACCGCCCACAAGGGGGAAGCTCCGGGCCACGTACCGAAACGGCACCTCTGGACTTAACCCCAGACCGAGAGAAGCTCCGTACCTGACACGTGTCTGATAGCCCCGGAGCTACCTGCTTCCCACAGCAAGCTCCGGAGCTGCCACGTGTCAAATCGTCGGACCTTTCAGCCTCTAGCCTCCGGAAGACCTTGTAACGGCTCCGGATCTTCAAAGGAGAGCCAAGGACTTCAAGACCCGATTAAGTGTCATTAATGCCATATTAATGACACTTAAACGGACGACCTTAACACCAGTAACGGTGTTGTCAAAGTCCGTTACAGGATCATTAAGAGCAATTAATCGTTCCAGTAATCGTCGGGGCCACATGTCGGGCCAGGCTAGCTTGTAACGGCATGTCCTTGTACTATAAAAGGACAGGCCGACGATACACGCGGGGAGGTTGACGAACGAACTCACGCACCCCACACGCTCGTGGCATGTTCATACTGCGAATACAACACCAACTCACCCGTGGAGTAGGGTAATACGCTCAGGCGGCCCGAACCACGTAAATTCTTGTGTCTCCTGTGTCAAAACTCCTATTCACCTTCTTGAATCTCCGCGCGCCCACACCGAACTTCAAACTCCCCAATCACTTTAGCAGTGTAGGGAGATCTGCCGGTTCTCAACCACCGACAGTTGGCGCGCCAGGTTGGGGCGCCTGAGATTTTCGAGAATGGTGAACTCCGCGGCTGGATCATCCAACGGCCAACCTGTTGCTCAGGCTGTTGGGGGCAATCCCTCCAACAGGCAACCACCAGCAGGAGCCTCAGCACCAGCAGGAGCCACACTCCTACCACCACCGTCTTCTCCAGCAAATCGTGCTGAGCAACGTGATGGTGCGCCGGCGTCGCTTACTGCATCGGCGAGTCATGACAACCTGGAACACGCGCTCCATGCAGTGCGTGCTCTTCTCCAACGTCCACCACCTTCGGATGCATCTCGAGATGCACTGGAGCAGTGGAGGGCCGATGTGGAGCATTTGGTCGCAGCAGCGGCCGAACGCCTCAACAACTAGGGTCCTCCTCCTTCAGGAAGAGCCCCGTCGCAGCGGCGGACTTTGTCTGGAAGACTTGGTCCGCATGTCTCTAACAGCAGGAGACGTGCTGCGTCACAACAAGTGACGTCGTTGCCCTCCGAGGCTCGACGTACTCACACGGTATCCAGGCTTTCGACTCACGACCTCCAGGCGGAGCTTGATCGCCGATACCGCCAGCAGGATGGCCGTGTCCATATTGAGCGTGCCCGTGAAAGACGGGAAGCTCAAGACCTTTCTACTCTAGAAGGAGTAGGAGGAGGCTGTTCAGCCCTAGCCATGCACCTGCGCATGGTTAGATGGCCACAGAAGTTCCGGCCTCACCTGCCAGAAAAATTCGACGGGACTGTTAACCCCGTCGAATTCCTTCAGATATACTCCACTGCAATCTTGGCAGCTGGAGGAAATGAGGCCGTGATGGCCAATTACTTTCCAGTGGCCTTAACTGGGACCGCCAGGTCCTGGTTTATGAGCCTTCCACCCAACTCTATCAACAGTTGGGAGGAGCTGTGCCAACAGTTCATTGCCAACTTCGGGAGTTCATACACCCGACCAGGCACTGAACTGGACCTTTTTGCGGTCGTGCAAAAAGGGGGAGAATCTTTGCGGTCCTTCATCCAGAGGTTCTCTCAGGTACGCAAAACTATACTTTCTATCTCTAGCGCATCTGTCATTGTGGCATTCAGACAGGGCGTACGGGATAAGAAGATGTTGGAGAAGCTAGCGATCAAGGAGATCACCAGCGTCACGGAACTCTTCAGCCTGGCAGATAACTGTGCCAGAGCTGCGGAGGGCCGTGAAATGCACTCCAAACCAGCCTCGGAGGATCACAAGAAATCCTCCAAAGAAGAAGCCGCTACCTCCGGGGGTGGCAAGAAGAAAAAGAAGACCAACGGCAAGAAGAAGCCGTCGGCCGGCACATCCAACGTTGCAGCTGCTGCAGCTCCGGGTGGCCGGGGGCCACGCCCCGAGAAGCGACCTCGACCGTCTTCTGAAGACGGTGGCAAACCCAAAGTGTGGTGTCCCATTCACAAAACGGGCAGCCACGGTTTGGAAGACTGCCGGGAGGTCCAAAACCTTGCCGAGCGCTACAACAAGCGCCGGGAAGGATCTCCTTTCCGACAGAGGGAAGGAAAACAGAAGGTCGACGAAGCTCCGGCTGAAGAGGAGTTAGGGTTTCAGGATCCCAAAAAGGTCCTGAAGGCCATTTACACCTACGTCGATGATGATTCTGACGTTTCTGACAACGAGCGTTGGAAGACCATGAACACCATTTTCGGTGGGTCATGGGATATCACCTCTCGTCGCGTCATCAAGACTATGCGGCGGGATATGGCCGTTGTAGCCCCTACAGTTAGGCATGAACCTCATCGAAAGTGGATGGACACCTCCATCACTTTTGATGCTTCCGATTGCCTGCGGAGCATGGTTGGAGCAGGTCAACTACCTTTGATGGTATCTCCTACCATCAATAACATCCAGCTCCACCATGTCATGGTAGACGGAGGTTCGGGGCTTAACCTCATCAGCTTCGAAGCTTTCACTAAGCTTCAGCTCCGACCTTCGGATCTCCAGCCCTCTCGACCTTTCTCCAGAGTAGGTCCGGGGGCCATTACCCCACTCGGAGCTATTACTCTCCCCGTTACCTTCGGGACCCGGGAGAAGTATCGCACCGAGAAGTTGGTCTTCGACGTCGCTCAGATCAACTTACCATTCAACGCCATCTTGGGTAGACCTGCCCTGTACAAATTCATGGCAGCTGCTCATTATGGATACCTGGTGTTGAAGATGCCAACGCCAGTAGGCGTTCTTTGGATCCGCGGAGATCGCACTGCCGGAATAACTGCTCTGGAGGAACTCCACGCACTCACCACGGCGCAAGAGGAGGACTCCAGACAGGAGCAAGCTCCGAAACCCCCGAGCATTCGTCAACGAGGCTCGACCTCTGCACCCCGTGTGCCGCCAAGCGGCGACACCGACATTCCCGTCAAAGTCGTCCAAATTGGTTCCGATGCCGCTCAAACCACCCGTATATCAGGAGGGTTGAATGACAAATAGGAATTCATGCTCATCACTTTCCTCCTGGCTAACGTTGACGTGTTTGCTTGGCAACCATCACAAATGCCTGGGATCCCCAGGGAAGTGATTGAGCACAATCTGAAGATCTACCTCGATGCCTGGCTCGTGCATCAGAAGCCTCGGAAGCAATCCGTAGAGCGGCAGAACTTCATCCAACAACAAGTGAAGAAGCTACTCGAAGCCGGATTCATCCGAGAAGTCTTCCATCCAAAATGGCTGGCGAACCCAGTCGTTGTGCCCAAGGCCGGCGGGAAGCTTCGGATGTGCATCGACTACACCACACTAAATAAGGCATGTCCAAAAGATCCATTCCCACTACCTAGAATAGATCAGATAGTGGATTCCACCTCCGAGTGTGAATTACTGTGTTTCCTAGACGCATATTCTGGGTATCACCAAATCAGGATGTCAAGGGAGGATGAAGAGCATACTTCATTCATCACAGTAGATGGATTGTACTGTTACACAGCCATGCCGTTTGGTCTCAAGAATGCAACTTCAACTTTTGTACGAGCTATGTACAAAACTTTTGAAGAACTCATCAGAGACATAGTGGAAGTGTACGTCGATGACATCGTGGTCAAGGTCAAGAACAAGGAGTCACTCCTAGACACCTTGCAGGCTGTCTTCGACAAGCTGCGGGCCACTCGCACAAAGCTAAACCCGGACAAGTGCGTGTTTGGGGTTAGCTCTGGAAAACTTCTTGGTTTCCTGGTAAGTCACCGGGGCATAGAAGCTAATCCAGCGAAGATAAAAGCCATTGAAGACATGCGGCCACCAACCCGCATCAAAGACGTCCAAAAGTTAACTGGGTGTCTAGCAGCCCTCAGCCGGTTCATATCAAGACTGGCGGAACAGGCACTTCCCTTCTTCAAGTTATTGAGGAAGTCCGGACCATTCCAATGGTCCGAAGAAGCAGAGAAGGCATTCCAGGAGCTGAAACAGTTCCTCACCACCCTACCAATTCTGGTAGCTCCGAACCCTGGTGAGCCTTTACTGCTTTACATTTCAGCTACTGACGAAGTCGTCAGTATGGTTCTGGTTGCGGAGAGACCGGAACTACCCCACACTCAGGAATCCAGACCCCTTCGGGAGGGTCCGGAGGTTCCTGAAACTGAGTCTGGGTTCCAGCTCCCAGATTCGAACCCACAAGAAGTCGCTTCAGGAGACCTAGACCCCTCCGGGAGGGTCCAGGTCATTTCTGAAGAAGCTCCGGGTTCCTCCAGCCAGAACCCGGAGGTCCCCGAAGAGAATCTGGACCCTTCCGAGAGGGTACGGGTCAATGAAGAGGAAGCTCCGGACCCCTCCGGGAGGGTCCGGACCATTCAACGCCCGGTATACTTCATCAGTGAAGTATTACATGATGCCAAGACTCGATACCTAGAGGTGCATGAGCTGCTCTATGCAGTTCTTGTTGCATCCAGGAAGCTTCGACACTACTTCCAAGCTCACAAAGTCTCGGAGGTGACCTCCTACCCACTTCGAGCAATCCTGCATAATCCCAATTCAACTAGGAATATTGCAAAGTGGGCAGCGGAATTGGCTGAATTTGATCTTGAATTTATTTCAAGAAAAGCAGTCAAGAGTCAAGCTTTGGCAGATTTTGTGGCAGAATGGACTCCCTTTCCACCAAATCCAGGGGGCCCCAGCGAGCAGCAGACGGAGCATCAAGCTCCAACCTTCACCGAGCCTCACTGGATACTTCGACGGCTCCATGCAGAAGCAGGGGGCCGGAGCTGGGATCCTTCTCCTTGCACCAACTGGGGAGAAGGTAAAATACATGGTACACCTTGACTTCAAGGCAACCAACAACATGGCAGAGTATGAAGCACTCATCTACGGACTAAAGGTGGCACTGTCATACGGTGTCCGGCAACTGCTGGTCAAAGGAGATTTACAGCTCATCATCAAGCAGGTGAAGGGTGAATGCTCCTGCAACAATCTCTAGCTAGCTGCTTACCTCTTAGAAGTCTAGAGGCTTCAGAAGGACTTTGAAGTCCTAGACCTCCACCATGTTCAGCGTGCTCATAACGCTGAAGCTGACGAACTCTCGACCAAGGCGTCAACTGGAGCTCCGGCTCCTGATGGAACCTTTGTTCGGGGTTGTCAAAACCAACAGCTCAGCCTGCCGAACTGAGCGAAGGGGGCGAGATCAGCATCCCGAAGCTGACGGTCCCGATGGCCCTGTTACCATGGCAGCCATCAAGGGTCGTAAGTGCTGCCGGGAGCTCCGAGCAACCCAGCACGCAAGACTCAAAAGCTGAATCTAGCTCCGATGCATGGATCTTGGAGATCCGGAGTTACTTGAAAGACAACATCCTTCCTGACGATGATGTATCCGCTGACTGGGTAGTCAGATTGGCTAAAAGATACACGTTGGTAGAAGGGGATCTCTACCGACGCGGTGCCAACGGCATCCTAATGCGGTGCATCACAAGGGAAGAAGGCTGCGAGCTCCTCGCAGAAATCCATGGAGGTGAGTGTGGGAACCACGCATCTTCCCGCATGCTCGTCGGAAAAGCCTTTCGTCATGGCTTCTACTGGCCTACAGCGCTCCAGGATGCCACTGAGCTGGTGAAGAAATGCGAAGCATGCCAATTTCATGCAAAGCAAATTCATACATCGGCTCAGCCCTTACAAATGATACCTCCTACATGGCCCTTCTCTATGTGTGGGGTGGACATCTTGGGACCCTTCCCAAGAGCCGTCGGAGGTTACAAGTTCATGTACGTCGCCATTGACAAGTTCACCAAGTGGCCGGAAGCGACTCTAGTTGTGACAATCAACAAGCAATCTGCTATCAACTTTCTACAATCCATTGTGAGCAGATTTGGAGTCCCAAACAAAATCATCACTGATAATGGGACTCAATTCCCAAGCTCCGCATTCCAAGGATATTGCAAAGACCTTGGCATACAAGTTTGCTACGCCTCTGTAGCTCATCCAGCCAGCAATGGCCAAGCTGAGAGAGCAAATGCTGAAATCCTTAAAGGACTCAAAACACGCACCTATGAGCACTTGAAAAAACACGGAGCCAACTGGATCGAAGAGCTTCCGCCCACTCTATGGGCCAACAGGACTTCTCCAAACCGGTCAACCGGAGAAACACCCTTCTTTCTGGTGTACGGAGCTGAAGCAATCCTTCCTCCGGAAATCACCTTGGGTTCGCTCCGGGTACGGACCTTCGACGAAGCCGCGCCGGACCAGCTCCGGCGTGAAGACCTAGAACTCCTAGAGGAGGGAAGGTGCCAAGCAGCTGTTCGGAATGCCCGATAGCACCAAGCTCTACGGCGTTATCACCAGCGGCATGTACACAACCGACAGCTCGAGGAAGGCGATTTGGTACTACGGAGAATACTATCCAGAGAAGGGTTAAACAAACTCTCCCCCAGCTGGGAGGGGCCCTTCCGAGTGATCAAAGTATCCCGTCCCGGAAGCGTTCGCTTGGCTACCGAGGATGGGACACCTCTCCCAAATCCTTGGAACATCGAGCACCTCCGTAAGTTCTATACTTAATACCACGGAGGTGAGTCTTGAGTAACTTGGGGTGTATGTTATAGAGTCATTGTACAGAGTCGGGTAGTTCCTCCGGGAGAGCAGCCGGACCTTTCCCGAAAGGTCCGCAAAGCTCATGCAGCGCTTGTCACAGTCTCAGGACTAAAAGTGCGGCTAACTACCCTGGGTCAAACGAGAAACCAAACACACTTAGCCTGGTTTCGTACCCTAAGAGTGTACTTGTTTCCCCTGTACCCCGGACCTATAATGAAAGACATCTTCATGTGAAATAGACTCCACGTGCATTTATTTTGTACAGGCTCAACATTTTTATTTTTCTCTTTCTTGTCTATAACAAAAATGTGCAATTCTTAAGAAATTTTAGTTTGACCGGTTTATATATGATTCGAGTTGTATTGTCAGTTCTTTTGGATTCAAATATCGTTCATGGCCAACTCGCCTGAAAGCTGCCAAGCCAATCTAGGGCCGGAGTGTGCTATCGACTTAGCCTGGTCAAGCACCCTAAGTACGCCACTCTACCTACACCCCGGCAGGCCGAAGTAAGGCGGGTCCATGGACAGTTGAACCTAGAAGAAAAGACAACGCATCTGGTTGTATTTAAAATCGCGTTCAATTTAAAATCTTCTTGAGAATCGTAAGCCGCGACGAAATTATAGACAAGGAACGAATTTTACTATTTTTCTTGGCTTAAGTGTGCAGGAAAAATAAAGTCTACGTTGATGGAGAAAAGTCGGAGCTAACGCAGCTCCAACTCCCCCAAGGGGGCCAGCCGTCGACGCTGAATATAAGATTGTGAGAAGACCCCGTAAATAGAGTCTGCTGCCAACAAACCAAGTGTTGGCAAAGGTCACTGCTGGAGCTACTCAGCTCCGACATCCCGGAGGACTAACTATCGACGCTCTACGTGTTGATAGAGGCTATTGGCGGAGCTACCAAGCTCTAGCGATGGACAATGCTGGAGCTTCTAAGCTCTGACAACCTCAGGGGACCCTCACTATCGAAGACTTCGGACCTAAAATTCTACAAGTTCAGAGCAAATGAGTCTTCAACAAAACTCAATATCCTTTTGGTACATGTTCACAATCAAATGGTGTACATCTACCAGGGGGCCAAGTGACGATAAAGATGTTGAAGACAAAAAGTGAAATTCGCAAAAATTTGGGGATTTCATTTATATGGAGACAGGAGATTACATCTGAAGACAAGGGATTACAAAATTGAGGAAGAATAAGAGAAAATACAAGTGAGAGCTAAAGAGATGGTCCTAGACCCTATGGAAGAACTCGACGACTTTCTGGGCGACCTCCGATACGCTGGCTCGGGTAGCTTCGCCTTCTCCTTCAACGGGGCCTTCAAGCACCGGGTCCAGAGGAAATTGGGAGTTCCGGCTGGTGTAGCACGTCAGCACATACTCTCTGACATTCCTCGCCAGGGATTGCCCCTCAACCTCTAGTTGGTCCGCGATGACATCGCCCACCTTGGAGAGCTTGCTACCAGCTGCGCCCAACGCCTGCAGCGCAAGGTCCGGCTCTGGCTTCGGATCATCCGGGCGCACGGGGCTGAAACCCATCGGCGTCAGCGCATCGTTGGCCTTGCCCAGGAACTCCCAAATCTGTAGGGAGTCCGCCGTCCTTAAGCTCTTCATCTCTTCTAGGGATCTCCTGGCCGCTGTCAGTTTGGAATTCACATGGGCGAGGCGCTCAACTTCTTTGGCGTTTTGCTGAATCTTTGCAGCAACCCGCTTCTCGAGTCTTCCGAGCTCCTCCTCCCGGAGGTGGATCTTGTTCCGGCGATCGACCAGGTCCTTCTCCCTAGCCTCCACTTTTTTCTCCCGGGCAACAAGGGCACACTCGTATTCGTAGAGTTCCTACCCTCGCACCCAGGTCTTCTCCTCTTCCTCTTGGCAGCGCTCTTCCAATTTCTTGGTGCGCTCCTCGAGGCCCTTGTCAGCCAGAGCTATCTTCTCGGCAAGCTCCTCTTCCCTCCTCAGGACATCATCCCGTAGCTCAAGGAGTTTCTGCTCTTCATTCTCGAGCCGTTTCTCCCTCTCTTCAAGTGCCTCTCGGCGCTTGATGAGTGCGGTGTTAATGGCCTCAAGCTGTTCGTGCCGAGCATCGGCCGCGTTATTGGCAGCTTTGGCCTGATCGTAGATCTCTCGAGATTGAGCGTCGAGGGCATGAGTCATGCTCTCCCTGTCATCCAGCAGCTTGCCCCAGTACTCCAGGTGGATCTTCTCCCGCTTGATCCACTCCTTGTCTTCCGCTAGCCTTGACTGCGCTAGCTTGGTCTCAAAGTGGAGTCGGTTACGCCACCGCCTAAGGGTTTGGCGCTCCTCTTCAAGAGCCTTGCTGTCGTGGAAGAAAGCCAATTGGACCTGACACAGACTGGAGCAGGCATTGTCGATAGACATCGACAGCGGGATGGGCTCCGGACCTGCTGGGGTCTCCTCCGCTGGTTCCAGCGGGTCTTCACATACAAAAATTGGGTCCCACTCTACGAGAGCGGAACCCTGAGCTTCCAAGGCACTAGGGCCGTCCTTCGGGATGGCCTCAGTCGCCATCGAAGAAGGCCCCGCCGCCAAGTCTTCGTTCACCTCCTCGGGCATGGGGCCAGCAACTTCGCTTGGGCACTCCGGCTCGGCCGCAGGTACCTCCAATGTCGTCGCCTTCGGAGCAGGAGCTGCTACTGGCTCCGACCGGGACACCTCTTCCGAGAGAGGCTCGAGCTCCATCGACTCTTCAACCACCGGTTTAGGGGCCGGAAGATCTTCATCTTCAACCAACTCTATGACCGGCGCTCCAACAATAACTGGCTCAGTGGCCGGTGCTTCGGAGGTAGCCGGCTCAACTGCCGGAACTACCTCGATTACCGGCTCACATGCCGGGGCTTCAGTCACCTCCGGCTCAACCGCCGGGGCTTCAACGCTTTCCGGCTCCGAGGCTGGGACTACTACTTCCTCCGGCTCAACAGCCGGAGCTTCCATCACTGCAGCACCTGAACCCGGAGCTTGAACATCCGAGACGGGTGCCGCTGGCGTGTCTTCACTCCCATGGTCCGGCGCTACCACGGGAACATCTGGGGACGAGTCGAGGTCCATGACCACGACAGCCGGCGCCGGAGCTGTCGCAGCCTCAGCGACCACCTGGGGCGGCACCGGGA
Organism: Tuctoria greenei; assembly: GCA_036927565.1. Taxonomy (NCBI): domain Eukaryota; kingdom Viridiplantae; phylum Streptophyta; class Magnoliopsida; order Poales; family Poaceae; genus Tuctoria; species Tuctoria greenei. Next base: position 152,085,539 of record JAYESD010000005.1, on the reverse strand, counting down.
CAGGAGCAGAAGCTCCCACGGCCTCAGACATCGTGGCCAAAGGTGGAGCTTCAATCCCCTTCCTGGGGATGCTGCAGATGATGGACGAAGAAAATTAACAAACAATCGCTACGATTAAAAAGTTAACCAAGGTAAAGATTAAAAATTACCTTGGAAGGCTTCCGCACCAGCTTGCGGGGAACCTTTTTCCTGGGCGTTCCGGGCTAGCCACGGTCGGCGTAGAAGCTCCAGAAGGTCCCCCGGAACTTGTCGCAGCCATGGGCATTTCCCGGGTCGAGGCTCTCCTCGATCGGGAGGAACCCCTGGACCTGGAGGCTCCCACTGTCCCAGGTGCCAGAGTCATGCGCCCGGAGCTAGCACCCCAGGAGGGTTCCACCACGAGGACAGACGCGCTCCGGGAGGATCCCACTGCAGGAACAGTATCGTTCCGGAAGGACCCCACTACGGGGACAGCCGCCACGGTAGTAGAAGATCTTCCCCCCTGGGGAGAAGGGACCGAGGCGGAAGTAGCGAGCCTGACGGACCTTCCGTCGGCATGTCGCAGCTTCCTCTTCCGGCTCTCCGGCTCATCCACCAGCTCCTTGCCCTTGCCGACGACCTCGACCCTTGGCGGTGGGGCAGGGACGGAGCCATCTTCGGGAATCCTGGGGATCGCCACCCGGGTGGTTGATCTTCTCTCGACGACACCAAGGTCGTCAAGTGCGGGCATCGTCCGCCGGAGCTCCCTGCTGAACTCCACTTCCACGTTCAGAGGGAGAAAGGCCGACGGCGGAGTCAAGTCATCACCATCGACGTCGATGCCGTGCTGGAATTTCTTGAGGTGGAACTCCAAGGTCTTCCCCACCATGTTGGACTTCAACCCGGTCTCAACCCGGTCCTCGTCCATCACGCTGTTGAGGGCCCAAGCGAGCTTATCCCTCCTCTTCAGCGGCGCCCACCTGTTGGCCAGGAAGTTGCAAAATACCGCCTGAGGGGTCAATCCCCCCTCCACGCATTGGCGAATCCTGGTCAAGGCGGGGCTGAAAGCTTCCGCCAGCACCGGAACTTCACTCCAGATCGTCGTGTCGATGCCGGGTAGGCCGTCGGGCAGCTCCAACCGCTCATGCTCCTCCACCCTGACGACTATCCAATCTTTCTTCCAGTCATCCCACTTCCCGGAAGGGAACAACCGGAGGTACTTGAATGGGCACTTCTTGCGCTTCAGGAAGTAGTAGAAGCCAAGGTACTCATTGCTCCGGCTGGTGGTGTGGACGGTGAAGAAGGTCCGGAAGAGCTCGATGCAGGGGGGGATGCCCACCCACATCTCACAGAAGTGGACAAAGATGGACATGAGGAGAATGGAGTGAGGGCCAAGGTGGTATAGCTGCAGACCATAGAAGTCTAGCAGCATCAAGAAGAAGGAAGAAAAAGGTGGGATCAACCCCACCATGGCGTACGAAGAAAAGTACACCATTTCGCCGGTGCGCTCCTTCTCGAAGGGGAGATCTCCGCTAGAACAGACCAAGTGGTTGAAGAAGTCTGAGGACCACCCCATGAGGGCCCGAACCTTCTTCAAATCGCTGTCGGTCTTCAAGCGACTCTCGCGCAGACCCAACTCCATCGCAGCACAGCTAGGCAAGAGAGGAAGAGCTAAGCACGAGTTGGGAGTTTGAGCGCAAGATCAGATGAGAGGCGTAAAGAACTCCCGACGGTGCGCGCTTTCCTTCTTAAGTAAGCCCTCGCAACGCTTGGATGGAAACCGCAGGGAAGTCAAAGATACCACTCAAGAATTCAACCCAACTGATGACAAGAGGGCCTGTGACCACCCCGACAATCAAGTCGAGGCTCTTACCCAGGCGAACAGTTGCCATCACGCGGCGGGAAATCCAAAGGCGGCGGCCTGACAGGGCGCGCGGAACCGATACGGTTTTCATATCGGGAACCGGCGACCTTCAATTTCGTGAGATCCGCACGTCAAAGATCTCATCTGCCGCCTGAGGTGCGCCACGCGGCGGTATTTAACTGCAAATCCTTGCCAACGGTACCTTCAAAGACCCTTGAAGACCCAGTTCAAGAGTCATAATGATGGACCCACCTCCGATGGAATGACTTCACCCCAGTGATCTTCCTCGGAGGTAGGTCCAGGGGGCCACTGTCGGTACCCTAAAAACCGTACACCCCTTGAGGTTACAAAGATCTCAAAAGAAAGCCATCTACTTGGTTTGAAGACCCTCGGAGGCCCACTTGTCAGACATGACCGGACCCGCTTCTCCAACATGGTTAATCCCTGGGTCGCCATGTGTACAACCAAACCGGAGCTACCGCCCACAAGGGGGAAGCTCCGGGCTACGTACCGAAACGGCACCTCCGGACTTAACCCCAGACCGAGAGAAGCTCCAGACCTGACACGTGTCTGATAGCCCCGGAGCTACCTGCTTCCCACAGCAAGCTCCGGAGCTGCCACGTGTCAAATCGTCGAACCTTTCAGCCTCTAACCTCCGGAAGACCTTGTAACGGCTCCGGATCTTCAAAGAGAGCCAAGGACTTCAAGACCCGATTAAGTGTCATTAATGCCATATTAATGACACTTAAACGGACGATCTTAACACCAGTAACGGTGCTGTCAAAGTTCGTTATAGGATCATTAAGAGCAATTAATCGTGTATCAATACCAGTAACCGCCGGGGTCAGATGTTGGGCCAGGCTAGCTTGTAACGGCATGTCCTTGTACTATAAAAGGACAGGCCGACGATACACGCGGGGAGGTTGACGAATGAACTCACGCACCCCACACGATCGTGGCAAGTTCATACTGCAAATACAACACCAACTCACCCGTGGAGTAGGGTATTACGCTCATGCGGCCCGAACCACGTAAATTCTTGTGTCTCCTGTGTCAAAACTCTTATTCACCTTCTTGAATCTCCGCGCGCCCACACCGAACTTCAAACTCCCCAATCACTTTAGCAGTGTAGGGAGATCTGCCGGTTCTCAACCACCGACAAGTCCTATCCGAGTAAAGAGTAAATGTTACACCTGAAAACATGTATGTAAATATCAAACACTCTGGACTCTCGTGCAGCTCATGTGGGTGAAATTTCGGACAATCCGATGCAAAAAACACGTGCAAGTCACCTAATAAAATGTTTGGACACTCCAAAGTGTGAAACACGTGCAATTCACGTGAGGAAAAGTTTGGACAATCCGAAACCATTGAGGGTAACGTTACTCCCAAAAGCATTTGAGACAAGTCCGGATAGTGTGTATCGAGGTGTATTAGTGTAAGATTCAAAACTTTGAATGTAAACCTTCACTTTTATTCTAATTGCTGATGTATTCATAATGCATAGGTCTCGCAAGGTGAAAGCCGATATGCGAAAGGTTGGATAGCTGCAACCACTGAACACTCCGGCGTGGAAATGGGAAGACATTAGTACGGATTTCATCATCGAGAGTCAAGAGTATGCCTCTCACGCTCCACAAGCATGATTCAATTTGGGTGATAGTCAATCGACTGACCAAATCAACTCATTTCATTCCTGTGCATAAAAATTACATTGCCAAGAAGTATGTGGAGTTATTTATCGCAAGAATCATGTGCTTGCACGGAGTTCCCAGTACAATTATTTCAGATCATGGTGCGCTATTCATTTCTCAGTTTTGGGAGCAGCTGCATGAGTCGTTGGGGACTAAACTGATCTAAAGCTCCGCATAACACCCGCATGCAGATGGTCAAGCTGAACGTGTGAATCAAGTACTTGAAGACATGCTACATGCTTGTGCCATTCACCATGGTAAAAACTGGGACGATCATTTACCATTGGTGGAATTCTCAAATAATAATGATTGTCAAGCTAGCATCAAAATGGTGTCGTGTGAACCTCTCTACGGCTGGAAATGCCACAGACCACTCAATTTGTGTGGATACGGCAAAAGAGTCATATATAGAATTGATCTTGTCAACGAAAGCAAAAACGAGTGCGAGTGATTCAAGACAATTTTAAGGCTGCTCAATCTCGGCAGAAAAGCTATGTGGATAAACAATGTCGACCTCTCATCTTCAACATCAGAGATCACATTTATCTTTGTGGGTCTCCGATGAAAGGGATTCATCGTTGCGGCGTGAAGGGAAAACTTGCTCTCAATTTTTTGGTCCGTTCGCTGTCATTGAAAAATGTGGACCCATGGCCTATTGTCTGGATCTACTGATGTCCCTTACATGAATTCATAATGTTTTCCACATATCATAGCTGCGGAAATGTCTCAAGTCCCCATCTGGAATCTGCATGGAAGATCTTGAAGCTCTTCAACCAGATCTAACATATATTGAACATCCGATTCGGATTATCGGTGAAAAGACCCGGACCACAAGAAACCGGACGTTGTGGTTTTACAAGGTATTGTGCGGCAACCATAACACTGCAAAAGTGACATGGGAGAGCGAAGATTTCCTTCGCTCGAATTATTCGGACTTATCAGCATCTCATCTCCGATAGTTTCTCTACCTTTGTACTCTCATTTGCAATCTCTGGATGAGATTCTTTTAAGATGTGAGAATGTAAAATCCCATGTGCGGTTATAAACCATGTTATGGTTGTTCAAAAAAATGACTTTGCTGTTAAAAATAGTCTCTATAGACAATCAAATCAAAAACTATTTTTGGATTTAATTCAAGTCAATTCATAAAAAGTTTTCGATCTCCAGCGTAACTTTTGAGCAATTGAAATTCTGATCTAATGATCATTTTCACTCCATCATATACAAATTAGTCAAGCTACTCAGTTTCAAAAAGATTTTTAAACAAATTTAATCATTTAGTCCAATGCAACATTAAAGGGAGGGCTAAATTCAAATTCTAATTCCACATTTATTTGTTTAAAAATCCAATTCTGAGTTCTCTAATATGCCCTTATATTTCAAATAGAAGATTTGCCAAGTTTCATTGTTTTTGGATATTATTAAATATTTTAATCCAATCAAGTCATAAAAGCGAAGATTCAAATTTGAAATTTAAACCCCATATACAATTTTTCCAAAACTCAGATTTAAACATGAAATTTGGATTCCTCATAGTTGATTAAGCTACCCTGTCCATTTTTATCAATTGTATAACTCAATTGCCAGTGATTTTGATTGTAGGAGTGAGGATGAGGAGAGAAAGAAAAGTAGGACCCACATGTCATTGACAGAGCAATGCTCTGTTTTCTTCTCATCCTCTGCGTTAGCCGTGGCACCACATGCAGACACACGCATCTACCTGCTTCCCCGCTCCTATCTTCTCCGTTCGTGTAATATTTCTCCACTCCAAGGCACAGCCAGTCTCCCTGCTCAAAAGTTTGGTTTTTCTCTGTGCTCCGCATGCGCTGGAAACTGTTTTGGGTTCACCGTTGCTGCTGTTGACGACGCCCAACGGTTGCTGTCGCGTGCCTGGCCTTTGGTGCTCGCAGACGTGTATGCACTGTCGTCATCTTCCTCCCCAAGCTGCAGGACGTTTCTTCTTTCCCGTCGTGCCACCCCGAGCGTGTTCTTCTTCCTGGACTCTGTTCCGGCTGAAGCAACGGGTCATCGACGCCCAGCCACCTCAGGCTCTCTCCCACTCAACCCGTGACTCTCTAAGGTTCGCAACCAACTCATATTTGTGCTCCCTGAGCTGCTTAGCCTGCCATGGCGCCATTGAGCAGTATTTGGAAATTTAGCGCCGGCAAACTATAAGAACAGACGCTAGGTTTCATTTTAATTCACCGCACAGACTTGATAATCGACCTTGCTCATTGGATAATATGTCCAAGACGTCCGTGCGCAACTCCAAGAACTAACCCCGTCGAAAACCATGGACAAAACACTCAGTTCATCGAGTTTTTCTTGCCGCCGACCAAAAACACCTAGGTCACCAATAAAACCTTGCTTGCGACCAGTTTGATCATGGGAGCGATCCATTTTCTTTCTTATGAGTGCATGATGGTGCTTTATGACCTATCGCCCAGTCATATAAGGCATTCCAGATCCATTTCGACAACGCTGGAGTTGAAAGCCGCCGCACCTTCGTCGCTGGCCGTTCTCCAGTCGTCGCCGGCCAAATCTGAGAGCACCATCGAGTTGCCCATGCCTATTTATGCCCTAGAGACTATTTTGGGGCAGGGGGATGGTCGGATGGCTGCTCCGGCAAGGGCGCCGCCCGTGCGCCGCCGGCAGCCGCTGCCCGAGCTGGGTGGCGTTAGGTTGAAGACGACCGCGTACTGGGGTCCGCTGGTCAGCCACCTAGGGCACAACCATGGGATCTTTTGCGCCTCCCTGATTTCCTGTGGCCGTGCACTATACTCTGTTGGCCTCCCTGTTGCTGCATGCCCATTGGCCAAGTCTTTTTCAAATGAATTACAAAAAGAAAATAAATCCAGATTATGTCCAAATAAGGAAAAATCATAGCTCCCATTAGGAAACTCCAAAAATCCCAAATAAATTTTTTTAGGTTCCTTTAAACCAATAATTTGCAATGGTGCAAAAAAATTTGTATGAAAAGCCTTACGATTGTATGATTAATTATTCTTCTCTAAATATTTGGGAATTAATTCTAGGAGCATTGTTTATTGGAAATTTTCAAACTTGTCCATTTTGTCCCTTGCATGTTCCATGACTTACAGTAAAAATTTCAGCACCAGTGGACTTTGCTAAGTAGGTCAAATGGTGTTGTTTTGCTCTAGGTCTAGAAAATTACCAAAATTCAACAGAGACATTTTAGGAAATATTTCCGACTTGTAAAATTCATATCTCCATGTATAGTTCTTAGAAAAATATTAAACCAATTTTATTAGACTCCATGTGACCTTCGCTACTTGAAAAACATACTTCCATGTATGACAAATCTCAGTTTTTTCTCTGTAAATTCAGAGCAGTGGAAACCCTTAGTAAATTATTGTGGCCACATTTCTCTAGAACATAAACTGAAATTTTCCTAAATCTCATCTGTGACCTATAGAATCCACTGTAAAAATTATAACACCATTAGAGCTATTGAGCATTAAGAATCCAGAGTTGTTTCCCTATGTCCATCACAGAGCCTAATTGACATTTTACTTAATCGTACTCCATTTCGGCTTCATTTTTCTCTCTATTGCTGGGACAACAGAGACACAAACTAGATTCTTAGTCAGACCCTGATCATCCTTCAATTAATTGAAAGTCCGTTGAGTCATTTACCAAACTACTTTTATTATATATGTATTTGCATTTCGAGAGCGGACGTGATGCGGGAGCTCGACGAGGAGTCCAACTCGGAGGCAAGAATTTCCATCTCGGAGCTGCCGTGGTGGATTCTCCGGAGGAAGAGTGACTGTTTAGAGTTTACTAACCAAACCATTGAGAAGGCAAGGCCCGGTTTGAATTTAAGAGATTTATAAAGTCTTGCTTTGTGTTCACTATCTTTGCATTAGATATCAAATGTGGATCATGTCTAAGCTGAATGACACTTCAAATGCATGACTCCCACCAACCTTGGAGTGTATGGTTAGAATAGGATTTTATGGTAGGAGTATTGCTATGCTAATGAGGATTGATTGTTGATCTGGTACAAGTTGAGTATTTTTCACTTGCTTTCTTATAGAACATGGGAACATATGGGTAGATTTAGCAAGTATTCACTAGAAATGACTATGAGACCGGGCAGCAAATAGGTTAAATTGGAATGTGGTGACTGTAGGGGTAGCACTACCTGCGTTGATTAAGGACCGTGCCTTATGCAGCCTTGCTGGACAAGTTTGAGTGGTACCAAATGCATACTGGTATTTGGGACCAATGGAACTGATGTAACTCGATGACCTTGGTGTGAAAACTTCTCAGCTGTCATTGAATGGAGATGCGAATGCATAAAGGTGTAAATCTTTAAGTGGGCAACTTCAACATGACCGTGTAGAGTACCTTTTGCTTGGGATGGAGAGTTGATTCCAGAGTTGATTCCACATTAGGGCCTCTTGTGAAAAGTGGTTGCATATGACATAGAGTGAAGCACACCAACATGGCTTCCTTGTGGGCATATGTCTCTTGCATTACGGATTGTTATTGATTTGAATCACTGTCACTCGCGGTAATGAATTGAGTACACTTGTTCACTACAAGTTGACATAGTAAGAAGTAAATATATATGTTTAATCTGCTTTTGCTTTTGAATTATCGATTGCAATACTTGGTGATTGTATTAAGAAAGAGCTCACTAAGTTTACATTTCAATGAACTGCAAACTTGAGGGTAAAGCTGAAAGCAAGGATCTACTGTAGGTGCGTCTTTAACCAAATTTCAGCTTCTATGTTAGTATGTTGCTGCATGTAGAGTTTTATTAGTAAGTGAGACGATTAAGTCTTGCTGAGCATTAAGCTCCTGATTTCTGGTTTAATAGGTTTTGTAGGTAATGTCACATATGATGGATTCCGAGTGAAAACCCTAAGAGCCGCTGCTTTTTCTTCGTGTTGCGACCGTGAGGTATTCTAGGCTGAATACTCTCAATTGTGAAGTAGCTAGGTTGAAAGATGTAATATGTAACTTCTGCTGTTGTAAAGGTACTTTTGTTATATAAAAAGAAAAGATTGTGAAACGCTTATTTGTTTTATGTATTTTGAATATCCTTTCGGGTGTGTTGTTGGGTGCCGCATTGCACAACACCACCCATGCGATTTCGAAAATGTTGGGACCCCGGTCCTCACAAGCGTTCCCCTACCTGGCGCGCCAACTATTGGAGTTTCAGAAACTGACTAGTACATTTTTATTTAATCACGTTCGTTTCCGTATGGCTAGCTGCAAAGAACAAAAGATTTATCCTGGTTCGGGCAAAAAAGGCTCTACGTCCAGAGAGAGTCTATTCGTGATCTTTGTTAGCTCAAAAGGCAAGAGAACAGATTACAAGCGAGCCTTGCTCGAGTATATAAACTCTAAGAAAGCAAGAATTTGTATGAAAGTAATGCGTAAGAAAAAATGCACACGAGCGTATGAAAGTAAGGCATGAACGCAATGCGCAAGGAAAAGTACGTAAAGGAATATGCTAAGGTAAATACATAAGATAAAATGTATAAAGTAACGAGAATACAGAGTGAATTTGCCCCCTCATTAAAAGGCACCTAGAGGGGGGGTGAATAAGCAATAAGACCTGAAATGACTTAATCAAACGAGATTAAATTACTGAGGCCGAACTTGTCTGGGCAGGGCCGGACTAGTCCGATCAGCACGGGGTGAAAACCTAAAAATATGGTTTCTACAAGTTATTTGCAGATTCTAAGTTCACTAAAGATGTATACAATGTATAGTAACCTAGTGCAACTTAGATTGACAATTGTATGCAAATAGGTTACAAGATTTCAACAAGATCAAAGTGAAGAGCAATATGAACCCTAAAAGCAATTCTAGTGATTATCAAATGTAAAGCGATAAGAGAGACACGATTTATCCCGTGGTTCAGCTCCACGAAGAACCCTACATCCACGTTGAGAAGTCCACACAAGGACCGGGTCTCACTTGACCCTTATCTCACTAAGCCACCACAATGGTCGGCTTGGTTTCCACTATATCAATGGGTAATCACCAAGTTTGATTGGGGCTGCTCAGAAGTTGAGGCTCCGACAAATCAATACAATGAGGAGCACACGAAGCTCAACTCACACAACCCACAAAACACAACACAATGTGCAAGAGATAAAACTGAGAGCCCAAGCGCGATGATCTTCCTTCACTCTCCTCCCCAAACCCTAATCTCTTCAAGATTTGGTCTTAGAGGGCTAGTAGGACGAGTGGAAAGCTTTGGAAGGCTTTAGGTCACTTGTGGCGGCGCTAGGGTTAGGGAGTTGTCAAATAGGGGTCGGATGTCCCCTTTTTATAGGGGTCCCGACAACTAACCGTTGCCACCAGGGCAACCCCGGACTAGTCTGACGCTGTGCCAAGGACTAGTCTGGCCTTCTGAGACCAACGATAATTTCACGTCATCGATCAAAAAACAAATGACGTGTGCACCAACGTTTGAATTTCAAACGGCCGCTTACAACACAAACTAGTTCGGTTCAAAACGGACTTGTTCGAAGTAGGACATAAAGGTTTGGTCTATCCCAAAAATGACACAACTGGGTATGGTCGGACTAGTCCGACCCTCTAGGATTTTCTCTCGATTTATCTCACTAAGTCTCAAACGGACTAGTCTGTACCACCTCAGACGAGTTCAAACTTTTCCAAAGAGCTTTGATACGTTCAAAAACGGACAAGTCCAGTTTTTGGGGACTTAGCTCCAACTCCACTAAGGGATGAACGGACTAGTCTATACCCATACGGACAAGTCTGAATTCATCCAGAGACCTTTACTCTGACACAAAGCGGACTTCTTTGACTGGCCGAACTACTCCGGCCCTGAGGCCCGCACTAGTCTGGCCTCCTAGGGTTTTTCCTCATTTTGGCTTGTCACTTAGTTTTTTCTCTCAACCACCACTTTGATCCCTCTAGAATGATCTCAATGCACATGATACGTACACCCTAACACATGATACGGCTCACTTAAGATCAATACCATAGAAACCCTAATTTCTACGCTTGAGTCTTTGACGCACGTTTTGATCTTTTCTTTTTGAGGGTTTTCGTCTCATTTCAACCATTACACATGTGCTTAAGATCAACTCAGCTCATTAGTCTCTTAATTGTTGTCATCAATCATCCAAAACCCAAAGGGATGCCTATATGCACTTTCAATCTCCCCCTTTTTTGGGATTGATGACAACACATTAAGACTTCAACAAAAAGGATAATGATTTTTTTCATAACATGTATTTGTATGAGTGACTCCCCCTCAATGTATGCATCATGAGTAAGAGAAAATAAGAGAGTTCTCAAACATATACTTGTTATGGTGGGGTGCCTAAGTGATGTGCTCATAAATTGTGATAAGACAACAAATATGCAAGATAAACATGTAATTGAGGCAACACATCAAAATTTAGACAAAATACATGAGAACATAGATTATGTCTTACAACAACTTGAAATGAGAGTTTTAAAACATAAGTCCATAGTGGATCAATCTCTCTATAAAACTATCTAAGTACCCCCTTTTTCAACCCCCTTCCAATCTCTCCCCCTTTGGCATCAAGACACCAAAAAGGAAAAGAGAGAAAGAAGAGTCCTAAGATCTACGCTTCATCATCGTCTTCATCGTCGTCGTCATTGTCTCTCCCTTGGTGCCCGCTGTCGCTCTCCGTATCCTCCGGATCATCATTAGCATCATCTTTGGACGGAGCTGCGATGGAGGTACCAACTTCACCGAATTGAGCAAGCTCCTCAGCAGTGAACTCCGGGAACGGAGTCATCTTCCCATCACTCTCCGCGGCAGGAAACATAGGGATCTCCAGCTTGTCGCACATCGCCTTGAGATACTTCTCTTGGCGACGCTCCATGCGACGTTGCCGAACTTCTGTCTTCTGGCAAGAGGAGAATATGGCTATGAAGCACTTGAGGAATCCAATGTCACATTGTGATGAAGGAGGAGGTGATGGCACAAAGTGTGAAGAAGAAGCGGGAGGATCCACATTCTTCCTACGAGCGGCAACCGACTCTGGAAGGGGAACTTGAGGATGAAGCCTTCTATGAATGATGTATTTCTTCAAGTTGAGCCCGAACACCTTCTCAATCATGTACATTATGTGCAGAGCATAGCCACATGATCGGTTTGGAGTATGCGAGATGTTGAAGATGTCATAAAAAATGTAGTCCACCACATTGAAACGGACATCTCCATCAATTAGCACCATCAAGTGCCTCAAGTTTCCTTGAATGATCCTTGCATCTCCATCCTTGCGGGCAATAGTCTTCTGAAGCACTCGGTTGAGGACACTATAGAAGAGCTCGATGTTCCTTATGTGCCCAGCCTCAAAAGGTACATGACTTGGATACATGTACTCCAAAGTGTCTCGATCAACTGGCCTTAGATTGGAGATGATGTTCTCATTGTCTAGTTGGTCTTCCAAGCCAACTAAATGAGCAAACTCCCAGTAGGTGGTGGAGTATCCTGCCACGCCATGCATCTGGGGAACTTGCCGCATTAGTTGTGTGCCGTGCCATGCGTCTGGGGAAGCTACATATCTTCAAGGCTTGACAGAGACGAGGTGCACCACCCTCTTAACTTCCTCACTATCCGCTCATGGCAAGTGGACTGACCATGCGGCCGCTAAGGAGCTGACTGCCATGGTGGAGGCCACGCCCGTATCGAGGGCCACGTTACAGCTTGGGATCTTACCTCCGTGGGGGAGGCCAAGTCTCGCCCCGTGGGCCACGTGGAAGCTCGGATGCTCGCCACCGCGGGGGAGATCGGGTCTCGACTTCATGGACCATGTGGCAGCTTGGGAGCTCATCTCCCAGGAGGAGGTCGGTTCCTGTCCTGCTGGACACGTGGTTGCCTGGGAGATGGTCGCTGAGGTGAGGCTGAGCTCCTTCTTTGGGATGTCTTGTAAGCACCCCAGACTACCTATCTAAGGTCAGCGGGTCCGGGTCTCCCGAACACTTGGCGCCCTCGGACCCTGTCTCTGTTGGGAGGTGGGTACCTAGGAGGCTCTAGCTTGTGTGCGAGGGTACCTGGTATGCCGGGTACCAACAGTGGCCCCTGTGTCCACCTTGGTGAGAGGCAATGAGCTCGAGGGTGGGGCTTCATCCTGCTTTCCCGCTCGGTCTTTTAATTTTGTCTTGATCAGTTGAAGCGGTGCGCTCCACTGCTGTTGTGACCATGCGTCCCTCTCCAGTTGAGGGGTCATGGCGATGAGATCTTCGCTTGCTGCGACATTATCGCGACGGTTCCGAAGGTGCCTGCTGCACTTTTGCTGCTTTCACTTCCGTCTTTATGAGAACCGCCGGGTTGCCTTCTCAGGTGGTGATCTGCCTGGGCCGTTTTTCCTGACGAAGGACCTGGGCTCATTTGTCATGTACGTCATGGTACGGGCCGTTGATCCGAAGCTCGTTCTAATTTACACAGTACTCCCAAACTCCACTAAGGTGTTTAAAAGGGGTACGTTTGTGCACGGTGGAGGTTCCTTCCTCTCGCATGCCCCAAGCATTCAAGCCTTTGAGTTCTTCTTTGAGCGTCTACCTACACTTGGGGTTCTTAACCCCTGCACCAATCGACTCTGCTCTGCCTCCTTCCCAGATGGAGGATGTCTCTCATGTGAGGCAGCTTTTTGGCTGGGAGGACAAGGAGCGACAGGATCAAATCCGTCCCGACTCCTTACCACTGGAGTTGGGGGAGAAGGAGATCGTCTTCTTCCAGGCGTACGCATACTCTGGGTTCGTCCCACCTGTTTCCTCATTCTTGGTGACACTCCTGGAAGTCCATGGGCTTCAGCTTCATCACCCGTCGCCAAACTCTCTGGTGGCGACGGTGGTGTTCTCACATTTTTGTGCAATGTTCGTCAGGGTGTCTCCGAGCATTTTGGTGTTCCGGCAGTTCTTCGTGCTGAGGTAGACTGGGAAGAAGAAAAAACCGAACTTCCTCAGCGGTTACTGCTTTCATCATCGGGCCAACAACCCCTTCAAGTACATCACACCACTCTGCTCGGCGAAGTGGGCTGATTGGAGGATGGATTGGGTGATCGTACAAGTTGATGCGCACGACCGCCTGGTTATGCCCGCCGGATGGGCGACGATCGGGAAGGAGGCCTGGGAGAAGCGGCCAGAGTTGGAGCAAGTCTACACCCTAGTGATGGAGAAGATCCAGTTCCTTGCGGATCATGGTCTGTCAGAGTTGAAGGTGATGGCAGACTACGTCTGTCGATGCCTGGCTCCTCATCAGCACCGATGCTATCCTGCATGGCTCTACTTCGGGCTACAGGATGGCACCCGGCTGGTGCGGGGTCACGACTCAGAGTCGACCCCGAAAGAGGTGCTCGACACAATGTCCAAGGTGTGTGGCGACCTGCTGTCGGATGAAGTCTTCAACTTCCCGCGAGCCTGCCCACCGCTTTGCACGGTTTGGGACCTTCGTACGAAGGTTCTAAAGGAGATGCCCAACCTGGCGTGATCGGTCTCGCTCCGCGGCAGGTTGGTGATGAGAGCCGGGGCTTGGCCATCGTCGACTCCTCGGAGGAGTCCACACCTTCTTCAGGCTCCAAAGCTTCCAGGGCAGAGGAGGCTCCTGCTATTGGTGGGAAAGGCAAGGCGCTGGTCCCTGACGTAGGCAAGGGGAAGGCACCGGTCCCCGACATAGGCAAGGGGAAGGCCCTGGCGGATGAGGTTGTGAAGGAGGAACACCCTCAGTCACCACTGAGGGTGCCACCACAGGTGGTCTTCGCTCCAAGTCAACGTCCTTCAGCGCGCCCCTCTTCAGTATTGGGCGTCGGCGATTCTTCAGGGGGAGGCTCGGTCCGTCAAATGGCAGCTCCACTGGCGTCGGCAATCGACACGTCATCCAGCATCCCTGTTTCCAGCGCAGTCCAAGGTGCCATAGGGGGCTCCGGCAGCGTCACACCTACGTAGCCTCAAGCAAAACGACCTCGAGCTGACATCGTCGACAGCTCGAGAGGCTCCAGGAGTGGCTCCGGCGGAGTTGGTGAAGGAAAACGGGCGCACGGTGTCGGCGTTTCTGGTTTTGGTGGAGGCCTAGCTGGGGTGACCTCGCCGGTTACGCCATTGTCTTGGCCTGCGGCTTCAGGGTCGTCAAAAGTGGAGGCTTGCTGGAGCTTCTGGGGAAGTCGGTAAGGCATTTTTTGCCAACGCTTGATCTATTATTTCGCCTGCCTTTGTTGATTGGTCAGGGCTTGTTCTTGATCTGCAGGGATACGTCAGATGTTGTGAGGACCTTACAGCCGCGGGTAGAGCCCGAAAACGCTTCAAAAGCGGCCGAGGAGGCAACGGCTGCGCCGGTGGGGCAGCCTGCCAAGCTTGTCCAGCGGAGCGCTGCTCAAGCATTTGCACCCGGTGCGGGTAGTGAAGCATCTCTGGCTGTATCTCTGGCTGTCGCTCTAGAGGTACCTCCGGCTGTTGCGCCAGAGGCACCTCCGACCTTCATGGCATAGGAAATGTCGGAATCGGCTCCAGGGGTCGAAGGCATGGCCTCCAGTACTGCTGAGCCGGCAGGTGGCTCTTTGAGTGATGGTGGCGCTGCTACTTCAGGTGGCACCGCAGCTTCTACTCAATCTTCGGGGGCAAGAGCTCCGGTATTGGTGGCCTTGCCGTCACCACTACAAGAGGAAAAAGTCCCTGAGGTGATCACGCGGCGTCCTTCCCGGACATCGGCGCAGCCGAAGCGCCTCTCTAACGTCATGGACTTGACGTAGTCCAGCACCCTTCAGGTACAATCCGATCTCCGCCAGGCACAGGAGGCTCTTGCCGCGGAGTGGGAGAAGCTCCGTGCTGAGGGCGAGTGTCTTCGAGGCTCGGAGGATCTTCTGGGGTCCGGGATCACCGAGGCCAAGGCGAAGTACCAGAAGGAGAGCAAGGAGCTGGAGGTGAGGCACCACTTGGTGAAGGCCTCAGATGACTTGATTCAGAAGATTCTGGCTGACGCCAGGGCAGCCAATGACACAGCTGACGCCCGCCTGTGCGCTCTTGTAGCCGGTCGAGAGGCCTTGAGTCGTCAAGAAGCCATCGTTGCCAAGAGGGTGGCTGTTGTTGCCAATCAAGAGGTGGCGGCGCAGGCGATGATGGCTCGAGCTGAGGACGATTAACACAGGATGTAGTCCCGCCTCGAATACCTTGAGCTTCGGGAGAGCAATTTGGTGTGGGATCGGGCGCAATACCTAGCTGAGCGTTAGGAACTCCTCCTGCGCAATATTGATGTCCAAGCCCGGGAGCACACAGGAGAGCGTCGCACCCGGGAGCTCAATCTGCGAGAGCGTCAGCTGGCTCAACGTTTTGAAGCCGAGGGTAGGGCGGCGATGGAGACGATGGCATCCCATGTCTTGGTGTGTTATCGGAGCCGATACCCTGATCTAACACTGGAGCCAGTTTTTGAAGGCCCTGTTGAGTAACGCGAGGTGACAGTAGCGGCGGAGGTTAAGGAAGCCGCTAACCATGTCGTAGCGCAGTTCATTCGGGCCTGAGGCTTTGTAGCTTATTTTTGTATCCGGGGTTCACTCCCCTGCTTGTAAATAATTCCTTAATGAATTCAAATTTGTGTTTGCCTTCTTGCATTGTCACTATGCTTCTCAATTGTTGCTCTGAGTCCTTAGCTGCGTAAAAGTTTGCAGAATCTTTGTTAAGCTCGTTGGCTTGTGTAACACCCTCATTTTCATGCATCATGTCGTACATACATTCATATACATGTTTAACATTAACCCACATCAAGAGGAATGAGTTTAAAATTGATTTGGAACAAAACCGCACTTAAAATGCTGAAAAGTGCGGACTAGTCCGATTTTAGTGAGGACTAGTTCGATTTCTCTCTGTCTAAAAATGGACTTGTCCATTTTTGCTGCGTACTAGTCCGATTTTGCCTCTAGAAACTTTCGGACTTGTCCGATTATGTGCGGACTAGTCCGATATTCCAAGAATCCTTGAAAATTTTGCTAAGTCCCAGGACTTGTTCAGACTAGTCCGGTGTTCCAGCAGACTTGTCCGATTTCCTCTCTGACTAAAGTCGGACTTGTCCGATTTTTGGCCAGACTTGTCCGATTTCTCTCTGGACAACTTCGGACTAGTCCGGTCCTTTTCGGACTTTTCCGATATTTCGTGACTCCGAGTTGATCTTTTGTTTTACGACTTGTTTCTTGGGTTTCACATTAAGTGGGCCTAGGGACGTCGTGCCTAACTCTTTTAGAGCCCATGTGGGACTCTAAACCGACCTCTACTCCTCTCAAACTCGAAATCCATCTAACCCTAGCCTCCACCTCTATATAAACAACCCCACCCCTTGGCTTGACATCTATTTGCCACTTTTGCACCCCACCCAAACCCTAGTCCGTGGAGAGCCACCACCAAGGAGGGAGGAGGAGATCCCAAGCAAGAAGAAGAGAAGGAAACGAAAGAGGATCAATATCTCCATCAAGTTTCGTTCTTCATCACCAATTCATCTCCAAGTTCTTCATCAACCCTAGATCATCAACCAATTCATTAAAATATTTATTGGGTTGTTTTTATAATATTTTATGGTAATTATGGACTTTTATTTAATTTCAGGTATTTTCAGGGGCTAATATGCAAAAACAGAAATAATCTAGAGGTTATAAATTATTTTTATAAAGTACAAGGGTTATTTTATAATTTTCCAGTATTTAATTTGCTATTTTCTAATATTCTAGGGGTTTTCTAGCAATTTTTACTTTATTCAGATTTTTCCTAAATTCCAGGAAGGTCAGGGTCGGTTTTATAAATATTTGGGCCAAACTATGAATGGTTTGAAATGTCCAGGGGTTTAAGTGCAAATTTTCCAACGGTTCTACTGACTTGAATATGGGTCGTTGGATCTAAAATGGAGGGTCCAAATTTAAATAACGAAGGGGTATTTCCTCGATCTAATCATGGCCACACATTCAAAATGAACGGCTGGCAATCGGCTATGTCACCCCGATGGCTCAAGGCGGCGACACGCGGCGGCACAGAGCACCCGCTCTGGTGTTCTCGCCGGCGGTGGCCAAAATACGAGCTAAAAAGAGAAAAGGAGACAATTTCATGCGGAAAAGAGAGAGGAGGGCGAGGGGATCTAACCAGAAGGTGTCGCGAGGCCGAAAAAGGGGTGAAGGATAGTCAGCGACGGTGAGGGGTGGCAAAACTCAGCGGCGCCCGACGAAGTCGGCGACGCAACGGTGTTCCCCTAAGAATAGATGTCCGGCGAGCTCCTAGAATCATGGCAAACACGTTAGGCAAGCTCCCGTGACGAGAAGTTGGATGGATCGACGGGAACGGAAGCGCCATTACTGAGCTCGTCTGCGGCTAGGTTTTGAGGTGTCAGGGGCGACGAAATCTGAGGGGAATTGGCCGGATTATATAGGGGATTAGGGGATAAACGCTCGACGCCATCATAGGACACGATTAGGCGCTTGATTGAGGAGAAACCGTCGACATTGAACAGGGGTGAGTGGGCGGCGCATCGTGCGAGCGTTACAGCGCGGTGCTTCGGTGGAGAGGGTGAAGCTGACATGCGGGGCCCGGCTGGCAGTGAGAGGGAGAGGGGGAAGCGCGGGCGGGCCGGCACTGAGGGAAGGGGAGAGTTGGGTCGGGGATGGGATGGGGCGGCCCAAGAGAGGTTTTTCTTTTTCCTTTTTCTTTTCTTTTTTCTTTTCTCATTTTTTCCTCCATTTTATGATTTGAGTTTTAAAACAAAAATTCTAACGAATTTGAATTTTTAAAAAATTCACACATGATGCACTTGCCTTATATTGATTTTATACCAAAAGAAACTATTTTATATCTCTTGTAAAAATTTATTTTTCACATTTTTGTTTCTTCAAAATTTGGCTGTTACAATTCGACCCCCCTAAAAAGGAATCTCGCCCTCGAGATTCGGACAGCCTAAGAGAAAAGATTGGGAAACTCCGCCTTGAGGTCTTCTTCTCTTTCGCATGTAGCCTCTTCTTCTGAGTGATGTTTCCATTGGGCTTTCCACATACAAGTAACCTTATTTCTTGTAACTCGTTCTGATGTTTCAAGAATCTTAACAGGCTCTTTTGCATAAGTCAGGTCCTCTTGCACATCAACTGCTTCCAATGGCAATTTTTCCTCATGCACTCTCAAGCATTTCTTTAATTGCGACACATGAAATATGTCATGCACTTTTGATAAGTGGGATGGTAACTCGAGCCGATATGGTACTTCTCCTCTTTTCTCCAACACATTAAAAGGACCAATATAACAAGGTGATAATTTTCCCTTCACCTTGAATCATCTCAATCCTATCACATGTGACACCTTGAGATATACAAAATCACCAATTTCAAATGACATATCACGTCATTGAGTATCTGCATAACTCTTCTGCCTTGATTGAGCTGTCTTCAAATTCTTCCGAATTTCTTACACTTGTCTCTCAGCTTCTCTTAATACTTCTGGCCCAAATACTTGGCTCTCTCCAGTTTGATTCCAGAATAATGGTGTTCTGCACTTCCGTCCATATAATGCTTCAAAAGGAGACATATTCAAACTTGCTTGATAACAATTGTTGTAGGAAAACTAAGCATATGGCAGATTCTTATCCTAGCTTCTACAGTTTTTCAAAGCACATGCTCTCAACATGTCTTCAAGAATTTGATTAGTGCGCTATGTTTGGCTGCCAGTCTGTGGATGATAGGTTGAATTAAAATTCAGACGAGTATCCATTGACTAATGCAGCTTCTCCCAAAATCGAGAAGTGAACTGAGTACCTCTATCTGATATTATCTTCTTTGGAACTCCATGCAAACATACAATCCTTGACATATATAGTTCTGCCAACCTTGAACCAGTATAACTTTCTTTTACTGGAATAAAGTGAGCCATTATAGTCAAGCGGTCCACTAAAACCCATATAGAGTTGTATCCTGAGTGAGTTCTTGCCAACCCCACAATAAAATCCATTCTTATTTCTTTCCATTTCCATTCAGGAATTTTAATTTGTTGGTGTAACCCTGCTTATTTGACGTTCTGCTTTGACCTTCTTACATGTGTCACACAGGGCTACATACTCTGCCACATCACGTTTCATTCCATGCAACCAATACTGATCTTTATGATCTTGGTACATCTTTGTGCTTCCTGGATGGATAGAATACGACAAGTCGTGGGCTTCTCTTAATATCAATTCTCGAATCTCCTTGATGTCAGACACACATATTCTCTTCCCTAGCCATAGTGTTCCTTGTTCATCTTCTTTAAAGTTTGGAGCTTTTCCTTCTTTAATTTGATTCTTAATCTCATGGACTTTCTGATCATGCTTTTGCCCTTCTCGAATATCCTTCTCCAAGGTAGACTCTACTTCCATGGACACCACCACAGTGCTAGTCACGATACTGAGATTTAACTTCGTGAACTCCTCACATAGCTGCGGTTGCTGACCTTGTAGTGTCAAGTTGTTGCATTGTGTTGACCTACTTAAAGCATATGCGACCACATTAGCTTTTCCAGGATGACAGTTGATTCCAACTTCAAAATCATTGATAAGCTCCAACCATATGCATTGTCTGAGGTTTAGATCTGGTTGAGTAAATATATACTTCAAACTTTTGTGATCCGTATAGATTTCAGTTCTCTTCCCTGTTAGATAATGTCTCCATAGCTTCAATGCATGAACTGCGGCTGCTAACTCCAAATCATGAGTAGGGTAATTTATTTCATGCTTTCTGAGTTGGCATGAAGCATAAGCCACTACATGTCCCTCTTGCATCAAATACACATCCTAGTCCTTGTCCGGATGCATCACAATAAACTGCAAACTCTTTCTACATATCTGGTATAACCAACGCAAGAGTAGTGGTCAACCTTTTCTTTAATTCCGCGAAACTAGCTTCACATTCCAGTGTCCACTTGAATATAGCTCCCTTCTGACGTAACTTGGTTAATAGACGAGATATTTTGGAGAATCCTTCAATAAACCGACGATAATAGCCAGCCATTCCAAAGAAACTTCTAATTTCCCCAACATTTTCTAGAGTTTTCCAATTCAGAACAATTTTCACTTTGCCCGTGCCTACTGCTATTCCACCTTGTGATCTAACATGTCCCAAAAATGACACCTCTCTCAACAAGAACTCGCATTTACCTAGCTTTGCATACAATCGATGTTCACAAAGCTTCCGCAGTGCCAATTTTAGGTGTTCCTCATGTTCCTCTTCACTTTTGGAGAATATCAAAATATCATCAATGAACACCACTACAAACTTGTCCAAATATTCCATAAACACCTTACTCATAAGGTACATGAAATAAGCAGGGGCATTGGTTAAGCTGAAGGACATGACTGTATACTCATATAGTTCGTATCTTGAGACAAATGCCATCTTGGGTATGTCTGAGGGTCGTATCTTCAATTGGTTATATCCCGAACGTAGATCAATCTTTGAGAACACACAAGTGCCTCTCAACTGGTCAAACAAATCCTCAATACTTGGTAGAGGATATTTGTTCTTGATGGTTACTGCGTTGAGAGCATGATAACGCACGCACAACCTCTGAGTGCCATCCTTCTTGGTCACAAATATCACAGGAGCTCCCCAGGGTGAGGAACTAGGACGGATGTATCCTTTTCCTAACATATCATGGATATGATTCTTCAATGCTACCAACTGTTTGACATCCATTCTATATGGTCACTTGGTTAACCAATCCATTCCCAGAATAATGTCTATCCCTTATGACTCGAGCACTATAAGGTTTGCTAAGAAATCTACCCCCTTGTGCTTATGCTTACATTAGGGCATACTTTCCTTGTTAACATCTCTCCTTCAGGAGAGTTAACTACTAACACTTGAGTCATTAGTGTAACAGTCATACCATGTCTTCTTATGAATTGTTTAGCTATGAATGAATGTGTTGCACCAGAGTCGAATAATACTGTAGAAGGGTGGGAATCGGCAGAGAATGTACCAATTACCACATCAGATGCATCTTGGGCTTCCTTCAAAACAGCATGATTGACTCATCCTTTGGATGACTTCTGCTGTGGTGGCTTCTACGGACAATTGTTGGAATAGTGACCCTTGTCACCACAGATATAGCAAGCTCCTCGAGTGCTATTATCTGGTGCTTTATTTCTTTGTTGATTTTTCTGTGGCTGCCGAATTGGACGAGGAGTTGAAAACATTTGGCGTTGTTGCTGCATTTGGGGGTGTTGTACTGTTGAGGAGCATACGGCGCTGGAGTCCTGAATGTACAGTTGTTGGGGTATCACTGTTCTTGATTAGTACCCATGGGACGACTCATGTGTCCCGACTATTGTGGGTTAAAACGAGGGCGGTTGTTGTTGACTGAGGATTGTCTCATCATCATCTTCCGCTTGTGATCTTCTCCTTCACACTCCTTCTTCTTTCTTTCCATGGTGAAAGCCTTATCCACCAAATGTTGGAAGATAGCATAATCACTCGAAGACATCATCAATTGTATCTCCTTGTCCAACCCCTCCATGAAACATAATTGTTTCTTTGCATCAGTATCGACATCTCCAGGGGCATACCGAGACAACTATGTAAACTTATTCAAATAGCCCCTTATGTTCATGTTCCCTTGCTTCAGTGCTAGGAACTCCAGACGCTTTGCTTGAATTTCTCCTTCGGGTACATGATGATGGTGGAAATTTTCTCTGAGTTCCTCCTATGTAATGTTTTCTAGATTAGCATGGGCTATTGTGAAAGCGGTCCATCAATTAGCTGCAGGTCCAAAGAGCTGGTGTGATGCCAGTAATACCCTTTCCCTGTCTTCACATTGAACAATCCTCAGTTTGTTTTCAATTGTCTTGATCCAATCATCTGCATCCATAGGCTCCACTGTGTTTGAAAAGCGTGGAGGCTGAGTATTCATAAAGTCCCTCAAGCAAGATCTTGGAGGTGGTAGTGATCGAGGGGTAGGTGGTGGTGCTTGCTGAGCCTCCTGCATGTTGTTCACGATCTGCATCAGATTTTGCATCATCTGAAGTTTCATTGCAATCATTTGTTACATTTGGTTTGCTGCTGGTGCTCCACAAGCACCGCTTCCATTCCATTGAGATAGCGGGCCTTCATCATTTTGATTGTTGAGTGGTGCACCATGACCACGGCCTCTTCCTGTGCCTGCCATCATAGGTTGGGGTGTTGTTTTTAAAACAAGAAGACAAGAGAGTAACTATTCTATACGATTTCCCACTATATGCACAAATGAGAAATTTAAGCACTGAAAAATATTTTATTAAAGCACACCCAAACATGAGTAAACAAGTTCTCAAAGCATGTCATACAACTCAAGAATGCATAGATACATCACTACTCGCTCTTATTACAATAGCTGGGTAAATGCCTAATCTTAAGTCTCATGGATAAGTCGAGGTCTACTCTCGCTCCTCAGGATCCTTCTCCTTAGGGTCCTCATTTGGGTCTTCATCTGGATCATCATTGTCATCATCAGGGTTGCTGCCAAAGGACTCATTTCCATGTGGTGGGGAGTTCGGGAGCGGCTGAGCCACGGAAGGCTCCTCAGAAGGTGGCTCCTCATCTGAAGTCTCGTCCAGTGAAGGTGAATCACGACGGCTGACACGGTGGTCCGGGGAGTCCGGGATCCATGTCAATGTGTCAGATGCATAGCCATCTGGGTCTTCATCAGTGATCCCACGATATCTCTCGACCACCTTCTCGTAGTGCGCGGTGAGGTCACGTACATCTTGTATCTACTGTTGTGCCTTGTGAAGTTGGACACTGAGGCGCTCCACATCATCCACTGCCTGCTAAGATGGTGGATGGTCCAAGGGTCCCTCCACATGCCTGGTTGAGGTGTGAACGCATGCACCATGCTCCCCAGCTTGAACCGATAGGAGTGGCTCCAGAAAGTGATTCCTTCACAGCTAGCATCTTGCTCCGCGTGTCGTCGAGAGCTCCTCCAAGCAGGTGTACGGTGTATCTTGAGTAGCTCGTCTCCGTAGTATGTGAAGAGCTTGCAATACCACTCCATTCTATAAGGGCCCTGCACCTCGACGGGGTGATAGGAGAGCGAAACCCTCTCATGCTTGTAGCCAGCAGCACGGAGCACAACTCGGAGTCAAAGTCGAAGTTGTCCTGCGGCCCTTCCATTAGTGCGAGTCACCACAGCACGACGAGGGTCTTTGAGTGGGGAGCGACGTGCAACTATTCTACGACGAGGAACATATCCCCCAGTGGACATATGGGCGGTTCTCCTGTGGTTGGCCATCTACAATATTGAAACATGAGAGTGTCAGTAACAAAACAATATAAGGAATAAGTAAAACAAGTAACAAGGTGGAGAATAAAAAGAAAATTTCACAATTAATTATCTTTGAAAATAAGATCCTTAAGTCGTCCTTTTCTATCTAGGCTTGCGTCCTACGGGCAACACGGATCTGATACCACTTTGTCACACCTAGTATAAAAAGGCGACTAGATGCCTTCCACATGTATGTCAGGATCAGTTGAACTCATATATGTGTAGAAGAAAGTGAAATATCATTAAATATTTCCATGTTCGAGTACATCAAATTGTTACATAAATGACCATCCAAGTCATAAAGAAAACTACATAAGCAGCGGAAAAGCAAATAAAAGGGTTCCAAGCACAGGGGTTGCACGGGGGATACGCCAGCCTTGAACAACTCATCTGGATCTCTGTATAAGTCCTTGTTCTCCACCTCTTCATCCTCAGAGACTGGTGGAAAATTATGCAACTAACAAGTTTGACTACCAACGATACTCGCAAGTGGGGAAGTTTATGACATGTGGTCCATAACAAGGAAGGCAAATAATAGGTAAAGGACTAAAGCAATTATAACCTACTATTAATGTTGTTAAGCACCTACATCTAGGTGAAATCCATCCATAAATCCCAAAGTAACCATATGATACCCATATCCAAACCGTCAACCATTGAACCATGTGTAATAATTATGAACTTGGTCCCAAGCCTCTCGTGTCTGTGAGAATGACTATCTAGACAGTTGGACAAAACTCAGCAGAGTGTGTATCCTTTACTCACAATTCGTGATTTTATCCCCTGTTGCCGGGTGGACTAGATAAACTTCCCTGTCGCCCGTGGTAGCTAACCACATTACACACTTCTGTAGTTGTGTGGTTAGGAGATCACTACGAGGTCTTTCTCATGGCTCTCCCGACTTGCAATTGGTACTCTGAGGTTTCATTGTTCCATCACCTAGAGTCTATTTTTTCTCCGCCAGGAGAAGCCCCCTCTTGAGCCATGCGGGTCCCAAGGAAGTATTCTGACCCAATTCCCCGCTCGTTCGATTACCAATGCTACATCAGAAGAGAACAAATTACTAAACCAGGTTGTCCCATATACAACCCTCTGGTGATATTGTATGGCTTAGCAAGTTCCTCCATAAATCCGTCCCTAGAATCCGATAGGTGTCAAGCCCCAAACCAAGATCTTTTGCATGCATGCACAATACCAATCAATACCTCCTATCAGATTCCTATCAACTACTTCCATATTTGCCAACAGCTCATATTTCATAACATATCAAATGTAATATGTAGATAAATTGATTCACGTTCAATTAAGGTAACCACATACCAGATTTGGTTTGCATAAAAATCAGGCTTGATCAAGGTAAAAATAGCTCATATGCATGTGTGCATTTGAAAAATCATAAACCCTGTTAAATCTCACTCAAATTTGAAATTTGATGTTTCAAAATATAGGTCAATATGTAAAGAAGCCACCCTAAAAATTTCATAACTTTTGAAGTTGATTTTCTATTTCATTTCTATTTTGGAAATGTATTTGATCACTGGAAACAGTTCTGCAAGACTGAACCGAGGCTGCTGCTATGTCTCTATGGCAGCTGAACCCCAATTGCCAGCCACTCCCTGCTCTCTTGTCTCCCTCTTGCGCCCCCTGCTCAGAAGTTGAGCGCCACGCTTCCCTCCTCACCGGCCAGCCACCCAGCCGAGTAAAGGCGCCCCTCCCTCCCCTCAACCATGCGCTCCACTCGCCAGCACCCTTGTTGTCTCGCTCGCATGCTCCAGAAAGTTGAAACCCTAGCCGCATCATTTCCACCGTCATGAGCTCCCTCCTGCCGTTCTCGTGCTGCGTCGTGGCCAGCAAACAACTGCACACCCTCCGGCGAAGCTTGTAAGCCCCTTCTCCCTCGCTGGTTCAAGCTCACACATCATTTTTTTTTCCCATTTTGGCCCTCCAACGAGCTTGTCAGAATTCGGTCAAATTCCACCGTTTCGTTGCACCATTCCTCATTTGCTTGTAGCACCGAGTTCCCTCACAAGCTTGCACACCTCTCGGTCGAGTCCTAGGGTGAATAATCAACCCTATGCACTGCAGTTTGAGATTTTATCGTTAAATGGCTCTTCATGTGCATTACCTTTCATGACCAAATCGTTAAGTCTTTTGAATTAGTAGATTCTTCTTGACCTTGATTGACTTGTTCTTCTGCATCCTTGTCAAACTATACAACTTGTCAATCTCCTTTCCATAATATTTTTATTGAGTCTAGTTATTCTTAAGATCAGCTTGACCTTGCATAACTCGTGCATTCCCCTTCTTGCTCAAACTATAAAAGTGGACCACATAAGACATAGGAAAATCTTTATTACATATGAATCACGGTAATAATTACATTGCACTAGCATCTTGTAATGGATCGCAATATGCATCAAGATTACATGACTTATCATGTGTGTCACTTCAAATGGATCATCAACATGAGCATCATGATGCACATCAAAGAATGCATAACATGTTATGAACTTTTTCACATATACACCATGAACATGGTCACGACATACATCTACATATGCACCTATTTTTTTAAATGATGGGTAAAGTACTGACCTTATCCACCCAGGAGATTACGACCAATTTATTACAAGCAAATACAAATACAGACACTCAGAATCTATTGTCTAGAACAAGATGGTGCTAATTGGATGACTAATCACACGGTTGTGGACTAAAATTTATAGACACCCATTACGACATGTTCATCCCTTCACATTTTTCGTAGCTGCAACTCAGATCCAGCGTTCATGACTTCATCTGTAGAGTACCTGTATTTAGTATTGTGAAATTTAGCCTGAAATTAAGTCCTTCCAGGAATTCTGTACTCAGAACCTCAGTAGTGCTACTCAGAATATTTAACCTCTTTTACTCATGTGCACGTCATAACATGGATATGTGCACCAGTTTGTGGCATTCATATGTACCATCTTGCGCTATACATATGCACCGTTGTGCACCAAAATCTTGGGACGTTATTTTCTTAAGGAGGAAGGACTGTGACGTTCCATGTTTTTCACAGCTTCACAAAATGCTCAATATCTAGATTAAAATAATAATAATAATAACTCAAACTCGCCATATTGATACAGAATTAAACTTGTTAAAACTTAGGGTTCTTAGGATCAAGACTAGCAACACCTAATTGGACAGTCCTTGGCCTTATTTAAAACAGAACAAACAATCTTAGGAGTAATTTAACATAAATGCGCTACTTACCCAGATAAACAATCAATTAAGGACATACAGATAGATCATGTGAACATGTTAAGGATGCTTAGAGAATTAGAGATTGGGACTTGAGTGTTACCTTCATTGGGTCCACCTGATGCCATTGGGCTTAGGTGGATAGTCGCAGGAGAGAGAGTCGACGCAGGTAGCTCGTTGGTGCAGGTAGAATGCCGGCGCAGTGGCGGCTCGGTGCAGCGTGTGCGGTGTGGCGTAAGACTGTTTTGATATGGCAGGGGCCTCTGGGAACGTGTGCGCACAAGGTGTCTCACGACCTGAGGTCCCCTAGGACTTATATAGCGTGTACCAGTTGGGGGCGTCAACAGAACGAGTCTGTTGCACCCGCTATAGTATCGCGCGGCTGAGGAGTGCTCAACGTGGGGTTGTTACCCCACGTCTGACTCTGATGGGGAGGATAGAGTCCTCGCCCGTTGGTGGTTGCCCAACGGGTCAGACCGGGATCAACCTAACATTCTCCCCCTTGATCTCGGGACAACTTATTTCTCACTTAGCTTATTCTTATTCTTAACTACTAAACTTATTTATATTTCTTTTTGCTTTGACATAAGGAGCACGACGCATCAGAAGCAGCCATTTACGTACTGTTCGACTCGAAGACCACAATATGTCTCACAAATAGAAATAACCTTATGCTTAGGTGTCCCCTTAGTATCCAGGATTTGTTTCAAAGTCTCTCCCCTAATCCCATGCCGGCTACGTGTTCTCTGAACACATTGGGAGAGAGACCCTTGGTTAGCGGATCTGCAAGCATTTGATTAGTTCTTATATGCTCGAGACTAATTGAATTTCCTGGATTCTCTCATTTACAACATTATACTTAATGTCGATGTTTTTGGCAGCACCACTCGACTTGTTGTTGTGAGAGTATGTCACTGCTGGCTTATTATCGCAGTACAACTTAAGTGGTTTATGAATGCTGTCTACAACTCTTAGACCGGGAATAAATTTCTTAAGCCAAGATGTCTGTCTAGTGGCCTCATAACAAGCTATGAACTCAGCATACATTGTGGACGATGCAGTTATACCTTGCTTGGAGTTTCTCCACGATATAGCTCCATTCGCGATGGTGAATATATAGCATGATGTGGATTTCTTAGTATCCACACAACCCGCGTAATCTGAATCTGAGTAACCGACTATTTCCAATGGGTCTCACTTACTATACTTTAACATGAGGTTCTTAGTACCCTGAATGTATCTTAGAGCCTTCTTATGTGCTTTCCAGTGGTCTAGTCCTGGATTACTTTGATATCTGCCAAGCATCCCAGTCACAAAAGCTAAGTCAGGGTGTGTACATGTTTGAGCATACATTAAGCTTTCGACAGCAGAAGCATACGGAATTCCTCTCATCTGATCAACCTCATACGGATTCTTAGGCAATTGCGATTGTGAAAATTCGTCATCCTTAACTATTGGGACAGGCGAGGGCTTACAACCTTGCATACCGTACTTTTTGAGTACACTTTCTAAGTATGCCTTCTGAGATAATCCTAATACCCCCTTTCTTCGATCTTGGTGAATCTCAATTCCTAGGACATAGGAAGCTTCACCTAAATCTTTCATCTCAAAGTTTGAGGATAAACACTTCTTAGTTTCTAAGAGTAGGTTGACATCACTACTTGCCAGTAGCATGTCATCTACGTATAGTATTAGGAAAAGAAATTTTCCATTCTTAAACTTAGCATAAATGCAGTTATCCTCCTTATTCTCCTTAAACCCCAACTTTCTTATCGTCTCATCGAACTTTAGGTACCATTGCCTTAAAGCTTGCTTAAGTCCATAAATAGACTTCTTCAAGTGGCATCCCATATGTTCCTTACCCTTAATGACAAAACCCTTTGGTTGAGCCATGTAGACGTCCTCATAAAGATCCCCATTGAGGAACACCGTCTTTACATCCATTTGATGCAATTCTAAGTCGTAATGTGCTACTTATGCCATGATGATTCAAAATGAATCCTTAGATAATACAGGAGAAAAGGTCTCATTATAATCAATACCTTCCTGTTGCGTGAATCCCTTAGCCACAGACCTAGCTTTATACTTTTCGATCTTCCCTTTGGAGTCACGCTTAATCTTGTAGACCCATTTACAGCCTACTGTTTTGGCTCCTTTAGGAATCTCTACTAAGTCCCAGACTTTGTTGACACTCATAGATCTTATTTCATCTTCCATGGTTTTACACCATTCGTATGACTGAGGTCTACTCGTGGCATCTTCATAAGAGGTGGGATCATCCTCAATATGTATTTCTTCACTTAAGTATAGCTGATAATCACTTGGAATTGTCGATCGTCTTACTCTTTGTGATCTTCTTATTTGTGCATCATCTGAGGGTTGACGCTGTTGTTGAACCACATTTTGTAAAATTATATCCTCAACAGGCTGAGGAGGTGGAACCTCACTTATTTCTGTTGTGGCCGACGGAGGTGCAACAACAGCAGACACCTGTGGCACAACGACAGCAGGTACGGTGAAATAAGGCTCTTGAGTCACCAGAGCGAGTAGATTAATCCGTTTCTCCTCAAGATCTATTTCCCGCCGTACGGTGCCCCATGATCACGGTGTCCTCTAAAAACACGGCATGCCTTGTTTCAATAAACTTAGTGTATCTACCTGGACAATAGAACTTAAATCCCTTACTCTTTTCAGGATAGCCAATAAAATAGCAACTGATTGTTCTAGAATCCAATTTGCTTATGTTCGGGTTGAACATCTTAGCCTCAGCTGGACATCCCCACACATGTAGATAGTTCAGTGAGGGCTTACGTCCTGTCCACATCTCATACGGTGTCTTAGGTACTGACTTAGATGAAACATGGTTAAGTATGTGAATGGCGGTCTTTAAGGCCTCCATCCACAAATTAATTGGTAGTGTAGAATAGCTTAACATGCTTCCTACCATGTCCATAAGCGTACGGTTTCACCGTTCCGCTACAATGTTCTGCTGAGGTTCGCCCGGTGTAGAATACTGGGCTACTATGCCATTTTCCTTTAAAAACCTTGCAAAAGGTCCAGGGACTTGGCCATAAGGGGTGTGTCGACCGTAGTACTCACCTCCACGGTCAGACCTTACTACTTTAATCTTAATGTCGTGCTGATTTACTACTTCAGCCTTAAATATCTTAAACTTATTCAATGCTTCAGATCACTCCTTGATTGGATAAATATAGTCATAACGACTAAAGTCATCTGTAAATGTTATGAAGAAATCATAAGCATCTACCGATGTCACGGGAAAAGGTCCACAAATATTTGTGTGGATTATTTCTAAGACTCCCGTGCTATGTTTGGCATTTTTCTTAATTGTCTTGGCGAATTTTCCTTTAACGCAATCAATGCATTTCTCTGAATCTGAAAAGTCTAAGTGGAAGAATCGATTCAGATAATAATCGTTCAATCCCCCCCTCAAAGTATGGCATAAACGACAATGCCATAATTTTGACGAAGTATCTAAATCGTTTCTTTTGCGCTTATTACATCCTACGTTGTTCTTAGACAAAACATGATCATCATTCATAGCATACACATTCTCATGAGTGGACAACAAGTAGAGCATGTCTTGTCGGAAGGCAAGACCAATAATCTCATTATTATAACTGATAGAACACTTATCATTACCAAAATGACAAATGTATTCTGAATCATCCAAACACAAAACTGAAATCAAGTTCCTTTCTAATGAAGGGACATAAAGAACATTATTTAGCCTAAGTACAAAGCTACTATGTAATCTAAGAGATAAGTCTCCAATGGCTTCGACTTTGGCTTCACGCCCATCTGCCACCTTAATCACTCTTTCCCTTCTTCTTATAGTTCTCATCGTACCTAATGTCTGCATAGAATTGCAAATGTGCACAGTGGCACCTGAGTCAATCCACCAAGTGGACCGTGAATAATTCACATATAAGGCCTCATTTACAAAAGTAATTATATCATTACATTTCTTAGCACACCACTTAATGAATCCAACACAGTCCTTCTTGAAATGCTCATCTGAGCCACAGAAGTGACACTTATCCTTGTCCCTCTTTTGAGGGGACTTGCCTTTGAACTTGTTAGCTGAACTGGAGCCTAAAGCTTTGAAGGAAGGTGGTTTGGGAGAGGTAAAGTATCTCTTGGCCTTTCCCTTACCCTTAGTGTCAGCCAGATTGATGTGATCACCATTCATAGAGCTCTTTATGTGTTCCCCTTCCAGAACGCACATAGCAACAATCTTATCAATGTTCCAAGTCTCAGGGAGTGAGTAATAATTGACCACAAAGGCCTCAAACTCCTTAGGAAGAGAACCGAGGATGAAATAAATGAGCATCTCATATGGCATCAAAATGTTTAGCTCCCTAATCTTAGAGTTATAGTGACTCATCATATTGATGTGCTCACGCACACCACCTCCAGAGTACTTCTCAGTGACAATTTTTCTCATAAGAGTGATGGCACTCACCTTAGTGGAGCCAGTGAACTGACTTCTGACTCTCTCTAAGTACTCTGCAGCTGTGTCACAATCAGAGATTCCTCCCTAAATTGAGTCAGCTATGGTGCTCCTAATGATCACGAGACACTTCCTGTTGGAAGTGTCCCACTTTGGGAGATCCTTCTCATACTGATCCTTCAAGCTTAGGTATTTAGTCTTCCGCGTAGCGAAAGACTCCCCAGTTTCCCCAGTCTCAACAATGGGGACAGGTGGCTCAGTGGGTCGAGGCGATGTAATCGCAAAATCGAGGTCAGAGACTACTAGAGCCATCTGGAGCCTCTCTTTCCATACCCCGTAATTTTGACCGTTGAGAGTCTCAATTGCGGAGATATAGCTAAGTACTGAGGACAAGCCAGACCATTCAAAAAATAAAGATTTGAGGATTAATGACAAAAACTTATGGTAAAACATGACTTAAGAATGGCATTATTGCTTTTTCACGTTGGTTACTTAGAAAAAGTGCCCTTATTCATTAAAACTTAACATGATAACAAAACTTAATATGATAAACTCAAAAACAAGATTAAATCAATCATTGCAATTCAATTTTACATTGGTTACTTTCAAATTCCATGCATAATTAACTCAATACATCATTTTTCACGTTGGTTACTCAATGAATCTTAAATAACCATAAATATAAGCTCAAATAAATATACTCAAAATTAATTAATTGGCAAATTCAAATTTTCACATTGGTTACTATTTATATCACCACATATAACTTAATTTAAACTCAAAATTTGATAAATCAAAATTTCACTTTGGTTACACAATTAATTTATCACTTAATTACATTGGAAGCTAAAACTTAATTCCTTAATTCTGAAAAAATGTTTGAAAAAGCACTTAATACTATTTAAATAACTGAGAAAATGCTCTAATTGACAATAAAGAGCATAAAATGCAGAAAAAATGCAACCAAAATGCACACAATCATCACACAAATTTCTCAAAATTTTCCCAGCTATTTAACTAAATTTTCTAATCATTTCTCTAATTTCTGGAATTAATTTTCCATTTTAAACTTATTCTGAAAATCAGAAAATGCTTAAAAGGCTAAATGGGCCAAAAACTCAAAAATTCAGTCCACTTCCAGAAATTGGCCTAGCCCACTGCTGAAAATCCTCAGAAAAAAAAAGAAAAAACCAGTGTATGGCCCAATAGGGTATTTGGCCCATAACTGAATGTGTTGGCCCAACCCAACGGGAAAAAATACCTTAAAAAAGGTACAAACTTAACTCAGTGCAGCCCAAAACAATTTGGCCCACGGCGAAAAATGGCCCAAATGAAAATTCAGAAAAATCAGAAAATTCGAAAGGGTAGCCGAACAGCCCAGTAGAGCATCCCGCATGGACTCAGAGCCCATTTGCCTTAGGTGGTGCGCGGCGGGAGCCGATAGCCGTCGGATCTCAATCCAACGGCTGATATTTGTCGGGCGCTTTGTACTTGGGTGGATCTGAGCCGCACGCGTTTGATCGGATGGTTGAGCAGCGAGATCGAAGGTATAAAAACCTCTCCGTTGCGGAGTCGCCCAAACCCTAACTCATTTTCTCCCACGCTTTCTCTCTCCTCTCCACTCTGAGCGACGGCGCGGCCGAGGTGAGCGAGCGAGGCGGCGACGAGGTCGGGACCTCCGGCGCCGCCGTGCCATCGGTGCCGGCGAGGGATCGCCCCATCGGGGTGGAGATCCGTCGCCGCCGATGATGCCGGTCGGTCGACCGTCGAGGGAAACCGGCCTCGCGCCGGATCTGAGCGGAGGGGACGAGGTCCACCGAGGGGACTTCTGGCACGGCCAGGCCCTCGCCGCTGGCACGCGAGCACTCTGTAAGGTTGCTCGTCGTCGGTCGAGGAGCCAATGGTTTCGTCGCCGTCGAACGAAACCCTAGCGCGACCTCAAAAGGCTCTGAGTGCTTTTGTTTGCAGGGGTGCCGACGCGGCAGAGGTCTCCACCATGGCGCGCACTTCGTGCCGCCGGTGGAGAAGGGTGCCTAGGGTTGGGGTTTCCCAACCCTAGGCCCTGTTGTGGCGGCAGTGACTGAGGTGCGCAGCTAGGGTTAGGGCTTTAGCCCAAACCCAGGTGGTGCACCTGAGGAAGACGGCGCCGTCGTCGTCTCTCCGTTGGGAGGGACCAAACGGTCGGCGTCGACATGGCCAATAGGGTTAGGGTTTACCCTAACCCTGCCCTTATGAGGAAAATGATGGCCGAAGCCATCCTATCACAGATAAGTACTTATCCCCTTCTTTGTTTTTCTTAATTTGATTAGATTTTGTTTGATTTCTCAATCTTAGCTGAAATTGAGTCTAAAAAATTGATTCCCCTCCTTCTAATTTCTGCGCTAAACAACTTAACTGAAACTAATCTTAGGTAATTAGGAACTAGGCCTTAATTGAAATGATTAAAAACTAATTAATCTGATTTAGGTTTGATTTCCAATTAGGGTTAATCCAGCACGGCTCTGATGCCATTTTTGAAACTTAGGGTTCTTAGGATAAAGACTAGCGACACCTAATTGGACAGTCCTTAGCCTTAATTAAAACAAAGCAAACAATCTCAGGAGTAATTTAACATCTATGCGCTATTTACCCAGATAAACAATCAATTAAAGACATACAGATAGATCATGTAAACATGTTAAGGATGCTTAGAGAATTAGAGATTGTGACTTGAGTGTTACCTTCATTGGGTCTACCTGATGCCATTGGGCTCAGGTGGATAGTCGCAGGAGAGAGAGTCGACGCAGGTAGCTCGTCGGTGCAGGTAGAATGCCGGCGCAGTGGCGGCTCGGTGCAGCGCGTGTGGTGTGGCGTAAGACTGTTTTGATATGGCGGGGGCCTCTGGGAACATGTGCGCACAAGGTGTCTCATGCCCTGAGGTCCCTCTGAGACTTATATAGCGTGTACCAGGTGGGAGCGTCAACAGAACGAGTCTGTTGCGCCCCTATAGTATCGCGCGGTTGAGGAGTGCTCGGCGTGGAGTTGTTACCCCACGTCCGACTGTGATGGGGAGGATAGAGTCCTCGCCCGTTGGTTGCTGCCCAACGGGTTAGACCGGGATCAACCTAACAAAACTTATTACAAGGTAGCAATGTGCAAAGAGGTTCCAAATAGAGTCACCCAAACTATTGAATTTTTGTAAATATGAGACAGCATAGCCTTGGAAACTTTGATTTTTTTTGTTTCTGTACGTTTAAATTATTTTTCTCCGATACAAATAATTTCTGTCAAACAAATTTAACCTAGTCAAAAACTGACAAATTAACTCATACATGAGATAGATTCTGGATACATAAATGCATAAAACGTTTTCTACTAGCAGATCTGTGAGAAAACGTGTGCAATTTTATTCGGGGGCCATTGCCATTATTGAAGTATTACTGTGTGGCCAAGAATGTTCTGAGTAAAAATGAAAAATTTAATCTACGCGGAACCCGTGCGTCATCCTCTTCTAATCACTCCATTTCTCCCTGCTGCACGGCAAAGCAGGCATGGCTGCCACGGAGCTCTTTTTGATTGCCACCGCAATGCACCGCTTGCACTTGCACCCAGCCAGGTCACCTTAATGTGTCTCTCTGCCACACGGACTACCATCCTCCTGCCTTCTTGAGTATATTTCCTTCTCCTGCAAGCTGAGGGAGCAGAGCAGAAGGCAAGAAAGGAGAAACCTAACAGGGCAGAGCTGGGGACTCCTCTCCTTCGCTGCTGTGAAGCCAACCTCGCCCTCATTCTACGCTCAAGTGCAGGGCCACTAGCAGGCTCCTTGGTGCCGTTCCCACTCTTTGCCCGGGGCAAGCAATGCCATCAGCAGGTCTTGAGCAACATTGAGGTCACCTTCACCATCGTCACCATGTACTTGCTCGTCTTGACCGCTCCCTTCTGACGCCTGCGAGGTGCGCACAGTCCTATTATGACTTTTTCACTACTCCTCTCCTTCTTCAACTAATCGACTTCTACCGAATTACCTAGAACATTAACATGACAATCTGACACGTCGAACTATCAATCTAACCAAACTCCATGGAATTGTGTTTCATGTATTTAAAGTATTCAAACACCTTAGCCCTAATGCACATATAGGACTATAGTCATAGCAGTGATATAAAAGCAAAATTTTGCAATAGCTCTGAAATGCAAACCGGAGCATGCCTTAAATTATGATTATGTAATTGTCAATAAGTCAGTGGATGAATCTTCCTCCGAAGAATCTACCATGACGGCTTGAGAATGGAAATCCTCGCCTTCGAGTTATACTCCTTGTCGACCGCCTTCGTCGCGTTCACTATCGAAATGAATATGCATATAAGAAAATGTATCTTACTAATATAATCAGTGATGATGTTTATAACCCAAGAAGGGTTAATAATATTCCGAATATTTTAAAAATAAGCCACACCAGAATCAACAAACTGTTGACCAAACTTTGACTCATGAAACTATTCCTCCGATCGACGATGAAGACTGTAGTTGTGTTGAGTTCGCCAAAACGATTTTTGAAAAATTAACCTTGTGACAAGAAATACTGGGGAGTTGACCTAAGTTTCACTCTGGAATCCTTGATCGGATGAACGATCGGAGTCCGTAGATGTGTAGAGATCGTCGAGACAATTCTGTTTGACTACTCATGCTCTTGATTCGGAGACCAAATAAGTCGGTTGTGAATCAATTTAGTTGAAGTAGTTGGATGAATATTAGGTCACGTGAGT
Organism: Tuctoria greenei; assembly: GCA_036927565.1. NCBI lineage: Eukaryota > Viridiplantae > Streptophyta > Magnoliopsida > Poales > Poaceae > Tuctoria > Tuctoria greenei. The sequence goes on along the minus strand of JAYESD010000005.1, from coordinate 152,049,284 downwards.
CAGCCAAATAAGAGATCATTCTTTTCCGTTCCTAATCAGCGCCACCGGAGGTCTTTCTTTTCTCAATCTAGCAGCCTCCATTGGTGCTGCTCGTCTCCTGGGGTGCTGTCTTGATTCTCTTCCAGGTTTAGCGTGTGCTGCTTGTTTCCTGTAGCTGCTTCGGCTCCCCGCATTTCCTGATTACTGCTGTTATTTTCTGTGGGGACAAGTCAGGAAGAGGCATCTGTAACTGCTCCCCTATGCTAGCTGATTGGCAGGGTCACTGTTATAATAAGCCTCACGTCAAGTGACTCTAAACGTATTATCACCGCGGTTTCTAAAACCGCCTGAAACGAAGAGCTCGCGATAATCTGCAATTTCACAAGTGGAGAAGTAAAACCGCCTATGATAATTGTATTATCACAAGGGATTCTTTACTTACGACTAGCCGCCTATGAAGACACGTTATCACATGCGGGTCGTGCAATATATATAACCGCCTGTGATAATAGTTTTATCACATACGGATCTTTACCTATGACAAGCCGCCTGTGGAGATAAATTATCGCAGCCGGTTTGTACCATAACAATAACCGTATGTGATAATGAGGTTATCACAGATAGTTCTTTACCTATATCTAGCCGTCTGTGATAATGATATTTCACAATCAGGTCTATTCGTAGGTAAATAACTGCTTGTGATAAGGTATACCCTATGCAGTACTACATGTTGTTATTTTTAATTTCCAGGTCAATTCAATATAATCACAGAAGTCAACAATATAATCACAGAAGTAAACAATATAATCACATAACTCATCTCATAGAAGTCAATTTCACTAAAATAATATACATATGTACAAGTTACGCATACAAGTCATCTCATAGTTTAGAATTTTCACTAAAAAATGTTTTTATTGTCATATTCGTAAAGTTCTGGCACATCATCTATTGCACCATTCTAATCAAAGAACCCTCCACTTTTGTGCAGAATTTCGCGACGCACGAATTGACACAGTTCACCGGCAATCTTGTCGGGTCCTCTACGAGGCATACTTCTACAAACTGGCCATTCTTCGTTCACATTGTTCGTGTGCTGTAATAAAACACATAACAAGATTTAGAATGTGTTGGTTTGAACAATGTCATAGTATAAATCAAAGTGAGAGTATACAAACATTTATTTGGTATTTTTGTAGCAGTTGTACTATGAGCAATTGAATTTTGAAGTTCGAATCAAAATATGAAAATAATGTTTCTGGCAATATTTTACAATAGAGAATATAAGTATTAAAATATGCTAGTTACAATGAAAATAAAACCCAAAAATAAGAAAATAAGATATCAACATTAAGGATAACTTACATCCTCACGATTCACTCTAATTCATTGGCGGTCTAAAGATTCTCGCATACATAATACACGCATAAGACACTCCTAGCAGGTTGCTTCGGACAAGGATAATATGTTTTAATGTCCAATGCATTCGTATTAGAAGGTCTCTGACCGCCAAACTGTTCCGCGTAAAACTGCCAAGCGCTGTAATACAAGAAATATCATATAAAACTTGTCAACACATTCTAAATGTGTATAAATTAAAAGTATTGAATAAACATATTGTTTCAAAATGGAAAGAAAATATTTGTAATGATCTGGTGGGTAATCGCTTGAGTCCAAGACTGTTGCCAAACCCTGCGTTGGCTTGATAAAGATCATTATGTAGTGTTTACTACACACGTACAAATACACGTGTTAAGTTAAGAAATAGCAATAATTGCTATTTCAATGTCATGTGTCGAACTTACTTGAAGTGGTACGGAGCCTTTACGAGGTCATTGCCGTCTCTGACAAGGTTAAACATTGCATGTCCTATGTAAGCTGCAACTTCTGTCCTTCCATCCTTCTTAAATTTTGCGATTGATTTTTCAAAATAAAATTTCATGTGCTTGTACTGTACTGAGTCTCGATCCGCTTTAACCTCAAATAGCATCTTTGCAATCCGTGTAGGGTCAAGTATACCTGTCTTACGTTTCATATTTTCATTATCTATGTATTGCATCCTATTGAAGAAGTCCATAATTGTTATAAATTCATGAAATGTGTATGCATGTAGTAAAAAAAGCAAATGCAAAATATTAGAGGCACTTACAAGCACCAGACGAGTAACAGGTTGATTTCGAGCATGACCGATGGAAAAGGGTATGCAACTCTCCAAATAAAATGACTCATTTATTTTCTCAAGTGCTCTAGAATGCATCTTTTGGAACACGAAATGTGACATAAGAAAGATCATATTTTGTGCTGGCAGTGATGTACCACTCGTGCATACTTTTGAGTAGGACGGGTTGTTTGCTAGGTTGTACGGATGCGATGAACGGCTTCCCATTCTCAAATTCAGGAGGAACATCCTCAAGCTTGTATATTGGAACTTCTAGTTTAACTAATGTCGTTCGCCGATTATACATGACACTGTCTTCTTCTCACTCCTTGATATCTTCTAATGCTACCTCATGAGAAGAACAATATGCACTCGATTTTCTAATATTTTCTTTCATATTTTCCAAATAATTTGACACTTCTGATGAAGGTTTCTTAATTTCGTCTGAGCTAACTTTGATAAGCACTGATGATTGAGGAGTAGTCATCAGAAGTTGGAAACTGGCTTGTTGTTGAACCTGTTGTTCAACTGATTGCCCTTTACTCCCAGCAGTTGGATCTAGTACTACTTCAAGCTATTGCTCAACTGGTTGCTCTTTACTAGCAACAGCTTGCTCTGGTACTGCTTGAAGCTGTTATCCAACTTGTTGCTCTTAGTTATCTTTACTAGCAAGGTTACTATCATCTTTGCTGAGACATAGGGGGAGTGGATCATCTTGGACGGGGTTGCAGTATTTTGAGATGCGACGGGGCTAGAAATCGGCTCATCGTCAAACACAATATCGATCGGTACCAAATGATTAATTGGTTGATAGCCTGCCCTAGAGTCGCGACCCCCTCATGTGTGATGTGGTCTATTTCATAATCTTCATAATTATTATCAATGATCTGAAGAACTGGCGCCACAACATAATACAACAGAAGTGGATCGCCGTTGAAGTCACGATCAAGCTTTGGCATAGCAGTGGTAACTTGTTTGGTTTTGTTCCCTGCTCCGCCGATCGGGACAAGAATACGACAAGATTTGTCCTTAGCAATATCATCGAAAGCAAACTTATGCGGTGACCCTGAGCTTGGCACAGAACCTACGCTGCTAGGGTAGGTAGTTGGAGATACCAAATGCTCCTTTGGCACGGGAACCATCGCTGTACTCGGTGCCACTACTTGTCCTGATTGTCTAAGTTGTTCCATTATTTCTTGCATATTTTCCTTGACCTTTTGAGCAATCATTTCATCAAGTGTTTTCTTGAACTTCTCACATATTCTATATGTCTCTTTATCTTTCAGAAAACCATCTATCCAAGACATTTGAGAAGAGATTGCTCGAACCCGTCCACTATGTTCAGGGTTTCCTAGGATAGTGGTAAGTTGGTCATTCTCCCTCTTCGGCTGGAAGAGACCCTTCTGTTGCTTTTCAATTACTTTTTTCATTTTGTGGTCTACTTCATTCATAGAGTCGAGTCTTTCAAGTTTGTCCTCGCTGGTCAAACCTGACCAAGCAAAGACCCACCGCTGAGTTCTCTCATCGCAACCTTCTAAAGGGTGAGGATTGCCCTTACTAGTAATTTTGTCTAATATCTTATTCAATTTCTAGACTTTGGGGGTATATCCCGCAGACCCCGATCGATGATGATATTTGTTCTCTTTGGCAAGCTCTGACCTAGCTGCACTTAGGGCATTAGCATCAGGTGTGGTCTTTTGACGAACAAATTCTTGGCACTAAGCTTGTTTGATTTTTCCCATCTTCCTCGGGCTAGGGACCTTATCGGCCTTAACATAAGCATTCATTTCATTCTTCCAGCCACGAAACTTCTTGCTGCGAGAGACCAATGTTGCTTTCTTTACAGCTTCTTCCGTTTCTTTCGGGAACTTGAATTGTTTCTTTATCCTTTCCCACAACTCATTCTCGGTCTCCTCAGGTAATTTTCTCCAATTCTCGGTTGTGATCAGCACGAGCTCTCTAACAAGAAAAACGCATCCATTTCGGTACTTGGTAACTGAATCTAGTGGTTCTTGGGGAAGCCCACCTGGACCGACCCTTGTTATGGGCATGATGCGGTCCAATGGACCCTTATTGGGACCTCGTTGCCCTTGTTTCCGCTTGAGTGAACCTGAGGATTCATCCATTGGAGAACCTTCTGCGGTTTTAGGAGCCGAAGTCACCTCGTCTTCTTTGTGATTAATCTAGGTAGAAAAGAATTATAAGACTTCGTATACTTGACAACCAACATTAACTTAAACTGTTGAAGTTAAGATTTGTGATCCATAACTCGTCGGCATGATCATATTCCAGGTCGAGATCCTTTGAAGTCTTTTTAATTTTTATATTCGGAAAAGGATCTGATGGACTGTGAAAGGAGCCTGAACTGCTAGAGTCACTAAAATCCATATTGCCATCTTTATTGTTACTACCATCAACAGTCTTCTTAGGCCTTTCCATGCTAGAACTAATAAGACAAAAAATATAATGAATGGCATATTAAATCTACATGAAGTGTTACATGAAGAATAAGATGGAAGCATTTTAGGGTTTGATGAGGCATTCTAGGGTTTAAGGGGACTGACCAAGGTCATTGACCAAGTTCCATAGTAGGGTTTAAGGTGACTGACCAAGGTGATTGACCAAGTTTCATACCTTTATATTCAACCCACCTTTCCTCTTATTTTTAAAAATATTTTCCCATTTTACTAGATGGTATTTCTTTTTCATCTGACCTCCTTGACATAAAAACCTTCTTCTAAGTACATCCAACTTTTCCATAGTAGTTTTGTGCAAAAGAAACATTGACATATGATAAATTGGAATACTAGAGAGATCGGCATTAATCATGCCAAACCTCCCTGCCATAGACAAGTTTTTTCAAAGTTTATTTTAAGACCTAATAGCTTTTCATACAAATCCATAAGTGGTTTCAGATTTCTAGCCCCAATTAAATCATTTGTGATACATACAATTGTATCATCTGCATACTATAAAACTACCACACCATTATGCACTAGATTATCAGCTAAACCTGAAAACAATTTTTTTCCTGGGCCTTATATATTATCCTAGCAAGACAATCAACAACAAAGTTAAACAAAAGAGGTGACAAAGGATCACCTTGTCTAACCCCCTTAAAGCTCTTAAGTAAGGACCAATCTCATTATTGATTCTAACACTCGAGGCCTTACATATATAATTATATATTAGGAGCATAAACCACTGATAATGCTTCTATAAGGAAATCAACCACTAATAATGTTTGGAACAATAAGCAGATAGAGCATAAACCACAAATAATGCTTCAACAATGAAATCAACCACTGATAATGTTTGTAACAATAAGCAGATAAAGATAGGGTTTGAGGCCACTGACCAAGGCACTGAACAACCACTGATATACCACTGATAGTTCTTTGATTAATGAAAATTACATAGGAACCTAGGGTTTGAGGTGACTGACCAAGGCACCTAGGGTTCAAAATCTTTGATTCAGGAAATCTAGGGTGCGGCAGCGACGAGGCCAGCACTCGGCCGGCAGCGAGGGCGAGGAGGGAGGCGACGCGGGGACAAAGGAGGAAACAAAGCGGCAGCGCACCTGGCGGCAAGGTCGAAGCTAGACGAAGACGGCGAGGGCAAAGCTCGGCGTACCTGGAAGGAAGGAAGTGGCGAGGGCGAAGCACGGCAACAACGGCGAAGCTCGGCAGCGACGGCGTAGCTCGACGGCAAGAGCGGCAAAGCCCAAATTCTACTTTCTTGTAATATGTTTAGTATTAAAGGTTACCATTAAATTTCACTTCATAAAGCCTTTGAAATTGGTCAAAACATAGAAAACAAATAACAATTGTTATTTGTCATTTTTCTATCTTGATGAATATAATGATTTTTTCATTTAGTTTTTTAATGGACCTTTTTGGTAATCATACCAACAATTATGGATTTTTTCATATTTTTTTAAATTTTTTTGAATCAGTGTGTGTTCAAAATTTGATGAATGCCTCATATGTATATGAGCATTTGGTTAGAATGATGGATAATTTGAATTTTGACATCTTGGAATGCTTTCAAAAAATTAACAAAATTCATACATGTATAAATAATACAAAAATGTTCATACAAACCAATTTCAGTGAAGGATCCTATTTTTAGAAGGTACACAAATGTGAACAATATGTGAGTATAAATTAATTTGATATTTACCAAAACATTACTATGTTAGCTATACAAGTTTTAATATATTTGGTCCAGGTGGTAGATGTTAATTTTTGAAAAATATAGAAGAAATAATCATTGAATTTGGACTCAATATGCAGAATCTATACATGTTTGTGTATTTATATTGGAATCTAAATAAAAAAGAAGGAAGGGAAAAGAAAACTGAATAACAGGCTCGGGCAATTATCCGAGGGGGTTGGTAAGTAATAACCACCTGAGATAATCTTCTTCTTTGGCGGTTATTGAGTACCAACTACCTGAAAAAATCTTTATCTAAGCTCAATTAATATTCTTGATTAAATGTGGGGCCTTTCAAAAGCCCAAATTCCACTTTCTTGTAATATGATTGAAAATAAAAGGTTACCATTAAATTTCACTTCATAAAGCTTTTGAAATTGGTCTGAACATAAAAAACAAATAACAATTGCTAATTTTCATTTTTCTATCTTGTTGAATATAATGATTTTTCATTTAGTTTTTCAATGCACCTTTTTAGTCATCATACCAACCTCTATAAATTTTTTTAGACTTTTAAAAATCTTTTTGAATCAATGTGTGTTCAAAATTTTATGAATGCCTCATATGTATATGAGTATTTGGTTAGAATGATGGATAATTTGAATTTTGACATGTTGGAATGCTTTAAAAAATTAACAAAATTCATACATGCATAAATAATACAAATATGTCCATACAAACCAATTTTAGTGAAGGATCCCTTTTTTAGGAGATACCCAAATGTGAATAATATGCGAGTATAAATTAATTTGATATTTACCAAAACATTACAATGTTAGCTACACAAGTTTTAAAATATTTGGTCGAGGTGGTAGATGTTAATTTTTGAAAAATATAGAAGAAAAATCAAAGAATTTGGACTCAATTTGCAGAATCTATACATGTTTGAGTATTTATATTGGAATCTAAATAAAAAAAGAAGAAAGGGAAAATAAAACTGAAGAATAGGCTCGATCAATTATCCCATGCGGTTGGTAAGTAATAACCGCTTGAGATAAGCTTCTTCTCAGATGGTTATTCAGTACCAACCGCCTGAAAAGATCTTTGTGTAAGCTTAATTAATATTCTTGATTAAATGTAAGGCCTTTTAAAAGCCCAAATTCTACTTTCTTGTAATGTGATTGAGTATAAAGGTTACCATTAAATTTCACTTCATAAAGCCTTTGAAATTTGTCAGAACATTAAAAACAAATGACAATTGCTATTTGTCATAATGATTTTTTCATTTAGTTTTTCAATGGACCTTTTTAGTCATCATACCAACCTCTATAAATTTTTTTAGACTTTTAAAAATCTTTTTGAATCAATGTGTGTTTAAAATTTTATGAATGCCTCATATGTATATGAGCATTTGGTTAGAATGATGGATAATTTGAATTTTGACATGTTGGAATGCTTTAAAAAATTAACAAAATTCATACATGTATAAATAATACAAATATGTCCATACAAACCAATTTTAGTGAAGGATCCCTTTTTTTATGAGGTACACAAATGTGAATAATATGTGAGTATAAATTAATTTGATATTTACCAAAACATTACAATGTTAGCTATGCAAGTTTTAAAATATTTGGTCGAGGTGGTAGATGTTAATTTTTGAATAATATAGAAGAAAAATCATAGAATTTGGACTTAATTTGCAGAATCTATACATGTTTGAGTATTTATATTGGAATCTAAATCAAAAAAGAAGCAAGAGAAAATAAAACTGAAGAATAGGCTCGAGCAATTATTCCAGACGGTTGGTAAGTAATAACCGCCTGAGATAAGCTTTTTCTAAGACGGTTATTCAGTACCAACCTCCTGAAAATATCTTTGTGTAAGCTTAATTAATATTCTTGATTAAATTTGAGGCCTTTCAAAAGCCCAAATTCTACTCTCTTGTAATGTGATTGAGTATAAAGATTACCATTAAATTTCACTTCATAAAGCCTTTGAAATTTGTCAGAACATTAGAAACAAATGACAATTGCTATTTGTCATTTTTCTATCTTGATGAATATAATGATTTTTTCATTTATTTTTTCAATAGACCTTTTTAGTCATCATACCAACCTCTATGAATTTTTTCTGATTTTTTTAATTTTTTTGGAATCGATGTGTGTTCAAAATTTGATGAATACCTCATATGTATATGAGCATTTGCTTAGAATGATGGATAATTTGAATTTTGACATGTTGGAATGCTTTAAAAAAATTAACAAAATTCATACGTGTATAAATAATACAAATATGTTCATACAAACCAATTTCAGTGAAGGACCCCTTTTTTTAGGAGAAACACAAATATGAATAATATATGAGTATAAATTAATTTGATATTTACCAAAATATTTGGTCCATGTGGTAGATGTTAATTTTTGAAAAATATAGAAGAAAGAATCATTGAATTTGGACTCAATTTGCATAATCTATACATGTTTGAGTATTTATATTGGAATTATCTCAGGTGGTTGGTAAGTAATAACCCCCTGAGATAAGATTCTTCTCAGGCGGTTCTTCATTACCAGCCGTCTTAAAATATCTTTATGTAAGCTTAATTAATATTATTGATTACATGTGGGTCCTTTCAAAAGCCCAAATTCCACTTTCTTGTAGTATGATTGAGTATTAAAGATTACCATTAAATTTCACTTCATAAAGCCTTTGAAATTGGCTAGAACATAAAAAACAAATAACAATTTCTATTTGTCATTTTTCTATCTTGATGAATATAATGATTTTTTCATTTATTTTTTCAATGGACCCTTTAAGTCATCATACCAACCTCTATGAATTTTTTCAGTTTTTTTTTTAATTTTTTAAATCAATGTGTGTTCAAAATTTGATGCCTCATATGTATATGAGCATTTGGTTAAAATGATCGATAATTTGAATTTTGACATGTTGGAATGCTTTAAAAAAATTAATAAAATTCATACATGTATAAATAATACAAATATGTTTATACAAAACAATTTCAGAGATCCCTTTTTTAGGAGATGTACAAATGCGAATAATATGTCACTATAAATTAATTTGATATTTACCAAAACATTACATTGTTAGCTATACAAGTTTTAAAATTTGGTCCAGGTGGTAGATGTTAATTTTTTAAAAATATACAAGAAAGAATCATCGAATTTGGACTCAATTTGCAGAATCTATACATGTTTGAGTATTTATATTAGAATCTAAATAAAAAAGAAGCATGAAAAAATAAAACTGAAGAACAGGCTCGCACAATTATCCCAAGCGGTTGGTAAGTAATAACCGCTTGAGATAAGCTTCTTCTCAGGCGGTGATTCAGTACCAACCGCTTGTGAAGCAGTTAAAAACCGTTTGAACTTTATTAATTTTTTATCACAGGCGGTTGTTTCGTTAAAAACCGCCTGTGAAAACCGATGCCTATATAAAGACCCCTCGGGCACCACAGAAAACCTAACCCTGTGGATTTTCCATCGATGCCGTGAGGATGCCAAAAATTTCCACTGTGCACGGGCCACTACTGCATTCATCAGTTGATCAAGCTTCGAATAGAGAAAAGGTTAGAAGAGACTTCTTCTTCACTTTCATGTTTTCAATTTGTTCTATTTTTAGTTTCGTTTTGTTGAGTTTGCATATGCCTCCAGCCCCCCCCCCTCCCCCAACCCCACTTGAGATTTGTAGTAGATTTGAAGAATTAAAGGTTGAAAGATGTAGTTGAGTCTCTCCTTGAGCTCACCCATGAATTTTACAGAACAAGAAGTAGATTTGAAGGATTAAAGGTTGAAGATGCATACAAGCACATCATGTGTTCAATGAAATGTTTCAATGAATAAGCCTAACTTAAAAAATCCATTATGGACACTAAAAAGTTGACAATATTATGAAACAAATTTTCATGGAACCCTTATAAAAGACGTACATGATACCAGTATTCACTCATATGATACATGCTTGTTATGTCTATGTAAATTCATTTTATAGAAGACCTTTAGGGAATATCTGTGCCCAAATTTTGTAAATCTTACAAAAAAATCTATTATTGAAGCATGGACCGTCGAGCGTGGATGTACATGCCAAGATCCGATCCTATATACATTCATAGTGTTGCAAGTTTTATTGAAGCATCCAAGAGACATGCAAAGTTGCACAAGATAGAAGACATATTATGTCCATGTATCGACTACGAAAATAAGATTGCTTGGATAGATACTATAGTAATCTAATATCATTTGGTGAAAAGAGGTTTCAAACAAAACTACACAATATGACAGAGCATGGTGAGTTAGATACACATGAACTGGATAAAGATGATGAGAGAGGTTCAGATGACGATAATGTTCATATCGATGATGGTGATGACAATCAAGATGGTGATGATGATGAGTTTGAGTGTGAGCAGATGTTGCATCACATTGAACCATATGTATTGACTTCTATGGGAGCAAATAAAGGTCTAAGTAAAATGGAGACATTGCAGAATGTGGCGACAGAGCTTTAATATGACGAATCAAACGGTTGTGATAAAGAGTTTACTACATTATGTGCAGTCCTAGAACTACTAAAGTTGAAAGCCACACACGGATGGTCCGATTGTAGTTTCTCTGATCTTTTGAATCTTATGGCAGAAATTCTTCCAAATCCAAATAAACTGTCCATAAGCACTTATAAAGTGAAGAAACTTCTTTGCTGATGGCACTAGGTGTGAAAAAAATACACGCTTGTGAGAACCTTTGTATTCTGTATCGCAAAGAATATGAGCTCGCAAATAGATGCCCCATATGTGGTGTTAGTAGATATAATAAGTACTACAATCACCAGTATGTCACCAACATGAAAAAGTCTCAGAAGAATAAGAAGATTATTAATGGACCTAAAGGTGCCGATGATGATACTTCTGTCGATGCAGACGGGAAGAATAAGAGAAAAATTCTTGCTTTGGTGATGTGGTACCTTCCAGTAATTGATTGCTTAAAGTGTTTGTTCTCAAACCCTAGGGAGGCTGAACTTATGCGTTGGCATTCCAAGCAGCGCAAGTAGAATGAAAAACATATTCGACACCCTGGTAATGCAACGCAGTGGAAATTTTTTGATATTCAGTGTCTAGAATTTGCAAAGGAAAACAGAAATGTAAGGTTTGTCTTGGGTACATACGAAATGAATCCATTTGGTGAAAAAAAGGAGCATACACAACACATGGCCCGTGGTCTTAGCGATGTACAACCCACCGACGTGTTTGTGTCACAAAAGGAAATATATCTTGTTATTTGTTATTATCCAGAGTCCGAAACAACCCGACATCAAAATTGATGTGTTCTTCGAACCTTTAATGGAAGATATAGCAAAATTGTGGAATGATGGGGTACGTACATGGGATGAGTATAAGCGGGAGTATTTCACGCTTAGAGCAAAGATATTCATTACCGTGCATGATTATCCTGGACTGTTTACATTATCGGGACAAATGAAAGGGAAAAAAGATTGTGTAAGGTGCGTGGATAGAACTGGATTTCTATACCTCAATTCATCCAGAAAGACGGTGTACATGAATCACCGGCGGTTCATGACAGATACACACAAGTATAGGAAGATGAAAGAACAATTTGATAACAAAATCGAAAAAGATACTGCACCAAAACCATACAGTGGAAAACTCGTGTTCGAAATGGTCAATAACATTCATATTGCTTTCCGTAAGGGCAAAAAATTGTAAAGAATCTAAGAGAAAGAAAAGTATATCTTCAGGTGATACAACTGACATGGCTTTCAAGAAACAATCAATTTTTTCAAGTGATTTGATGCACGTTACAAAGAATGTATTTGACAGCATCACTGAGACCTTGCTAGACAGGCGGTTGTTTTTTATAGCCGCCTGAGAAAATCATGTATTTACATAGGCGGTTGTTTTTTAAAATCCGCCTATGATGTTCTGTCAACACAGGCGGTTATTGTATCATCCGTCATCACAGTCGCATTTTTTTTACAGACTATTAGTGTTTGAAAAATCGAGGTACCTGTGAAAATGCTTTTTGTAGTAGTGGGTGCGGCCGCTCTTCTACTTAGCTTCCTGCTGCTCAAGAACCCTGATAAGAGGCAGGACTGAGACACCTCTTTGGCTGTTGTAATTTCCTGCGGCTGCTGTCCGCTCCAGTTCTCTGAGTTGTTCGTCTGCTGTGCTGCTCGCTGTAAGATGCCACTAATGTGTACTGCAGCTCCTAATTCATGTGTGCTATCATATCAATTTCTTGAGGAATCTGTAGGTTGAAGAAAAAATTATGAATTTATGCGCTTTGCATTCTAACTAGTGTCTAATGTGCTTAGACAAGATTAAATGTTGTGATGGGATGATTACTACAGTATTAGTCCATTAACATTTTTGGACTGATCGATAAGTTATTTTGAATAATGTATTATTAAAAAAGGGGGATTATAAAACAATAACGAAAGCTATATATAGGTAAAGTTTTTAATCATAACAACAATCTTCACTTAATTCCGATCAATAGTTAGTTGATGGATGTTATTGTCATTTATTGGTTAAGAAAAAATTAAGGTTATGAGTGGAATAAGTTGTTGTTGTGTGCTAAGTACGTACTAAGTGTCGCCTATGTTCTATAGGATTGGAGCGGTTTCGAAATTGAGAGACTGACTTCGGGTCTCATCGAGGTTAAGGCAAGTGCATGATGGATTTTATTCTAATATGAGTGAATTGTTTGTGATTAAGCCTCCTCGTGCTTTTGATTTGTTATTTGAGTTTTCAAGATTTAAACGCTTCATGATTTTATTTTATCCAGTTCAAGATTCAAGTTGTTCATTGAATTATCATTCAAGTAGCGGTTAAATTCGGAGTTGTCCTTATATTCAGGTTCCTATGAGTAAGTGCTGATCACACTTGCTCGGCTTTACTGGTAAATGCTAAGGAGAATTCACGTGTCATCCGTTTCAGACAGAAACTACTATTTCATTATTCTTCATCTCAAGTTCAAGTATCGCTATGTTTCATTCGGTTGATTCTATTGTTTTTCAAGATCTATCTGTGCTTGCTGTGTGTTTTTACTCACTCTTGTGTTTATTTAGTTTTAGGTACCCATTGATCAAGCATGCATTGGGAAGAGGGTAGCACCTGCACTTGAGCACGGATACCATTTAATAAGCTTAGTTTATGAATATTTTTAATTAATTGCATAATTTTGTGTCATTAAGACTGCGGTATGGTTGTTTGAGTCTTTAACTCACTCGTGGGGATGAATTTGAGTTTAGTAGTGTTGCTATATGTGACATCCTAACTCAAGGCTTAATAGAATTGATAGAATACTCATACCACCATGGTATACCTTCCTTTCCGGAAGCTCACCTGCAAAGAACTCTGAGGTTAATCATTCTTAGCCCAGAGCAATTTGTAGACGGGTGACCGACCAGAAAGTTTTCACAGGTGAGGACAAAATGCGCAGAAAAGACTAGTGTTGGTTTGTGGGACTATTTTGTGATCCTAGAGAGCTGCAGAAGTAATGAACGCCAGACCTGTAGTGGCCGGGGTGTTACAAATGGTATCAGAGCCGACCCTCGCGGTTTCACGGGTGCGTACGGATTAGAGACGTGGGTACATACGCATGACATGTGGGTCCTCTAGGAGGGACACAGTATGATGTGTATGCGAGTACTGAACATATGTACGTGGTCAAGAGGGAATGTTCCTAGCTTGGGAATTGACTGACGAGGACGTCGGTCTTCTAAGCGGGGTGGATTGTGACATCCTAACTCAAGGCTTAATAGGATTGATAGAATACTCATACAACCAAGATATACCTTCTTTTTCGGAAGCTCACCTGCAAAGAACTCTAAGGTTAAGCGTGCTTGGCCCAGAGCAATTTGTAGATGGGTGACCGATCAGGACGTTTTCCCGAGTGCGCACAAGTGAGGACAAAATACGAAGAAAAGACTAGTGTTGGTTTGTGGGGCTAGTTTGTGATCCTAGTTTGTGGGGTGTTACACTATATAATATTATTTCTGTTATTGTGTTTTGTTCCCCGCGGTTGATAGAGTTTTCAAAGTAGACTGTGCAAAAAATTTCTATAATTTTTATACTTAGTATAAAGGTTAGCTATTAGTAGTAGCGCCCAGGGGTGTTTATACTTGGGGCGTTACAGTAAATCTAGCTGGAAATGAGAACTTGACCTCTGTTGTGCAGAGAAACAAAGAAGCAAGTGTTCATATAAGAGCATATAAATTAGCAAGGAGGAAAACTCTATGGATGATAAGATGAAGGCAATCTACTGCACAAGGACTAAAGGAAATCTCAGCTGTAGTGTACAGCAACAATGAAGAACCCCAAAATGGAATTATAGTTGAATTTGAGAATGAAATGAAATCGGCAGTTTAATGGACTTAGTGAAATTATTATCCAATTCTATGGGTTGAACAGATCCAAAAATACTATAAAAATACTATAAATTTTACAGGGTGTTCATGTGATCACGGAGGTACAACCAGGAAAGTTTCAGCTGGTCTACAAAATCCCCTATAGCATTAAGCTTTTCTGAATTTTCCTGGTCGTTTTGGAGTCTTGACATAGGCAAAAGTTGGTTTTGTGTTTAGGGGATGTAAAGAGGAGTCCAACAATTTTGTTTATAATTTTCTAAGCATTCTACAGGGAGATATTGATTTTAGAAGTTGGATTTTTTTGGATTGTTTATGAAGGTTTTGGAATTTTTCAGGTACATACAGTTTGACTTAGCAAATCAAGTCAATTTTTCAGGTACAAACAAAGCCTTTTTTAGTGGAATTATTTAGGAAATATTTTGGACTTCCATACTGATTAAAATGCTCCACTGGAAAGTAGAGACCATAATGAGTCTAACAAAACTTATTTGGGAATTTTTGGTCCAATATTCTAGGAGATATCTGTTTTCTAAGTTTGATCAAAATGTGGAATTAATTTCAAATGGAAAAGTTTGAATTTAGACATGGACACACGGATTTAAAATGGGCCAAATTGGTTGACGCCACACCGGGACACAAACCTAAACCGCGTTGCCACATTTAACCCCACCGCTACAACAGACCCAAGAGGGCTTTCTCTTGCCGACATGCGGGATCCGACCTGGGTCTTCTTCCTCCTTGGGCCCCTTACCGAGCGGGCGGCGCCCCTCGCCGGAGGCAATGGCCAAAGTCGGCAAGCTACTCCAGGGCTTCAATCCACTTGAAACTGGCTGCTAGTGCACTATTTGTGGTGCCAAACTTGATGAGGGGATCCAAAAGGTTCGGAAACGGCTAGAAAGTCATTTGCGACAGGCGGTGGCGACGGAGTTGCTTTGGCGAGGAAGGACATCCTCAAGAGTGCACCAAATGGCTTGAAACTTGGTCGTAAATTATGTTAAATTCAGAGATGAAGTACAGAAATAGAGCTTACTGTTAAGTAGATTCAGAGAGGACACAAAAGGATATGATGATGGTTATCGTAAGGTAATGTGAGATCAAGAATAGAGCTGCCAAGTTGAAGTTGTTCTGCTACATATATTAGGCTGACTCCGATGACAGATTGACCAAATGAGTAGGCAAATGGATGTTTCAGGTCTAGTTTTTGGGTTTGCCTAGCTTTCATCTCCAACAACGCACCCAATTTACCTCTGGTGAGCATAGACCCAATTTTAGGTTATCTCTCTCCTTGATACCTATTTTTCAATATTTTTGGGTACTCTGTTGGAGCTGTTAGCGCTATGGTTGCTATTTTGCAAATGCTAACCCATTCAGGTCTCCAGTTGATGTCAGTCTTAGTTGAGCCATCATAAAATACGGCTAGATTACCTAAGATGCAGTGCGTAAAGTAATAGGTGTTTATGCTACGTGTTTTGGTCACTATAATAAACAACTTTTTTAGATAAAAGAAATGCATTCCGGCCTGTACCTAATATGCAGACGCAATCACATATCAAGATATGTCATAAGGAGGCACACACAAATCTGTTGGATGTTGATCGACCCTTTTGAATCTGGAGGTGGGAAGGAAGGTATAGAAGGAGCACCAAATCTGTTGGGAGGTTCCACCACCCGCGTAGAACGAGGAGCAAAGCGGTGCCAGATCTAGGCATAGTTATTGACATGCAAAGAAGCATATAGGTGTATGGAGGTAGAGAGAACAATAAGTGGATCATGCGCCCGAGGTATTGTCATTGAGTAAAAAGCTTCAAACTTATTTTTCTATTAAATGTTAGCCATATTTCAAATCCATTTTCATATCTTTGTTCCTTATTATACTTAATGCATAAAATGAGATCCAATATAAATCTATGTTATTTAAATGTACATTTCTAAACCAATGCTTTCATATACTGCTCAACATTTTGAAAATTTTAGTTCAACATTTTGTGTGAAATTTTAAAATAGTAGATAATAAATGTTGAGTTTATTTTTCAAAACATTGAACCGATTCGTAGAAAATGTTGGATGGACCATCAGTGTGTAGGAATAGAATTAAGGAAAACAGGAAGAAAAAAGAAGGCGTAACCCTGGGGAACCTATTCACAGTGGCCACAACATTTCCGTTTGGACATGGCTGTCGGGCTAGGATTTGGCAGTCCAGCTGGTTGCAAGGTCAGGCCCCGACCCTCTCTTCACTGAACTGTACAAGGGCAGCTGAGGGAAACAACAGACAGTTGCCCCCAGGCTCTACAAAATTTCAACTTGGTGCGTGATACCCTACGTGCAGTCACGGCTGATAAAATGGTCCATTTCATCAGGCTTTGGTTTATGGTTGAGGAGGCAAGATAGTCTTTTTAACCAGACAGGCAAGACACCATTCATTGGAGATTATGGGACTTAGTTAAATACTCCTCCTGCTCATGTTCCGATTGCAATTTGAATAAAGTACACGCCCACAGCTGTCAGTTATGATCTGGATGGTGTGGGCACCACCAAGGTACAAGACCTTCTGATGGCTACTCTTAAACAGCCGAGTTTGGACTTCGGACAAGCTGCAGGTCAGGGAATGGTTGAACAACTACTTCTATCCCATGTGTTATCGCAATTTACAGACTGTGCGGCACATTTTGTATGACTGGGAGGTGTCGCGCCAAATCTGGGCAATGGTAACTGTGTGGGTCTAGGAAGATCGTCTCCAACTGGTTCATTGGAGAGCTGCTCCATTGCTCATGAACTGGTTTCGAGAACTGACCAAGATGTCCACCGATCTCATGAGCGAGGGTCTCCATTCTATGATCATAGAGGTGCTATGGTCCATTTGGTGAGAAAGAAGCGTGATGATCTTTCATAGAAAAGAGAACACCATGGAGAACATGTTAATTTTGTCGAGAGACGAGCTTAAGACATGGTCACTAGCTGGTTGTAAGCACCTTGGGAAGATACCGGCGGCTTGTAATACCCGTTGTAATCTCTAGCATATCAGGAGCTCCCTATTTGCTCATGTAAATTTTATTTTTCACCTACTTAATGAAATGCCACCACAGCCTTTTCGAAAAAAGGTGTGCCCTACGCTTGACTGTTGACCACCTTTTTTATTTATTCTCCTGGCGCGTCGGATTTTTAATCACGGTCTTATGATGCTGCTGAGGTTTTCTAATAGATTAGTAGTGATGGTCATTTGTCTGTCACTATAAAAAGGATGATTTCAGTGACTTTTCTATAATGACCATCACAGGAGAAGTCGCATGAGCCATGAAAATTTAAATGAAGTACATTACATGAAAATATGCCACGTCTCCTAGCCAAAATAATTCGATTCATCTGCAGCATATATGTTTAGCTGGTTTTTTGTCTTTAAACTCAAGCTAGTGTTGCTCTTATATGTTCAACTCCATTATTTAGCATCAGAAATCCCAGCTGATAAGCAACAGATGCTAGAAGGGATCATGAATATAAATGTGGTACTGACCTGTGTAGTATACTATGAAACAAACAAAATCGAGTTCGTTTCTTCGTTAGCACACGGACTACAACATCAGGACATAAACATAATCTCCAGTGATGAAATAATTAGCTATACTACTTAGGTGCTTATCGTAAAATTTTGAATAATATGCAAAACATGCCTGAAGGCCTTGATCGTTTTGACAAATTTTTCTATATTTTTTCAAAACAATTAAATAACATAGGGACTTATAAAAAACATATGGGCAGGAAGGTGACCATTGAATGTGGTTGATACGCGTGACGAACAAATTTGAAATACTTATTACTGATAACTGATATTCATTTAGTATGATATGACCATGTGGGACACAAGGAGGAAAAATAGCCAAGAGCTGTGCAAGGTCTTAACAGTACAAAATGACTCTGAACCGTTGCAAAACATTTATTTGACACTAGTTTTACAAAAAAGTACATTTTTCATCCCCTAAATATCTGCATTGTTCACCGTACCTAATGCCTGAAAATTTTTTTGGTATAATTTACTCTCCTGAACTATTCAAATTTGTTAAATTTGCCGCAAGTGATTTTTTTCTGTTTTTGTTTCTCTTTGTGGGTGTTATGTTGGGGGTTCCAATTTTGTAGTATGGTAAATGACATCATACACAATTCTAAAATATTCTTTTGGAATCACTACATAAGAAAGGCTCATCCGAGACGTGCCCGAACGAAGAAGGGAGACGAACCAATTGTGCATCTCCGTCGTCGCGTCTCGCATTACCTGTCATCAGAAACGATCGGTTGGCGCGTCGCTGATAAGCCTAAGTGTGAGACAAGCTCAAAGATAGTGCGTCTCCTTTCTTTGATTCATAACAGCCATTCTTTACGGAGTCATTGGAGACATGAGTCGTGCGCGTCGCTCATAAGCATACATTCGAGACAAGCACTAACATAGCGTGTCGCAGATTTATTGACTGATCTCAGACGTGCTTTATTGCAGTGCATTGAAGATTTATTTACTGATCTGAGACAGACTTTAAAGAAGCTTATTTCCTTTATTTAGATAATCTGAGGCGCTCTCTATTACAGCTCGTCGCTAATTGTTTACAGGCAGGGTCTCCTATTAGGTGTCCCCCACCCCTTATTATCCTGGTTGTCGGCTGCATCCTGGTGCTAGCCAGGATTTGGCAGCCATATTGTCAGTGTTAGCAACATACACATACATGAACATATGTATAGCCAAAAAGATCACACCTTAAATTATATTTACCAATCAAATATTAATAAAGTGTCAATCGTGGTTATCAACTATACTAATTACACAATAAAGAATGCCCCCCTGTTCGTCCTGATTACAAAGTAACTAATTACACACATCATAACTGTAATTATCAAATTCTGTATACTGTAATGAACATTCTCCCGATGAATGACTTCATTAACAATGAATCTTCATAGCCTCTAATGCTCTGACTGAGACATCCTCAAATTCAATAAAATCACTGAAATCATATAAAATATTATCAAATTGCAGTCACTTTCGCTTAAAAAGTCACATATAAGGGAGCAAATATCTGAAGACTTAGGAACAAATTGCTGTACAATTGTAATAAACACAAGAACTGTGAATAAAGAACCGAGCTTACTTGTAGCACATGCAGATAGTCAGCATTTGCAAAGCATCAGTAGAGAAATTGTTCTCATCATAAAGGACATGGTAGTGAGCGGGTGTGCTTGTCCCCTGAAAAATTAAACAATTTATATTCCACTGATGCATTAATAGCTTGATATCAAAAACTCGTGAGAGAAACACCAATTATCGCATAGGTAACTTGATTCTAGCATGGCTACAGAGGTAGAAATCAAACTCACTGGGAAGACAAATGCTAGTGTCAACCATAGTTCCTGCAGTTTCAAGTGTTTGCGAATTAGAATTCATTATATAGATTGATAGTCAAAACAAATACATTACTCCTGCAGTGGACAGAAACAAGAAAGTTGAATGTATACCGTAATGAAAATTCTTCCTTTGGATCATTGACTTCATTAATGATGAGCCTTCATTGGACATTCTCAAATTTAATAAAATCACTGAAATGCACGATCTGGGGGCAGGGTAGCAGCAGCAACATGCTCTGGGGATAGAGGATGAGGCAGTGGCGTGCTCTGGGACAAGTTGGCTAAGGCGCTAGAGTGGCGGTTCCTCAACTCTTTGATGACAGCAGGCCGGCATGCTCTGGGGACAGGGAGAATATTTCCACATATCCGAAGGCAGAGGTGTGCTCATACCGATTACCGAGGTAGGGGTCGAGGCGGCGGCATGCTCTAGGGAAAGAGATGAGGCAGCATGCTCCAGCGTACTCAACTCTCTAATGATGAAAGTCGTGGTCGATGGCGGGGTCGGGTTCGACGATAGCAGCACGACAATGACGGCGAGCGAATTGAGGAAGAGTGATGGCGACAGCGTGTTCAAATTTTTTGCGCGAGAGCTAAATTTTTTTGCCAAGTTTTGGGAGAGAGCAAACGAGAGATTAAAATAGCAAAACTCGAAGACGAGCCTATATAACACCCATCTCTCATTACAGCGTCTCGCTTTGGTCGAGAGAGAGCGAGTATGTTTTGAGCGAAACTTTTCGCCAGAGAGCGCGCGAGAGCTAAACATAGGTCAAAATCAGAGATGCACATATATTACACTCGTCTCGCATTAATTTATGGCCGAAAGGGCACCCCATATGCAAAAAATGCCCCACGGTGTTCTGAAGCCTGGCATCTTTGGCATTCGGACATGTCCAACTGGCAACTGTGTGCAATGCCTTATATGATGGTTGCAACGCGCTCAGCTTTCCGTGGTGGGACAAAAGATCTTCAACACAAATCGGACATGTGCCTGAGTAAGGCACATCTCCCTTTCGCCGGAGGTCAATTATCGGAGACGCACCTTCTTAAAGTGCTTCTCTCATGTGCTCGTCTCCCTTTTTCCACTCGCATGAAATCGTGAGAGTCCGTTGCTACTCGCGTGCAGAGTTAACATTGTGAGAATCCTAATTTCAGGGATAAACTCATAAACAAAAGCAAGACATTGCAATTGAGGGATATATAACGCTCGTTTCACATTATTTTGTGACCGAACAGGCACGCCGCATGGGAAAGATGTTGTTCGGGGGGTGCGACACCATATTTCGCATGCGTGCATGTCCAACTGACAACTTTGCACAATACTTTATATGATCGTTGCATTGCGCTCAACTTTCTGAGGTGGGACAAAAGATCTTCGGTGCGAATCGGAGAGAGGCCCAGGTAAGGCAAGTCTCGCATTATCTCTTCTACCACGGGGCTTAGTATAGCTTGTCTCTCATTCGCCTGTCTCCGTTTTGCTGGAGGTCAAAAATCGGAGACGCTCCTGTTTAATGTTTGTCTCTCATGTGCTCGTCTCCCTTTCGCCACTCGCACGACATCGTGAGCGTCTGTTGCCACCCGCGCGCAGAGTTAACATCGTGAGCGTCCGTTGCAGGGATAAACATACGCAATGACATTGCAAGTAAAGAATATAATTCGAATTGAGGGATAAACAAACACAATAATATTACAATTCAGATATAATTTGCAACTCAATTATTTTCATAGTTCATACACATTGCGTGCCCTCTAGACTATACATTTTGATTCTAAACTTATTCCTATGAAGCTCCCATCGCTCAATCTAAATTGTACCGTCGAGCTTGCTCTCGAATATGTCTCTTATATTCCCCTAGATCCTAAAAATATTGAAAGTCATTCAATTAACAAATGTCGAATGAGGAATAAATAACCTACGTTGGTCACTAAGACAAAGTTACTAACCTTGATAAGTAGATTATAGCAATCATTTTCAACATCGAGTGCATTTGGCTAATGAAGCAAATGCTAAACTTAGGGTATTATAGTTTTGATTGTAAAACTAGAGCACACTGCTACAAAATATCATTTTAAGCAACATAAGAAACCAGTTCAAATAAGTTCGGCAACAATTACTAATTACTTGAGCAAAATAAATCTATTTTACAGTCTCTTGATCAAGAACCCCAAGATAGAGTGCTCTTGAGCAATGGACATTTGGGTGGATGAAACCACATTGAAAGGCGCATCTTGGAGGCATGAATGAATAGTCCTTTGAGAAGGAGATTATCAGGGGGTAGTAACCACCTTCTTAGCCAGTCTACAAAGGAATCTTTTTAAATAAAAGGATGATGGTTATACTCATATTATTGTGCTTGTTCTTCATGACTTACTCCTTCTTTACCGGAGGTGATGCGCTGTCACTTAAATAAATCTCCCGACTCAGGCTTAGCAGAGAAACACTACGCAAATAAATTGGAAATACCAAAAACAAACAAGACGAAAAAACAAAACAACAGTTAAGTTCATTAGTCCATTGTAGAGCTACATATATACAACCATGCGACTGGTGTACCATATG
The DNA here is from genome assembly GCA_036927565.1 of Tuctoria greenei. Taxonomy (NCBI): domain Eukaryota; kingdom Viridiplantae; phylum Streptophyta; class Magnoliopsida; order Poales; family Poaceae; genus Tuctoria; species Tuctoria greenei. Next base: position 152,026,647 of record JAYESD010000005.1, on the reverse strand, counting down.
TAAATACATGGGGATGGTTCTTGTGCCACGCCAAGCTCTCCTCCTTCAGTCGGCCATGCACCAAGCCGATATCTAACCCAACCACGAACAGTGATGACGACGATGAGGACGGCAACGATGACGACAACGACGACGATGGAGAACAGAGATGGTGGTCGCACTGGAGTTGGTCAATTGGAAAAGGAGTGTTGGTCGATTAGTAAAGGAGCACCGGAGGCGAAGAGACGAGCGATATAAATGCTAGATGCGCTACAATAAAGCAAGACGCGCGAGATATGAATGTGCATCTTCCATTGTTGAGGGATTGCCTTCGGCAGGTTGTCCAGTGTGGTTGCCATTGGAAGATCCAGCAGCTGAATTCACCATCTCGTGATCTCGGGTCCCCCCTACGTGGCGCGCTAAATGTCAAAGTGTTTGATACGACATTTCCCCCGGACCCACTGAGAAGCAGCCCGCGGATGTTCTTTTGTGGTTGGGACACGCAAAGATCAATATCAAGATGATGACCTCAGGGATTTACGTGGTTTGGGCCGCCTGAGCGTAACACCCTTCTCCACAGAGTTTGTGTAATTGTATTTAGTACGTTCACTAGGATCAGGTCCAATCAGATCAGATCAGATTAGATTGTCCCCCATATTCGTGTTGTGCAACCCTTTTATAGTTCTAAGGACTGACCGTTACAAAGCTGGTCTGGCCCGACATTTGGCCCTGGCGTGCTTAATGACCTAATACACTGTCTAAAGGGTATTAAGTATAATTCATAGTGTGGTAACGTGCCTTCATGGCAGCGTTACACCTATTAATGGTGCACTGATCTTGTGTCGTTAATATGGCATTAATGACACATTATTAGACCTTGTAACTGCTGCTTTAGCTGTCCTTAAATGTTTGTAACAGACGTGATCTGCTCGTATTTCTGTTGGTGATGAAGGTCCGCAGGCTCCACACGTGGAATATCTAGAGCTTTCCCTTGCGGGAGGGTAGGTCCGGGGTCGCTGTATACGTGTCGGTACTGGAGCTCCTCTCTGACGGGGGCTAGGTCCGGGGCTGTTGTACACGTGTAGTCGCTGGGGCTCACATTGGTTGGGAGTTTTGTTCCGGTCTTATTTTACATGTGTTAACCCGGGAGCCAGCCATGTGAGGGGAGCGGGTCCGGTGCAACATGACATGTGGGACCTGAAAGGGCCTTCCACTCTGACAGGTGGAACTTTCTTGCACTTCTTGCGGTATCGTGGCGTACCCGATACGTAGAATACCGATAGTGGCCCCCAGGCCCACCTCTGGGAGAAACCCTTTAGGTTAAGTTGTTCTGCAAGAGGTGGGGCTATTCTCGATTCTCACGCTTCGATTTTCAAAAGTCCTCTGATGCGCCGATAGAGTGACTGTCCGAGAATGAACCTTCGACGCGTGGATTGTTATGAATACGGTAGATGAGATCTTTGAGTGCGGATATCACGCAATTGAAGGTCACTGGTTCCCAATACAAAAACCGTATCGGTTCCGCGCGCCCTGTTAGAGCGCCGACTTTGGGTTTTCCGCCATGCATCATGGCAAAGGTTGGCCTTGGGTAAGGACCTCGATCTCTTTGTCGGGGTGGCCCCAGGCCCACTCGTCATTGACGGGGTAGATTTTTGAAAAGTGCTTTCGATCTCATTGCAGTTTCCATCCAAGCATCGCAAAGGCTTACTTAAGAAGGAAAGTGCGCACGGTTTGAGCTCATCTTTGCGCTCAGAGCCTCCCAAACTCCGCCTAGCTTCCCTTCCTTTGCACCGATTTGCAGCGATGGAGTTGGGTCTCCCCAAGAGCCGCCTCAAGAGCGATGATGATGTGAAGAAGATCGAGACCTATATGGGGTGGTCCAGTGACTCCTTCAATTATTTGGTCTGCACCGACAAGCTCTCGTTCAAGAAGGAGTGCGATGGCGATATGGTGTACTTCATAGCATACGCCATGGTGGGATTCATTTCACCTTTCTCTTCTTTCTTCTTGATGCTCCTGGACTCTTATGGTCTGTAGTTGTACCACCTTGGACCTTATTCTCTTCTTCTTGTCGTGACATTCGTCCACTTCTGCGAGATATGGGTGGTATTCCCCCCTTGCATCAAGCTTTTCCGCACCTTCTTCACCATCCACACCACCGGCAAGGGGTCCGAGTTTCTTGGCTTATACTATTTTGTGAAGCGCAAGAACTGGCCCTACAAATACTTGAAGTTGTTCCCTTCCGGCAAGTGCGACGACTGGAAGAAGTATTGGATCATCATCACGATAGAGGAGCACGAAAAATTGGAGCTGCCCGATGGTCTCCCCAATGTTTACACTGACGCATGGAGTGTGGTTCCAGTGCTGTCAGATGCCTTCAACCATGTTTTGACCAGGATCCGCGAGTGTGTGGATGGTGGAGTGACCCCCGAGATGGTCTTCTGCAACTTCCTGGTCAATAGGTGGGCTCCGCTGAAGAAGAGGGAGAAACTCGCGTGGGCCCTCAACAGCGTGATGGATGATGACCGGATGGAAACCGGTCTGAAATCCAACTTGGATGATGAATCCTTGGAGTTTCACTTGAAGAAATTCCAACATGGGATTAACGTCAATGGCGAAGACTTGGCTCCGCCAGCAGCCTTCCCCCCTGAACACTGAGGCGCAGTTCAGTAGGGAGCTCTGGAGGAGCATGCCGGTGCTTGACGACCCTGGCGAGGTAGAAAGGCATCCGACCACCAGGTTGGCAATTCTAGGAGCTTCCGAGGGTGGTCCTGCCTCCGTCCCGAGCCAAAACACTGAAGATGTCGGCAAGGGCAAGGGCAAAGAGCCAGCTGAGCCCTCCAGCCGGAAGAGGAAGTTGAAGCACGCTGATGGGAGGTCCGTCAGACCTAATCCTTCCACGAAGGCTGCTTCAACCCAGAGGGCGAGGTCTTCTGTAGCTGCCCCTGCTCCGATGCAAACGTCTTCAAGAAGCATAAGCTCCGGGTAGGCGACCCCAGCCTCAGTGACGGCTAGAAGTTCCAGGTCCGGGGGTTCTTCCCAGCGAAGAGAAGTTCCGGTCGAAAAGACTCTGGCGGCTGCGAGTATTCCTCAACTAAGGTCCGAAGCAGTTGTCTCACCAGATTTGGTGGGCTCTAGCTCTGGGCCTCAGAGGAAGAGGTTCCGAGGTGACTGGGGTGGTAGCATCCTGAGGTAAGCATTGATTGCTCACCCTAAAATGCTAATCTTGTTTTTGATTTATTCTTAATCTTCTCTACCCTTTGTTTCCATGGTGTCAATGAAAGGACCCGGAGCTTCAGCGCCTGTTGCAACGGCTGGGGCTGCACCTGCCGAAGCTCCGACTTCGATCGCTGAGCCTCATCGTTAAGCAGAGGCGGAAGTCGCGGCAGCTCTAGTGCCAACTATCATGAGCTTGGACTCAGAGTCCTCACCCGAAGCTCCTGTGGTAGCGCCGGACCGCAGGAGAGAAGTTGAAGATGTACCCCTGGTGGCGGAGGCTGATGCTCTAGCACCGGTGATGCCAGAAGTTCCGCCTTTTGAACCGAAAGTTGCCAAAGCCCTGGCTGCTAAGTCAGAAGTAGCTGAAGCCCTGGCTATTGAGCCGGAAATCACCCAAGCTCCAGCCCTTGTGCCGGAAATGGTTGAAGATTTGGCAGTTGAGCCGAAAGTAGTCGCTGTGCTGGAGCCTATGCCAGCGCCGGTTGCGGCCCCAGTCGAAGCTCCAACTGCTGCTCCAGAGGTGGTGGTCCCGGAGGTACCTGGGCTGGAGCCAGAGCAGCCTACAGAACTGGCGACAGGTACTCCAACTTCGGAGCCGTCAACTGAAGACCTTGAAGCAGCGCCTTCAACTGCTCTAGAGGTTGAAGTTCCCTCAGTGGGTTCTTCTGCTGCCGCTGAAGGGCTCCAGGACAGCGGCCTTAGCACTACAGGAGTCCAGGGAACCACTATTGTAGAGTGGGACCCAATTTTTGTGATGGAAAACAATTTTGAGCCTGCAGAAATGGTCCCAGCAGGCCCAGAACCTATCCCTCTGGTGTTGTCCATAGACATCTCCTGCTCAAGTCTTCGGTAGGTCCAGCTTGCCTTCGATCATGAGAGCAAAGCCTTGGAGGAGGAGTGCAACACCTTGAGGCGTTGGCGCAACAAACTCCATTTTGAGACCAGGCTTGCTCAGACGAGGCTGGCTGACCAGAAGGAATGGATCAAGGGGGAGAAGGCCCTGGTTAGAATACTTGGATAAGTTGATGGAAGAGAAGGAGGCCGCCATCTGGGCGCTCTATGCTATCTCCAGGGAAATCTTGGAGCAAGCCAGGATAGACGTGATGCTGCTGACGAGCATTACGAAAAGCTCACTGAATTGAATAAAACTCTCCTGAAGCATCGTGCGGACCTGGAGGCGAGGGAGGAAAAACTTCTGGGGCAGCAGGAGGATGTGGTGAGGAGAGAAGCGGAGGTCACCCAGAAGTTGACTCTGGGTCAGAAAAATTTGACGGATTGCAGCAAAAAGCTAGATCTATTTATGGAGGAAGAGAGGAAGAAGAACTGGAAGGTGGGGCAAGAGCTCTCAAAAAAAGAGAGTCTGAAGTTGCCGCTAGGGAGGAGAGTGTTAAAGGCGGGGAGAAAGACTTTGCTGAAAGGCGGAACCACATTCACCTACGGGAGACGGAGCTGGCCGACCGGGAAAAGCAAGTTGCTGAGAACATGCAACAGCATGCTAAGTTGGCTAAATGCCTTGCCCGTGAAGGTTCAGAGCTTGCAGCTGCCCGGAAGTCGCTGGGGGAGCTGCGGAGCCTGAAGAAGACCGAAGCTATTCAAGTGTGGGACTTCTTAGGGCAGACGAATGACGCGCTGACACTGCTGGGTTTTAGTCCAGTACGTCCAGACAACCCAGAGATGGATCTGGACCGAGCGCCGGTGGCCCTCAACGGTGCTGGCAGCAAACTTGATGTGATGGGCGACGTTGTCGAGGATCAGCCGGAGATGGAGGGGAAAACTCTGGCTACAAACGTCGCAGAATATGTGCTGACGTGCTATGTAAGCTGGGATCCCCAATTCCCACTGAACCGAGTGCTCGAAGGTCCCGTTACTAAAGGGGGAAGACGCCGCCAAAGCCAGCGTCTAAGAAGTTGCCCAAAAAGTAGCTTCATTCTTCCGCAGGTCTTAGGTCCTCCAGTAGCTAGACCTTTCTTCCTATTGCCTTCTGCTGTACTCTCCCCATTTTGTAATCCAGTATCTCAAATTAATGAAATCTTCCTTTCCGCCTTCAATTTCACTTTTGTCTTCAATATACTGTGCCGTATCTTGATGGCCCCCTGGTACATGTGTACAGATGAAGTGTGTACATGTACCAAAGTTTATGATAGTATGTTAATAACTTGGTTGCATTGCACTTGTAGATTTTAAGTCCGAAGTCTTCAATTTTGAAGCGTCAAAGATAGGCCCCCTGGGATGGTCGGAGCTTAGTAGCTCCGGTGTCAACATATTAGACGTTGACGACAGACCCATCTTGGGAGATGTCGGAGCTTAGTAGCTCTGGCATCGTCCACCATCGCTGTGAATATTTGCTTTTCCTGCACATTAAAGGCAAGAGACAAAGTAAAATTCGTCCTCTTGTCTATAAATTGGTCGTGACTTATTGTTCTTATTTGAACTTTGAGTCCGAAGAAACTCAGCATGATAACGAGCATTTTGATATAATCTTTTTAGATCTACATGCCTTTTTAGTACTCACCCTACTAAGGCCTGCCAGGGTGTAGGTAGAGCGGCATACTTAGGGTGCAGGACCAGGCTAAGTCGATAGCGCACTCCGGACCTATGTTGGCTTGGCGTTCAGGCAAGTAGACTATGTAGCAATGTTAAGATCCAAAAAGACTATCAATGAAGCTTGTAATGCATGTGAATTACTTGGAACAAAGCTTAAAAAGATTTGCACAACTTTATCATAGACAAGTGGAGTAAAAATAATTTGATATATTGAGCCTCGCACAAAAGGTAAATGCACGTGGAGTCTGTTTTCACACCATAATGCCTTTCATTATAGGTCCGGATTACAGGGGAGACAAGGACACACTTAGGGTGCTGGACCATGCTAAATGTGCTATACATCTTATACTAACCCATGACAAGTAGTTACACTTTTATTGTTGTGACTATCTCATGTGTTACTTGAACTTCCAGGACCCTCCCAGGGGGGTCCGGATGTTCTCCCGGAGGACTTGCCCGTCTCTGTATAACAACTCTACAACATGCATTGTGTGTAATTAAAGACTCACCTCCGTGATTCTAAGCGTAAAACTTACGGAGGTGCTCGATGTTCCAAGGATTGGGAAGCGGGGTCCCATCCTCTGTTGCCAAGCGAACGCATCCTAGTTGGGATACTTTAATGAATCGGAAGGGACCCTCCCAGCTGGGGGAAAGTTTGTTCATCCCTTCTAGGCTTAGTATCTTCCGAAGCACCAGGTCACCTTCTTCAAGCTGTCGATCACGCACATGCCTTTGATGATAGTGCCGGAGCACTTGGCGATAACGTGCATTTTGAACAACTGCTTGGCCCCTTCCCTCATCGACGAGGTCAAGGTCTTCACGCCGGAGCTGGTCCTGCATGGCTTCGTCGAAGGTCCGGAACCGTAGGGACCCCAAGGTGATATCCGGAGGAAGGACTGCTTCAACTCCGTACACCACGAAGAATGGAGTCTCTCCAGTTGACCGCTTAGGTGTTGTCGTATTCATCCATAATGTCGACGGAAGCTCTTCAATCCAGTTAGCTTCGTCCTTTTCAAGCGCTCATTTGTGCGCGTCTTGAGTCCTTTTAGGATTTCTACATTTGCTCTCTTGGCTTGGCCATTGCTTGCTGGATGAGCTACTGAAGCGTAGCTAAGTTGAATACCGAGGTCTTCGCAATATTCTTGGAATGTAGCACTTGTAAATTGAGTTCCGTTATCAGTTATGGCTTTGATTGGAACTCCAAATCTGCATATAATGGACTTCAAGATCTTGATTGCTGATTGTTTGTTGATTGTTACTACTGGAGTTGCTTCCGGCCACTTGGTGAACTTGTTGATGGCGACATATAGGAACCTGTAACCTCCGACGGCTTTTGGGAAAGGTCCCAAGATTTCCATGCCCCACACAGCGAATGGCCATGTAGGAGGTATCATTTGTAGTGATTGAGCCGGTGTGTGAATCTGTTTGGCGTGAAACTGACACGCTTCACATTTTTTTCACTAGCTCAACCACATCTTGAAGTACTGTAGGCCAGTAAAAGCCATGCCGGAAGGCTTTACTGACCAACGTGTGAGAAGATGTGTGGTTCCCGCACTCGCCTCAATGGATTTCTGCAAGGAGATCGCGGCCTTCATCCCTTGCAATGCACCGCATTAGGATGCCATTGGCACCACGTCGATAGAGATCCCCTTCTACCAACGTGTATCTTTTAGCCAATCTAACAATCCGATCAGCGAATAAACTGTCTTCAAGAAGGATATTGTCTTTCAAGTAGCTCCGGATCTCTGAGATCCATGCATTGGAGCTAACTTGAGCTTCTGAGTCTTGCGTGCTGGGTTGCTCGGAGCTTTCGACAACACCTACGACCCTTGGTGGACGACATGGTAGCAGGGCCATCGGGACCGCCAGCTTCGAGGTGCTGGTCTCGCCTCCTTCGCTCAGTTCGGCAGGCTGAGCTGTTGGTTTTGACAAACTCCAGATGAAGATTCCGTCAGGAGCTGGAGCTCTAGTTGTGGCTTTCGTCGAGAGTTCATCGGCTTCGGAGTTATGAAGGCACTGAATATGATGGAGATCCAAAACTTCGAAGTCCTTTTGAAGCTTCTGGACTTCAAGGAGATAAGCAGCTAATTGAGAATTGTTGCAGGAGCATTCACCTTTCACTTGTTTGATGATGAGTTGTGGATCTCCCTTCACCAACAACTGTTTTACACCATAAGATAGTGCCACCTTGAGTCCATAGATGAAGGCTTCATACTCTGCCATATTGTTGGTTGCCTTGAAATCAAGGTGTACCATGTACTTGACCTTCTCTCCGGTCGGAGTTAGGAGAAGGATTCTAGCTCCAGTCCCCTGCTTCTGCATGGAGCCATCGAAGTAGAGGGTCCAGTGAGGCTCAGTGAATATCGGAACTTTGAGCTCTGGTTTCTGCTCACTGTGGCCGCCAGGGTTTGATGGAGAGGAGGTCCACTCCACCACAAAGTCAGCCAAGGCTTGACTTTTAATTGCTTGTCTCAACATGAATTCTAGATCGAATTATGCCAGCTCTGCAGCCCACTTTGCAATATTCCCAGTAGAATTAGGGTTATGCAAAATTGCACATAGTGGAAAAGAAGTTACCAATGATATTTTGTGGGCCTGGAATTAGTGACGAAGCTTTCTTAAGGCGATAAGAACTGCATAAAGCAGTTTATGCACCTCAATGTATCTTGTCTTGGCGTTATAGAGTACTTCACTGACGAAGTACACAGGGCGTTGGATGGTCCGAACAGTTTCAAAAGGACCCGGAGCTTCCTCTCCATCGACCCGGACCCTGCTGGAGGGTCCCGGACCTTCAGGTTGTGCTTCTTGGACCTTCCCAGAGGGGTCCAAAACTCTTTCTTGTTCAACCCGAATCTCATTGGGAAGATCCAGATCATTTTGGTTATCCAGGTGAACCTCCTCAGACGAATGAGGTTGATCTCCTAGCACTTTAGGTGGTTCCGGACCCTCCCGGAGGGGCCTGGACTCTTGGACTGAATGTGGTTCCGGTGTCTCCGCAACCAGGACCATACTGACAACTTCAGTGGTTGCCGAAATGTAAAGCAGTAAAGGATCACCAGGATTCGGAGCTACCAATATTGGTAGTGTGGTGAGGAGCAGTTTCAGCTCTTGAAACGCCTTTTCTGCTTCTTCAGACCAATGAAATGGTCCGGACAACCTCAGGAGTTTGAAGAAGGGTAGTGACCGTTCTGCCAGTTTTGATATAAACCGGCTGAGTGCAGCTAGAAATCCAGTCAACTTTTGGACATCTTTAATGCGGGTTGGGGGCCGCATTTCTTATATAGCCTTGATCTTCGCCGGATTTGCTTCAATTCCTCGATGAGTCACCAAGAAACCGAGAAGATTTTCGGAGCTAACCCCGAAGACACACTTGTCCGGGTTCAGCTTTGTGCGCATAGTGCACAACTTGTCGAAGACGGCTTGTAAGTTGTCAAGGAGTGACTCCTTGTTTTTGATTTTCACGACGATGTCATCAAGATACACCTCCACCAATTCTCTAATTAGCTCTCCAAATGTTTTGTACATGGCTCGCACAAATGTTGAAGCAACATTTTTAAGACCGAATGGCATGGCAGTATAACAATACAATCTATCTACTGTTATGAAGGCAGTATGCTCTTCATCTTCCTTAGACATTTGGATTTGATGATATCCAGAATATGCATCTAAGAAACACAATAGTTCACACCCAGAGGTGGAGTCGACTATCTGATCTATTCTAGTTAGTGGACATGGATCTTTTGGACATGCCTTATTTAAGGTGGTGTAGTCAATACACATCCGAAGCTTCCCACCGGCCCGAGGTACAACAACTGGGTTTGCCATCCATTTTGGATGGAAGACTTCCCGGATGAATCTAGCTTCAAGCAACTTCTTGATTTCTTGTCGGATGAAGTTTATCACTCGATTGATTGCTTTCGGGGCTTCTTGTGTACATGTCGTGTGTTTTGGTAAATCTTCAGATTATGCTCAATCACCTCCCTAGGGATCCCAGACATTTCAAGACCTTTTTGGGGTCTTGGAAACCTAGCTCTTCTTCATCCAGAGCTTCGTCGACTTTTTGTTTTCCTTCCCTTTGACGGAAGGGAGCTTCTTCCCGGCGCTTGTTGTAGCGCTCAGCAAGGTTCTGGACCTCCCGACACTCTTCCAAGTTGTGTCAGTTCGTCTTGTGGATTGGACACCATGCTTTGGAACTGTTGTCGTCCTCAGATGAAGGTCGGGGTCACTTCTCGTGGCGTGCCCCCGGCTTCCAGGAGCTGCAGCAGCAGTAGCTGGAGCGCCGGCCAACAGCTTCTTTTTGCCGTTGGGCTTCTTCTTCTTCTTGCCATTACCAGAGGTAGCGGCTTCAGTTTTGAAGGACTTCTGGTTAGCCTCCGGAGTTGGCTTGGAATGCATTTCACGGCCCTCCGCAGCTCTAGCACATTTGTCAGCTAGGCTGAAGAGTTCCATGACGCTGGTAACTTCTTTAATGGCCAACTTTTATAGCATCTTCTTATCTCGAACACCCTGTCTGAATGCAACAATAACAGTGGAACTCGGGATTGAAGGAATGGTATTTCATACATGAGAGAACCGTTGGATGAAGGATTGTAGCGATTCCCCCGATGTTTGCTTTACGACACACAGGTCCAGTTCAATGTTGGGTCGGGTGTAGGAGCTCCCGAAGTTGGCAGTGAATTGCTGGCATAGCTCCGCCCAACTATTAATGGAGTCAGGTGGAAGACTCATGAACCAGGACCTTGCAGTCCCAGTTAAGGCCACCGGGAAGTAATTGGCCATCACAGCCTCATCACCCCCCGCTGCTAGTATGGCAGTAGAGTAGATTTGAAGAAATTCAGCGTGGTTGACAGTCCCGTCGAATTTCACCGGTATGTGGGGCCGAAAATTCTGTGGCCACCTGACCATACGTAAATGCATGGCCAGTGCCGAACAGCCTCCTCCTCCTCCCCGAGGAGAAGGGTTGTCCCGAGCTTCTCGCCCCTCATGAGCACGCTCAATGTGGACACGGCCATCTTGTTGCCGGTAACGACGATCCAGTTCCGACCGCAGGTCATGAGTCGGAATCCTGGTAATTGTGTGGGTGCGTCGTGGCCCGGGAGGCAATGAAGTCACCTGCTGAGATGCAGCATGTCTCCTCTATTGTGAGACATGCGGACCAAGTCGGTCGGACATGGTCCATCATTGTGGAGGTGCTCGCCCCAAAGGCGGAGGATCTTGGTTGCTGATGCCCGCAGCCGCAGCTGCGACCAAATGATCAACATCAGCCCTCCACTGCTCCATAGCACCCTAGGGTGCACCTGGAGGCAGTGGGCGTTGTAGAAGATCTCGCGCAGCAATGAGCGCGTGCTCGGGGTTGTTATTTGTCGATGCAGTGATCGACATAGATGCTCCATCTTGTTGACCAACATTGTTTACTGGATCAGATGGTGGTTGTGGTGCCACAGCACCTGCTGGAACAATGGCACCTGCTGGTTGTTGGACGTTGGTGGATTGCCTCCAGCTGGTTGTCCAGCGTGGTTCCCATTGGAAGATCCAGCAGCTGAATTCACCATCTCGTGATCTCGGGTCCCCCCTACCTGGTGCACCAAATGTTGATCTGTTTGATACGACACTTCCCCCGGACCCTCTTTGAAGCAGCCCGCGGAGGTTTTTTTGTGGTTGGGACATGCAAAGATCAATATCAAGATGATAACCTCAGGGATTTACGTGGCTCAGGTCGCCTGAGCGTAACACCCTACTCCACGGGATTTGTGTAATTGTATTGAGTACGTTCGCTAGGATCAGGTCCAATTAGATAATATTAGATTAGATTGTCCCCCATTCGTGTGGTGCCGCCCTTTTATAGTTCTAAGAACTAACCGTTACAAAGCTGGCCTAGCCCGACGTGTGGCCCTGGCGTTCTTAATGACCTAATACACCGTCTAAAGTGTATTAAGTATAATTAATAGTGTGGTAACGTGCCTTCATGATAGCGTTACCTCTATTAACGATGCACTGATCGTGTGTCATTAATATGTCATTAATGACACATTATCAGACCTTGTAACTACTGCTTTAACCGTCCTTGAATGTTTGTAACGGACGTGATCTGCTCGTATTTCTGTTGGGGATGAAGGTCCGGAGGCTCCACACGAGGCAGATTCGGAGCATTCCCTTGCGGGGGGGGGGGGGGGGGGGGGGGTAGGTCTGGGGTCGCTTTATACGTGTCGGTACCGGAGCTCCTCTCTCACGGGGGCTAAGTCCGGGGCTGTTGTACACGTGTAGTCGCCGGGGCTTCCCTTGGTTGGGTGTTTTGTTTAGGGAGTTAAATGAATAACCCAAATACTTCAAGGTAGTAAATTGCCCTTTTCCCTGTTACAAAATACCAAAGGGGTCAGCTTACTCAGAAAAAAGGCCTAGCTCTGTTGGCACATGTAATTATAACAAATTATTCTTATAATATAAAGACAATAAAGAGAAAGTCAGTTCGTAACCCAGCAATTTTGTGAAAGAGAAATGATCATTTAGCCTGGGTTAGCACCTTTTGGCACAGAGCATGTGTATAGCTTAACTAAACCTCGTGTCCTCTGTACATAGTTTAGAAATATTAAAAGAGTGAATTGTGTGACAAGTACAACAACTTCTGCGGTGGGTCATATAGGTTTGCAAATTATTCAAACAAGTTGCATATTGTGTTTCAGTGATGCGCATGAGGCAAAACTGGTTTTAGCGTCGAAACTGAATGATGTGGCGTACATGTCACTGTTCACCATTCACGACTCTTTGTAAAATATTTCAGGCCTCTACTACTTAACCCGTGATAGATTTCTTTTCTTTTCATTTTTATTCTATTAGATTGGCTCGATTACTAGCTCTTGATAAGAGGGCCCATGATAGACACAAGACTGTGATGGAAAGCCATTTTGGCCACTGCAAGTCAAAAATTCCAGTCATCGACAGCGACGATGGCTACCATAGATGTCGCCTGCTCATCGAGCAAGAGCACCATCTCTAACTTATGGTTAGAGTGTGTTTAGCTTATTGGTTCGTAGGTGCATGGGTTGCTTTAGTTATTCTTTGTATTGAATTTCCAATTGCTAGATGCAGTAATAATTAAACATTATGGATTAGTAATAGATCATAGATTTAATCATTGTTTCAAACAAGGTTTTTGTCAGTTCCAAAATTTGATTGAAGATATTGTGATCTTATATATAACGTGTTTGTTTTGCAAATAATTGTAGACCTGCACCTGACATATTTTGTATCAAGGTGCATGTTGGGATGAACAAAAGTATAATGGTAGGATGGTGGATAAAATAATAAGTAATACAACAGATGATCATTAGCAACAATGCATTTCATGTAATTAGTTTGCAAGCCTGTGGACATGAGTTTCTCTATTAAACCTGCAGAAGTAACTGAAACAAGAATATAAGTAACGGAGAAAAAGATATGGGTAACAGAGGCAACAGGGTTTTGCAAAGAGTCATCCGACGGTAGATAGTGACATGCATGCCACATCGTTTCATTCAGCCGCTAAATTAATTGTTAACCATATGTGCACCATTTAAACACAATGTGCGACCCATTTGAGCAATATGCAAAAGTATTATGTACTTGCATGGTAGGCTCACGAAGTTGTACTTACCACACAATTCGCTCTTCAAAGAATAAAAAATAAACATTGAACATTACCGCTATTGACTATCTCTCTGTCCACCAAACTATCTTTTCTATATTCTCGCTAATAGAAGCTCATTCCCCTGTCCCTTATAGATTTTTATTTATAAGATACTTTCATGTACCTATAAAAATGAATTTTACATTAATTTTTTTGATTTTTGGACGTGTTTGTCTAGATAACCAAGCTACTATAGAACAATCTTTCACTACAGGAATCCGCACCAATTACGTTTCCCGAGGCTGACGTAATTAAGGCCAAAACAAACGTCAGTCACTAACTTACGTCGGTTTTCCCTTAATTACATGAGTTATTGGCTGACGTTAAGGTTTGGTCGTAAGTTAGCTAACTTACGTTGGCCGTCGATGTAAGTTAGCTAACATACGTCGGCCGTCAACGTAAGTTATCTAACTTACATCGGCGGCCCACAACCGACGCAAGTTAGTTACCGAGCTAGGCTGCAGGCTGGGCCATGTGACTTACGTCGGCCGCCCGAGGTTGATGTAAGTAAGAGCCTTTACTTACGTCAGCTATGGCGAGGTCAGCGTAAGTAATATGGGCTAACTTACGTTGGCATGCTCGGACCGACGCAAGTTAGCCCAGAAAACAGAAACATTCTAGCTTGCACGATGTCGAGCTCACAGATACAAACAACAACAGCAATATATAGTCAAACAGAATGAACACAACACCATTTCATTGTCAAACAACACATTCACCACAACAATTTACAAATGGGCTACATTCTAGCCCCTCAACTACCTCCGGAGCCGAAAGGCTTGTCTCCACGCGTCCCACCGGGTGCCAGTACCTGTGCCAAAGGAGTTTGCACCTCCGTCGCAGAAGCCTACAAAAGAGCATTAGAGTTAAATATGTTACAAATGCATCTCTCTTTTTCTTTCTATCACACGCTTCCTCTCTTTCTAACTTTCATCCTCTCACTCTCTTCCTCTCCCTCTCCCTCTTTCTCTCTTTCTCTCACCCTCTTCCTCTCCTTCACTTTGTCTCACTCTCTTCCTCTCCCTCTCTTTGTGTCAGACTTTCTCTCATCCTCTCCCTCTCTTTCTCTCATTCAATCTCTCACTCTCTTCCTCTACCTCACTTTCTCTTACTCTCTTCCTCTCCCTCTCTTTGTGTCACACTTTCCATATTCCTCTCCCTCTCTTTCTCTCATTCTCTCACTCTCTTCCTCTCCCTATATAGTATCCTCTATCTCTCACTTTACCCTCTCTCTCGGAATCTATCTCTCCCTATCTATGTCTCTCTTACTCCACCTCGATCTCAACTCCTTCTCTCTCAACCTATCTCTGTCTCTCTTGCTCCAACTCTATCTCACTCTCTCTCTCTTACCCTATGTTCTACCTACTTCTCTCCCTATGTGAAATACTGAAATGAATACTACAATATTAAAGAAAGAGTTTATTACCTGTGTCGGGGGAACCTGTGCTAGGGGCATCAATGTCGGGGTCACCTGCAGCAGCTGAAAATGGAGGAATCTCGATCTGGTGACCGGTCTGTTGAGCAAAGTCCTGACATTGCAAAATATTAGAAGATATATGTTACTAAAATGCTATGAAATTAAACTACAGTAGTTTAAATTACTTACCTCCATTGTTGTCTGCATCGGGGCCATGTACCTAGTCGTGGCCTCCTGGAAGGCCCTCGACCTGTCCAGCCCCGCCTGGGTCTGCGTCAGTGTCTCCTTCACAGCATTGAGCTCCAACTAGGTCCGCGAGAGACGACCATTTGACGGTCCAACAGACGAGGCCTGCATCGATGAGGCGCCTCTTTAAGGTCGCGCTGACCTCAAGTTGACAACTCCATCAAAAATGGCAAACCTGCAAAAGAATGAAAAATACTAAGTAAAAGAAGGTAGATTGAAAAAATGAAACAAATGAACAACTCACCGTCCTTGGGCCTTCCCGCCTCCGCTCATGTAAACGACATGGGGGTCGATCGGCGCATTTCCCCAATCTTAATCTTCGCCGTGTATCTTCACGACCTCTTGCGCATACTTTTCCTAAAAAAACAAAGAAATCTTGTAAGCATGCCATTAATAGTATTAGTTATAATTAAATTGAAGAATTTTTAAAACCTACCAGTGGATCAGTCGCGACCTTATTGCACTGCCCAGGCTAGAAAGGGTCACTTCTCTTGTGACCTCTCTTATAAACCTAGGTCAGGTCGGCTCCTGAGCGGTCTCTCACTCCTGTATAGCCGTGTTAGTGGGACAAATATATT
Source organism: Tuctoria greenei (assembly GCA_036927565.1). Classification (NCBI taxonomy): domain Eukaryota; kingdom Viridiplantae; phylum Streptophyta; class Magnoliopsida; order Poales; family Poaceae; genus Tuctoria; species Tuctoria greenei. The sequence goes on along the minus strand of JAYESD010000005.1, from coordinate 152,011,001 downwards.
ATGAACATATAAATGAACTTAAAATGTACTTACCATGCGTTTAGCCAAACACAAGTAGCCATCGCCGGCTTAGTTGTGATTGCCCTCCGACCCTACCACTTTCTTGCATAATGGACTTAGAGATGAAAGCATCGCTAGCCTTGTACCGACCGAGAGCTTGGTACGCTTCGGGTTGACCTTATTACTAGCAAATACTAACCTACATATATTTTATATTTCATCAGAACTATTAATGTACATAGGTATTGTAAATATTTAACAATAAAAACTTACCTCTGCATACCGCTCCTCTATCAAGTATGTGTCAGAGTCCTTCCTATATGAACCCCATTCCTGTTGCTGCTGATGCCGCTTTTGGTACATATTCACGGCCTGGATCTGGGAGTACGAAAACATCGATGTCACGAGCGTTCGAGCATTGTGGTGTAACACACATTTCGCGTGTTCCTCCATGCTCTTGCTCGGTTCCTCTAAGTGGTACTTCAGCTTTAAGCAAACAAACATTTAAGTGATATGCATTAAGAACAGAAATGACAGTTGAAAAAATTAAACAGTTAAACTTACCAAAAAAAGTCATTGTACACGGCTCCCTGAAGGAAGCCGTGGACCTAGTGAGAGACATATGTAATTGTTCCACGACAGGGCAGAGAAACCATCGATGACACCGAGTAGTGTAACTTAACTAAGGCCCCAATGACACTGTTAACCTGTCTGTTGTGTCCCTAGCCTCAGAACAAATAGTCCAACCAAGATCTGCAAAATTTGTTAACTCATTAAGTACTGGAAGACAACATCTAATATTTAATACTATACAGTTTTTTTACCTGCCTCCGACTAGATGGATAGTGATCCGCTGACTAGGAACCAGAGGAGGAGCCGCAAAGTGTGATGGACTATCACATATATCACATATTGTTTTCTATATCACAGATTTTTTTCTATCACTAATGACAGGCTACCTGGCAGCCTTTCATTAATCGTACATAGCACAAATTTGCTAATATCGTAAAAAAGAGTATTCATATGTGTGCAAAAAATAAGGAATATGAAAACCCGACTATTGGATAGAGCCAGAGAAAGAAAACGTGTTATGAATTAGTTGGATAGATTAAATGACTATCTTGCACAGTAGAGAATGAATAACTTAGGGGCATATTCTTTCATATTTGGATGTTGTCGACTGTTGGAGTCGGCAGATCTCCTGACACTATGAAAGTGTTGGAGGAGTTTGTAGTTCGGTGTGGGCACGCGCAGACTCAAGAAGGTGAATCACGATTGGACTCGAGTGACACAGTGGTTTACGTGGTTCGGGCCGCCTGAGCGTAATACCCTACTCCACGGGTGTGTGTGTGTCGTATTAACTTGTGAGCTTGAGTGTGTTCGAGAGTTCTCTCTTTCGTGTATCGTCGGTTTGTCCTTTTATAGTACAAAGACAAACCGTTACAAGTCAGCCTGGCCCGACATGTGGCCCTGGCGGTTACTAGTATTGATACACGAGATTAATTGTTGTTAATAACCCTGTAACGGCTCCGACAGTGCCGTTACAGGTGTTAAGATCGTCCGATTAAGTGTCATTAATGTGGAATTAATGATAATTAATCGGGTCTTGAAGTCCGCGGCTGTCCTTTGGAGATCCGGAGCCATTACAATGTCTCCCGGGGGTTTGAAGCGGCCAGCTCCGTCGTATGGACACGTGGCAGCTCCGGAGCTTGCTTGTGGGAAGCGGGAAGCTCCGGGGTGGCCTGGCACGTGTCAGGTCCGGAGCTTCTCTCGGTCAGGGGTTAAATCCGGAGGTGCCGTTTCGGTACCTAGCCCAGAGCTTCACCCTTGTGGGTAGTAGCTCCGGTCTGGCGGTACAAGTGGCAACCTAGGGGTTAACCATGTTGGAGAAGCAGGTCCGGTTATGTCTGACAAGTGGGCCCCCGAGGGTCTTCAATTTGAGTAGATGTCCTTCCCTTGAGATCTTTGTAATCTCAGGGGGTGTATGGTTTTTAGGGTACCGACAGTGGCCCCCTGGACCTACCTCCGGGGAAGGCCAACGGGGTGAAGTCATTCCGCCGGAGGTGGGTCCACACTTGCAACTCTTGAATTGGGTCTTCAAGGGTCTTCGGAGGTGCCTTTGGCGGGGCTTTACGGTTAAGTCTCGACGCGTGGCGCACCTCAGGCGGCAGATAAGATCTTTGACGTGCGGATCTCTCGCAATTGAAGGTCGCCGGTTCCCGATACGAAAACCGTATCGGTTCCGCGCGCCTTGTCAGTCTGCCGCCTTTGGGTTTCCCGCCTCGTGATGACAACTGTTCGCCTAGGTAAGAACCTCGACTTGATCGTCAGGGTGGTCCCGGGCCCTCTTGTCATCGGCAGGGTTGAATTCTTGAGTAGTATCCTTGACTCTCCCGCAGTTTCCATCCAAGCGTTGCGAGGGCTTACTTAAGAAGGAAAGCGCACCATCGGGAGTTCTTTACGCTTTCCATCTGTTCTTGCGCTCAAACTCCCAACTCGTGCTTTGCTCCTCTTCTCTTGCCTAGCTGTGCTGCGATGGAGTTGGGTCTACGTGAGAGTCGTTTGAAGACGGAAAGCGATCTGAAGAAGGTCCGAGTCCTCATGGGGTGGTCTTCGGACTTCTTCAACCGTTCGGTCCGCGCCGGCGGAGAGCTTCCCTTTAAAAAGGAGCACTCCGGCGAGATGGTGTATTTTTCCTCGTACGCCATGGTGGGGCTGATCCCACCATTTTCTTCTTTCTTCTTGATGCTGCTGGACTTCTATGGTCTGCAGCTATACCACCTTGGCCCTCACTCCATTCTCCTTGTGTCCATCTTTGTCCACTTCTGCGAGATGTGGGTGGGCATCCCTCCCTGCATCGAGCTCTTCCGAACCTTCTTCACCGTCCAAACCACCGGCCGAAGTGACGAGTACCTTGGCTTCTACTACTTTGTGAAGCGCAAGAAGTGCCCATTCAAGTACCTCCGGTCATTCCCTTCCGGGAAGTGGGATGACTGGAAGAAAGATTGGGTAGTCGTCCGGGTGGAGGAGCATGAGCGGTTGGAGTTGCCAGACGGTCTGCCCGGCATTGACACGTCGGTGTGGAGCGAAGTTCCGGTGATGGCGGCAGCTTTCGACCCCGTCCTGACCAGGATCCGCCAATGTGTGGAGGGAGGATTGACTCCCCAGGCAGTGTTCTGCAACTTCCTGTCCAACAGGTGGGCACCGCTGAAGAGGAGGGAGAAGCTCGCCTGGGCCCTCAACAGCGTGATGGACGAGGACCGGGTTGAGACCGGGTTGAAGTCCAGCATGGTGGGGAAGTCCTTGGAGTTTCACCTCAAGAAATTCCAGCACGGCATCGATGTTGACGGAGAGTACTTGACTCCGCCGCCGGCTTTCCTCCCCCTTAACGTGGAAGTTGAGTTCAGCAGGGAACTCCGGCGGAAGATGCCCGCGCTTGACGACCTTGGCGTCATCGAGAGAAGATCAACCGCCCGGTTGGCGATCCCCGGGTTGTCCGAAGGCGGCTCCGCCCCTGTCTCTCAGCCAAGAGCTGAGGTCATTGGCATGGGCAAGGAGCTGGCGGAGGAGCCGGAGAGCCGGAAGAGAAAGCTGCGACATGCTGACGGAAGGTCCGTCGGGCTTGCCACCTCCCCCCCAGTTCCCTGTCCTCAGGAAGGAAGATCCTCCGCCGCCGTGGCGGCTGTCCCCGTGGTGGGGTCTTTTCGGAGCGCTACTGTTCCGGCAGTGGGATCCTCCCGGAGTGCGGCTGTCCCCGTGGTGGATCCCTCCGGAGGTGCCAGCTCCGGGCAGGCGACTCCGGCACGAGAAGCGGTGAGGGCCTCCAGGTCCAGGAGTTCCTCCCGATCAAGGAGAGCTCCGACCCGGGAAACGCCCGCGGCCACGGCAAGTCCTGGGAGTCCTCCCGGAGCTCCTACGCCGACCGTGGCCAGCCCGGAACGTCCGGGAAAGAGGTTCCGCGCAAGCTGGTGCGTGAGCCTCCCAAGGTAATTTTTCTTTCTTACCTCGATTAACTTTTAATTGTAGCATCTATTTGCTCAATTTCTTCGTTCTTTATCTGCAGCGTTCCCAAGAAGGGGAGTGAAGCTCCGCCCTCGGCCACAGTGTCTGAGGCTGCGGGGGCTTCTGCTCCAGCTCCGGTGCCGCCCCAAGCGGAGGCTGCGACAGCTCCGGCGCCGGCTGTCGTGGTCATGGACCTCGACTCGTCTCCAGAAGTTCCCGTGGTAGCGCCGGACCACGGGATTGAAGATGCGCCAGTGGCACCCGTTCCGGAGGTTGAAGCTCCGGGTCCTGGTGCTGCAGAAGTAGAAGCTCCGGCTGTTGAGTCGGAGGAAGTAGCGGTCCCGGCTTCGGAGCCGGAAAGTGCTGAAGCCCCGGCGGTTGAGCCGGAGGTAGCTGAAGCCCCGGCATGCGAGCCGGAAGTTGAAGTGGTTCCGGCAGTTGAGCCGGTTACTTCCGAAGCTCCGGTCGCAGAGCCGGTAATTATTGGAGTGCCGGCTGCAGAGCCGGTAATTGTTGGAGCGCCGGCCGCAGAGCCGGTGATTGTTGGAGCACCGGCCGCAGAGCCGGTGATTGTTGGAGCGCCGGCCGCAGAGCCGGTGGCTGAAGAGGCGAGGGAGCTTGAGCCTCCCTCAGAAGAAGTGTCCCGGCCGGAGCCAGTGGAGGCGACGACGTCGATGGTACCCGTGGCGGAGCCAGAGTGCCTGAACGAAGTCGCCGGCCCCCAGCCTGAGGGGGCAAATGAAGACTTGGTGGCGGGACCTTCTTCGGTGGCGACTGAGGCCATCCCGGAGGAGTGCCCTAGTGCTTTGGAAGCTCGGGGTTCCACTCTCGTAGAGTGGGACCCAATTTTTGTAAATGAAGACCCGCTGGAACCAGCGGAAGAGACCCCAGCAGGTCCGGAGCCCATCTCTCTGTCGATGTCCATCGACAACGCCTGCTCCAGTCTACGTAAGGTCCAACTGGCCTTCTTCCACGACAGCAAAGCTCTTGAAGAGGAGCGCCAAACCCTTAGGAGGTGGCGTAATCGGCTCCACTTTGAGACTAAGCTGGCGCAGTCGAGGATTGCGGATGACAAGGAATGGATCAGGCGGGAGAAGGTCCGCCTGGAGCTCTGGGGTGAGCTGCTGGACGAGAGGGAGAGCATGACTCACGCCCTCGACGCTCAATCCCGGGAGTTCCATGACCAAGCTAAGGCTGCTAACGACGCGGCCAACGCTCGGTTCAGTCAACTCGAGGCCATCAGCACCGCACTCATCAAGCGCCGAGAGGCACTTGAAGGAAGGGAAAGGTGGCTCGAGGATGAGGAGCAAAAACTCCTGGAGCTACGGGATGACGTCTTGCGATGGGAGGAAGAGCTCGCCGAGAAAACAGCTCTGGCGGACAAGGGCCTCGAGGAGCGCACTAAAAAATTGGAAGCGCGCTGCCTCGAGGAGGAGGAGAAGACCTGGGTGCGGGGGCAGGAACTCTACGAGTACGAGTGTGCCCTTGTCGCTCGGGAGAAGAAAATAGAGGCTAGGGAGAAGGACCTGGTCGACCGCCGGAACAAAATCCACCTCCGGGAGGAGGAGCTCGGAAGACTTGAGAAGCGGGTTGCTGCGAAGATTCAGCAAAACGCCAAAGAAGTTGAGCGCCTCTCCCGCGAGAATTCGGAGCTGACGGCGGCCCGGAGATCCCTGGAAGAGATGAAGGGCCTGAGGAAGACGGACTCCCTGCAAATTTGGGAGTTCCTGAGCAAGGCCGACGATGCGCTGGCGCCGATGGGTTTCAGCCCCGTGCTCCCGGATGATCTGGAGCCGGAGCCGGACCTTGCGTTGCAAGCGTTGAGCGCCGCGGGCAGCAAGCTCTCCAAGGTGGGCGACGTCATCGCGGACCAGCTGGAGGTCGAGGGGCAATCCCTGGCTATAAACGTCACAGAGTATGTGTTGACGTGCTACACTAGCCGGAACCCTCGATTCCCTCTGGACCCGGTGCTTGAAGGCCCCGTCGAAGGAGAAGGCGAAGCTACCCGAGCCAGCGTGTCGGAGGTCGCCCAGAAGGTCGCCGAGTTCTTCCATAGGGTCTAGGACTGTCTCTCTTAGCCTTTACTTGTATCTTCTCTTCTTCCTCAATTTTGTAATCCCTTGTCTCCAGATGTAATCTCCGGTCTTCAAATGAAATGAAATCCTCACTTTTTGCGAATTTCATTTTTTTTTTGTCTTCAACATCTTTATCTTCACTTGGCCCCCTGGTAGATGTGCACAATTTGATTGTGGACATGTACCAAAAGGATGTTGAGTTTTGTTGAAGACAAATTTGCCTCGAACTCGTATAATTTAGGTACGAAGTTTTCGATAGTGAAGGTCCCTTGAAGTCGTCGGAGCTTAGAAGCTCCAGCACTGTCCATCGCCGGAGCTTAGTAGCTCCGGCAATAGCCCCTACCAACACGTTGAGCGTCGATAGTTAATACTCCAAGGTGTCGGAGCTTAGTAGCTCCGGCAATGACCCTTGCCACACTTGGTTTGTTGGCAACAGACTCCAGTGATGGGGTCTTCTCACCATCTTTTAGTCAGCGCCGACGGTTGACGCCCTGGTGGGAGTCGGAGCTTGGTTAGCTCCGGTTTTTCTCCCTCAACTTTGGGTTCATTTTTTCTGCACACTTAAGCCAAGAAAAATAGTAAAATTCGTTCCTTATCTATAACTTCGTCGCGGCTTACGGTTCTCAAGAGAATTTTAAGTTGAACACGATTTTTAATACGACTGGATGAATTGTCTTTTCTTTTAGATCCAATTGTCCATGGACCCACCTTACTTTGGCCTGTCGGGATGTAGGTAGAGTGGCGTACTTAGGGTGCTTGACCAGGCTAAGTCGATAGCGCACTCCGGCCCTAGAATGGCTTGGCGGCTTTCAGGCGAGTTGGCCACAGACGATATTTAAATCTAAAAAATCCAACAATTCGACTCGAATCGTACGTAAACCGGTCAAACTAGAATTTCTTAAGAATTGCACGTTTCTGTTATAGACAAGAAAGAGAAAAATAAAAATGTCGAGCCTATGCAAAAATGAATGCACGTGGAGTCTATTTCACATGAAGATGTCTTTCATTATAGGTCCGGGGTACAGGGGAAACAAGTACACTCTTAGGGTACGGAACCAGGCTAAGTGTGTTTGGTTTCTCGTTTGACCCAGGGTAGTTAGCTACACTTCTAGTCCGGAGACTGTATTAAGTGTTGCATGAGCTCTTCAAACCTTTTGGGAAAGGTCCGGCTGCTCTCCCGGAGGAACTACCCGACTCTGTACAATGACTCTATAACATACATTTCAAGTTACTTAAGACTCACCTCCGTGGAATTAAGTGTAGAACTTACGGAGGTGCTCGATGTTCCAAGGATTTGGGAGAGGTGTCCCATCCTCGGTAGCCAAGCGAACGCTTCCGGGACGGGATACTTTGATCACTCGGAAGGGCCCTTCCCAGCCGGGGGAAAGTTTGTTTTGCCCTTCTCTGGATAGTATTCTCCGTAGCACCAGATCGCCTTCCTCGAGCTGTCGGTTGTGTACATGCCGCTGGTGATAGCGCCGTAGAGCTTGGCGGTATCGGGCGTTCCGAACAGCTGCTTGGCACCTTCCCTCCTCAAGGAGGTCTAGGTCTTCGCGCCGGAGCTGGTCCTGCGCGGCTTCGTCGAAGGTCCGGACCCGGAGGGAACCCAAGGTGATTTCCGGAGGAAGGATCGCTTCTGCTCCGTACACCAGGAAGAAGGGTGTTTCTCCGGTTGCCCGACTTGGAGAAGTCCTGTTGGCCCATAGAGTGGGCGGAAGCTCTTCGATCCAATTGGCTCCGTGCTTTTTCAAACGCTCATAAGTGCGTGTTTTGAGTCCTTTAAGGATCTCTGCGTTTGCTCTCTCAGCTTGTCCATTGCTGGCAGGATGAGCTACGGAAGCGTAGCAAACTTGTATGCCGAGGTCTTCGCAATATCCTTGAAATGCAGAGCTTGTGAATTGAGTCCCATTATCAGTGATCATCTTATTTGGGACTCCGAATCTGCTCACGATAGATTGTAGAAAATTGATTGCAGATTGTTTGTTGATCGTCACAACAGGAGTAGCTTCCGGCCACTTGGTGAACTTGTCGATGGCGACGTACAGGAACTTGTAACCTCCGACGGCTCTTGGGAAGGGTCCCAAGATGTCCATCCCCCACACAGCGAAAGGCCATGTAGGAGGTATCATTTGTAAGGACTGAGCAGGTGTATGAATTTGCTTTGCATGAAATTGGCATGCTTTGCATTTCTTCACTAGCTCAGTGGCATCCTGGAGCGCTGTAGGCCAATAGAAGCCGTGCCGAAAGGCTTTTCCGACCAGCGTGCGGGAAGATGCGTGGTTCCCACACTCGCCTCCATGGATTTCTGCGAGGAGTTCGCAGCCTTCTTCGCTTGTGATGCACCGCATTAGGATGCCGTTGGCACCGCGCCGGTAGAGATCCCCTTCTACCAACGTGTATCTTTTAGCCAATCTGACTACCCGGTCAGCGGATACATCATCGTCAGGAAGGATGTTGTCTTTCAAGTAGTTCCGGATCTCCAAGATCCATGCATCGGAACTGACTTGAGCATTTGAGTCTTGCGTGCTGGGTTGCTCGGAGCTTCCGGCAGCACCTACGACCCTTGATGGCTGCCATGGTAACAGGGCCATCGGGACCGTCAGCTTCGGGATGCTGATCTCGCCCCCTTCGTTCAGTTCGGCAGGCTGAACTGTGGGTTTTGACAACCTCCGGACAAAGGTTCCGTCAGGAGCCGGAGCACTAGTTGACGCCTTGGTCGAGAGTTCGTCAGCTTCAGCGTTGTGAGCACGCTGAACATGGTGAAGGTCTAGGACTTCGAAGTCCTTCTGAAGCCTCTGGACTTCAAGGAGGTAAGCAGCCAGCTGGAGATTATTGCAGGAGCATTCACCCTTCACCTGCTTGATGACGAGTTGTGAATATCCTTTGACCAGCAATTGCTTGACACCATATGAAAGTGCCACCTTTAATCCATAGATGAGTGCTTCGTACTCCGCCATGTTGTTGGTTGCCTTGAAGTCAAGGTGTACCATGTATTTCACCTTCTCCCCGGTTGGTGCGAGGAGAAGGATTCCAGCTCCGGTTCCCTACTTCTGCATGGAGCCGTCGAAGTAAAGGGTCCAATGAGGCTTAGTGAAGGCTGGAACTTGAGGTTCCGTCTTCTGCTCGCTGGGGCCCCCAGGGTTTAATGGAGAGGGAGTCCATTCTGCCACGAAATCTGCCAACACTTGACTCTTGATTGCTTGTCTTGGAATGAATTCAAGGTCGAATTCAGCCAATTCCGCTGCCCACTTTGCAATATTCCCAGTTGAATTGGGATTATGCAGGATCGCTCGATGTGGATATGAGGTCACCACCGAGACTTTGTGAGCTTGGAAATAGTGTCGAAGCTTCCTTGAGGCAATAAGAACTGCATAAAGCAGTTTATGCACATCTAGGTATCGAGTCTTGGCATCATGTAACACTTCACTGATGAAGTATACCGGCCGTTGAATGGTCCGGACCCTCCCAGAGGGGTCCGAAGCTTCCTCTTCGTTGATCCGGACCCTCTCGGAGGGGTCCAGACTCTCTTCGGGGACCTCCGGGTTCTGGGTGGAGGAACCCAGAGCTTCTTCAGGAATGACCTGGATCCTCTCGGAGGGATCCGGGTCCTCTGAAGTGGCTTCTTGTGGGTTCAAGTCTGGGAGCTGGGACCCAGACCCGCTTTCAGGAACCTCCGGACCCTCCCGAAGGGGTCTGGATTCCTGAGTATTAAGTAGTTCCGGTCTCTCCGCAACCAGAACCATACTAACGACTTCGTCAGTAGCTGAAATGTAAAGCAATAAAGGCTCACCAGGGTTCGGAGCTACCAAGACTGGTAGGGTGGTGAGGAACTGTTTCAGCTCCTGGAATGCCTCCTCTGCTTCTTCAGACCATTGGAATGGTCCGGACTTCCTCAGTACCTTGAAGAAGGGAAGTGCCCTTTCCGCCAGTCTTGAAATGAACCGGCTGAGGGCTGCTAGACATCCAGTTAATTTTTGGACGTCTTTGATGCGGGTTGGTGGCCGCATGTCTTCAATGGCTTTTATCTTCGCCGGATTAGCCTCTATGCCCCGGTGACTTACCAGGAAACCAAGAAGCTTTCCGGAACTAACCCCGAAGACGCACTTGTCTGGGTTTAGCTTCGTGCGGGTGGCCCGCAGCTTATCGAAGACAGCCTGCAAGGTGTCCAAGAGGGACTCCTTGTTTTTGACTTTGACCACGATGTCATCGACGTACACTTCCACTATGTCTCTGATGAGTTCTTCGAAAGTTTTGTACATACCTCGTACAAAAGTTGAAGCTGCATTCTTGAGACCAAAAGGCATGGCTGTGTAACAATACAATCCGTCCACTGTGATGAATGAAGTATGCTCTTCATCCTCCCTAGACATCCTGATTTGATGATATCCAGAATATGCGTCTAGAAAACACAGTAACTCACACCCGGAGGTGTAATCCACTATCTGATCTATTCTAGGTAGTGGGAATGGATCTTTTGGACATGCCTTATTCAGTGTGGTGTAGTCGATGGACATCCGAAGTTTCCCGCCGGCCTTAGGCACAACGACTGGGTTTGCCAGCCATTTTGGATGGTAAACTTCTCGGATGAATCCGGCTTTGAGCAACTTCTTCACTTCTTGTCGGATGAAGTTCTGTCGCTCCACAGATTGCTTCCGAGGTTTCTGATGCACAGGCCTAGTGTCGGGGTAAATCTTCAGATTGTGCTCAATCACTTCCCTGGGGATCCCAGGCATTTGTGACGGTTGCCAAGCAAACACGTCAATGTTAGCCCGGAGGAAAGTGATGAGCGCGAGTTCCTATTTGTCGTTCAAGCCACCCGATATGCGGGTAGTTTGAGTGACATTGGAACCAATTTGGACGACTTTGACGGGAATGTCGGTGTCGCCGCTTGGCTGCACACGGGGTGCAGAGGTCGAGCCTCGTTGACGAATGCTCGGAGGTTGTGGAGCTTGCTTCTGTCTGGAGTCCTCCTCTTGCGCTGTGGTGAGTGCGTGGAGTTCCTCCAGAGTAGTTACTCCGGCAGTGCGATCTCCGCGGATCCGGAGAACGCCTACTGGTGTTTGCATTTTCAACACCAGGTATCCATAATGAGCAGCTGCCATGAATTTGTACAGGGCAGGTCTACCCAAGATGGCGTTGAATGGTAAGTTGATCTGAGCGACGTCGAAGACCAACTTCTCGGTGCGATACTTCACCCGGGTCCCGAAGGTAACAGGGAGAGTAATAGCTCCGAGTGGAGTAATGGCCCCCGGACCTACTCCGGAGAAAGGTCGAGAGGGCTGGAGGTCTGAAGGTCGGAGCTGAAGCTTAGTGAAAGCTTAAAAGCTGATGAGGTTAAGCCCCGAACCTCCGTCTATCATGACATGATGGAGTTGGATGTTGTTGATGGTGGGAGATACCATCAAGGGTAATTGGCCAGCTCCGACCATGCTTTGAGGACAGTCCGAAGCATCAAAAGTGATGGGTGTGTCCATCCACTTTCGATGTGGCTCCGGTCTAGCTGTAGGAGCTACAGCAGCCGTATCCCGTCGCATAGTCTTGATGATACAACGAGAAGTGATGTCCCATGATCCACCAAAGATGGTGTTCATGGTTTTTCGACGCTCGTTGTCGGAGACGTCGGAGTCATCGTCGACGGAGGTGTAGACGGCTTTCAGAACCTTTTTGGGGTCCTGAAACCCTAACTCCTCTTCAGCCGGAGCTTCGTCAACCTTCTGTTTCCCCTCCCTCTGTCGGAAAGGAGACCCTTCCCGGCGCTTGCTGTAGCGCTCGGCAAGGTTTTGGACCTCCCGGCAGTCCTCCAGTCTGTGGCTGCCCGTTTTGTGAATGGGGCACCACATCTTGGATTTGCCGCCGTCTTCAGAAGACGGTCGAGGTCGCTTCTCAGGGCGTGGCCCCCGGCCACCAGGAGTTGCAGTGGCTGCAACGTTGGATGTGCCGGCCGACGGCTTCTTCTTGCCGTTGGTCTTCTTTTTCTTCTTGCCACTCCCGGAGGTAGCGGCTTCTTCTTTGGAGGATTTTTTATGATCCTCCAAGGCTGGTTTGGAGTGCATTTCACGGCCCTCCGCAGCTCTGGCACATTTGTCAGCCAGGCTGAAGAGCTCCGTGACGCTGGTGATCTCTTTGATCGCCAGCTTCTCCAACATCTTCTTGTCTCGTACACCCTGTCTGAATGCCACAATGACAGAAGCGCTTGAGATAGAAGGGATTGTGTTACGTACCTGAGAGAATCTCTGGATGAATGACCACAAAGATTCTCCTCCTTTTTGCACGACCGCAAAAAGGTCCAGTTCAGTGCCCGGTCGGGTGTATGAACTCCCGAAGTTGGCAGTGAACTGACGGCACAGCTCCTCCCAACTGTCAATAGAGTTGGGTGGAAGGCTCATAAACCAGGACCTGGCGGTCCCAGTTAAGGCCACTGGAAAATAATTGGCCATTACGGCCTCGTTTCCTCCAACTGCTAAGATTGCAGTGGAGTATATCTGCAGAAATTCTACGGGGTTGACAGTCCCGTCGAATTTTTCCGGCAAATGTGGCCGGAACTTCTGTGGCCATCTAACCATGCGTAAGTGCATGGCTAGGGCGGAACAGCCTCCTCCTACTCCTTCCAGAGTAGAAAGGTCTTGAGCATCTCGTCTTTCTCGAGCTCGCTCGATGTGGACACGGCCATCCTGTTGGCGGTATCGGCGATCGAGCTCCGCCCGGAGGTCGTGTGTCGAAAGCCGAGATGCGGTATGGGTGCGTCGTGCCCCAGAGGGCAACGACGTTACTTGCTGTGACGCAGCTCGTCTTCGGTTGTTGGAGACATGCGGACCAAGTCTTCCAGACAACGTCCGTCGCTGCGACGGGGCCCGCCCTGAAGGAGGTGGACCCTGGTTGTTGAGGCGTTCGGCCGCTGCTGCGACCAAATGCTCAACATCAGCCCTCCATTGCTCCATGGCACCTTGAGATGCATCCGGAGGTGGTGGTCGCTGGAGAAGAGCACGCGCTGCATGAAGCGCGTGTTCTGGGTTGTCATGACTTGCCGGCGCGGTATGTGACGCCGGTGCACCATCATGTTGCCCGGCACGTCTTGCCGGAGAAGATGGTGGTGGTGGAAGTATGACTCCTGCTGGTGCTGAGGCTCCTGCCGGTGGCTGCATGTTGGAGGGATTGCCTCCGACAGCCTGAGCAGCAGGTTGCCCGTTGGATGATCCAGCCGCAGAATTCTCCATTCTTGAAGATCTCAGGCGCCCCTACCTGGCGCGCCAACTGTCGACTGTTGGAGTCGGCAGATCTCCTGACACTATGAAAGTGTTGGAGGAGTTTGAAGTTCGGTGTGGGCGCGCGGAGACTCAAGAAGGTGAACCACGATTGGACTCGAGTGACACAGTGGGTTACGTGGTTCGGGCCGCCTGAGCGTAATACCCTACTCCACGGGTGTGTGTGTGTCGTATTAACTTGTGAGCTTGAGTGTGTTCGAGAGTTCTCTCTTTCGTGTATCGTCGGTTTGTCCTTTTATAGTACAAGGACAAACCGTTACAAGTCAGCCTGGCCCGACATGTGGCCCTGGCGGTTACTAGTATTGATACACGAGATTAATTGTTGTTAATAACCCTGTAACGGCTCCGACAGTGCCGTTACAGGTGTTAAGATCGTCCGATTAAGTGTCATTAATGTGGAATTAATGATAATTAATCGGGTCTTGAAGTCCGCGGCTGTCCTTTGGAGATCCGGAGACGTTACAATGTCTCCCGGGGGTTTGAAGCGGCCAGCTCCGTCGTATGGACACGTGGCAGCTCCGGAGCTTGCTTGTGGGAAGCGGGAAGCTCCGGGGTGGCCTGGCACGTGTCAGGTCCGGAGCTTCTCTCGGTCAGGGGTTAAATCCGGAGGTGCCGTTTCGGTACCTAGCCCGGAGCTTCACCCTTGTGGGTAGTAGCTCCGGTCTGGCGGTACACGTGGCAACCTAGGGGTTAACCATGTTGGAGAAGCAGGTCTGGTTATGTCTGACAAGTGGGCCCCCGAGGGTCTTCAATTTGAGTAGATGTCCTTCCCTTGAGATCTTTGTAATCTCAGGGGGTGTATGGTTTTTAGGGTACCGACAGATGTCATTAGAATCATGTATTTATGTAGTCCTGCCGCAAATTTGCAGTCAAAGTTGTTCTATGGTAGGCATTTACTCTAGTACCAGCAAAGTCTATCTGTTCTCCAGAACAGTGCAATGCCAAAACTAAATAAATTCTATTTATAGTACAATAAATGAAAAATATATGTCTTCCAAAAAGAATAATGTACGTAGTATCCAGCTATGAGACATTACAAAATAGTGCTTTCAAATCATTTTAGATCTCGACTCCTTTTTCATCTTCATATATGCCTATATAAACAATGCTTGTGTGTACCATTTCATCACAGGATATTATCTCCATCAACATATACCACTCTTAGTCAGGAAACCTCGTTGTTACAGAGATGGTGAAAGGCAAGAAAACCATGGCAAGACAAAAGATTGAGATCAAACGCATCGATGACGAGGAATCACGTCAGGTATGCTTCTCAAAGTGCCGCCAGGGCCTGTTAAGCAAGGCTCATGAGTTATCTGTTCTTGTGGTGCAATGGTTGGCGTTGTTGTTTTTTCTATTTCTGGGAGGTGCTTCTCCATTGGCAATCCCTCCATTGAGGCTGTTATCAAGCCCTTCCTTGGTACAAACCCTCCCAATGTCCCTGCCACGTCAGACGTAGCGAGCAAAGAGCAAGACGGTGGTGGTGGGGTGACAGAAATTGTGCGTCAGTGAAGTGAGCAGTACAGAGCGTGTTGCAAGGGTTGGCGGATGAAGAGATCAAGACAAAACATAGTTTGCAAATGGGTGGGCGTTTTATGCAATGGTTGAGCGCTAAGATATATAACTTGGGACGGGACGAGTTGCAGGAGTCCTACAAGGAGCTTCAAGCATTGCATGGTGCTGTCTTAGGTGAGGTTAATCAGGTGCCAGGAGAAACAAGGCAGATTCCAGGATCACATCCAAAACCTACCATGGACATAGTTGGAACCTCGCGGCGTACGAGTTTGGCGAGCCAAGCTCACAGCCAAAACTTTCCATGGACATAGATACAGCCTTGCTGCACTACCTGTTTCCCGAGCCATGTTCTGAAACAAAACCTCCCATGGACATCGCTTCTTCCTTACAGTACCAGTTTGGTGAGCCAATCTCTCAACCACAACATCCCGTGGAAATTGCGTCTTCCTCGCAGAGTGCCATACATATGTATCTCAAGGACCCTAGTTTGACCAACGAATTTATTGATGGGTTTGAAGTGAAAGACCCGTTTATCAGTGACATATATGGACTTGGTGACTCAGGGAATGTCCCCAACAAACAGTAGTTTCATTCATTCCATCGAGCTTCTGAATAATATGGCCAGTCCCTTGTCAATGTACTTTTCAATAACAATTACAAGTCTAGTGGTGTAACTTAATTTCTTGGGCTTTGTATCTTTAAATATATCAAGATGTTGCATTGTAAACATTGGAAAATCTATAAAACATCATTCATATAGATATATATGTATTGTGCAAAGAAATGAATCTAAGGATGTGTGTTGCATTATTCTCACTACAAGATACTATGAAGCAATGCGATTTTGCAATGTTTGCAAGGCATATTCCTTGATAGTGTTTATGTGCCCATATTTTATTTTCTATGTTGCCCCTTCAATATTTGCTACAGATACTATGATGCAAACAACTGGTCTAGCAGCTTGAATTTTACTGCACATTCTGAAAAATAATGTTCGCATAGTTTTTTCTCAGTGCGTGTATTTTGAAAAATGGAAGTAGGACCTGCACATTGATGTACCAAGTTAATGCTGATGTCACAATATATATCGCTCCTGCCTTGTCATGCAGTTGTAGTAAAAATTTAGAGATGTTCCAGATGTCACGTTAAGATAGTTTTGAACACGACTTGCTTAGCCACATCATCCAGGGTGCCCTCGTTTCTCCATCGTAGCGCACCACGGCGCCGTCACACCATTCTGGTAATCCTCTCACTCATGCAGCCTCACTCGCATAGAGATATATATGACTATTAATCCAGGTGCAGTTACTTGAGCTTCGTCGGGCATTCTTGCTTTTCACTCACACACTCCCTTCCTAACTCCAATAAGCAATTGTTCCAATTTTTGTGTCACATAGATGATAGCCTGATGTAACCAACGCCTGCGTCAGGTCCAACCGTTATACCTGTTCTTACCTGTCATATGGCAGCACTGGTATTGCATCAAAGAAATCTATAGCCTCAAGCAAGCATAGGCATAACAGTCAGTCCCTCGCATATGTCTGCAGTCTGCACAAGGAACAGAGTCAATGGTTTTCCTAGCTGCTTGCAAGCTATGTTATGGTAGCACTAACTATTTCAGATAATCCAGACCATTCAGATAAGCCTTATTTCACCGCCACATCAGCATGCATATGATGACCCATGTCATCAAAACCACCGTAGGAGGTCATTAAAATGGTTTTGGGTACTTCAGGGACTACAAATATCTAGTTAGTTATAGTTGAGGAGGTTATGTAACAAACTAGGAAAAGATGAGCAGGTCAATGGACTTATTCCTTAAAAAATATGCCAATGTCTAATTTTCTGAAATGAAAAGGGAATCGTCCGTGTTTGAATGCTTCCGAGACAGTAGCATATCGTGGTACCAGGGCTTTTGCTAGACAAAGTTGCGTATATAACCAGTTTTGTGTGTTTACGGAATATTTTGATGATATTCGAATCACTGCTTGCAGGTTAACATGACTTGATTAAATGCATGTGAAACCTCCCATGTTCATATTCTGGGTCTTTCAAAAACAATGTTCATATTCTTAAATAAGAATGCAAACATGTGCTTATTTTTTAATCTGCACCATCTCACATGCTTGAACAGGTTTCACTTAACGTGAATTATTGTTATGCCTTGATTATTAGTTGTTTGGTCCAAGTTTTGAACAATGATTTTCTTGTTTGGTACAAGGATCCTGCAAATAGATATATCTTTGCTCCACCAAATATAGGTTGGACTCTTTATCCTTTTCTTTTCAACGGTCCGTACAGGAGTTCTTGTCACATAATGCATATTGAGCTAGCTAGAGATTCTAAGAGGATTTTAGGAAGAGAATAAACTGACTTCATTTTTAGTACATATATTTAATGTTTTTCTGTTACCTACCTTTTCTTCTACTTTGAGAAGGATATCAAATGATTTTGTGTTGCATTTTACGCTAACCGACCAAATCATGATTCTTAATGGCCAAAACTGACATGCTATAATATAAATTTAATTTTTGTCTAGCTGCTTTTAGTCAGTTGATGGGTCACATGTGACTGGTCAGAAGAAAAAGCAATTGATCCACGTCGGCCATTCAACTATTAAGTGAACAATCTGGCCGATACACTGTTGGTTGGATTTAGAGATGTAGTACGAAAATAGAGCTTACTGTGAAGTAGAATCAAAGAGGACACCAAAGGATACTATGGTGGTTACCATAATGTACCGTGAGTTAAAAAATGGGGCTGTCAAGTTAAATTTGTTCTGCTGCATATCTTAGGATGACTCTAATGACTGATTGGATATTGAGTAGGCCAATGGATATTTGATGTCCAGTTTTGGATTTGCCTAGTTTTTGTCTCCTACAACACACCCAGTTTAGCTAAAGTGAGGAGAGCACGAATTTTAAGTATTCTTCTCTCTCCTCAATAACCATTTTTCATTCCTTTTGGGTACTCTGTTGGAGCTGTTAGAGGCTATGGTTGCCAATTTGCAAAAGCTAACCGATTTAGGTCTCCTGTTGAAGTCAATCTTAGTGGAGTCATCACAAAATACGGCTAGATTATCTAAGATGCAATGCATATATTAGTAGTCGGTGTTTATGCTACATGTTTTGGTCACTATAATACACAACTTTTTTAGATAACGGAAATACATTCCGGCCTCTACATAATATGTAGAAAAAACCACATCTCAAGATGTGTCACAAGGAGGTACATACAAATCTATCGGATGTCGGTCGACCCTCCTAAATCTGGAGGAGGGAATGAAGGCCTGGAAGGAGCACCAAATCTGGTGGGAGGCTCCACCACCCACACAGAAGGAGGAGGAAAGCGGTGACAAATCTAGTCGTAGATATTGACATGCAAAGGAGGATAGAGGTGTAGAGGTAGAGGAATCAATGAATGGATCATGCGCCCGAGGTATTTACATTGAGTTGAAAACTTCAAAGTCATTTTTCTATCAAATATTAGCTATATTTTAAAATCCATTTCATATTTTTGTTTTTTATTATACTTAATGCATAAAATGAGATCAAATGTAAATCTATTTTATTTAACTATATATTTTGTAAACCAATGTTTTCATATACTGCTCAACATTTCAAAAATTTTTGTTCAACATTTTGCGTAAAATATTAATAGTAGATAATAAGTGTTGAGTTTATTTTTTCAAAACATTAAACCAATTGGACCACCAGTGTAGGATTAGAATTAAGGAAGACAGGAAGAAAAAAAAGGCATAACCCAGGGGAACCTATTTGCAGTGGCCACAACGGTTCCAGTTGGGAATTGTTGTCGGGCTAGGTTTTGACAGTCCAGCTGGTTGCAAGGTCAGGCCCCGACCCAGCTCTTCCCTGAACTGTACAAGTGCTGCCGAGGAACATAACAAACAGTTACCCAAGCTCTACAAAATTTCAACTGGGTTAGTGATACCATACGTGCAGTCACAGCAGATAAAATGGTCCATTTCATCAGTCTTTTGTTTATGGTGGAGGAGGCAAGATAGTTTTTTTTAACCAGACAGGCAAGACGCCATTCAGTAGAGATTATCATCCTCAGTTAAATACTCCTCCTGCTCACTTATGAGGACCAGGGTTTCTAAATTTCAGGAATCATATTGGTAGTGTCATGCGATGCGACACCCAACAACTGACATGGCTTTCAAGAAACAATCAATTTTTTTTCAAGTATCTTCCGTATTGGAAGAATATGGAATTTTGCCATAGTATTGATTTGATGCATGTTACAAAGAATGTATTTGACAGCATCATTGAGACCTTGCTAGACATGTCGAGGAAAACAAAGGAAGGATTAAATTCACGTATGGACCTAGTAAATTTTGATATGAGACCAGAGCTTCATCCAGTAGAAAAGGCAAACGGGAAGCATTACCTTTTCCCAGCCAACTACAACTTGACACTAGAAGAGAAATAAGCAATTTGCGAAAGCTTGTGTGAGATCAAAGTGCCCACGAGTTTCTCATCCAATATCCACAAACTAGTCTCGATGAAAGACTTGTCTCTATTTGGCTATAATTCTCACAACTATCACATGATGATGACAGTGTCCCTGGCCATTGCAATAAGAGTCATAAAAACTGAGCATATAAAAGTTGTCATCACATGTTTGTATTACTTCTTCAATGCAATATCACAAGAGGTGATAGCACGTGAAGATTTAGACTATCTAAAAACATACATCGTCAAGACTATGTGCAGGCTTGAGATGTGTTTCCCACCATCCTTTTTTGATATGCAAGTACACCTAATCATACATCTTGTTGATCAGATAAAAGCATTGGGGCCACTAAATTTACATTATATGTTTTCATTGGAGAGATATTTAGGAGTATTAAAAGGTTATGTGCGGAACTGTGCTCACCCAGAGGGTTCAATTATGGAAGGATACACCACTGAAGAAGTGATTGAGGGTTGAGCTGATTACATCAACGATGGAAAACCGATAGGTGTGCCTATACCAGTACATGAGGGTAGACTATGTGGGAGAGGCAAAGTGGGTAAGAAAACTTTTATCGTTCACGATTAAAAGAATATACACCGTGCAAATTTTGGTGTACTACAACAGCTCGCAATAGCTGAGTCATATATCGAGGAACACCAAATTGAGCTTCGCGAAAAAAGTAAGACCGCACAGAGGACTGGATCATAAAAAGAGCACAGAAGATGTTTCACGGAATGGTTAATGGACAAAAATACCATAAAGAAACTCTATAGAATAGGCAACAATGAATAAGTTAGCTTCTGGCCCATCTGCTTTGCTGACATCATGGCAAGCATATGACATCAATGGTTACATATTTTACATTAAATAAAAAGATGGTAAGAGTGTTGCACAAAATAGTGGTGTTCGTATTGAGGCTTATGACTCACAAGGGCAGAAGACCACATACTTTGGGTTCATAGAGGAAACATGAGAACTCGATTATGGCAAAAGAATAGTAATGCCTGTATTTTTGTGCTAATGGGTCAAAAAACCTAATGGTGTGAAAGTGGACAATTACCGGCTGAGACTGGTAGGCTTGAATAAAGTGGGTTATAAAGATGACATGTGGGTTCTCGCCGATCATGTTGCACAAGTTTTTTATGTACAAGATTCAGAAACTTAGAAGATGCACATAGTTGTTTCTGGAAAGAAAAATATTTTTGGGGTTGAGAATGTGGGAGATAATGATGAGGACTATAATCAGTATGAAAAGATGCACCTTTTCACCGAACCAGAAAACATCAAGTGCATAGAGAGAAGCATTAAAAAGGATTTGAAACCCTATATGCAAGAAGATGTCAATGCTAGAAAAAATGTATGATATATATTGTATATATTTGTATCCTCTAGAATCAACTTAGAACAATGCTTTATTTCAGCTTTAGATAGCATGTTTCGAACATTATTAAACTCAGCTTCTGTACAGAAGACTAATTTGGAAAAGTGATCCTTTTTGGCTTGTTAACTATCATATTTATCACCTTCACCTGTTCCATAAGTTATCAAATTGTATGCATATATAAATTTTGTTTGACCTATATTGATAAGACTTGCCTTCCAACAGCTTGGTTCCAAACAACATCTAGAAGCACAATTCTTGAAGCTCTTGTCAAGCTAATCTCTTCACAGCAAGCTCTTGTAGATGCAAGTAACACCCGTGACTCATCATTTGGATTGTTAAAAGCTTCAATTGAATTCTGACGATACTTCCCATCCATTTGAGGGCTTGTTTGGATAGGAGTGAATCCACTTAAATATAAGTGGATTGAGGTGGATTGGGGAGAAAATTATTTCATTCTTCACTCCAATCCACTTCAATCCAATTAGATTGAGTACACCCAAACAAGTTCTGAAATATTTCTTTCTCTTCTCTCCATTTTGAAAACTTACGAAGATGCTACTTTATTAGTTCTAATGGCTGAATATACTGACTACAAATTAAAACCATCTCTCTTAGTGCTTCACACAAGCGACGAAGCGAACAACTTCAATCAAAAATCTTGTTTTTACCCTTTTCATTGGAATTTGACCTTAATCATTCAAGCATAGATTTATCAATAAGTGAAGCTTCCTCATCAGACATGTTAATGACAGTTACAAGTGAAGGGTGTGTTGAAGCTAATGAAATCTCAATGGGACTGAAGACAAAGAGATGTTGCATCTGAGTGATAATGTCCAGGTTAGACAACATGAAGCTATGATGGCAGCCATCAACAACATGAAAAGTGATGCCAAGGTTATTCTTGCATCAACCAAGGCATGTTGTGAGGGCATAACACTTGTTGGAGCATCACGATTATGCTTGCCCCAACAAGTGTTATACCCTCACAACATGCCTTGATTGATGCAAGCATAACTTTAACATCACTTTTCATGTTGTTGAAGATTGCCATCATAACTTCACGCTGTCTAACCTGAACATTGCCACTCATATGCAGGATCTCTTTATCTTCAGTCCAATTCAGATTTTGTTAGCTTCGACACGTCCTTCGCTTATAACTACCATTAACATGTGTGAAAGCTTCACTTATTGATAAATCTATGCTTGAAAGATTAAGATCAAATCCCTATGAAAGGGTAAAAACAAGATTTGTGATTGAAGTTGTTCGCTTCCTCGCTTGTGTGAAGCACTAAGAGAGTAGGTACTGATTTTTAGTCAATATATTTAGGCATTAAAACTGAAAAAGGAGCATGTTCCTAAGTTTTCAAATGGACAAGAGAGAGAAATCCTTCAAATGGATGGGAAAATCCTTCCAAGGATCGTCAGGCTTCAATTGAGGCTTTCAACAATCTGGATGATGAGCCACGGGTGTTACTTGCATCTACAAGAGCTTGCTGTGCAGGGATTAGCTTGACAGGAGCTTATCAGCATCAGAGGCGGTTCTTAACTAACAAGCAGCCTGTGAAAGCAATGATGTTCCCCAGGCGATTCTTCAACAAAAACTGCTTTTGATTATTGAACCAGCACATATGGTCGCCCATGAAAATCATGTATTTACCTAGGCGGTTGTTAATTAAGAACCGTCTACGAAGTTTTCTAGAGTATAGGCGGTTCTTAATTTATAGATGCCTGAGAAAATCATGTATTTACACAGGCGGTTGTATTTTAAAATCCGCTTGTGATGTTCTGTCAACATAGGCGGTTATTGTATTATTCGTCCTCACAAGTTCATTTTTTTATAGACTGTCTGTGTTTGAAAAATCGAGGCGCCTGTGAAAATGCTTTTTGTAGTAGTGGGTGTGGCCGCTCTTCTACTTAGCTTCCTGCTGCTCAGGAAACCCTGATAAGAGGCAGGACTGAGACACCTCTTTGGCTGTTGTAATTTCCCGCGGCTGCTCTCCGTTCTAGTTCTCTGAGTTGTTCGTCTGCCGTGCTGCTTGCTGTAAGCTGCCAATGATGTGTACTGCAGCTCCTAATTCATGTGTGCTATCATATCAATTGCTTGAGGAATCTGTAGGTTGAAGAAAAAAATTATGAATTTATGCGCTTTGCGTTCTAACTAGTGTCTAAATTTGCTTAGACAAAATTAAATGTAGTGATGGGATGATTATTGCAGTATTAATCCATTAACATTTTTGGACTGATCGATAAGTTATTTCGAATAATGTATTATTAAAAAAGGGGGATTATAAAACAATAACAAAAGTCATATATAGGTACAGTTTGTTATTCATAACAACAATCTTCACTTAATTCCGATCAATATTTTGTTGATGGATGTTATTGTCATTTATTGGTTAAGAAAAATTTAAGGTTATGAGTAGAATAAGTTATTGTTGTGTGCTAAGTACGTACTAAGTGTCGCCTATGTTCTATAGGCTTGGAGCGGTTCCGACATTGAGAGACTACTGACTTCGGGTCTCATCGAGGTTAAGGCAAGTGCATGATAGGTTTTATTCTATTATGAGTGAATTGTTTGTGATTAAGCTTTCTCGTGCTTTTTATTTGTTATTTGAGTTTTCAAGATTCAAACGCTTCATAATTCTATTTTATCCAGTTCAATATTCAAGGTTTTCATTGAATTATAATTCAAGTACCAGTTAAATTTGGAGTTGTTCTTATATTCAAGTTCCTATGAGTAAGTGCTGATCACACTTGCTCCGCTTTACCGGTAAATGCCAAGGAGAATTCACGTGTCGTCCGTTTCAGACAGAAACTACTATTTCATTGTTCTTCATTTCAAGTTCAAGTATCGCTATGTTTTATTCGGTTGATTCTATTGTTCTTCAAGCTCTAACTGTGATTGATGTGTATTTTTACTCACTCTTGTGTTTATTTAGTTTTAGGTACTCGTTGATCAAGCATGCATTGGAAAGAGGGTAGCATTTGCACTTAAACACGCAAATCATTTAATAAGCTTAGTTTATGAATATTTTTAATTAATTGCATAATTTTGTGTCATTGAGGCTGCGATATGGTTGTTTGAGTCTTTAACTCACTCGTGGGGATGAACGTGAGTTTAATAGTGTTTCTATATGTGACATCCTAACTCAAGGCTTAATAGGATTGATAGAATACTCATACCACCAAGGTATACCTTCTTTTCCGGAAGCTCACCTGCAAAGAACTTTGAGGTTTAGCGTGCTTGACCCAGAGCAATTTGTGGACGAGTGACCGACCGGGAAGTTTTCACGGGTGCGCACGAGTGAGGACAAAATGTGGAGAAAAGACTAGTGTTGGTTTGTGGGACTACTCTGTGGTCCTAGAGAGCTACAGAAGTAACAACCGCCAGACCCGTAGTGGCTAGGGTGTTGAAATGGTATCGGAGCCGACCCTCGCGGTTTTACGTGTGCATACAGATCAGGGACGTGGGTACGTACGCATGACATGTGGGTTCTCTAGGAGTGACACATTATGATATGTATGCCAATACTAAACGTATGGTCATGGTCAAGAGGGAATGTTCCTAGCTTGGGAGTTGATCGACGAGGACATCGGTCTTCTAAGGGGGTGGATTGTGACATCCTAACTCAAGGCTTAATAGGATTGATAGAATACTCATACCACCAAGGTATACCTTCTTTTCCGGAAGCTGACCTGCAAAGAACTTTGAGGTTAACCGTGCTTGGCCTGGAGCAATTTGTGGATGGCTGACCGACCGGGAAGTTTTCCCGGGTGCGCACAAGTGAGGACAAAATGCGCAGAAAAAACTAGTGTTGGTTTGTGGGCTAGTCTGTGATCCTAGAGAGTTGCAGAAGTAACGACCGCAAGGCCCGTAGTGGCTGGGGTGTTACATTATATAATATTATGTCTGTTATTGTGTTTTATTCCCCGCGGTTGATACAGTTTTCAAATTAGACTCTGCCAAAAATTTCTATAATTTTTATACTTAGTATAAAGGTTAGCTATTAGTAGTAGCGCCCAGGGGTGTTTATACTTGGGGCGTTATAGTAAATCTTGCTGGAAATGAGAACTTGGCCTCTGTTGTGCAGAGAAACAAAGAAGAAGCAAGTGGTCATATAAGAGCATATAGATTAGCAAGGAGGAAAACTCTATGGATGATAAGATGAAGGCAATCTACTGCACAAGGACTAAAGGAAAGTCTCAGCTGTAGTGTACAGGAACAATGAAGAACCCAAAAATGGAATTATAGTTGAATTTGAGAATAAAGTGAAATCGGCAGTTTAATGGACTTAGTGAAATTATTATCCAAATCTATGGGTTGAACAGATCCAAAAATACTATAAATTTTACAGCGGGTTCATGTGATCATGGAGGTACAACCAGGAAAGTTTCAGCTGGTCTACAAAATCCCCTAAAGCATTAAGCTTCTCTGAATTTTCCTGGTCGTTCTGGAGTCTTGACATAGGCAAAAGTTAGATTTGTGTTTAGGGGATGTAAATACGAGTCCAACAAATTGGTTTATAATTTTCTAAGCATTCTACATGGAGATATTGATTTTAGAAGTTGGACTTTTTTGAATGTTTATGAAGGTTTTGGAATTTTTCAGGTACATACGACTTGACTTTGCAAATCAAGTCAAATAGATCTGAAACTTTTACTGGAGCTCAAAGGTATTAGAAGGAGTACTCTAGCCAAATCTGGGATTTTTTTCCAATGAACAGAGCTTCTAGAAATAAAAACAAAGCCTTTTTAGCGGAATTATTTAGGAAAAATTTTGGTCTTCCATACTGATTAAAATGCTCCACTGGAAAGTAGAGACCATAAGGAGTCTAACAAAACTTACTTGGGAATTTTTGGTCCAATATTCTAGGAGATATCTATTTTCTAAGTTTGATCAAAATGTGCAATTAATTTCAAATGGAAAAGTTTGAATTTAGACATGGACACACGGATTTAAAATGGGCCAAATTGGTTGACGCCACACCGGGACACAAACCTAAACCGCGTTACCACATTTAACCCCACCGCTACAACGGACCCAAGAGGGCTTTCTCTTGCCGACATGCGGGACCCGACCTGGGTCTTCTTCCTCATTGGGCCACTACCGAGCGGGCGGCGCCCTTCGCCGGAGGCAGTGGCCAATGTCGGCAAGCCACTCCAGGGCTTCAATCCACTTGAAACTGGCTGCTAGTGCACTATTTGGTGTGCCAAACTTGATGAGGTGATCCAAAAGGCTCGAAAACGGCTAGAAAGTCATTGGCGACAGGTGGTGGCGATGGAGTTGCTTTGGCGATGAGGGACATCCTCAAGAGTGCACCAAATGGCTTGAAACTTGGTCGTAAATTATGTTAAATTCAGAGATGAAGTACAGAAATAGAGCTTACTGTGAAGTAGAATCAGAGAGGACACAAAAGGATATGATGATGGTTACCGTAAGGTACTGTGAGATCAAGAATAGAGCTGCCAAGTTGAAGTTGTTCTGCTACATATATTAGGATGACTCCGATGACGGATTGACCGAATGAGTAGGCAAATGGATGTTTCAGGTCTAGTTTTTGGGTTTGCCTAGCTTTCATCACCAACAACGCACCCAGTTTACCTCTGGTGAGCATAGACCCAATTTTAGGTTATTTATCTCCTTGATACCTATTTTTCAATCTTTTTGGGTACTCTGTTGGAGCTGTTAGCGCTATGGTTGCTATTTTGCAAATGCTAACACATTCAGGTCTCCAGTTGAAGTCAGTCTTAGTTGAGCCATCATAAAATATGGCTACATTACCTAAGATGCAGTGCGTAAAGTAATATTTGGTGTTTATGCTACGTGTTTTGGTCACTATAATAAACAAATTTTTTAGATAAAAGAAATGCATTCCGGGCTGTACATAATATGCATACGCAACCTGACGAGATCATGCACATTATTATTGCACCTACAAACATGACAGAATGTTCATTTGTTTGGGATCCTGGCTCAAGTGAATGTGCACTCTTATTTGATGGACAAGATCAAGATGGCACACTATGTCGTCCACCACCTTGGCCTTCTCCATTCATGTATACAAGATGATTTAATGGTGTTGCACATTTAAACCAACACATGAGAGGAGATGAACTTGAGTCGAGGACGACTCCAATTCAAGAAGGGGAGGATGATGAGGACATCACTTCTATGGATACAAACAAATCCCCACTGAACATACAATATTCAATCAATAGAGTTCATACACAAAAATTAATTTCTGAGGTTAGCTCGTTCTTATATGTTTCCTTATATGTTTTTGAGCATAGATTGGTACCTAATGATTTAATTGTTATTAGGATCCATGGATAGGTTCAAGGAGTAGTTGGAGGAAGTATTAGGGACTTGGAGGACCAGAGAATTCGTTCAAAGAAGATGGAAACCGAGCCAAACTCAAAATCGTGTCCAACTCGGAGTCCAGGAGCAGTACACACTAAAATGAACGCCCAGGATGCATACGAACTCCGTTTTGGATGTTCTACATATGCAAGGAAAGGGGAGAGTATAAACTTTCCAATGGAGCTTGTCTCATGTCAAAATTCCTTCGGATTCAACGGGAATCGTCAAAACAAAATCGAGTTCATAATCTATCAGGGTGCTGCGCCACCGTATTGACCATTGGGCCTTGTATCAAGTCTAAGTCCATTATTTTCGTATCTTAGGGTTAGATCACAACCCCAACACCCCCTTGGACGTCCTCACACCTATATATACTCCATAGTAGCTACCATAAACAATTGGATTTTGCTTAGATTAATAATATCGCCGTTCTAGGGTTTGTGAAACCCCAACTTCGCAATTTCAGATCGTGTCTTCTACGTTCTTGCTTGTGTTCTGG
This sequence comes from Tuctoria greenei, assembly GCA_036927565.1. Lineage (NCBI taxonomy): Eukaryota > Viridiplantae > Streptophyta > Magnoliopsida > Poales > Poaceae > Tuctoria > Tuctoria greenei. Next base: position 151,983,424 of record JAYESD010000005.1, on the reverse strand, counting down.
GTTGCACTTGCAGGGATTAGCCTTCTTGGCGAGGTCAATCGTGTGAAGCACGATTGATAACCAATGGAGCGGTGGTGTAGTGATTGCAGGGGCTGTTCGTGTTCTACTCAAGAGTCTCATATCATCAACGTCGAGATCTCCACATCAATGGACTTATCCATTACCTTTCAGAAGATCGGGCCTAAACTTCCTTATCACAACCACATATCAAGATATGTCATAAGGAGGCACACACAAATCTTTCGGATGTTGATCGACCCTTTTGAATCTGGAGTGGGGAAGGAAGGTCTGGAAGGAGCACCAAATCCTGTCGGAGGTTCCGCCACCCATGTAGAACGAGGAGGAAAGCGGTGCCAGATCTAGGCATAGTTATTGACATGAAAAGAAGCATATAGGTGTATGGAGGTAGAGGGAACAATAGGTGGATCATGCGCCCGGGGTATTGTCTTTGAGTAAAAAACTTCAAACTTATTTTTCTATTAAACGTTAGCCATATTTCAAATCCATTTTCATATCCTTGTTCCTTATTATACTTAATGCATAAAATGAGATCCAATATAAATCTATTTTATTTAAATATACATTTCTAAACCAATGCTTTCATATACTGCTCAACATTTTGAAAATTTTAGTTCAACATTTTGTGTGAAATTTTAAAATAGTAGATAATAAATGTTGATTTTATTTTTCAAAACATTAAACCAATTCGTAGAAAATGTTGGATGGACCATCAGTGTGTAGGATTAGAATTAATGAAACAGGTAGAAAAAAGAAGGCATAACCCAGGGGAACCTATTCGCAGTGGCCAATACAGTTCCGTTTGGACATGGCTGTCGGGCTAGGTATTGGCAGTCCAGCTGGTTGCAAGGTCAGGCCCCGACCCTCTCTTCACTGAACTATACAAGGGCAGCTGAGGGGAACAACAGACAGTTGCCCCCAGGCTCTAAAATTTTTTAACTTGGTGCGTGATGCCCTAGGTGCAGTCACGGCTGATAAAATGGTCCATTTCATCAGGATTTGGTTTATGGTTGAGGAGGCAAGATAGTCTTTTTAACCAGACATGCAAGACTCCATTCATTGGGGATTATTGGACTCAGTTAAATACTCCTCCTGCTCGATGTACCGATTGCAATTCGAATAAAGTACATGCTCGCAGCTGCCAGTTATGATCTGGATGGTGTGGGCACCACCAAGGTACAAGACCTTCTGGTGGCTACTCTTAAACAGCCGAGTTTGGACTTCGGATAAGCTGCAGGTCAGGGAATGGCTGAACAACTACTTCTATCCCATGTGTTATCGCAATTTACAGACTGTGCGGCACATTTTGTATGATTGGGAGGTGTCGCGCCAAATCTGGGCAAAGGTAACTGTGTGGGTCTAGGAAGATCGTCTCCAACTGGTTCATTGGAGAGCTGCTCCATTGCTCATGAACTGGTTTCGAGAACTGACCAAGATGTCCACCGATCTCATGAGCAAGGGTCTCCATTCAATGATCATAGAGGTGCTATCGTCCATTTGGTGAGAAAGAAGCGTGAGAATCTTTCATAGAAAAGAGAACACCATGGAGAACATGTTAATTTTTTCGAGAGACGAGCTAAAGACATGGTCACTAGCTGGTTGTAAGCACCTTGGGAAGATACCAGCCGGTTGTAATACCCGTTGTAATCTCTAGCATATCAGGAGCTCCCTGTTTGCTCATGCGAATTTTATTTTTCACCTACTTAATGAAACACCACCACAGCCTTTTTCAAAAAAGGTGTGCTCTACACTTGACTGTTGACCACCTTTTTTATTTATTCTCCTGGCGTGTCGGATTTTTAATCACGGTCTTATGATGCTGCTGAGGTTTTTTAATAGATTAGTAGTGATGGTCATTTGTCCATCACTATAAAAAGGATGATTTCAGTGACTTTTCTATAATGACCATCACAGGAGAAGTCACATGAGCCATGAAAAATTAAATGAAGTACATTACATGAAAATATGCCACGTCTCATAGCCAAAATAATTCGATTCATCTGCAGCATATATGTTTAGCCGGTTTTCTGTCTTTGAACTCAAGCTAGAGTTGCTCTTATACGTTCAACTCCATTATTTAGCATCACAAATCCCAGCTGATAATTAACAGACGCTAGAAGGGATCATGAATATAAATGTGGTACTTGATGAGTAGGTTTAGGCCCGATCTTCCGAAAGGTTAGTCAATTGGGGTGGAGAATTCAACGTTGATGATCCATGGCACTCGAGCAGTTTGAGTACCCCTGCAATCACTATACTACGGCTCCGTTGGTTATGAACCGTGCTGCACACGCTTGACCTCGCCAAGAAGGCTAATCCCTGCAAGTGCAACTGATAACACAAGCAAGAACGTCCAAGACACGATCTGAAATCGCGAAGTTGGGATCTCACAAACCGTAGAACGGTGATATTATTGATCTAAGCAAAACCCAATTGTTTATGGCGACTACTATGGAGTATATATAGGTGGGAGGACGTCCAAGGGGGTGTTGGGGTCGTGACCTAACCCTAAGATATGAAAATAATGGACTTAGACTTGATACAAGGCCCAATGGCCCAATCCAGTGGTGCAACACCCTGACAGATTCTGCACACGATTTTGTTTTGATGATTCCCGTCGAATACAAAAGAATTTTGACATGAGACCAGCTCCATTGGAAAGTTTATCATCTCCCCTTTCCGTTCATATGTAGACCGTCCAAAACGGAGTTTGTATGCTTCCTGGGCCTCCGTTTTAGTGCGTACTACTCCTGGACTCTGAGTTGGACATGATTTTGAGTTTGGCTCGGTTTCCATCTTCTTTGAACGAATTCTCTGGTCCTCCACGTCCCTAATACTTCCTCCAACTACTCCTTGAACCTCTCCATGGATCCTAATCACAATTAAATCAAGAGGTAGCAATCTATGCTCAAAAAGATATAAGGAAACATATAAGAACGAGCTCACCTCTGAAATTAATTGTTGTGTATGAACTCTATTGATTGAATCTTGTATGTTCAATGGAGTGTTGTTTTTATCCGTAGTAGTGATGTCCTCATCATCCTCTTCTTCTTGAACTGGAGTCATCCTCGACTCAAGTTCATCTCCTCTCATGTGTTGGTCTAAATGTGCAATGCCATCAAATCTTCTTGTATGCATGAATGGAGGAGGCTAAGGTGGTGGACGACATAGTGCGCCATCTTGATCTTGTCCATCAAATAAGAGTGGACATTCACTTGAGCTAGGATCCCAAACAAATAAACATTTTGTCATGTTTGTAGGTGCAATAATAATGTGCATGATCTCATCATTCTCCCCTTCTTTATGACAAGCCGTCCTCGGCTTGCTCGTATGTCCAACAAAGAGGCTTGCTTTGGAGGTAGAATGAGTGCTGTCCATAATGCACAACCGCAGTGAATAATGTTTTTGTTGTCTCTACTGCAAGGAAAAATACTAAAAAAACTTGACAAGACATTATTAGCGTTAGTACATTCATTTACTTGACCATGTGGTTGCAGCACAAAAGGAGCTTTCTCATTTGAACATATGTAAACTTTATGCACTATAAACATACCACTATGTTCATATTTGCCTATAGCATGAAAAAATTTCTATTTAACAAAGGCAATTCAGTTTTCAAAAATATTCTTCTCTCTAGAGTGTCTAGATCACAAAGATTGTCAAAGTCAATATAACCCAAAGTATTTAGAGAAGACAACAATTTCAGCTGATCTCTTTCACATGTAATTGGAATGAAATGCTTAATTTCAGCGAAAGTGGGTGACAAAGTATCAAATTCATTCACTTGTTCTAGCATAGGTACAATATAATTATCAGCACAAAATGCATTTTTGTCGTAAGGATCTGTGGGAAATCAACTAGTGGTAAATGAGTTTTCAGAAAAGGCTCCTCAAATTGTAGCTCTCCAATAGAATGGTTGAGGGAAACATTTGAAACATTCAAAAACTTCTCAACATTGATAAGTGTAGTTCGAGGTACATTACCTTCATTCTCATATTCAGCAGTAACTGTGGGTGAAATAGGAATTGAAAAATCTGAATTTCCACAAGAGATGTTGAACACCTCATTCTCTTTTGAATTTTCTACATTTATTTGTTCATGTTCCTGCAAAAGGTTAGGCATAGGAGGAGGTACAACAAGAAAATTCTTCTCAAGTTCATTTATTTTATCTTTGCAATTACATATATTGGTAAAAGTTTCTCGTATAAGAATTTTCATATCTTTCCATGTTCGTGGTTTTTCTAAATCACTTAAGTTGTTCCACCAAGTTAATGCACAATCTACTAATGCACTCACAACCTTTCTAATATTTCTCCTCTCACACATATGACATTGTCGAAAAATTTTATCCGACTCTATTTCCCAAGCAATATAGTCATCATGACCAAGACCATCAAAAGAAGGAAAAGATGGGAGAATGTAATTACTTATTGTTGATGGAGTGGTAAAGGTGGCCTGAACGTCATGTGCAACCTTGGTTGATGTTTGATTCTTAGCGAGCAACTCCATCGCCGTCTTCATCATGTCAATCATCTTAACATATAATGCATGATTCTTGCTTTTACCTGAGATTGTTAATAGCAAACAGAAGACAACAAAAAATATGTTATCCCAATCAAATACAAAGGATAATGGCAATGGGGAAGTGGAATCACACAATCTCAAGCATCTTACCACGCTCTTACAAGTGTTCTTACCGACACTGCAGGTGGTAAACGGTGGATGATATGAAGAAACCAATGAAGTGTGGGATGATTGCAAAGTTATATCGATTCTGCTCAAGAGTAAGGTGTAGTTTGGATGGCACTTTATATGTAGCAAGGATTAGCAACAATGAAATCAGATAGTAATGTTGAATAGGTGTCTAAAGTAATTGTCAAAGTTGCTGGCCTATATGTGTTCCTAGTAGTTCAAGATAGCAAGACATGAAACAAAAACTATAGGACACAAAGGATGCAAGCACTTCTGTTTTTTTTTTCATTTTTTCTCTTTTTTTGCGCGGCTTTTGTATCTTTTTATTTTTGCACTTGCCTTTTCTATTTTCTTTTTTTTTTCAGAATGTGCTGCAAAAGAAGAACACAACGCAAGACAATCAAAGATATCTCGTAGGTCTGTCACAAATTTTCTACTCAATCTTCCAAGGAGAATTAGGCACACTTAGAGTATAAAAATAGAAACACTTCAAACAGCAAGATTGTAGATATATCTCTCCTCTTTAATTTCATTATATGAAAGACCTATTTTGGAAATGAATAATAGGAGATATTGCCCCTGAAATACAGACTATTCAGAAATTCTAGGTCGAGAATAGATTCGGATCTAATGCAATTTCGATAACTCTATTTCTGGGAAACCGATGAATACAAAAGTTATAGATAACTTCTTAAGGTTTCCAGGAACTACAAGAACACAAAAATCCGAGTTCATATGAGAGAGATATGATGAAAATACTGAACTAGACAGAGATGAATCTAATCTGGACGTGATGACGTGATTCAAAAGGATGAATCAACACAATGCAAACCTCAAACTAAGACCAAAAACACTTTGTAAACCAGCAAAATGACTCAACAATGGACACAAACTTAACAAAACCAAACTAAAAACGAAAGTTGCAAAGGCTCAATGGTGGTTTGGACAAAGTAATGAACAGATCTACTAAACTGCAAGTTTTTTGTGGCTTTTTTGTGGACTCTAGGTATGAAAAACAAAACTAATGTAATGGATAGATGAATTACCTATTGGGCAACCTAGAAATCTGATACCAATTGATGAGTAGGTTTAGGCCCGATCTTCGGAAAGGTAAGTCGATTGGGGTGGAGAACTCGACGTTAATGATCCGTGGCACTCGAGCGGTTCGAGTACCCCTACAATCACAACACCACGGCTCCGTTGGTTATCAACCATGCTGCACACGGTTGACCTTGCCAAGAAGGCTAATCCCTGCGATTGCAACCGAGAACACGAGCAAGAACGTTGAAGACACGATCTGAAATCGCGAAGTTGGGGTCTCACAAACCGTAGAATGGCGATATTATTGATCTAAGCAAAAAACAATTGTTTATGGCAGCAACTATGGAGTATATATAGGTGGGAGGACGTCCATGTGGGTGTTGGTGTCGTGACCTAACCCTAAGATACGAAAATAATGGACTTTGACTTGATACAAGGCCCAATGGCCCAATACGGTGGCGCAGCACACTAACAGATTCTGAACTTGATTTTCTTATGTCTTGTCGAATCCTAAGGAATTTTGACATGAGACCAGCCCCATTGGAAAGTTTATCCTCTAACCTTTCCGTTCATATGTAAAACGCCCAAAACGTAGTTCGTATGCGTCCTGGGCGTCCATATTAGTGCGTACTGCTCCTGGACTCTGAGTTGGACACGATTTTGAGTTTGGCTCGGTTTCCATCTTCTTTGAACGAATTTTCTGGTCCTCCACGTCCCTAATACTTCCTCCAACTACTCCTTGAACCTCTCCATGGATCCTAATCACAATTAAATCATTAGGTAGCAATCTATGCTCAAAAACATATAAGGAAACATATAAGAACGAGCTCACCTCTAAAATTAGTTGTTGTGTATGAACTCTATTGATTGCATCTTGTATGTTCAATGGAGTGTTGTTTGTATCCATAAAAGTGATGTCCTCATCAGTACTGACCTGAGTAGTATAATCTGAAACCAACAAAATCGAGTTTGTTTCTTCGTGAGCACACGGACTACAACATCAGGACATAAACATAATCTCCAGTGATGAAATAATTAGCTGTACTACTTAGGTGCTTATCGTTACAATTTTGAATAACATGCAAAATATGCCTGAAGGCCTTGATCGTTTTGACAAATTTATCTATATATTTAAAAACAATTAAATAACATAGGGACTTATAAAAAACATATGGGCAGGAAGGTGACCATTGAACGTGGTTGATACGCGTGATGAACGAATTTGAAATACTTATTACTGATAACTGATATTCATTTAGTATGATATGACTATGTGGGACACAAGGAGGAAAAATAGCCAAGAGCTGTGCCAGGTCTTAACAGTACACAATGACTCTGAACCGTTGCAAAACATTGATTTGACACTAGTTTTACAAAAAAAGTACATTTTCATCCCCTAAATACCTGCATTGTCCACCGTACCTAATGCCTGAACAAAATTTTGGTATAATTTACTCTCCTGAACTATTCAAATTTGTTAAATTTGCCGCAAGTGATTTTTTTTTGTTTCTCTTTGTGGGTGTCATTTTGGGGGTTCCAATTTTGTAGTATAGTAAATGACATCATACACAATTCTAAAACATTCTTTCAGAATCACTACAGAAGAAAGGCTCATCCGAGACGTGCCCGAACGAAGAAGGGAGACGAACAAATTGTGTGTCTCCGTCGTCGCGTCTCGCATTACGTTGTCATCAGAAACGAGCGGTTGGCACGTCGCTGATAAGCCTATGTGATTCATTACAGACATTCTTTACGGAGTCATTGGAGACGTGCGTCGTGCGTGTCGCTCATCAGCATACAGGTGAGACAAGCACTAACATAGTGCATCGCAGATTTATTCACTGATCTCAGACGTGCTTTATTGCAGAGCGTCGCTGATTTGTTTACTGATCTGAGATGGACTTTAAGGAAGCTTATCTCCTTTATTCAGATAATCCAAGGCGCTCTCTGTTACAGATCATCGCTAATTGTTTACAGGCAGGGTCTCCTATTAGGTGTCCCCCACCCCTTATTATCCTGGTTGTCGGTTGCATCCTGGAGCTAGCCAGGATTTGACAGCCATATTGCTAGTGTTAGCAACATACACATACATGAACATATGTATAGCCAAAAAGATCACACCTTAAATTATATTCACCAATAAAATATTAATAAATTGTCAATCGTGGTTATCAACTATACTAATTACACAACAAAGAATGCCCCCTGTTCATCGTGATTACAATGTAACTAATTACATACATCATAACTGTAATCATCTAATTCTATATACCGTAATGAACATTCTCCCGATGAATGACTTCATTAACAATGAGCCTTCATAGCCTCTAATGCTTTAACAGAGACATCCTCAAATTCAATAAAATCACTGAAATCATATAAAATATTATCAAATTGCTGTCACTTTCACTTAAACAGTCACATATAAGGGAGAAAATATCTGAAGGCTTAGGAACAAATTGGTATAAAATTGTAATAAACATAAGAACTTTGAATAAAGAACCGAGCTTACTTGTAGCACACGCAGATGGTGAGCATTTGCAAAGCATCAGTAGAGAAATTGTTCTCATCATAAAGGACATGGTAGTGAGCGGGTGTGCTTGTCCCCTAAAAAAACAAACAATTTACATTCCATGATGCATTAATAGCCTGATATCAAAAACTCGTGAGAGAAACACCAATTATCGCATAGGTACCTTGATTCTAGCATGGCTGCAGAGGTAGAAATCAAACTCACTGGGATGGCAAATGCTACTGTAAACCACAGTTCCTGCAGTTTCAAGGGTTTGCGAATTAGAATTCATTATATACATTGATAGTCAAAACAAATACATTACTTCTACGGTGGACAGAAACAAGGTAGATGAATGTATACTGTAATGAAAATCTTCCTTTGGATCTATGACTTCATTAACGATGAGCCTTCATTGGACATTCTCAAATTCAAGAAAATCACTGAAATGCACGATCTGGGGGCAGGGTTGCAGTGACAACATGCTCCGGGGATAGAGGATGAGGCAGTGGCGTGTTCCGGGACAAGGTGGCTGAGGCGCTAGAGTGGCGGTTCCTCAACTCTTTGATGACAGCAGGCCAGCATGCTTTGGGAATAGGGAGAATATTTCCACATATGTGAAGGCGGCGGCGTGCTCATACCGTTTACCGAAGTAGGGGTCGAGGCGGCGGCATGCTCTAGGGGCAAGAGATGAGTTGGCGTGCTCCAGCGTACTCAACTCTCTGATGATGAAAGTCGTGGTCGATGGCGGGGTCGGGGTCGACGACAGCAGCCCAACAATGACGGAGAGCGAGTTGAGGAAGAGGGATGGTGACGGCAAGAGCTTGATTTTCGCCCGAGAGCTAAATTTTTTTGCCAAGTTTTGGAAGAGGGCACACGAGAGATTAAAATAGCAAAACTCAAAGATGAGCCTATATAACACCCATCTCTCATTATAGTGTCTCCCTTTGGTTGAGAGAGCGCGAGTAAGTTTTGACCGAAAAATTTCGCCAGAGGGCGCGCGAGAGCTAAAAATAGGTCAAAATGAGAGATGCACATATATGATGCTCATGTCGCATTAATTTGTGGCCGAACGGGCACCCCATATGCAAAAAATACCCCACGGTGTGCTGAAGCCAGGAACAACATCTTTGGCATTCGGGCATGTCCAACTGGCAACTGTGTGCAATGCCTTATTTGATGGTTGCAACGCGCTCAGCTTTCCGTGGTGGGACAAAAGATCTTCAGCACAAATCGGACATGTGCCTGAGTAAGGCACATCTCTCTTTCGCCAGAGGTCAATTATCAGAGACGCACCTTCTTAAATGTGTCTCTCATGTGCTCGTCTCCCTTTTGCCACTCGCATGACATCGTGAGTGTTCGTTGCTACTCGCACGCAGAGTTAACATTGTGAGCGTCCTAATTTCAGGGATAAACTCATAAACAAAAGCGAGACATTGCAATTCAGGCATATATAACTCTTATTTCACATTATTTTGTTACCGAACGGGCACGCCGCACGGAAAGATGTTGTTCGGGGGGTGCGACACCATATTTCGCATGCGGCCATGTCCAACTGGCAACTGTGGACAATACCTTATATGATCGTTGCATTGTGCTCAGCTTTCCGAGGTGGGACAAAAGATCTTCAGTGTGAATCGGAGACAGGCCCAGGAAAGGCAAGTCTCCCATTATCTCTTCTCCCACGGGCCTTAGTACAGCCTGTCTCTCATTCACCCGTCTCCCTTTTGCCGGAGGTCAAAAATCAGAGACGCTCCTGTTTAATGTTTGTCTCTCATGTGCTCATCTCCCTTTTGCCACTCGCATGACATCTTGAGCATCCAATGCCACCCGCGCGCAGAGTTAACATTGTGAGCGTCCGTTGCAGGGATAAACATATGCAATGACATTGCAAGTAAAGGATATAATTTGAATTGAGGGATAAACAAACACAATACCATTGCAATTCAGAGATAATTTGCAACTCAATTAATTTTATAGTTCATACACATTGCGTGCCCTCTAGACTATACATTTCTGTCGGTGGTTTTGATCTGGCAGATCTCCCGACACTACTAAGGTGTTTGCGGAGTTTGACGTCCAGTGTGGGCGCGCGGAGATTCAAGAAGGTGAAGTGTAAAATGACACAGGAGACATGATGATTTACGTGGTTCGGGCCGCCTGAGCGTAATACCCTACTCCACGGGGTGTGTTAGTGTTGTATTGGATGTATGAGCTCAATGTGAGTTCAGAGTCTAGAGTGAGCGCGTCTAGTCCGTGTCCTATGTATCGTCGACCTGTCCTATTATAGTACAAGGGTAGGCCGTTACAAGTTTGCCTGGCCCGACATTTGGCCTCGGCGGTTACTAATATTGATACACATTTGATGCGCTTAATTACCCTTAATAACTGAGTTATGGGCTTTGATAGCACTGTTACTGGTAATTAAGGTCATCCGATCATGTGTCATTAATATAGTATTAATGACACTTAATCGGGTCTTGAAGCCCTTAATTCCCCTTTGAAGATCCGGAGCCGTTGTGGGGTCTTCCGGAGGTTAGAGGCTGAAGATCCGACGGTTGGACACGTGGCAGCCCCGGAACATACTGTGGGGAACAGATAGGTCCGGTGCCACCTAACCCGTGTCAGTTCTGTAGCTTCCCTCGGTCTGGGGTTAGGTCCGGGGGTGCCGCTATGGTACATAGCCCGGAGCTCCCCCCTTCTGGGCGGTAGCTCCAGTTTGATAGTACACATGGAGACCCTGGGACTAACCATGTTGGGGAAGCGAGTCCGGTTATGTCTGACATGTGGGCCTCTGAAGGTCTTCAAATCGAGTAGATGACATTCCCTTGAGATCTTTGCAATCCCAAGCGGTATATGGTACCCAGGGTACCGATAGTGGCCCTATGGGCCCACCTCTGGGGAAGACCCTTGGGTGGAGTCATTCTGCCAGAGGTGGGTCCATCCTTCGACTTTTGAACTGAGTCTTCAAAGGTCTTCAGATGTGCCGTTGGTGATAGTTTGGAGTTAAATCCTCACCGCGTGGCATATCCCGTGTGCAGCAAATGAGATCTTTGGCGTGCGGATCTCTCGCAATTGAAGTTCGCCAGTTCCCGATACGAAAATCGTATTGGTTCCGCGCGCCTTGTTAGGCCGCTGCCTTCGGGCTTCCCGCCTCATGATGACAACCTTTCGCCTGGGTAAGAACCTCGACTTGATCGTCCGGGTGGTCCCGGGCCCTCTTCTCATCGGTTGTGTGGAATTTTTGAGTAGTATCTTCGACTTCCTTGCGGTTTCCATCCAAGCGTTGCGAGGGCTTACTTAAGGAGGAAAGCGCGCACCGTCTGGGGTTCTTTACGCCTCTCATCTGATCTTGCGCTCAAATTCCCAACTTGTGCTCTCTTTTCCCCTCTTGCCTTGCTGTGCCGCGATGGAGTTAGGTCTCCGCGAGAGCGGTTTGAAGACTGAAGGTGACCTGAGGAAGGTCCGGGCCCTCATGGGATGGTCCCCGGACTTCTTCAATCGCCTGGTCCATCCGGGGGAGAGCTGCCGTTCGAGAAGGAGCACGCCGGCGAGATGGTGTACTTCTCTTCGTATGCCATGGTGGGGTTGATCCCACCTTTTTCCTCCTTTTTCTCGATGCTGCTAGACTTCTATGGTCTGCAGCTGTACCACCTTGGCCCCCACTCCATTCTTTTTGTGTCTGTCTTCGTCCACTTCTGTGAAATGTGGGTGGGCATCCCCCTGCATTGAACTCTTCTGTACCTTCTTCATCGTCCATACCACCGGTAGGAGTAATGAGTACCTTGGCTTCTACTACTTCGTGAAGCGCAAGAAGTGTCCTTTCAAGTACCTCTGGTGGTTTCCCTCTGGAAAGTAGGATGATTGGAAGAAGGACTGGATAGTCATCCGGGTGGAGGAGCACAAGAAGCTGGAGCTGCCCGAAGGCCTCCCCAACATCGACACTACAGTCTGGAGTGATGCTCCGGTGCTGTTGGATGCCTTCAACACTGCTCTGACCAGGATTCGTCAGTGCGGAGGAGGGAGGGTTAACTCCTCAGGTGGTATTTTGCAATTTCCTGGTCAACAGGTGGGCACCACTGAAGAGGAGAGAAAAACTCGCTTGGGCCCTCAACAGTGTGATGGACGACGACCGGGTCGAGACCGGGCTGAAGTCCAACATGGCGGGGGCAACCTTGGAGTTTCATCTCAAGAAGTTCCAGCAAGGCATCAACGTTGCGGGTGATGACTTGACCCTGCCACCAGCTTCTCTCCCTTTGAACGTGGAAGTAGAGTTCAGTAGGGAGCTCCAGCGGACGATGCCAGTGCTTGACGACCTTGGTGTCATCGAGAGAAGATTGACCTCCAGGTTGGTGATCCTGGGGCTTCCGAAGGTGGCTCCGACCCTGCCCCGAAGCCAATGATCAAAGTCGTCGGCAAGGGCAAGGAGCCAGCGGACAAACCCTTGACCCGGAAAAGGAAGCTGCAGCATGCCGATGGAAGGTCCGTCAGGCCTGCAACCTCTGCATCAGCTCCTTCTCCCCGTAGGGGGAGGTCTTCTACAACTGCGGCGACTGTACCCGCAGCGGCGTCTTCCCGGGGTGCTAGCTCCGGGCATGCGACTCCAGCACCAGGGCCAGTTGAGGCCTCTAGGTCCAGAGGTCCTTCCCAATCGAGTGGGGCCTCGACTAAGGAAATGCCCGTGGCTGCAACGAGTTCCGGAGGGCCTTCCGGAGCTTCCACGCCAGCGGCGGCTATGGTTAGCCCAGAACGCCCGGGAAAGAGGTTCCGCGCAAGCTGGTGCGGAAGCCTCCCAAGGTAATTTTTAATCTTTACCTGAGACAGTTGTTTTGTTGTAGTAACTATTTTTAAGTTTCTTCATCCATCATCTGCAGCGTTCCCAAGAAGAGGAGTGAGGCTCTACCCTCAGCCACAGCAGCTGAAGCTGTGAGGGCGGAAGCTCCTGCTCGTGTCCCGGTGCAGCCCCAAGTGGTGGCTGAAGCTGCGACAGCTCCGGTGCCAGCTCTTGTGGTCATGGACCTCGACTCATCCCCCGAGACTCCCGTGGTAGCGCCGGACCGCGGGAGAGAATATGCGCCAGCGGCACCTGCCCCGAAGGTTGAAGCTCTGGGTCTTGATGCTGAGATGATGGAAGCTCCGGCCGTTGAGCCGGAGGAAGCAGTAATTCTGGCCCCAGAGCCGGAAATTGTCGAAGCCCCGGCGGTTGAGCCGGAGGTTATTGAAGTCCCGGCAAGTGAGCCGGATGTGGAGGAAGCTCTGGCGGTTGAGCCGGCTACCTCCGAAGCTCCGTCCTTAGAGCCACTTGTAGTTGAAGACCTTTCGGTGCCCGAGCCGGTTGAGGTTGAAGCTCCGGCCTCAGGGCCGGTTATTGCGGAGGCATCAGAACTCGAACCCATGGTTGTCGAGATGCAACCAGCCGAGCCATCAGCGGAGGAGGGGCCCAGGCCGGATCCGGAAGTAGCACTTGCTCCGGAAGTGTTGTCAGCGGAGGTGCCTGCCGCTGAGCCGGAATGCCCAGATGAAGTCACTGGCCCCCTGCCTGAGGGGGCAAATGAAGACCTGGCGGCGGGGCCTTCGGAACCACTTACGGAGGTCGGAACTTCTTCTGCGGGACCCTCCTTAATGGCAACTGAGGCTATCCTATGGGACAGCCCTAGTGCCGTGGAGGCTCAGGGGACCACTCTTGTGGAGTGGGACCCAATTTTTGTAAGCGAGAACCCGCTAGAACCAACGGAGGAGACCCCGGCAGGTCCAAAACCCATTCCCCTGACGTTCTCTATTGACAACGCTTGCTCCAGCCTGCGTCAAGTCCAGTTGGCATTCTACCACGATAGCAAGGCTCTTAAAGAGGAGCGCCAAACCCTTAGGCGGTGGCGTCACCGGCTCTACTTCGAGACCAAGCTGGCGCAGTTGAGGCTGGCAGATGACAAATAATGGATCAAGCAGGAGAAGGTCCACCTGGAATACTGGGGCAAATTATTGGATGACAGGGAGAGCTTGACTCGCGCCCTCGACGCTCAATCCCGGGCCATTTATGAGCAGAGCAAGGCAGCTAATAGTGCGGCTGATGAACGGCAAGAAAGGCTTGAAGCCATTAACACTACTCTCATCAAGCGCCGGGAGGCACTTGAGGAGAGGGAGAAGAGGCTCGAAGATGAAGAGCAAAAACTCTTTGAGCTGTGGGATGACGTCTTGAAGAGGGAGGAGGAGCTCGCCGAAAAGGTGGCTCTGGCTAACAAGGGCCACGAGGAGCTCGCCAAGAAATTGGAAGAGCGCAGCGCTGAGGAGGAGGAGAAGGCCTGAGTGCGAGGGCAGGAACTCTACCAGCAAGAGTGTGCCATCGCTGCCAGGGAGAAGAAAGTGAGGGGCAGGGAGAAGGACCTGGTTGACCGCCGGAACAAGATCTACCTCCGGGAGGAGGAGCTTGTTAAACTCGAGAAGCAGGTTGCTGAAAAGATTCAGCAAAATGCCAAAGAGGTTGAGCGCCTCGCTCGCGAGAATTCTGAACTGGCGGTGGCCAAAAGATCCTTGGAGGAGCTGAAGGGCTTAAGGGCTGCGGACTACCTACAGGTTTGGGAGTTCCTTAGCAAAGCCAACGACACGCTGACACTGATGGGATTCAGTCCCGTGTGTCCGGATGATCCGGAGCCGGAGCCGAACCTGGCGTTGAGCTCGGCGGGTAGCAAACTCTACAAGGTGGGTGACATCATCGCGGACCAGTTGGAGGTAGAGGGCCAGTCCCTAGCGAAGAATGTCGCAGAATATGTGCTGATGTGCTACACCAGCCGGGATCCCCAATTCCCTCTGGACCCGGTACTTGAAGGTCCCGTCGAAGGAGAAGGTGAAGCCACCCGAGCCAACATGTCGGAGGTTGCTCAGAAGGTCGCCCAGTTCTTCCATATGGTCTAGGACCATCTCTGTAGCTCCCACTTGTATTCTCTCATTTTCTTCGCCAATTTTGTAATCCCTTGTCTCCAGATGAATGAAATCCAATTTTTTGCGAATTTCATTTTTTGTCTTCAACACTTTTGTCTTCACTTGGCCCACTGGTAGATGTACACAATTTGATTGTGAACATGTACCAAGAGGATATTGTGCTTTATTGAAGACTCGTTTGCTTCGAACTTGTAGAGTGTAGGTCCGAAGTCTTCGATAGTGAAGGCCCCCTGAGGTTGTCAGAGCTTTGTCAGCTCCGGCTTTTCTCCATCAACGTGGATTCTTTATTTTTCCTGCACATTAAAGCCAAGAAAATTAGTAAAATTTGCTCCTTGCCTATAACTTCGTCGTGGCTTACGATTCTCAAGAAAATTTTAGGTCAAACATGATTCTGAATGCAACCGAATGCATTGCCTTCTTTCTTCCGGATCCAATTGTACTTGGACCCACCTTACTTCGGCCTGCCGGGGTGTAGGTAGAGTGGTGTACTTAGGCTGCTTGACCAGGCTAAGTCGATAGCACACTCCGGCCCGAGATTGGCTTGGTGGCATTCAGGTGAGTGGGCCATGAACAATATTTGAATCCAAAAGAATCGACAATACAGCTCGAATCATATATGAACCGGTCTAACTAAAATTTCTTAAGAATTGCACGTCCTTGTTATAGACAAGAAAGAGAAAAATAAAAAATGTTGAGCCTGTACAAAGTAAATGCACGTGGAGTCTGTTTCACATGAGGATGTCTTTCATTATAGGTCCGGGGTACAGGGGAAACAAGTACACTCTTAGGGTATGGAACCAGGCTAAGTGTGTTTCATTTCTCGTTTGACCCAGGGTAGCTAGCCACACTTTTCCTGAGACTGTGACAAGCGTTGCATGAACTTTGCAGACCTTTCGGGGAAGGTCCGGCTGTTCTCCCGGAGGAACTACCCGACTCTGTACAACAACTCTATAACATACACCTCAAGTTACTACAGACTCACCTCCATGATATTAGGTGTAGAACATACGAAGGTGCTCAATGTTACAAGGATTTGGGAGAGGTGTCCCATCCTCAGTTGCCAAGCGAACGCTTCTAGGACGGGATACTTTAATCACTCGGAAGGGTCCTTCCCAGTTGGGGGAGAGTTTGATTACCCCTTCTCTGGATTGTATTCTCCGTAGCACCAGATCGCCTTCCTCAAGCTGTCGGTTGTGTACATGCCGCTAATGATAGCGCTGAAGGGCTTGGCGGTATCGGGCATTCCAAACAGCTGCTTGGCACCTTCCCTCCTCAAGGAGGTCTAGGTCTTCACGCCGGAGCTGATCCTGCGTGGCTTCATCGAAGGTCCGGACCCGGAGTAACCCCAAGGTGATTTCCGGAGGAAGGATTGCTTCAGCTCCGTATACCAGGAAGAAATGTGTCTCTCCAGCTGACCGGTTTGGAGTTGTCCTGTTGGCCCATAGAGTGGGCGGAAGCTCTTCAATCCAATTGGCTCCATGTTTTTTCAAGCGCTCATAGGTGCGTGTTTTGAGTCCTTTCAGGATTTCAGCATTTGCTCTCTTGGCCTGGCCATTGCTTGCCGGGTGAGCTACGGAGGCGTAGCAAACTTGAATGTCGAGGTCTTTGCAATACCCTTGAAATGCAGAGCTTGTGAATTGGGTCCCATTATAAGTAATGATTTTGTTTGGGACTCCAAATATGCTTACGATGGACTGCAAAAAGTTGATAACAGATTGCTTGTTTATTGTCACAAATGGAGTTGCTTCCGACCACTTGGTGAACTTGTCAATGGCGACATACAAGAACTTGTAACCTCCAACGGCTCTTGGGAAAGGTCCCAAGATGTCCATCCCCCACACGGCGAAGGGCCATGTAGGAGGTATCATTTGCAGAGGTTGAGCCAGTGTGTGAATTTGCTTTGCATGAAATTGGCATGCTTCGCATTTCTTCACCAGCTCAGTTGCATCCTGGAGTGCTGTAGGCCAATAGAAGCCATGTCTGAAGGCTTTACCGACCAGCGTGCAGGAAGACGTGTGGTTCCCACACTCGCCTCCATGGATTTCTGCGATGAGTTTGCAGCCTTCTTCCCTTGTGATGCACCGCATTAGGACGCCGTTGGCACCGCGCCGGTAGAGATCCCATTCTACCAACGTGTATCTTTTAGCCAATCTGACTATCCGGTCAGCGGATACATCATCGTCAGGAAGGATGTTGTCTTTCAAGTAGCTCCGGATCTCCGAGATCCATGCGTTGGAGCTAACTTGAGCATTTGAGTCTCGGGTGCTGGGTTGCTCGGAGCTTCCGGCAGCACCTACGACCCTTGATGGCTGCCATGGTAAAAGGGCCATCGGGACCGTCAGCTTCGGGATGCTGATCTCGCCCCCTTCGCTCAGTTCGGCAGGCTGAGCTGTGGGTTTTGACAACCTCTGGACAAAAGTTCCGTTAGGAGCTGGAGCTTCGGTTGACGCTTTCATCGAGAGTTCATCGGCTTCAGCGTTGTGGGCACGCTGGACATGGTGGAGATCTAGGACTTTGAAGTCCTTTTGAAGCCTCTGGACTTCAAGGAGGTAAGCAGCTAGCTGGAGATTGTTGCAGGAGCATTCACCCTTCACTTGCTTAATGATGAGCTGTGAATCTCCCTTGACCAGCAGTTGCTTGACACTGTATGACAGTGCCACCCTCAGTCCGTAGATGACTGCTTCGTATTTCGCCATGTTGTTGGTCGCCTTGAAGTCAAGGTGTACCATATATTTTACCTTCTCTCCGGTTGGTACGAGGAGAAGGATTCCAGCTTTGGCCCCCTGCTTTTGCATGGAGCCATCAAAGTAGAGGGTCCAGTGAGGCTCCGTGAAGACTAGAGTCTTGTGTTCCGGCTTCTGCTCACTGGGGCCCCCAGGGTTTTATGGAGAGGGAGTCCATTCCGCCACGAAATCCGCCAATGCTTGACTCTTGATTGCTTGCCTTCAAATGAATTCGAGATCGAATTCAGCCAATTCCGCTGCCCACTTTGCAATATTCCCAGTTGAATTGGGATTATGCAAGATTGATCGAAGTGGGTAAGAGGTCACCACTGAAATCTTGTGAGCTTGGAAGTAATGGCGAAGCTTCATGGAGGTAATGAGAACAGCATAGAGCAGCTTATGCACCTCTAGGTATCGAGTCTTGGCGTCATGAAGTACATCACTGATGAAGTACACAGGGCACTGGATGGTCCAGACCCTCCCGGAGGGGCCCGGAGCTTCCTCTTCACTGACCCGGATCCTCCCTGAGGGATTCAGACCTTCTTCGGGGACCTCCGGGTCCTGGCTGGAGGGACCCGAAGCTTCTTCAGAAGCGACTTGGACCCTCCCGGAAGGGTCTGAGTCTTCTGAAGTAACTTTTTGTGAACTCAAATCTAGGAGCTGGGACCCAGACTCGCTTTCAAGAACCTCCGGACCATCCCAGAGGGGTCTGAATTCCTGAGCATGGGATAGTTCTGGTCTCTCCGCAACCAGGACTATACTGACGACTTCGTCAGTTGCTGAAATGTAAAGCAGCAAAGGCTCACCAAGGTTCGGAGCTACCGGAGTTGGTAGGGTGGTGAGGAACTGTTTTAGCTCCTAGAATGCCTTTTCTGCTTCTTCAGACAATTGGAATGGTCCGGACTTCCTCAATAACTTGAAGAAGGGAAGTGCCCGTTCCGCCAGTCTTGAAATGAACCGGCTAAGGGCTGCTAGACATCCAGTCAGCTTTTGGACATCCTTGATGTGGGCTGGTGGCCGCATGTCTTCAATGGCTTTGATCTTCATCGGATTAGCTTCTATGCCCCGGTGACTTACCAGGAAACCAAGAAGTTTTCCGGAGCTAACCCCGAAGACACACTTGTCTGGGTTTAGCTTTGTGCGCGTGACCCGCAACTTGTCGAAGACAGCCTATAAGGTGTCAAGGAGTGACTCCTTTTTCTTGACCTTGACCACGATGTCATCGACATACACTTCCACTATGTCTCTAATGAGATCTTCAAAAGTTTTGTACATAGCTTGTACAAAGGTTGAAGCTGCATTCTTGAGACCAAATGGCATGGCTGTATAACAGTACAATCCATCTACTGTGATAAAAGAGGTATGCTCTTCATCTTCCCTAGACATTCTGATTTGATGATACCCAGAATATGTGTCTAGGAAACATAATAATTCACACCCGGAGGTGGAATCCACTATCTGATCTATTCTAGGTAGTGGGAATGGATCTTTTGGGCATGCCTTATTTAGTGTTGTGTAGTCAATACACATCTGAAGCTTCCCGCCGGCCTTGGGTACAATGACTGGGTTTGCCAGCAATTTTGGATGGAAGACTTCTCAGATGAATCCAGCTTCGAGCAACTTCTTCACTTCTTGTCGAATGAAGTTCTGTCGCTCCACGGATTGCTTCCGAGGCTTCTGGTGTACGGGCCGGACGTCGGGGTGGATCTTCATATTGTGCTCAATCACTTCCCAGGGGATCCCAGGCATTTGTGACGATTTCCAGGCAAAAACGTCGACGTTAGACCGGAGGAAAGCAATGATCTCGAGTTCCTATTTGTCATTCAATCCTCTGGATATACGGGTGGTCTGAGCGGCATCGGAACCAATTTGGACGACTTTGACGGGAATGTCAGTGTCGCCGCTTGGCTGCACACGAGGTGCAGAAGTCGAGCCTCGCTGACGAATGCTCGAGGGTTTCGGAGCTTGTTCCTGCCTGGAGTCCTCCTCTTGCGCCGTAGTAAGCGCATGAAGTTCTTCCAGAGCAGTTACTCCGGTAGTATGATCTCCACGGATCCGGAGAACGCCTACTGGTGTTGGCATCTTTAACACCAAGTAGCCATAATGAGCAGCTTCCATGAATTTGTACAAAGCAGTCCAGCCCAAGATGGCGTTGAAGGGTAAGTTGATCTGAGAAACGTCAAAGACGAACTTTTCAGTGCGATACTTCTCCCGGGTCCCAAAGGTAACGGGGAGAGTGATAGCACCGAGTGGGGTAATGGCTCCCGGACCTACTCCAGAGAAAGGTCGGGAGGGATGGAGATCCGAGGGTCGGAGCTGAAGCTTGGTAAAAGCTTCAAAGCTTATGAGGTTGAGTCCTGAACCTCCATCTACCATAACATGATGGAGTTGGATGTTATTGATGGTAGGAGATACCATCAAAGGCAACTGGCCTGCTCCAACCATGCTTCGAGGGCAGTCCAAAGCATCAAAAGTGATGGTCGTGTCCATCCACTTCTGATGAGGATCCGCCCTAGCTGTAGGAGCTACAGCGGCCATGTCCCGACGCATTGTCTTGAGGACGCGACGGGAGGTGATGTCCCAAGATCCACCAAAAATGGTGTTCATGGTCTTCCGACGCTCGTTGTCAGAGACATCAGAATCGTCGTCGACGTAGGTGTAGACGGCCTTCGGGACCTTTTTGGGATCCTGAAAACCTAACTCCTCTTCATCCGGAGCTTCGTCAACTTTTTGTTTTCCTTCCCTCTGTCGGAAAGGAGCTTCTTCCCGGCGCTTGTTGTAGCGCTCGGCAAGGTTTTGGACCTCCCGACAGTTTTCAAACTGTGGCTGTCCGTCTTATGAATTGGACACCACACCTTGGGTTTGCCACCATCTTCAGAAGAAGGTCGAGGTCGCTTCTCGGGCCATGGCCCCCGGCCACCCGGAGCTGCAGCAGCTGCAGCATTAGATGCGCCGGCCGACGGCTTCTTCTTGCCGTTGGTCTTTTTCTTCTTCTTGCCACTCCCGGAGGTAGTGGCTTCGCCTTTGGAGGATTTTTGTGGTCCTTCGTAGGTGGTTTGGAGTGCATTTCATGGCCCTCAACAGCTCTGGCACATTTGTCAGCCAAGCTGAAGAGTTCCGTGACGCTGGTGATCTCCTTGATCGCCAGTTTCTCCAACATCTTTTTATCCCGTACACCCTGTCTAAATGCCACAATGACAGAAGCGCTAGAGATAGAAGGGATAGTGTTTCGTACCTGAGAGTATCTCTGGATGAATGATCGCTTGGATTCTTCCCCTTTTTGCACGACTTAAAAAAGGTCCAGTTCAGTGCCTGGTTGGCTATATGAACTCCCAAAGTTGGCGGTGAACTGCCGGCACAACTCCTCCCAACTGTTGATAGAGTTGGGTGGAAGGCTCATAAACCAGGACCGGGCGGTCCCAATTAAAGCCACTGGAAAATAATTGGCCATTACAGCCTCATTTCCTCCAGCTGCTAGGATAGCAGTGGAGTAAATCTGAAGAAATTCGACTGGATTAACTGTCCCGTCAAACTTCTCCGGCAAGTGAGGCCGGAATTTCTGTGGCCACCTGACCATACGCAGATGCATGGCCAGGGCCGAACAGCCTCCTCCTACTCCTTCAGGAGCAGGAATGTCCTGATCTTCTCGTCTTTCACGAGCACGCTCAATGTGGACTCGGCCGTCTTGTTGACGGTATCAGCGATCAAGCTCCGCCCGGAGGTCATGAGTTGAAAGCCTTGACACCGTGTGAGTGCGCCGTGCCCCGGAGGGCAATGACGTCACTTGTTGCGACGCAGCACGTCTCCTGTTGTTGGAAACGTGCGGACCAAGTCTGCCAGACAAGGTCCGTCGCTGTGACAGGGCCCGTCCTGAAGGAGGAGGACCCTGGTTGCTAATGCAGTCGGCTGCTGCTGCAACCAAGTGTTCCACATCGGCCCTCCACTGCTCCATTGCATCCCGGAATGCGTCCTGAGGTGGTGGGCGCTGAAGAAGAGCACGTGCTACATGGAGCGCGTGTTCCGGGTTGTCATGATTTGCCGACGCAGTGATTGACGCCTATGCACCATCGCGCTGCCCAACTTGGTTTGCTGGTGGAGGCGGCGGTGGTGGTAGCGTGACTCCTGCTGGAACTGAGGTTCCTGCTGGTGGTTGCATATTGGAGGGATTGCCCCCAACACCTTGAACAGCGGGATGACCGTTGGATGATCCAGCAGCTGAGTTCACCATTCTTGAAATCTCAGGCGCCCCCTACCTGGAGCGCCAACTGTCGGTGGTTTTGATCCGGCAGATCTTCCGACACTACTAAGGTGTTTGCGGAGTTTGAGGTTCAGTGTGGGCGCGCGGAGATTCAAGAAGGTGAAGTGTAAAATGACACAGGAGACACGATGATTTACGTGGTTCGGGCCGCCTGAGCATAATACCCTACTCCACGGGGTGTGTTAGTGTCGTATTGGATGTATGAGCTCAAAGTGAGTTCAGAGTCTAGAGTGAGCGCGTCTAGTCCGTGTCCTATGTATCGTCGGCCTGTTCTTTTATAGTACAAGGGCAGGCCGTTACAAGTTCGCCTGGCCCGACATGTGGCCCCGGCGGTTATTAATATTGATACACATTTGATGCGCTTAATTACCCTTAATAACCGAGTTATGGGCTTTGATAGCACCGTTACTGGTAATTAAGGTCATCCGATCATGTGTCATTAATATAGTATTAATGACACTTAATCGGGTCTTGAAGCCCTTGATTCCCCTTTGAAGATTCGGAGCCGTTGTGGGGTCTTCCGGAGGTTAGAGGCTGAAGATCTGACGGTTGGACACGTGGCAGCCCCGTAGCATACTGTGGGGAACAGATAGGTCCAGTGCCACCTAACACGTGTCAAATCTGGAGCTTCCCTCGGTCTGGGGTTAGGTCCGGGGGTGCCGCTATGGTACATAGCCCGGAGCTCCCCCCTTGTGGGCGGTAGCTCCGGTTTGATAGTACACGTGGAGACCCTGGGACTAACCATGTTTGGGAAGCGGGTCCGGTTATGTCTGACATGTGGGCCTCCGAAGATCTTCAAATCAAGTAGATGACATTCCCTTGAGATCTTTGCAATCCCAAGGGGTATATGGTACCCAGAGTACCAACAATTTCGATTCTAAACTTATTCCTATGAAGCTGCCATCGACCAATCTAAACTCTACCGTCCAGTTTGCTCCCGAAGACGTCTCTTATATTCCCCTGGATCCTAAAAATATTGACAATCGTTCAATTAACAAATGTCGAATGAGGAATGAATAACCTATGTTGGTCACTGAGAAAAAGTTACT
The DNA here is from genome assembly GCA_036927565.1 of Tuctoria greenei. Classification (NCBI taxonomy): domain Eukaryota; kingdom Viridiplantae; phylum Streptophyta; class Magnoliopsida; order Poales; family Poaceae; genus Tuctoria; species Tuctoria greenei. Next base: position 151,960,195 of record JAYESD010000005.1, on the reverse strand, counting down.
AACCTTGATAAGTGGATTATAGCAATCATTTTCAACATCGAGCGCATATGGCTAATGAAGCAAATGCGAAACTTCAAGTACTATAGTTTTGATTATAAAACCAGAGCACCACCGCTACAAAATATCAATTTAAGCAACATAAGAAACTAGTTCAAATAAGTTCGACAACAATAACTAATTACTTGAGCAAAATAAATCTATTTTACAGTCTCTTGATCAAGAACCCCAAGTCATAGTGCTCCTGAGCGATGGACATTTGGGTGGAAGAAACCACATCGAAAGGGGCATCTTGGAGGCACGAATGAATAGTCCTTTGAGAAGGAGATTGTCAGGGGGCAGTAACCACCTTCTTAGTCAGCCTACAAAGGAAATTTTTTAATAAGAGGAAGATGGTTATACTCATATGATTGTGCTTGTTCTTCATGACATACCCCTTCTTTACCGGAGGTGATGCGCTGCTACTTCAATAAATCTCCCAACTCAGGCTTCGTAGAGAAACACTACGCAAACAAATTGGAAATACAAAAAACAAACAAGACGGAAAACAAAACTACAGTTAAGTTCATCAGTCCATTGCAGAGCTACATATATACAACAATGCGACAGGTGTGCCATATGTAAACACATGGGGATGGTTCTTGCGCCACGCCAAGCTCTCCTCCTTTAGTCGGCTACGCGCCAAGCCGATATCTAACCCAGGCATGAACAGTGACGACAACGACGAGGACGGCGACGATGATGACAACGACGACGATGGCGAACAGAGGCGGCGGTCACACTGGAGTTGGTCGATTAGTAAAGGAGCATTGTTCGATTAGTAAAGGATCAATGGAGGCACGCGCGAGATATGAATGTGCATCTTCCATTATTGAAAGAGAGACGCGTGGCACGAGGACCGCGAGGAACTTAATTTCCGCGGTGGTGGTGCAGAGACGCGAACCAACCACTCCATCGTCAACTCTACATAGACCTTATATAAGACATGCCATCACCCGTCAGTTCTCCACAAGCGCATCGCTCATTTTGCATCAGCTTCTTCTTCTTCGTCTTCTCTTGGCCGACGACCCACTACCACCATGGCCAACGTTCCGGCTCCAAGCCCGCCAATGGAGACACCCTGCAAGAAATTGTGCTGCAGCTCCCTTGAGAGTCTCAACACTGAGCAACGCCGCTTTATGGCACGAGAGGCATACAATAATATGTCTCAAGCCATGAGTTCCTTGGGTCTGGGTACCCTTCTAGAGTTTACTGGAATGGTATCATCGCCCACTACCTCTATGCCCTCACGGGAGTGGCCGATCGTCTCAACATTCTGTTCAAGATGATGGCCTAGGTGCTTAGCGCCGAGGGTCATAGAAATCTGGTGTCAGCAATGGAGAGGAACCTTGATCGTGGTGTTGCACCGCCAGTGCAGCCCGACCAACCAACGGAGCCAGCCCAGACTCCCGTTGCACTAGCCCCGGAGTCACCGCCGGAGGAGGAGGAGGAGGGGGGGGGGGGCGGAGGAGGAGGAGGATTTAGTTTTTCTTTGTTGGTTTTAGTTGATGTTTTTCTTTTCTATTGTCTTCTTGTACTTTTTTCATGTGTTTTGTAATATATTGTGTTAAAGAATAAAATCTATCTATGTTCAACTATGTGTTCCACTGTTGTGAATGAATATTTTCTTGTGTGTTCAACCGTATGAATAAATGAATGTGTAATCTGTTCATCGTGTTCCTCAGGAATCATAAGGAAGGATTTGATTATTTTGTGGACATGTGAATGATTTAGTTATCAAGTGAATGTGGTTCTAAGTTCAGTGATGTGTGATATTAACAGTGAACTGAATAAAAATGGACAACATCAAAAAGCTAAAGGAGACGTGGGGAATAGGATATGCGCTTTTCATAAATGCGCATTTTAGTTTTGGTAGAGGAGGGGGAGACGTCGAGTATAGGAGATGTACTTTGCTGCTAACCGCGTCTCCATATTTCGTCTCCGCACGGACCTTATATAAGTCGCTATCAGTCTCTCCTCTTCTCTTTGTTTGTCTTCTCTGCATAGACTACCCACCATGGCCATATTTCGTCTCCGCACGGACCTATACAATACCTTATATGATCATTGCATTGTGCTCAGCTTTCCGAGGTGGGACAAAAGATCTTCGGTGCGAATCGGAGACAAGCCCAGGAAAGGCAAGTCTCGCATTATCTCTTCTCCCACGGGCCTTAGTACAGCTTGTCTCTCATTCACCCGTCTCCCTTTTGCCGGAGGTCAAAAATCAGAGACGCTTCTGTTTAATGTTTGTCTCTCATGTGCTTGTCTCCCTTTTGCCACTCGCACGACATCTTGAGCATCCAATGCCACCCACGCGCAGAGTTAACATCGTGAGCGTCCGTTGCAGGGATAAACATACGCAATGACATTGCAAGTAAGGGATATAATTTGAATTGAGGGATAAACAAACACAATAACATTGCAATTCAGAGATAATTTGCAAGCAATTAATTTTATAGTTCATACACATTGCGTGCCCTCTATACTATACATTTCGATTCTAAACTTATTCCTATGAAGCTGCCATCGATCAATCTAAACAATACCATCCAGTTTGCTCCCGAAGACGTCTCTTATATTCCCCTGGATCCTGATAATATTGAGAGTCGTTCAATTAACAAATGTCGAATGAGGAATGAATAACCTACATTGGTCACTAAAAAAAAGTTACTAACCTTGATAAGTGGATTATAGCAATCATTTTCAACATCGAGCGCATATGGCTAATGAAGAAAATGCTAAACTTCAGGTACTATAGTTTTGATTATAAAACCAGAGCACCACCACTACAAAATATCAATTTATGCAACATAAGAAACTAGTTCAAATAAGTTCGGCAACAATAACTAATTACTTGAGCAAAATAAATCTATTTTACAGTCTCTTGATCAAGAACCCCCAATTCATAGTGCTCCTGAGCGATGTACATTTGGGTGGAAGAAACCACATCGAAAGGCGCATCTTGGAGGCATGAATGAATAGTCCTTTGAGAAGGAGATTGTCAGGGGGTAGTAACCACCTTCTTAGTCAGTCTACAAAGGAAATTTTTTAATAAGATGACGATGGTTATACTCATATGATTGTTCTTGTTCTTCATGACATACCCCTTCTTTACCGGAGGTGATGCGCTGCCACTTCAATAAATCTCCCAACTCAGGCTTCGTAGAGAAACACTACGCAAAGAAATTTGAAATACCAAAAACAAACAAGACAGGAAAACAAAACTACAGTTAAGTTCATCAGTCCATTGCAGAGCTACATATATACAACAATGCGACCGGTGTGCCATATGTAAACACATGGGGATGGTTCTTGCGCCACGCCAAGCTCTCCTCCTTCAGTCTGCTACGCGCCAAGCAGATATCTAACCTAGCCATGAATAGTGATGACGACGACGAGGACGACGACGATGACGACAACGACGGTGATGGCGAACAGAGGCGGCGGTCACACTGGAGTTGGTCGATTAGTAACTGAGCATTGGTCGATTAGTAAAGGAGCACTGGAGGCGAAGAGAAAAGTGATATAAATGCTAGACGTGCTAGACTAATGCAAGACGCGCGAGATATGAATGTGCATCTTCCATTGTGGAAAGAGAGGCGCGTGGCAGGAGGACTGCGAAGAACTTAATTTTTGCGGTGGTGGTACAGAGACGCGAACCAACCGCTCCATCGTCAACTCCACATAGACCTTATATAAGACATGCCATCACCCGTCAGTTATCCACAAGCGCATCGCTCATTTTGCATCTGCTTCTTCTTCTTCGTCTTCTCTGTGCCGACGACCCACTACCACCATGGCCAACATTCCGGCTCCAAGCCCGCCGAGGGAGACACCCTGCAAGAAATTGTGCTGCAGCTCCCTCGAGAGTCTCAACACTGAGCAATGCCGCCTTATGGTGCAAGAGTCATACAATAATACATCTCGGACCATGAGTTCCTTGGGTCTGGGTACCCTTCCAGAGTTTACTGGAATGGTATCATCGCCCACTACCTCTACGCCCTCACGGGAGTGGCCGATCGTCTCAACATTCTGTTCAAGACGATGGCCTAGGTGCTTGGCGCCGAGGGCCATAGAAATCTGGTGTCGGCAATGGAGCGGAACCTTGATCGTGGTGTTGCACCGACAGTGCAGCCCGAGCAACCGACAGAGCCAGCCCAGACTCCCGTTGCACCAGCCCCGGAGTCACCGCCGGAGGAGGAGGAGGATGGGGGGGAGGAGGAGGAGGATTTAGTTTTTCTTTGTTGTTTTTAGTTGATGTTTTTCTTTTCTTTTGTCTTCTTGTACTTTTTTCTCATGTTTTTTAATATATTGTGTTAATGAATAAAATCTATCTATGTTCAACTGTGTATTCCACTGTTGTGAATGAATATTTTCTTGTGTGTTCAACCGTGTGAATAAATGAATGCGTAATGTGTTCATCGTGTTCCTCAGGAATCATAAGGAAGGATTTGATTATTTTGTGGACAAGTGAATGATTTAGTTATCAAGTGTATGTGGTTCTAAGTTCAGTGATGTGTGATATTAACAGTGAACTGAATAAAAATGGACAACATCACAAAGCTAAATGAGACGTGGGGAATAGGAGATGCACTTTTTGTAAATGCGTGTTTCAGTTTTGGTAGATGAGGGGGAGACGTCGAGTATAGGAGATGTACTTTGCTGCTAACCACGTCTCCGTATTTCGTCTCCGCACGGACCTTATATAAGTCGCTATCAGTCTCTCCTCATCTCTTTGTTTGTCTTCTCTGCATAGACTACCCACCATGGCCAACATTCTGCCACCATGTTTGCCGAGGGAGCCACCCTGCAAGAAACTATGATGCCGCTCTCCCGTGAGGCTCAACAACGAGCTGCTCGAGATGCTGTTCGAGGCTATTCGACCGGTTCTAGAGGCTGCTCGAGACGATGGTTGAAGTGCTCTTTGTTGAGGGCCGCAGTAACCTGGTGGCGGCGATGGCGAGGAACCTCGATCGCGAGGTTGCACCGCCGGATTCGGACGAGCCAGAGCAACCCGCGGAGCAGCCGGTCAGGGCTCCTATTGCACCGGTGCCGGACTGCCACCGGAGGAGGAGGAGGGGGACGAGGAGCAGGATTTAGGTTTTCTTTTGTTGTTTTTAGTTGATCTTGTTTCTCTTTTCTTGTGTCTTGTTTTTTTTTCTTGTGTTTTGTAATATATTGTTAATGAATGAATGTGTTATCTATATTCATATGTGTGATGAAGATTATCTTGTGTGTTCAACTATGAATGAATGAATGTGTTCATCGTTCAACGTGTGTTCATGTCTGTCTGTAACCGAAGACAAAAGAGATGTGCTTTATGTAAAGTTTCGCAAATAGGAGACGCACTTTGTTAGATGCGCGTCTCCCATTTGTCGGAGAGGAAGGTACATCTTGGATACCTACTTAACTGAGACAGGCTATATAGTAACGCGTCCCCTTGTCTGTTCAACCGAGCTATATCAGATCCTCGCTGAAGCGGGCTCATCTCGCATAACCTTATGAGAGACAATCGCTTTTCAGCACGTCGCCCTTCTTTGTCTCCTATTTGGGTTTCTTTCATAGTGAATTTCCAATAATTTTTTCTTTCATTATTCCATCTCCTATTTCATATATGGTTTGACATCCTTCCAACGTCTAAAATTACAAAAGAAATCTTAAACTATTTTCTGATGTACATATACTATAAGTAAGAATTTCACAAATCTTAACCTTAAACTTGATGCGTTAATAGAGAGAAAAGTCACAATAGTGTGAATCAAACCAATCTAAACATTTCAAGAGAAAGAAAACTACACCAAAGTTTTACTTAGGGAGTTAAATGAGTAACCCAAATACTTCAAGGTAGTAAATTGCCCTTTTCCCTGTTACAAAATACCATGGGGGTCAGCTTACTCATAAAAAAGGGCTAGCTCTGTTGGCACATGTAATTATAACAAAATTATTCTTATAATATAAAGACAATAAAGAGAAAGTCAGTTCGTAACCCAGCAATTTTGTTAAAGAGAAATGATCATTTAGCCTGGGTTAGCACCTTTTGGCACACAGCGCATGTGTATAGCTTAACTAAACCTCGTGTCCTCTTTACATAGTTTAGAAATATTGAAAGAGTGAATTGCGTGACAAGTACAACAACTTCTGCGGTGGGTCATATAGGTTTGCAAATTATTCAAACAAGTTGCATATTGTGTTTCAGTGATGCGCATGAGGCAAAACTGGTTTTAGCGTTGGAACTGAATGATGTGGAGTACATGTCACTGTTCACCATTCACGACTCTTTGTAAAATGTTTCAGGCCTCTACTACTTAACCCGTGATAGATTTTTTCTTTTCTTTTTTATTCTATTAGATTGGCTCAATTACTAGCTCTTGATCAGAGGGCCCATGATAGACACAAGACTGTGATGGAAAGCCATTTTGGCCACTGCAAGTCAAAAATTCCAGTCATCCACAGCGACGATGGCTACCATAGATGTCGCCTGCTCATCGAGCAAGAGCACCATCTCTAACTTATGGTGAGAGTGTGTTTGGCTTATTGGTTCGTAGGTGCATGAGTTGCTTTAGTTATTCATTGCATTGAATTTCCAATTGCTAGATGCAGTAATAATTAAACATTATGGATTAGTAATAGATCATAGATTTAATTATTGTTACAAACAAGGTTTTTGTCAGTTCCAAAATTTGATCAAAGATATTGTGATCTTATATATAACGTGTTTGTTTTGCAAATAATTGTAGACCTGCACCTGACATATTTTGTATCAAGGTGCATGTTGGGATGAACAAAAGTATCATGGTAGGATGGTGGATAAAATAATAATAAATACAACAGATGATCATGAGCAACAATGCATTTCATGTAATTATCTTGCAAGCCTGTCGACATTAGTTTCTCTATTAAACCTGCAGAAGTAACTGAAACAAGAAAATAAGTAATGGAAAAAAAGATATGGGTAACAGAGGCAACTGGCTTTTGCAAAGAGTCATCCAACGGTAGATAGTGACATGCATGCTACATCGTTTCATTCAGCCACTAAATTAATTGTTAACCATATGTGCACCATTTAAACACAATGTGCGACCCATTTGAGCAATATGCAAAAGTACTATGTACTTGCATGGTAGGTTCACGAAGTTGTACTTACCACACAATTCACTCTTCAAAGAATAAAAAATAAACGTTGAACATTACCGCTATTGACTATCTCTCTTTCCACCAAATTATCTTTTCTATATTTTCGCGAATAGAAGCTCATTCCCCTGTCCCTTATATTTTATTTATATGTTACTTTCATGTACTTATTAAAATAAATTTACATTAATTTTTTCGATTTTTGGACGTGTTTGTCTAGATGAACGAAGCTACTATAGAACAATCTTCCACTACAGAAATCCACACCAATTACGTTTCCCGGGGCTGACGTAGTTAAGGCCAAAATAGACGTCAGTTGCTAACTTACATCAGTTTTCCCTTAATTACGTGAGTTATTGGCTGACGTTAAGGTTTGGTCATAAGTTAGCTAACTTACGTTGGCCGTCGACGTAAGTTAGCTAACATACGTCGGCCGTCGACGTAAGTTATCTAACTTACATCGGCGGCCCACAACCGACGTAAGTTAGTTAGCGAGCTAGGCTGCAGGCTGGGCCATGTGACTTACGTCGGCCGCCCGAGGTTGATGTACGTAAGAGCCTTTACTTACGTCAGCTATGGCGAGGTCAGCGTAAGTAATAAGGGCTAACTTACGTCGGCATGCTCGGGCCGACGCAAGTTAGCCCAGAAAATGGAAACTTTCTAGCTTGCACGATGTTGAGCTCACACATACAAACAACAACATCAATATATAGTCAAACAGATTGAACAGAACACCATTTCGTAGTCAAAAAACACATTCACCACAACAATTTACAAATGGGCTACATGCTAGCCCCTCGACTACCTCCGGAGCCGAAAGGCTCGTCTCCACGCGTCCCACCGGGGTCAGTACTTGTGCCTAAGGAGTTTGCACCTCCGTCGCCGAAGACTACAAAAGAACATTAGAGTTAAATATGTTACAAATGCATCTCTCTTTTTCTGTCTATCACATGCTTCCTCTCTTTCTAACTTTCATCCTCTCACTCTCTTCCTCTCCCTCTCTCTCTTTCTCTCTTTCTCTCACTCTTTTCCTCTCCTTCACTTTGTCTCACCCTCTTCGTCTACCTCTCTTTGTGTCAGACTTTCTCTCATCCTCTCCCTCTCTTTCTCTCATTTGATCTCTCACTCTCTTCCTCTACCTCACTTTCTCTTACTCTCTTCCTCTCCCTCTCTTTGTGTCACACTTTCCATATTCCTCTCCCTCTCTTTCTCTCATTCTCTCACGCTCTTCCTCTCCCTCTATAGTATCCTCTATCTCTCACTTTACCCTCTCTCTCACACTCTATCTCTCCCTATCTATGTATCTCTTACTCCACCTCGATCTCAACCCCTTCTCTCTCTACCTATCTCTGTATCTCTTACTCCAACTCTATCTCACTCTCTGTCTTACCCTATGTTCTACCTACTTCTCTTGCTATGTGAAATACTGAAATGAATACTACAATATTAAAGAAATAGTTTATTACCTGCGCCGGGGGCACCTGTGCTAGGGACATCTATGCCAGGGTCACCTGCGGCAGCTGAAAATGGAGGAATCTCGATCTGGTGACCGGTCTCTCGAGCAAAGGCCTGACATTGCAAAATATTAGAATATATATGTTACTGAAATGCTATGAAATTAAACTACAACAGTTTAACTTACTTACCTTAATTGTTTCCTACATCGGGGCCATGTACCTGGTCGTGGCCTCCTGAAAGGCCCTCAACCTGTCCAGCTCTGCCTGGGTCTGCGTCAGTGTCTCCTTCACACCATTAAGCTCCAACTGGGTCCGCGAGACGACCATTTGACGGTCCAGCGGACGAGGCCTGCATCGATGAGGTGCCTCTCAAAGGTCGCACCGACCTCAAGTTGACAACTCCGTCAGAAATGGCAAACCTGCAAAAGAATGAAAAATACTAAGTAAAAGAAGGTAGATTGAAAAAATGAAACAAATGAACAACTCACCATCCATGGGCCTTCCCGCCTCCGCTCACGTACACGGCTTGGGGGTCGATCGACGCGTTTCCCCAATAGTAATCTTCGTCGTGTATCTTCAAGACCTCTTGCGCGTACTTTTCCTAAAAAACAAAGAAATCTTGTAAGCATGCCATTAATAGTATTAGTTGTAATTAAATTGAAGAATTTTGAAAACCTACCAGTGGATCAGTCGCGACCTTATTGCACTGCCTGGGCTGGAAAGGGTCACTTCTCTTGTGACCTCTCTTACAAACCTAGGTCAGGTCAGCTCCTGACTGGTCTCTCACTCCTGTATAGCCGTGTTAGTGGGACAAATATATTATGAACATATAAATGAACTTAAAATTTACTTACCATGCATTTAGTCAAACACAAGTAGCCATCGCCGGCTCAGTTGTGATTGCCCTCCGACCCTGACACTGTCTTGCATAATGGACTTAGCGATGAAAGCATCGCTAGCCTTGTACCGGCCGAGAGCTTGGTACGCTTCGGGTTGACCTTATGACTAGCAAACACTAACCTACACATATTTAATACTTCATCAATATTGTTAACGTACATAGGTATTGTAAATATTTAACAATAAAAACTTACCTCTGCATACCGCTCCTCTATCAAGTATGTGTCAGAGTCCTTCCTATATGAACCCCATTCCTGTTGCTGCTGATGCCGCTTTTGGTACATATTCACGACCTGGATCTGGGAGTACGACAACGTCGATGTCACGAGCATTCGAGCATTGTGGTGTAACACACGTCTCGCGTGTTCCTCCATGCTCTTGCTCGGTTCCTCTAAGTGGTACTTCAACTTTAAGCAAACAAACATTTATGTGATATGCATTAAGAACGGAAATGACAGATTAAAAAATTAAACAGTTAAACTTACCAAAAAATCATTGTACACGGCTCCCTGATGTGAGCCGTGGACCTCGTGAGAGACATGCATAATCATTCAATGACAGGGCAGGGAAACCGTCGATGACACCGGGTAGTGCAACTTAACTAAGGCCCCAATGACACTATTAACCTGTCTATGGTGTCCCAAGCCCCAGAACAAACAGTCCAACCAATATCTGCAAAATTTGTTAACTCATTAAGTACCGGAAGACATCATCTAATATTTAGTACTATACGGTTTTTTACCTGCCTCCGAATAGTGATCCGCTGACTAGGAACCGGAGGTGGAGCCGCAAAGTGTGACGGACTATCACATATATCACATATTTTTTTCAATATCACATATTTTTTTTCTATCACTGATGACAGGCTACCTGGCAGCCTTTCATTAATTGTACATAGCAAAAATTTGCTAATATCATAAAAAGAGTATTCATATGTGTGCAAAAAAAAAAGGAATGTGGAAACCCGAGTATTGGATAGAGCCAGAGAAAGAAAACGTGTTATGAATTAGTTGGATATATTAAATGTAATATCTTGCACAGTAGAGACTGAATAAATTAGAGGCATATTCTTTCATATTTGGATATCATTAAAATCATGTATTTTTGTAGTGCTGCCGCAAATTTGCAGTCAAAGTTGTTTTATGGTAGGCATTTACTCTAGTACCAGCAAAGTCTATCTGTACTCCAGAACAGTGCAATGCCAAAACTAAATAAATTCTATTTATAGTACAATAAATGAAAATATATGTCTTCGAAAAAGAATAATGTACGTTGTATCCAGCTATGAGCCATTACAAAATAGTGCTTTCAAATCATTTTAGATCTCGACTCCTTTTTCATCTTCATATAATTGCCTATACAAACAATGCTTGTGTGTTCCATTTCATCACAGGATATTATCCCCATCAACATATACCACTCTTAGTCAGGAAACCTCGTTGTTATAGAGAGATGGTGAAAGCAAGAAAACCATGGCATGAAAAAATATTGAGATCAAACGCATCAATGACGAGGAATCACGTCAGGTATGCTTCTCAAAGTGCCGCCAGGGCCTGTTAAACAAGGCTCATGAGTTATCTGTTCTTGTGGTGCAATGGTTGGTGTTGTTGTTTTTTCTATTTCTGGGAGGTGCTTCTCCATTGGCAATCCCTCCATTGAGGCTGTTATCAAGCCCTTCCGTGCTACAAACCCTCCCAATGTCCCTGCCACGTCAGACGTAGCGAGCCAAGAGCAAGACGGTGGTGGTGGGGTGACCGAAATTGTGCGTCAGTTAAGTGAGCAGTACAGAGCGTGTTGCAAGGGTTGGCCGATGAGGAGATTAAGACAAATCATAGTTTGCAAAAGGATATTGATAAGGAAATGGGTGGGCGTTTTATGCAATTGTTGAGCGCTAAGATCTATAACGTGGGGCAGGATGAGTTGCAGGAGTCCTAAAAGGAGCTTCAAGCATTGTGTGGTGCTGTCTTAGGTGAGGTTAATCATCTGCCAGGAGAAACAAGGCAGATTCCAGGATCACATCCACAACCTACCATGGACATAGTTGGAATCTCGCGGCAGTACGAGTTTGGCGAGCCAAGCTCACAGCCAAAACTTTCCATGGACATAGATACAACCTTGCTGCACTACCTGTTTTGCGAGCCATGTTCTGAGACACAACCTCCCATGGACATCGCTTCTTCCTCACAGTACCAGTTTGGCTAGCCAATCTCTCAACCACAACATCCCGTGGAGATTGCGTCTTCCTGGCAGAGTGCCATACGTATGTATCTCAATGACCCTAGTTCAACCAACGAATTTATTGATGGGTTTGAAGTGAATGACCCGTTAATCAGTGACATATATGGACTTGGTGACTAAGGGAATGTCCCCAACAAACAGTAGTTTCATTCATTTTATCGAGCTTCTGAATAATATGGCCAGTCCCTTGTCAATGTACTTTTCAATAACACTTACAAGTCTAGTGGTGTAACTTCATTTCTTGTGCTTTGTATCTTTAAATATATCAAGATGTTGCATTGTAAACATTGGAAAATCTATAAAACATCATTCATATAGATATATATGTATTGTGCAAAGAAATGAATCTATGGATGTGTGTTGCATTATTCTCACTACAAGATACTATGAAGCAATGCGATTTTGCAATGTTTGCAAGGCATATTCCTTGATAGTGTTTATGTGCCCATATTTTATTTTCTATGTTGCCCCTTCAATATTTGCTACAGATACTATGATGCAAACAACTAGTCTAGCAGCTTGAATTTTACTGCACAATTTGAAAAATAATGTTCGCATAGTTTTTCTCAGTTTGTGTATTTTGAAAAATGGAAGTAGGACCTGCACATTGATGTACCAAGTTAATGCTGATGTCACAATATATATCGCTCCTGCCTTGTCATGCAGTTGTAGTAAAAATTTAGAGATGTTCCAGATATTGCGTTAAGATAATTTTGAACACGACTTGCTTAGCCACATCATCCAGGGTGCCCTCGTTTCTCCATCATAGCGCACCACGGCGCCGTCACACCATTCTGGTAATCCTCTCACTCACGCAGCCTCACTCGCATAGAGATATATATGACTATTAATCCAGGTGCAGTTACTTGAGCTTCGTCGGGCATTCTTGCTTTTCACTCACACACTCCTTTCCTAACTCCAATAAGCAATTGTTCCAATTTTTGTGTCACATTAGATGATAGCCTGATGTAACCAACACCTGCCTCAGGTCCAACCGTTACACCTGTTCTTACCTGTCATATGGCAGCACTGGTATTGCATCAAACAAATCTATAGCCTAAAGCAAGCATAGGCATCACAGTCACTCCCACGCATATGTCTGCAGTCTGCACAAGGAACAGAGTCAATGGTTTTCCTAGCTGATTGCAAGCTATGTTATGGTAGCGCTAACTAGTTCAGATAATCCAGACCATTCAGATAAGCCTTATTTCACCACCACATCAGCATCCGTATGATGACCCATATGTCATCAAAACCACCGTAGGAGGTCATTAAAATGGTTTTTGGTACTTCAGGGACTACAAATACCTGGTTAGTTATAGTTGAGGAGGTTATGTAACAAACTTGGAAAAGATGAGCAGGTCAATTGGACTTATTCCTAAAAAAATATGCCAATGTCTAATTTTCTGAAATGAAAAGGGAATCGTCCGTGTTTGAATGCTTCCGAGACAGGAGCATATCGTGGTACCAGGGCTTTTGCTAGACAAAGTTGCGTATATAACAAGTTTTGTGTGTTTATGGAATATTTTGATGATATTTGAATCACTGTTTGCAGGTTAACATGACTTGATTAAATGCATGTGAAACCTCCCATGTTCATATTCTGGGTCTTTCAAAAACAATGTTCATATTCTTAAATAAGAATGCAAACATGTGCTTCTTTTATAATCTGCACCATCTCGCATGCTTGAACAGGTTTCACTTAACATGAATTATTGTTATGCCTTGATTATTAGTTTTTGGTCCATGTTTTGAACAATGATTTTCTTATTTGGTCCAAGGATCCTGCAAATAGATACATCTTTGCTGCACCAAATATAGGTTGGACTCTTTATCCTTTTCTTTTCAACGGTCCATACATGAGTTCTGGTCACAGAATGCATATTGAGCTAGCTAGAGATTCTAAGAGGATTTTAGGAAGAGAATAAACTGACTTCATTTTTAGTACATATATTTAACGTTTTTCTGTTACCTACCTTTTCTTCTACTTTGAGAAGGATATCAAATGATTTTGTGTTGCATTTTACGCTAACCGACCAAATCATTGATTCTTGATGGCCAAAACTGACATGCTTAATATAAATTTAATTTTTGTCTAGCTGCTTTTAGTCAGTTGATGGGTCACATGTGACTGGTCAGAAGAAAAAGCAACTGATCCACGTCAGCCATTCAACTATTAAGTGAACAATCTGGCCGATACACTGTTGGTTGGATTTAGAGATGGATTACAGAAATAGAGCTTACTGTAGAGTAGCATCAAAGAGGACACCAAAGGATACTATGGTGGTTACCATAATGTACCGTGAGTTAAAAAATGGGGCTGTCAAGTTGAATTTGTTCTGCTGCATATCTTAGGCTGACTCTAATGACAGATTGGATATTGAGTAGGCCAATGGATATTTGATGTCCAGTTTTGGATTTGCCTAGTTTTCATCTCCTACAACACACCCAGTTTAGCTAAAGTGAGGATAGCACGAATTTTAGGTATTCTTCTCTCTCCTCAATAACCATTTTTCAATCCTTTTGGGTACTCTGTTGGAGCTGTTAGGGCTATGGTTGCCAATTTGCAAAAGCTAACCCATTTAGGTCTCCTGTTGAAGTCAATCTTAGTGGAGTCATCACAAAATACGGCTGGATTATCTAAGATGCAATGCTTATATTAGTAGTCGGTGTTTATGCTACGTGTTTTGGTCACTGTACACTTTTTTAGATAACGGAAATACATTCCGGCCTCTACATAATATGTAGAAACAACAACATCTCAAGATGTGTCACAAGGAGGCACATACAAATCTATCGGATATCGGTCGACCCTCCTAAATCTGGAGGAGGGAATGAAGGCCTGGAAGGAGCACCAAATCTGGTGGGAGGCTCCACTACCTACACAGGAGGAGGAAAGCGGTGACAAATCTAGTCGTAGATATTGACATGCAAAGGAGCATAGAGGTGTAGAGGTAGAGGAATCAATAAATGGATCATGCGCGCGAGGTATTTACATTGAGTTGAAAAATTCAAAGTCATTTTTCTATTAAATATTAGCTATATTTTCAAATATATTTCATATTTTTGTTTCTTATTATACTTAATGCATAAAATGAGATCAAATATAAATCTATTTTATTTAACTATATATTTTGTAAACCAATGTTTTCATATACTGCTCAACATTTCAAAAACTTTGTTCGACATTTTGTGTTAAATATTAGTAGTAGATAATTGTAGGATCGAAGAGCACGTGAAAAGCTACCAGACGGGGGGTGAATGGTAGATTTAAAAATCTTACGCAGCGGAAACAATTAAACCCCAAACCCTTTCGGCAGAAAAACGATCTGTTAAAGAAATCGTATGTGAGACTAATCTAAACGTGTTTCATCGTGACAAAAGTGATAGATATCAGAGAGAATCAAGTAACGAAGACAACACAAAAAGAATTACTCAAATCCGACGAGAAAAACTCAAGTTATGATCGAAAGATCAAACAATGGTCAATCTGTCCTACCATAGAAAAAACAGTTCTGGAACGCTGCAAAGAAACTCGTGTAGATAATAGACCACAAATCCAATGACCGTGAAATTTTTACATATGATATACAATCAAGTTGTGAAGACAACCCAAAAAGAATCACGTCAATTGGATCGATAAAACTCGAGTTATGATAAAACTACCGATGAAAGGTAGTGCTGTCCAGAAACTCGACGAGTAAAACTTGTCTGGAACAAGTCGGACGAATAAGGCACAAAAGTTCCTTCAAACTACGAATTTTATTCAATAGAACACAAGATGAACAGCCCTAAAGTCGTCTACCACGAGCTCTGGGCTCCCTTGCTTATATAACCAGCCCTTAGGCCAACCCAATATCAACTAGGACTCCAATCCTACTCAGATCACGAATCGTAACTTTCCATAACTACTCAAGATTCTTCTATACGCAGATAGAAGCAATCTTAAGACTCCCAAACACCTAAGGAATGTATCCCACATTCCTAAACAACTCAAATTCATTACCCACACGTAATCCTAACATAACCAACTCGATACTTTCCATACCGAGCCATAACCAACTCTGCCGCAGCGAAAGTCATCAACCGGTACGATCCAATCCTTCCAACCAGATCTTTCTTTCCTTATCCCATCTTTGGAACCATGTTTCCACGTCATGCACCACATGCATATGTGCGAACACCTTCCTTCGGCGTTCAGTAACCTTCATATGCACTGCCCTTGATTCAATCATCATGCGCGACCTCCTGATCAGCTCAACCACAGTTCCTCCCGAACTTGGTTGTTGGAACCTCATCTCCTCCCTGAGACTAGTCCAATGGATCCCGTCACTAGCCATGTCTTGAACTAACTCAAGCAACACCTGGACATGAATAAACAACCAATCTATACGAGCCCAAGTCCTCGACTTGACTCAAGTTAGTTCCGAACACAACACCCTACATGAGAACCTCACATAAGCATGTTGCAAAACCACAGTAACACAATATCATCCATATCAACCAAAACGCACCAAAAACTTAGCAAATGAATACTAAGCAATCTTTCCAACAATGTAAAGCAAGTACGAAACATTGCAAATGAAAAGCAGAAGCACTACGGTCAAGTTCCAGACCTTGCCAGAGCAACCCGAAGCTTGAGCTGGAGCTAACAAAAGCTAGTAGAACCTAGCGCCGGAGCTTACCAAAACTAGTACAATGAAGCACCTGCCGGAGCTTACCAAAACTAGTAGATCCTAGCACCGGAGCTTACCAAAACTAGTCGGAACTAGTAAACCCAAAAGCCGGAGCTAGAAAAATCAAATCAGAGCTTAGCAAAAACACGCCGGAGCTATCAAAGACATGTCGGAGCTATCAAAAACATGTCGGAGCTATCAAAGACATGTCGGAGCTATCAAAAACATGTCGGAGCTATCAAAGACATGCCGAAGCTAAAGATAAAGCTCACCGGAGCTAACCAAAGCTAGTCGGACCTAGCATCGAACGTAACCGAAGCTACCCAAACCAAGCCGGACCTACCGTCGGACCTTTCTGTAGCTCAGAGCTAGAGTCGGACCTTGATAAAAGGTATTTTGGTGATATTAAAAACTTTTATCATCAAAGCCAAGTGTATTCACTACAAGCCAATGTATTCAGCACACATAGGTCTTACAATCTCCCCCTTGATGAATGCATTAGCAACACCATTTAAAATCCGAACATTGGCTTATTCACATAAAAGTTTTGAAAGCAATTTCTCCCTATTTTGTAAATCGGAAATAAAATGAGAAAATTCCCATATTATCTCTCCCCCTTTATTATCTCTCCTTATGCACATATTCTCTTTCTCTTCATGCTTATCTCTCCCCCTTTGACAATGTATTCAGCAAGTTATGAGCATATAAACAAATTATCTCTCCCTCTTTAGTTGTTATGAGCATATTATAAAATATACATATAAAACAAAGCTCATCCAAGTCATACTATCAAGTAACTTACACTATCACACCAATGAGATACATAAAGTGGTGTAAGCCATGCTAGAGATCAAATGTAATTTTCAATTTAAGCAAGTCATGATCTCACAAACTTAACTATTTCAAAACCTGAAAGCATGACACTAGTTGCTGCATTTTATTATTTTTCAAAACACAAATTTAGATCATATGATATCTGCAAGAGATTATATGCGCATCTGCCTTATTCTAACCAACCAAGCCAAGCCTATGTCATTTGACAATCAGAAGCTTAAGGACATGGTTTTAGTCATACACAACTTCTTCCAAGTTCATATCTAAGTGCAATGACAAGCCATCTCAAAAGAGGAAGTGCGATGCATGCATATTCTCTTGATCTTTTCTCAATTTATATTTGTTCATAAAAACTCAACATGTGAGTTGATTATTTGATTAATTCTTCATGATTAGAAGCATTTGTGAGCATGCAACAAGTTCAAAACAGCAAGAAAGTTCAACCATGACCAGATTTAGTGTAAGTAATTTTTCCAATTACTAGACATGGCAAAAACTACAAAATGTATAACACGAGTAATGTAGTAAGAACTCTCAGCATGTAAAAGGAATCACAAAGTCATATATGTATGAAATACTATGCTCATATTATTTTAATTTCAGATTCACACATAGACTTCCAAAGTTTCAAAAAAATCCCCCTCAATTTAAGCCATGAGGATGCATAATCCCTATTTCACTACGAATGTAACAAAAACAAGTGAAATCCAAAGGTTTTGTAAAAATGTCAGCCAATTGATGTTCGGTATCTACATGGTGAAGCACAATGTTTCCTTTTTCAACGTTATCTCGGAGAAAGTGATACCTAATATCAATGTGCTTAGTTCTAGAATGTTGCACGGGGTTTTTGGCAATGCAACTAGCACTAGTGTTATCACAAAACAGTGGAACACTATCTAGATCAACTCCATAGTCCTTAAGTGTTTGAACAATCCAAAGAATTTGTGAGCAAGCACTAGCAGCAGCTACATATTCAGATTCGGCTGTGGATTGTGCAACAGAATTTTGTTTTCTAGAGGACCAAGCAACAAGAGAATTACCAAGAAAATGACAAGCACCAGAAGTACTTTTCCTATCAATCCTACAACCCCCAAAATCAGCATCCAAAAGAGCTTTCAAAGTAACGGTTGAGGAAGAAGGAAGAAAAATGCCAAATTCTTGAGTTCCATGTAAGTACCTGAGAATCCTTTTGACGGCTTGACGGTGTGAAACACGTGGGGAAGCTTGAAACCGTGGACAAAGACATACGTTGAATTGTATGTCCGGTCTTGATGCCCTGAGGTACAAAAGTGATACGATCATGCTTCTATATTCTTTTTGATCCACGGATTCACCATCTTCATCAAGTTTAAGTGTTGTTGCTATTCCCATTGGTGTCCGAAGAGGCTTGCTTTTGTCCATGTTGAAGCGCCTTAGGAGGTCTTTGGTATACTTCGTTTGATGCACAAAGGTACCCTCCTTGGTTTGCTTGATTTGCAGCACCAAAAAGTAAGTGAGTTCACCCATCATACTCATTTCAAATTCGGAACTCATCATTGCTGAAAACTTGGACACAAATCATGAGAAGCACAACCAAAGATAATATCATCCACATACACTTGAACGAATAATGAGTCATTGCCATGTTTAAGCACAAAAAGAGTTTTATCAACCTTGCCCATGGTAAACCCCTTTTTAAGTAAGAATGTTTTTAACCTATCATACCATGCTCTAGGGGCTTGTTTGAGACCGTATAAGGCTTTGGACAGTTTGTAAACATGATTAGGAAAATCTGGATTTTTAAAACCCGGTGGTTGTTTGACATAAACCTCCTCATCTATGTACCATTAAGAAAAGCACTTTTAACATCCATTTGATATAGCTTAAAAACTTTAGATGCTGCAAAAGCTAACAAAATTTTTATGGCTTCTAATCTAGCGACTGGAGCAAAAGTTTCATCAAAATCTAGACCTTCAACTTGAGTGAAACCTTGAGCAACCAACCTAGCCTTATTCCTAACCACAACCCAATCCTCACTTTGTTTATTTTTAAATACCCATTTAGTTCCAATTAAAGTGTGACCTTGAGGTGGAGGTACAAGTTTCCAAACATTATTTCTTTCAAAATTTTCTAACTCTTCTTGCATGGCAATAATCCAAGATTCATTAGTGAGTGCGTGTGATATATCTTTGGGTTCAAAAGAAGCAACAAAAGCAGAATGAGCATGAGAGTTTGGATCGCAAAACCTGAACCGTGTGACTCGTTCGTGCAAGCTTCCAATCATCTGTTGTGGGGGATGATCTTTGTAAAAACGTAGGGGAACAGATGTCTCACAAGCTTCTTCTTCATTAGGTTCATCGTAGATTGATGAGCTTGTGACTTGTGGACAATCAGGACCAGCATAGGTGATAGTCGGAGCTTGTTCAATGTCCGGAGCTAGACACGTGTCAACTTTGGAACTACCAGGAAGTATCACCGACTCTTCTTCATCTTCAAAAATACCCTCCCCTTGAGGATACGGATCTGGTCCTGCAACACCGGAGCTAGTACCTGGGCTAGCTTCATCAAAAGACACTTCACAAGTCTCCACAATTTTGTTAGTGTCAAGTAAAAGCACACGGTAGCCTCTGGTATGAGATGGATAACCAAGAAACATGCCATCAATGGATCTAGGTTCAAATTTATCAAGATTACCATGTTTCTTAACAAAGCATTTGCAACCAAAGACCCGAAAGTGTGTAACACTAGGCCTATGTCCAAATCGGAGCTCATATGGTGTTTTACCTAGCTTAGCACACAAGAAAACACGATTTGAGACATAACAAGCGGTTGCTAACGCATCAGCCCAAAATTTCGAAGGAGTTTGATATTCATCAAGCATAGTCCTAGCCATCTCAACTAAGGTTCTATTCTTTCTTTCTACAACACCATTTTATTGAGGTACATATGGTGAAGAGAATTGATGATATATTCTATTTTCAGCACAAAAGTGATCAAAAGATTGATTTTTAAATTCAGTTCCATTATAACTTCTAATTGCTTTTAATGATCCTGGGTGATCAATTGATAATCTAAGAAATAAAGTTCTAAAGTGACTAAAAACTTCATTCTTAGACGCCATAAAGTAAACCCAAGAGTATCTAGAATAATCATCAACGATAACAAGAACATATCATTTACCTCCGAAGGATTGAACACGTGAAGGTCCTACGGTGTCAAGATGCAAAAGTTGACATGGTTCAGTTGTCATGATCATTGTGAGAGGAGTATGTGAACATGCAACCATCTTAGCATGTCTACAAGAAGAGCACACAATTTCTTTGTCCCATTTAAGCTTAGGCAGCCCACGAATGCGATCAAGAGCACTGACACGCGTTAGGTGATCAAAGCCTACGTGACCAAGTCTACGATGCCAAAAATATAAGTCCTTTGAATCATTAGCAACTAGACACCTATGCTTAGAGGAAGACATATCAAAATCAGCTTTAAAAACTCTTCCAAACCGAGACATGTTAAAAATAAGCTCACTATTTGAACCTACAACTTTGCAACAATTTTTATTGAAAATAATTTCTAGATTTTCATCTAGCAATTGTGCAACAGAAAGCAAGTTGTATTTCAAATTTTTGACAAGTGCCACATCCTTCAAAGTGTAGTTATCATTTACTCTAACCGAACCCTTAGCAATTATAGGAGTTGAAGAATTATCGGCAAAAGTAACATTCCCTACACGTGACACAAAAGAGAGGGAGGAGAACCAATCTTTGTTACCGGTCATGTGGCGTGAGCAACCTGAATCCACAATCCAAATGTTCTCCCTCCTCAAACGTTTAACCTACATAAAAGCACAATACGTCGATGAATCAATACTGGGGTTAGTCAAAAGGCATTTAGGAATCCAGTACTGAGTCACACGACGTGCAGTAGGAAAAACACGCGAAAGCTGAGACAAAACAGCAGGTTTATGAGTCAAAGTTTGAGATTTTTTATTCTTAACTACTGACCTATAAGGTGTTACTTGTGTAGCACAAAAATCAGTAGCTCCGGAGGCAAAAACAGAAGGTCCAGAGGTAAACTTTGAATGTTTTTGACTCAAAACAGCAGGTTGTACATTCGGTTCAATGTGTGCAGCAAATTTTGCATGAAAGTTATGAGATCTAGCAACCATTCTTTCTCTTTTCTGTTGTTTAGCTAGTCTATAACAAAAATCTATGACATGACTATCTCTACCACAGAAGGTGCAATGAAATTTAACTTTGTGTTCATGTCTAGATGAGCCAACAATATTTTTATTTGAAACCGAATGAGACAACACTCCTGCAGATTTGAAAACCACTCCTTTTTGTTTAGGAACTGTTTGAATCAAACCACTTCCTAATGACTTTACAATTTTAGGTGGATGTGCCTTAGCATGAGCATGAAAATCAAAACCTAAACCAGTTTTATCATTGCAAGAATTGGATGAATTCAACAGCAAGTTTAGGTTCTTATTCCCATTACAAAACCGATCTAATGTCCTATGCATGTCATCAAGTTTATTGGACAGATCAAGGCAATTTTCACATGAAGTTTTTCCTTTTAGTTTGCATTTGGAACAAAATTTAACTTCATGAGAACGTAAAGCATTGTTCAATATAGAAATTTCATTCATAGCATCTTGTAGTTTCTTATCAAGATCATCACAAGTAGAACAATGCAAATCAATTGTAGAACAGCTAGCATCTTTCAAGTTTTTATCATTAAGTGCAGCAAGCTCTCTGTTCTTTTCAATTTCTTCATCAAGTCTATCTAGAGTGGAGGAGTGTGCACTTCTTAATGTGGACAATTGTTCATAGATTAAGTCACATGAGGGACATGCATCATCACTAGGAATCAAAGTTTTTAAACAGTTAATTTCAGATTCTAGTGATTCAATTTTAGCAGCATTATCCCTAAGCTTTTTGTCATTTTTCTTGACAATAATAGTTGCACGAGAAATAGCATCACACATTTCATTGCGGGTAGAACATACCTCATCGTCTTCACTGTTGTGTTCTGCATCCTCCTGACTTGATCTTGATCTTGTTTTGCCCGCCATGAAGCATAAGTTGGCCAGATCGTCATCATCTTCATCACTTTCAAAGTCTACATCACTTGAAATAAGTTCTTGAAGTGTGGTGATGAAGCTGTTAATCATCTTGCGTCCTATGGTACTCTTCTTTTTCTTTTTGTTGGAATTTCCATAGGAGGTCCGGACCTTGCTTTGTTTTTCTTCCCGGGTGGTCGGACCTAAAAGGTTAGGGCATTCTGTACGAAAGTGTCCTATTTTACCACATTCAAAACAGCGTTGAGGTCCGGAGCTTCCTCTCCTTTTAGTTCTCACATTTTGCAATGGTTTTGAGAATCTAGTAGAGATGAGTGCCAACACCTCTTCTGGAAATTCTTCGATCTGCTCCAGGGTTAGTGAGGACAATAAAGCAAGAGTATTGCAAGATGATGATTGGCCGAAGCTAGGCATATCACGTTGAAAAACAAAAGCAATAGACTTGTTGGAGTTCTTACGTGATATTATATCAATTTCATGAGTTTTTAGCTTGGAATAAAGTACATCTAATGTAAGAGAACTCATGACAGTTGATTCACGAATAGATGTTACTTTCATCTCCCAAATTGACATGTCTAATGCACTAAGAAGTTGCCTAGCATTCTTGGCATCAGAAAAATTAACATTGACACTACGTAAGTTGCTGAGAATTTTATTGAAACGAGCAAAGAGGTCATCGATAGACTCACCTGGTTGCATCTCAAAACGCATATATTCCTTTTTGAACATATCTTGTTTTACCTCCTTGATTGTGTTGGGGCCTTCATGATAATCACAGAGAGCTCTCCAAACATCGTATGCTGATCGGAGATGCGCGACATGATCAAAGTCGCTTTGAGTGAGTCCTTGGATGATCAAGTTTCGAGCCTTGTTGTTGTTGTCGACATCTCTCAGATTTGTAGCTGTAACTTGATCGTTTGATGGCACTTCGTAAGGCTTGTATACCTTCTCCCATATTGCAAATCCTTGTGCCTAGATGAAAGCCTCCATTCGTGCCTTCCAAACCCAAAAATGAATACCAGCAAACACACAAGGTTTGGTGGAGTACTTCTCCATAATGATTAGTCAAAAACACGCGCAAATCACAAGTCTTAGAGCACAGTGGCTCTGATATCAATTGTAGGATCAAAGAGCTCGTGAAAAGCTACCAGAGGGGGGGTGAATGGTAGATTTAAAAATCTTACGCAGCGGAAACAATTAAACCCCAAACCCTTTCGGCAGAAAAACGATCTGTTAAAGAAATCGTATGTGAGACTAATCTAAACGTGTTTCATCGTGACAAAAGTGATAGATATCAGAGAGAATCAAGTCACAAAGACAACACAAAAAGAATTACTCAAATCCGACGAGAAAAACTCAAGTTATGATCGAAAGATCAAACAATGGTCAATCTGTCCTACCCGAGAAAAAACAGTTCTGGAACGCTAGAAAGAAACTCGTGTAGATCATAGACCACAAATCCAATGACCGTGAAATTTTTACATATGATATACAATCAAGTTGTGAAGACAACCCAAAAAGAATCACGTCAATTGGATTGGTAAAACTCGAGTTATGATAAAACCACCGATGAAAGGTAGTGCTGTCCAGAAACTCGACGAGTAAAACTTGTCTGGAACAAGTCGGACGAACAAGGCACAAAAGTTCCTTCAAACTACGAATTTTATTCAATAGAACACAAGAGGAACAGCCCCAAAGTCGTCTACCACGAGCTATGGGCTCCCTTGCTTATATAACCAGCCCTTAGGCCAACCCAATATCAACTAGGACTCCAATCCTACTCAGATCACGAATCGTAACTTTCCATAACTACTCAAGATTCTTCTATACGCATATAGAAGCAATCTTAAGACTCCCAAACACCTAAGGAACGTATCCCACATTCCTAAACAACTCAAATTCGTGACCCACACGAAATCCTAACATAACCAACTCGATACTTTCCATATCGAGCCATAACCGACTCGGCCGCAGCAAAAGTCATCAACCGGTACGATCCAATCCTTCCAACCAGATCTTTCCTACCTTATCCCATCTTTGGAACCATGTTTCCACGTCATGCACCGCATGCATACGTGCGAACACCTTCCTTCGACGTTCAGTAACCTTCATATGCACTGCCCTTGATTCAATCATCCTGCGCGACCTCCTGATCAGCTCAACAACAGTTCCTCCCGAACATGGTTGTTGGAACCTCATCTCCTTCCTGAGACTAGTCCAATGGATCCCGTCACCAGCCATGTCTTGAACTCAAGCAACACCTGCACATGAATAAACAACCAATCTATACGAGCCCAAGTCCTCGACTTGACTCAAGTTAGTTCCGAACACAACACCCTACACGAGAACCTCATATAAGCATGTTGCAAAACCACAGTAACACGATATCATCCATATCAACCAAAACGCACCAAAAACTTAGCAAATGAATACTAAGAAATCTTTCCAACAATATAAAGCAAGTACGAAACATTGTAAATGAAAAGCAGAAGCACTACGGTCAAGTTCCGGACCTTGCCAGAGCAACCCGGAGCTTGAGCCGGAGCTAACAAAAGCTAGTAGAACCTAGCGCCGGAGCTTACCAAAACTAGTACAATGAAGCACCTGCCGGAGCTTACCAAAACTAGTATATCCTAGCACCGGAGCTTACCAAAACTAGTCGGAACTAGTAAACCCAAAAGCCGGAGCTAGAAAAATCAAATCGGAGCTTAGCAAAAACACGCCGGAGCTATCAAAGACATGTCAGAGCTATCAAAAACATGTCGGAGCTATCAAAGACATGTCGGAGCTATCAAAAACATGTCGGAGCTATCAAAGACATGCCGGAGCTAAAGATAAAGATCACCGGAGCCGACCAAAGCTAGTCGGACCTAGCATCGAACGTAACCGGAGCTACCCAAACCAAGCCGGACCTACCGTTGGACCTTGCTGTAGCTCAGAGCTAGAGTCGAACCTTGATAAAAAGGTGTTTTGGTGATATTAATAACTTTTATCATCAAAGCCAAGTGTATTCACTACAAGCCAATGTATTCAGCACACATAGGTCTTACAATAATAAATGTTGAGTTTATTTTTTCAAAACATTCAACCAATTGGACCATCAGTGTAGGATTAGAATTAAGGAAGACAGGAAGAAAAAAAAGGCATAACCCAGGGGAACCTATTCGCAGTGGCCACAACGGTTCCAATTGGGAATGGTTGTCGGACTAGGTTTTGACAGTCCAGCTGGTTGCAAGGTCAGGCCCCGACCCAGCTCTTCCCTGAACTGTACAAGTGCTGCCGAGGAACATAACAAACAGTTGCCCAAGCTCTACAAAATTTCAACTGGGTTAGTGATACCATACGTGTAGTCACAGCGGATAAAATGGTCCATTTCATCAGTCTATTGTTTTTGGTGGAGGAGGCAAGATAGTCTTTTTAACCATACAGGCAAGACACCATTCAGTAGAGATTATCGGCCTCAGTTAAATACTCCTCCTGCTCACCTATGAGGACCGGGGTTCTGAAATTTCAGGAATCACATTGGATAGTGTCATGCGATGCGACACCCAACAACACACATAAAAAGATATTATAAACATATATTTTTTTCATTTTATAATCAGATATTGTTTCTAACATAGTGTACACACTACCGGAAACCTGATCATTGCGACGGCCGCAATAAGTTGTGATACAGTGCTGTCGCAAATTAATTAACTTGTAACGGCACGCACTTGGCCATCGCAAGTTATGTTGTCGTCGCCGATAGAAGCTTAATCTGCGACGGCGAGCACAAATGATATCGCAAATTAAGTCGCCATTGCAAATAGACGTATTTCTTGCGACAGCCAATACTAGAGCCATCGCAAACTAATTAACTTGCAACGACTAACCCTAGGACCGTTGCAAGTTAACAGGCCATCGCAAGTTAAGGGGATATACCCCGACCACGCAACCCAACTCCCATTCCCGCATACGCCGCCACCGTTCCCACTCATCGCGCTTGCCCCTCCGCCGTTGCCATGGCCCGCCCTCCCACCCTCCGCCTGATGCAGTGCAGCGCCTCCGCCCGCCCGCCCTCCTGGCGCCCAATACGGCGCTGCGTCCTGACAGCCCCAGGTGCCCATCACCTCCACCCTCCTCCGGCGCACGAGGCCGCCGTCTGAAGCCTGACCCCGACGCCCGAGGCCACACCGTCGGTTACCTCTACTCCCTATCTAATTTGCGAATTATTCTATTAATTTGATGGTTGTGAATTGTTCTATTGATTGATGCTTGTGAATTATTCTATTAATTTGTGAGTTGTTCTATTAATTGATGCTTGTGAATTGTTCTATTAATTAGGGAATTGTGCTATTAATTGATGCTTGAAATTATTTACCTAGATTCAAATTGTGGATTATTATAATTTGTGAATTATTTAGCTAGATTATTCAGCTAGATTCAAATTTTTGAATTGTTCTATTAATTGATGCCCACGCCGCAGCTGTCCACGCCGCTGCTTCCCAAGCCGATAATGTCCACGCTGCTGCCGCTGTCCATGCTGCAGCCGCTGGGAGTGACTGAGGGGGTGTGGCTTGTGACGAGACGTGGTCCAGATATGGACGATATTTCGACGACACAACCCTGATGTTCCCCGCTGCACTATTTTTGGGCTTGCAGTTGGAGAATAGCGGGGTTATGCTGCCAAAATTTTGTCTGGATCCAGATCATGCGTCTTGTCATAAGCACGCCCTGTCGGTCACTCTTGGATGGGTTTAGGACACATCCTTTCCAATAGATGTAGGGCTGTGACATTAAACAATGTATGAAATAACACAAATTTCTCTGGCTTTATACTACAGAGTCAAACTTTGGTGAAGACCGCAGTTGGATGTATACTAGTTGAAAGAGCAGATCTGGTGTTCACTCGAATGAGTGGTTCCCCCAGATAGATGAATTTTTGGATTGAACATTTTCGTTGTCAACGAATGATAAGGTGCAGCTCCTATGTACGAATTGCTGGAACACCATGTTTTTGGATAGAATGGAACTCTCAATACAGTTGTGTCAAAATGATTACATGCCACATTATGAGGTGTGGACCTTCCACAGCAAGACTAAATATCGAGTCGTAGAGGAAGTGGAAGAGGACGATGATAGCACGGGGGTTGATAGGATGGATAAGATGATAGAAGCTATAGAAAAGGAGGATCCTCGTTCAATGGAGGCAGGCGAGTTCTTCAAGCTTCTCAACGCATCAGAACACACGGATATGACCCTCCATTCTTTCATGACCAGATTTATGGAAATTAAATCTAAGTACTTCTTCTCCAACAACTGCTACAACGATCTCATTACATTGATCAGCGATATCCTTCCACAACCTCACAAAGTGCTTAAAGATATGTATCAGTCAGAGAAATTGATATCTGTTCTCAGTATCAAATATGAGAAAATTGATGTTTTCCTAGACAACTGCATGCTATTCTGAAAGGAGCACGACAATGAGAACATATGCTTGAAATGTGATAAATGAGGTATGTCAAAGTTGTCAATGATGATAATGATAATGTGATGACAGATGTCGCACATAAGCAGCTTCATTATTTCACCGTGACACCTCAGTTGAAGTGGTTGTTTCTTTCAAAAAAACTGCAAGACACATGAGATGGCACAAAGGTGTATGTCAGAGCAAAGAATTCTTGACGCACCCGTCCGACGGTGATGCAAGGAAGGAGCTAGACCGTTCTGATCTAGATTTTTCTCTTGATGTGAGAAATGTTCGCATTGGGTTAGTGACAGATGAATTCTCTCTATTCAGTACAAATGCCATGTCATACTCCTGTTGCCATGTCTTTGTCATTTCATACAATCTGCCACTGGATTTTTGTATGAAGTGTGAGTTCATGTTCCTCAGCCTCATTGTGCCTCGGTCCGATCATCCTGGGTCACGTCTCAACATGATGTTGAAACCGCTGATCGAAGAATTGAAAATTTTGTGGACAGAAGTCGAAATGTACGACTATTACAAGAAGAAGAAATTCAATCTTTGAGCTGCTTATTTGTGGTCCGTCCATGATTTGCTACGACATATTTTTCTGATGGAGCACTCACGGTCGTCTGACGTGTCTAATATGTTCTTCGGACACGGATTGATTTCCACTTACTCATGGAGGCAAGATATCCGACTTCAATTGTCACAAACGTTGGCTGCTTCCGAATGACATATTTTTAGGCCATAGAGGCATA
This sequence comes from Tuctoria greenei, assembly GCA_036927565.1. Lineage (NCBI taxonomy): Eukaryota > Viridiplantae > Streptophyta > Magnoliopsida > Poales > Poaceae > Tuctoria > Tuctoria greenei. The sequence continues at coordinate 151,931,648 of JAYESD010000005.1, read as the reverse complement.
TCTACTGAAAGGACACCGTTGTCCTGAAAGGACCACCGAAACATCTTGACGGGTTAGAAGTTTTTGATATGTTGGACAAACTACTGCCAGATGAAGGTCGCCCTAGATATTTTGTAGGTTTCGAAGAGGAAGACAATTGAACTCACATATGTGGACTTTGGGAGCTACCGTATGTGAAGTCGTTGATTCTAATGCATAGTATTGATGTCATGCATCAGGAGCGTAACATGGGCGAAAGTATCATAAGCAAATCATGGATATGACCGCAAAATGAAAGACATTATAAAAGCTAGACAGGATTTGGCAGAGATATGTAACCGTCCAACTCTTAAAATCTCTAAAAATGGTGGTAAGCCACGTGTTTCTTTCTATCTTTGACCTAAAAAAAGAAAGATATCATGAAATGGTTGAAAACTTTGTAATTTCCAGATGGTTATGCAGCCAACCTTAAACGAGGCATGAATGTGAACAATGGAAACCTCACTAGTTTGAAGAGTCATGATTATCACAAAATCATTGAAAGACTCCTACCTGTTATGTTTTGGGGATATCTAAAAGATGTGGCGTGGAAGGTTTTAGCCGAGCTTAGCCATTTCTATAAACAGCTCTGTCTAAAGAAATCAAGATAGGAATGATGGATAAGTAAGAGAAGAAGATACATGTACTATTATGTAAGATGAAATTTCTTTCCTCCGTGTTTCTTCAATCCAATGCAACATCTGCTTATTCATCTTCCATTCAAAGCTAAAGTTGGTGGTCTTATGCAATATAGGTGGGTGTATCACATTCAAAGAGCGCTACGATATCTGAAATAAATGGTTGGCAATAGGGCAAGGGTGGAAGGATGTATCGCTGAAGCATTTACTCCTAAGAAAGTAGAATACTTTTCAGGTGTCTACTTTTTAGAAGAAGACAATGTCAATACTTCGGCGATGCGGTACAATGTGGAAGAAGCACCCCCTTGTAGTGATCTCTCCATTTTTCAAACGAGAAGCACTACTGTACATAGCTACACGACCTACGATTGGTAGCTACACGTCCTACATTTATGCTAATCAACATATTTTGCTACACATATATTTTAAAAAGTGTTTTTCTATTCACTGGTTCCACAGACAAAATTGGTCACATAGACATCAATCTACGAGCAAGCAAGTAGAAGGGATGCGACGAGATGGAATGAATGTGTTATCTATATTCATCTGTGTGATGAATATTATCTTGTGTGTTCAACTGTGAATGAATGAATGTGTTCATCGTTCAACGTGTGTTCATGTCTGTCTGTAACCGAAGACAAAAGAGATGTGCTTTATGTAAAGTTTCACAAATAGGAGACGCGCTTTGTTAGATGCGCGTCTCCCATTTGTCAGAGAGGAAGGTACATCTTGGATACCTACTTAACTGAGACAGGCTATATAGTAACGCGTCCCCTTGTTTGTTCAACCGAGCTATATCAGATTCTCGCTAAAGCGGGCTCATCTCTCATAACCTTATGAGAGACGATCTCTTTTCAGCACGTTGCCCTACTTTGTCTCCTATTTGCGTTTCTTTCATAGTGAATTTCCAATAATTTTTTCTTTCATTATTCCATCTCCTATTTCATATATGGTTTGACATCCTTCCAACGTCTAAAATTACAAAAGAAATCTTAAACTATTTTCTGATGTACATATACTGTAAGTAAGAATTTCACAAATCTTAACCTTAAACTTGATGCGTTCATAGACAGAAAAGTCACAATAGTGTGAATCAAACCAATCTAAACAATTCAAGAGAAAGAAAACTACACAAAAGTTTTATTTAGAGAGTTAAATGAGTAACCCAAATATTTCAAGGTAGTAAATTGCCCTTTTCCCTGTTACAAAATACCATGGGGGTCAGCTTACTCATAAAAAAGGGCTAGCTCTGTTGGCACATGTAATTATAACAAAATTATTCTTATAATATAAAGACAATAAAGAGAAAGTCAGTTCGTAACCCAGCAATTTTGTAAAAGAGAAATGATCATTTAGCCTGGGTTAGCACCTTTTGGCACACAGAGCATGTGTATAGCTTAACTAAACCTCGTGTCCTCTTTACATAGTTTAGAAATATTAAAAGTGTGAATTGTGTGACAAGTACAACAACTTCTGCGGTGGGTCATATAGGTTTGCAAATTATTCAAACAAGTTGCATATTGTGTTTCAGTGATGCGCATGAGGCAAAACTGATTTTAGTGTTGGAACTGAATGATGCGGAGTACATGTCACTGTTCACCATTCACGACTCTTTGTAAAATGTTTCAGGCCTCTACTACTTAACCCGTGATAGATTTTTTTCTTTTCTTTTTTATTCTATTAGATTGGCTCGTTTACTAGCTCTTGATCAGAGGGCCCATGATAGACGCAAGACTGTGATGGAAAGCTATTTTGGCCACTGCAAGTCAAAAATTCCAGTCATCCACAGCGACGATGGCTACCATAGATGTCGCCTGCTCATCGAGCAAGAGCACCATCTCTAACTTATGGTGAGAGTGTGTTTGGCTTATTGGTTTGTAGGTGCATGGGTTGCTTTAGTTATTCATTGCATTGAATTTCCAATTGCTAGATGCAGTAATAATTAAACATTATGGATTAGTAATAGATCATAGATTTAATCATTGTTACAAACAAGGTTTTTGTCAGTTCCAAAATTTGATCAAAGATATTGTGATCTTATATATACCATGTTTGTTTTGCAAATAATTGTAGACCTGCACCTGACATATTTTGTATCAAGGTGCATGTTGGGATGAACAAAAGTATCATGGTAGGATGGTGGATAAAATAATAATAAATACAACAGATGATCATGAGCAACAATGCATTTCATGTAATTATCTTGCAAGCCTGTCGACATTAGTTTCTCTATTAAACCTGCAGAAGTAACTGAAACAAGAAAATAAGTAACGGAAAAAAAGATATGGGTAACAGAGGCAACTGGCTTTTGCAAAGAGTCATCCAACGGTAGATAGTGACATGCATGCTACATCGTTTCATTCAGCCACTAAATTAATTGTTAACCATATGTGCACCATTTAAACACAATGTGCGACCCATTTGAGCAATATGCAAAAGTACTATGTACTTGCATGGTAGGTTCACGAAGTTGTACTTACCACACAATTCACTCTTCAAAGAATAAAAAATAAACATTGAACATTACCTCTATTGACTATCTCTCTGTCCACCAAATTATCTTTTCTATATTTTCGCGAATAGAAGCTCATTCCCCTGTCCCTTATAAATTTTTATTTATATGTTACTGTCATGTACTTATTAAAATAAATTTACATTATTTTTTCGATTTTTGGACGTGTTTGTCTAGATGAACGAAGCTACTATAGAACAATCTTCCACTACAGAAATCCACACCAATTACGTTTCCCGGGGCTGACGTAGTTAAGGCCAAAACAGACGTCAGTTACTAACTTACATCAGTTTTCCCTTAATTACGTGAGTTATTGGCTGACGTTAAGGTTTGGTCATAAGTTAGCTAACTTACGTTGGCCGTCGACGTAAGTTAGCTAACATACGTCGGCCGTCGGCGTAAGTTATCTAACTTACATCGGCAGCCCACAACCGACGTAAGTTAGTTAACGAGCTAGGCTGCAGGCTGGGCCATGTGACTTACGTCGGCCGCCCGAGGTTGATGTACGTAAGAGCCTTTACTTACGTCAGCTATGGCGAGGTCAGCGTAAGTAATATGGGCTAACTTACGTCGGCATGCTCGGGCCGACGCAAGTTAGCCCAGAAAACAGAAACTTTCTAGCTTGCACGATGTCGAGCTCACAGATATAAACAACAACAACAATATATAGGCTAACAGATTGAACACAACACCATTTCGTAGTCAAAAAACACATTCACCACAACAATTTACAAATGGGATAGATTCTAGCCCCTCGACTACCTCCGGAGCCGAAAGGCTCGTCTCCATGCGTCCCACCGGGGTCAGTACTTGTGCCTAAGGAGTTTGCACCCCCGTCGCCGAAGACTACAAAAGAACATTAGAGTTAAATATGTTACAAATGCATCTCTCTTTTTCTGTCTATCACATGCTTCCTCTCTTTCTAACTTTCATCCTCTCACTCTCTTCCTCTCCCTCTCTCTCTTTCTCTCTTTCTCTCACCCTCTTCCTCTCCTTCACTTTGTCTCACCCTCTTCCTCTACCTCTCTTTGTGTCAGACTTTCTCTCATCCTCTCCCTCTCTTTATCTCATTTGATCTCTCACTCTCTTCCTCTACCTCACTTTCTCTTACTCTCTTCCTCTCCCTCTCTTTGTATCACACTTTCCATATTCCTCTCCCTCTCTTTCTCTCATTCTCTCACGCTCTTCCTCTCCCTCTATAGTATCCTCTATCTCTCACTTTACCCTCTCTCTCGCACTCTATCTCTCCCTATCTATGTCTCTCTTACTCCACCTTGATCTCAACCCCTTCAGTAGGATCGAAGAGCACATGAAAAGCTACCAGAGGGGCGTGAATGGTAGATTTAAAAATCTTACGCAGCGAAAACAATTAAACCCCAAACCCTTTCGGCAGAAAAACGATCTGTTAAAGAAATCGTGTGTGAGACTAACCTAAACGTGTTTCACCGTGACAAAAGTGATGGATATCAGAGAGAATCACGTCACGAAGACAACACAAAAAGAATCACGCAAATCCGTCGAGAAAAACTCAAGTTATGATCGAAAGATCAAACAATGGTCAATCTGCCCTACCCGAGAAAAAAATAGTTCTGGAACATTGCAAAGAAACTCGTGTAGATCATAGACCACAAATCCAATAACCATGAAATTTTGACAGATGATAGATAATCAAGTTGTGAAGACAACCTAAAAAGAATCACGTCAATTGGATCTGTAAAACTCGAGTTATGATAAATCCACCGACGAAAGGTAGTGCTGTCCAGAAACTCGACGAATAAAACTTGTCTCGAACAAGTCGGACGAACAAGGCACAAAAGTTCCTTCAAACTACGAATTTTATTCAATGGAATACAAGAGGAAAAGCCCCAAAGTCGTGCCCCACGAGCTCTGGGCTCCCTTGCTTATATAACCAGCCCTTAGGCCAACCCAATATCAACTAGGACTCCAATCCTACTCAGATCACGAATCGTAACTTTCCATAACTGCTCAAGATTCTTCTATACGCAGATAGAAGCAATCTTAAGACTTTCAAACACCTTAGGAACGTATCCCACATTCCTAAACAACTCAAATTCGTGACCCACACGAAATCCTATCATAACCAACTCAAATCTTTCCATATTTGAGTCAAACCCGACTCAGCCGCAGCCTGAGTCCATAACCTAGTCGGTTGGACCTTTCCGACCAATTCTTTACGTCCACACCTCTTCATCACATCTCGAAACATATAGCCACGTCCATGCACTCCTTGCACACGTGCAAACATCTTCCAATGACGTCCATGATATCTTCATATGCATTGTTCTTGATTCAATCAAGCTGCACAACCTCCTAATCAGCTCAACCACAATTCCTCCTGAATTTTGTTGTTGGAACCTCATCTCCTCCCTGAGACTAGTCCAATGGATCCCGTCACCAGCCATGTCTTGAACTCAAGCAACACCTGCACATGAATAAACAACCAATCCATACGAGCCCAAGTCCTTGACTTGACTCAAGTTAGTTTCGAACACAACACCTTTCGTGAGAACCTCACATAAGCATGTTGCAAAACCACAGTAACACGATATCATCCATATCAACCAAAACGCACCAAAAACTTAGTAAAAGAATACTAAGCAAACTTTCCAACAATGTAAAGCAAGTACAAAACATTGAAAATGATAAGCAGAAGCACTTCGGTCAAGATCCGGACCTTGCAAGAGCAACCTGGACCTTGAGCCGGAGCTAACAAAACTAGTACAATGAAGCACCTGCCGGAGCTTACCAAAACTAGTAGATCCTAGCACCGGAGCTTACCAAAAACTAGTCAACCCAAAACCGGAGCTAGACAAAATACGTCGGAGCTTAGCAAAAGCATTCCGGAGCTATCAAATATATGCCGGAGCTATGAAAGACATGCCGGAGCTAAAGATAAAGCTCACCGGAGCCAACCAAAGCTAGTCGGACCTTACTAAGAAATCGGAACTAGCTTTGAACATAGCCGGAGCTACCCAAAACAAGCCGGACCTACCGTCGGACCTTGCTGTAGCTCGGAGCTAGAGTCTGACCATAATAAAAAGGTGTTTTGGTGATATTTAAAACTTTTATCATCAAAGCCAAGTGTATTCACTACAAGCCAATGTATTCAGCACATATAGGTCTTACAATCTCCCCTTGATGAATGCATTGGCAACACCATTTAAAATCCGAACATTGGCTTATTCACATAAAAGTTTTGAAGGCAATTTCTCCCCCTTTGTAAATCAAAAGTAAAATGAGAAGAAAAATTATCCCATATTATCTCTGCCCCGTTATTATCTCTCCTTGTGCACATATTCTCTTTCTCTTCATGCTTATCTCTCCCCCTTTGACAGTGTATTCAGCAAGTCATGAGCATATAAACAAATTATCTCTCCCTCTTTAGTTGTTATGAGCATATTATAACGTATACATATAAACAAAGCTCATCCAAGTCATACTATCAAATACCTTACATTATCACATCAATGAAATACATAAAATAGTGTAAGCCATGCTAGAGATAAAATGTAATTTTCAATTTAAGCAAGTCATGATCTCACAAACTTAACTATTTCAAAACCTAAAACCATGACACTAGTTACTGCATTTTAATATTTTTCAAAGCATAAATTTAGATCATATGATTTTTGCAAGAGATTATATGTGCATCTGCCTTATTCTAACCAACCAAGCCAAGCCTATGTCATTTGACAATCAGAAGCTTAAGGACATGGTTTTAGTCATACACAACTTCTTCCAAGTTCATATCTAAGTGCAATGACAAGCCATCTCAAAAGAAGAAGTGCGATGCATGCATATTCTCTTGATCTTTTCTCAATTTATATTTGTTCATAAAAACTCAACATGTGAGTTGATTACTTGATTAATTCTTTATGATTAAAAGTATTTGTGAGCATGCAACAAGTTCAAAACAGCAAGAAAGTTCGACCATGACCAGATTTAGTGTAAGTAATTATTCCAATTACTAGACATGGCAAAAACTTCAAAATGTATAACACGAGTAATGTAGTAAGAACTTTCAGCATGTAAAAGGAATCACAGAGTCATATATGTATGAAATACTATGCTCATATTATTTTAATTTCAGATTCACACATAGACTTCCCAAGTTTCAAAAACTCCCCCTCAATTTAAGCCATGAGGATGCATAACCCCTATTTCACTAACAAAAACGACTGAAATCCAAAGGTTTTGTAAAAATGTCAGCCAATTGTTGTTCGGTATCTACATGGTGAAGACAATGTTTCCTTTTTCAACGTTATCTCGGAGAAAGTGATACCTAATTTCAATGTGCTTAGTTCTAGAATGTTGCACGGGGTTTTTAGCAATGCAAATGGCACTAGTGTTATCACAGAACAGTGGAACACTATCTAGATCAACCCCATAGTCCTTAAGTGTTTGAACAATCCAAAGAATTTGTGAGCAAGCACTAGCAGCAGCTACGTATTCAGATTCGGCTGTGGATTGTGCAACTGGATTTTGTTTTCTAGAGGACCAAGCAACAAGAGAATTACCAAGAAAATGACAAGCACCGGAAGTACTTTTCCTATCAATCCTACAACCCCCAAAATCAGCATCCGAAAAAGCTTTCAAAGAAACGGTTGAGGAAGAAGGAAGAAAAATGCCAAATTCTTGAGTTCCATGTAAGTACCTGAGAATCCTTTTGACGGCTTGACGATGTGAAGCACGTGGGGAAGCTTGAAACCGTGCACAAAGACATACTCTGAATTGTATGTCCGGTCTTGATGCCGTGAGGTACAAAAGTGATCCGATCATGCTTCTATATTCTTTTTGATTCACAGATTCATCATCTTCATCAAGTTCAAGTGTTGTTGCTGTTCCCATTGATGTCCGAAGAGGCTTGCTTTTGTCCATGTTGAAGCGCCTTAGGAGGTCTTTGGTATACTTCGTTTGATGCACAAAGGTACCCTCCTTCGTTTGCTTGATTTGCAGCCCCAAAAAGTAAGTGAGTTCACCCATCATACTCATTTCAAATTCGAAACTCATCATTGCTGAAAACGTGGACACAAGATCATGAGAAGCACAACCAAAGATAATATCATCCACATACACTTGAACAAATAATGAGTCATTGCCATGTTTAAGCACAAAAAGAGTTTTATCAACCTTTCCCATGGTAAACCCCTTTTCAAGTAAGAATGTTTTTAACCTATCATACCATGCTCTAGGGGCTTGTTTGAGACCGTATAAGACTTTGGACAGTTTGTAAACATGATTTGGAAAATCTGGATTTTCAAAACCCGGTGGTTGTTTGAAATAAAACTCCTCATCTATGTAGCCATTAAGAAAAGCACTTTTAACATCCATTTGATATAGCTTAAAACCTTTAGATGCTGCAAAAGCTAACAAAATTCTTATGGCTTCTAATCTAGCGACAGGAGCAAAAGTTTCATCAAAATCTAGACCTTCAACTTGAGTGAAACCTTGAGCGACCAACCTGGCATTATTCCTAACCACAACCCCATCCTCACTTTGTTTATTTTTAAATACCCATTTAGTTCCAATTAAGGTGTGACCTTGAGGTGGAGGTACAAGTTTCCAAACATTATTTCTTTCAAAATTTCTAACTCTTCTTGCATGGCAATAATCTAAGATTCATTAGTGAGTGCATGTGATATATCTTTGGGTTCAAAAGAAGCAACAAAAGCAAAATGAGCATGAGAGTTTGGATCGCAAAACCTGGATTGTGTGACTCGTTCGTGCAAGCTTCCAATCATCTTTTGTGGGGGATGATCTTTGTAAAACCGTAGGGGAACAGATGTCTCATAAGCTTCTTCTTCATTAGGTTCATCGTAGATTGATGAGCTTGTGACTTGTGGACAATCAGGACCAGCATCGGTGCTAGCCGGAGCTTGTTCAATGTTTGGAGCTGAACACGTGTCAACTTCGGAACTACCAGGCAGTATCACCAGTTCTTCTTCATCTTCGAAAATACCCTCCCCCTGAGAATACGGATCTGGTCCTGAAACACCAGAGCTAGTACCTGGGCTAGCTTCATCAAAATACACTTCACAAGTCTCCACAATTTTGTTAGTGTCAAGTAAAATCACACAGTAGCCTCTAGTATGAGATGGATAACCAAGAAACATGCCATCAATGGATCTAGGTTCAAATTTATCAAGATTACCATGTTTCTTAACAAAGCATTTGCAACCAAAGACCCGAAAGTGTGTAACACTAGGCCTATGTCCAAACCGGAGCTCATATGGTGTTTTACCTAGCTTAGCACGCAAGAAAACACAATTTGAGACATAACAAGCGGTTGCTAACGCATCAGCCCAAAATTTCCTAGGAGTTTGATATTCATCAAGCATAGTCCTAGCCATCTCAACTAAGGTTCTGTTCTTTCTTTCTACAACACCGTTTTGTTGAGGTACATATGGTGAAGACACTTGATGATCTATTCCGTTTTCAGCACAAAAGTGATCAAACGATTGATTTTTAAATTCAGTTCCGTTATCACTTCTAATTGCTTTTAATGATCCTGGGTGATCAATTGATAATCTAAGAAATACAGTTCTAAAGTGACTAAAAACTTCATTCTTAAACGCCATAAAGTAAACCCAAGAATATCTAGAATAATCATCAACAATCACAAGAACATACCATTTACCTCCGAAGGATTGAACACGTGAAGGTCCTACGGTGTCAAGGTGCAAAAGTTGACACGGTTCAGTTGTCATGATCATTGTGAGAGGAGTATGTGAACCTGCAACCATCTTAGCATGTCTACAAGAAGAGCACACAATTTCTTTGTCCCCTTTAAGCTTAGGCAGCCCACGTATATGATTGAGAGCACTAACACGCGTTAGGTGATCAAAGCTTACGTGACCAAGTCTACGATGCCTAAAATATAAGTCCTTTGAATCATTAGCAACTAGACACCTATGCTTAGAGGAAGACATATGAAAATCAGCTTTAAAAACTCTTACAAACCGAGACATGTTAAAAATAAGCTCACTATTTGATCCTACAACTTTGCAGCAGTTTTTATTGAAAATAATTTCTAGATTTTCATCTAGCAATTGTGCAACAGAAAGCAAGTTGTATTTCAAATTTTTGTCAAGTGCCACATCCTTCAAAGTGTAGTGATCATTTACTCTAACTGAACCCTTAGCAATTATAGGAGTTGAAGAATTATCGGCAAAAGTAACATTCTCTACACGTGACACAAAAGAGAGGGAGGAGAACCAATCTTTGTTACCGGTCATGTGGCGTGAGCAACCTGAATCCACAATCCAAACGTTCTCCTTCCTCAAATGTGTAACCTACATAGAAGCACAATACGTCGATGACTCAATACTGGGGTTAGTCAAAAAGCATTTTGGAATCTAGTACTGAGTCACGCGACGTGTAGTAGGAAAAACACGCGAAAGCTGAGGCAAAACAGCAGGTTTATGAGTCAAAGTTTGAGATTTTTTATTCTTAACTACTGACCTATAAGGTGTTACTTGTATAGCACAAAAATCAGTAGCTCCGGAGGCTAAAACAGAAGGTCCAGAGGTAAACATTGAATGTTTTGACTCAAAACAGCAGGTTGTACATTCGGTTCAATGTGTGCAGCAAATTTTGCATGAAAGTTATGAGATCTAGCAACCATTCTTTCCCTTTTCTGTTGTTTAGCTAGTCTATAACAAAAATCTATGACATGACCACCTCTATCACAGAAGGTGCAATGAAATTTAACTTTGTGTTCATGTCTAGATGAGCAAGCAATATTTTTATTTGAAACCGAATGAGACAACATTTCTGCAGATTTGAAAACCACTCCTTTTTGTTTATTAGGAACTGTTTGAATCAAACCATTTTCTAATGACTTTACAATTTTAGGTGGATGTGCCTTAGAATGAGCATGAGAATCAAAACCTAAACCAGTTTTATCATTGAAAGACTTGGAAGAATTCAGCAGTAAGTTTAGGTTCTTATTCCCATTACAAAACCGATCTAATGTCCTATGCATGTCATCAAGTTTATTGGACAGATCAAGGCAATTTTCACATGAAGTTTTTCCTTTTATTTTGCAATTGGAACAAAATTTAACTTCATGAGAACGTAAAGCATTGTTTAATATAGAAATTTCATTCATAGCATCCTGTAGTTTCTTATCAAGATTATCACAAGTAGAACAATGCAAATCAATTGTAGAACAGCTAGCATCTTTCAAGTTTTTATCATTAAGTGCAGCAAGCTCTTTGTTCTTTTCAATTTCTAACTCAAGTTTATCAAGTGTGGAGGTGTGCGCACTTCTTAACGAGGACAATTGTTCATATATTAAATCACATGAGGAACATGCATCATCACTAGGAATCAAAGTTTTTAAACGGTTGATTTCAGATTCTAGTGATTCAATTTTAGCAGCACTACCCTAAGCTTTTTGTCCTTTTTCTTAACAATAATAGTGGCATGAGAAATGGCATCACACATTTCTTCGCAAGTAGGACATACCTCTTCATTGTCGCTGTTGTGTTCTGCCTCCTCCATAATTGATCTTGACTTGCTCGCCATGAAGCACAAGTTTGCCAAATCATCTTCATCTTCATCACTTCCAATGTCCACGTCGCTTGAACTGAACTCTTGAAGCGCGGTGATGAAACTGTTGATCATCTTGCGTCCTATGGTACCTTTCTTCTTCTTGTTGGAATTTCAAGAGGATATCCGGACCTTGCTTTGTTTTTCTTCCCGGGTGGTCGGACCTGAAAGGTTAGGGCATTCTGTACGAAAGTGTCCTGTTTTACCACATTCAAAACAGCGTTGAGGTCCGGAGCTTCCTCTCCTTATAGTTCTCACATTTTGCAATTCTTTTGAGAATCTAGTAGAGATGAGTGCCAACTCCTCTTCTGGAAATTCTTCGATCTGCTCCAGGGTTAGTGAGGACAACAAAGCAAGAGTATTGCAAGATGATGATTGGCCGGAGCTAGACATATCATGTTGTGAAACAAATGCAATAGACTTATTTGGGTTCTTACGTGCTAGGATGTCAATTTCATGAGTTTTTAGTTTAGAATAAAGTACATCTAATGTAAGAGAAATCATTACAGTAGATTCACGAATAGATGTGACTTTCATCTCCCAAATTGACATATCTAATGCACTTAGCAATTGCCTAGCATTTTCAGCATCTGAAAAATTAACATTGACACTACGCAAGTTGCTGAGAATTTTATTAAAGTGAGCAAAAAGGTCATCAATAGACTCACCGGGTTGCATCTCGAAGCGCATGTATTCTTTTTTGAACATGTCTTGCCTTACCTCTTTGATCGTGTTGGATCCTTCGTGGTAGTCACAAAGTGCTTTCCACACATCATATGCAGATCGGAGGTGTGCAACACGGTCGAAGTCGCTTTGATTTAATCCTTGTATGATCAAGTTTCGAGCCTTGTTGTTGTTGTCAACATCTCTCAGATTTGTAGCTGTAACTTGATCGTTTGATGGCACTTCGTAAGGATTGTATACCTTCTCCTATGTTGCAAAGCCTTGTGTCTGGATGAAAGCCTCCATGCGTGCCTTCCAAACCTGGAAATCAATACCTGCAAACACACAAGGATTGGCGGAGTACTTCTCCATGATGATTAGTCAAAAACACGTGCAAATCTCAAGGATTAGAGCAACCTGGCTCTGATACCAATTGTACGATCGAAGAGCACGTGAAAAGCTACCAGAGGGGGGGGGGTGAATGGTAGATTTAAAAATCATACGCAGCGGAAACAATTAAACCCCAAACCCTTCGGCAGAAAAACGATCTGTTAAAGAAATCATGTGTGAGACTAATCTAAACGTGTTTCACCGTGACAAAAGTGATGTATATCAGAGAGAATCACGTCACGAAGACAACACAAAAATAATCACTCAAATCCATTGAGAAAAACTCAAGTTATGATCGAAAGATCAAACAATGGTCAATCTGCCCTACCCGAGAAAAAAACAGTTCTGGAACGTTGCAAAGAAACTCGTGTAGATCATAGACCACAAATACAATGACCGTGAAATTTTGACAGATGATAGATAATCAAGTTTTAAAGACAACCCAAAAAGAATCACGTCAATTGGATCTGTAAAACTCGAGTTATGATAAAACCACCGACAAAAGGTCGTGCTGTCTAGAAACTCGACGAATAAAACTTGTCTGGAACAAGTCGGACGAACAAGGCACAAAAGTTACTTCAAACTACAAATTTTATTCAATGGAACACAAGAGGAACAGCCCCAAAGTCGTGCCCCACGAGCTCTGGGCTCTCTTGCTTATATAACCAGCCCTTAGGCCAACCCAATATCAACTAGGACACCAATTCTACTCAGATCACGAATCGTAACATTCCATAACTGCTCAAGATTCTTCTATACGCAGATAGAAGCAATCTTAAGACTTCCAAACACCTTAGGAACGTATCCCACATTCCTAAACAACTCAAATTCGAGACCCACACGAAATCCTATCATAATCAACTCAAATCTTTCCATATTTGAGTCAAACCCGACTCAGCCGCAGCCTGAGTCCATAACCTAGTCGGTTGGAACTTTCCGACCAATTCTATACGTCCACACCTCTTCATCACATATCGAAACATGTAGCCACGTCCATGCACTCCTTGCACACGTGCAAACATCTTCCAATGACGTCCATGATACCTTCATATGCATTGTTCTTGATTCAATCATGTTGCGCAACCTCCTGATCAGCTCAACCACAATTCCTCCTGAATTTTGTTGTTGGAACCTCATCTCCTCCCTGAGACTAGTCCAATGGACCCGTCACCAGCCATGTCTTGAACTCAAGCAACACCTGCACATGAATAAACAACCAATCCATACGAGCCCAAGTCCTTGACTTGACTCAAGTTAGTTCCGAACACAACACCTTTCGTGAGAATCTCACATAAGCATGTTGCAAAACCACAGTAACACGATATCCTCCATATCAACCAAAACGTACCAAAAACTTAGTAAAAGAATACTAAGCAAACTTTCCAACAATGTAAAGCAAGTATGAAACATTGCAAATGAAAAGCAGAAGCACTTCGGTCATGTTCCGGACCTTGCCAGAGCAACCCGGACCTTGAGCCGGAGCTAACAAAACAAGTACAATGAAGCACCTGTCGGAGCTTACCAAAACTAGTAGATCCTAGCACGGGAGCTTACCAAAAACTAGTCAAAACTAGTCAACCCAAAACCGGAGCTAGACAAAATACGTCGGAGCTTAGCAAAAGCATTCCAGAGCTATCAAAGATATGCCGGAGCTATCAAAGACATGTCGGAGCTAAAGATAAAGCTCACCGGAGCTAACCAAAGCTAGTCGGACCTTACCAAGAAATCGGACCTAGCTTCGAACATAGCCGGAGCTACCCAAAACAAGCCGGACCTACCGTCGGACTTTGCTGTAGCTCGGAGCTAGAGTCAGACCTTGATAAAAAGGTGTTTTGGTGATATTTAAAACTTTTATCATCAAAGCCAAGTGTATTCACTACAAGCCAATGTATTCAGCACATATAGGTCTTACACCTTCTCTCTCAACCTATCTCTGTATCTCTTACTCCAACTCTATCTCACTCTCTCTCTTACCCTATGTTCTACCTACTTCTCTTGCTATGTGAAATACTGAAATGAATACTACAATATTAAAGAAAGAGTTTATTACCTGCACCGGGGGCACCTGTGCTAGGGACATCTATGTCGGGGTCACCTGCGGCAGCTGAAAATGGAGGAATCTCAATCTGGTGATCGGTCTCTCGAGCAAAGGGATGACATTGCAAAATATTAGAATATATATGTTACTGAAATGCTATGAAATTAAACTACAACTGTCTAAATTACTTACCTTAATTGTTGCCTACATCGGGGCAATGTACCTGGTCGTGGCCTACTGGAAGGCCCTCGACCTGTCCAGCTCTGCCTGGGTCTGCGTCAATGTCTCCTTCACACCATTAAGCTCCAACTGGGTCCGCGAGACGACCATTTGACGGTCCAGCGGACAAGGCCTGCATCGATGAGGCGCCTCTCGAAGGTCGCGCCGACCTCAAGGTGACAACTCCGTCAAAAATGGCAAAGCTGCAAAAGAATGAAAAATACTAAGTAAAAGAAGGTAGATTGAAAAAATGAAACAAATGAACAACTCACTGTCCATGGGCCTTCCCGTCTCCGCTCGCGTACACGGCTTGGGGGTCGATCCACACGTTTCCCCAATAGTAATCTTCGTCGTGTATCTTCAAGACCTCTTGCGCGTACTTTTCCTAAAAAACAAAGAAATCTTGTACGCATTCCATTAATAGTATTAGTTGTAATTAAATTGAAGAATTTTGAAAACCTACCAGTGGATCAGTCGCGACCTTATTGCACTGCCTGGGCTGGGAAGGGTCACATCTCTTGTGACCTCACTTACAAACCTAGGTCAGGTCGGCTCCTGACCGGTCTCTCACTCCTGTATAGCCGTGTTAGTGGTACAAATATATTATGAACATATAAATGAACTTAAAATTTACTTACCATGTGTTTTGCCAAACACAAGTAGCCATCGCCGGCTAAGTTGTGATTGCCCTCCGACCCTATCACTGTCTTGCATAATGGACTTAGCGATGAAAGCATCGCTAGCCTGTACCGGCCGAGAGCTTGGTACGCTTCGGGTTGTCCTTATGACTAGCAAACGCTAACCTACACATATTTTATATTTCATCAATACTGTTAACGTACATAGGTATTGTAAATATTTAACAATAAAAACTTACCTCTGCATACCGCTCCTCTATCAAGTATGTGTCAGAGTCCTTCCTATATGAACCCCATTCCTGTTGCTGCTGATGCCGCTTTTGGTACATATTCACGACCTGGATCTGGGAGTACGACAACGTCGATGTCACGAGCGTTCGAGCATTGTGGTGTAACACACGTCTCGCGTGTTCCTCCATGCTCTCGCTCGGTTCCTCTAAGTGGTACTTCAGCTTTAATCATACAAACATTTGTGTGATATGCATTAAGAACGGAAATGACAGATTAAAAAATTAAACAGTTAAAATTACCAAAAAAAATCGTTGTACACGGCTCCCTGATGTGAGCCGTGGACCTCGTGAGAGACATGCGTAATCATTCAATGACAGGGCAGAGAAACCATCGATGACACCGGGTAGTGCAACTTAACTAAGGCCCCAATGACACTATTAACCTGTCTATGGTGTCCCAAGCCTCAGAACAAACAGTCCAACCAATATCTGCAAAATTTGTTAACTCATTAAGTACCGGAAGACATCATCTAATATTTAGTACTATACAGTTTTTTACCTGCCTCCGACTAGATGGATAGTGATCCGCTGACTAGGAACCGGAGGAGGTGCCGCAAAGTGTGACGGACTATCACATATATCACATATTTTTTTCTATCACTGATGACAGGCTACCTGGCAGCCTTTCATTAATCGTACATAGCAAAAATTTGCTAATATCTTAAAAAAAGTATTCATATGTGTGCAAAAAAAAAAGGAATATTAAAACCCGAGTATTGGATAGAGCCAGAGAAAGAAAACGTGTTATGAATTAGTTGGATATATTAAATGTACTATCTTGCACAGTAGAGACTGAATAAATTAGAGGCATATTCTTTCATATTTGGATGTCATTAAAATCATGTATTTATGTAGTGCTGCCGCAAATTTGCAGTCAAAGTTGTTTTATGGTAGGCATTTACTCTAGTACCAGCAAAGTCTATCTGTACTCCAGAACAGTGCAATGCCAAAACTAAATAAATTCTATTTATAGTACAATAAATGAAAATATATGTCTTCCAAAAAGAATAATGTACGTTGTATCCAGCTATGAGCCATTACAAAATAGTGCTTTCAAATCATTTTAGATCTCGACTCCTTTTTCATCTTCATATAATTGCCTATATAAACAATGCTTGTGTGTTCCATTTCATCACAGGATATTATCCCCATCAACATATACCACTCTTAGTCAGGAAACCTCGTTGTTATAGAGAGATGGTGAAAGCAAGAAAACCATGGCAAGACCAAAGATTGAGATCAAACGCATCGATGACGAGGAATCACGTCAGGTATGCTTCTCAAAGTGCCGCCAGGGCCTGTTAAACAAGGCTCATGAGTTATCTGTTCTTGTGGTGCAATGGTTGGTGTTGTTGTTTTTTCTATTTCTGGGAGGTGCTTCTCCATTGGCAATCCCTCCATTGAGGCTGTTATCAAGCCCTTCCGTGCTACAAACCCTCCCAATGTCCCTGCCACGTCAGACGTAGCGAGCCAAGAGCAAGACGGTGGTGGTGGGGTGACGGAAATTGTGCGTCAGTTAAGTGAGCAGTACAGAGCATGTTGCAAGGGTTGGCGGATGAAGAGATCAAGACAAGGCATAGTTTGCAAAAGGATATTGATAAGGAAATGGGTGGGCGTTTTATGCAATTGTTGAGCGCTAAGATCTATAACGTGGGGCAGGATGAGTTGCAGGAGTCCTAAAAGGAGCTTCAAGCATTGTGTGGTGCTGTCTTAGGTGAGGTTAATCATCTGCCAGGAGAAACAAGGCAGATTCCAGGATCACATCCACAACCTACCATGGACATAGTTGGAATCTCGCGGCAGTACGAGTTTGGCGAGCCAAGCTCACAGCCAAAACTTTCCATGGACATAGATACAACCTTGCTGCACTACCTGTTTCGCGAGCCATGTTCTGAGACACAACCTCCCATGGACATCGCTTCTTCCTCACAGTACCAGTTTGGTGAGCCAATCTCTCAACCACAACATCCCGTGGAGATTGCGTATTCCTCGCAGAGTGCCATACGTATGTATCTCAATGACCCTAGTTCAACCAACGAATTTATTGATGGGTTTGAAGTGAATGCCCTGTTAATCAGTGACATATATGGACTTGGTGACTCAGGGAATGTCCCCAACAAACAGTAGTTTCATTCATTTTATCAAGCTTCTGAATAATATGGCCAGTCCCTTGTCAATGTACTTTTCAATAACACTCACAAGTCTATTGGTGTAACTTCATTTCTTGGGCTTTGTATCTTTAAATATATCAAGATGTTGCATTGTAAACATTGGAAAATCTATAAAACATCATTCATATAGATATATATGTATTGTGCAAAGAAATGAATCTATGGATGTGTGTCGCATTACTCTCACTACAAGATACTATGAAGCAATGCGATTTTGCAATGTTTGCAAGGCATATTCCTTGATAGTGTTTATGTGCCCATATTTTATTTTCTATGTTGCCCCTTCAATATTTGCTACAGATACTATGATGCAAACAACTAGTCTAGCAGCTTGAATTTTACTGCACAATTTGAAAAATAATGTTCGCATAGTTTTTTCTCAGTGCGTGTATTTTGAAAAATGGAAGTAGGACCTGCACATTGATGTACCAAGTTAATGCTGATGTCACAATATATATCGCTCCTGCCTTGTCATGCAGTTGTAGTAAAAATTGAAAGATGTTCCAGATATCGCGTTAAGATAGTTTTGAACACGACTTGCTTAGCCACATCATCCAGGGTGCCCTCGTTTCTCCATCGTAGCGCACCACGGCGCCGTCACACCATTCTGGTAATCCTCTCACTCACACAACCTCACTCGCATAGAGATATATATGACTATTAATCCAGGTGCAGTTACTTGAGCTTCGTCGGGCATTCTTGCTTTTCACTCACACACTCCTTTCCTAACTCCAATAAGCAATTGTTCCAATTTTTGTGTCACATTAGATGATAGCCTGATGTAACCAACACCTGTGTCAGGTCCAACCGTTACACCTGTTCTTACCTGTCATATGGCAGCACTGGTATTGCATCAAACAAATCTATAGCCTAAAGCAAGCATAGGCATCACAGTCACTCCCACGCATATGTCTGCAGTCTGCACAAGGAACAGAGTCAATGGTTTTCCTAGCTGATTGCAAGCTATGTTATGGTAGCGCTAACTAGTTCAGATAATCCAGACCATTCAGATAAGCCTTATTTCACCACCACATCAGCATCCGTATGATGACCCATATGTCATCAAAACCACCGTAGGAGGTCATTAAAATGGTTTTCGGTACTTCAGGGACTACAAATACCTGGTTAGTTATAGTTGAGGAGGTTATGTAACAAACTAGGAAAAGATGAGCAGGTCAATTGGACTTATTCCTAAAAAAATATGCCAATGTCTAATTTTCTGAAATGAAAAGGGAATCATCCGTGTTTGAATGCTTCCGAGACAGGAGCATATCGTGGTACCAGGGCTTTTGCTAGACAAAGTTGCGTATATAACAAGTTTTGTGTGTTTACGGAATATTTTGATGATATTTGAATCACTGCTTGCAGGTTAACATGACTTGATTAAATGCATGTGAAACCTCCCATGTTCATATTCTGGGTCTTTCAAAAACAATGTTCATATTCTTAAATAAGAATGCAAACATGTGCTTATTTTTTAATCTGCACCATCTCGCATGCTTGAACAGGTTTCACTTAACGTGAATTATTGTTATGCCTTGATTATTAGTTGTTTGGTCCATGTTTTGAACAATGATTTTCTTATTTGGTCCAAGGATCCTGCAAATAGATATATCTTTGCTGCAGCAAATATAGGTTGGACTCTTTATCCTTTTCTTTTCAACGGTCCGTACATGAGTTCTGGTCACAGAATGCATATTGAGCTAGCTAGAGATTCTAAGAGGATTTTAGGAAGAGGATAAACTGACTTCATTTTTAGTACATATATTTAACGTTTTTCTGTTACCTACCTTTTCTTCTACTTTGAGAAGGATATCAAATGATTTTGTGTTGCATTTTACGCTAACCGACCAAATCATTGATTCTTGATGGCCAAAACTGACATGCTTGATATAAATTTATTTTTTTGTCTATCTGCTTTTAGTCAGTTGATGGGTCACATGTGACTGGTCAGAAGAAAAAGCAATTGATCCACGTCAGCCATTCAACTATTAAGTGAACAATCTGGCCGATACACTGTTGGTTGGATTTAGAGATGGATTACAGAAATAGAGCTTACTGTGGAGTAGCATCAAAGAGGACACCAAAGGATACTATGGTGGTTACCATAATGTACCATGAGTTAAAAAATGGGGCTGTCAAGTTGAATTTGTTCTGCTGCTATCTTAGGCTGACTCTAATGACAGATTGGATATTGAGTAGGCCAATGGATATTTGATGTCCAGTTTTGGATTTGCCTAGTTTTCGTCTACTACAACACACCCAGTTTAGCTAAAGTGAGGAGAGCACGAATTTTAGGTATTCTTCTCTCTACTCAATAACCATTTTTCAATCCTTTTGGGTACTCTGTTGGAGCTGTTAGGGCTATGGTTGCCAATTTGCAAATGCTAACCCATTTAGGTCTCCTGTTGAAGTCAATCTTAGTGGAGTCATCACAAAATACGGCTGGATTATCTAAGATGCAATGCTTATATTAGTAGTCGGTGTTTATGCTACGTGTTTTGGTCACTGTACACTTTTTTAGATAACGGAAATACATTCCGGCCTCTACATAATATGTAGAAACAACCACATCTCAAGATGTGTCACAAGGAGGCACATACAAATCTATCGGATATCGGTCGACCCTCCTAAATCCGGAGGAGGGAATGAAGGCCTGGAATGAGCACCAAATCTGGTGGGAGGCTCCACCACCTACACAGGAGGAGGAAAGCGGTGACAAATCTAGTTGTAGATATTGACATGCAAAGGAGCATAGAGGTGTAGAGGTAGAGGAATCAATGAATGGATCATGCGCGCGAGGTATTTACATTGAGTTGAAAAATTCAAAGTCATTTTTCTATTAAATATTAGCTATATTTTCAAATCTATTTCATATTTTTGTTTCTTATTATACTTAATGCATAAAATGAGATCAAATATAAATCTATTTTATTTAACTATATATTTTGTAAACCAATGTTTTCATATACTGCTCAACATTCCAAAAACTTTGTTCGACATTTTGTGTTAAATATTAATAGTAGATAATAAATGTTGAGTTTATTTTTTCAAAACATTGAACCAATTGGACCATCAGTGTAGGATTAGAATTAAGGAAGACAGGAAGAAAAAAAAGGCATAACCCAGGGGAACCTATTTGCAGTGGCCACAACGGTTCCAGTTGGGAATGGTTGTCGGGCTAGGTTTGGACAGTCCAGTTGGTTGCAAGGTCAGGCCCCGACCCAGCTCTTCCCTGAACTGTACAAGTGCTGCCGAGGAACATAACAAACAGTTGCCCAAGCTCTACAAAATTTCAACTGGGTTAGTGATACCATACGTGCAGTCACAGTGGATAAAATGGTCCATTTCATCAGTCTATTGTTTTTGGTGGAGGAGGCAAGATAGTCTTTTTAACCAGACAGGCAAGACACCATTCAGTAGAGATTATCGGCCTCAGTTAAATACTCCTCCTGCTCACCTATGAGGACCGGGGTTCCGAAATTTCAGGAATCACATTGGATAGTGTCATGCGATGCGACACCCAACAACACACATAAAAAGATATTATAAACATATATTTTTTTCATTTTATAATCAGATATTGTTTCTAACATAGTGTACACACTATCGGAAACATGATCATTGCGACGGCCGCAATAAGTTGTGATGGTGCGCTGTCGCAAATTAATTAACTTGTGACGGCACGCACTTGGCCGTCGCAAGTTATGTTGTCGTCGCCGATAGAAGCTTAATCTGCGACGGCGAGCACAAATGACATCGCAAATTAAGTCGCCATTGCAAATAGATGTATTTCTTGCGACAGCCAATACTAGAGCCATCGCAAACTAACTATCTTGCAACGACTAACCCTAGGACCGTTGCAAGTTAACAGGCCATCGCAAGTTAAGGGGATATACCCCGACCACGCAACCCAACTCCCATTCCCGCATACGCCGCCACCATTCCCACTCATCGTGCTTGCCCCTCCGCCGTCGCCATGGCCCGCCCTCCCACCCTCCGCCTGATGCAGTGCAGCGCCTCCGCCTGCCCGCCCTCCTGGCGCCCGATGTGGCGCCGCGTCCTGACAGCCCCAAGTGCCCGTCACCGCCACCCTCCTCCGGCGCCCGAGGCCGCCTTCTGAAGCCTGACCCCGACGCCCGAGGCCACACCGTTGGTTACCTCTACTCCCTATCTAATTTGTGAATTATTCTATTAATTTGATGGTTGTGAATTGTTCTATTGATTGATGCTTGTGAATTATTCTATTAATTTGTGAGTTGTTCTATTAATTGATGCTTGTGAATTGTTCTATTAATTAGGGAATTGTTCTATTAATTGATGCTTGAAACTATTTACCTAAATTCATATTGTGGAATATTATAATTTGTGAATTATTTTGCTAGATTATTCAGCTAGATTCAAATTTTTGAATTGTTCTATTAATTGATGCCCACGCCGCAGCTGTCCACACCGCTGCTGCCCACGGCGATAATGTCCACGCTGCTGCCGCTGTCCATGCTGCAGCCGCTGCGAGTGACTGAGGGGGTTTGGCTTGTGACGAGACGCGGTCCAGATATGGACGAGATTTCGACGACACAACCCTGATGTTCCCCGCTGCACTATTTTTGGGCGTGCAGTTGGAGAATAGCGGGGTTATGCTGCCAAAATTCTGTTTGGATCCAGATCATGCATCTTGTCATAAACACGCCCTCTCGGTCACTCTTGGATGGGTTTAGGACATATCCTTTCCAATAGATGTAGGGCTGTGACATTAAACAATGTATGAAATAACACAAATTTCTCTGGCTTTATACTACAGAGTCAAACTTAGGTGAAGACCGTAGTTGGATGTATACTAGTTGAAAGAGCAGATCTGGTGTTCACTCGAATGAGTGGTTCCCCCAGATAGATGAATTTTTGGATTGAACATTTTTGTTGTCAACGAATGATGAGGTGCAGCTCCTATGTACGAATTGCTGGAACACCAAGTTTTTGGATAGAATGGAACTCTCAATACAGTTGTGTCAAAATGATTACATGCCACATTATGAGGTGTGGACCTTCCTCGGCAAGACTAAATATTGAGTCGTAGAAGAAGTGGAAGAGGACGATGATAGCACGGGGGTTGATAGGATGGATAAGATGATAGAAGCTATAGAAAAGAAGAATCCTCGTACAATGGAGGCAGGCGAGTTCTTCAAGCTTCTCAATGCATCAGAACACACGGATATGACACTCCTTGCTTTCATGACTAGATTTATGGCAATTAAATCTAAGTACTTCTTCTCCAACAACTGCTACAACGATCTCATTACATTGATCAGCGATATCCTTCCACAACCTCACAAAGTGCTTAAAGATATGCATCTGTCGATACCCTAAAAACCGTACACCCCTTGAGGTTACAAAGATCTCAAAAGAAAGCCATCTACTTGGTTTGAAGACCCTCGGAGGCCCACTTGTCATACATGACCGGACCCGCTTCTCCAACATGGTTAATCCCTGGGTCGCAACGTGTACAACCAAACCGGAGCTATCGCCCACAAGGGGGAAGCTCCGGGCCACGTACCGAAACGGCACCTCCGGACTTAACCCCAGACCGAGAGAAGATCCGGACCTGACACGTGTCTGATAGCCCCGGAGCTACCTGCTTCCCACAACAAGCTCCGGAGCTGCCACGTGTCAAATCGTCGGACCTTTCAGCCTCTAACCTCCGGAAGACCTTGTAACGACTCCGGATCTTCAAAGGAGAGCCAAGGACTTCAAGACCCGATTAAGTGTCATTAATGCCATATTAATGACACTTAAACGGACAATCTTAGCACCAATAATGGTGCTGTCAAAGTCCGTTACAGGATCATTAAGAGCAATTAATCGTGTATCAATACCAGTAACCGCCGGGGCCACATGTCGGGCCAGGCTAGCTTGTAACGGCCTGTCCTTCTACTATAAAAGGACAGGCCGACGATACACGCGGGGAGGATGACGAACGAACTCACGCACCCCACACGCTCGTGGCAAGTTCATACTGCGAATACAACACCAACTCACCCGTGGAGTAGGGTATTACGCTCAGGCGGCCCGAACCACGTAAATTCTTGTGTCTCCTGTGTCAAAACTCCTATTCACCTTCTTGAATCTCCGCGCGCCCACACCAAACTTCAAACTCCCCAATCACTTTAGCAGTGTAGGGAGATCTGTCGGTTCTCAACCAACGACAGTTGGCGCGCCAGGTAGGGGCGCCTGAGATTTTCGAGAATGGTGAACTCCGCGACTAGATCATCCAACGGCCAACCTACTGGTCAGGCTGTTGGGGGCAATCCCTCCAACAGGCAACCACCAGCAGGAGCCTCAGCACCAGCAGGAGCCACACTCCTACCACCACCGTCTTCTCCAGCAAATCGTGTTGAGCAACGTGATGGTGCACCGGCGTCGCTTACTGCGTCGGCGAGTCATGACAACCCGGAACACGCGCTCCATGCAGCGCGTGCTCTTCTCCGACGTCCACCACCTGCGGATGCATCTCGAGATGCACTGGAGCAGTGGAGGGCCAATGTGGAGCATTTGGTCGCAGCAGCGGCCGAACGCCCCAACAACCAGGGTCCTCCTCCTTCAGGAAGAGCCCTGTCGCAGCGGCGGACTTTGTTTGGAAGACTTGGTCCGCATGTCTCTGACAGCAGGAGACGTGCTGCGTCACAACAAGTGACGTCGTTGCCCTCCGGGGCTCGACGTACTCACACGGTATCCAGGCTTTCGACTCACGACCTCCGAGCAGAGCTTGATCGCCGATACCGCGAGCAGGATGGTCGTGTCCATATTGAGCGTGCCCGTGAAAAACGGGAAGCTCAGGACCTTACTACTCTGGAAGGAGTAGGAGGAGGCTGTTCAGCCCTAGCCATGCACCTGCGCATGGTTAGATGGCCACAGAAGTTCCGGCCTCACCTGCCGGAAAAATTTGACGGGACTGTTAACCCCGCCGAATTCCTTCAGATATACTCCACTACAATCTTGGTAGCTGGAGGAAATGAGGCCGTGATGGCCAATTACTTTCCAGTGGCCTTAACTGGGACTGCCAGGTCCTGGTTTATGAGCCTTCCACCCAACTCTATCAACAGTTGGGAGGAGTTGTGCCGACAGTTCACTGCCAACTTCGGGAGTTCATACACCCGACCAGGCACTGAACTGGACCTTTTTGCGGTCGTGCAAAAAGGGGGAGAATCTTTGCAGTCCTTCATCCAGAGGTTCTCTCAGGTACGCAACACTATCCCTTCTATCTCTAGATAAGAAGATGTTGGAGAAGCTAGCGATCAAGGAGATCACCAGCGTCACGGAACTCTTCAGCCTGGCAGATAAATGTGCCAGAGCTGCGGAGGGCCGTGAAATGCACTCCAAACCAGCCTCGGAGGATCATAAGAAATCCTCCAAAGAAGAAGCCGCTACCTCCGGGAGTGGCAAGAAAAAAAGAAGACCAATGGCAAGAAGAAGCCGTCGACCGGCACATCCAATGTTGCAGCTGCTGCAGCTCCGGGTGGCCGGGGGCCACGCCCCGATAAGCGACCTCGATCGTCTTCTGAAGACGGTGGCAAACCCAAAGTGTGGTGTCCCATTCACAAAATGGGCAGCCATGGTTTGGAAGACTGTCGGGAGGTCCAAAACCTTGCCGAGCGCTACAACAAGCGCCGGGAAGGATCGCCTTTACGACAGAGGGAAGGAAAACAGAAGGTTGACGAAGCTCCGGCTGAAGAGGAGTTAGGGTTTCAGGATCCCAAAGAGGTCCTGAAGGCCGTTTACACCTCCGTCGATGATGATTCTGACGTCTCAGACAACGAGCATCGGAAGACCATGAACACCATTTTCGGTGGGTCATGGGATATCACCTCTCGTCGTGTCATCAAGATTATGCGGCGGGATATGGCCGCTGTTGCCCCTACAGTCAGGCCTAAACCTCATCGAAAGTGGATGGACACCTCCATCACTTTTGATGCTTCCGATTGCCCGTGGAGCATGGTTGGAGCAGGTCAACTACCTTTGATGGTATCTCCTACCATCAATAACATCCAGCTCCACCATGTCATGGGAGACGGAGGTTCGGGGCTTAACCTAATCAGCTTCAAAGCTTTCACTAAGCTTCAGCTCCGACCTTCGGATTTCCAGCCCTCTCGACCTTTCTCCGGAGTAGGTCCGGGGGCCATTACCCCACTCGGAGCTATTACTCTCCCCATTACCTTCGGGACCCGGGAGAAGTATTGCACTGAGGAGTTGGTCTTCGACGTCGCTCAAATCAACTTACCATTCAACGCCATCCTGGGTAGACCCGCCCTGTACAAATTCATGGCAGCTGCTCATTATGGATACCTGGTGTTGAAGATTCCAACGCCAGTAGGCGTTCTCTGAATCCGCGGAGATCGCACTGCCGGAGTAACTGCTCTGGAGGAACTCCACGCACTCACCATGGCGCAAGAGGAGGACTCCAGACAGGAGCATGCTCCGAAACCCCCGAGCATTCGTCAACGAGGCTCGACCTCTGCACCCCGTGTGCAGCCAAGCGGCGACACCGACATTACCGTCAAAGTCGTCCAAATTGGTTCTGATGCCGCTCAAACCACCCGTATATCGGGAGGGTTGAACGACAAATAGGAACTCGCGCTCATCACTTTCCTCCGGGCTAACGTTGACGTGTTTGCTTGGCAACCGTCACAAATGCCTGCGATCCCCAGGGAAGTGATTGAGCACAATCTGAAGATCTACCCCGATGCCCGGCCCGTGCATCAGAAGCCTCGGAAGCAATCCGTAGAGCGGCAGAACTTCATCCGACAAGAAGTGAAGAAGCTACTCGAAGCCGGATTCATCCGAGAAGTCTTCCATCAAAAATGGCTGGCGAACCCAGTCGCTGTGCCCAAGGCCGGCGGGAAGCTTCGGATGTGCATCGACTACACCACACTAAATAAGGCATGTCCAAAAGATCCATTCCCACTACCTAGAATAGATCAGATAGTGGATTCCACCTCCGGGTGTGAATTACTGGGTTTCCTAGACGCATATTCTGTGTATCACCAAATCAGGATGTCTAGGGAGGATGAAGAGCATACTTCATTCATCACAGTAGATGGATTGTACTGTTACACAGCCATGCGTTTGGTCTCAAGAATGCAGCTTCAACTTTTGTACGAGCTATGTACAAAACTTCTGAAGAACTCATCAGAGACATAGTGGAAGTGTACGTCGATGACATCGTGGTCAAGGTCAAGAACAAGGAGTCACTCCTAGACACCTTGCAGGCTGTCTTCGACAAGCTGCGGGCCACCCGCACAAAGCTAAACCCGGACAAGTGCGTGTTTGGGGTTAGCTCTGGAAAACTTCTTGGTTTCCTGGTAAGTCACCGGGGCATAGAAGCTAATCCGGCGAAGATAAAAGCCATTGAAGACATGCGGCCACCAACCCGCATCAAAGATGTCCAAAAGTTAACTGGGTGTCTAGCAGCCCTCAGCCGGTTCATATCAAGACTGGCGGAACAGGCACTTCCCTTCTTCAAGTTATTGAGGAAGTCCGGACCATTCCAATGGTCCGAAGAAGCAGAGAAGGCATTCCAGGAGCTGAAACAGTTCCTCACCACCCTACCAATTCTGGTAGCTCCGAACCCTGGTGAGCCATTACTGCTTTACATTTCAGCTACTGACGAAGTCGTCAGTATGGTTCTGGTTGCGGAGAGACCGGAACTACCCCACACTCAGGGATCCAGACCCCTTCGGGAGGGTCGAGGTTCCTAAAAGCGAGTCTGGGTCCCAGGTCCCAGATTCGAACACACAAGAAGTCGCTTCAGGAGACCTAGACCCCTCCGGGAGGGTCCAGGTCATTTCTGAAGAAGCTCCGGGTTCCTCCAGCCAGAACCCGGAGGTCCCCAAAGAGAATCTGGACCCTTCCGAGAGGGTCCGGGTCAATGAAGAGGAAGCTCCGGACCCCTCCGGGAGGGTCCGGACCATTCAACGCCTGGTATACTTCATCAGTGAAGTATTACATGATGCCAAGACTCGATACCTAGAGGTGCATAAGCTGCTCTATGCAGTTCTTGTTGCATCCAGGAAGCTTCGACACTACTTCCAAGCTCACAAAGTCTCGGTGGTGACCTCCTACCCACTTCGAGCAATCCTGCATAACCTCAATTCAACTGGGAATATTGCAAAGTGGGCAGTGGAATTGGCTGAATTTGATCTTGAATTTATTTCAAGACAAGCAGTCAAGAGTCAAGCTTTGGCAGATTTTGTGGCAGAATGGACTCCCTTTCCATCAAATTCAGGGGCCCCAGCGAGCAGAAGACGGAGCATCAAACTCCAACCTTCACCGAGCCTCACTGGACCCTCTACTTCGACGGCTCCATGTAGAAGCAGGGGGCCGGAGCTGGGATCCTTCTCCTTGCACCGACTGGGGAGAAGGTAAAATACATGGTACACCTTGACTTCAAGGCAACCAACAACATGGTAGAGTATGAAGCACTCATCTACGGACTAAAGGTGGCACTGTCATACGGTGTCCGACAACTGCTGGTCAAAGGAGATTCACAGCTCATCATCAAGCAGGTGAAGGGTGAATGCTCCTACAACAATCTCCAGCTAGCTGCTTACCTCTTAGAAGTCCAGAGGCTTCAGAAGGACTTTGAAGTCCTAGACCTCTACCATGTTAAGCGTGCTCATAACGCTGAAGCTGACGAACTCTCGACTAAGGCATCAACCAGAGCTCCGGCTCCTGACGGAACCTTTGTCCGGAGGTTGTCAAAACCAACAGCTCAGCCTGCCGAACTGAGCGAAGGGGGCGAGATCAGCATCCCAAAGCTGACGGTCCCGATGGCCCTGTTACCATGGCAGCCATCAAGGGTCGCAAGTGCTACCGGGAGCTCCGAGCAACCCAGCACGCAAGACTCAAAAGCTCAAGCTAGCTCCGATGCATGGATCTCGGAGATCCGGAGTTACTTGAAAGACAACATCCTTCCTGACGATGATGTATCCGCTGACCGGGTAGTCAGATTGGCTAAAAGATATACGTTGGTAGAAGGGGATCTCTACCGACGCGGTGCCAACGGCATCCTGATGCGGTGCATCACAAGGGAAGAAGGTTGCGAGCTCCTCGCAGAAATCCATGGAGGCGAGTGTGGGAACCATGCATCTTCCCGCACGTTGGTCGGAAAAGCCTTTCGACATGGCTTCTACTGGCCTATAGCGCTCCAGGATGCCACTGAGCTGGTGAAGAAATGCGAAGCATGCCAATTTCATGCAAAGCAAATTCATACACCGGCTCAGCCCTTACAAATGATACCTCCTACATGGCCCTTCGCTGTGTGGGGGATGGACATCTTGGGACCCTTCCCAAGAGCCGTCGGAGGTTACAAGTTCCTGTACGTCGCCATTGACAAGTTCACCAAGTGGCCGGAAGCGACTCCAGTTGTGACGATCAACAAGCAATTTGCTATCAACTTTCTGCAATCCATTGTGAGCAGATTTGGAGTCCCAAACAAAATCATCACTGATAATGGGACTCAATTCACAAGCTCCGCATTCCAAGGATATTGCAAAGACCTTGGCATACAAGTTTGCTACGCCTCCGTAGCTCATCCAGCCAGCAATGGCCAAGAGGAGAGAGCAAATGCTGAAATCCTTAAAGGACTCAAAACGCGCACCTAGGAGCGCTTGAAAAAACACGGAGCCAACTGGATCGAAGAGCTTCCTCCCACTCTATGGGCCAACAGGACTTCTCCAAACCGGTCAACCGGAGAAACACCCTTCTTTCTGGTGTAAGGAGCTGAAGCAATCCTTCCTCCAGAAATCACCTTGGGTTCGCTCCGGGTCCGGACCTTCGACGAAGCCGCGCAGGACCAGCTCCGGTGTGAAGACCTAGACCTCCTAGAGGAGGGAAGGTGCCAAGCAGCTATTCGGAATGCCCGATATCACCAAGCTCTACGGCGTTATCACTAGTGGCATGTACACAACCGACAGCTCGAGGAAGGCGATCTGGTACTACGGAGAATACTATCCAGATAAGGGTTAAACAAACTCTCCCCCCAGCTGGGAGGGGCCCTTCCAAGTGATCAAAGTATCCCGTCCCGGAAGCGTTCGCTTGGCTACCAAGGATGGGACACCTCTCCCAAATCCTTGGAACATCGAGCACCTCCGTAAGTTCTACACTTAATACCACGGAGGTGAGTCTTGAGTAACTTGGGGTGTATGTTATAGAGTCATTATACAGAGTCGGGTAGTTCCTACGGGAGAGCAGCCGGACCTTTCCCGAAAGGTCCGCAAAGCTCATGCAGCGCTTGTCACAGTCTCAGGACTAAAAGTGCGGCTAACTACCCTGGGTCAAACGAGAAACCAAACACACTTAGCCTGGTTCCGTACCCTAAGAGTGTACTTGTTTCCTCTGTACCCCGGACCTATAATGAAAGACATCTTCATGTGAAATAGACTCCACGTGCATTTATTTTGTACAGGCTCAACATTTTTATTTTTCTCTTTCTTGTCTATAACCAAAACGTGCAATTCTTAAGAAATTTTAGTTTGACCGGTTTATATACGATTCGAGTTGTATTGTCAGTTCTTTTGGATTCAAATATCGTTCATGGCCAACTCGCCTGAAAGCCGCCAAGCCAATCTAGGGCCGGAGTGTGCTATCGACTTAGCCTGGTCAAGCACCCTAAGTACGCCACTCTACCTACACCCCGGCAGGCCGAAGTAAGGCGGGTCCATGGACAGTTGAACCTAGAAGAAAAGACAACGCATCCGGTTGTATTTAAAATTGCGTTCAATTTAAAATCTTCTTGAGAATCGTAAGCCGCAACGAAATTATAAACAAGGAACGAAGTTTACTATTTTTCTTGGCTTAAGTGTGCAGGAAAAATAAAGTCTACATTGATGGAGAAAAGCCGGAGCTAACGCGGCTCCGACTCCCCCAAGGGGGCCAGCCGTCGACGCTGAATATAAGATGGTGAGAAGACCCCGTAAATGGAGTCTGCTGCCAACAAACCAAGTGTTGGCAAAGGTCACTGCCGGAGCTACTCAGCTCTGACATCCCGGAGGACTAACTATCGACGCTCTATGTGTTGATAGAGGCCATTGCCGGAGCTACCAAGCTCCAGCGATGGACAATTCCGGAGCTTCTAAGATCCGACAACCTCAGGGGACCTTCACTATCGAAGACTTCGGACCTAAAATTCTACAAGTTCGGAGCAAATGAGTCTTCAAAAAAACTCAATATCCTTTTGGTACATGTTCACAATCAAATTGTGTACATCTACCAGGGGGCCAAGTGAAGATAAAGATGTTGAAGACAAAAAGTGAAATTCGCAAAAAACTGGGGATTTCATTTATATGGAGACAGGAGATTACATATGAAGACAAGGGATTACAAAATTGAGGAAGATGAAGAGAAAATACAAGTGAGAGCTAAAGAGACGGTCCTAGACCCTATGGAAGAACTCGGCGACTTTCTGGGCGACCACCGATACGCTGGCTCGGGTAGCTTCGCCTTCTCCTTCGACGGGGCCTTCAAGCACCGGGTCCAGAGGAAATTGGGAGTTCCGGTTGGTGTAGCACGTCAGCACATACTCTGTGACGTTCCTCGCCAGGGATTGCCCCTCAACCTCCAGTTGGTCCGCGATGACATCGCCCACCTTGGAGAGCTTGCTACCAGCTGCGCCCAACGCCTGCAGTGCAAGGTCCGGCTCCGGCTCCGGATCATCCGGGCGCACGGGGCTGGAACCCATCAGCGTCAGCACGTCGTTGGCCTTGCCCAGGAACTCCCAAATCTGTAGGGAGTCCGCCGTCCTTAAGCTCTTCATCTCTTCCAGGGATCTCGTGGCCGCCATCAGTTCGGAATTCACACAGGCGAGGCGCTCAACTTCTTTGGCGTTTTGCTGAATCTTTGCAGCAACCCGCTTCTCGAGTCTTCCGAGCTCCTCCTCCCGGAGGTGGATCTTGTTCCGGCGATCGACCATGTCCTTCTACC
Source organism: Tuctoria greenei (assembly GCA_036927565.1). NCBI lineage: Eukaryota > Viridiplantae > Streptophyta > Magnoliopsida > Poales > Poaceae > Tuctoria > Tuctoria greenei. Next base: position 151,899,526 of record JAYESD010000005.1, on the reverse strand, counting down.
TAGCCTCCACTTTTTTTCTCCCGGGCAACAAGGGCACACTCATATTCGTAGAGTTCCTGCCCCCGCACCCAGGTCTTCTTCTCTTCCTCTTGGCAGCGCTCTTCCAATTTCTTGGTGCGCTCTTCGAGGCCCTTGTCAGCCAGAGCTATCTTCTCGGCAAGCTCCTCTTCCCTCCTTAGGACATCACCCCGCAGCTCAAGGAGTTTCTGCTCTTCATTCTCGAGCCGTTTCTCCCTCTCTTCAAGTGCCTCTCAGCGCTTGATGAGTGCGGTGTTAATGGCCTCAAGCTGTTCGTGTTGAGCATCGGCCGCGTTATTGGCAGCTTTGGCCTGATCGTAGATCTCCCGGGATTGAGCGTCGAGGGCATGAGTCATGCTCTCCCTGTCATCCAGCAGCTTGCGCCAGTACTCCAGGTGGATCTTCTCCCGCTTGATCCACTCCTTGTCATCCGCTAGCCTCGATTGCGCCAGCTTGGTCTCAAAGTGGAGTCGGTTACGCCACCGCCTAAGGGTTTGGCGCTCCTCTTCAAGAGCCTTGCTGTCGTGGAAGAAAGCCAATTGGACTTGACGCAGACTGGAGCAAGCATTGTTGATAGACATCGACAGCGGGATAGGCTCCAGACCTGCTGGGGTCCCCTCCGCTGGTTCCAGCGGGTCTTCACATACAAAAATTGGGTCCCACTCTACGAGAGCGGAACCCTGTGCTTCCAAGGCACTAGGGCCGTCCTCCGGGATGGCCTCAGTCGCCATCGAAGAAGGCCCCGCCGCCAAGTCTTCGTTCACCTCCTCGGGCAGGGGGCCAGCGACTTCGCTTGGGCACTCCGGCTCGGCCGCAGGTACCTCCGACGTCGTCACCTCCGGAGCAGGAGCTGCTACTGGCTCCGGCCGGGACACCTCTTCCGAGGGAGGCTCGAGCTCCATCGACTCTTCAACCACCGGTTCAGGCGCCGGAAGATCTTCATCTTCAATCGACTCTATGACCGGCGCTCCAACAATAACCGGCTCAGTGGCCGGTGCTTCGGAGGTAGCCGGCTCAACTGCCGGAACTACCTCGATTACCGGCTCACATGTCGGGGCTTCAGTCACCTCTGGCTCAACCGTCGGGGCTTCAATGCTTTCCGGCTCCGAGGCCGGGACTACTACTTCCTCCGGCTCAACAGCCGGAGCTTCCATCACTGCAGCACCTGAGCCCGGAGCTTGAACCTCCGAGGTGGGTGCCGCTGGCAGGTCTTCACTCCCATGGTCCGGTGCTACCACGGGACCTTCTAGGGACGAGTCGAGGTCCATGACCACGACAGCCGGCGCCGGAGCTGTCGCAGCCTCAACCACCACCTGGGGCGGCACCAGGACAGGAGCAGAAGCTCCCACGGCCTCAGACATCATGGCCAAAGGTGGAGCTTCACTCCCCTTCCTGGGGACGCTGCAGATGATGGACGAAGAAAATTAACAAACAATCGCTACGATTAAAAAGTTAACCAAGGTAAAGATTAAAAATTACCTTGGAAGGCTTCCGCACCAGCTTGCGCGGAACCTTTTTCCTGGGCGTTCCGGGCTGGCCACGGTCGGCGTAGAAGCTCCTGAAGGTCCCCCGGAACTTGTCGCAGCCACGGGCATTTCCCGGGTCGAGGCTCTCCTCGATCGGGAGGAACCCCTGGACCTGGAGGCTCCCACCATCCCAGGTGCTAGAGTCGTGCGCCCGGAGCTAGCACCCCAGGAGGGTTCCACCACGGGGACAGACGCCCTCCGGGAGGATCCCACTGCAGGAACGGTATCGTTCCGGAAGGACCCCACTACGGGGACAGCCACCACGGCGGTAGAAGATCTTCCCCCTGGGGAGAAGGGACCGAGGCGGAAGTAGCGGGCCTGACGGACCTTCCGTCGGCATGTCGCAGCTTCCTCTTCCGGCTCTCCGGCTCATCCGCCAGCTCCTTGCCCTTGCCGATGACCTCGACCCTCGGCGGTGGGGGAGGGACAGAGCCATCTTCGGGCATCCCGGGGATCGCCACCCGGGTGGTTGATCTTCTCTCGATGACACCAAGGTCGTCAAGTGCGGGCATCGTCCGCCGGAGCTCCCTGCTGAACTCCACTTCCACGTTCAGAGGGAGAAAGGCCGACGGCAGAGTCAAGTCATCACCGTCGACGTTGATGCCGTGCTGGAATTTCTTGAGGTGGAACTCCAAGGTCTTCCCCACCATGTTGGACTTCAACCCGGTCTCAACCCGGTCCTCATCCATCACACTGTTGAGGGCCCAAGCGAGCTTCTCCCTCCTCTTCAGCGGCGCCCACCTGTTGGCCAGGAAGTTGCAAAATACCGCCTGAGGGGTCAATCCCCCCTCCACGCATTGGCGAATCCTGGTCATGGCGGGGCTGAAAGCTTCCGCCAGCACCAGAACTTCACTCCAGATCGTCGTGTCGATGCCGGGCAGGCCGTCGGGCAGCTCCAACCGCTCATGCTCCCCCACCCTGACGACTATCCAATCTTTCTTCCAGTCATCCCACTTCCCGGAAGGGAACTACCGGAGGTACTTGAATGGGCACTTCTTGCGCTTCACGAAGTAGTAGAAGCCAAGGTACTCATTGCTCCGGCCGGTGGTGTGGACGGTGAAGAAGGTCCGGAAGAGCTCGATGCAAAGGGGGAAGCCCACCCACATCTCACAGAAGTGGACAAAGATGGACACGAGGAGAATGGAGTGAGGGCCAAGGTGGTATAGCTGCAGACCATAGAAGTCTAGCAGCATCAAGAAGAAGGAAGAAAAAGGTGGGATGAACCCCACCATGGCGTACGGAGAAAAGTACACCATTTCGCCGGCGCGCTCCTTCTCGAAGGGGAGCTCTCCGCCGGCACGGACCAAGTGGTTGAAGAAGTCTGAGGACCACCCCATGAGGGCCCAGACCTTCTTCAAATCGCTGTCGGTCTTCAAGCGACTCTCGCGCAGACCCAACTCCATCGCAGCACAGCTAGGCAAGAGAGGAAGAGCTAAGCATGAGTTGGGAGTTGAGCGCAAGATCAGATGAGAGGCGTAAAGAACTCCTGACGGTGCGCGCTTTCCTTCTAAAGTAAGCCCTCACAACGCTTGGATGGAAACCGCAGGGAAGTCGAAGAGACCACTCAAGAATTCAACCCAACCGATGACAAGAGGGCCCGGGACCACCCCGACGATCAAGTCGAGGCTCTTACCCAGGCGAACAGTTGCCATCACGCGGCGGGAAACCCAAAGGCGGCGGCCTGACAGGGCGCGCGGAACCAAAACGGTTTTCGTATCGGGAATCGGCGACCTTCAATTTCGTGAGATCCGCACGTCAAAGATCTCATCTGCCGCCTGAGGTGCGCCACGCGGCGGGATTTAACTGCAAATCCTTGCCAACGGTACCTTCGAAGACCCTTGAAGACCCAGTTCAAGAGTCATAAGGATGGACCCACCTCCGACGGAATGACTTCACCCCAGTGATCTTCCTCGGAGGTAGGTCCAGGGGGCCACTGTCGGTACCCTAAAAACTGTACACCCCTTGAGGTTACAAAGATCTCAAAAGAAAGCCATCTACTTGGTCTGGAGACCCTCGGAGGCCCACTTGTCATACATGACCGGACCCGCTTCTCCAACATGGTTAATCCCTGGGTTGCCACGTGTACAACCAAACCGGAGCTACCGCCGCAAGGGGGAAGCTCCGGGCCACGTACCGAAACGGCACCTCTGGACTTAACCCCAGACCGAAAGAAGCTCCGGACCTGACACGTGTCTGATAGCCCCGGAGCTACCTACATCCCATAGCAAGCTCCGGAGCTGCCACGTGTCAAATCGTCGGACCTTTCAGCCTCTAACCTCCGGGAGACCTTGTAATGGCTCCGGATCTTCAAAGGAGATCCAAGGACTTCAGGACCCGATTAAGTGTCATTAATGCCATATTAATGACACTTAAACGGACGATCTTAACACCAGTAACGGTGTTGTCAAAGTCCGTTACAGGATCATTAAGGGCAATTAATCGTGTATCAATACCAATAACTGCCGGGGCCACATGTCGGGCCAGGCTAGCTTGTAACGGCATGTCCTTGTACTATAAAAGGACAGGCCGATGATACACGCGGGGAGGTTGACGAACGAACTCACGCACCCCACACGCTCGTGGCAAGTTCATACTGCGAATACAACACCAACTCACCCGTGGAGTAGGGTATTACGCTCAGGCGGCCCGAACCACGTAAATTCTTGTGTCTCCTGTGTCAAAACTCCTATTCACCTTCTGGAATCTCCGCGCGCCCACACCGAACTTCAAACTCCCCAATCACTTTAGCAGTGTAGGGAGATCTGCCGGTTCTCAACCACCGACAGTATCAGTCAGAGAAATTGATATCTGGTCTCACTATCAAATATGAGAAAATTGATGTGTTCCAAGACAACTGCATGCTATTATGAAAGGAGCACGATAATGAGAACATATGCTTGAAATGTGATAAATGAGGTATGTCAAAGTTGTTAATGACGATAATGATAATGTGATGACAGATGTCACACATAAGAAACTTCATTATTTCACCGTGATACCTCGGTTGAAGTGGTTGTTTCTTTCAAAAAAACTGCAAGACACATGAGATGGCACAAAGGTGTATGTCAGAACAAAGAATTCTTGACACACCCGTCCGACGGTGATGCAAGGAAGGGGCTAGACCGTTCTGATCTAGATTTTTCTCGTGATGTGAGAAATGTTTGCATTGGGTTAGTGACAGATGAATTCTCTCTATTCAGTACAAATGCCATGTCATACTCCAGTTGCCATGTCTTTGTCATTTCATACAACCTGCCACTGGATTTTTGTATGAAGTGTGAGTTCATGTTCCTCAGCCTCATTGTGCCTCGGCCGGATCATCCTGGGTCACGTCCGAACATGATGTTGAAAACGCTGATCGAAGAATTGAAAATGTTGCGGACAGAAGTCGAATTGTACGACTATTACAAGAAGAAGAAATTCAATCATTGAGTTGCTTATTTGTGGTCCGTCCATGATTTGCAGGCATACGACATATTTTTTTGATGGAGCACTCACGGTCGTCTGACGTGTCTAATATGTTCTTTGGACACGGATTGATTTCCACTTACTCGTGGAGGCAAGATATCCGACTTCGATTGTCACAAACGTTGGCTGCCTCCGAATCACATATTTTTAGGCAATAGGGGCATATCTTCAGAAAGGACACTGTTGTCCTGAAAGGACCACCGAAACATCTTGACGGGTCAGAAGTTTTTGATATGTTGGTCAAACTACTGCCAGATGAAGGTCGCCCTGGATATTTTGTAGGTTTCGAAGAGGAAGACAATTGAACTCACATATGTGGACTTTGGGAGCTACCGTATGTGAAGTCATTGATTCTAATGCACAATATTGATGTCATGCATCAGGAGCGTAACATGGGCGAAAGTATCATAAGCACATCATGGATATGACCGCAAAATGAAAGACAATATAAAATCTAGACAAGATTTGGCAGAGATATGTAACCGTCCAACTCTGAAAATCTCTAAAAATGGTGGTAAGCCACGTGTTTCTTTCTATCTTTGACACAAAAAAAGAAAGATGTCATGAAATGGTTGAAAACTTTGTAATTTCCAGATGGTTACGCAGCTAGCCTTAAACGAGGCGTGAATGTGAACACTGGAAACCTCACTAGTTTGAAGAGTCATCATTATCACATAATCATTGAAAGACTCCTACCTGTAATGTTTTGGGGATATCTAAAAGATGTGGCGTGGAAGGTTTTAGCCGAGCTTAGCCATTCCTATAAACAGCTCTGTCTAAAGAAATCAAGATAGGGATGATGGATAAGTGAGAGAAGAAGATACATGCACTATTATGTAAGATGGAATTTCTTTCCTTCGTGTTTCTTCAATCCAATGCAACATCTGCTTATGCATCTTCCATTCAAAGCTAAAGTTGGTGGTCTTATGCAATATAGGTGGGTGTATCACATTCAAAGAGCGCTACGATATATGAAATAAATGGTTGGCAATAGGGCAAGGGTGGAAGGATGTATCGCTGAAGCATTTACTCCTAAGAAAGTAGAATACTTTTTAGGTGTCTACTTTTTAGAAGAAGACAATGTCAATACTTCGGCGATGCGGTACAATGTGGAAGAAGCACCCCCTTGTAGTGATCTCTCCATTTTTCAAACGAGAAGCACTATTGTACGTAGCTACACGACCTACGATTGGTAGCTACACGTCCTACATTTATGCTAATCAACATATTTTGCTACACATATATTTTAAAAAGTGTTTTTCTATTCACTGGTTCCACAGACAAAATTGGTCACATAGACATCAATCTACGAGCAAGCAAGTAGAAGGGATGCGACGAGATGGAATAAATGGAGGACCGAATTTCTTATCTGGATTTTAAGATTACGTAATACTCTCTTGTCTTATTTATATTATAAATTACGATTATTAAAGAATTATTGTTATAAGTTACGATCATTTTGGACAGTGCGTGACTCACAACGTCCATCAAGATTTGCGGCAGCTATCTTATGGATTAGTGGAAGTTAGAAGCTATGGTTGATATGACATAAATGACTTCCAATTCCATACAACTCAATTTGAAGCTCTTTCTTGTCTCATGGCAACATGAAATTCAGGAGTTGTGACGAGGGCGACTGACTCTCAAGGGTCCGAAACCAATTACTATGGGATCATTAACAAAATCCTTGAATTTACTTTTATCGGAAATAATAAACTTCAAGTTGTCTTCTTTGACTAAGATTGGTTTGATAGCAATCATGGAACTCGACAAAACCAATTTGGCATGGTGGAAGCCAAACACAAGGAGTGAGTACGAGGTTATGATACATTTGTTCTTGCACACATAGTGAAGCATGTTTATTATCTAACTTATCCATGCACAAAACTCAGTGCTTGGTGGGTGATAAATAAGGTGAATCCTCATGAGCGGTTATATACTCCTGGAGATGATGGTTACCATGACAGTGAATAGGATGAAGAAGTTTACCAAGAAGAAGAGTTGGCAAACACTGTTATCATCGAGCCTGGTGCAAGACTCGATCAATTAGTTGGAGACGTGGAAGATGTAGAGACAACTGATATGCAAAACTGAAAATGAGAAAATGTAACGATGGAAGATGGTTGGGATGGTTTGAGGAGTAGGGCACATGACAATGATGTTGATGAATTTTGAAAGTGATTACAAGTAACATTTTCTTTATGACAGTAACATGAATTTTGTATATCTTCTTTGCCATATTTACCAATTGACGTTTAAAACAGGATGTTGTCAAACAAGGGTAAGAAGGTGGTGTTGAGGGCGAATGGGTTCCTCGCCAAGGTAGCGGATGCTTTCACTGGGCTCTCGTCGGCCCAGAGCAAACACTCTCAGCTGAGAAAATCCATGGAAGAGGACTCCTGCCTACAAACAAGCATGTCGCCTACAACTATTACGTTCAATGGGTACAAAAAAACCAACAGATAGACATGAGACACTTACCGGCCAGTGATGTGCCTTCACATCAGCGCATAAGGTGAATTTCACTAGTCTTTTACAAATTCTTAAAATCCAATTTCTAGTTAAACTTACTTATGAATCATTTTAATAATGTAGTCTGACTCAACATCCGACTTAGAGGCTAGGGCGCCAATTGAGCCGAGCCTCCCTTCGGCTAGACAACCCTCGGCCAGTGAGCCCTCGGCTAGCTAGCCCTCATGTAGGCATCCCTCGGGTAGCCAGCCGTGGCTGCTCAGCCCTTTTCCGTGACTGGTGACGACCCTTCTTGTTCACCAGATGTTGTGCCGCAGCAGAGGCAGGGACAAGGAGGACTCACTTTGTCAGTCCTCCTCCGGTTCCTTCACAGAGGACGTGATTCAGCCGGTTGGAGGCAGTTAATAAAATTGTAGTGTTCAATTCTGGTTTATTTTGATTACTTAAGCAATTATTTAATAAATATCTTGCAGCTCTTGGTACGACACGTCTTTCACCGGTGATACATGACACTACAAACCGGTGAACGGTGTCCTCAGGTCCTTAGTGCGTTTGCACAATATCCCGGGGTCATCTATGGGGTACCCACTAATTCGTGAGATGACTACGCTCGTGCCCCTCAATAGAAGCATCACAATGTTCAGGAGGCCGTATGGGTTGATTTTATGGTGAGTACGTTAAATAAAATTTCTAAGTGTCAAGTCTTAAACTCTTTTAAATTATAAATGTATATCTAATCAATATCTCCTTTATTATAGGAAAGGTATATTTTAGAGGACCCGGACGGCCCTGCACATGTTTCAGCACGCGAGGGACGTGTTCCACATCAACATTGCGAAGACGGTTCGGCAAGCTTTGTCGAACACTCACACTCAAGTGATCAATGAGTAGTCGAGGGGACAGCACGACGTGCGACAAGCACATGACAGAGGAGGAGTACGCGCAAGTACGTTGGGTGTATTAAATATTATTTCTCATAATTTTGTGAAAAGTATTTTAACGACCTAAAAATTTATGCAGGGCCACGTGAGCTAGTTGCAGTGTCGATCTGATGAATAACGGGCCCTTTGTAGGTTCTGGGCTAGCGATGAGTTCAAGGCTAAGTCCAACAGAGCTTGGGAGTGCAAAGGGGTTGACCGGAACCACAACCACAACCAAGATAACCACTTGCGGTTAGCTAAATGCATGGTAAGTATGTCTAACTTATTTTTATATATTCATAATATATTGTTCATACTAACACGTATTGACAAAAGTGCGAGACGGGGGTGGCACCGACCTCTGCTCAGGTCTGGAAGAGAGGTCATAGGGTCCCTTTTCAGCCTGAGTGGTGCAGTTAGGTGGCAGCCGAGTGCCTAGTAAGTTTAAAAATCATTCAAATTAATTCTAATAATATCGATTGTTGAACTTACACAGTTTTCTTGTTTTCAGGCTAGGTACAGGGAGGAGGCTCGAGGATACACGACCCATATTTCGATTGGGAAAATGAACCAATTGATCCTCAGGCCGCATATTCAAGCGGAGGCGGCAAATCTCACAGAAGTTGAGTTGGTACTTTGTTTTATCGTTTTCAATTTAATATATTTCAATGTCATATTACTGTTTCTTTATTGTAGGATCTTCATATTCGACAGAGTTGTTGACTCGAGGGTGGCGTGATCTTTGAGAGGCAGCTCCACGCAGGCTTCATCTGTGTGCCCGAGTTGCTTCGTCTCGCAGGTGGACACTCTCGCCCGTTGGTTTGAAGAGAGGTGCGATCAACAAGAGGTGCAAAGGGTGGCGATGGAGGCCACCATCTCGTACTTGCAAGCCTGCAAGGGGAAAATGCGGCAAGTGATGGAGGTGCAACGGCAGGCGATGAAGGTAAGCTAAAATAATTTAAATTCATCACATTCTTAATAATATGTAAGTTGTAATGTTGCAAATACAAACACTATTTCGAGCTCAAGGAGTCTAGGAGGTGCAGCTCGAGCTACCGCCACTTCCATAAGTGCAGCCACCGCCACCGCTGCAGACCATTCAGGTAATAAAAAATGTACTTACTTAGTCTTACTTCATCAAACATAGGGAAATCTAACTCAACTTAGCTATTCTATTTTTATCTCATCTAACATAGCAAAATCTAACTTAACTTAGCTAAAGTAAGCTAAATATGATCAATTCTAGCTTGTTGAATTAATTGTAGTTGAAAATGAAGTTTCAAACTAATAAATATGTCAAACAACTTACATATATTGCAGCAATAGAGGCTCAAACTCCATTGCCCTCGGCACCGGCGCCTGGAGTGATGCGTTGCAATGACCTTCTAGGCTCCGGAGGTAGTAGAGGGGCTAGTGTATAGTCCCTCTTGTTCGTTTTGTGTTTTGTGAAGTGATGTGACATTTGTGATGTAAATGAAGCTCGTTATGTGACGCTACAATTAAATGTTGTGTATGTACTATTTTTATGTGTTGTAATTTGTGATTCTGGCCATCGAGCTGGACAACATTTTCTGTTTTTTTAATAAAAAAACCTTATTTGCGATGGCTTTTATACAGTAATGTCGCAAATAAGACCTCTATTATTTGCGATGGCTAATGTGGCCGTCACAAATTAACATTGAAGTCCATCGCAAATAAGACCCTTAATTGCGATGGATTGCGCAGCAATCACAAATTAACGGGCCCAGCCCATTCACGGGGCCCGGGCCCTTATTTACGACGACCACGGGACGCCATCGCATATTAGCTAATTTGCGACGATGGCCATCACAAATAAGCTTATTGACGACAAAAAACGGGCAACGGTGGGAAACCATAGCAAATAATGAAAACCATCAGAAATAAGCTATTTGTGATGGTTTTATGCTTATTTGCGACAGCTTTGGTCGTTGCCCAACTCGTCGGGATCCCTATAGTGACAACAGCGGTACACATGTAGCGGAAAGTATATTCTCACACTCTCAACCTATCTATGCACAAGAGAAGCCGTCCATGCCCTTGGACGCTTCCCACTAGCAACATGACCAACATATGGCAGTAGCATGGCTTCACGTGAGAGATACATCTCAACAATTCGAGGTCTCACGGACAACCCTCAACAACAGCAATCTAGTAATACCTGCAAAACCACATCTATGGCAACCCTGAGATTCTAATCCATACAAGTTGCAATACAAATATATTGATGAGACCATATTTAAGAAGATTGCAACTACTCTTATTTACAACATCACGGTGCAGTGAACAAGTAGTACTCAGTACAAAACCGCAAGGGGGGGGGGGGTCATTCAAATCAATAACACCCAAATAGCAATACACGTACACCCACATTCGGAGCTACAAAGGCATGCTCCACTGATGTTGTATGCAACAGCGTTTCACTCGGACACCTACACGCCGAACCAGTCCCACCGTTATGAGCGGGAGGTCCCACATGGAGCATGACGTGCCTGCTGGCAGATTTACACCTTGTTTCCCTCAACCCACACCTATAAGGCCGTGGGTTAAGCCTCAACACTTAGTTGGACAAATTACATCGCTTTTTAGGTCCCATATACCAGTATGCCTCCGGTACAGCTCAAACTTGCTCAACAGGGCCGCATACGGCACGGTCTACAATCAACACAGGCAGGACTACACTCTCGAGACCATGTCCCGCTGCACCCTAATCCCTACCCGGTGTCATATTAAGTCTCATAAATAGTTCTCTATAATAACCAATCCCATGTGATGATATCACTATCTCGCGAGTAGGATCCAACTACTCAACTTCCACTGGATTCCGTACAACATTAGCATAACAATTTGACACGTCGAGCTATCAATCTACCCAAAAAAACCATGGGATTGTGGGTCTTAGAGTATTCAAACACCTTAGTACTAATGCACATATAGGACTATAGTCACAGTAGTGATATAAAAGAAATTTTTTGCAATAACTCTGAATTACAAACCGGGGCTTGTCTTAGGTTGCGACTATATAAATATCAATAAGTCAGTGGCTTGATCTTCATCTGGAGAATCTGTCACAGCAGCTTAAGGATGGAAATCCTCACTTTCGAGTTGTACTCCTTGTCGATCGCCTTTGTCGCGTTCACTATCGAAATGAATATGCACATAAGAAAATGTAACTTAGTAATATTATCAGTGATGATGTTTATAATCTAAGTAGGGGTAAATCTAGCTGGAAATGAGAGCTTGGCCTCTGTTGTGCAGTGAAACAAAGAACAAGCAGGTGGAGATAATATGAGATTATGTAATCGAATCAAGTACTCCCTCCATTCCATAAAAAAATTCGTTTTGGACATGTTTTAAGATACCAAGGAGTGATTAATTTCAGTCTGTTTTTCCCTGTTTGCCCTTATTAAATAGCATTATGTGCACCAGATCAACGATTACCTTGCTGTGTGTGATTGGTTACTGCCTTGCACTCACTTCGGAACAGCATGAGTACGATCCCCGATGACCCATTACGCGCGTACATTTTGCCTGCTCGCATTTTTTATTTTTGCCGCTGGGGGTGCTGCATGGGGCTGGCAGGCGCGTCTTTTTTTTTGCTTCCTGCCGGACTGCATGGCGCTTTTTTGCCCAGTGCGCTTTTTTTCTTTCCCGTGGGGGTGCTGCATGGGGCCTAGCTGCATGGTGCGCGCTTTTTCTTTTTCCGGCCGGGCTGCATGGCGTGCTTGTTGCATGCGTTTTTTTGCTTGCGCGCGTAACAATTTTTTGGCTTCTCGCGCTTGTCATGGGCGCACGACTTTTTTTTGCCGCTCCCGGTGCTGAATGGCACGCAGGGCTCGTAGTTTTGGGCTGCTCGCGCTTTCTTCTGACGTTTTGATTTCCAGAGATGCTGCTATTTAAACGGACCCGGTGAATCATTTTACATGTCAGATGTTTCACCACTAGTATCAAACTGAGTTGATGGATTTCGATCTCAACGTTGAGCCGGGCGACGCTTCATTTGAACATGCCAGGCATATGTTTCTTATTCTTCTCTTCCTGTACTTGATGAACATGCTGCTTTTGTCGTGCTCTTTCATTTGATCATTGCTTAATTTGCAATAGGGTTCGATCTGAACTTGCAACCGGAAGAGGAAGACACTGGTTTTGGTTTTGATCTCGACATGTATCCGGAACCGGAAGGTATTCATACTTATTCTTTGTTTTGAACGTTCATGTTTTTATTCTTAACTAATGGATTTGCACTCATTTGAAGGTCCTGGCAGGAGGAAAGACATGACAAAAGAAATCAGTACCCTGGTGTTTCAAACTTTGTTGGCTAGACGCATGAATGGAAAACTAGGGAAGAAAGATACGACACATGCGGCTGAACAATTTAGAATTAGCCTTCGTACAACTCAAAAAATATGGCGGAGAGGTAAAATTCATCTTGGCCAAGGTATCCCAGTTAATGTTGGTAGTCGTAAGAAGGGTAGGGTTGGGCGTAAGAAAATTCCAGTTGATTTAGAGCGTTTATGCAATGTTCCACTTAAAGATAGGATCACTCTTGAAGATTTCAAGGAAGTTCTTGGCATTAGCAAGACCACGTTGCATAGATACTTACAGCAGGGCCTTCTTAGGCGTCACTCTAATAGCATCAAGCCTAACTTAACCGATGCTAACAAGATGTTACGTTTACGTTGGGCGGTTCAAATGGTTGATCAAGCTTCTAGCTCTTGTGGTGATCCAAAGTTTAAGGGGTTATTTGACCATGTCTTTATAGACGAAAAGTGGTTTTTCCTCACTCAGAAATCAGAGAATTATTATTTGCTACCAGATGAAGATGAACCCAATCGCACATGCAAAAGCAAAAATTACATTCCCAGAATCATGTTTTTATGTGTCACCGCTAGACCAAGGTTTAGAAATGGAAAATGCAGTTTTGATGGCAAAATTGGTTGTTTTCCTCTTGTGACTTATGAACATGCTCAACAGAGGAGTGTCAATCGTCCTGCTGGTACTTTGGTTGTCAAACCGATCACATCAATTACAAGAGATGTGATTAGGGATTTCATGATAAACAAAGTACTTCCTGCAATTAGAGATAAATGTCCACGTGAGGAAATAAATCAACCAATCTTCATACAGCAAGATAACGCACCATCTCATTTGGAAGTGAATGATCCTATGTTTTCTGAAGCTGCAAAACAAGGTGGATTTGATATTCGCCTTATAGATCAACCGCCTAATTCACCGGACATGAACATTCTTGACTTGGGTTTTTTTAGAGCTATTCAATCAATTCAATACAAGAAGCATGCCAAAACAGTTGAAGACCTAGTTCCAATCGTACAACAGGTAAATTTACTAAAACTACTAATTCTTGGAGTATGCTAAATAATTTATTTTTCTCATTGTCTCTTCAACACATGTAGGCATTCCAAGAGTACTGTCCCAAGAAAGCAAACCGAATTTATTTGACACTACAATGTGTTTTCAAGGAAACAATGAAGGTTAAAGGATGCAACCGGTTTAAGATTCCACACATGGCAAAAGGAACACTAGAGAAACAAGGACGACTTCCATTGCAACTCACTTGCGAGGCCTCCTTGCTCGCTGATTCCATTGCCACTCTTGCTGCATCAAATAATAACAATTAGACACTTTAGTTTTTGTATCTTAGAATACTATCGTTTCTGTATAAAATGGTACTTACCGCAGCATGCAAAATCTAATCATACACATAACCGCGACCAATCCATAGTAGTGTTGTTGCTGCATTATTCACATCATCATCATAGTCTCCATACACAAGAGGGTGCATGATAGGCAAAAACAACTCGACCATCTTGTGACGAGCTTTGTCATCTGCAAACCTCCATTCCTCCATCGAAGCAAGCTGCAGAAGGGTGAATGCGGCATCTGTAGCTTCGCAGGCATCCATATCGGGACGAGCAGTGCGACGCCGAGCTTGGGACGAGCAGTGCGACGCCGAGCAGTGCGTCAGGGCGAGCGTCGCGCGATCACGCGCGTGAGCGTCGGCTGACCGTCGCGCGCGAGGGCGCGTCGCGCGCTAGCGCCGCGCGAGCGTCGCCTAAGGCCCGCGCGTGAGAGCTAGCTAGCCGCGGGGGAGCGTCGCGTAAGGGCCGAATGGCCGTGCGTGAGAGCTAGCAGCGCGTGATGGCGCGTGAGCGGCGGGCGAGCATCGGGTGATGGCGAGCTGCGGGCGAGCGCCGCGTGAGGTGAGGGCCGCGCAGGAGGCCGAACGTCGCGTGAGTTTAATGCGGTAGTACCTGAGATACGAAGAGTTCCAACGTTAAAAACAAGCACCGGAAACAAAGAGTTTAAGGGTACTATAGTCTAAACTCAGTCAGTAGCACCCAAAACGAATTGTATTCTGGGAACTCCAATACCTCCCAAAACGAATTTTTTTTATGGAATGGAGGGAGTATGCATCATAGAAGAGCATATAAATTAGGAATGAGGAAAGCTCTATGGATGAGAAGATGAAGGCAATTTACTGTACAAGGACTAAAAGAAAGTCTAAGCTGTAGTGTACAGGAACAGATAAGAACCCCAAAATGGAATTGTAGTTGAATTTGAGAATGAAGTGAAATAGACAGTTTAATGGACTTAGTGAAATCATTATCCAATTCTATGGGTTGAACAGATCCAAAAATGCTATAAATTTTACAGGGGTTCATGTGGTCATGGGGGTCCAACCCAGAATGTTTTAGCTAAAACCATGGAGGGATCTGGTGTACAAAATTTCCTAAGGCATTAAGCTTCTCTGAATTTTCCAGGCTGTTCTGCAGTCCTGGCATAGCCAAAAGTTGGTTTTCTATTTAGGGGATGTCAAGAGGAGTCCAACAGATTGATTTATAATTTTCTAAGAATTCTACAGTGAAATATTGATTCTAGAAGTTGGAACATTTTTGGAAATGTTTCTGAAGGTTTTGGAATTTTTGACTATATACAGTTTGGAAACAAAATTTTACTTAGCAAAACAAGTCAAATAGATCTGAAACTTTCACTGGAGCTCAAAGGTAGCAAAAGGAGGACTATGGCCAAATTTGGGATTTTTCCAAAGAAGAGAGCTTCTAGAAATAAATCCAAAGTATTTTTTCTTAGTGGAATTATTCAGGGAAATTTTTGGACTTTCATACTGATTCAAATGTTCCACTGAAAAGTAGAGACCGTAAGGAGTCTAAAAAAACTTATTTAGGATTTTTAGCCCAATATTCTAGAAGATATTTTTTTCTATGTTTAATCAAAATGTGGAATTAATTTCAAATGGAAAAGTTTGAATTTAGACATGGGCCCACGGATTTAAAATGGGACAATCTGGTTGATGTCACACCGGGCCACAAACCTAAACCGCGTTGCCGGATTTAACCCCACCACTACAACAGATCCAAGAGGGCTTTCTCTTGCCGACATGTGGGACCCGACCCGGGTCTTCTTCCTCCTTGCGCCACGAATGAGTGGACGGCACCCCTCACCAGAGGCGGCAGCGCAATGTCAGCAAGCCACTCCAGGGCTTCAATACACTTGAAACTGGCTGTTAGTGCACTATTTGGGGTGCTGAACTTGATGAGGGGATCCACAAGGCTCGGAAATCACTAGAAAGCCATCGGCAATGGGCGGCGGTGAAAGAGTTGCTTTGGCGAGGAGGGACATCCTCAAGAGTGCACCAAATGGCTTGAAACTTGTGCCTAAATTATGTTAAATTCAGAGATGGAGTACAGAAATAGAGCTTACTGTGAAGCAGAATCAGAGAGGACACAAAAGGATACGATGATGGTTACCGTATGGTACTGTGAGACCAAGAATAGAGCCGTCAAGTTGAAGTTGTTCTGCTACATATATTAGGCTGACACCGATGACGGACTGACAAAATGAGTAGGCAAATGGATGTTGGAGGTCTAGTTTTTGGTTTGCCTAGCTTTCATCTCTAACAAGTACCCAGTTTACCTCAAGTGATCATAGACCGAATTTAGGTATTCTCTCTCCTCGATACCTATTTTTCAATCCCTTTGGGTACTCTGTTGGAGATGTTAGCGCTATATAGTTGGCATTTTGCAAACGCTAACCCATTCAGGTCTCCTGTTGAAGTCAATCTTAGTGGAGGCATCACAAAATACTGCTAGATTACCTAAGATTCAGTGCATACAGTAATTGTCGATGTTTATGCTACGTGCCTTGGTCACTATATTAAAAAAACTTTTTTAGATAACGAAAATGCATTCCGGCCTCTACATAATATGCAGACACAACCACATCTCAAGATATGTCATAAGGAGGCACACACAAATCTGTTGGACATTGATCGACCCTCGTGAAACTGGAGGAGGGAAGGAAGGCCTGGAAGGAGCACCAAATCTGGTGGGAGGCTCCGCCACCTGCGCAGAAGGAGGAGGAAAGTGGTGCCAAGTCTAGGTGTAGATATTGATATGCAAAGGAGCATATAGGTGTATAGAGGTAGAGGAAACAATGAGTGGATCATGCGCCCAGGGTATTTTCATTGAGTTAAAAACTTCAAACTCATTTTTCTATTAAATGTTAGCCATATTTTAAAATCCATTTTCATATTTCTGTTTCTTATTATACTTAAGCATAAAATGAGATCCAATATAAATCTATTTTATTTAAATATATTTCATAAACCAATGTTTACATATGCTGCTCGACATTTAAAAAATTTTAGTTCAAAATTTCGTGTGAAATGTTTAAATAGTAGATAATAAATGTTGAGTTTATTTTTCAAAACGTTGAACCAATTCGTAGAAAATGTTGGATGGACCATCAGTGTGTAGGATCAGAATTACGGAAGACAAGAGAAAAAAAAAGAAGTCATAACCCAGGGGAACCTATTCACAGTGACCACAACGGTTCTGGTTGGGAATGGCTGTCGGGCTAGGTTTTGGCAGTCCAGCTCGGTTGCAAGGTCAGGCCCCAACCCTGCTCTTCCCTGAACTGTAAAAGGGCCGCCGAGAGACACAATAGACAGTTGCCCAAGCTCTACAAAATTTCAACTGGGTTAGTGATACCCTATGTGCAGTAATGGCGGATAAAATGGTCCCTTTCATCAGGCTTTGGTTTATGGTGAAGGAGGCAAGACAGTCTTTTTAACGAGACAGGAAAGACTCTATTCATTTGAGATTATCGGCCTCAGTTAAATACTCCTCGTGCTCAACGTACCGATTGCAATTCGAAGAAAGTACACGCTCGCAGCTGCCTGTTATGATCCGGATGTTCTGGGCACTGCTTCTATCAGATGTGTTATCGCAATCTAGTGACTGTGCGGCAGCTTTTGTGTGATTGCGAGGTGTCGCGCCAAATCTGGGCAAAAGTATTTGTGTGGGTCTAGCAAGATCGTCTCCACCCGGTTCATTGGAGAGCTGTTCCATTGCTCATGAACTGATTTCAAGAACTTGTTAGGTTGATCCTGGTCCAACCCATTGGGCAACAACCGACGGGCGAGGACCCTATCCTCCCCATCAGAGTCGGACATGGAGTAACAACCCCACGCTAAGTACCCCTCAGCTGCGCGATGCCTCCGGGGGGGGGGGTGTAACAGACTCGTTCTGTTGCGCCCCCACCTGGTACGCGCTTTATAAGTCCCAGGGGGACCTCAGAGCATGGACACCTTGTGCGCACACGTTCCCAGAGGTCCCCGCCACAACCAATCTAATCTTTTGCCGCCGCCGCCCGCGCTGTACCGAGCCACCACTGCGTCGGCGTTCTTCCTGCGTCGACGAACTACCTGCATCGACTCTCTCTCCAGCAACCATCCACTTGAGCCCAATGGCGACAAGTGGACCCCCCGAAGGTAACCCTCACATCTCTCTAATTCCCTACGCCTCGGCCATGATCTGTTACATGCTTCAATATCTTTGATTGATGTTCTGCCTAAGTAATCAGATTAGAGTAACTGTACAATGTTTAATTGTGATAGTCAGATCAGATTAGTCCTAAGTACAACCGATTAGGTGTTCCTAGTATCAATCCTAAGTACCCTAAGATATAACAATGGCTTCAAAGCCGTGCTTGTGAACCCTAATTGGATAATGGTTAAGTCAATTAACTTCTAATCATTTCAATTAAGGCCTAGCCCCTAATTACCTAAAATCGGCTTTAATTAAGTTGTTTTAGCGCAAAAATTAGAAGGAGAGGAATCAAATTTTAGTTTCAATTTGGTTAAGACTACGAACTCAGACATCAAAACCGAATCGAATCTAGTTAAGAAAAATTAGTTTTGGGGAGGAGGACTTATCTCAGTGTTGGGTGCACCGAACCATGGTCCTTCGGGACCCAAGAGTCGGCGGCACCCTGTCCACCGGACAACTCCTCAATTGAGGAAACCCGGGTAGGGTGGCCTTTGCTGCCATGTCCTCCTCACTTCAGGGTTAGGGGTAACCCTAACCCTAGCAGCCTTTTCCCCATGTCGGCTGCCACTCAAGAACTCTCATCAGCGGCACCTACGTGCGCGCCGTAGAGGTCGTCGGAGTGTGCCGTGTACCTGCAAACAATCACGCAGAGACTCAGTGCGCTAAGTGCGCGCCGCGCTAGGGTTAAGGGTCGAAAACCTAACCCTAGCAGCGGGTTTCCTTTGACGGCCAATCGCGCGCACCACGTCGACGATAGTGATGCGGCAGCGCTAGATGTCCCTGCCGACGACGCGATGCACAAGCACTCAGACCCTCTCCCTGCTAAGATTTGGCGGCCGCATCGGTTTCCCGGGAAAACTAGCCGACACCATTGAGACCAACAAGGTGACCACCTTCGGTGGGTTCTCCCACGCCGGCATCAATGGCGCGGCGGCGCCGGAGGTCCCGGCGCGGCGCCCGCCTCGCCGCCGCTCTACCGCTCTCACTCACTTGGCCCGAAGGGAGATAAAGGGGGTGGGAAAATGAGTTAGGGTTTGGTGAAACCCGCGGCCGACGGTCTTAAATATCGTCTGATCCCAATGCGGAGCCGTTGGATCATGATCAAACGGCTGAGATTCGCCTGTGTTGAGAATCTGCGATGACTCGGAGCCGTCACATGAGGATCCAAGGATCCACATCGCGCGCGCCGCCGCCTAAGGTTTAATGGGCCTCGGGCCCATGCGGGATGGCGCCATGGGCCGCTGGGCTGCCCTTTCCATTTTTTCGGATTTTCTCCGATTTTTGAATGGGCCAATTTTAGCAGTGGGCCAAATGTCCTATGGGCTATGTGTGGGTAATTTTCCATTTTTTTAAGGAATTTTCAGAATGGGGCTGGGCCATATTGTCAGTGGGTTGATTTTAGGGTTTCTGGCCCATTTAGCCTTTTAAGCAGTTTCTGATTTTCAGAATAAGTTTAAAATGGAAAATTAATTCCAGAAATTAGAGAAATGATTAAAAAATTAGTAAAATAGCTGGGAAAATTTCAGAAAATTTTGTGTGCCCTCTTGATTGCATATATTATGTATTTTATGTTATTAATTGTCAATAAGAGAATTTTTCTCAGTTATTTAAATACTATTAAGTGCCTTTTTCAAGCAAGTCTCATTATATAAGAAATTAAGTTTTAGCTTCTGCTGTAAGTAAGTGATAAATTAATTGAGTAACCTGTCGACTGTTGGAGTCGGCAGTTCTCCTGACACTGCTAAAAGTGTTGAAGGAGTTTGTGGTTCGGTGTGGGCGCGCGGAAACTCAAGAAGGTGAATTGCAGTTTAACACAGGAGACACAAGGATTTACGTGGTTTGGGCCGCCTGAGCGTAATACCCTACTCCACGGGTGTGTTGGTGTTGTATTAGCTTGTCACGTATGATTGCTTGTCCACCTCTGTGAACGTCTGTGAACGTCTATCTCCTGTGTGTATCGTCGGCCTGTCCTTTTATAGTACAAGGACAGACCGTTACAAGCTAGCCTGGCCCGACATGTGGCCCCGGCAGTTACTAGTATTGATACACGATTAATTGTTGTTAATGATCCTGTAACGGGCTCCGACAGTGCCGTTACAAATGTTAAGATCGTCCGTTTAAGTGTCATTAATATGGCATTAATGACATTTAATCGGGTCTTGAAGTCCTTGGCTCTCCTTTGAAGATCCGGAGCCGTTACAAGGTCTTCCGGAGGTTAGAGGCTGCAAGCTTCGACGTTTGGACACGTGGCAGCCCTGGAGCTTGCTGTGGGAAGCAGGTAGCTCCGGGGCTATCTGACACGTGTCAGGTCCAGAGCTTCTCTCGGTCAGGGGTTAAGTCCGGAGGTGCCATTTCGGTACTTGGTCTGGAGCTTCCCCCTTGTGGGCGGTAGCTCCGGTTTGGCAGTACACATGGCGACCTAGGGATTAACCATGTTGGAGAAGCAGGTCCGGTCATGTCTGACAAGTGGGCCTCCGAGGGTCTTCAATCCAAGTAGACGGCCTTCCCTCGAGATCTTTGTAACCTCAGGGGGTGTACGATTTTTAGGGTACCGACAGTGGCCCCCTAGACCTACCTTCGAGGAAGGTCACTGGGGTGAAGTCGTTCCGTTGGAGGTGGGTCCATCCTTGCGACTCTTGAACTGGGTCTTCAAGGGTCTTCGGAGGTGCTGTTGGCAAGGTTTTACAGTTAGATCCCGCCGCGTGGTGTACCTCAGGCGGCAGATGAAATCTTTGACGTGCGGATCTCACGCAATTGAAGGTCGCCGGTTCCCGATACGAAAACCGTATCGGTTCCGCCCGCCCTGTCAGGCCGCCGCCTTTGGGTTTCCCGCCTCGTGATGACAACCGTTCGCCTGGGTAAGAGCCTCGACTTGATCGTCGGGGTGGTCCCGGGCCCTCTTGTCATCGGCTGGGTTGAATTCTTGAGTAGTATCTTCGACTTCCCTGCGGTTTCCATCCAAGCATTGCGAGGGCTTACTTAAGAAGGAAAGCGCGCACCGTCGGGAGTTCTTTACGCCTCTCATCTGATCTTGCGCTCAAACTCCCAACTCGTACTTTGCTCCTCTTCTCTTGCCTAGCTGTGCCGCGATGGAGTTGGGTCTGCGTGAGAGTCGCCTGAAGACCGACAACGATTTGAAGAAGGTCCGGGCCCTCATGGGGTGGTCCTCGGACTTCTTCAACCGCTTGGTCCGTGCCGGCGGGGAGCTCCCCTTTGAGATGGAGCGCGCTGGCGAGATGGTGTACTTTTCTTCGTACGCCATGGTGGGGCCGATCCCACCTTTTTTCTTCTTTCTTCTTGATGCTGCTAGACTTCTATGGTCTGCAGCTATACCACCTTGGCCCTCACTCCATTCTCCTCGTGTCCATCTTTGTCCACTTCTGCGAGATGTGGGTGGGCATTCCCCCCTGCGTCGAGCTCTTCCGAACCTTCTTCACCGTTCACACCACCAGCCGGAGCAATGAGTATCTTGGCTTCTAATACTTCGTGAAGCGCAAGAAGTGCCGATTCAAATACCTCCGGTCGTTCCCTTCCGGGAAGTGGGATGACTGGAAGAAAGATTGGATAGTCGTCAGGGTGGAGGAGCATGAGTGGTTGGAGCTGCCATACGGTCTGCCCGGCATCGACACGTCGATATGGAGTGAAGTTCCGGTGCTGGCGAAAGCTTTCGACCCTGCCCTGACCAGGATACGCCGATGCGTGGAGGGAGGATTGACTCCCCAGGCGGTGTTCTGCAACTTCCTGACCAACAGGTGGGCGCCGCTGAAGAGGAGGGAGAAGCTCGCCTGGGCTCTCAACAGCGTGATGGACGAGGACCGGTTTGAGACCGGGTTGAAGTCCAACATGGTGGGGAAGACCTTGGAATTCCACCTCAAGAAATTCCAGCACGACATCGACGTCGACGGAGATTACTTGACTCCGCCTTCGGCCTTTCTCCCTCTGAACGTGGAAGTGGAGTTCAGCAGAGAGTTCCGGCGGACGATGCCCGCGCTTGACGACCTTGGTGTCGTCGAGAGAAGACCAACCACCAGGGTGGCAATACCCGGGGTGCTCGAAGACGGCTCGGTCCTTGCTCCACAGCCGAGGGTCGAGGTCATCGGCAAATGCAAGGAGCTGGCGGAGGAGCCGGAGAGTCGAAAGAGGAAGCTATGACATGCCGACGGAAGGTCCGTCAGGCCCGCTACTTCCACCTCGGTTCCTTCTCCCCAGGGGGGAGATCTTCTGCCACCGTGGCAACTGTCCCCGTGGTGGGGTCCTCACGGAACGAGACTGTTCCTGCAGTGGGATCCTCCCGGAGCGCGTCTGTCCCCGTGGTGGAGCCCCCCGGGGGTGCTAGCTCCGGGTGCACGACTCCGGCACCTGGGGCGGTGGGAGCCTCCAGGTCCAGGGGTTCCTCCCGATCGAGGAGAGCCTCGACCCGGGAAACGCCCGTGGCTGCGAAAAGTTCTGGGGGGCCTCCCGGAGCTCCTACGCCGACCATGGCCAGCCCGGAACGTCTGGGAAAAAGGTTCCGCGCAAGCTGGTGCGGAAGCCTTCCAAGGTAATTTTTGATCTTCACCTTGGTTAACTTTTTAGTTGTAGCGATTGTTTGTTAATTTTCTTTATCCATCCTCTGCAGCGTCCCCAAGAAGGGGAGTGAAGCTCCAACCCCGGCCACGATTTCTGAGGCCGTGGGAGCTTCTGCTCCTGTCCCAGTGCCACCCCAGGTGGTGGTTGAGGCTGGGATAGCTCCGGCGCCGGCTGTCGTGGTTATGAACCTCGACTCGTCCCCAGAATTTCCCGTGGTAGCGCCGGACCACGGGAGTGAAGACACGCCAGGGCACTTGTCTCGGAGGTTGAAGCTCCGGGTCCTGGTGCTGCAGTAGTGGAAGCTCCAGCTGTAGAGCCGGAAGAAGTAGTAGTCCTGGCCTCGGAGCCGGAACTTGTCAAAGCCCCGGCGATTGAGCCGCAGGTGACTGAAGCTCCGGCATGCGAGCCGGAAGTCGAGGTAGTTCCGGCAGTGGAGTCGGTTACCTCCGAAGTACCGGTCGCTGAGCCGGTTATTGTTGGAGCACCGGTCACAGAGCTGGTGGTTGAAGAGGCGAGGGAGCTCGAGCCTCCCTCGGAAGAGGTATCCCGGTCGGAGCCTGTAGCAGCTCCTGTTCCGGAGGTGACGACGTTGATGGTACCTACGGCCGAGCCGGAGTGCCCAAGCGAAGTCGCTGGCCCCCTGCCCGAGGGGGTGAATGAAGACTTGGCGGCGGGCCTTCTTCGATGGCGACTGAGGCCATCCCGGAGGATGGCCCTAGTGCCTTGGAAGCTCAGGGTTCCGCTCTCGTAGAGTGGGACCCAATTTTTGTATGTGAAAACCCGCTGGAACCAGCGGAGGAGACCCCAGCAGGTCCGGAGCCCATCCCGCTGTCGATGTCTATCGACAACGCCTGCTCTAGTCTGCATCAGGTCCAACTGGCCTTCTTCCACGACAGCAAGTCTCTTGAAGAGGAGCGCCAAACCCTTAGGCGGTGGCGTAATCGGCTCCACTTCGAGACTAAGCTGGCACAGTCAAGGCTAGCGGACGACAAGGAGTGGATCAAGCGGGAGAAGATCCGCCTGGAGTACTGGGATAAGCTGTTGGATGAAAGGGAGAGCATGACTCATGCCCTCGACGCTCAATCTCGGGAGATCCACGATCAGGCCAAGGCTGCCAACGACGCGGCCAATGCTCGGTACGAACAGCTTGAGGCCATCAACGCTGCACTCATCAAGCGCCGAGAGGCACTCGAAGGGAGGGAGAGACGGCTCAAGGATGAAGAGAAAAAACTCCTGGAGCTGCGGGATGACGTCCTGAGGCGGGAAGAGGAGCTCGCCGAGAAAGTGGCTCTAGCTGACAAGGGCCTCGAGGAGCGCACTAAGAAGTTGGAAGAGCGCTGCCTCGAGGAAGAGGAGAAGACCTGGGTGCGGGGGCAGGAACTCTACGAATACGAGTGTGCCCTTGTTGCCCAGGAGAAGAAAGTGGAGGCTAGGGAGAAGGACCTGGTCGATCGTTGGAACAAGATCCACCTCCGGGAGGAGGAGCTCGGAAGACTTGAGAGGCGGGTTGCTGCAAAGATTCAGCAAAACGCCAAAGAAGTTGAGCGCCTCGCCCGTGAGAATTCCGAACTGACGGCGGCCAAGAGATCCCTGGAAGAGGTGAAGGGTCTGAGGACGGTGGACTCCCTGCAGATTCGGGAGTTCCTGGGCAAGGCCAAGGATGCGCTGACGCCGATGGGTTTCAGCCCCGTGCGCCCGGATGATCCGGAGCCGGAGCCGGACCTTGCGCTGCAGGCGTTGAGCGCAGCAGGTAGCAAGCTCTCCAAGGTGGGCGACGTCATCGTGGACCAACTGGAGGTCGAGGGGCAATCCCTGGCGAGGAACGTCACAGAATATGTGCCGATGTGCTACACCATCCGGAACCCTCAATTTCCTCTGGACCTGGTGCTTGAAGGCCCCGTCGAAGGAGAAGGCGAAGCTACCCGAGCCAGCATGTCGGAGGTCGCCCAGAAGGTCGCCGAGTTCTTCCATAGGGTCTAGGACCATCTCTTTAGCTTCACTTGTATTTTCTCTTCTTCTTCCTCGATTTTGTAATCTCTTGTCTCCAGATGTAATCTCCTGTCTCAAGATGAATGAAATCTCCAAATTTTTGCGAATTTCATTTTTTGTCTTCAACATCTTTATCTTCACTTGGCCCCCTGGTAGATGTACACAATTTGATTGTGAACATGTACCAAAAGGATATTGAGTTTTGTTGAAGACGAATTTGCTCCGAACTTGTAGAATTTAGGTCCGAAGTCTTTGATAGTGAAGGTCCCCTGAAGTTGTCGGAGCTTAGAAGCTCCAGCATTGTCCATCGCTGGAGCTTGGTAACTCCGGCAATAGTCTTTATCAACACGTAGAGCGTCGATAGTTAGTCCTCCAAGGTGTCGGAGCTTAGTAGCTCCGGCAGTGACCTTTGCCAACACTTGGTTTGTTGGCAACAGACTCCATTTATGAGGTCTTCTCACCATCATTTACTCAGCGCCGACGGTTGACCCCCTTGGGGGAGTCGGAGCTTGGTTAGCTCCGGCTTTTCTCCATCAACGTAGAGTTTGTTTTTCCTGCACACTTAAGCCAAGAAAAATAGTAAAATTCATTCCTTGTCTATAATTTTGTCGCGGCTTACGATTGTCAAGAAAATTTTAAGTTGAACGCGATTTTAAATACAACTGGATGCGTTGTCCTTTCTCTTAGATCCAATTGTCCATGGACCCGCCTTACTTTGGCCTGCCGGGGTGTAGGTAGAGTGGCGTACTTAGGGTGCTTGACCAGGCTAAGTCGATAGCGCACTCCGGCCCTAGATTGGCTTGGCGGATTTCAGGTGAGTTGAACATAAACGATATTTAAATCCAAAAGATCTGATAATACAACTCGAATCGTATATAAACCGGTTGAACTAAAAATTTCTTAAGAATTGCACGTCTCTGTTATAGACAAGAAAGAGAAAAATAAAAATGTCGAGCCTGCACAAAATGAATGCACGTGGAGTCTATTTCACATGAAGATGTCTTTCATTATAGGTCCGGGGTACAGAGGAAACAAGTACACTCTTAGGGTACGGAACCAGGCTAAGTGTGTTTGGTTTCTCGTTTGACCCAGGGTAGTTAGCCACACTTTTAGTCCGGAGATTGTGACAAGTGCTGCATGAGCTTTGCAAACCTTTCGGGAAAGGTCCGGCTGCTCTCCCGGAGGAACTACCCGACTCTGTACAATGACTCTATAACATACATCTCAAGTTACTCAAGACTCACCTCCGTGGTATTAAGTGTAGAACTTACGGAGGTGCTCGATGTTCCAAGGATTTGGGAGAGGTGTCCCATCCTCGGTAGCCAAGCGAACGCTTCCGGGACGGGATACTTTGATCACTCGAAAGGGCCCCTCCCAGCCGGGGGAGAGTTTGTTTAACCCTTCTCTGGATAGTATTCTCCGTAGCACCAGATCGCCTTCCTCGAGCTATCGGTTGTGTACATGCTGCTGGTGATAACGCCGTAGAGCTTGGCGATATCGGGCATTCCGAACAGCTGCTTGGCACCTTCCCTCCTCGAGGAGGTCTAGGTCTTCGCGCTGGAGCTGGTCCTGCGCGGCTTCGTCGAAGGTCCGGACCCGGAGCGAACCCAAGGTGATTTCCGGAGGAAGGATTGCTTCAGCTCCGTACACCAGAAAGAAGGGTGTTTCTCCGGTTGACCGGTTTGGAGAAGTCCTTTTGGCCCATAAAGTGGGCGGAAGCTCTTCGATCCAGTTGGCTCCGTGCTTTTTCAAGCGCTCATAGGTGCGCGTTTTGAGTCCTTTAAGGATTTCTGCATTTGCTCTCTCGGCTTGGCCATTGCTGGCTAGATGAGCTACGGAGGCGTAGCAAACTTATATGCTGAGGTCTTCGCAATATCCTTGGAATGTGGAGCTTGTGAATTGAGTCCCATTATCAGTGATGATCTTGTTCGGGACTCCAAATCTGCTCACAATGGATTGCAGAAAGTTGATAGCAGACTGCTTGTTGATCGTCACAACTGGAGTTGCTTCCGGCCACTTGGTGAACTTGTCAATGGCGACGTACAGGAACTTGTAACCTCCGACGGCTCTTGGGAAGGGTCCCAAGATGTCCATCCCCCACACAGCGAAGGGCCATGTAGGAGGTATCATTTGTAAGGGCTGAGCAGGTGTATGAATTTGCTTTGCATGAAATTGGCATGCTTCGCATTTCTTCACCAGCTCAGTGGCATCCTGGAGCACTGTAGGCCAGTAGAAGCCATGCCGAAAGGCTTTTCCGACCAGCGTGCCGGAAGATGCGTGGTTCCCACACTCGCCTCCATGGATTTCTGCGAGGAGCTCGCAGCCTTCTTCCCTTGTGATGCACCGCATTAGGATGCCGTTGGCACCGCGCCGGTAGAGATCCCCTTCTACCAGCGTGTATCTTTTAGCCAATCTGACTACCCGGTCAGCGGATACATCATCGTCAGGAAGGATGTTGTCTTTCAAGTATTTTCGGATCTCCGAGATCCATGCATCGGAACTGACTTGAGCATTTGAGTCTTGCATGCTGGGTTGCTCGGAGCTTCCGGCAGCACCTACGACCCTTGATGGCTGCCATGGTAACAGGGCCATCGGGACCGTCAGCTTCGGGATGCTAATCTCGCCCCCTTCGTTCAGTTCGGCAGGCTGAACTGTGGGTTTTGACAACCTCCGGACAAAGATTCCGTCAGGAGCCGGAGCTCCGGTTGACGCTTTGGTCGAGAGTTCGTCAGCTTCAGTGTTGTGGGCACGCTGAACATGGTGGAGGTCTAGGACTTCAAAGTCCATCTGAAGCCTCTGTACTTCAAGGAGGTAAGCAGCTAGCTGGAGATTATTGTAGGAGCATTCACCCTTCACCTGTTTGATGATGAGCTGTGAATCTCCTTTGACCAGTAGTTGCTTGACACCGTATGATAGTGCCACCTTTAGTCCATAGATGAGTGCTTCATACTCCGCCATGTTGTTGGTTGCCTTGAAGTCAAGGTGCACCATGTATTTTACCTTCTCCCCAGTCGGTGCAAGGAGAAGGATTCCAGCTCCGGCACCCTGCTTCTGCATGGATCCATCAAAGTAGAGGGTCCAGTGAGGCTCGGTGAAGGTTGGAGCTTGATGCTCTGTCTTATGCTCGCTGGGGCCCCCAGGGTTTGATGGAGAGGGAGTCCATTCCGCCACGAAATCTGCCAACACTTGACTCTTGATTGCTTGCCTCGGAATGAATTCAAGATCGAATTCAGCAAATTCCGCTGCCCACTTTGCAATATTCCTAGTTGAATCGGGATTATGCAAGATCGCTCGAAGTGGATAGGAGGTCACCACCGAGACTTTGTGAGCTTGGAAGTAGTGTCGGAGCTTCCTGGAGGCAATAAGAACTGCATAAAGCAGCTTATGCACCTCTAGGTATCGAGTCTTGGCATCATGTAATACTTCACTGATGAAGTATATCGGGCGTTGAATGGTCCGGACCCTCCCGGAGGGGTCCGGAGCTTCCTCTTCATTGATCCGGGCCTTGTTGGAGGAGTCCAGATTCTCTTTGGGGACCTCCGGGTTCTGGCTGGAGGAACCCGGAGCTTCTTCAGAAATGACCTGGACCCTCTCAGAGGGGTCTGGGTCTTCTGAAGTGACTTCTTGTGGATTTGAGTCTTGGAGCTGGGACCCAGACTCACTTTCAGGAACCTCCGGACCCTCCCGAAGGGGTCTGGATTCCTGAGTATGGGGTAGTTTCGGTCTCTCTGCAACCAGAACCATACTGACGACTTCGTCAGTAGCTGAAATGTAAAGCAACAAAGGCTCACTAGGGTTTGGAGCTACCAGAATTGGTAGGGTGGTGAGGAACTGTTTCAGTTCCTGGAATGCCTTCTCTGCTTCTTCGGACCATTGGAATGGTCCGGACTTCCTCGACAACTTGAAGAAGGGAAGTGCCCGTTCCGCCAGTTTTGATTTGAACTGGCTGAGGGCCGCTAGACACCCAGTTAACTTTTGGACATCTTTGATGCGGGTTGGTGGCCGCATGTCTTCAATGGCTTTTATCTTCACCGGATTAGCCTCTATGCCCCGGTGACTTACCAGGAAACCAAGAAGTTTTTCGGAGCTAACCCCGAAGACACACTTGTCTGGGTTTAGTTTGGTGCGGGTGGCCCGCAGCTTGTCGAAGACAGCCTGTAAGGTGTCCAAGAGGGACTCCTTGTTCTTGACCTTGACCACGATGTCATCGACGTACACTTCCACTATGTCTCTGATGAGTTCTTCAAAAGTTTTGTACATAGCTCGTACAAAAGTTGAAGCTGCATTCTTGAGACCAAATGGCATGGCTGTGTAACAATACAATCCATCTATTGTGATGAATGAAGTATGCTCTTCATCCTCCCTAGACATCCTGATTTGATGATACCCAGAATATGCGTCTAGGAAACACAGTAACTCATACCCGGAGGTGGAATCCACTATCTGATCTATTCTAGGTAGTGGGAATGGATCTTTTGGACATGCCTTATTCAGTTTGGTGTAGTCGATGCACATCCGAAGCTTCCCGCCGGCCTTGGGCACAACGACTAGGTTTGCCAGCCATTTTGGATGGAAGACTTCTCGGATGAATCCGGCTTCGAGCAACTTCTTCACTTCTTGTCGGATGAAGTTCTGCCGCTCTACGGATTGCTTCCGAGGCTTCTGATGCATAGGCCGAGCATCGGGGTAAATCTTCAGATTGTGCTCAATCACTTCCCTGGGGATCCCAGGCATTTGTGACGGTTGCCAGGCAAACACGTCAACATTAACCCGGAGGAAAGTGATGAGCGCGAGTTCCTATTTGTCGTTCAACCCTCCCGATATACGGGTGGTTTGAGCGGCATCGGAACCAATTTGGACGACTTTGACGGGAATGTCGGTGTCGCCGCTTGGCTGCACACGGGGTGCAGAGGTTGAGCCTCGTTGACGAATGCTCGGTGGTTTTGGAGCTTGCTCCTGTCTGGAGTCCTCCTCTTGCGCCGTGGTGAGTGCATGGAGCTCCTCCAGAGCAGTTACTCCGGCGGTGCGATCTCCGCGGATCCGGAGAACGCCTACTGGTGTTGGCATCTTCAACACCAGGTATCCATAATGAGCAGCTGCCATAAATTTGTATAGGGCAGGTCTACCCAAGATGGCGTTGAATGGTAAGCTGATCTGAGCGACGTCAAAGACCAACTTCTCGGTGCAATACTTCTCCCGTGTCCCGAAGGTAACGGGGAGAGTTATAGCTCCGAGTGGGGTAATGGCCCCCGGACCTACTCCGGAGAAAGGTCGAGAGGGCTGGAGATCCGAAGGTCGGAGCTGGAGCTTGGTAAAAGCTTCAAAGCTTATGAGGTTCAGCCCCGAACCTCCGTCCACCATAACATGATGGAGCTGGATGTTATTGATGGTGGGAGATACCATCAAAGGTAACTGTCCAGCTCCGACCATGCTTCGAGGACAGTCCGAAGCATCAAAAGTGATGGATGTGTCCATCCACTTTCGATGTGGCTCCGGTCTAGCTGTAGGAGCTACAGCGGCCATATCCCACCGCATAGTCTTGATGACGCGACGGGAGGTGATGTCCCATGATCCACCAAAAATGGTGTTCATGGTTTTCTGACACTCGTTGTCAGAGACGTCAGAGTCATCGTCGACGGAGGTGTAGACGACCTTCAAGACCTTTTTGGGATCCTGAAACCTTAACTCCTCTTCAGCTGGAGCTTCGTCAACCTTCTGTTTTCCTTCCCTCTGTCGGAAAGGGGACCCTTCCCGGCGCTTGTTGTAGCGCTCGGCAAGGTTTTGGACCTCTCGGCAGTCTTCCAAACCGTGGCTGCCCGTTTTGTGAATGGGACACCACACTTTGGGTTTGCCACCGTCTTCGGAAGACGGTCGAGGTCGCTTCTCGGGGCGTGGCCCCCGGCCACCAGGAGTTGCAGCAGCTGCAACGTTGGATGTGCTGGCCGACGGCTTCTTCTTGCCGTTGGTCTTCTTTTTCTTCTTGCCACCCCCGGAGGTAGTGGCTTCTTCTTTGGAGGATTTCTTGTGATCCTCCGAGGCTGGTTTGGAGTGCATTTCACGGCCCTCCGCAGCTCTGGCACATTTGTCTGCCAGGCTGAAGAGTTCCGTGACACTAGTGATCTCTTTGATCACCAGCTTCTCCAACATCTTCTTGTCCCGTACGCCCTGTCTGAATGCCACAATGACAGAAGAGCTTGAGATAGAAGGGATTGTGTTGCGTACCTAAGAGAACCTCTGGATGAAGGACCGCAAATATTCTCCCCCTTTTTGCACGACCGCAAAAAGGTCCAGTTCAGTGCCTGGTCGGGTGTATGAACTCCCGATGTTGGCAGTGAACTGACGGCACAGCTCCTCCCAACTGTTGATAGAGTTGGGTGGAAGGCTCATAAACCAGGACCTGGTGGTCCCGGTTAAGGCCACTGGAAAGTAATTGGCCATTACAGCCTCGTTTCCTCCAGCTGCCAAGATTGCAGTGGAGTATATCTGAAGGAAATCGGCGGAGTTGACAGTCCCGTCGAATTTTTCCGGCAGGTGTGGCCGGAACTTCAGTGGCCATCTAACCATGCGCAGGTGCATGGCTAGGGCTGAACAGCCTCCTCCTACTCCTTCCAGAGTAGAAAGGTCCTGAGCTTCCCGTCTTTCACGAGCACGCTCGATATGGACACGGCCATCCTGTTGGCGGTATCGGCAATCAAGCTCCGCCCGGAGGTCATGAGTCGAAAGCCTGGATACCGTATGGGTGCGTCGTGCTACAGAGGGCAACGACGTCACTTGCTGTGACGCAGATCGTCTCCTGTTGTTGGAGACGTGCGGACCAAGTCTTCCAGACAAAGTCTGCCGCTGCGACGGGGCTCGTCCCGAAGGAGGAGGACCCTGGTTGTTGAGGCGTTCCGCCGCTGCTGCGACCAAATGCTCCACATTGGCCCTCCACTGCTCCGTTGCATCTCGAGCTGCGTCCGGAGGTGGTGGTCGTTGGAGAAGGGCAGTAAGTGATGCCGGCGCACCATCACGTTGCCCAGCACGATTTGCCGGAGAAGATGGTGGTGGTGGGAGTGTGGCTCCTGCTGGTGCTGAGGCTCCTGCTGGTGGCTACCTGTTGGAGGGATTGCCCCCAACAGCCTGAGCAGCTGGTTGGCCATTGGATGATCCAGCCACGGAGTTCACCATTCCCGAAAATCTCAGGCGCCCCCCTACCTGGCGCGCCAACTGTCGACTGTTGGAGTCGGCAGATCTCCTGACACTGGTAAAAGTGTTGAAGGAGTTTGTGGTTCGGTGTGGGCGCGCGGAAACTCAAGAAGGTGAATTGCAGTTTAACACAGGAGACACAAGGATTTACGTGGTTCGGGCCGCCTGAGCGTAATACCCTACTCCACGGGTGTGTTGGTGTTGTATTTGATTGTCACGTATGATTGCTTGTCCACCTCTGTGAACGTCTGTGAACGTCTGTCCCCTTTGTGTATCATCGGCCTGTCCTTTCATAGTACAAGGACAAACCGTTACAAGCTAGACTGGCCCGACATGTGGCCCCGGCGGTTACTAGTATTGATACATGATTTATTGTTGTTAATGATCCTGTAACGGGCTCCGACAGTGCCGTTACAGGTGTTAAGATCGTCCGTTTAAGTGTCATTAATATGTCATTAATGACATTTAATCGGGTCTTGAAGTCCTTGGCTCTCCTTTGAAGATCCGGAGCCGTTACAAGGTCTTCCGGAGGTTAGAGGCTGCAAGCTCTGACGTTTGGACGCGTGGCAGCCCCGGAGATGCTGTGGGAAGCAGGTAGCTCCGGGGCTATCTGACACGTGTCAGGTCCGGAGCTTCTCTCGGTCAGGGGTTATGTCCGGAGGTGCCATTTCGGTACTTGGTCCGGAGCTTCCCCCTTGTGGGCGGTAGCTCCGGTTTGGTAGTACACGTGGCGACCTAGGGATTAACCATGTTGGAGAAGCAGGTCCGGTCATGTCTGACAAGTGGGCCTCCGAGGGTCTTCAATCCAAGTAGACGGCCTTCCCTCGAGATCTTTGTAACCTCAGGTGGTGTACGGTTTTTAGGGTACCGACATAACCAAAGTGAAATTTTAATTTATCAAATTTTGAGTTTAAAGTTAAGTTATGTTTATAAGTGGTAATTTGAATGAGTAACCAACGTGAAAGTTTGAATTTTGCCAATTTATTTTAAGTGTATTTATTTGAGCTTATGTTTTATTTTTTATTTATGATTATTTAAGATTCATTGAGTAACCAACGTGAAAAATGATGTGTTAAGTTAATTATGCATGTAATTTGAAAGTAACCAACGTGAAATTGAATTGCCATGATTAATTTAAGTTTGCTTTTGAGTTTATCATATTAAGTTTTGTTATCATGTTAAGTTTAATGTTTAAGGGCATTTTTTGCTAAGTAACCAACGTGAAAAAGCAATAATGCCAATCTTAAGTCATGTTTTACCATAAGTTTTTGTCATTAATCCTCAAATCTTTATTTTTTGAAGGATCTGGCTTGTCCTCAGCACTCAGCTATATCTCCGCAATGGAGACCCTCAATGGTCAAAATTACGGGGTATGGAAAGAGATGCTCCAGATGGCTCTAGTAGTCTTTGACCTCGATTTTGCGATTACGTCGCCTCGACCCACTAAGGAACCTGTCCCCATTGCTGAGACTGGGGAAACTGAGGAGTCTTTCACTACGCGGAAGGCTATGTACCTGAGCTTGAAGGATCAGTATGAGAAGGATCTCCCTAAGTGGGACACTTCCAACAGGAAGTGTCTCGTGATTATTAAGAGCACCATAGCTGACTCAATTAAGGGAGGAATCCCTGGTTGTGACACTGCTACTAAGTACTTAGAGAGATCAGAAGTCAATTTACTGGCTCCACTAAGGTGAGTGCTAGCACTCTCATGAGAAATATTGTCACTAAGAAGTACTCTATAGGCGTTGTGTGTCAGCACATCAATAAGATGAGTCACTACAATTCTAAGCTTAGGGAGCTTGTCGGTACCCTAAAAACCGTACACCCCCTGAGGTTACAAAGATCTCGAGGGAAGGCCGTCTACTTGGATTGAAGACCCTCGGAGGCCCACTTGTCAGACATGACCGGACCTGCTTCTCCAACATGGTTAATCCCTAGGTCGCCACGTGTACTGCCAAACCGGAGCTACCGCCCACAAGGGGGAAGCTCCGGACCAAGTACCGAAATGGCACCTCCGGACTTAACCCCTGACCGAGAGAAGCTCCGGACCTGACACGTGTCAGATAGCCCCAGAGCTACCTGCTTCCCACAACAAGCTCCGGGGCTGCCACGTGTCCAAACGTCGGAGCTTGCAGCCTCTAACCTCCGGAAGACCTTGTAACGGCTCCGGATCTTCAAAGGAGAGCCAAGGACTTCAAGACCCGATTAAATGTCATTAATGCCATATTAATGACACTTAAACGGACGATCTTAACACCTGTAACGGCACTGTCGGAGCCCGTTACATGATCATTAACAACAATTAATCGTGTATCAATACTAGTAACCGCCGGGGCCACATGTCGGGCCAGGCTAGCTTGTAACGGTCTGTCCTTGTACTATAAAAGGACAGGCCGACGATGCACACAGGGGACAGACGTTCACAGACGTTCACAGAGGTGGACAAGCAATCATACGTGACAAGCTAATACAACACCAACACACCCGTGGAGTAGGGTATTACGCTCAGGCGGCCCAAACCACGTAAATCCTTGTGTCTCCTGTGTTAAACTGCAATTCACCTTCTTGAGTTTCCGCGCGCCCACACCGAACCACAAACTCCTTCAACACTTTTACCAGTGTCAGGAGATCTGCCGACTCCAACAGTCGACAGTTGGCGCGCCAGGTAGGGGGGCGCCTGAGATTTTCGAGAATGGTGAACTCCGCGGCTGGATCATCCAACGGCCAACCAGCTGCTCAGGCTGTTGGGGGCAATCCCTCCAACAGGCAGCCACCAGCAGGAGCCTCAGCACCAGCAGGAGCCACACTCCCACCACCACCATCTTCTCCGGCAAATCGTGCTGGGCAACGTGATGGTGCTCCGGCGTCACTTACTGCGTCGGCAAGTCATGACAACCCGGAACACACGCTCCATGCAGCGCGTGCTTTTCTCCAACGACCACCACCTCCGGACGCATCTCGAGATGCAATGGAGCAGTGGAGGGCCGATGTGGAGCAATTGTTCGCAGCAGCGGCCGAACGCCTCAACAACCAGGGTCCTCCTCCTTCGGGACGAGCCCCGTCGCAGCGGCGGACTTTGTCTGGAAGACTTGGTCCGCACGTCTCCAACAACAGGAGACGATCTGCGTAACAGCAAGTGACATCGTTGCCCTCTGGAGCACGACGCACCCATACGGTATCCAGGCTTTCGACTCATGACCTCCGGGCGGAGCTTGATCGCCGATACCGCCAACAGGATGGCCTTGTCCATATCGAGCGTGCTCGTGAAAGACAGGAAGCTCAGGACCTTTCTACTCTGGAAGGAGTAGGAGGAGGCTATTCAGCCCTAGCCATGCACCTGCGCATGGTTAGATGGCCACTGAAGTTCCGGCCACACCTGCCGGAAAAATTCGACGGGGCTGTCAACCCCGCCGAATTCCTTCAGATATACTCCACTGCAATCTTGGCAGCTGGAGGAAACGAGGCTGTAATGGCCAATTACTTTCCAGTGGCCTTAACCGGGACCGCCGGGTCCTGGTTTATGAGCCTTCCACCCAACTCTATCAACAGTTGGGAGGAGCTGTGCCATCAGTTCACTGCCAACTTCGGGAGTTCATACACCCGACCAGGCACTGAACTGGACCTTTTTGCGGTCATGCAAAAAGGGGGAGAATCTTTGCGGTCCTTCATCCAGAGGTTCTCTCAGGTACGCAACACAATCCCTTCTATCTCAAGCTCTTCTGTCATTGTGGCATTCAGACAGGGCGTACGGGACAAGAAGATGTTGGAGAAGCTGGCGATCAATGAGATCACTAGTGTCATGGAACTCTTCATCCTGGCAGACAAATGTGCCAGAGCTGCAGAGGGCCGTGAAATGCACTCCAAACCAGCCTCGGAGGATCACAAGAAATCCTCCAAAGAAGAAGCCACTACCTCCGGGGGTGGCAATAAGAAAAATAAGACCAACGGCAAGAAGAAGCCGTCGGCCGGCACATACAACGTTGCAGCTGATGCAACTCCTGGTGGCCGGGGGCCACGCCCCGAGTAGCGACCTCGACCGTCTTCCGAAGACGGTGTCAAACCCAAAGTGTGGTGTCACATTCACAAAACGGGCAGCCACGGTTTGGAAGACAGCCGAGAGGTCCAAAACCTTGCCGAGCGCTACAGCAAGCGCCGGGAAGGGTCCCCTTTCCGATAGAGGGAAGGAAAACAGAAGGTCGACGAAGCTCCGGCTGAAGAGGAGTTAGGGTTTCAGGATCCCAAAAAGGTCCTGAAGGCCGTCTACACCTCCGTCGACAATGACTCTGACGTCTCTGACAACGAGCGTCGGAAAACCATGAACACCATTTTTGGTGGATCATGGGACATCACCTCCCGTCGCGTCATCAAGACTATGCGGCGGGATATGGCCGCTGTAGCTCCTACAGCTGGACCGGAGCCACATCGAAAGTGGATGGACACATCCATCACTTTTGATGCTTCGGACTGTCCTCGAAGCATGGTCGGAGCTGGACAGTTACCTTTGATGGTATCTCCCACCATCAATAACATCTAGCTCCATCATGTTATGGTGGACGGAGGTTCGGGTCTGAACCTCATAAGCTTTTAAGCTTTTACCAAGCTCCAGCTCCGACCTTCAGATCTCCAGCCCTCTCGACGTTTCTCCGGAGTAGGTCCGGGGGCCATTACCCCACTCGGAGCTATAACTCTCCCCGTTACCTTTGGGACACGGGAGAAGTATCACACCGAGAAGTTGGTCTTCGACGTCGCTCAGATCAGCTTACCATTCAATGCCATCTTGGGTAGACCTGCCCTATACAAATTTATGGCAGCTGCTCATTATGGATACCTGGTGTTGAAGATGCCAACACCAGTAGGCGTTCTCCGGATCCGCGGAGATCGCACCGCCGGAGTAACTGCTCTGGAGGAGCTCCATGCACTCACCACAGCGCAAGATGAGGACTCCAGACAGGAGCAAGCTCCGAAACCCCCGAGCATTCGTCAACGAGGCTCAACCTGTGCACCCCGTGTGCAGCCAAGCGGCGACACCGACATTCCCATCAAAGTCGTCCAAATTGGTTCCGATGCCGCTCAAACCACCCGTATATCGGGAGGGTTGAACGACAAATAGGAACTCGCGCTCATCACTTTCCTCCGGGTTAATGTTGACGTGTTTGCCTGGCAACCGTCACAAATGCCTAGGATCCCCAGGGAAGTGATTGAGCACAATCTGAAGATTTACCCCGATGCTTGGCCTGTGCATCAGAAGCCTCGGAAGCAATCCGTAGAGCGGCAGAACTTCATCCGACAAGAAGTGAAGTAGTTGCTCGAAGCCGGATTCATCCGAGAAGTCTTCCATCCAAAATGGCTGGCGAACCCAGTCGTTGTGCCCAAGGCCGGCGGGAAGCTTCGGATGTGCATCGACTACACCACAATGAATAAGGCATGTCCAAAAGATCCATTCCCACTACCTAGAATAGATCAGATAGTGGATTCCACCTCCGGGTGTGAGTTACTGTGTTTCCTAGACGCATATTCTGGGTATCATCAAATCAGTATGTCTAGGGAGGATGAAGAGCATACTTCATTCATCACAGTAGATGGATTGTATTGTTACACAGCCATGCCATTTGGTCTCAAGAATGCAGCTTCAACTTTTGTACGAGCTATGTACAAAACTTTTGAAGAACTCATCAGAGACATAGTGGAAGTGTACGTCGATGACATCGTGGTCAAGTTCAAGAACAAGGAGTCCCTCTTGGACACCTTGCAGGCTGTCTTCGACAAGCTGCAGGCCACCCGCACGAAACTAAACCCAGACAAGTGTGTCTTCGGGGTTAGCTCCGGAAAACTTCTTGGTTTCCTGGTAAGTCACCGGGGCATAGAGGCTAATCCGGTGATGATAAAAGCCATTGAAGACATGCGGCCACCAACCCGCATCAAAGACGTCCAAAAGATAACTGGGTGTCTAGCGGCCCTCAGCCGGTTCATATCAAGACTGGCGGAACGGGCACTTCCCTTCTTCAAGTTGTTGAGGAAGTCCGGACCATTCCAATGGTCCGAAGAAGCAGAGAAGGCATTCCAGGAACTGAAACAGTTCCTCACCACCCTACCAATTCTGGTAGCTCCAAACCCTGGTGAGCCTTTGTTGCTTTACATTTCAGCTACTGACGAAGTCATCAGTATGGTTCTGGTTGCGGAGAGACCGGAACTACCCCATACTCAGGAATGCAGACCCCTTCGGGAGGGTCCGGAGGTTCCTGAAAGTGAGTCTGGGTCCCAGCTCCCAGACTCAAATCCACAAGAAGTCACTTCAGAAGACCCAGACCCCTCTGAGAGGGTCCAGGTCATTTCTAAAGAAGCTCCGGGTTCCTCCAGCCAGAACCCGGAGGTCCCCAAAGAGAATCTAGACTCCTCCGACAGGGCCCGGATCAATGAAGAGGAAGCTTCGGACCCCTCCGGGAGGGTCCGGACCATTCAACGCCCGGTATACTTCATCAGTGAAGTATTACATGATGCCAAGACTTGATACCTAGAGGTGCATAAGCTGCTTTATGCAGTTCTTATTGCCTCCAGGAAGCTCCGACACTACTTCCAAGCTCACAAAGTCTCGGTGGTGACCTCCTATCCACTTCGAGCGATCTTGCATAATCCCAATTCAACTGGGAATATTGCAAAGTGGGCAGCGGAATTGGCTGAATTCGATCTTGAATTCATTCCGAGGCAAGCAATCAAGAGTCAAGCGTTGGCCGATTTCGTGGCGGAATGGACTCCCTCTCCATCAAACCCTGGGAGCCCCAGCGAGCAGATGACAGAGCATCAAGCTCCAACCTTCACCGAGCCTCACTGGACCCTCTACATTGAAGGCTCCGTGCAGAAGCAGGGGGCCGGAGCTGGAATCCTTCTCCTTGCACCGACTGGGGAGAAGGTAAAATACATGGTGCACCTTGACTTCAAGGCAACCAACAACATGGTATGTTATTTGGTCATACCTTTCATTCTTCTCTTTGTTGCATTTTTTCTCATGTTTATTTTTGTTATCATGATATGTTATTTAATTATAATTTTCTTGTACTTTAGAATTATGCCGCCGTGACGGAGTGCACGTGTTGCCGCACGTGGAAGAGGTCGTGGTGGTGGTGGTCGTGGTAGAGGTGATGTTAACCAAGAGGTTGAGCACGAGCAAGTAAACCAAGTAAACGAAGAGGTTGAAGGAGGGGAGGAACACTCAATGGCTGTTGAAGTTCCTATTGCTCGGGGTGGTAATGTCGTGGCCTAGACAATGACAATCCCTAGGTGGATGTCTATGCAATTGGACACCTTTGATGGTTCTAGAACACCTACTGATGCCACTGATTGGCTACAAAAGATGGAGAAGGTCATGACTGCTTGTAGGATGACAGAGGAGGAGATGATCTTGTTCATTCCTCACCAGTTGACAGGTCAAGCTGATATTTGGTGGGTAGTAGTATGTGATGCTTGGACTCCTGCTCGTGGTGCTATCACTTGGGAGATATTCTTAGCACAGTTCAAGGCTAAATATTATCCAGATTCCTTTAGAGACAAGATGAATGATGAGCTGAACCATATCCAACAATGGGACCAAACAGTGGATGAGTATGAGTGGGATTTCAGCAACATCGTTCGCTTTGTGCCTAGTGTTGCAAGCAATGAACGTGAAAAATCTAGGATGTTTTTTATGGGGCTTAACGCTCGGTACTGAGAAGTGATGGGTAGAAACCCTCCCACTACATACATCACAACAGTTGAGGAGGCCAGAGGTATGGAGACTCATTTTCAGCATACAGCTCTACAGAAGAAACGTAATGGGAATGGGAGCAATACTAGAAATGATCATAAGAGGGTTCATCATGAGGGAGGAGAGTCCTCTCAGCATACCTCTTTCAAGAAGCCTAAGAACAACAATTCCTCTCAACAATCTTTCAAAACCAAACAGTCAGGTGCTCAATCTTCTACGGGGTAGCACACTTCGAGTGCTTCATTTATGCGTCCTGTTCCAGGGCAAGGTTTGATTTGTTTCAAGTGTGGGAAGCCTCATCGTGCTTCAGAGTGTGGTTTTCTCTGGAACCTGCCATCTTTGTGGGAGAGAGGGACATATGGCTCTAGTTTGCAAGAAAAATCCAGATTCTATTATCAAGTGGCAAAGGGCAAATTCTTCCACACCAGGACCCATGTCTATGGCTAGCTCTAGGGGTTCAGTTCTGATAGTTAATGCTCCTTGTGGCATCGTTCAGATGATGACTGGTCCTTCAGCTCCACATTACCAGTTCCCTGAGCAACCTTTTCTTCCATGAGGCTACTACTAGCCCGCGCCCCAGCTTCCTGCTCCACATGTTCCACTACAGCTGCCTGCTCCTCCTGCTCCTCCAGCTCAATCTGCTCAGCATGTTGTAGGCGGATCTTCTTCTGCTCCTGCTGGAGTCTACACCATGCCAACACAATCCTCTTTGGGCTGCCCAAATGTGGTTTCATGTACTCTTATTGTTGACTCTCATGACACTCATGTTCTATTTGATCCGGGTGCTACCTTTTCCTTCATTTCACTTGATTTCGTAAGAAAGGCAAATTTCTCTAGTCACAAGATTTCCCAGTTGGTTCGTGTCAGTTCTCCCGAGGGCTTGGTTTCTAGTTCTGTTGTGTGTTCTGGTTGCATTATTTCGATAGGAGATGACAAATTCATAGCTAATCTAATGGTGATTCCACTACCGGTTTTTGATGTTATCCTTGGCATGGATTGGCTATATCGCTATTGATCCATTATATCTTGTTTTTGGAAGACCGTAATGTTAGAGGAGCCATC
Source organism: Tuctoria greenei (assembly GCA_036927565.1). Taxonomy (NCBI): domain Eukaryota; kingdom Viridiplantae; phylum Streptophyta; class Magnoliopsida; order Poales; family Poaceae; genus Tuctoria; species Tuctoria greenei. The sequence continues at coordinate 151,858,692 of JAYESD010000005.1, read as the reverse complement.
TGGGAAGATTATCACATTTCAAGCAGATACACCTCTTTGTTCTTTATCTATGATGGCAAATTTTTTTCCTGGTCACTATCCTGTAAAGACCAGCTTCCTTTGGAGACTTATTGAGAAGCAAACAAAGTCATTTGCAATTGAGGACATTCCTATAGTGCGAGACTATCCTGATGTCTTTCCTGATGAGCTGTTCGGAATGCCACCTAAGTGAGAAGCGGAGTTTCGCATTGATCTTATACCTGGCACCCACCCTGTATCCATAGCTCCCTACCGATTATCTCGTCCTTTTAAAGAGGAGTTGAGGAATCAGTTGGATGATCTATTGGCTAAGAAGTTGATACGTCGTGGTGTTTCACCTTGGCGAGCTCTAGTATTGTTCACTAAGAAAAAAGATGGAAGTTGGCGTATGTGTGTGGATTATCGTGGTTTAAACGTCGTGACGATAAAGAACAAGTATCCATTACCCCGCATTGATGTGTTATTCGATCGATTAATAGGAGCAAGAGTCTTCTCCAAAATTGACCTTCAATCTGGTTATAATCAAATTCCTGTTTGAGAAGAAGATATTGAGAAGACAGCTTTTTCTACCATGTATGGTTATTATGAGTTTAGAGTTATGACTGTTGGACTCACTAATGCACCCGCATACTTTATGGAGACGATGCATAATATGCTTCATGGTATTTATTGATGATATACCCGTCTTCTCCAAGTCTGAAGAAGGACATGAGAAACATTTGAAGAGAGTTCTTGAGACACTAAGGAGACATAAGTTCTATGCCAAATTGTAAAAGTGTGAATTTTGGCTCTCGGAAGTTGGCTTTCTAGGTCATGTAATTAATCAACATGGCATCTCGGTTGATCCAAGCAAAGTTTCTATAATAGTTGAATGGGAAAGACCAACCAATGTCAAGGAGGTTAGGAGTTTCTTGGGTATGGCTGGTTATTACCGTCACTTTGTAAAGGATTTATCTTGCATTGCTAAGCCTATTACACAACTTACTCAAAAGAATGTCAAGTTCTTGTGGACTCAAGAATGTGAGTGTTGCTTCCAATTATTGAAGGATAAGTTGATTACTGCTCCTATCCTTGCCCTTCCTGAGCCTGGTAGACGTTCACTGTATATTCAGATGCCTCTCGTGTGGGACTTGGTTGTGTACTTATGCAAGAAGGAAAAGTGATTTCCTATGCCTCAAGACAGTTAAAGACGCATGAACGGAATTATCCCACCCACGATCTAGAGCTTCCTGCTGTAGTTTTCGCGTTGAAAATCTGGAGACATTATTTATATGGGGAGTCATGTGACATTTTCACCTATCGTAAGAGTCTGAAGTATATATTCACTCAGAAGGACTTAAATTTGAGGCAACAGAGATGGTTGGAGTTGATCAAGGACTATGATCTGAATATCCAATACAGACCTGGTAAAGCAAATGTGGTGGATGCTGCATTAAGTCGTGGAGCTACTCCTCCTACTATGAATTCCCTAATAGTTGATTTTGAACGGATGGATATTTCTTATTGCTATGCTGGAGTGGCAGAGGAAGAGACTAAATTAATCTTATCTTCAAATATTCCAAAACGAATCTTGGAGGCACAAAAATGAGATCGCTTGTTGCTAGATGTTAAGAAACGAATTCAAGAAGGAAAGGTAGGAGATTTCACCTTGGACGCCGTTGGGGTCATTTGGTTTCGTGGTCGCTTATGCATGCCACAAAGATCTCAAGTTAAAGAAGATATTCTTTGCCGGTGGTTTTGATCCGGCAGATCACCCGACACTACTAAAAGTGTTTGCGGAGTTTGAAGTTCGGTGTGGGCGCGTGGAGATTCAAGAAGGTGAAATGTAAAATGACACAGGAGACAGAAAGATTTACGTGGTTTGGGCCGCCTGAGCGTAATACCCTACTCCACTGAGTGTGTTGGTGTTGTATTGGATGTATGAACTCAACTCAGGTGACGTGAGTTGAGAGTGTGTGTGAGCCGATCAGACCAAATCAGATCAGATCAGATCATATCAGATGATATCAGATCAGATCATATGATATCAGATCATTCCAGATTAGCTCCCCCTATGTATCGTTGGCCTGTCCTTTTATAGTACAAGGACAGGCCGTTACAAGTTGGCCTGGCCTGACTTGTAGCCCCGACGGCTACTAATATTGATACACATTTGATGCGCTTAATTAACCTTAATGATCGAGTTACAGGCTTTGGCAGCGCCGTTACTGGTAATAAGGGCCGTCCGATCATGTGTCATTAACATAGTATTAATGACACTTAATCGGGTCTTGACGTCCTTGATTCCCCTTTGAAGATCCGGAGCCGTTGTGGAGTCTACCGGAGGTTTGAGGCTGAAGATCCGACGGTTAGACACGTGGCAGCTCCGGAGCACACTGTGGGGAACAAATAGGTCCGGTGCCACGAGACACGTGTCAGTTCTGGAGCTTCCCTCGGTCTAGGGTTAGGTCCAGGGTGCCGTTATGGTACATAGCCCGGAGCTTCCCCCTTGTGGGCGGTAGCTCCGGTTTGATGGTACACGTGGCGACCTTGGGACTAATCATGTTGGGGAAGCGGGTCCGGTTATGTCTGACATGTGGGCCTCCGAAAGTCTTCAAATCAAGTAGATGGCATTCCCTTGAGATCTTTGCAATCACAAGGGGTATATGGTACCCAGGGTACCGACAGTGGCCCCCTGGGCCCACCTCTGGGGAAGACCCCTTGGGTGAAGTCATTCTGCCGGTGGTGGGTCCATCCTTCGACTTTTGAGCCAAGTCTTCAAAGGTCTTGAGATGTGCCGTTGGCGATAGTTTTGGGGTTAAATCCTCGCCACGTGGCATATCTCGGGTGCGGCAAATGAGATCTTTGGCATGCGGATCTCACGCAATTGAAGGTTGCTGATTCCTGATACGAAAATCATATCGGTTCCACGCGCCTTGTCGGGCCGCCGCCTTCGGGCTTCCCGCCTTTCATGATGACAACTGTTTGACTGGGTAAGAACCTCGACTTGATCGTCGGGGTGGTCCCGGGCCCTCTTGTCATCGGCAGGGTGAAAAATTTGAATAGTATCTTCGGCTTCCCTGCAGTTTTCATCCAAGCGTTGCGGGGGATTACTTAAGAAGGAAAGCGTGCACCGTCTGGGGTTCTTTACGCCTCTCATCTGAACTTGCGCTCGAACTCCCAAACTTGTGCTTGCTTTTCCTCCCTTGCATCGCTGTGCTGCGATGGAGTTGGGTCTCCGCGAAAGCTGCTTGAAGACCGAAAGTGACCTGAAGAAGGTCTGGGCCCTCGTGGGGTGGTCCTCGGACTTCTTCAACCACCTGGTCCGCGTCGGGGGAAAGCTCCCATTCGAGGAGGAGCACGCCGGCGAGATGGTGTACTTTTCTGCGTACGCCATGGTGGGGTTGATCTGTGACGCCCGGTTCCGAAAACTGAACCAAGCTAACGCATATGTGTGCCCAGGATGTTCATCACACATACACGAGTGCAATCACAAAAGAGTATACAGAAAATTACCACAAGACAAGATTAATTAACCAAATTTTATTACACAAACCAGATTATCCTCGAATACAAGCTCTAATGAATATTAATGACAAGTTCGACTAATGCAGCGGAAATAAACTAATTAAGCAAACTAAGCAACTATGCAGCATAAGCGACAGGGTATGTATGCGCAGCTCCAATCAACACCACAGGCAGAGCTGACGGTAGACACGGCCTAGAATTCCGCATTATCGCCATTAAAATCCCAGTCCTGACCTGCAACTGTTGGGGGGATTGCAAGAGTGAGTACATGTTGTACTCAACAACTGTGGAAAGTATGACATGTGGCTGATTCAAATGACGACAATAATAATGGCAAAGTGCTGAAAGGTACATTAAAACATTTGAAAAGCAATATAATATAAGTATGTGAAGTAAACCCATCATAATCATAAGTAATACCGTAATACCAAACTGAATTCATTACCATCATCAATAATTCCAGATTTCACCATCATCCATAACCATATTCAATACCAGAAATTAATCCGTAACCATCCGTAACCATTACCAGACCATAACCATTACCAAACCATAACCATCCCAAATTCCAATTTCCCTCTAATCATGGAAGTTGTCCAGGCGCTCATAACCGGGAGCACGGGTATCATGATAGTTTTTAATTAACTCTGCAGAGTTTGTACCTCTTTACCCACGTGTTCGTGATTTCATCACCTTTCGGCGACTAAGAACCTCCCTTATGCCCATGAACCGTCGGTCACATTACACACTTCCGTTGGTGTGTGGCCAAGAGATCACAAAATAGCCTTTACAAAGGGATTACTAGCCTATTTAGACCCCACTGAGGTTTCACCGGTGGCGATGCCTCCAACTGAGCACATCTTCAACCAAGGGCCCCCTCTTGAGCCATTCGGATCCCAGGGTAGTCCCACCAATCATCAACAAACCCAATCCGACTACCCCTTCCCCGAGGATCCACAATGGTCCAAACAGCATTAGCAAAGCCCTAATTAATCAGCTACGCCGCACCCATACTTGGCTCGTGGTGGCACTGTAGTCCTGGCTTATTCTCGCATGAACCGGTCCTTAGATCTAAAGCAAGCAAACCACCATAACATCCAACCCATCCACATACCAGGCTTGCTTAGATCATCCATTACCATACCATATTTAACCAGTTCATGTTAACCATAATCTCATCCATGCATAATTAAATTTAGTGATATAGTTGTTTTCCATCCCAGTTGATTAAGCGAAGCAAAAAGGTAAAAACCCTTCCCGACTCTCTATCATAAATTCCAGGTGACAAGGATGGTTTGGCAAATCTAGTAAACTTCCTACCATAGGATTTCCCATCAATTTGACACAAGCATGCAGTTTTGCAAACAAAACATTTATTTTAAAAACAGGATCAATATGCTTCAAGGACACTTGCCTTGCTCTTGCTGTTGATTAGGGTCAAAGCCTTCAAACTCTTGATGCTGTAGATCCTCCGCGGCACTCTCTAGTGCAAATTCGTCTAATCCACACAATAAACATACAAAACAAGAAACACAAACAAAGAGTGCACAAATATTACCCAATATGACATGACATGCATGATTAATGAAAATGCAAGGTAGAACTTGTTAATTGATTGCTTTTAATGATAACTAACTAGTTCTAATAGCTTTTAACAAGTTTATACAGGTTTGGATTCGATTAGATCAAATTCTAGAACCAATTCAACACAATTTAACCAGAAAGATCGGACTAGTCCGCTAGGGACCAGACAAGTCCGCACTCTGCGAGATCAGCAGATTAGGGTTTTCTAGATCGACGTGAATTTGGAGATTATGGGTTGAATTCGCATAAGGAAAAGAGAATAGAGGGTATACCAGGTGTTTAGAACTCCAATGAACCAAGAAACTTGGAGGTAACACTTGGATCTTGATGATCTAGGGTTGGTGATGAACTTGGGGATAAATTGGTGGTGAAGGACGAAACTTGGTGGAGATCTTGATCCTCCTTCGTTTCCTCCTCTTCTTCTTCTTGTTTGGGATCTTCTCCTCCCTCCTTGATGGTGGCTCCCCACGAACTAGGGTTTGGGTGGGTGGAAAAGTGGCAAATAGATGTCAAACCAAGGGGTGGGGTTGTTTATATAGGCGTGGAGGCTAGGGTTAGATGGATTTCGAGTTTTGGGATGAGTAGAGGCCGGTTTAGAGTCCCACATGGGCTCTAAAAGAGTTGGGCACGACGTCCCTAGGCCCACTTGACGTGAAACCCAAGAAACAGGTCATAAAACAAAAGGTCAATCTCGGAGTCACGAAATATCGGACAAGTCCGGACAGGACCGGACTAGTCCGAAGTCGTCCAGAGAGAAAATCGGACAAGTCTGGCCAAAATTGGACAAGTCCGATCTTAGTCAGAAAGGAAAACGGACAAGTCCGCTGGAACACTGGACTAGTCCGGAAAAGTCCAGGGACTTAGCAAATTTTCAAGGATTCATGGAATACCGGACTAGTCCGCACAAAATCGGACAAGTCCGAAGTTGTCCAGAGGCAAATATCGGACTAATCCGCAGCAAAAACGGACAAGTCCTATTTTAGACAGAGAGAAATCGGACTAGTCCTCAGCAAAACCGGACTAGGCTGCACTTTCCTACATTTTTAAGTGCGGTTTTGCTCCAAATCAAATTTTAAACTTGTTCCTCTTGTTATGGGTTAATGTTAAACATGTATATGAGTGCATGTAGGGCATGATGCACGAAAATGAGGGTGTTACAAACCTACCCCCCTTAAAATGAATCTCGCCCTCGAGATTCGACGCGGAAGAGAAGAGATAGGGAAATTCCTTCTTGAGATCATCTTCTAGCTCCCAAGTTGCTTCTTTTTTGGTATGGTGCTTCCATTGGACTTTACACCATCGAATTACCTTGTTCCTATTGACTCTCTCCTTAGTTTCCAAGATTTTGGCCGGTTGCTCGGCATACGTCAAATCCTCCTCGAGTTCCAATTCTTCCATTGGCACTTGATCTTCCTGTACCCTGAGACACTTCTTGAGTTGGGAAACATGAAACACATCATGTACGTCTGAAAGATGAGCTGGCATCTCCAACTTATATGCTACTTCTCCTCTTTTGTCCAAAATCTTGAATGGTCCAATATAACGAGGTGCGAGCTTGCCTCTTATGTTAAACCTCTTATGACCTCTCATTGGTAACACCTTGAGGTAAACAAAATCTCCTATTTCAAAGGCTAATTTCCTTCTCCTATTATCCGCATAGCCTTTTTGCCTTGATTGGGCAGCCCTCAAGTTTTCACGAATTATTTGGACTTGCTTTTCGGCTTCTTGCAACACGTCCGGACCAAATACTTGTGTTTCTCCTGCCTCATTCCAGAATAAAGGTGTCCTACACTTCCTCCCATAAAGCGCTTCATATGGTGACATTTTCAAGCTTGCTTGGTAACTATTGTTGTATGAAAATTCTGCGTATGGCAAGCTTTTGTCCCAACTTTTCCCATGCTTTAAAGCACAAGCTCTTAACATGTCCTCCAAAATCTGATTGGTCCTCTCGGTTTGTCCATCCGTTTGAGGATGATATGCTGAACTAAAATTCAACCTCGTTCCCAAAGCTTCATGCAATTTTTGCCAAAATCTGGAGGTAAATTGAGAACCTCTATTCGAGACTATCTTCTTAGGGACTCCATGTCGACACACAATATGCTCCATGTATATTTCGGCCAATCGTGCAGCTGTATATTTGGTCTTCACAGGGACAAAATGAGCTGACTTGGTTAAGCGATCCACAATTACCCAAATTGAGTCATACCCGGACTGAGTACGGGGTAACCCAACTATGAAGTCCATTCCAATTTCTTCCCACTTCCATTCCGGAATCTTCAACGGTTGCAATAATCCGGCTGGCCTTTGATGTTCCGCCTTGACTCGTTGGCACACATCACACAGTGCTACGTATTCAGCTATGTCCTTCTTCATGCTATTCCACCAATAGCAAGTCTTCAAGTCTTTGTACATCTTCGTACAACCAGGGTGAATTGAGTATGGCGAGTCATGTGCCTCCTTTAATATTGTCTCCCGAATATGTTTTACATTAGGCACCACGATTCTCTTTCCAAGCCATAAGGTACATGTTCGTCTTTATCAAATCTGAATTCTCTCCCTTCTTCGATTCTTTCCTTGATTTCCTTGATCTCCTCATCCGTGGTTTGTGCTTCTCGAATTTCTTGCTCCAAGGTTGGGTTTAACTCCATCATCTCCATCTCGTTTACAAACCCAAGGTTCAACCGTTCAAACTCCTTGCATAACTCGGACGGTTACTCTCGAACTGTAAGTTGATGGCTTACTCCCTTCCTACTCAAAGCATCGGCCACTACATTGGCTTTTCCTGGATGATAGTTGATCCCCAAATCATAATCTTTGATGAGCTCCAACCATCTTCGTTGCCTCAAGTCCAGATCCATTTGTGTGAAAATATACATCAAACTCTTATGATCCGTGTAAATTTCACACCTATGTCCAAGAATATAGTGTCTCCAAATCTTCAATGCATGTACCACGGCTGCAAGTTCTAAATCATGTGTTGGGTAATTCTGCTCATGTTTCTTCAATTGTCTTGACGCATAGGCGACCACTTGACCTTCTTGCATCAATACACATCCAAGCCCTTGTCTTGATGCATCGCAATAAATGTCAAAACTCTTGCTTACATCCGGCAATACCAAAACTGGGGCTGTTGTCAACCTCTTCTTCAACTCCTCAAAACTATTCTGACAAGCTTCAGTCCATTGGAACGCCTTTGCCTTCGTTAGCAACTCCGTCATAGGCTTGGCTATCTTGGAAAAATCCTTGATGAATCTACGGTAATATCCAGCCATCCCAAGAAAACTCCTTATTTCCTTGACGTTTTGCGGTGGTTCCCACTTCAACACGTCTCTCACTTTTCCGGGGTCAACTGATACTCCTCCTCTGGAAATAATATGGCCTAAGAAAGAAACTTCCCGTAACCAGAATTGACATTTACTGAACTTGGCGTACAATTGATGCTCCCTCAATTTCTGCAGCGTAAGCCTCAAGTGTTCCTTGTGTTCCCTCTCATCCTTCGAGTAGATCATAATGTCATCAATAAACACCACAACGAACTTGTCCAAGTACTCCATGAAGACTTTATTCATGAGGTACATAAAGTAAGCAGGTGCATTTGTCAATCCAAAAGACATCACGGTGTACTCATAGGATCCATACCGTGTCCTAAAAGCTGTCTTGGGTATGTCCGATGGTCTAATCTTCATTTGAATGTAACCTGACCTCAAATCAATCTTGGAAAACACACAGGCACCTTTCATCCGATCTAACAAATCCTCTATACGGGGCAAGGTATACTTGTTCTTGATTGTTACCTTGTTGAGAGCTCGGTAATCCACACACATCCTTTGGGATCCATCCTTCTTGTCCACGAATAGAACGGGCGCTCCCCAAGGCGAAGAGCTAGGGCGAATGAAACCCTTCTCTAATTGCTCTTGAATCTGCTTCTTGAGCTCCGCTAATTCCATAGGAGGCATCCTATACGGCCTCTTAGCTATAGGTGCAGTTCCAGGTATTAAATCAATAACAAACTCAATGTCTCGATCGGGTGGCATACCTGGCAACTCGTCCGTAAAAACATCCAAAAATTCACACACCACCGGAATCTCCTACATTGCGACACCGTCCATATGATTCAGCTCTAATTGCTTCGGTGCATGCTGGGTTGCTTCAAATTCTACGGTGATCCCTTCTTAATTAGTCAACTTCACCGTCTTTGTGGCAAATTCAATAACTCCATTGTGCTTCCTCAACCAGTCCATACCAAGTATAATATCCAACCCTTGAGAATCTAAAACAATGAGGTTGGCAGAGAAGTCTACCCCCCTTATTCTAAGGCTTACTTTTGGACATACTATATTGGTCCTCATCTCTCCTCCAGGAGACTTAACCAACAGAGTAAACTTCATACGAGAGATAGGCAAACTATACTTGGCAACATACTTCGATGCAATGAATGAATGCGATGCTCCAGAATCAAATAACATAGTCGCGGGGTTGGAGTTGGCGAGAAACATACCAATGACCACGTCATCCGCTTGTTGAGCATCCTCCGTAGAGACATGGTTCACGTTACCACGAGCAAAATTTTGCTGTCCACGGCTTCCTTGTGGCTGTCCTCCATTAGGTCTTGGGTTTTGCCTCGATGCATTGCTTCCTTGACCAAAGCCCGACTTAGGACATTGATGTGCAAAGTGTCCAGCTTCTCCACAAGTATAGCACTTCTTAACTCCACCTGAATTATTGGGACGAGCTTGGTTTTGAACATTTGCAGCAGGAAAATTAGCACGAGACTCATAAGGCATTGGAGGCCTAGGTGCTTGCATGACAGGGCGCTGCTGCACAAACTAAGTTGGGCGCGGTGCATAACCAGGGCGCTGAGCAGGAATAGAGGAGCTGTAATGAGGCGCATTGGGTGGCGCAAAGCGAGGGCGTACATTACTTCCTTGTTGCTGTCCTTGATATGGCGCCTTCCTCTTGATTTCTTGCTCCATCTCACGGATCTTGTTCTCAACCACAATTGCTTTGTCCACAAGCTTCTGGAAATTGACATAATCACAGTTGAGCAATTGTACTTGGATCGTATTGTTCAATCCCCTCATGAACAAGTATTGCTTCCGGCTGTCCCGGCTAACATCCTCAGGCGCATATCTTGAGAGTTGAGTGAACTTATTGATATATTCACTCACGCTTGATTTTCCTTGTCTCAAGTTCTCAAATTCTTGCCTCTTCAAGAGCATAACACCTTCCGGCACATAATGAGAACGGAAACTCTCCTTGAATTCTGCCCAGGTAATTCTCTCTTGGTTCTCATGAGCATTGCAATAAGAATCCCACCAATCTGCAGCTGCTCGAACGAGTTGATGAGAAGCAAATAGCACCTTCTCCCGGTCACTGCATTGGACAATAGCAAGTTTCTTCTCCGCGGACTTGAGCCAATCATCAGCATCCATAGGGTCAGCAGCTTGAGCAAAGGTTGGTGGCCTAGTCCTCATAAACTCTCCCAATCGGTTATGAGGAGGTGGGGGTGGCGGTGGAGGCATGTGGGGCTGATTGTTGATATTGCCAGCCTGCAGCTGTCCCATAGTCTGTATTATGGTCTACACGAGCTGGTTTTGCATGGCCAATAGCTGCTCGATGTTGATAGCTCCCTGAGTAGATCCTTGCCCATTGTTGTTCTGAGGCACTCCATTGTTCTCCTCTTCATCATTGCCATCCCTCTGGTCGCGAGTCCTCACCATCTGAAGAAAAGCAGTAGGTAAGAATTAGAAAACGTCCCCAACTATATGCATCAAGGGATATGAAACTAAACAACTAGCTACACTAGCCTAGGTGGACATGGCAATGCTAAGGCATCCCAAAATCCTCTATTAAGCACACAAGCAGCCAATATATATAGCAAACAGCACACCAAGCAAAAACACACCGATTCCTGAGTGCTCCTATGTGCTCTAAGGTATCCATTCTATCTACGCTGCATCCTACGGTCAACCTGTGGCTCTGATACCAATCTGTGACGCCCGGTTCCGAAAACTGAACCAAGCTAACGCATATGTGTGCCCAGGATGTTCATCACACATACACGAGTGCAATCACAAAAGAGTATACAGAAAATTACCACAAGACAAGATTAATTAACCAAATTTTATTACACAAACCAGATTATCCTCGAATACAAGCTCTAATGAATATTAATGACAAGTTCGACTAATGCAGCGGAAATAAACTAATTAAGCAAACTAAGCAACTATGCAGCATAAGCGACAGGGTATGTATGCGCAGCTCCAATCAACACCACAGGCAGAGCTGACGGTAGACACGGCCTAGAATTCCGCATTATCGCCATTAAAATCCCAGTCCTGACCTGCAACTGTTGGGGGGGATTGCAAGAGTGAGTACATGTCATACTCAACAAGTGTGGAAAGTATGACATGTGGCTGATTCAAATGACGACAGTAATAATGGCAAAGTGCTGAAAGGTACATTAAAACATTTGAAAAGCAATATAATATAAGTATGTGAAGTAAACCCATCATAATCATAAGTAATACCGTAATACCAAACTGAATTCATTACCATCATCAATAATTCCAGATTTCACCATCATCCATAACCATATTCAATACCAGAAATTAATTCGTAACCATCCGTAACCATTACCAGACCATAACCATTACCAAACCATAACAATCCCAAATTCCAATTTCCCTCTAATCATGGAAGTTGTCCAGGCGCTCATAACCGGGAGCACGGGTATCATGATAGTTTTTAATTAACTCTACAGAGTTTGTACCTCTTTACCCACGTGTTCGTGATTTCATCACCTTTCGGCGACTAAGAACCTCCCTTATGCCCATGACCCGTCGGTCACATTACACACTTCCGTTGGTGTGTGGCCAAGAGATCACAAAATAGCCTTTACAAAGGGATTACTAGCCTATTTAGACCCCACTGAGGTTTCACCGGTGGCGATGCCTCCAACTGAGCACATCTTCAACCAAGGGCCCCCTCTTGAGCCATTCGGATCCCAGGGTAGTCCCACCAATCATCAACAAACCCAATCCGACTACCCCTTCCCCGAGCATCCACAATGGTCCAAACAGCACTAGCAAAGCCCTAATTAATCAGCTACGCTGCACCCATACTTGGCCTCGTGGTGGCACTGTAGTCCTGGCTTATTCTCGCATGAACCGGTCCTTAGATCTAAAGCAAGCAAACCACCATAACATCCAACCCATCCACATACCAGGCTTGCTTAGATCATCCATTACCATACCATATTTAACCAGTTCATGTTAACCATAATCTCATCCATGCATAATTAAATTGAGTGATATAGTTGTTTTCCATCCCAGTTGATTATGCGAAGCAAAAAGGTAAAAACCCTTCCCGACTCTCTACCATAAATTCCAGGTGACAAGGGTGGTTTGGCAAATCTAGTAAACTTCCTACCATAGGATTTCCCATCAATTTGACACAATCATGCAGTTTTGCAAACAAAACATTTATTTTAAAAACAGGATCAATATGCTTCAAGGACACTTGCCTTGCTCTTGCTGTTGATTAGGGTCAAAGCCTTTAAACTCTTGATGCTGTAGATCCTCCGCGGCACTCTCTAGCGCAAATCCGTCTAATCCACACAATAAACATACAAAACAAGAAACACAAACAAAGAGTGCACAAATATTACCCAATATGACATGACATGCATGATTAATGAAAATGCAAGGTAGAACTTGTTAATTGATTGCTTTTAATGATAACTAACTAGTTCTAATAGCTTTTAACAAGTTTATACAGGTTTGGATTCGATTAGATCAAATTTTAGAACCAATTCAACACAATTTAACCAGAAAGATCGGACTAGTCCGCTAGGGACCGGACAAGTCCTCACTCTGCGAGATCAGCAGATTAGGGTTTTCTAGATCGACGTGAATTTGGAGATTATGGGTTGAATTCGCATAAGGAAAAGAGAATAGAGGGTATACCAGGTGTTTAGAACTACAATGAACCAAGAAACATGGAGGTAACACTTGGATCTTGATGATCTAGGGTTGGTGATGAACTTGGGGATGAATTGGTGGTGAAGGACGAAACTTGGTGGAGATCTTGATCCTCCTTCGTTTCCTCCTCCTCTTCTTCTTGTTTGGGATCTTCTCCTCCCTCCTTGATGGTGGCTCCCCACGAACTAGGGTTTGGGTGGGTGGAAAAGTGGCAAATAGATGTCAAACCTAGGGGTGGGGTTGTTTATATAGCCGTGGAGGCTAGGGTTAGATGGATTTCGAGTTTTGGGATGAGTAGAGGCCGGTTTAGAGTCCGACATGGGCTCTAAAAGAGTTGGGCACGACGTCCCTAGGCCCACTTGACGTGAAACCCAAGAAACAAGTCGTAAAACAAAAGGTCAATCTCGGAGTCATGAAATATCGGACAAGTCCGGACAGGACCGGACTAGTCCGAAGTCGTCCAGAGAGAAAATCGGACAAGTCTGTCCAAAATCGGACAAGATCGATCTTAGTCAGAAAGGAAAACGGACAAGTCCGCTGGAACACCGGACTAGTCCGGAAATGTCCAGGGACTTAGCAAATTTTCAAGGATTCATGGAATACCGGACTAGTCCGCACAAAATCGGACAAGTCCGAAGTTTTCCAGAGGCAAATATCGGACTAATCCGCAGCAAAAACGGACAAGTCCGTTTTTAGACAGAGAGAAATCGGACTAGTCCTCAGCAAAACCGGACTAGTCCGCACTTTCCTACATTTTTAAGTGCGGTTTTGCTCCAAATCAAATTTTAAACTTGTTCCTCTTGTTATGGGTTAATGTTAAACATGTATATGAGTGCATGTAGGGCATGATGCATGAAAATGAGGGTGTTACATGATCCCACCTTTTTCCTCCTTTTTCTTGATGCTGCTAGACTTCTATGGTCTGCAGCTGTACCACCTTGGCCCCCACTCCATTCTTCTAGTGTCTGTCTTCGTCCACTTCTGTGAAATGTGGGTGGGCATCCCCCCCTGCATTGCGCTTTTCCCGACCTTCTTCACTGTCCATACCACCGGAAGGAGTGATGAGTACCTTGGCTTCTACTACTTTGTGAAGCGCAAGAAGTGCCCATTCAAGTACCTCCGGTCGTTTCCCTCTGGAAAGTGGGACGATTGGAAGAAAGATTGGATTGTCATTCGGGTGGAGGAGCATGAGAAGCTGGAGCTGCCCGAAGGCCTCCCGAACATCGACACTTCAGTCTGGAGTGAAGCTCTGGTGCTGTCGGATGCCTTCAACCCTGCTCTGACCAGGATCCGCCATTGTGTGGAGGGAGTATTAACTCCTCAGGCAGTATTTTGCAATTTCCTGGTCAACAGGTGGGCACCGCTGAAGAGGAGAGAAAAACTCGCTTGGTCCCTCAACAGTGTGATGGACGACGACCGGGTCGTGACCGGGCTGAAGTCCAACATGGAGGGGGCAACCTTAAAGTTTCATCTCAAGAAGATCCAGCACGGCATCGACGTCGCGGGTGATGACTTAACCCTACCACCAGCTTTCCTCCCTCTGAACTTGGAAGTACAGTTCAGCAGGGAGCTCCGGCGGACGATGCTGGTGCTTTAAGACCTTGTTGTCGTCGAGAGACGATCGACTTCCAGGGTGGTGATCGCTGGGGCTTCTGAAGGTGGCTCCGCCCCTGCCCCGAAGCCAAGGACCGAAGTCGTCGGCAAGGGCAAGGAGCTGGCTGCTGAAACCTCGAGCCGGAAGAGGATGCTAAAGCATGCCGACCGAAATTCCGTCAGGCCTGCACCCTCTGCAGCAGCTCCTTCTCCCTGGAGGGGGAGGTCTTCTACAACTGCGGCGATTGCACTTGCAGCAGTGTCTTCTCGGGGTGCTAGCTCTGGGCATGTGACTCCAGTACCAGGGCCAGCTGAGGTCTCTGGGTTCGGAGGTCCTTCCCGGTCGAGGGGGGCCTCGACTAAGGAAATGCCCACAGCTGCAACAAGTTCTGGGGGGCCTTCCGGAGCTACCACGCCGGCGGCGGCCATGGTCAGTCCAGAACGCCCGGGAAAGAGATTCTGTGCAAGCTGGTGCAGAAGCCTTCCGAGGTAATTTTTAATCTTTACCTCAGACATTTGTTTTGTTGTAGTAACTAATTTTTAAGTTTCATCATCCATCATCTGCAGTGTCCCCAAGAAGAGGAGTGAGGCTCCGCCCTCAGCCACAGCAGCTGAAGCTGTGAGGGCGGAGGCTTCTGCTCCTGTCCCGGTGCCGCCCCAAGTGGTGGCTGAAGCTGCGGCAGCTCTGGCGCCAGTTGTCGTGGTCATGGACATCGACTCATCCCCCGAGACTCCTGTGGTAGCGCCATACCACGGGAGAGAAGATGCTCCAGCAGCACCTGCCCCGTAGGTTGAAGCCCCGGGTCTTGATGCTGAGATTTTGGAAGCTTCGGCCGCTGAGCCGGAGGAAGCAGTGATTCCGGCCCCAGAGCTGGAAATTGTCAAAGCCCCGGCGGTTGAGCCAGAGGTTATTGAAGTCCCAGCGAGCGAGCCGGATGTTGAGAAAGTCCCGACGGTTGAGCCGGCTACCTCCGAAGGTCCGGCCTCAGAGCCGGTTGCCACTGAAGCTCCGGCTGCAGAGCCGGTTGCAGTTGAATACCTTCCGGCGCCTGAGCTGGTTGAGGTTGAAGCTTCAACCTCAGGGCCGGTTGTTGGGGAGGCATCAACACTCGAACCCATGATGGTCGAGGCGCCAACACCTGAGCCACCAGCGGAGGAGGAGCCCAGGCCTGAGCCGGAAGTAGCCCCTGCTCCGGAAGTGATGACAGCGGAGGTGCCTGCTGCTGAGCCAGGGTGCCCTGATGAAGTCGCTGGCCCCCTGCTTGAGGGGGCAAATTAAGACATGATGGCAGGGACTTCGGAACCACTTCCGGAGGTCAGAACTTATTCTACTGGACCCTCCTCGGTGGCGACTGAGGCTATCCCAGAGGACGGCCCTAGTGCCGTGGAGGCTCAGGGGACCACTCTTGTGGAGTGGGACCCAATTTTTGTAAGCGAGAACCCGCTGCAACCAGCAAAGGAGACCCCAGCAGGTCCGGACCCTATTCCCCTGTCGTTGTCCATTGACAATGCTTGCTCCAGTCTGCGTCAAGTCCAGCTAGCGTTCTACCACGACAGCAAGGCTCTTGAAGAGGAGCGCCAAACCCTTAGGCGGTGGTGTAATCGGCTCTACTTCGAGACCAAGCTGGCGCAGTCGAGGCTGGCAGACGACAAGGAGTGGATCAAATAAGAGAAGGTCTGCCTGGAATACTGGGGAAAATTATTGGATGATAGGGAGAGCTTGACTCGTGCCCTCGACACTCAATCCCGGGCCATTTATGAGCAGGCCAAGGCAACTAATAGTGCGGCTGATGGTTGCCAAGAAAGGCTTGAAGCTATTAACACTAGCCTCATCAAGCGTCGGGAGGCACTTGCGGAGAGGGAGAAGAAGCTCGAAGACGAAGAGCAAGAACTCCTAGAGCTGCGGGATGATGTCTTGAAGAGGGAGGAGGAGCTCGTCGAAAAGGTGGCTCTGGCAGACAAGGGCCTCGAGGAACGCACCAAGAAGTTAGAGGAACATCGCGTTGAGGAGGAGGAGAAGGCCTGGGTGCAAGGGCAGGAACTCTACAAGCAAGAGTGTGCCATCGCTGCCAGGGAGAAGAAAGTTAGGGGCCGGGAGAAGAACCTGGTCGACAGCCAGAACAAGATCCACCTCTAGGAGGAGGAGCTCGGAAAACTCGAGAAGCAGGTTGCTGAAAAGATTAAGCAAAATGCCAAAGAGGTTGAGCGCCTTGCTCGTGAGAATTCTGAACTGGCGGCGGCCAAAAGATCCTTGGAGGAACTGAAGGGCATGAGGACTGCAGACTCCCTACAGGTTTGGGAGTTCCTGAGCAAAGCTAACGATGCGCTGACACCAATGGGCTTCAGTCCCGTGCGTCCAGATGATCTGGAGCCGGAGTCGGACCTTGCGTTGCAAGCGTTGAGCTCGGCGGGTGACAAACTCTCCATGGTGGGTGACGCCATCGCAAAACAGTTGGAGGCTGAGGGGCAGTCCCTAGCGAAGAACGTCGCAGAGTATGTGCTGACGTGCTACACCAGCCGGGATCCCCAATTTCCTCTGGACCCGGTGCTTGAAGGTCCCGTCGAAGGAGAAGGTGAAGCCACCCGAGCCAACGTGTTGGAGGTTGCTCAGAAGGTCGCCCAGTTCATCCATAGGGTCTAGGACGATCCCTGTAGCTCCCACTTGTATTCTCTCTTTTTCTTCCCCAATTTTGTAAACCCTTGTCTCCATATGAATAAAATCCACAATTTTTTAATGAATTTCATTTTTTGTCTTCAACACTTCTGTCTTCACTTGGCCCCCTGGTAGATGTACACAATTTGATTGTGAACATGTACCAAGAGGATATTGTGTTTTGTTGAAGACTCGTTTTCTTCGAACTTGTAGAGTGTAGGTCCAAAGTCTTCGATAGTGAAGGCCCCCTGAGGTTGTCGGAGCTCAGAAGCTCCGGCATTGACTACCGTCGGAGCTTGGTAGCTCCGGCAATAGTCCGTATCAACGCGTAGAGCATCGATAGTTAGCCCTCCTGGGTGTTAGAGCTTAGTAGCTCTGGCAGTGACCTTTGCCAACGCGTAGCTTGTCGGTAGCAGACGCCGCTTGTGGGGTCTTCTCACCATCTTTTATTCTGTGTCGACGGCTGGCCCCCCCTAGCTTTGTCGGAGCTTGGTTGCTCTGGTAATGCTCGTTTTCGATCACAAGCCACCTAGGGGCAGTCGGAGCTTTGTTAGCTCCAGCTTTTCTCCATCAACGTGGATTCTTAATTTTTCCTGCACACTGAAGCCAAGAAAAATAGTAAAATTCGCTCCTTGCCTACAACTTCATCGCGGCTTACGATTCCCAAGAAAGTTTTAGGTCAAACACAATTCTGAATACAACTGAATGCGTTGCCTTCTTTCTTCCAGATCCAATTGTACTTGGACCCGCCTTACTCTGGCCTGCCGGGGTGTCGGTAGAGTGGCATACTTAGGGTGCTTGACCAGGCTAAGTCGATAGCACATTTCGGCCCTAGATTGTCTTGGCGGCATTCAGGTGGGTGGGCCATGAACAAAATTTGAATCCAAAAGAATTGACAATGCAGCTCGAATTGTTCATGAACTGGTCGAACTAAAATTTCTTAAGAATTGCACAACTTTGTTATAGACAAGAAAAAGAAAAAGAAAAAATGTTGAGCCTGTACAAAATAAATGCACGTGGAGTCTGTTTCACATGAAGATGTCTTTCATTATAGGTCCGGGGTATAGGGGAAACAAGTACACTCTTAGGGTACGGAACCAGGCTAAGCGTGTTTCATTTCTCGTTTGACCCGGGGTAGCTATCCACACTTTTAGTCCTGAGACTGTGACAAGTGTTGCATGAACTTTGCGGACATTTGGGGAAAGGTCCGGCTGTTCTCCCGGAGGAACTACCCGACTCTGTACAATGACTCTATAACATACACCTCAAGTTAGTACAGACTCACCTCCGTGATATTAAGTGTAGAACTTACGGAGGTGCTCAATATTCCAAGGATTTGTGAGAGGTGTCCCATCCTTGGTAGCCAAGCGAACGCTTCCGGGACGAGATACTTTAATCACTCGGAAGGGTCCCTCCCAGCTGGGGGAGAGTTTGTTTAACTCTTCTCTGGATTGTATTCTCCGTAGCTCCAGATCGCCTTCCTCGAGCTGTCGGTTGTGTACATGCCGCTGATGATAGTGCCGAGGGGCTTGGCGGTATCGGGCATTCCAAACAGCTGCTTGGCACCTTCCCTCCTCAAGGAGGTCTAGGTCTTCACGCCGGAGCTGGTCCTGCGTGGCTTCGTCGAAGGTCCGGACCCGGAGTGACCCAAGGTGATTTCCGGAGGAAGGATTGCTTCAGCTCCGTACACCAGGAAGAAGGGTGTCTCTCTAGTTGACTGGTTTGGAGTTGTCCTATTGGCCCATAGAGTGGGCGGAAGCTCTTCAATCCAGTTGGCTCCATGTTTTTTCAAGCGCTCATAGGTGAGCGTTTTGAGTCCTTTCAGGATTTCAGCATTTTCTCTCTCGGCCTGGCCATTGCTTGCCGGGTCAGCTATGGAGGCGTAGCAAACTTGAATGCTGAGGTCTTCGCAATATCCTTGAAATGTAGAGCTTGTGAATTGGGTCCTGTTATCTGTAATGATTTTGTTTGGGACTCCAAATCTGCATACAATGGACTGCAAAAAGTTGATAGTAGATTGCTTGTTTATTGTCACAACTGGAGTTGCTTCCGGCCACTTGGTGAACTTGTCAATGGCGACATACAGGAACTTGTAACCTCCGACGGCTCTTGGGAAAGGTCCCAAGATGTCCATCCCCCACACAGCGAAGGGCCATGTAGAAGGTATCATTTGTAGAGGCTGAGCCGGTGTGTGAATTTGTTTTGCATGAAATTGGCATGCTTCACATTTCTTCACCAGCTCAGTTGCATCCTGGAGTGCTGTAGGCCAGTAGAAGCCATGCCGGAAGGCTTTACCGACCAGCGTGCGGGAAGACGCGTGGTTCCCACACTCGCCTCCATGGATTTCTGCGAGGAGCTCGCATCCTTCTACCCTTGTGATGCACCGCATTAGGACGTCGTTGGCACTGCGCCAGTAGAGATCCCCTTCTAACAACGTGTATCGTTTAGCCAATCTGACTATCCGGTCAGCGGATACATCATCATCAGGAAGGATGTTGTCTTTCAAGTAGCTCCAGATCTCCGAGATCCATGCATCAGAGCTAACTTGAGCATTTGAGTCTTGCGTGCTGGGTTGCTCGGAGCTTCCGGCAGCACCTACGACCCTTGATGGCTGCCATGGTAACAGGGCCATCAGGACCGTCAGCTTCGGGATGCTGATCTCGCCCCCTTCGCTCAGTTCGGCAGGATGAGCTGTGGGTTTTGACAACCTCCAGACAAAAGTTCCACCAGGAGCTAGAGCTCCAGTTGATGCTTTCGTCGAGAGTTCGTCAGCTTCAGCGTTGTGGACACGCTGGATGTGGTGGAGGTCTAGGACTTCGAAGTCCTTCTGAAGCCTCTGGACTTCAAGGAGGTTAGCAGCTAGCTGGAGAGTGTTGCAGGAGCATTCACCCTTCACTTGTTTAATGATGAGCTGTGAATCTCCCTTGACCAGCAGCTGCTTGACACCGTATGATAGTGCCACCTTTGTCCGTAGATGAGTGCTTCATACTCCGCCATGTTGTTGGTCGCCTTGAAGTCAAGGTGTACCATGTATTTTACCTTCTCCCCAGTTGGTGCGAGGAGAAGGATTCCAGCTCCGGCCCCCTGCTTTTGCATGGAGCCGTCGAAGTACAGGGTCCAGTGAGGCTCGATGAAGATCGGAGCCTTGTGTTCCAGCTTGTGCTCACTAGGGCCCCCAGGGTTTGATGGAGAGGGAGTTCATTCCGCCACAAAATTTGCCAATGCTTGACTCTTGATTGCTTGTCTTGGAAGGAATTCGAGATCGAATTCGGCCAATTCCGCTGCCCACTTTGCAATATTCCCAGTTGAATTGGGATTATGCAAGATTGCTCGAAGTGGGTAAGAAGTCACCACAAAAATCTTGTGAGCTTGGAAGAAATGGCTAAGCTTCCTGGAGGCGATAAGAACTACATAGAGCATCTTATGTACCTCTAGGTATCGAGTCTTGGCGTCATGAAGTACTTCACTGATGAAGTACACTGGCGCTGGATGGTCTGGACCCTCTCGGAGGGGCCCAGAGCTTCCTCTTCATTGACCCGGATCCTCCCGGAGGGATCGGGACCTTCTTCGGGGACCTCCGGGTCCTTGCTGGAGGGACCTGGAGCTTCTTCAGAAGCGACCTAGACCCTCTCGGAGGGGTCTTGGTCTTCTGAAGTAACTTCTTGTGGACTCAAGTCTGGGAACTGGGACCCAGACTCGCTTTCAGGAACCTCCGGACCCTCCTGGAGGGGTCTTGATTCCTGAGCATGGGATAGTTCTGGTCTCTCCGCAACCAGGACCATACTGACAACTTTGTCAGTTGCTGAAATGTAAAGCAGCAAAGGCTCACCAGGGTTTGGAGCTACCAGAGTTGGTAGGGTGGTGAGGAGTTGTTTTAGCTCAGCTCCTGGAACTCCTTTTCTGCTTCTTCAGACCATTGGAATGGTCCGGACTTCCTCAATAACTTGAAGAAGGGAAGTGCCCGTTCCGCCAGTGTTGAAATGAACCGGCTGAGGGCTGCTAGACATCCAGTCATCTTTTGGACATCCTTGATGCAGGCTAGTGGCCGCATGTCTTCAATGGCTTTGATCTTCGCCAGATTAGCTTCTATGCCCCGGTGATTTACCAGGAAACCAAGAAGTTTTCCGGAGCTAACCCCGAAGACACACTTGTCTGGGTTTAGCTTTGTGCGGGTGACCCGCAGCTTGTCGAAGACAGCCTGTACGGTGTCAAGGAGTGACTCCTTATTCTTGACCTTGACCACGATGTCATCGACGTACACTTCCACTATGTCTCTAATGAGTTCTTCAAAACTTTTGTACATAGCTCGTACAAAGGTTGAAGCTACATTCTTGAGACCAAATGGCATGGCTGTATAACAGTACAATCCATCTACTGTGATGAAAGAAGTATGCTCTTCATCTTCCCTAGACATTCTAATTTGATGATACCCATAATTTGCGTCTAGGAAACACAGTAATTCAAACCCGGAGGTGGAATCCACTATCTGATCTATTCTAGGTAGTGGGAATGGATATTTTGGACATGCCTTATTTAGTTTTGTGTAGTCAATACACATCCGAAGCTTCCCACCGGCCTTGGGCACAACGACTGGGTTTTCCAGCCATTTTGGATGGAAGACTTCTCGGATGAATCCAGCTTCGAGCAACTTATTCACTTCTTGTTGAATGAAGTTTTGTCGCTCCACGGGTTGCTTCCGAGGCTTCTGATGCACGGGCCGGGCGTCAGGGTAGATCTTCATATTGTGCTCAATCGCTTCCCCGAGGATCCCAGGCATTTGTGACGGTTGCCAGGCAAACTCGTCAACATTATCCCGGAGGAAAGCGATGAGCGCGAGTTCCTATTTGTCATTCAGTCCCCCCGATATACGGGTGGTCTGAGCGACATCGGAACTGATTTGGATGACTTTGACGGGAATGTCGATGTTGCCGCTTGGCTGCACACGAGGTGCAGAAGTCGAGCCTCGTTGACGAATGCTCGGGGGTTTTGGAGCTTGCTCCTGCTTGGAGTCCTCCTCTTGTGTCGTAGTAAGTGCATGAAGTTCTTCCAGAGCGGTTACTCTAGCAGTGCGATCTTCGTGGATCCGGAGAACGCCTACTGGTGTTGGCATCTTGAACACTAGGTAGCCATAATGAGCAGCTGCCATGAATTTGTACAAGGCAGGCCTACCCAAGATGGCGTTGAAAGGTAAGTTGATCTGAGCAACATCAAAGACCAACTTCTCAGTGCGATACTTCTCCCGGGTCCCGAAGGTAACGGGGAGAGTAATAGCATCGAGTGGGGTAATGGCTCCCGGACCTACTCCGGAGAAAGGTCAGGAGGGGTGAAGATCCGAAGGTCGGAGCTGAAGCTTGGTAAAAGCTTCGAAGCTTTTGAGGTTTAGCAACGAACCTCCGTCTACCATAACATGGTGGAGCTGAATGTTATTGATGGTAGGCGATACCATCAAAGGTAACTGGCCTGCTCCAACCATGATTCGAGGGCATTCCAAAGCATCAAAAGTGATGGCTGTGTCCATCCACTTCCGATGAGACTCTTCCCTGGCTGTAGGAGCTACAGTGGCCATGTCCTGATGCATTGTCTCGAGGACGCGGCGGGAGGTGATGTCCCATGATCCACCAAAAATGGTGTTCATGGTCTTCCAATGCTCGTTGTTAGAGACGTCAGAATCGTCGTCGACGGAGGTGTAGACGGCCTTAAGGACCTTTTTAGGATCCTGAAAACCTAACTTTTTGTTTTCCTTCCCTCTGTCGGAAAGGAACTTCTTCCCGGCGCTTGTTGTAGCGCTCGGCAAGGTTTTGGACCTCCCGACAGTCTTCCAAACTGTGGCTGGCCGTCTTATGAATTGGACACCACACCTTAGGTTTTCCACCGTCTTCAGAAGACGGTCGAGGTCGCTTCTTGGGGCGTGGCCCCCGGCCACCCGGAGCTGCAGCAGCTGCAGCATTAGATGCGCCGACCGACGGCTTCTTCTTGCCGTTGGTCTTTTTCTTCTTTTTGCCACACCCGGAGGTAGTGGCTTCACCTTTGGAGGATTTCTTGCGATCCTCTGGTGGTGGTTTGGAGTGCATTTCACACCCCTCCGCAGCTCTGGCACATTTGTTAGCCAAGCTGAAGAGTTTCGTGACACTGGTGATCTCCTTGATCGCCAGTTTCTCCAACATCTTCTTATCCCGTACGCCCTGTCTAAATGCCACAATGACAGAAGTGCTAGAGATAGAAGGGATAGTGTTTTGTACCTGAGAGAATCTTTGGATGAATGATCGCAGGGATTCTCCCCCTTTTCGCTTGACTGCAAAAAGGTCCAGTTCAGTGCCTGGTCGGGTGTATGAACTCTCGAAGTTGGCGGTGAACTGTCGGCACAACTCCTCCCAACTGTTGATGGAGTTGGGTGGAAGGCTCGTAAACTAGGACCGGGCGGTCCCAGTTAAAGCCACTGGAAAATAGTTGGCCATTACGGCCTCATTTCCTCCAGCTGCCAAGATAGCAGTGGAGTAAATCTGAAGAAATTCGACGGGATTAACGGTCCCGTCAAACTTCTCCGGCAGGTGAGGCCGGAATTTTTGTGGCCACCTGACCATACGCAGATGCATGGCCAGGGCTGAACAGCCTCCTCCTACTCCCTCAGGAGCAGGAATGTCCTGAGCTTCTCGTCTTTCACGAGCACGCTCGATATGGACTCGACTATCTTTTTGACGGTATCGGTGATCAAGCTCCGCCCGGAGGTCATGAGTTGAAAGCCTTGATATCGTGTGAGTGTGTCGCGCTCCGGAGGGCAACGACGTCACTTGTTTTGACGCAGCACGTCTCCTGTTGTTGGAAATGTGCGGGCCAAGTCTGCTAGACAAGGTCCATCGCTGCGACGGGGCCCGTCCTGAAGGAGGAGGACCCTGGTTACTGATGCTGTCGGCTGCTGCTGCAACCAAGTGTTCCACATCGGCCCTCCACTGCTCCATTGCATCCAGGGATGCATCCGGAGGTGGTGGGCGCCGAAGGAGAGCACGTGCTGCATGGAGCGCGTGTTCCGGGTTGTCATGATTCGCCGACGCAGTGATTGATGCCGGTGCACCAGCGCGGTGCCCAGCTTGATTTGCTGGTGGAGGCGGTGGTGGTGGAAGTGTGACTCCTGCTAGAACTGAGGTTCCTGCTGGTGGCTGCACATTGGAGGGATTGCCCCCAGCAGCTTGAACAGCTGGATGACCATTGGATGATTCAGCAGCTGAGTTCACCATTCTTGAAATCTCAGGCGCCCCCTACCAGGCGCGCCAACTGTCGGTGGTTTTGATCCGGCAGATATCCCGACACTACTAAAAGTGTTTGCGGAGTTTGAAGTTCGGTGTGGGCGCGCGGAGATTCAAGAAGGTCAAATGTAAAATGACATAGGAGACACAAAGATTTACGTGGTTCGGGCCACCTGAGCGTAATACCCTACTCCACGGAGTGTGTCGGTGTTGTATTGGATGTATGAACTCAACTTAGGTGACGTGAGTTGAGAGCGCATGTGAGCCGATCAGACCAGACCAGATCAGATCAGATCAGATGATATCAGATCATTCCAGATTAGCTCCCCCTATGTATCGTCGGCCTATCCTTTTATAGTACAAGGACAGGCCGTTACAAGTTGGCCTGGCCCGACATGTGGCCCCGGCGGCTACTAATATTGATACACATTTGATGCGCTTAATTACCCTTAATGACTGAGTTACGGGCTTTGGTGGCGCCGTTACTGGTAATAAGGGTCGTCCGATCGTGTGTCATTAACATAGTATTAATGACACTTAATCTGGTCTTGAAGTCCTTGATTCCCCTTTGAAGATCCGGAGCCGTTGTGGAGTCTACCGGAGGTTTGAGGCTGAAGATCCGACGGTTGGACACGTGGCAGCTCCGGAGCACACTGGGGAACAGATAGGTCCGGTGCCACCAGACACGTGTCAGTTCCGGAGCTTCCCTCGATCTGGAGTTAGGTCCAGAGGTGCTGTTATGGTACATAGCCCGGAGCTTCCCCCTTGTGGGCGATAGCTCCGGTTTGATGGTACACGCGGCGACCTTGGGACTAACCATGTTGGGGAAGCGGGTCCAGTTATGTCTGACATGTGGGCCTCCGAAAGTGTTCAAATCAAGTAGATGACATTCCCTTGAGATAATTACAATCTCAAGGGGTATACGGTACCCAGGGTACCGACATTCTTAAAGAGGCACATCGTGCTCGTTATACCGTACATCCTGGGGAGAATAAGATGTACCATGACTTGAAGAAAATCTATTGGTGGAAGAGAATGAAGGTGGATGTAGCAAAGTATGTGGCTTCATGTGGGGTTTGCCAAAGAGTGAAGGTTGAGCATAAGAGCGTCGCTGAGAAATTACAGCCTCTCAAGGTTCTTGTGTGGCCATGGGAGGATATCGCTATGGATTTTGTTGTTGTCTTACCACGTTCTCCAACAGGATGGGATACTATTTGGGTCGTAGTTGATCGTCTTAGTAAGGTGGCTCATTTTATTCCTATTGGGTCAACTAGTTCAGCGAGCGATTTGGTGCCTATTTATATGAGAGAAGTAGTTCGACTGCATGGTGTACCTCGCACCATTGTTTTAGAAAGGGATGCTAAGTTTGTCTCTAAGCTGTGGGAGAGCTTACAATTAGCATTGGGCACAACACTAAGGATGAGCACTGCATTCCACCCTCAGACTAATGCACAATCAGAGCGTACGATTCAAACCCTGGAAGATATGCTTAGATCATGCATACTGTCTTGGCAAGGAAGTTGGGAGGATCACTTATCTCTTGTGGAGTTCTCTTATAATAACAACTATCACTCTAGCATTGGATGTGCACCATATGAGGATCTTTATTGAAGGAAGTGTAGGTCGCCCCTTTGTTGGGACGCGGTTGGCGAGAAAGCTGTTTTGGGTCCAGATTGGGTTCAACAATCGACTCAACGAGTTACTGAAATTTGAGAACACATGTTGGCAGCACAAAGTAGGCAGAAGAGTTATGCCGACATTAGAAGGCGAGACTTGGAGTTTCAAGAAGGTGATGAGTTTCTTCTAAGGGTGTCGCCTACTGAGGGTGTTGTGAGATTTGGTACTAATGAAAAGCTTAGTCCAAGATATATTGGACCTTTTGTTATCAAGGAACGAGTGGGAAAATTAGCATATCGATAAGAGTTGTCAGAGTCAATGAGAGGTATTCACAATGTATTTCATGTTTCAATGTTGAGAAAGTATCTGAGGGACCCAGATCATCACATAGTCGTAGAGCCAGCGACTATTGAAAAAGATCTATTAGTCGAGTCTCCTCCTGTGAGGATTTTGGAGGCATCTAAGAGGGTTCTTAGATGCAAGTCATTCAAGTTTGTGAAGGTTTTGTGGACGAATCAAACCGAGCGTGAAGCGACCTGGGAACTTGAGTCAGAGATGCGAGAGAAATACCCTAAACTATTCGAATCCGATGAGCATTTATAGTTTCTTCAAATTATCAGTTTCGCACATTTTCCTATAATGACAATAAAGAATTCGAGGGCGAATTCTATTGAAGGGAAGAATGTAATATCCCGAACACCTAAAAAAAATTAGACGTTCCCGCCACGAATACAAACGGTTGACCAAATTTTGACTTCTTGAAGCTTTGATCTGATAGACGATCGGAGACCGTAGATGCGTAGAGCTCGTTGAGACAATTTTGTTTCACTATTTATACGTTTGATTAGGGGAACGGATAAGATATATATGAATCATTTTATTTTGAACTGTTGGATGGTGAGGTTTACTGTATATAAAAACCTTCTAGTATTTTTTCTGACCTATTCCACGAGCGCCGCTCCTGTTTCTTTGTTTTGCCCAACAAGCCGCCACCGCCTGGCTTGGTGCTCTCACTTGCCGTCTGGCTCAGAGATCAAGGGGTTCCTTGCTATGAGTCGGTCTCAACTATTTTGCTTGATATTCTGCTGGACATCTCAGCTGTTTCGTTTGACTCAGCGCTGTTTTCTTTTTACTGCCGCAATTGCTTTTCTGCTGTTGTAGGTTCCTTGATTACTGTTGCCACCACTTGATTACTTGGCACTCATAGTTTGCTGCGACCACCTGATTTATTTGCCACTGTAACTGCCTTATGGCTAATTGGCTGCTGCTGCAATAATTGATTTGACTGCTGTTGTGCTGTTGTAGATTTATGCTGAAAAAAAATACACAGCTGCCTACAGATTAGTAAATAGTAATTGTTATGCTGCCCCGCAATGATTCTGCTGAATCTGCGGTTTTAGTTGCTGCATTCATTGATTAAATTAATTTCTACCATCACAATTTACATAAGTGCTGCTGTAAGAAATTAAATTAATTTCTACTGCCACCAATTAATTTAATTGCTGCTGCCGCCTCTGGTTTTGTTTGCCTGGCTACATGATTTTGCTGCTGGCTGTTAGTGTTGCTATGCACTTTATTGTTTCCTACCGCAGTTACTATCCTGCTGTATGCATACGGAGATAGAAACCTTGCATTGTTTGTTCTGTTCTTGCTGTGCGGTAGTAATAGTTTTACTCTGATTCTAAATTCTTCCTTACCGTCTTGCTAATGGTTAGCCGCGCATCACCTTGTAGACTCTTGTTTGGAGAGTTCCGGTGTCAAGAGAGTTTCTTCTGTTGATTGTCGAGGTTAAGGAAAGTGCATGATGAGTTGTTTCA
Source organism: Tuctoria greenei (assembly GCA_036927565.1). Taxonomy (NCBI): domain Eukaryota; kingdom Viridiplantae; phylum Streptophyta; class Magnoliopsida; order Poales; family Poaceae; genus Tuctoria; species Tuctoria greenei. Next base: position 151,830,680 of record JAYESD010000005.1, on the reverse strand, counting down.
AGATATATGTGGTTTGCTCGTTATTAATTTCCCTCATGTGGTTGATTCATTGTTTGAGTTCTGAGGCTTCAATTGCTCTATGATTCTTTTGTTCGAACATCAAGATTCAAGTTCTTCATTTGATTATCATTCATGTACCGGTTAAATCCGGAGTCGTTCTTATATTCAAGTTCCTGTGAGTAAGTGTTGGCCCCACTTGCTCGGCTTTACCGGTAAATGCTAAGGAGAATTCAAGTGTCGTCCGTTTCAGACGGAAACTACTATTTCATTATTTCTTATTTCAAGTTCAAGTATCGCTATGTTTCATTCAGTTGATTCTAATGTTCTTCAAGCTCTAAGTGTACTTGCTGAGTGTTTTTACTCACTCTTGTTTTATTTCGTTTTTAGGTACCCGTTGATCAAGCATGCATTGGGAAGAGGGTAGCTTATGCACTTGAGCACCCGAACTATCTACTAAGCTTAGTTTATCAATATTCTTAGTTAATTGCATAATCTTGTGCCATTGAGATTGTGGTGTGATCATTTGGATCTTTGATTCACTTGTGGGAATGAATTTGAGTTTAGTAGTATTGCTATATAATATTATGCCTGTTATTGTGTTTTGTTGCCGCGGATGATAGAGTTTTCAAAGGAGACTATGCTGAAATTTTTAATATTTCCCTTACTAGGAATTGTTTAGATGGTTTTAGTAGCGTCCAGGTGTGTTCATACCTGGGGCGTTACAACCACATATCAAGATATGTCATAAGGAGGCACACACAAATCTGTGGGATGTTGATCGACCCTTTTGAATCTGGAGGGGGGAAGGAAGGTCTGGAAGGAGCACCAAATCTGGTGGGAGGTTCCGCCACCCGCGTAGAACGAGGAGGAAAATGGTGCCAGATCTAGGCATAGTTATTGACATGCAAAGACGCATATAGGTGTATGGAGGTAGAGGGAACAATAAGTGGATCATGCGCCCGGGGTATTGTCATTGAGTAAAAAACATGAAACTTATTTTCTATTAAATGTTAGCCATATTTCAAATCCATTTTCATATCTTTGTTCCTTGTTATACTTGATGCATAAAATGAGATCCAATATAAATCTATTTTATTTAAATATACATCTCTAAACCAATGCTTTCATATACTGTTCAACATTTTGAAAATTTAAGTTCAACATTTTGTGTGAAATTTTAAAATAATAGATAATAAATGTTGAGTTTATTTTTCAAAACATTGAACCGATTTGTAGAAAATGTTGGATGGACCATCAGTGTGTAGGATTAGAATTAAGGAAAACAGGAAGAAAAAAGAAGGCATAACCCAGGGGAACCTATTCGCAGTGGCCACAACAGTTCCGTTTGGACATGGCTGTTGGGCTAGGTTTTGGCAGTCCAGCTGGTTGCAAGGTCAGGCCCCGACCCTCTCTTCACTGAACTGTACAAGGGCAGCTGAGGGAAACAACAGACAGTTGCCCCCAGGCTCGAATTTCAACATTGTGCATGATACCCTACGTGCAGTCACAGCTCATAAAATGGTCCATTTCATCAGGCTCTGGTTTATGGTTGAGGAGGCAAGATTGTCTTTTTAACCAGACAAGCAAGACTCCATTCATTGGATATTATCGGACTCAGTTAAATACTCCTCCTGCTCGTTGTACCGATTGCAATTCGAATAAAGTACACGCTCACAGCTGCCAGTTATGATCTGGATGGTAAGGGCACCACCAAGGTACAAGACCTTCTGATGGCTAATCTTAAACAGCCGAGTTTGGACTTCGGACAAGCTGCAGGTCAGGGAATGGCTGAACAACTACTTCTATCCCATGTGTTATCGCAATTTACAGACTGTGCGGCACATTTTGTATGATTGGGAGGTGTCGCGCCAAATCTGAGCAAATGTAACTGTGTGGGTCTAGGAAGATCGTCTCCAACTGGTTCATTGGAGAGCTGCTCCATTGCTCATGAACTGGTTTCAAGACCTGACCAAGATGTCCACCGATCTCATGAGCAAGGGTCTCCTTTTTATGATCATAGAGGCGCTATGGTCCATTTGGTGAGAAAGAAGCATGAGAATCTTTCATAGAAAAGGGAACACCATGGAGAACATGTTAATTTTGTCGAGAGACGAGCTTAAGAGTCATGGTCACTAGCGGGTTGTAAGCACCTTGGGAAGATACCAGCCCCTCTTTTAATACCCGTTGTAATCTGTAGCATATCAGGAGCTCTCTGTTTGCTCATGTAAATTTTATTTTTGACCTACCTAATGAAATGCCACCACAGCCTTTTCGGAAAAGGGTGTGCCCTACGCTTGACTGTTGGCCACTGTCGGTGGTTTGAAACCGGCAGATCTCCCTACACTACTAAAGTGATAGGGGAGTTTGATGTTCGGTGTGGGCGCACGAAGATTCAAGAAGGTGAGTAGGAAATGACGCAGGAGACACAAGAGTTTACGTGGTTCGGGCCGCCTGAGCATAATACCCTACTCCACGGGTGTGTTGGTGTTGTATTAGCTGTATGAGCTTGTGTTGAGCGTCAATGGCGTGTGTGTCTAGCCCCTTGAACGTGTCGTCGACCTGTCCTTTTATAGTACAAGGGCAGGCCGTTACAAGTTAGCCTAGCCCGACATGTGGCCCCGGCGGTTACTAGTATTGATACCTCTTCAACACGTTTAATTGCTCTTAATGACCCTGTAATGGGCTTTGACAGCGCCGTTACTGGTGTTAAGATCGTCCGTTTAATTGTCATTAATATGGCATTAATGACACTTAATCGGGTCTTGAAGTCCTTGATTCCCCTTTGAAGATCCGGAGCCGTTGCGAGGTCTTTCGGAGGTTAGAGGCTGAAGATTCGTCGATTGGACACGTGGAAGCTCCAAAGCATACTGTGGGAAACAGGTAGCTCCGGAGCTACCTGACACGTGTCAGGTCCGGAGCTTCTCTCTGTCTGGGGTTAAGTCCGGAGGTGCCATTTCGTTACATAGCCCGGAGCTTCCCCCTTGTGGGCGGTAGCTCCGGTTTGATAGTACACGAGGCGACCCTGGGTTTAACCATGTTGGAGAAGCGGGTCCGGTTATGTCTGACATGTGGGCCTCCGAAGGTCTTCAAATCAAGTAGATGACTTTCCTTTGAGATCTTTGTAACCTCAAGGGGTGTACGCTTTCTAGGGTACCGACAGTGGCCCCCTGGACCTACCTCCGAGGAAGACCACTGGGGTGAAGTTATTCCGCCGGAGGTGGGTCCATCCTCGCGACTTTTGAACTGAGTCTTCAAAGGTCTTTGGAGGTGCTGTTGGCGAGGAGTTGGAGTTATATCCTCGCAGCGTGTGGCAGATGAGATCTTTGGCATGCGGATCTCACGCCATTGAAGGTCGCCGGTTCCCGATACGAAAACCGTATTCTAACCCAACACCAACAGTGTCTGTGCGCCTTGTCAGGCTGCCGCCTTTGGGCTTCCTGCCTCATGATGGCAACCGTTCGCGTGGGTAAGAACCTCGACTTGATCGTCGGGGTGGTCCTGGGCCCGCTTGTCATCGGCTGGGTGGAATTTTTGGGTGGTATCTTCGACTTCCTTGCGGTTTCCTTCCAAGCGTTGCGAGGGCTTACTTAAGATGGAAAGTGCGCACCGTCGGGAGTTCTTTACGCCTCTCATCTATTCTTGCGCTCAAACTCCCAACTTGTGCTTTACTTTTCCTCTCTTGCCTCGCTGTGCCGCTATGGACTTGGGTCTCTGCGAAAGCCGTTTGAAGACCGACAGTGACCTGAAGAAGGTTCGGGCCCTCATGGGATGGTCCTCGGACTTCTTCAACCGCTCGGCCCACGCTGGTGGGGAGCTCCCATTTGAGAAGGAGAACGCCGGCGAAATGGTGTACTTCTCCTCGTACACCATGGTTGGGTTGATCCCACCTTTTTCTTCCTTTTTCTTGATGCTGCTAGACTTCTATGGTCTGCAGTTATACCACCTTGGCCCTCACTCCATTCTCCTCGTGTCTATCTTCATCCACTTCTGTGAGATGTGGCTGGGCATCCCCCCCTGCATCGAACTCCGGACCTTCTTCACCGTCCATACCACCGGTAGGAGCAATGAGTACCTTGGCTTCTACTACTTCGTGAAGCGCAAGAAGTGCCCATTCAAGTACCTCCGGTCATTTCCCTCTAGGAAGTGGGATGACTGGAAGAAGGACTGGATAGTCGTCCGGGTGGAGGAGCACGAGAGGTTGGAGCTGCCCGAAGGCCTTCCCAGCATCGACACGACAATCTGGAGTGAAGCTCCGGTGCTGGTGGAAGCCTTCAACCCTGTTTTGACCAGGATCCGCCAATGCGTGGAGGGAGGATTGACTCCTCAGGCGGTGTTTTGCAACTTCTTGGCCAACAGGTGGGCGCCGCTGAAGAGGAGAGAGAAACTCGCATGGGCCCTCAATAGCGTGATGGACGACGACCGGGTCGAGACCGGGCTGAAGTCCAACATGGTGGGGAAAACTTTGGAGTTCCACCTCAAGAAGTTCCAGCACGGCATCGACGTCGAAGGCGACGACTTGACTCCGCCATCAGCTTTTCTTCCTCTGAACGTAGAAGTGGAGTTCAGCAGGGAGCTCCGGCATAAGATGCCCGTGCTTGACGACCTTGGTGTCGTCGAGAGAAGATCAACCACCGGGTTAGCGATCCCCAGAATTCCCAAGGATGGCTCCGACCCTGCTCCGAAGCCGAGGGAAGAGGTCGTCGGCAAGGGCAAGGAGCTGGCGGATGAACTTGTGAGCCGGAAGAGGAAGCTGCAGTACGTCGACGGAAGGTCCGTCAGGCCCGCTACTTCTGCATCGGCTCCTTCTCCCCGGAGGGGAAGGTCTTCTACAACTACGACGACTGTTCCCGTGGTGGGGTCCTACCGGAGCGCGACTGTTCCCGCAGTGGGGTCCTCTCGGAGCGCGTCTATTCCTGCAGTGGGGTCCTCCCGGGGTGTTAGCTCCGGGCACGCGACTCTAGCACCTGGGCCGGTGGAGGTCTCCAGGTCCGGGGGTTCTTCCCGATCGAGGGGGGCCTCGACTCGGGAAATGCCCGTGGCCGCGACGAGTTCCGGGGGGCCTTCCAGAGCTTCCACGTCGGCTATGACCAGCCCAGAACGCCCAGGAAAAAGGTACCGCGCAAGCTGGTGCAAAAGCCTTCCAAGGTAATTTTTAATCTCTACCTTGGATAGTTGTTTTAATTGTAGCAACTATTTTTTAATTTTCTTCGTTCATCATCTGCAGCGTCCCCAAGAAGGGGAGTGAGGCTCCACCCTCAGCCACAGTGGCTGAAGCCATGAGGGTGGGAGCTTCTGCTCCTGTCCCGGTGCCGCCCCAAGTAGTGGCTGAAGCTGCGACAGCTCCGGCGCCGGCTGTCGTGGTCATGGACCTCGACTCATCCCCAGAAGTTCCCTTGGTAGCGCCGGACCACGGGAGTGAAGATGCGCCAGCGGCACCTGTCCCGGAGGTTGAAGCTCCGGGTCCTGGTGCTGAGATGATGGAAGCTCCGGCTGTTGAGTCGGAAGAAACATTAATTCTGGCCTCCGAGCTTGAAATTGTCGAAGCCCCGGCGGTTGAGCCGGAGGTGATTGAAGCCCCGGCGTGCGTGCCGGAAGCTGAGGTAGTTCCGGCAGTTGGGCCGGCTACTTCTTAAGCACCGGCCGCTGAGCCAGTCATTGTTGGAGCTTCGGCCACAGGGCCGGTTGATGTTGAAGATCTTCCGGCTCCTGAGCCGGTTGTTGAAGAGGTGACGGAGCTCGAGCCCCCATCGGAAGAGTTGCCCAGACTGGAGCCAACAATGGCTCCTGCTCCGGAAGCGACGACGTCGGAGGTACCTGCGGCCGAGCCGGAGTGCCCAAGCGAAGCCGTTGGCCCCCTGCCTGAGGGGGTGAACGAAGACCTGGCGGTGGGGCCTTCCTCAATGGCGACTGAGGCCATCCCAGAGGACGACCCTAATGCCATGGAGATTCAGGGGACCACTCTTGTGGAGTGGGACCCAATTTTTGTATCTGAAGACCCGCTGGAACCAGCAGAGGAGACCCCAGCAGGTCCGGAACCCATCCCGTTGTCACTGTCTATTGACAACGCATGTTCCAGTCTGCGTCAAGTCCAACTGGCCTTCTTCCACGACAGCAAGGCTCTTGAAGAGGAGCGCCAAACCCTTAGACGGTGGCGTAACCGGCTCTACTTCGAGATCAAGCTGGCGCAGTCGAGGCTAGCGGATGACAAAGAGTGGATCAAGCGGGAGAAGATCTGCCTAGAATACTGGGGCAAGTTACTGGATGACAGGGAGAGTATGACTCGTGCCCTCGACGCTCAATACCGGGAGATCTACGATCAGGCCAAAGCAGCCAATAGTGTGGCCGATGAACGCCACGAAAAGCTTGATGCCATTAACACTGCACTCATCAAGCGCCGAGAGGCACTTGAAGAGAGGGAGAAACGGCTCGAAGATGAAGAGCAGAAACTCCTAGAGCTGCGGGATGATGTCCTGAGGAGGGAGGAGGAGCTCGCCAAGAAGGTGGCTCTGGCTGACAAGGGCCTCGAGGAGCGCGCCAAGAAATTGGAAGAGCGCTGCCATCAGGAAGAGGAGAAGGCCTGGGTGCGAGGGCAGGAACTCTACGAACAAGAGTGTGCCCATACTGCCAGGGAGAAGAAAGTGAGGGGCAGAGAGAAGGACCTGGTCGACCGCCGGAACAAGATCCACCTCCGGTTGGAGGAGCTTGGAAAACTCGAAAAGCGGGTTGCTGAGAAGAATCAGCAAAATGCCAAAGATGTTGAGCGCCTTGCCCGCGAGAATTCTGAACTGGTGGCGGGCAGAAGATCCCTGGAAGAAATGAAGGGCTTGAGGACTGAGGACTCCCTACAGATTTGGGAGTTCTTGGGCAAGGCCAACGACGCGCTGACACCGATGGGCTTCAGCCACGTGCGCCCGGATGATCCGGAGCCGGAGCCGGACCTGGCGTTGCAGGCGTTGAGTTCGGCAGGCAGCAAACTCTCCAAGGTGGGCGATGTCATTGCGGACCAATTGGAGGTTGAGGGGCAATCCCTGGCGAAGAACGTCGCGGAATATGTGCTGACGTGCTACACCAGCCGGAACTCCCAATTTCCTCTGGACCCGGTGCTTGAAGGTCCCGTCGAAGGAGAAGGGGAAGCTGCCCGAGCCAACGTGTCGGAGGTTGCCCAGAAAGTCGCCCAATTCTTTCGTAGGGTCTAGGACCTTCTCTGTAGTTCTCACTTGTATTTTCTCTTCTTCTTCCCCAATTTTGTAATCCCTTGTCTCCAAATGTAATCCCTTGTCTCCAGATAAATGAAATCCCCAAATTTTTGTGAATTTCACTTTTTGTCTTCACTTGGCCCCCTGGTAGATGTACACAATTTGATTGTGAACATGTACCAAGTGGATATTATATTTTGTTGAAGACTCATTTGCTCTGAACTTGTATAATTTAGGTCCGATGTCTTTGATAGTGAAGGCCCCCTGAGGTTGTTGGAGCTTAGAAGGTCCGGCATTGTCTATCGCTGGAGTTTGGTAGCTCCGGCAATATTCTCTATCAACGCATAGAGCATCGATAGTTAGTCCTCAGGGGTGTCGGAGCTTAGTAGCTCCGGCAGTGACCTTTGCCAACACTTAGTTTGTTGGCAGCAGACTCCATTTATGGGGTCTTCTCACCATCTTTTATTCAGCGTCGACGGCTGGCCCCCCTGGCTTTACTGGAGCTTGATTACTCCGGTGATGCGTAACATCGATTACAAGCCACCTAGGGGAGTCGGAGCTTTGTTAGCTCCGGCTTTTCTCCATCAATGTAGATTTTATTTTTCCTACAAACTTAAGCCAAGAAAAATAATAAAATTTGTTTCTTGTCTATAACTTCGTCGCGGCTTACGATTTTCAAGAAGATTTTAAGTCAAACGCGATTCTAAATACAACCGAATGCGTTGTCTTTTCTTCTAGATCCAAATGTACATGGACCCGCCTTACTTTGGCCTGCCGGGGTGTAGGTAGAGTGGCGTACTTAGGGTGCTTGACCAGGCTAAGTCGATAGCACACTACAGCCCTAGATTGGCTTGGCAACTTTCAAGCGAGCTGGCCATGAACAATATTTGAATCCAAAAGAACTGACAATACAACTCGTATTGTATATAAACCGGTCGAACTAAAATTTCTTAAGAATTGCACGTCTTTGTTATAGACAAGAAAGAGAAAAATAAAAATGTTGAGCCTGTACAAAATAAATGCATGTGGAGTCTATTTCGCATGAAGATGTCTTTCATTATAGGTCCGGGGTACAGGGGAAACAAGTACACTCTTAGGGTACGAAACCAGGCTAAGTGTGTTTTATTTCTCGTTTGACCCAGGGTAGTTAGCCACACTTTTAGTCTTGAGACTGTGACAAGTGTTGCATGAACTTTGCGGACCTTTCGAGAAAGGTCCGGCTGCTCTGCCGGAGGAACTACCCGACTCTGTACAATGACTCTATAACATACACCTCAAGTTACTCAAGACTCAACTCCGTGGTATTAAGTGTAGAACTTACGGAGGTGCTCGATGTTCCAAGGATTTGGGAGAGGTGTTCCATCCTCAGTAGCCAAGCGAACGCTTCCGGGACGGGATACTTTAATCACTCGGAAGGGCCCCTCCCAGCCGGGGGAGAGTTTGTTTAACCCTTCGCTGGATTGTATTCTCCGTAGCACCAGATCGCCTTCCTCGAGCTGTCGGTTGTGTACATGCCGCTGGTGATAACGCTGTAGGGCTTGGCGATATCGGGCATTCCGAACAGCTGCTTGGCACCTTCCCTCCTCAAGGAGGTCTAGGTCTTCACGCCGGAGCTGGTCCTGCGCGGCTTCGTCAAAGGTCCGGACTCGAAGTGAACCCAAGGCGATTTCCGGAGGAAGGATTGCTTCAGCTCCGTACACCAGAAAGAAGGGTGACTCTCCAGTTGATCGGTTTTGGGATGTCCTGTTGGCCCATAAAGTGGGCGGAAGCTCTTTGATCCAGTTGGCTCCATGTTTTCTCAAGCGCTCATAGGTGCGCATTTTAAGTCCTTTAAGGATTTCAACATTTGCTCTCTCGGCATGGCCATTGCTGGCTGGGTGAGCTACGGAGGCGTAACAAACTTGTATGCCGAAGTCTTCACAATATCCTTGGAATGCAGAGCTTGTGAATTGGGTCCCATTATCAGTGATGATTTTGTTTGGGAGTCCAAATCTGCATACATTGGACTGCAAAAAGTTGATAGCAGATTGCTTGTTGATTGTCACAACTGGAGTTGCTTCCGGCCACTTGGTGAACTTGTCAATGGCGACGTACAGGAACTTGTAACCTCCGACGGCTCTTGGGAAAGGTCCCAAGATGTCCATCCCCCACACAGCGAAGGGCCATGTAGGAGGTATCATTTGTAAGGGCTGAGCTGGTGTGTGAATTTGCTTTGCATGAAATTGGTATGCTTCACATTTCTTCACCAGCTCAGTTGCATTCTGGAGTGCTGTAGGCCAGTAGAAGCCATGCCGAAAGGTTTTACCAACCAGCGTGCGGGAAGACGTGTGGTTCCCGCACTCGCCTCCATGGATTTTCTGCGAGGAGTTCACATCCTTCTTCCCTTGTGATACACCGCATTAGGATGCCGTTGGCACCGCGCCGGTAGAGATCCCCTTCTACTAGCGTGTATTTTTTAGCCAATCTGACTACCCGGTCAGCGGATACATCATCGTCAGGAAGGATGTTGTCTTTCAAGTAGCTCCGGATCTCTGAGATCCATGCATCAGAGCTAGCTTGAGCTTTTGAGTCTTGCGTGCTGGGTTGCTCGGAGCTCCCGGGAGCACCTACGACCCTTGATGGCTGCCATGGTAACAGGGCCATCGGGATTGTCAGCTTTGGGATGCTGATCTCGCCCCCTTCACTCAGTTCGGCAGGCTGAGCTGTTGGTTTTGACAACCTCCGGAAAAATATTCCGTCAGGAGCCGGAGCTCCGGTTGACTCTTTGGTCGAGAGTTCGTCAGCTTCAGCATTATGGGCACGCTGAACATGGTGGAGATCTAGGACTTCGAAGTCCTTCTGAAGCTTCTGGACTTCAAGGAGGTAAGCAGCTAGCTGGAGATTATTGCAGGAACATTCACCCTTCACCTGCTTAATGATGAGCTGTGAATCTCCCTTGACCAGCAATTGCTTAACACCATATGACAGTGCCACCTTTAGTCCGTAGATGAGTGCTTCATACTCTGCCATGTTGTTGGTCACCTTGAAGTCAAGGTGTACCATGTATTTCACCTTCTCCCCAGTCGGTGCAAGGAGAAGGATTCCAGCTCTGGCCCCCTGCTTCTGCATGGAGCCGTCGAAGTAGAGGTTCCAGTGAGGCTCGGTGAAGGCTGGAGCTTGATGCTCCGTCTTCTGCTCACTGGGGCCCCTAGGGTTTGATGGAGAGGGAGTCCATTTTGCCACAAAATCTGCCAATGCTTGACTCTTGACTGCTTGTCTTGAAATAAATTCAAGATCAAATTCAGCCAATTCCGCTGCCCACTTTGCAATATTCCCAGTTGAATTGGGATTATGCAAGATTGCTCGAAGTGGGTAGGATGTCACCACTGAGACTTTGTGAGCTTGGAAGTAATGGCGAAGCTTTCTGTAGGCAATAAGAACAGCATAGAGCAGCTTATGCACCTCTAGGTATCGAGTCTTGGCATCATGTAATACTTCACTAATGAAGTACATCGGGCGCTGAATGGTCCGGACCCTCCCGGAGGGGTCCGGAGCTTCCTCTTCACTGACCCGGATCCTCTCGGAGGAATCTGGATTTTCTTTAGGGACCTCCGAGTTTGGGCTGGAGGAACCCGGAGCTTCTTCAGAAGTGATCTGGACCCTCCCGGTGGGGTCTGGGTCTCCTGAAGTGACTTCTTGTGGATTCGAATCTGGGAGCTGGGACCCAGATTCGCTTTCAGGAACCTCCGGACCCTCTCGAAAGGGTCTGGATTCCTGAGTATGGGGTAGTTCTGGTCTCTCCGCAACCAGTACCATACTGACGACTTCGTCAGTAGATGAAATATAAAGCAACAAAGGCTCACCAGGGTTCGGAGCTACCAGAATTGGTAGGGTGGTGAGGAACTGTTTCAGCTCCTGGAATGCCTTCTCTGCTTCTTCGGACCATTGGAATGGTCCGGACTTCCTCAATAACTTGAAGAAGGGGAGTGCCCGTTCTGCCAGTCTTGAGATGAACCGGCTGAGGGGTGCTAGACATCCAGTTAACTTTTGGACGTCTTTGATGCGGGTTGGTGGCCGCATGTCTTCAATGGCCTTAATCTTCGCCGGATTAGCTTCTATGCCCCGGTGACTTACTAGGAAACCGAGAAGTTTTCCGGAGCTAACCCCGAAGACACACTTTTCTGGGTTTAGCTTTGTGCGGGTGGACCGCAACTTGTCGAAGACAGCCTGCAAGGTGTCAAGGAGTGACTCTTTGTTCCTGACCTTGACCACGATGTCATCGACGTACACTTCCACTATGTCTCTAATGAGTTCTTCAAAAGTTTTGTACATAGCTCGTACAAAAGTTGAAGCTGCATTCTTGAGACCAAAGGGCATGGCTGTGTAACAGTACAATCCATCTACTGTGATGAATGAAGTATGTCCTTCATCTTCCCTAGACATCCTGATTTGATGATACCTGGAATATGCGTCTAGGAAACACAGTAATTCACACCCGGAGGTGGAATCCACTATCTGATCTATTCTAGGTAGTGGGAATGGATCTTTTGGACATGCCTTATTTAGTGTGGTGTAGTCGATGCACATTCGAAGCTTCCCGCCGGCCTTGGGCACAACGACTGGGTTTGCTCGCCATTTTGGATGGAAGACTTCTCGGATGAATCCGGCTTCGAGTAACTTCTTCACTTCTTGTCGAATGAAGTTCTGTCGCTCTACGGATTGCTTCCGAGGCTTCTGATGCACAGGTCGGGCGTCGGGGTAGATCTTCATATTGTGCTCAATCACTTCCCTGGGGATCCCAGGCATTTGTGACAGTTGCCAGGCAAATACGTCGACGTTAGCCCGAAGGAAATTGATGAGCGCGAGTTCCTATTTGTCGTTCAATCCCCCCAATATACGGGTGGTCTGAGCGGCATCGAAACCAATTTGGACGACTTTGACGGAATGTCGGTGTCACCGCTTGGCTGCACTCGAAGTGCAGAAGTCGAGCCTCGTTGACGAATGCTCGGGGGTTTTGGAGCTTGCTCCTGCCTGGAGTCCTCCTCTTGCGCCGTAGTGAGTGCATGGAGTTCTTCCAGTGCAGTTACTCCGGCAGTACGATCTCTGCGGATCCGGAGAACGCCTACTGGTGTTGGCATTTTCAACACCAGATAACCATAATGAGCAGCTCCCATGAATTTGTACAAGGCAGGCCTTCCCAAGATGGCATTGAAGGGTAAGTTGATCTGAGTGACGTCAAAGACCAACTTCTCGGTGCGGTATTTCTCCCGTGTCCCGAAGTTAACGGGGAGAGTAATAGCTCCAAGTTGGGTAATGGCCCCCGGACCTACTCCGGAGAAAGGTCGAGAGGGGTGGAGATCCGAAGGTCGGAGCTGAAGCTTAGTGAAAGCTTCGAAGCTAATGAGGTTAAGCCCCGAACCTCCGTCTACCATGACATGGTGGAGCTGGATGTTATTGATGGTAGGAGATAACCTCAAAGGTAACTGACCTGCTCCAACCATGCTCCGAGGGCAATCCGAAGCATCAAAAGTGATGGCTGTGTCCATCCACTTCCGATGGGGTTCCGGCCTGACTGTAGGAGCTACAGCGGTCCCGTCGCATAGTCTTGATGACGCGATGGGAGGTGATATCCCATGATCCACCAGAAATGGTGTTCATGGTCTTCCGACGCTCGTTGTCAGAGACGTCAGAATCATTGTCGACAGAGGTGTAAACGGCCTTCAGGACCTTTTTGGGATCCTGAAATCCTAACTCCTCTTCAGCCGGAGCTTCGTCGACTTTTTGCTTTCCTTCCCTCTGTCGGAAAGGAGATTCTTCCCAGCGCTTGTTGTAGCGCTCGGCAAGGTTTTGGACCTCCCGGCAGTCTTCCAAACTGTGGCTGCCCGTTTTGTGAATGGGACACCACACTTTGGGTTTGCCACCGTCTTCAGAAGACGGTCGAGGTCGCTTCTCGGGGCGTGGCCCCCGACCACCCGGAGTTGCAGCAGCTGCAACGTTGGATGTGCCGGCCGACGGCTTCTTCTTGTCGTTGGTCTTCTTTTTCTTCTTGCCACCCCCGGAGGTAGCGGCTTCTCTTTAAAGGATTTCTTGTGACACTCCGAGGTTGGTTTGGAGTGCATCACACGGCCCTCTGCAGCTCTGGCACATTTGTCAGCCAAGCTGAAGAGTTTCGTGACACTGGTGATCTCCTTGATCGCCAGTTTCTCCAACATCTTCTTGTCTCGTACACCCTGTCTGAATGCCACAACGACAGAGGCGCTAGAGATAGAAGGGATAGTGTTTCATACCTGAGAGAACCTCTGGATGAATGATCGCAAGGATTCTCCCCCTTTTTGTACGACCGCAAAAAGGTCTAGTTCAGTCCCTGGTCGGGTGTATGAACTCCCGAAGTTGGCGGTAAACTGCCAGCACAGCTCCTCCCAACTGTTGATAGAGTTGGGTGGCAGGCTCATAAACCAGGACCTGGCGGTCCTAGTTAAGGCCACTGGAAAATAATTGGCCATCACGGCCTCGTTTCCTCCAGCTGCCAAGATTGCAGTGGAGTAGATCTGAAGAAATTCGGCGGGATTGACAGTCCCGTCGAATTTTTCCGGCAGGTGAGGCCGGAACTTCTGTGGCCACCTAACCATGCGCAGGTGCATGGCCAGAGCTGAACAGCCTCCTCCTACTCCTTCAGGAGTAGAAAGGTCCTGAGCTTCCCGTCTTTCACAAGCACGCTAAATATGGACTCGACCATCTTGTTGACGGTATCGGCGATCAAGCTCCGCCCGAAGGTCATGAGTTGAGAGCCTGGATACCGTGTGAGTGCGTCGTGCCCCGGAGGGTAATGACGTCACTTGTTGTGATGCAGCACGTCTCCTGCTATTGGAAACATGCGGACCAAGTCTTCCAGACAAAGTTCGCCGCTGCGACGATGCTCGTCCTGAAGGAGGAAGACCCTGGTTGCTGAGGCGTTCGGCTGATGCTGCAACCAAATGTTCCACGTCAGCCCTCCACTGTTCCAGGGCATCCCGGGATGCGTCCGGTGGTGGTGGACGTTGGAGAAGAGCACGCGCTGCATGGAGCGTGTTCCGGGTTGTCAAGATTTGTCGACGCAGTAATTGACGCCGGCGCACCATCACTTTGCCCAGCATGATTTGCTGGAGGAGGCGGTGGTGGTGGGAGTGTGACTCCTGCTTGTGGCTGCATATTGGAGGGATTGCCCCCAACAGCCTGAGCAACAGGTTGACCGTTGGATGATCCAGCAGCTGAGTTCACCATTCTCAAAATCTCAGGCGCCCCTACCTGGCGCGCCAACTGTCAGTGGTTTGGAACCGGCAGATCTCCCTACACTACTAAAGTGATAGGGGAGTTTGATGTTCGGTGTGGGTCCGCGGAGATTCAAGAAGGTGAGTAGGAAATGACACAGGAGACACAAGAGTTTACGTGGTTCGGACCGCCTGAGCGTGATACCCTACTCCACGAGTGTGTTGGTGTTGTATTAGATGTATGAGCTTGTGTTGAGCATCAATGGCGTGTGTGTCTAGCCCCTTGAACGTGTCGTCGGCCTGTCCTTTTATAGTACAAGGGCAGGCCATTACAAGTTAGCCTGGTCCGACATGTGGCCCCGGCGGTTACTAGTATTGATACCTCTTCAACACGTTTAATTCCTCTTAATGACCCTATAACGGGCTTTAACAGCGCCGTTACTGGTGTGAAGATCGTCCGTTTAAGTGTCATTAATATGGCATTAATGAAACTTAATCGGGTCTTGAAGTCCTTGATTCCCCTTTGAAGATCCAGAGCCGTTGCGAGGTCTTCCGGAGGTTAGAGGCTCAAGATTCGTCGATTGGACACGTGGCTGCTCTGGAGCATACTGTGGGAAACAGGTAGCTCCGGAGCTACCTGACACGTGTCAGGTCCGGAGCTTCTCTCTGTCTGGGGTTAAGTCCGGAGGTACCATTTCGGTACATAGCCCGGAGTTTCCCCCTTGTGGGCGGTAGCTCCGGTTTGATAGTACATGTGGTGACCCTGGGTTTAAGTATGTTGGAGAAGCGGGTCTGGTTATGTCTGACATGTGGGCCTCCGAAGGTCTTCAAATCAAGTAGTTGACTTTCCTTTGAGATCTTTGTAACCTCAAGGGGTGTACGGTTTCTAGGGTACCGACAGCCACCTTATTTATTTATTCTCCAGGCGCATCGGATTTTTAATCACGGTCTTAAAATGCTGCTGAGGTTTTTTAATAGATTAGTAGTGATGGTCATTTGTCCGTCACTATAAAAAGGATGATTTCAGTGACTTTTCTATAATGACTATCACAGGAGAAGTCGAATGAGCCATGAAAAATTAAATGAAGTACATTACACGAAAATATGCCACGTCTCCTAGCCAAAACAATTCGATTCATCTGCAGCATATATGTTTAGCCATTTTTTGTCTTTAAACTCAAGCTAGTATTGCTCTTATACATTCAACTCCATTATTTAGCATCACAAATGCCAGCTGATAATTAACAGACGCTAGAAGGGATCATGAATATTAATGTGGTACTGACCTGAGTAGTATAATCTGAAACCAACAAAATCGAGTTCGTTTCTTCGTGAGCACACGGACTACAACATCGTCAAATAAACATAATCTCCAGTGATGAAATACTTAGCTGTACTACTTAGGTGCTTATCGTTACAATTTTGAATAACATGCAAAATATTCCTGAAGACCTTGATCATTTTGACAAATTTATCTATATTTTTCAAAACAATTAAATAACATAGGGACTTATAAAAAACATATGGGCAGGAAGGTGACCATTGAACGTGGTTGATACGTGTGACGAACAAATTTTAGATACTTATTACTGATAACTGATATTCATTTAGTATGATATGACCATGTGGGACACAGGGAGAAAAAATAGCCAAGAGCTGTGCCAGGTCTTAACAGTACAAAATGACTCTGAACCGTTGCAAAACATTGATGTGACACTAGTTTTACAAAAAAATACATTTTTCATCCCCTAAATATCTGCATTGTTCACCGTACCTAATGCCTGAACAAAATTTTGGTATAATTTACTCTCCTGAACTATTCAAATTTGTTTAATTTGCCGCAAGTGAATTTTTCTTTTTCGTTTCTCTTTGTGGGTGTTATGTTGGGGGTTCCAATTTTGTTGTATGGTAAATGACATCATACACAATTCTAAAATATTCTTGCAGAATCAATACGTAAGAAAGGCTCATCTGAGACGTGCCCGAACGAAGAAGAGAGACGAACAAATTGTGTGTCTCCGTCGTCGCGTCTCGCATTTCGTTGTCATCAGAAACGAGCGGTTGGCGCGTTGCTGGTAAGCCTAAGTGTGAGACAAGCTCAAAGATAGTGTGTCTCCTTTCTTTGATTCATAACAGACATTCTTTACGGAGTCATTGGAGACGTGAGTCGTGCGCGTCACTCATCAGCATACCTGCGAGACAAGCACTAACATAGCGCGTCACAAGTTTATTGACTGATCTCAGACGTGCTTTATTGCAGCGCGTCACAGATTTGTTTACTGATCTGAGACGGACTTCAAGGAAGCTTATCTCCTTTATTTAGATAATCCTAGGAGCTCTATGTTACAGCTCATCGCTAATTGTTTACAGGCAGGGTCTCCTATTAGGTGTCTCCCATCCCTTATTATCTTGGTTGTCGGCTGCATCCTCGAGCTAGCCAGGATTTGGCAGCCATATTGCCATTGTTAGCAACATACACATACATGAACATATGTATAGCCAAAAAGATCACACCTTAAATTATATTGACCAATCAAATATTAACAAAGTGTCAATCATGGTTATCAACTATACTAATTACACCACAAAGAATGCCCCCCTGTTCATGCTGATTACAATGTAACTAACTACACACATCATAACTTTAATCATCTAATTCTGTATACCGTAATGAACATTCTCCTGATGAATGACTTCATTAATGATGAGCCTTCATAGCCTCTAATGCTCTGACTGAGACATCCTCAAATTCAATAAAATCACTAAAATCATATAAAATATTATCAAATTGCAGTCACTTTCGCTTAACAATCACATATAAGGGAGCAAATATCTAAAGGCTTAGGAAAAAATTGGTATACAATTGTAATAAACACAGGAACTGTGAATAAAGAACTGAGCTTACTTGTAGCATAGGCAGATGGTGAGCATTTGCAAAGAATCAGTAGATAAATTGTTCTCATCATAAAGGACATGGTAGTGAGCGGGTGTGCTTGTCCCCTGAAAAAACAAACAATTTACATTATACTGATGCATTAATAGCCTGATATCAAAAACTCATGAGAGAAACACCATTATCGCATAGGTACCTTGATTCTAGCATGGCTGCAGAGGTAGAAATCAAACTCACTGGGATGGCAAATGCCAGTGTCAACTACAGTTCCTGCAGTTTCAAGGGTTTGCGAATTAGAATTCATTATATACATTGATAGTCAAAACAAATACATTACTTCTGCAGTGGACAGAAACAAGGAAGTTGAATGTATACCGTAATGAAAATTCTCCCTTTGGATCAATGACTTCATTAATGATGAGCCTTTATTGGACATTCTCAAATTCAATAAAATTATTGAAATGCACGATCAGGGGCAAGGTTGCGGCGGCAACATGCTCTGGGGATAGAGGGTGAGGCAATGGCGTGCTCTGGGACAAGCTGGCTAAGGCGCTAGAGAGGCGGTTCCTCAACTCTATGATGACATCAGGCCAACATGCTCTAGGAACAGGGAGAATATTTCCACATATGTGAAGGCGGCGGCGTGCTCATACCGATTATCGAGGTAGGGGTCGAGGTGGCGGCATGCTCTAGGGACAAGAGATGAGGCAGCGTGCTCCAACGTACTCAACTCTCTGATGATGAAAGTCGTGGTCGATGGCGGGGTCAGGGTCGACGATAGCAGCACGACAATGACGGAGAGCGAGTTGAGTAAGGGGGATGATGACGGCGTGCTCAAATTTTTTGCGCGAGAGCTAAATTTTTTGCCAAGTTTTGGGAGAGAGCACACGAGAGATTAAGATAGCAAAACTCGAAGACGGGCCTATATAACACCCATCTCTCATTAAAGCGTCTCCCTTTGGTCGAGAGAGCGCGAGTAAGTTTTGAGCAAAAATTTTTGCCAGAGAGCCCGCGAGAGCTAAAATTAGGTCAAAAATGGGAGATGCACATATATGACACTCGTCTTGCATTAATTTGTGGCCGAACGGTCACCCCATATGCAAAAAATGCCCCACGGTGTGCCGAAGCAAGGAACATCTTTGGAATTCGGGCATGTCCAAATGGCAATTGTGTGCAATGCCTTATATGATGATTGCAACGCGCTTAGCTTTCTGTGATGGGACAAAAGATCTTTAGCCCAAATCGAACAAGTGCCTGAGTAAGGCACATCTCTTTTTCTACAGAGGTCAATTATCAGAGATGCACCTTCTTAAAGTGTGTCTCTCATGTACTCGTATCCCTTTTGCCACTCGCATGACATCATGATTGTCCGTTGCTACTCGCGCGTAGAGTTTACATCGTGAGTGTGCTAATTTCAGGGATAAACTCATAAACGAAAGCAAGACATTGCAATTTAGGGATATATAACGCTCGTTTCACTTTATTTTGTGACCAAATGGGCACACCGCACAGGAAAGATGTTATTCGGGGGGGGGGGGGGGGTGCAACACCATATTTCGCATGCGGGCATGTCCAACTGGCAACTATGCACAATACCTTATATGATCGTTACATTGTGCTCAGCTTTACGAGGTGGGACAAAAGATCTTCGGCGCAAATTGGAGACAGGCCCAGGTAAGGAAAGTGTCGCATTATCTCTTCTCCCACGGGCCTTAGTATAGCTTGTCTCTCATTCGCCCGTCTCCCTTTTGTCAGAGGTCAAAAATCAGAGACGCTCCCGTTTAGTGTTCGTCTCTCATGTGCTTGTCTCCCTTTTGCCACTCGCACGACATTGTGAGCGTCCGTTGCCACCCGCGCGTAGAGTTAACTTCGTGAGCGTCCGTTGCAGGGATAAACATACGCAATGACATTGCAAGTAAGGGATATAATTCGAATTGAGGGATAAACAAACACAATAACATCATAATTCAGAGATAATTTGCAACTCAATTAATTTCATAGTTCATACACATAGCATGCCCTCTAGACTATACATTTTGATTCTAAACTTATTCCTATGAAGCTTCCATCGATCAATCTAAACTGTACCATCCAGCTTGCTCCCGAAGACGTCTCTTATATTCGCCTGGATCCTAAAAATATTGACAGTCGTTCAATTAACAAATTTCGAATGAGGAATGAATAACCTATGTTGGTCACTAAGACAAAGTTACTAACATTGATAAGTAGATTATATCAATCATTTTCAACATCGAGCGCATTTGGCTAATGAAGCAAATGCTAAACTTAGGCTGACTCTAATGACTGATTGGATATTGAGTAGGCCAATGGATATTTGATGTCCAGTTTTGGATTTGCCTAGTTTTCGTCTCCTACAACACACCCAGTTTAGCTAAAGTGAGGAGAGCACGAATTTTAAGTATTCTTCTCTCTCCTCAATAACCATTTTTCAATCCATTTGGGTACTCTGTTGGAGCTGTTAGTGCAATGGTTGCCAATTTGCAAAAGCTTACCTATTTAGGTCTCCTGTTGAAGTCAATCTTAGTGGAGTCATCACAAAATACGGCTAGATTATCTAAGATGCAATGCATATATTAGTAGTCGGTGTTTATGCTACGTGATTTGGTCACTATAATACACAACTTTTTTAGATAACAGAAATACATTCCGGCCTCTACATAATATGTAGAAACAACCACATCTCAAGATGTGTCACAAGGAGGTACATACAAATCTATCAGATGTCGGTCAACCCTCCTAAATCTGGAGGAGGGAATGAAGGCCTAGAAGGAGCACCAAATCTGGTGGGAGGCTCCACCACCCACACAGAAAGAGGAGGAAAGCGGTGACAAATCTAGTCGTAGATATTGACATGCAAAGGAGCATAGAGGTGTAGAGGTAGAGGAATCAATGAATGGATCATGCGCCCGAGGTATTTACATTGAGTTGAAAACTTCAAAGTCATTTTTCAATCAAATATTAGCTATATTTTCAAATCCATTTCATATTTTTGTTTTTTATTATATTTAATGCATAAAATGAGATCAAATATAAATCTATTTTATTTAACTATATATTTTGTAAACCAATGTTTTCATATACTGCTCAACATTTCAAAAAATTTTGTTCAACATTTTGTGTAAAATATTAATAGTAGATAATAAATGTTGAGTTTATTTTTTCAACACATTAAACCAATTGGACCATCAGTGTAGGATTAGAATTAAGGAAGACAGGAAGAAAAAAAAAAGGCATAACCCAGGGGAACCTATTCACAGTGGCCACAACGGTTCCAGTTGGGAATTGTTGTCGGGCTAGGTTTTGACAGTCCAGCTAGTTGCAAGGTCAGGCCCCGACCCAGCTCTTCCCTGAACTGTACAAGTGCTGTCGAGGAACATAACAAACAGTTGCCTAAGCTCTACAAAATTTCAACTGGGTTAGTGATACCATACGTGCAGTCACAGCGGATAAAATGGTCCATTTCATCAGTCTTTTGTTTATGGTGGAGGAGGCAAGATATTTTTTTAGCCAGACAGGCAAGACACCATTCAGTAGAGATTATCAGCCTTAGTTAAATACTCCTCCTGCTCACCTATGAGGACCAGGGTTCCAAAATTTCAGAAATCACATTGGGTAGTGTCATGCGATGCGACACCCAACAACTGACATGGCTTTCAAGAAACAATCAATTTTTTTCAAGTATCTTCCGTATTGGAAGAATTTGGAATTTTGCCATAGTATTGATTTGATGCATGTTACAAAGAATGTATTTGACAACATCATTGAGACCTTGCTAGACATGTCAAGGAAAACAAAGTACAGATTAAATTCACGTATGGACCTAGTAAATCTTGATATGACACCAGAGCTTCATCCAGTAGAAAAGGCAAACGGGAAGCATTACCTTTCCCCAACCAGCTACAACTTGACACTAGAAGAGAAAGAAGCAATTTGCGAAAGCTTGTGTGAGATCAAAGTGCCCACGAGTTTCTCATCCAATATCCGCAAACTAGTCTCGATAAAAGACTTGTCTTCATTTGGCTATAATTCTCACAACTGTCACATGATGATGACAGTGTTCCTGGCCATTGCAATAAGAGTCATCAAACCTGAGCATATAAAAGTTGTCATCACGCGTTTGTGTTACTTCTTCAATGCAGTATCACAAAAGTTGATAGCACGTGAAGATTTGGACTATCTAAAAACATACATCGTCGAGACTATGTGCAAGCTTGAGATGTGTTTCCCACCATCCTTTTTTGATATGCAAGTACACCTAATCATACATCTTGTTGATCAAATAAAAGCATTGGGGCCACTATATTTACATCATATGTTTTCGTTGGAGAGATATTTAGGAGTATAAAAAGGTTATGTGTGGAACCGTGCTCACTCAGAGGGTTCAATTATGGAAGGATACACCACTGAAGAAGTGATTTAGGGTTGCGCTGATTACATCAACGATGGAAAACCGATAGGTGTGCCTATACCATACATGAGGGTAGACTACGTGGGAGAGGCAAAGTGGGTAAGAAAACTTTTATCGTTCAAGATTACAAGAATATACACCGTGCAAATTTTGGTGTACTACAACAGCTCGCAATAGCTGAGTCATATATCGAGGAACACCAAATTGAGCTTTGCAAAAAAAACTAAGACTGCACAGAGGACTGGATCATGAAAAGAGCACAGAAGATGTTTCACGGAATGGTTAATGGACAAAAATATACCATTCAGAAACTCTATAGAAGAGGCAACAATGAACAAGTTAGCTTCTGGCCCATCTGCTTTGCTGACATCATGGCAAGCATATGACATCAATGGTTACATATTTTACACTAAATAAAAAGATGGTAAGAGTGTTCCACAAAATAGTGGTGTTCGTATTGAGGCTTGTGACTCACAAGGGCGGAAGACCACATACTTCGGGTTCATAGAGGAAACAAGGGAACTTGATTATGGCAAAACAATGGTAATGCCCATATTTTTGTGCTAATGGGTCAAAAAACCTGATGGTGTGAAAGTGGACAATTAAGGGCTGAGACTGGTAGGCTTGAATAAAGTGGGTTATAAAGATGACATGTGGGTTCTCGCCGATCATGTTGCACAAGTTTTTTATGGACAAGATCTAGAAACTGAGAAGATGCACATAGTTGTTTCTGGAAAGCAAAATATTTGTGGGGTTGAGAATGTGGGAGATAATGAAGAGGACTATAATCAGTATGAAGAGACGCCCCTTTTCACCGAACCAGAATACATCAAGCGCATAGAGAGAAGCATTAAAAAGGATTTGAAACCCTATATGCAAGAAGATGTTAATGCTGGAAAAAATGTATGATATATATTGTATATATTTGTATCCAATAGAATCAACTTAGAACAATGCTCTATTTCAGCTTTAGATAGCATGTTTCGAACATTATTAAACTCAGCTTCTGTAGAGGAGACTAATTTGGAAATGTGATCCTTTTCGGCTTGTTAACTATCATATTTATCACCTTCACCTGTTCCATAAGTTATCAAATTGTATGTGTATATAAATTTTGTTTGACCTATGATGATCAGGCTTGCCTTCCAACAGCTTGGTTCCAAACAACATCTAGAAGCACAACTCTTGATGCTCCTGTCAAGCTAATCTCTTCACAGCAAACTCTTGTAGATGCAAGTAACACCCGGGACTCATCATTTGGATTGTTAAAAGCTTCAATTGAATTCTGACAATACTTCCCATCCATTTGAGGGCTTGTTTGGATAGGAGTGGATCCACTTAAATATAAGTGGATTGAGGTGGATTGAGGAGAAAATTATTTCATTCTTCACTCCAATCCACTTCAATCCAATTAGATTGAGTACACCCAAATAAGTCCTGAAATATTTTTTTCTCTTCTCTCCATTTTGAAAACTTACGAAGATGCTACTTTATCAGTTCTAGTGGCTGCATATACTGACTACAAATCAGTACCATCTCTCTTAGTGCTTCACACAAGCGACGAAGCGAACAACTTCATTCCAAAATCTTGTTTTTACCCTTTTCATAGGAATTTGACCTTAATCATTCAAGCATAGATTTATCAGTAAGTGAAGCTTCCTCATCAGACATGTTAATGGTAGTTACAAGTGAAGGGTGTTTTCAAGCTAACGAAATCTCAACGGGACTAAAGACAAAAAGATGCTGCATATGAGTGACAATGTCCAGTTTAGACAACATGAAGCTATGATGGCAGCCTTCAAGAACATGAAAAGTGATGCCAAGGTTATTCTTGCATCAACCAAGGCATGTTGTGAGGGCATAACACTTGTTGGAGCATCACAATTATGCTTGCCCCAACAAGTGTTATACCCTCACAACATGCCTTGGTTGATGCAAGCATAACTTTAACATCACTTTTCATGTTGTTGAAGATTGCCATCATAGCTTCACGCTGTCTAACCTGGACATTGCCACTCATATGTAGGATCTCTTTATCTTCAGTCCAATTCAGATTTCGTTAGCTTCGACACGTCCTTCGCTTATAACTGTCATTAACATGTGTGATAAGGAAGCTTCACTTATTGATAAATCTATGCTTGAAAGATTAAGATCAAATCCCTATGAAAGGGTGAAAACAAAATTTGTGATTGAAGTTGTTCGCTTCCTCACTTGTGCGAAGCACTAAGAGAGTAGGTACTGATGTTTAGTCAATATATTTAGGCATTAAAACTGAAAAGGGAGCATGTTCCTAAGTTTTCAAATGGACAAGAGAGAGAAATCCTTAAATTGGATGGGAAAATCCTTCAAAGATCGTCAGGCTTCAATTGAGGCTTTCAACAATCCAGATGATGAGCCACGGGTGTTACTTGCATCTACAAGAGCTTGCTGTGCAGGGATTAGCTTGACAGGAGCTTATCAGCATCATAGGCGGTTCTTAACTAACAAGCAGCCTGTGAAAACAATGACATTCCCCAGGCGATTTTTCAATAAAAAACCGCTTTTGATGATTGAACCAGTACATACAGTTCTTAAACAATGATCGCCCGTGAAAATCATGTATTTACCCAGGCGGTTGTTAATTAAGAACCATCCGTGAAGTTTTCTAGAGTATAAGCGGTTCTTAATTTATAGCTTCCTGAGAAAATTATGTATTTACACAGGTGGTTGTATTTTAAAATCTGCCTGTGATGTTCTGTCAACACAGGCGGTTATTGTATCATTCTTCATCATAGTTGCATTTTTTTTACAGACTGTCTGTGTTTGAAAAATTGAGGCGCCTGTGAAAATGCTTTTTGTAGTAGTGGGTGCGGCCGCTCTTCTACTTAGCTTCCTGCTGCTCAAGAACCCTGATAAGAGGCGGGACTGAGACACCTCTTTGGCTGTTGTAATTTCCTGCGGCTGCTCTCCGCTGTAGTTCTCTGAGTAGTTTGTCTGCCGTGCTGCTCGCTGTAAGCTGCCAATGATGTGTACTGCAGCTCCTAATTCATGTGTGCTATCATATCAATTGCTTGAGGAATCTGTAGGCTGAAGAAAAAAAATTATGAATTTATGCGCTTTGCATTCTAACTAGTGTCTAAATTTGCTTTGACAAAATTAAATGTAGTGATGGGATGATTATTGCAGTATTAGTCCATTAACATTTTTGGACTGATCGATAAGTTATTTCGAATAATGTATTATTAAAAAAGGGGGATTATAAAACAATAACGAAAGTCATATATAGGTACAGTTTGTTAATCATAACAACAATCTTCACTTAATTCCGATCAATAGTTAGTTGATGGATGTTATTGTCATTTATTGGTCAAGAAAAATTTAAGGTTATGAGTAGAATAAGTTATTGTTGTGTGCTAAGTACGTACTAAGTGTCGCCGATGTTCTATAGGCTTGGAGCGGTTCCGACATTGAGAGACTACTGACTTCGGGTCTCATCGAGGTTAAGGCAAGTGCATGATGGGTTTTATTCTAATATGAGTGAATTGTTTGTTATTAAGCTTCCTCATTCTTTTGATTTGTTATTTGAGTTTTCAAGATTCAAACGCTTCATGATTCTATTTTATCGAGTTCAAGATCCAAGTTGTTCATTGAATTATAATTCAAGTACCAGTTAAATTCGGAGTTGTTCTTATATTCAAGTTCCTATGAGTAAGTGCTGATCACACTTGCTCCGCTTTACCGGTAAATGCCAAGGAGAATTCATGTGTCGTCCGTTTCAGACAGAAACTACTATTTTATTGTTCTTCATTTCAAGTTTAAGTATTGCTATGTTTCATTCGGTAGATTTTATTGTTCTTCAAGCTCTAACCGTGCTTGCTGTGTGTTTTTACTCACTCTTGTGTTTATTTAGTTTTAGGTATCCGTTGATCAAGCATGCATTGGAAAGAGGGTAGCATCTGCACTTGAACACGCAAACCATTTAATATGCTTAGTTTATGAATATTTTTAATTAATTGCATAATTTTGTGTCCTTGAGGCTGTGATATGGTTGTTTGAGTCTTTAACTCACTCGTGGGGATGAATGTGAGTTTACCAGTGTTGCTATATGTGACATCCTAACTCAAGGCTTAATAGGATTGATAGAATACTCATACCACCAAGGTATACCTTCTTTTCCGGAAGCTCACCTGCAAAAGAACTCTGAGGTTAAGCGTGCTTGACCCAGAGCAATTTGTGGACGGGTGACCGACCGGGAAGTTTTCACGGGTGTGCACGAGTGAGGACAAAATGCGGAGAAAAGACTAGTGTTGGTTTGTGGGAATACTCTGTGATCCTAGAGAGCTGGAGAAGTAACAACCACCAGACCCATAGTGGCCAGGATGTTACAAATGGTATCAGAGCCGACCCTCGTGGTTTTACGGGTGCATACAGATCAGGGACGTGGGTACATATGCATGACATGTGGGTCCTCTAGGAGTGACACAGTATGATATGTATGCAAATACTGAACGTATGATCATGGTCAAGAGGAAACGTTCCTGGCTTGGGAGTTGACCGACGAGGACACCGGTCTTCTAAGGGGGGTGGATTGTGACATCCTAACTCAAGGCTTAATTGGATTGATAGAATACTCATACCTCCAAGGTATACCTTCTTTTCCGAAAGCTTAGCTGCAAGGAACTCTTAGGTTAACCATGCATGGCCTGGAGCAATTTGTGGATGGGTGACCGACCGTGAAGTTTTCCCGGGTGCGCACAAGTGAGGAGAAAATGCGCAGAAAAAACTAGTGTTGGTTTGTGGGGCTAGTCTGCGATCCTAGAGAGCTGCAGAAGTTACGACCGCAAGGCCCGTAGTGGCTGGGGTGTTACACTATATAATATTATGTCTATTATTGTGTTTTGTTCCCCGCGGTTGATAGAGTTTTCAAAGTAGACTCTGCGAAAAATTTCTATATTTTTTATACTTAGTATAAAGGTTAGCTATTAGTAGTAGCGCCCAGGGGTGTTTATACTTGGGGCGTTACAGTAAATCTTGCTGGAAATGAGAACTTGGCCTCTGTTGTGCAGAGAAACAAAGAAGAAGCAAGTGTTCATATAAGAGCATATAAATTAGCAAGGAGGAAAACTCATGGATGATAAGATGAAGGCAATCTACTGCACAAGGACTAAAGGAAAGTCTCAGCTGTAGTGTACAGGAACAATGATGAACCCCAAAATGGAATTATAGTTGAATTTGAGAATGAAGTGAAATTGGTAGTTTAATGGACTTAGTGAAATTATTATCCAATTCTATGGGTTGAACAGATCCAAAAATACAATAAATTTTACAGGGGGTTCATGTGATCATGGAGGTACAACCAGGAAAGTTTCAGCTGGTCTACAAAATCCCCTAAAGCATTAAGCTTCTCTGAATTTTCCTGGTCGTTCTGGAGTCTTGCCATAGGCAAAAGTTAGTTTTGTGTTTAGGGGATGTAAAGACGAGTCCAACAAATTGGTTTATAATTTTCTAAGCATTCTACAGGTTGATATTGATTTTAGAAGTTGGATTTTTTTTGGAATGTTTATGAAGGTTTTGGAATTTTTCAGGTACATACAGTTTGAATTAGCAAATCAAGTCAAATAGATCTGAAACTTTTACTGGAGCTCAAAGGTATTAGAAGGAGTACTCTAGCCAAATCTGGGATTTTTTCCAATGAACAGAGCTTCTAGAAATAAAAACAAATCCTTTTTAGTGGAATTATTTAGGAAAAATTTTGACATCCATACTGATTAAAATGCTCCACTGGAAAGTAGAGACCATAAGGAGTCTAACAAAACTTATTTGGGAATTTTTGGTCCAATATTCTAGGAGATATCTATTTTCTAAGTTTGATCAAAATGTGGAATTAATTTCAAATAGAAAAGTTTGAATTTAGACATGGACACACGGATTTAAAATAGGACAAATTGGTTGACGCCACACCGGGACACAAACCTAAACCGCGTTGCCACATTTAACCCCACCGCTACAACAGACCCAAGAGGGCTTTCTCTTGCCGACATGCGGGACCCGACCTGGGTCTTCTTCCTCCTTGGGCCACTACCGAGCGGGCGGCGCCCTTCGCCGGAGGCAGTGGCCAACGTCGGCAAGCCACTCCAGGGCTTCAATCCACTTGAAACTGGCTGCTAGTGCACTATTTGATGTGCCAAACTTGATGAGGTGATCCAAAAGGCTCAGAAACGGCTAGAAAGTCATCGACAACAGGCGGTGGCGACGGAGTTGCTTTGGCGAGGAGGGACATCCTAAAGAGTGCACTAAATGGCTTGAAACTTGGTCATAAATTGTGTTAAATTCAGAGATGAAGTACAGAAATAGAGCTCACTGTGAAGTAGAATCAGAGAGGACACAAAAGGATATGATGATGGTTACCGTAAGGTACTGTGAGATCAAGAATAGAGCTGCCAAGTTGAAGTTGTTCTGCTACATATATTAGGCTGACTCCGATGGCGGATTGACCAAATGGGTAGGCAAATGGATGTTTCAGGTCTAGTTTTTGGGTTTGCCTAGCTTTCATCTCCAACAACGCACCCAGTTTACCTCTGGTGAGCATAGACCCAATTTTAGGTATCTCTCTCCTTGATACCTATTTTTCAATCTTTTTGGGTACTCTGTTGGAGCTGTTAGCGCTATGGTTGCTATTTTGCAAATGCTAACCCATTCAGGTCTCCAGTTGAAGTCAGTCTTAGTTGAGCCATCATAAAATACGGCTAGATTACCTAAGATGCAGTGCGTAAAGTAATAGTTGGTGTTTATGCTACGTGTTTTGGTCACTATAATAAACAAATTTTTTAGATAAAAGAAATGCATTCCGGGCTGTACATAATATGCAGACGCAACCTGATGAGATCATGCACATTATTATTACACGTACAAACATGACAGAATGTTTATTTGTTTGGGATCCTGGCTCAAGTGAATGTGCACTCTTATTTGATGGACAAGATCAAGATGGCGCACTATGTCGTCCAGCATCTTGGCCTCCTCCATTCATGCATACAAGAAGATTAAATAGCGTTGCACAACACATGAGAGGAGATGAACTTGAGTCGAGGACGACTCTAATTCAAGAAGGGGAGGATGATGAGGACATCACTTCTATGGATACAAACAACGCTCCACTGAACATACAAGATGCAATCAATAGAGTTCATACACAACAATTATTTTCTCAAGTGAGCTCTTTCTTATATGTTTTCTTATACATTTTTGAGCATAGATTGCTACCTAATGATTTAATTGTTATTAGGATCCATGGAGTGGTTCAAGGAGTAGTTGGAGGAAGTATTAGGGACGTGGAGGACCAGAAAATTCGTTCAAAGAAGATGGAAACCGAGCCAAACTCAAAATCGTGTCCAACTCGGAGTCCAGGAGCAGTACGCACTAAAACGGATGCCCAGGACGCATACGCACTTTGTTTTGGATGTTCTACATATGCAAGGAAAGGGGAGAGTATAAAATTTCCAATGGAGCTGGTCTCATGTCAAAATTTCTTTGGATTCAATAGAAATCGTCAAATCAAAATCGAGTTCAGAATCTGTCAGGGTGCTGCGCCATCGTATTGGCCATCGGGCCTTATATCAAGTCTAAGTCCATGATTTTCGTATCTTATGGTTAGTTCACAACCCCAACACCCCCTTGGACGTCCTCATACCTATATATAATCCATAGTAGCCGCCATGAACAATTGGATTTTGCTTAGATTAATAATATCGCCGTTCTATGGTTTGTGAAACCCCAACATCACAATTTCAGATCGTGTCTTCTACGTTCTTGCTTGTGTTCTCGGTTGCAGTTGCAGGGATTATCCTTCTTGGCGAGGTCAATCATGTGAAGCAAGATTGATAACCAATGGAGCGGTGGTGTAGTGATTGCAGGGGTTGTTCGTGTTCTACTCAAGAGCCTTGGATCATCAATGTCGAGATCTCCATATCAATCGACTTATCCATTACCTTTCAGAAGATCGGGCCTAAACTTCCTTATCACAACCACATATCAAGATATGTCATAAGGAGGCACACAGAAATCTGTCAGATGTTGATCGACCCTTTTGAATCTGAAGGGGGGAAGGAAGGTGTGGAAGGAGCACCAAATCTGGTCAGTGGTTCCGCCACCCACGTAGAACGAGGAGAAAAGTGGTGCCAGATCTAGGCATAGTTATTGACATGCAAAGAAGCATATAGGTGTATGGAGGTAGAGGGAACAATAAGTGGATCATGCGCCCGGGGTATTGTCTTTGAGTAAAAAACTTCAAACTTATTTTTCTATTAAATGTTAGCCATATTTCAAATCCATTTTCATATCCTTGTTCCTTATTATACTTAATGCATAAAATGAGAGCTAATATAAATCTATTTTATTTAAATATACATTTTTAAACCAATGCTTTCATATACTGCTAAACATTTTGAAAATTTTAGTTCAACACTTTGTGTGAAATTTTAAAATAGTAGATAATAAATGTTGAGTTTATTTTTGAAAACATTAAACCGATTTGTAGAAAATGTTGGATGGACCATCAGTGTGTAGGATTAGAATTAATGAAAACAGGAAGAAAAAAGAAGGCATAACCCAGGGGAACCTATTCGCAGTGGCCACAACAGTTCCGTTTGGACATGACTGTCGGGCTAGGTTTTGGCAGTCCAGCTGGTTGCAAGGTCAGGCCCCGACCCTCTCTTCACTGAACTGTACAAGGGCAGCTGAGGGAAACAACAGACAGTTGCCCCCAGGCTCTACAAAATTTGAACTTGGTGCGTGATACCTTACGTGCACTCATGGCTGATAAAATGGTCCATTTCATCAGGATTTTGTTTAAGGTTGAGGAGGCAAGATAGTCTTTTTAACCAGACAGGCAAGACTCCATTCATTGGAGATTATTGGACTCAGTTAAATACTCCTCCTGCTTGATGTACCGATTGCAATTCGAATAAAGTACACGCTCGCAGCTGCCAAATATGATCTGGATGGTGTGGGCACCACCAAGGTACAAGACAATCTGATGGCTACTCTTAAACAGCCGAGTTTGGACTTCGGACAAGTTGCATGTCAGGGAATGGCTGAACAACTACTTCTATCCCATGTGTTATCGCAATTTACAGACTGTGCGGCACATTTTGTATGATTGGGAGGTGTCGCGCCAAATCTGGGCAAAGATAACTGTGTGGGTCTAGGAAGATCGTCTCCAACTGGTTTATTGGAGAGCTGCTCCATTGCTCATGAACTGGTTTTGAGAACTGACCAAGATGTCCACCGATCTCATGAGCAAGGGTCTCCATTCTATGATCATAGAGGTGCTATGGTCCATTTGGTGAGAAAGAAGCGTGAGAATCTTTCATAGATAAGAGAACACCATGGAGAACGTGTTAATTTTGTCGAGAGACGAGCTAAAGACATGGTCACTAGCTGGTTGTAAGCACCTTGGGAAGATACCGGCTGGTTGTAATACCCGTTGTAATCTCTAGCATATCAGGAGCTCCCTGTTTGCTCATGCAAATTTTATTTTCACCTACTTAATGAAACGCCACCACAGACTTTTCGAAAAAAAGTGTGCCCTACGCTTGACTGTTGACCACCTTTTTTATTTATTCTCCTGGCGCGTCGAATTTTTGATCACGGTCTTATGATGCTGCTGAGGTTTTTTAATAGATTTGTAGTGATGGTCATTTGTCCGTCACTATAAAAAGGATTATTTCAGTGACTTTTCTATAATGACCATCACAGGAGAAGTCGCATGAGCCATGAAAAATTAAATGAAGTACATTACATGAAAATATGCCACGTCTCATAGCCAAAATAATTCGTTTCATCTGCAGCATATATGTTTAGCCGGTTTTCTGCCTTTGAACTCAAGCTAGTGTTGCTCTTATACATTCAACTCCATTATTTAGCATCACAAATCCAAGCTGATAATTAACAGATGCTAGAAGGGATCATGAATATAAATATGGTACTTGATGAGTAGGTTTAGGCACGATCTTCCGAAAGGTTAGTCGATTGGGGTGGAGAATTCGACGTTGATGATCCGTGGCACTGGAGCGGTTCGAGTACCCCAGCAATCACTACACCACGGCTCTGTTGGTTATCAACCGTGCTGCACACGCTTGACCTCGCCAAGAAGGCTAATCCCTACAAGGGCAACCGAGAACACGAGCAAGAACGTCGAAGACACGATTTGAAATCGCGAAGTTGGGGTCTCACAAACCGTAGAACGGTGATATTATTGATCTAAGCAAAACCCAATTGTTTATGGCGGCTACTATGGAGTATATATAGGTTGGAGGACGTCCAAGGGGGTGTTTGGATCGTGACCTAACCCTAAGATATGAAAATAATGGACTTAGACTTGATACAAGACCCAATGGCCCAATACGGTGGCGTAACACCCTGACAGATTCTGAACTCGATTTTGTTTGACGATTCCCATCGAACACAAGGAATTTTGACATGAGACCAGATCCATTGGAAAGTTTATCCTCTCCCCTTTCCGTTCATATGTAGACCGTCCAAAACGGAGTTCGTATGCATCCCGAGCCTCCGTTTTAGTGCGTACTGCTTCTGGACTCTGAGTTGGACACGATTTTGAGTTTGGCTCGGTTTCCATCTTCTTTGAACGAATTCTCTGGTCCCCCACGTCCCTAATACTTCCTCCAACTACTCCATGAACCTCTCCATGGATCCTAATCACAATTAAATCATTAGGTAGCAATCTATGCTCAAAAAGATATAAGGAAACATATAAGAACGAGCTCACCTCTGAAATTAATTGTTGTGTATGAACTCTATTGATTGCATCTTGTATGTTCAATGGAGTGTTGTTTGTATCCATAGAAGTGATGTCCTCATCATCCTCCCCTTCTTGAACTGGAGTCATCCTCGACTCAAGTTTATCTCCTCTCATGTGTTGGTCTAAATGTGCAACAGCATCAAATCTTCTTGTATGCATGAATGGAGGAGGCTAAGGCGGTGGACGATAAAGTGCGCCATCTTGATCTTGTCCATCAAATAAGATTGGACATTCACTTGAGCCAGGATCCCAAACAAATAAACATTCTGTCATGTTTGTAGGTGCAATAATAATGTGCATGATCTCATCATTCTCCCCTTCTTTATGACAAGCCGTCCTCGGCTTGCTCGTATGTCCAGCAGAGAGGCTTGCTTTTGAGGTAGAATGAGTGCTGTCCATAATGCACAACCGCAGTGAATAATGTTTTTGTTGTCTCTGCTGCAAGGAAAAAATACTAGAAAAACTTGACAAGACATTATTAGCGTTAGTACATTCATTTACTTGACCATGTGGTTGCAGCACAAAAGGAGCTTTCTCATTTGAACATATGTAAACTTTATGCACTATAAACATACCACTATGTTCATATTTGCCTATAGCATGAAAAAATTTCTATTTAACAAAGGCAAATCAGTTTTCAAAAATATTCTTCTCTCTAGAGTGTATAGATCACAAAGATTGTCAAATTCAATATAACCCAAAGTATTTAGAGAAGACAAAAATTTCTGCTCATCTCTTTCACATGTAATTGGAATTAAATGCATAATTTCAGCGAAAGTGGGTGACAAAGTATCAAATTCATTCACTTGTTCTATCATAGGTACAATATAATTATCAGCAAAAATGCATTTTTGTCGTAAGGATCAGTGGCAAAATCAACTAGTGGTAAATGAGTTGGAAAAGGCTCCTCAAATTGTTGCTCTCCAATAGAATGATTGAGGGAAACATTTGAAACATACAAAAACTTCTCGACATTGATAAGTGTAGTGCGAGGTACATTACCTTCATTCTCATATTCAGCAGTAACTGTGGGTGAAATAGGAATTGAAAGATCTGAATTTCCACAAGAGATGTTGAACACCTCATTCTCTTTTGAATTTTCTACATTTATTTGTTCATGTTCCTGCAAAAGGTTAGGCATAGGAGGAGGTACAACAAGAAAATTCTTCTCAAGTTCATTTATTTTATCTTTGCAATTAGATATATTGGGAAAAGTTTCTCGCATAAGAATTTTCATATCTTTTCATGTTCGTGGTTTTTCTAAATCACTTAAGTTGTTCCACCAAGTTAATGCACAATATACAAATGCACTCGCAACCTTTCTAATCTTTCTCCTCTCACACGTATGACATTGTCCAAAAATTTTATCTGACTCTATTTCCCAAGCACTATATTCATCATAACCAAGACCATCAAAAGAAGGAAAAGACGGGAGAATGTAATTACTTATTGTTGAAGGAGTTGTAAAGGTGGTATGAACGTCATGTGCAACCTTGGTTGATGTTTGATTCTTAGTGAGCAACTCCATCGCTGTCTTCATCATGTCAATCATCTTAGCATATAATGCATGATTCTTGCTTTTACCTGACATTGTTAGTAGCAAACAGAAGACAACAAAAAAAATGTTATTCCAATCAAATACAAAGGATAATTGCAATGTGGAAGTGGAATCACACAATCTCAAGCATCTTACCACGCTCTTACTAGTGTTCTTACCAACAATGCAGGTGGCAAACGGTGGACGTTATGAAGAAACCAATGAAGCATGGGATGATTGCAAAGTTGTATCGATTCTGCTCAAGAGTAAGGTGTAGTTTGGATGACACATTATATGTAGCAAGGATTAGCAACAATGAAATCAGATAGTAATGTTGAATAAGTGTCCAAAGTACTTGTCAAAGTTGTTGGCCTAAATGTGTTCCTAGTAGTTCAAGCTAGCAAGACATGAAACAAAAACTATAGGACACAAAGGATGCAAGCACTTCTAATTTTTTTTCATTTTTTCTCTTTTTTTGTGCGGCTTTTGTATATTTTTATTTTTGCACTTGCCTTTTCTATTGTCTTTTTTTTCGAATGTGTTGCAAAAGAGGAACACAATGCAAGACAATCAAATATATCTCGTAGGTCTGTCACAGATTTTCTGCTCAATCTTCCAAGGAGAATTAGGCACACTTAGAGGATAAAAAATAGAAACACTTCAAACAGCATATTGTAGATATATCTCTCCTCTTTAATTTCATTATATGAAAGACCTATTTTTGCAAGAATAATAAGAGATATTGCCCCTGAAATATAGACTATTCAGAAATTCTAGGTCGAGAACAGATTCGGATCTAATGCAATTTCGACCTCGATAACTCTATTTCCAGGAAACCGATGAATACAGAAGTTATAGATAACTTCTTAATGTTTCCAGGAACTACAAGAACACAAAAATCCGAGTTCATATGAGAGAGATATGATGAAAATACTGAACTGGACAGAGATGAATCTAATCTGGATGTGATGACGTGATTCAAAAGGATGAATCAACACAATGCAAAACCAAAAACACTTTCTAAACCAGCAATATGACTCAACAACGGACACAAACTCAACAAAACCAAACTAAAAACGAAAGTTGCAAAGGCTCAATGGTGGCTTGGACAAAGTAATGAATAGATATACTATACTGCAAGTTTTTTGTGGCTTTTTTGTGGACTCTAGGTACAAAAAACAAAACTAATGTAATGGATAGATGAATTACATAATGGGCAACCTAGAAATTTGATACCAATTGATGAGTAAGTTTAGGCCCGATCTTCCGATAGGTAAGTCGATTGGGGTGGAGAACTCGACGTTGATGATTCGCGGCACTCGTGCGGTTCGAGTACCCCTACAATCACTACACCACGGCTTCGTTGGTTATCAACCATGCTGCACACGCTTGACCTCGCCAAGAAGGCTAATCCCTGCGAGTGCAACCGAGAACATGAGCAAGAACGTTGAAGACACGATCTGAAATCGCAAAGTTGGGGTCTCACAAACCGTAGAATGGCGATATTATTGATCTAAGCAAAACCCAATTGTTTATGACGGCTACTATGAAGTATATATAGGTGGGAGGACGTCCATGGGGGTGTTTGGGTCGTTACCTAACCCTAAAATATGAAAATAATGGACTTAGACTTGATACAAGGCCCAATGGCCCAATACGGTGGCGCAGCACCCTAACAGATTCTGAACTCGATTTTGTTTTGACGATTCCTATCGAATCCTAATTAATTTTTAGATGGGACCAGCTCCATTGGAAATTTTATCCTCTCCCCTTCTCATGCATATGTAGAATGTCCAAAACGTAGTTGGTATGCGTCCTGGGCGCCCATTTTAGTGCATACTGCTCCTGGACTCTCAGTTGGACACGATTTTGAGTTTGGCTCGGTTTCTATCTTCTTGGAACGAATTCTCTGGTCCTCCACGTCCCTAATACTTTCTCCAACTACTCCTTGAACCTCACTGTTGATCCTAATCACAATTAAATCATTAGGTAGCAATCTATGCTCAAGAACTTATAAGGAAACATATAAGAACGAGCTCACCTCTGAAATTAGTTGTTGTGTATGAACTCTATTGATTGCATCTTGTATGTTCAATGGAGTGTTGTTTGTATCCATAAATGTGATGTCCTCATCAGTACTGACCTGAGTAGAATAATCTGAAACCAACAAAATCGAGTTCGTTTCTTCGTGAGCACACGGACTACAACATAAGGACATAAACATAATCTCCAGTGATGAAATATTTAGCTGTACTACTTAGGTGCTTATCGTTACAATTTTGAATAACATGCAAAATATGCCTAAGGGCCTTGATCATTTTGACTAATTTATCTATATTTTTCAAAACAATTAAATAACATAGGGACTTATAAAAAACATATGGGCAGGAAGGTGACCATTGAACGTGGTTGATACACGTGACGAACAAATTTGAAATACTTGTTACTGATAATTGCCAGGTATTAACAGTACAAAATGACTCTGAACCGTTGCAAAACATTGATTTGACACTAGTTTTACAAAAAGTACATTTTTCATCCCCTAAATACCTGCATTGTCCACCGTACCTAATGCCTGAACAAAATTTTAGTATAATTTACTTTCCTGAACAAAATTTGTTAAATTTGCCGCAAGTGATTTTTTTTCTTTTTTTTTTTGTTTCTCTTTGTGGGTGTTATTTTCCGGGTTCCAATTTTGTAGTATGGTAAATGACATCATACAAAATTCTAAAATATTCTTTCAGAATCGCTACGTAATAAAGTCTCATCCGAGACGTGCCCGAACGAAGAAGGGAGATGAACAAATTGTGTGTATCCGTCGTAGCGTCTCGCATTACGTTGTCATCAAAAACGAGCAGTTGGTGCGTCGCTGATAAGCCTATGTGTGAGACAAGCTCAAAGATAGTGCGTCTCCTTTTTTCGATTCATAACAGACATTCTTTACGGAGTCATTGGAGACGTGAGTCGTGCGCGTCGCTCACCAGCATACATGTGAGACAAGCACTAACATAGTGTGTCGCAGATTTATTGACTGATCTCAGACGTGCTTTATTGCAACGCGTCGCCAATTTGTTTACTGATCTAAGATGGACTTTAAGGAAGCTTATCTCCTTTATTTAGATAATCCAAGGCGCTCTCTATTATAGCTCATCGCTAATTGTTTACAGGCAGGGTCTCCTATTAGGTGTCCCCCACCCCTTATTATCCTGGTTGTCGGCTGCATCCTAGAGCTAGCCAGGATTTTGCAGCCATATTGCCAGTGTTAGCAACATACACATACATGAACATATGTATAGCCAAAAAGATCACACCTTAAATTTTATTGACCAATAAAATATTAATAAATTGTCAATCATGGTTATCAACTATACTAATTACACAACAACGAATGCCCCCTGTTCATACTGATTACAAAGTAACTAATTACATACATCATAACTGTAATCATCTATTTCTGTATATCGTAATGAACATTCTCTAGATGAATGACTTAATTAACGATGAGCCTTCATAGCCTCTAATGCTCCGACGGAGACATCCTCAAAGTCAATAAAATCACTGAAATCATATAAAATATTATCAAATTGCAGTCACTTTCGCTTAAACAGTAACATATAAGGAAGAAAATATCTGAAGGCTTAGGAACAAATTGGTATACAATTGTAATATACATAAGAACTTTGAATAAAGAACCGAGCTTACTTGTAGCACAGGCAGATGGTGAGCATTTGCAAAGCATCAATAGAGAAATTCTTCTCATCATAAAGGACATGGTAGTGAGCGGTTGTGCTTGTCCCCTAAAAAAACAAATAATTTACATTCCACTAATGTATTAAAAACCTGATATCAAAAACTCGTGAGAGAAACACTAATTATCGCATAGGTACCTTGATTCTAGCATGGCTACAGAGGTATAAATCAAACTCACTGGGATGGCAAATGCTAGTGTAAACCACAGTTCCTACAGTTCCAAGAGTTTGCGAATTAGAATTCATTATATACATTGATAGTCAAAAAAATACGTTACTTCTACAGTGGACAGAAACAAGGAAGATGAATGTATACTGTAATGAAAATTCTCCCTTTAGATCTATGACTTCATTAACAATGAGCCTTCAGTGGACATTCTCATATTCAAGAAAATCACTGAAATGCATGATCTGGGGGCAGGGTTGTGGCGGCAACATGCTCCGGGGATAGAGGATGAGGTAGTGGCGTGTTCCGGGACAAGTTGGCTGAGGCGCTAGAGTGGCGGTTCCTCAACTCTTGGATGACAGATGGCCGGCATTCTTCGGGAACAGGGAGAACATTTCCACATATGTGAAGGCGGCGGCGTGCTCATACTGTTTACCGAGGTAGGGGTCGAGGCGGCGGCATGCTCTAGGGACAAGAGACAAGGCGGCATGCTCCAACGTACTCAACTCTATGATGATGAAAGTCGTGGTCGATGGCGGGGTCGGGGTCGACGACAGCAGCACGACAATGATGGAGAGCGAGTTGAGTAAGATGGATGGCGACAGCGTGCTCAAAATTCTTGCGCGAGAGCTAAATTTTTTTGCCAAGTTTTGGGAGAGAGCACACGAGAGATTAAAATAGCAAAACTCGAAGACGAGCCTATATAACACCCATCTCTCATTACAGTGTCTCCCTTTGGTCGAGAGAGCGCGAGTAAGTTTTGACCAAAAATTTTTGCCAGAGAGCGCGCGAGAGCTAAAAATAGGTCAAAATCTGAGATGCATATATATGACGCTCGTGTTGCATTAATTTGTGGCCGAACGGGCACCCCATATGCAAAAAATGGCCCACGGTGTGCTGAAGCCAGGAACAACATCTTTGGCATTAGGGCATGTCCAACTCGCAACTGTGTGCAATGCCTTATATGATGGTTGCAACGGGCTCAGCTTTCTGTGATGGGACAAAAGATCTTCAGCACAAATCGGACATGTGCCTGAGTAAGGCACATCTCCCTTTTGCCAGAGGTCAATTATCAGAGACGCACCTTCCTAAAGTGCGTCTCTCATGTGCTCGTCTCCCTTTTGCCACTCGCATGACATCGTGAGTGTCCGTTGCTACTCGCGCGCAGAGTTAACATCGTGAGCGTCCTAATTTCAGGAATAAACTCATAAACAAAAGCGAGACATTGCCATTCAGGCATATATAACGCTCATTTCACATTATTTTGTTACCGAACAGGCACGCCACACGGAAAGATGTTGTTCGGGGGGTGCGACACCATATTTTGTATGCGGCCATGTACAACTGGCAACTGTGGACAATACCTTATATGATCATTGTATTGCGCTCAGTTTTCCGAGGTGGGACAAAAGATCTTCGGTGCGAATCGGAGACAGGCCCAGGAAAGGCAAGTCTCGCATTATCTCTTCTCCCACGGGCCTTAGTACAGCTTGTCTCTCATTCACCTGTCTACCTTTTGCCGGAGGTCAAAAATCAAAGACGCTCCTGTTTAATGTTTGTCTCTCATGTGCTCGTCTCCCTTTGGCCACTCGCACGATATCTTGAACGTCCAATGCCACCCGCGCGCAGAGTTAACATCGTGAGCGTCCGTTGCAGGGATAAACATACGCAATAACATTGCAAGTAAGGGATATAATTCAAATTGAGGCATAAACAAACACAATAACATTGCAATTTAGAGATAATTTGCAACTCAATTAATTTTATAGTTCATACACATTGCATGCCCTCTAGACTATACATTTCGATTCTAAACTTATTCCTATGAAGCTGCCATCGATCAATCTAAACTGTACCGTCTAGTTTTCTCCCGAAGACGTCTCTTATATTCCCCTGGATCCTGAAAATATTGACAGCCATTCAATTAACAAATGTTGAATGAGGAATGAATAACCTACGTTGGTCACTAAGACAAAGTTACTAACCTTTATAAGTGGATTATAGCAATCATTTTCAACATCGAGTGCATTTGGCTAATGAAGCAAATGCTAAACTTCAAGTAATATAGTTTTGATTGTAAAACCAGAGCACCGCCGCTACAAAATATCAATTTAAGCAACATAAGAAACTAGTTCAAATAAGTTCAGCAACAATTACTAATTACTTGAGCAAAATAAATCTATTTTACAGCCTCTTGATCAAGAACCCCAAGTCATAGTGCTCCTGAGCGATGGACATTTCAGTGGAAGAAACCACATCGAAAGGCGTATCTTGGAGGCACGAATGAATAGTCCTTTGAGAAGGAGATTGTCAGGGGGTAGTAACCACCTACTTAGTCAGTCTACAAAGGAAATCTTTTAATAAGAGGACCATGGTTATACTCATATTATTGTGCTTGTTCTGCATGACTTACCCCTTCTTTACTAGAGGTGATGCGCTGCCACTTCAATAAATCTTCCGACTCAGGTTTCGTAGAGAAACACTACCCAGAGAAATTAGAAATACCAAAAACAAACAAGACGGAAAAACAAAACTACAGTTATGTTCATCAGTCCATTGCAGAGCTACATATATACAACAATGCGACCGGTGTGCCATATGTAAATACATGACGATGGTTCTTGCGCCACGCCAAGCTCTCCTCCTTCAGTTGGCTACGCGCCAAGCCAATATCTAACCCAGCCATGAACAGTGACGACAACGACGAGGACGGCGACGATGATGACAATGACGGCGATGGCGAACAGAGGCGGCGGTCACACTGGACTTGGTCGATTAGTAAAGGAGCGTTGGTCGATTAGTAAAGGAGCACCGGAGGCGAAGAGACGAGCGATATAAATGCTAGACGCACTAGACTAAAGCAAGACACGCGAGATATGAATGTGCATCTTCCATTGTTCAAAGAGAGACGCGTGGCACGAGGACTGTGAAGAACTTAATTTATGCGGTGGTGGTGCAGAGACGCGAACCAACCGCCCCATCGTCAGCTCCACATAGACCTTATATAAGACATGCCATCACCCGTCAGTTCTCCACAAGCGCATTGCTCATTTTGCATCTGCTATTTCTTCTTCGTCTTCTCTGGGCCGACGACCCACTACCACCATGGCCAACGTTCTGGCTCCAAGCCCGCCGAGGGAGACACCCTACAAGAAATTGTGCTGCAGCTCCCTCGAGAGTCTCAACACTGAGCAACGCCGCCTTATGGCGCAAGAGGCATACAATAATACGTCTCGGGCCATGAGTTCCTTGGGTCTGGGTACCCTTCCAGAGTTTACTGGAATGGGTATCATCGCCCACTACCTCTACGCCCTAACGGGAGTGGCCGATCGTCTTGACACTCTGTTCAAGATGATGGCCTAGGTGCTTGACGCCGAGGGCCGTAGAAATCTGGTGTCCGCAATGGAGAGGAACCTTGATCATGGTGTTGCACCGCCAGTGCAGCCCAAGCAACCGACGGAGCCGGCCCAGACTCCTGTTGCACCAGTGCCGGAGTCACCGCCGGAGGAGGAGGACGAGGGGGGGGGGAGGAGGAGGAGGATTTAGTTTTTCTTTGTTGTTTTTAGTTGATGTTTTTCTTTTCTTTTGTCTTCTTGCACTTTTTCTTGTGCTTTGTAATATATTATGTTAAAGAATAAAATCTATCTATGTTCAGCTGTGTGTTCCACTGTTGTGAATGAATATTTTCTTGTGTGTTCAACCATGTGAATGAATGAATGTGTAATGTGTTCATCGTGTTACTCACGAATCATAAGGAAGGATTTGATTATTTTGTGGACAAGTGAATGATTTAGTTATCAAGTGAATGTGGTTCTAAGTTCAGTGATGTGTGATATTAACAGTGAACTGAATAAAAATGGAGAACATCACACAACTAAAGGAGATGTGGGGAATAGGAGATGCACTTTTCATAAATGCACGTTTCACTTTTGGCAGAGGAGGGGGAGACGTCGAGTATAGGAGTTGTACTTTGCTGCTAAGCGCGTCTCCATATCGCGTCTCCGCATAGACCTTATATAAGTCGCTATCAGTCTCTCCTCTTCTCTTTGTTTGTCTTCTATTCATAGACTACCCACCATGGCCAACATTCTGCTACCAAGTCTGCCGAGGGAGCCACCCTGCAAGAAACTGTGATGCCGCTCTCCTGAGAGGCTCAACAACGAGCTGCTCGAGATGCTGTTCGATAGGTTGTTTGACTGGTTCCAGAGGCTGCTCGAGACGATGGTCAAGGTGCTCGTTGTCGAGGGCCGCAGTAACCTGGTGGCGGCGATGGCGAGGAACCTCGGTCGTGAGGATGCACCGCCGGATTCAGATGAGCCAGAGCAACCGGCGGAGCAGCCGGTCAGGGCTCCTGTTGCACCGGCGCCAGACTGTCGCTGGAGGAGGAGGAGGGCGATGAGGAGCGGGATTTAGGATTCCTTTTGTTGTTTTTAGTTGATCTTGTTTTTCTTTTCTTGTGTCTTGTTTTTTTCTTGTGTTTTGTAATATATTGTTAATGAATGAATGTGTTATCTATATTCATTTCTGTGATGAATATTATCTTGTGTGTTCAACTGTGAATGAATGAATGTGTTCATCATTCAACGTGTGTTCATGTCTGTCTGTAACCGATGACAAAAGAGATGTGCTTTATGTAAAGTTTCGCAAATCGGAGACGCGCTTTGTTAGATGTGCGTCTCCCATTTGTCAGAGAGGAAGGTACGTCTTGGATACCTACTTAACTGAGACGGGCTATATAATAACGCGTCTCCTTGTCTGTTCAACCGAGCTATGTCAGATCCTCGCTGAAGCGGGCTTGTCTTGCATAACCTTATCAGAGACGATCACTTTTCAGCACGTCTCCCTTCTTTGTCTCCTATTTGGGTTTCTTTCATAGTGAATTTCCAATAATTTTTTCTTTCATTGTTCCATCTCCTATTTCATATATGGTTTGACATCCTTCCAACGTCTAAAATTACAAAATAAATTTTAAACTATTTTTTGATGTACATATACCGTAAGTAAGAATTTCACAAATCTTAACCTTAAACTTGATGCGTTCATAGAGAGAAAAGTCACAATAGTGTGAATCAAACCAATCTAAACAATTCGAGAGAAGGAAAACTACACCAAAGTTTTATTTAGTGAGTTAAATGAGTAACCCAAATACTTCAAGGTAGTAAATTGCCCTTTTCCCTGTTACAAAATACCATGGGGGTCAGCTTACTCAGAAAAAAGGCCTAGCTCTGTTAGCACATGTAATTATAACAAATTATTCTTATAATATAAAGACAATAAAGAGAAAGTCAGTTCGTAACCCAGCAATTTTGTAAAAGAGAAATGATCATTTAGCCTGGGTTAGCACATTTTGGCACAGAGCATGTGTATAGCTTAACTAAACCTCGTGTCCTCTGTACATAGTTTAGAAATATTAAAAGAGTGAATTGCGTGACAAGTACAACAACTTCTGCAGTGGGTCATATAGGTTTGCAAATTATTCAAAGAAGTTGCATATTGTGTTTCAGTGATACGCATGAGGCAAAACTGGTTTTAGCGTCGGAACTGAATGATGTGGCGTACATGTCACTGTTCACCATTCACGACTCTTTGTAAATGTTTCAGGCCTCTACTACTTAACCCATGATAGATTTCTTTTCTTTTCATTTTTATTCTATTAGATTGGCTCGATTACTAGCTCTTGATCAGTGGGCCCATGATAGACTCAAGACTGTGATGGAAAGCCATTTTGGCCACTGCAAGTCAAAAATTCCAGTCATCCACAGCGACGATGGCTACCATAGATGTCGCCTGCTCATCGAGCAAGAGCACCATCTCTAACTTATGGTGAGAGTGTGTTCGGTTTATTGGTTCGTAGGTGCATGGGTTGCTTTAGTTATTCATTGCATTTAATTTCCAATTGCTAGATGCAGTAATAATTAAACATTATGGATTAGTAATAGATCATAGATTTAATCATTGTTTCAAACAAGGTTTTTGTCAGTTCCAAAATTTGATCAAAGATATTGTGATCTTATATATACCGTGTTTGTTTTGCAAATAATTGTAGACCTGCACCTGACATATTTTGTATCAAGGTGCATGTTGGGATGAACAAAAGTATCATGGTAGGATGGTGGATAAAATAATAATAAATACAACAGATGATGATGAGCAAAATTGCATTTCATGTAATTAGCTTGCAAGCTTGTGGAATTAGTTTCTCTATTAAACCTGCAGAAGTAACTGAAACAAGAAAATAAGTAACGAAAAAAAAGATATGGGTAACAGAGGCAACTGGCTTTGCAAAGAGTCATCCAACGGTAGATAGTGACATGCATGCTACATCGTT
This sequence comes from Tuctoria greenei, assembly GCA_036927565.1. NCBI lineage: Eukaryota > Viridiplantae > Streptophyta > Magnoliopsida > Poales > Poaceae > Tuctoria > Tuctoria greenei. The sequence continues at coordinate 151,786,358 of JAYESD010000005.1, read as the reverse complement.
TCATTCAGCCACTAAATTAATTGTTAACCATATGTGCCACATTTGAACACAATGTGCGACCCATTTGAGCAATATGCAAAAGTACTATGTACTTGCATGGTAGGTTCACGAAGTTGTACTTACCACACAATTCGCTCTTCAAAGAATAAAAAATAAACGTTGAACATTACCGCTATTGACTATCTCTTTGTCCACCAAATTATCTTTTCTATCTTTTCGCGAATAGAAGCTCATTCCCCTGTCCCTTATAAATTTTTATTTATAAGTTACTTTCATGTACTTATTAAAATAAATTTACATTAATTTTTTCGATTTTTGGACATGTTTGTCTAGATGAACCAAGATACTATAGAACAATCTTCCACTAGAGAAATCCACACCAACTACGTTTCCCGGGGCTGACATAATTAAGGCAAAAACAGACGTCAGTTACTAACTTACGTCAGTTTTCCCTTAATTACGTGAGTTATTGGCTGACGTTAAGGACTGGTCGTAAGTTAGCTAACTTACGTTGGCCGTCGACGTAAGTTAGCTAACATACATCGGCCGTCGACGTAAGTTATCTAACTTACAACGGCAGCCCACAACCGACGTAAGTTAGTTAGCAAGCTAGGCTGCAGGATGGGCCATGTGACTTACGTCGGCCGCCTGAGGTTGATGTAAGTAAGAGCCTTTACTTACGTCAGATATGGCGAGGTCAGCGTAAGTAATATGGGCTAACTTACGTCGGCATGCTCGGGCCGACGCAAATTAGCCCAGAAAACGGAAACTTTCTAGCTTGCACGATGTCGAGCTCACATATACAAACAACAACAGTAATATATAGTCAAACAGATTGAACACAACACCATTTCGTAGTCAGAAAAACACATTCACCACAACAACTTACAAATGGGCTACATGCTAGCCCCTCGAGTACCTCCGGAGCCAAAAGGCTCGTCTCCACGTGTCCCACTGGGTGCCAGTACCTGTGTCGAAGCAGTTTGCACCTCCATTGCCGAAGCCTACAAAAGAACATTAGAGTTAAATATGTTACAAATGCATCTCTCTTTTTCTTTCTATCACACGCTTCCTCTCTTTCTAACTTTCATCCTCTCACTCTCTTCCTCTCCCTCTCTCTCTTTCTCTCTTTCTCTCACTCTCTTCCTATCCTTCACATTGTCTCACCCTCTTCCTCTCCCTCTCTTTGTGTCAGACTTTCTCTCATCCTCTCCCTCTCTTTCTCTCATTTGATCTGTCACTCTCTTCCTCTACCTTGCCTTCTCTTACTCTCTTCCTCTCCCTCTCTTTGTGTCACACTTTCCATATTCCTCTCCCTCTCTTTCTCTCATTCTCTCACGCTCTTCCTCTCCCTCTATAGTATCCTCTATCTCTCACTTTACCCTCTCTCTCGCACTCTATCTCTCCCTATCTATGTCTCTCTATCTCACTCTCTCTCTCTTACCCTATGTTCTACCTACTTCTCTTGCTATGTGAAATACTGAAATGAATACTACAATATTAAAGAAAGAGTTCATTACCTGCGCTGGGGGCACCTGTGCTAGGGGCATCCATGCCGGGGTCACCTGCGGCAGCTGAAAATGGAGGAATCTCGATCTGGTGACCGGTCTCTCGAGCAAAGGCCTGACATTGCAAAATATTAGAATATATATGTTACTGAAATGCCATGAAATTAAACTACAGTAGTTTAAATTACTTACCTCAATTGTTGCCTGCATCAGGGCCATGTACCTGGTTGTGGCCTCCTGGAAGGCCCTCGATCTGTACAACTCCGCCTAGGTCTGCGTTAGTGTCTCCTTCACACCATTGAGCTCTAACTAGGTCCACGAGATGACCAATTGACGGTCCAACGGACGAGGCCTGCATCGATGAGGCGCCTCTCGAAGGTCGTGCCGACCTCAAGTTGACAACTCCGTCAAAAATGGCAAACCTGCAAAAGAATGAAAAATACTAAGTAAAAGAAGGTAGGTTGAAAAAATGAAACAAATGAACAACTCACCGTCCATGGGCCTTCCCGCCTCAGCTCGCGTACACGGCTTGGGGGTCGATCGGCGCGTTTCCCCAATCGTAATCTTCTCGTGTATCTTCAAGACCTCTTGCGCGTACTTTTCCTAAAAAACAAAGAAATATTGTAAACTTGAAAACCTACTAGTGGATCAGTCGCGACCTTATTGCACTGCCCGGGCTGGAAAGGCTCACTTCTCATGTGACCTCTCTTACAAACCTAGGTCAGGTCGGCTCCTGTCCGGTCTCTCACTCCTATATAGCCGTGTTAGTGGGACAAATATATTATGAACATATAAATGAACTTAAAATGTACTTACCATGCGTTTAGCCAACACACAAGTAGCCATCGCCGCCACGTCGACCATTCAACTATTAAGTGAACAATCTGGCTGATACACTGTTGGTTGGATTTAGAGATGGAGTACAGAAATAGATCTTACTGTGAAGTAGAATCAAAGAGGACACCAAAGGATACTATGGTGGTTACCATAATGTACCGTGAGTTAAAAAATTGTGCTGTCAAGTTAAATTTGTTCTGCTGCATATCTTAGGCTGACTCTAAGAACCGATTGAATATTGAGTAGGCCAATGGATATTTGATGTCCAGTTTTGGATTTGCCTAGTTTTCATCTCCTACAACACACCCATTTTAGCTAAAGTGAGGAGAGCACGAATTTTAGGTATTCTTCTCTCTCCTCAATAACCATTTTTCAATCCTTTTGGGTACTCTCACTACAAGGATTCCGACCTGTTGCAATACCATACTATTTGCCACGAACATGGAGTCGTTGCAATACTATACTTTTTTGCCACGAATATGGCATCGTTGCAACACCGTTATTTTCGTTGAAATACGTTAAATCGTCGCAATACGTTAAACTGTTGCAATACCATACTATTTGCCACAAATGTGGAGTCGTTGCAATACCATACTTTTTGCCACGAATGTGGTATCGTTGCAACACCGTTATTTTCATTGCAATACGTTAAGTCATCGCAATACGTTAAACCGTTGCAGTACCATACTATTTGCCACGAACGTGGAGTCATTGCAATACCATACTTTTTGCCACGAATGTGGCATCGTTGCAACACCGTTATTTTCATTGCAATATGTTAAATCGTCGCAATACGTTAAACCGTTGCAATACCATACTATTTGCCACGAACGTGAAGTTGTTGCAATAGCATACTTTTTGCGATGAATGTGGCATCGTTGCAACAGCGTTATTTTTGCTGCAATACGTTAAATCGTCGCAATACGTTAAACTGTTGCAATACCATACTATTTGCAACGAACGTGGAGTCGTCGCAATACCATACTATTTGCCACGGATGTCAAGTCGTCACAATAACCTATTGCCACAGTTGTTATCGCCACGAGTCGCAAAAACTATCGCGACGCTCTATTTCGTTGCAACAACAACCTATCTAGACGAATTTCGACCGATTGCAACGATTTTTTTCGTCGCAATAAACTGGAATCCTGGTAGTGTCTGTTGGAGCTCTTAGGGCTATGGTTGCCAATTTGCAAAAGCTAACCCATTTAGGTCTCCTATTGAAGTCAATCTTAGTGCAGTCATCACAAAATACGGCTGGATTATCTAACATGCAATGCTCATATTAGTAGTCGGTGTTTATGCTACGTGTTTTGGTCACTATAATACACAACTTTTTTAGATAACAGAAATACATTCTGGCCTCTACATAATATGTAGAAACAACCACATCTCAAGATGTGTCACAAGGAGGCACATGCAAATCTAACGGATATCGGTCGACCCTCCTAAATCTGAAGGAGGGAATGAAGGCCTGGAAGGAGCACCAAATCTGGTGGGAGGCTCCACCACCCACACAGGAGGAGGAAAGCGGAGACAAATCTAGTCGTAGATATCGACATGCAAAGGATGTGTAGAGGTAGAGTAATCAATGAATGGATCATGCACGCGAGGTATTTACATTGAGTTGAAAAATTCAAAGTCATTTTTCTATTAAATATTAGCTATATTTTCAAATCCATTTCATATTTTTGTTTCTTATTATACTTAATGCATAAAATGAGATCAAATATAAATCTATTTTATTTAACTATATATTTTGTAAACCAATGTTTCCATATACTGCTCAACATTTCAAAAATTTTGTTCAACATTTTGTGTTAAATATTAATAGTAGATAATAAATGTTGAGTTTATTTTTTCAAAACATTGAACCAATTGGACCATCGGTGTAGGATTAGAATTAAGGAAGACAGGAAGAAAAAAAAAGGCATAACCCAGGGGAACCTATTTGCAGTGGCCACAACGGTTCCAGTTGGGAATGGTTGTCGGTCTAGGTTTTGACAGTCCAGCTGGTTGCAAGGTCAGGCCCCGACCCAGCTCTTCCCTGAATTGTACAAGTGCTGCCGAGGAACATAACAAACAGTTGCCCAATCTCTACAAAATTTCAACTTGGTTAGTGATACCATACGTGCAGTCACGGCGGATAAAATGGTCCATTTCATCAGTCTATTGTTTATGGTGGAGGAGGCAAGATAGTCTTTTCAACCAGACAGGCAAGACGCCATTCAGTAGAGATTATCAGCCTCAGTTAAATACCCCTCCTGCTCACCTATGAGGACCAGGGTTCCGAAATTTCAGGAATCACATTGCATAGTGTCATGTGATGCGACACCCAACAACACACATGAAAAGATATTATAAACATATAATTTTTTTCATTTTATAATCAGATATTGTTTCTAACATAGTGTACACACTACAGGAAACCTGATCATTGTGACGGCCGCAATAAGTTGTGACGGTGCACTGTCGCAAATTAATTAACTTGCGACGGCACGCACATGGCCGTCGCAAGTTATGTTGCCGTCGCCAATAGAAGCTTAATCTGTGACGACGAGCACAAATGACGTCGCAAATTAAGTCGCCATTGCAAATAGACGTATTTCTTGTGACGGCCAATACTGGAACCATCGCAAACTAATTAACTTGCAACGACTAACCCTAGGACCGTCGCAAGTTAACAGACCATCGCAAGTTAAGGGGATATACCCCGACCCACGCAGCCCGACTCCCATTCCCGCATACGCCGTCACCGTTCCCACTCATCGTGCTTGCCCCTCCGCCGCCGCCATCACCCGCCCTCCCACCCTCCGCCTGATGCAGCACAGCGCCTCCACCCGCCCGCCCTCCTGGCGCCCGATGCGGTGCCGCGTCCTTACACCCCCAGGTGCCCGTCACTGCCACCCTCCTCCGGCGCCCGAGGCCGCCGTCGGAAGCCTGACCCCGATGCCCGAGGCCACACAGTGGGTTACCTCTACTCCCTATCTAATTTGCGAATTATTCTATTAATTTGATGGTTGTGAATTGTTCTATTGATTGATGATTGTGAATTATTCCATTAATTTGTGAGTTGTTCTATTAATTGATGCTTGTGAATTGTTCTATTAATTAGGGAATTGTTCTATTAATTGATGCTTGAAATTATTTACCCAGATTCAAATTGTGGATTATTATAATTTGTGAATTATTTAGATAGATTATTCAGCTAGATTCAAATTTTTGAATTGTTCTATTAATTGATGCCCACGCCGCAGCTGTCCACACCGCTGCTGCCCACGCCGATAATGTCCACGCTGCTGCCGCTGTCCATGCTGCAGCCGCTGGGAGTGACTGAGGGGGTGTGACTTGTGACGAGACGCGGTCCAGATATGGACGAGATTTCGACGGCATAACCCTGATGTTCTCCGCTGCACCATTTTCGGGCGTGCAGTTGGAGAATAGCGGGGTTATGCTGCCAAAATTTTGTCTGGATCCAGATCATGCGTCTTGTCATAAGAACGCCCTCTCGGTCACTCTTGGATGGGTTCAGGACATATCCTTTCCAATAGATGTAGGGTTGTGACATTAAAAATGTATGAAATAACACAAATTTCTCTGGCTTTATACTACAGAGTCAAACTTAGGTGAAGACCGCAGTTGGATGTATACTAGTTGAAAGAGCAGATCTGGTGTTCACTCGAATGAGTGGTTCACCAAGATAGATGAATTTTTGAATCAAACATTTTCATTGTTAATGAATGATAAGGTGCAGCTCCTATGTATGAATTGCTGGAACACCAAGTTTTCTGATAGAATGGAACTTTCAATACAGTTGTGTCAAAATGATTACATGCCACATTATGAGGTGTGGACCTTCCACGGCAAGAATAAATCTCGAGTCATAGAGGAAGTGGAAGAGGATGATGATAGCACGGGGGTTGATAGGATGGATAAGATGATAGAAGATATAGAAAAGGAGGATCCTCGTACAATGGAGGCAGGCGAGTTCTTCAAGCTTCTCAATGCATCAGAACACACGGATATGACCCTCCTTGCTTTCATGACTAGATTTATGAAATTAAATATAAGTACTTATTCTCCAACAACTGCTACAACGATCTCATTACATTGATCAGCGATATCCTTCCACAACCTCACAAAGTTCTTAAAGATATGTATCAGTCAGAGATATTGATATCCGGTCTCGGTATCAAATATGAGAAAATTGATGTGTTCCTAGACAACTGCATGTTATTCTGAAAGGAGCACGCCAATGAGAACATATGCTTGAAATGTGATAAATCAAGGTATGTCAAAGTTGTTATTGACGATAATGATAATGTGATGATAGATGTCGCACATAAGCAGCTTCGTTACTTCACCGTGAAACCTCGATTGAAGTGGTTGTTTCTTTCAAAAAAACTACAAGACACATGAGATGGCACAAAGGTGTATGTCAGAGCAAAGAATTCTTGACGCACCCGTCCGACGTTGATGCAAGGAAGGGGCTAGACCGTTTTGATCTAGATTTTTCTTGTGATGTGAGAAATGTTCGCATTGGGTTAGTGACAGATGAATTCTCTCTATTTAGTACAAATGCCATGTCATACTCCAGTTGCCATGTCTTTGTCATTCCATACAACCTGCCCCTGGATTTTTGTATGAAGTGTGAGTTCATGTTCCTCAGCCTCATTGTGCCTCGGCCGGATCATCCTGGGTCACGTCTGAACATGATGTTGAAACTGCTGATCGAAGAATTGAAAATGTTGTGGACAGAAGTCGAAATGTACGACTATTACAAGAAGAAGAAATTCAATCTTTGAGCTGCTTATTTGTGGCCCGTTCATGATTTGCAGGCATACGACATATTTTTCTGATGGAGCACTCACGGTCGTCTGACGTGTCTAATATGTTCTTCGGGCACGGATTGATTTCGACTTACTCATGGAGGCAAGATATCCGACTTAGATTGTCACAGACGTTGGCTGCCTCCGAATCACATATTTTTAGACAATAGAGGCATATCTTCAGAAAGGAAACTGTTGTCCTGAAAGGACCACCGAAACATCTTGATGACTCAGAAGTTTTTGATATGTTGGACAAACTACTGCCAAATGAAGGTCGCCCTGGATATTTTGTAGGTTTCGAGAGGAAGACAATTGAACTCACATATGTGGACTTTGGGAGCTACCGTATGTGAAGTCGTTGATTCTAATGCACAATATTGATGTGATGCATCAGGAGCATAACATGGGCGAAAGTATCATAAGAACATCATGGATATGACCGCAAAATGAAAGACAATATAAAAGCTAGACAGGATTTGGCAGAGATATGTAACTGTCCAGCTCTTAAAATCTCTAAAAATGGTGGTAAGCCACGTGTTTCTTTCTGTCTTTGACCTAAAAAAAAGAAAGAAGTCATGAAATGGTTGGATACTTTGTAATTTCTAGATAGTTATGCAACTATTCTGAAACGAGGCGTCAATGTGAACCCTGGAAACCTCACTAGTTTGAAGAGTCATGATTATCACATAATCATTGAAAGACTCCTACCTGTTATGTTTTGGGTCTATGTAAAAGATGTGGCGTGGAAGGTTTTAGCTGAGCTTAGCCATTTCTAAAAACAGCTCTAAAGAAATCAAGATAGGGATGATGGATAAGTTAGAGAAGAAGATACATGTACTATTATGTAAGACGGAATTTCTTTCCTCCGTATTTCTTCAATCCAATGCAACATCTACTTATCCATCTTCCATTCAAAGCTAAAGTTTGTGGTATTATGCAATATAGGTGGGTGTATCACATTCAAAGAGCGATACGATATCTGAAATAAATGGTTGGCAATAGGGCAAGGGTGGAAGGATGTATCGCTGAAGCATTTACTCCTAAGAAAGTAGAATACTTTTCAGGTGTCTACTTTGCAGAAGAAGACAATGTCAATACTTTGGCGATGCGGTACAATGTGGAAGAAGCACCCCCTTGTAGCGATCTCTCCATTTTTCAAATGAGAAGCACTATTATACGTAGCTACACGACCTACGATTGGTAGCTACACATCCTACATTTATGATAGTCAACATATTTTGCTACACATATATTTTAAAAAGTGTTTTTCTATTCACCGGTTCCACAGACAAAATTGGTCACATAGATATTAACCTACGAGCAAGCAAGTAGAAGGGATGCGACGAGATGGAATAAATGGAGGACCGAATTTCTTATCAGAATTTTGAGATTACGTAATACTCTCTCGTCTTCTATATATTATAAATTACTATTATTAAAGAATTATTGTTATAAGTTATGATCATTTTGGACAATGTGTGACTCACGACGACCATCAAGATTTGCGGCAGCTATCTTATGGATTGGTGAATGTTAGAAGCTATGGTTGATATGACATAAATGACTTCCAATTCCATACAACTCAATTTGAAGCTCTTTCTCGTCTTGTGGCAAAATGAAATTCTGGAGTTGTGACGAGGGCGACTGACTCTCAAGGGACTGAAACCAATTACTATGGGATCATTAACAAAATTCTTGAATTTACTTTTATCGGAAATAAAAAACTTTGTGTTGTCTTCTTTGACTAAGATTGGTTTGATAGCAATCATGGAACTCGACAAAAACAATTTCGCATGGTGGAAGTAAAACACAAGGAGTGACTACGAGGTTATGATACATTTGTTCTTGCACACATAGTGGAGCATGTTTATTATCTAACTTATCCATGCACAAAACTCAGTGCTTGGTGGGTGGTAAATAAGGTGAATCCTCATGAGTGGTTATATACTCCTGGAGATGATGGTTACCATGATAGTGAATAGGTTGAAGAAGTTTACCAAGAAGAAGAGTTGGCAAACACTGTTATCGTGGAGCTTGGTGCAGGACTCGATCAATTAGTTGGAGACGTGGAAGATGTAGAGACAGCTGATATGCGAAAATGAAAATGAGAAAATGTAACGATGGAAGATGGTTGTGCTGGTTTGAGGAGTAGGGCACATGACAATGATGTTGATGAATTTTGAAAATGATTACAAGTAACATTTTCTTTATGACAGTAACATGAATTTTGTATATATTCTTTGCCATATTTACCAATTGAAGTTTAAAACAATATGTCATCAAACAAGGGTAAGAAGGTGGTGTCGAGGGCGAATGGGTTCCTCGCCAAGGTAGCGGATGCTTTCACTGGGCTCTCGTCGGCCCAGAGCAAACACTCTCAGCTGAGAAAATCCATGGAAGAAGACTCCCACCTACAAACAAGCATGTCGCCTACAACTATTACGTTCAGTGGGTACAAAAAAACCAACATATAGACATGAGTCACTTGCCGGCAAGTGTTGTGCCTTTACAGCAGCGCATAGAGGTGAATTTCACTAGTCTTTTACAAATTCTTAAAATCCAATTTCTAGTTAAACTTACTTATGAATCATTTTAATATTTTAGTCTGACTCAACATCCGACTTAGAGGCTAGGGCGCCAGTTGATCCTAGCCTCCCTTCGGCTAGACAGCCCTTGGCCAGCGAGCCCTTGGCTAGCCAGCCCTCATGTAGGCATCCCTCGGGTAGCCAGCCATCGGCTGCTCAACCCTTCTCCTTGACTGGTGACGACCCTTCTCGTTCACTAGATGTTGTGCCGCAGTAGAGGCAGGGACAAGGAGGACTCACTTTGTCAGTCCTCCTCTGGTTCCTTCACAGAGGACGTGATTCAGCCGGTTGGAGGCAGTTAATAAAATTGTATTGTTCCATTCTGGTTTATTTTGATTACTTAAGCACTGATTCAATAAATATCTTACAGCTCTTGGTACGACACGTCTTTCACCGGTGATAGATGACACTACAAACCGGTGAACGGTGTCCTCGGGTCATTAGTGCATTTGCACTACTCCAGGGTCATCCATGGTGTACCTGCTAATTTGTGGGATGACTATGCTCGCGCCCCTCACCAGAAGAATCACAATGTTCAAGAGGCCGTATGGGTCGATTTTATGGTGAGTACGTTAAATAAAATTTCTATGTGTCAAGTCTTAAACTCTTTTAAATTATAAATGTATATCTCTTCAATATCTCCTTTATTATAGGAAAGGTATATTTTAGAGGACCCGGACGGCCCTGCACATGTTTCAGCACGCGAGGGATGTGTTCCACTTCAACGCTGCGAAGACGGTTCGACAAGCTTTGTCGATCGCTCGCACTCAAGTGATCAATGAGTAGTTGAGGGGACAACACGACGTGCGACAAGCACATGACAGAGGAGGAGTACGTTAAAGTACATTGGGTGTAGTAAATATTATTTCTCATAATTTTGTGAAAGTATTTTAATGACCTAAAAATTTGTGCAGGGCCACGTGAGCTGGTTGCAGGGTCGATCTGATGAATAACGGGCCCTTTGTAGGTTCTGGGCTAGCGATGAGTTCAAGGCTAAGTCCAACAGAGCTTGGGAGTGCAAAGGGGTCAACCAGAACCACAACCACAACCAAGATAACCACTTGCGGTTAGCTAAATGCATGGTAAGTATGTTTAACTTATTTTTATATATTCATAATATATTGTTCATACTAACACGTATTGACATAAGGCGAGACGGGGGTGGCACCGACCTCTGTTCAGGTCTAGAAGAGAGGTCATAGGGTCCCTTTTCAGCCTGAGTGCTGCAGTTAGGTGGCAGCCGAGTGCCTGGTAAGTTTAAAAATCATTCAAATTAATTCTAATAATATCGATTGTTGAACTTACACAGTTTTCTTGTTTTCAGGCTAGGTACAGGGAGGAGGCTCGAGGATACACAACCCATATTTCGATTGGGAAAATGAACAAATTGATCCTCAAGCCGCATATTCAAGCGGAGGCGGCAAAGCTCAAGGAAGTTGAGTTGGTACTTTGTTTTATCGTTTTCAATTTAATATATTTCAATGTCATATTACTGATTCTTTTTTGTAGGCTCGTCATATTCGATAGAGTTGTTGACTCGAGGGTGGCGTGATTTTGAGAGGCAGCTCCACGCATGCTTCATCTATGGGCCCGAGTTGCTTTGACTCGCAGGTGGACACTCTCGCCCGTCAGTTTGAAGAGATGTGCGAGCAACAAGAGGTGCAAAGGGTGGCGATGGAGGCCACCATCTCGTACTTGCAAGCCTGCATGGGGCAAATGCGGCAAGCGATGGAGGCACAAAGGCAGGCGATGGAGGTAAGCTAAAATAATTTAAATTCATCACATTCTTAATAATATGTAAGCTGTAATGTTGCAATGACAAACACTATTTCGAGCTCAAGGAGTCTAGGAGGTGCAGCTCGAGCTACCGCCACATCCATCAGTGCAGCCACCGCCACCGCTGCAGACCATTCAGGTAATAAAAAACGTACTTACTTAGTCTAACTTCATCAAACATAGGGAAATCTAACTCAACTTAGCTATTCTAGTTTTATCTCATCTAACATAGCAAAATCTAACTTAACTTAGCTAAAGTAAGCTAAATATGATCAATTCTAGCTTGTTGAATTAATTGTAGTTGAAAATGAAGTTTCAAACTAATAAATATGTAAAACAACATACATATATTGCAGGGATCCGCAACAGAGGCTCAAACTCCACTGCCCTCGGCACCGGCGCCTGGTGTGACGCGTTGCAATGACCTTCTAGGCTCCGTAGGTAGTAGAGGGGCTAGTGTATAGTCCTCTTGTTAGTTTTGTGTTTTGTGAAGTGATGTGACATTTGTGATGTAAATGAAGCTCGTTATGTGATGCTACTATGAAATGTTGTGTATGTACTGTTTTTATGTGTTGTAATCTGTGATTATGGCCATCGAGCTGGACAACATTTTCTGTTTTTTTAATAAAAAACCTTATTTGCGACGGCTTTTATACAGTAATGTCGCAAATAAGACCTCTATTATTTGCGATGGCTAATGTGGCCGTCACAAATTGACATTGAAGGCCGTCGCAAATAAGACCCTTAATTGCGACGGATTGCACAGCAATCACAAATTAACAGGCCCAACCCATTCACCAGGCCCGGGCCCTTATTTACGACGGCCACAGGCCGCCATTGCATATTAATTAATTTGCGACGGTGGCCATCGCAAATAAGCTTATTGACGAAAAAAAACAGGCGACGGTGGGAAACCATCGCAAATAATGAAAACCATCGCAAATAAGCTATTTGCGATGGTTTTATGCTTATTTGCGGCAACTTTGGTCGTCGCCCAACTCGCCGGGATCCCTATAGTGACAACAGCGGTACACATGTAGCGGAAAGAATATTCTCACACTCTCAACCTATCTATGCACAAGAGAAGCCGTCCATGCCCTTGGACGCTTCCCACTAGCAACACGACCAACACATGGCAGTAGCATGGCTTCACGTGAGAGATACATCTCAACAATTCGAGGTCTCACGGACAACCCTCAACAGCAGCAATCTAGTGATACCTGCAAAACCACATCTATGGCAACCCTGAGATTCTAATCCATACAAGTTGGAATACAAATATATTCATGAGAGCATATTTAAGAAGATTGCAACTACTCTTATTTACAACATCACGGTGCAGTGAGCAAGTAGTACTCAGTACAAAAATGCGAGGGAGGGCCCGAATATATAACACCCAAATAGCACGACACGTACACCCACACTCGGAGCTACAAAGGCACGCTCCACTAATGTTGTATGCAACAGCCTTTCACTCGATACCTACACGCCAAACCAGTCCCACCGTTATGAGCGGGAGGTCCCACATGGAGCATGACGTGCCTGCTGGCAGATTTACACCTTGTTTCCCTCAACCCGCACCTATAAGGCCGTGGGTTAAGCCTCAACACATAGTTGGACAAATTACATCGCTTTTTAGGTCCCATATACCAGTATGCCTCCGGTACAGCTCAAACTTGCTCAACAGGGCCGCATACGGCACAGTCTTCAATCGACACAGGCAGGACTACACTGTCGAGACCATGTCCCGCTGCACCCTAATCCCTGCCCAGTGTCTAAGCTGTAGTGTACAGGAACAGATAAGAACCCCAAAATGGAATTGTAGTTGAATTTGAGAATGAAGTGAAATAGGCAGTTTAATGGACTTAGTGAAATCATTATCCAATTTTATGGGTTGAACAGACACCAAAATGCTATAAATTTTACAGGGGTTCATGTGGTCATGGGGGTCCAACCCAGAATGTTTTAGCTAAAACCATGGAAGGATCTGGTGTACAAAATTTCCTAAGGCATTAAGCTTCTCTGAATTTTCCTGGCTGTTCTGCAGTCTTGGCATAGCCAAAAGTTGGTTTTCTACTCAGGGGATGTCAAGAGGAGTCCAACAAATTGGTTTATGATTTTCTAAGCATTCTACAGTGAAATATTGATTTTAGAAGTTGGAACATTTTTGGAAATGTTTCTGAAGGTTTTGGAATTTTTCAGCTATATACAGTTTCGAATCAAAATTTTACTTAGCAAAACAAGTCAAATAGATCTGAAACTTTCACTGGAGCTCAAAGGTAGCAGAAAGAGGACTATGGCCAAATTTGGGATTTTTCCAATGAAGACAGCTTCTAGAAATAAATCCAAAAGCTTTTTGCTTAGTGGAATTATTCAGGGAAAATTTTGGACTTTCATACTGATTCAAATGTTCCACTGAAAAGTAGAGACCATAAGGAGTCTAAAAAAAACTTATTTGGGATTTTTAGCCCAATATTCTAGAAGATATTTTTTTCTAAGTTTAATCAAAATGTGGAATTTATTTCAAATGGAAAAGTTTGAATTTAGACATGGGCCCACGGATTTAAAATGGGCCAATCTGGTTGATGTCACACCGCGCCACAAACCTAAACCGCGTTGCCGGATTTAACCCCACCACTACAACAGATCCAAGAGGGCTTTCTCTTGCCGACATGTGGGACCCGACCCGGGTCTTCTTCCTCCTTGCGCCACGACTGAGTGGACGGCGCCCCTCGCCAGAGGTGGCAGGGCAATGTCAGCAAGCCACTCCAGGGCTTCAATCCACTTGAAACTGTCTGTTAGTGCACTCTTTGGGGTGCTGAACTTGATGAGGGGATCCACAAGGCTCGGAAATCGCTAGAAAGCCATCGGCGATGGGCGGCGGCGAAAGAGTTGCTTTGGCGAGGAGGGACATCCTCAAGAGTGCACCAAATGGCTTGAAACTTGTTCCTAAATTATGTTAAATTCAGAGATGGAGTACAGAAATAGAGCTTACTGTGAAGCAGAATCAGAGAGGACACAAAAGGATACGATGATGGTTACTGTATGGTACTGTGAGACCAAGAATAGAGCCGTCAGGTTGAAGTTGTTCTGCTACATATATTGTGTTGACACCGATGACAGATTGACAAAATGAGTAGGCAAATGGATGTTGGAGGTCTAGTTTTTGGTTTGCCTAGCTTTCATCTCCAACAAGTACCCAGTTTACCTCAAGTGAGCATAGACCAAATTTTAGGTATTCTCTCTCCTCGATACCTATTTTTCAATCCCTTTGGGTACTCTGTTGGAGATGTTAGCGCTATATAGTTGCCATTTTGCAAATGCTAACCCATTCAGGTCTCCTGTTGAAGTCTATCTTAGTGGAGGCATCACAAAATACTGCTAGATTACCTAAGATGCAGTGCATACAGTAATAGTCGGTGTTTATGCTACGTGCCTTGGTCACTATAATAAAAAAACTTTTTTAGATATCAGAAATGCATTCCGGCCTCTACATAATATGCAGACACAACCACATCTCAACATATGTCATAAGGAGGCACACACAAATCTGTTGGACGTTGATCGACCCTCGTGAATCTGGAGGAGGGAAGGAAGGCCTGGAAGGAGCACCAAATCTGGTGGGAGGCTCCGACACCCGCGCAGAAGCAGGTGGAAAGTGGTGCCAAGTCTAGGTGTAGATATGGACATGCAAAGGAGCATATAGGTGTATAGAGGTAGAGGAAACAATGAGTGGATCATGCGCCCAGGGTATTTACATTGAGATAAAAACTTCAAACTCATATTTCTATTAAATGTTAGCCATATTTTAAAATCCATTTTCATATTTGTGTTTCTTATTATACTTAAGCATAAAATGAGATACAATATAAATCTATTTTAATTAAATATATTTCGTAAACCAATGTTTACATATGCGGCTCGACATTTAAAAAATTTTAGTTCAAAATTTTGTGTGAAATTTTTAAATAGTAGATAATAAATGTTGAGTTTATTTTTCAAAACGTTGAACCAATTCGTAGAAAATGTTGGATGGACCATCAGTGTGTAGGATCAGAATTAAGGAAGACAAGGGAAAAAAAGAAGGCATAACCCAGGGGAACCTATTCACAGTGACCACAACGGTTCTGGTTGGGAATGGCTGTCGGGCTAGGTTTTGGCAGTCCAGCTCGGTTGCAAGGTCAGGCCCCAACCCTGCTCTTCCCTGAACTGTACAAGGGCTGCCAAGGGACACAATAGACAGTTGCCCAAGCTCTACAAAATTTCAACTGGGTTAGTGATACCCTATGTGCAGTAACGGCGGATAAAATGTTCTTTTCATCAGGCTTTGGTTTATGGTGAAGGAGGCAAGACAGTCTTTTGAACGAGACAGGCAAGACACTATTCATTTGAGATTATCGGCCTCAGTTAAATACTCCTCGTGCTCGACGTACCGATTGCAATTCGAAGAAAGTACATGCTCGCAGCTGCCTGTTATGATCCGGATGTTCTGGGCACTACTTCTATCAGATGTGTTATCGCAATCTAGAGACTGTGCGGCAGCTTTTGTGTGATTGCAAGGTGTCGCGCAAAATCTCGGCAAAGGTAACTGTGTGGGTCTAGCAAGATCGTCTCCACCCAGTTCATTGGAGAGCTGTTCCATTGCTCATGAACTGATTTCAAGAACTTGTTAGGTTGATCCCTGTCCAACCCGTTGGGCAAAAACCGACGGGCAAGGACCCTATCCTCCCCATCAGAGTTGGACGTGGGGTAACAACCCCACACCGAGTACCCCTCAGCTGCGCGATGCCTCCGGGGGCGTAACAGACTCGTTCTGTTACGCCCCCCACCTGGTACGCACTTTATAAGTACCAGGGGGACCTCAGGGCGTGGACACCTTGTGTGCACACATTCCCAGATCCCGCCACAACCAATCTAATCTTTCGCCGCCACCGTCCGCGCTGCACCGAGCCGCCACTGTGTCGGCGTTCTTCCTGCGTCGACGAACTACCTGCGTCGACTCTCTCTCCATCAACCATCCACTCTAGCCCAATAGCGACAAGTGGACCCCCTGAAGGTAACCCTCACATCTCTCTAATTCCCTACGCCTCACCCACGATCTGTTACATGCTTCAATATCTTTGATTGATGTTCTGCCTAAGTAATCAGATTAGAGTAACTGTACAATGTTTAGTTGTGATAGTCAGATCAGATTAGTCCTAAGTAAACCGATTAGGTGTTCCTAGTATCGATCCTAAGTACCCTAAGATATAACAATGGCATCAGAGCCGTGCTCGTGAACCCTAATTGGATAATGGTTAAGTCAATTAACTTCTAATCATTTCAATTAAGGCCTAGCCCCTAATTACCTAAAATCAGCTTTAGTTAAGTTGTTTTAGCGTAGAAATTATAAGGACAGGAATCAAATTTCAGTTTCGATTTGGTTAAGACTAAGAACTCAGACAGCAAAACCGAATTGATATAAGTTAAGGAAAATTAGTTTTGGGGAAGGGGACTTATCTCAGTTTTGTGTGCGCCGAACCATGGTCCTTCAGGACCCAAGAGTCGGCGACACCCTCTCCACCCGACAACTCCTCAGTTGAGGAGACTCGGGTAGGGTAGCCTTTGCCGCCACGTCCTCCTTACTGCAGGGTTAGGGGTAACCCTAACCCTAGCAGCCTTTTCCCCATGTCAGCCGCCACTCAGGAACTCTCATCTGCGGCACCTACGTGCGCGACGTAGAGGTCATTGGAGTGCACCGTGTACCTTCAAACAATCACTCAGAGACGCAGTGCGCTAAGTGCGCGCCGCGCTACGGTTAAGGGTCGAAACCCTAACCCTAGCGGCGGGTTTCCTTTGACGGCCAACCGCGTGCACCATGTCGACGACAGTGATGCAGCGGCGCCGGAAGTCCCCGCCGGCGACGCGATGCACAAGCACTCAGACCTTCTCCCCGCTCAGATATGGAGGCCGCGTCGGTTTCCCTCATCAGAAAACCAGCCGACGCCATTGAGACTGATGAGGTGACCAGCTTCGGTGGGTTCTCCCACGCCGCGTCAATTGCGCGGCGCCCGCCTCGCTGCCGCTCCGCCGCTCTCACTCGCTCGGCCCGAAGAGAGAGAAAAGGGGTGGGAAAATGAGTTAGGGTTTGGCGAAAATCGCGGCCGACGGGCTTAAATACCGTCCGATCCCGACGCGGAGCCGTTGGATCATGATCGGACGGCTGAGATTTGCCCGTGTTGAGAATCTGCGATGACTCGGAGCCGTCGGATGAGGATCCGACGATCCACATCGCGCGCCGCCTCCGCCTAAGGTTTAATGGGCCCCGGGCCCATGCGGGATGGCGTCATGGGCCGCTGGGCTGCCCTTTCCATTTTTTCGGATTTTCTCCGATTTTTGAATGGGTTGATTTCAGCAGTGGGCCAAATGCCCTATGGGCTATGTGTGGGTAACTTTCCATTTTTTTAAGGAATTTTCAGAATGGGGCTGGGCCATATTGATCAGTGGGCTGATTTTAGGGTTTCTGGCCCATTTAGCCTTTTATGCATTTTCTGATTTTCAGAATAAGTTTAAAATGGAAAATTAATTCCTGAAATTAGAGAAATGATTAGAAAATTAGTAAAATAGTGGGAAAATTTCAAAAAAATTTGTGTGCCCTTTTGGTTGCATATATTCTGTATTTTATGTTATCAATTGTCAATAAGAGCATTTTTCTCAGTTATTTAAATACTATTAAGTGCCTTTTTCAAGCAAGTCTCATTAATTAAGAAATTAAGTTTTAGCTTTCGCTGTAATTAAGTGATAAATTAATTGAGTAACCAAAGTGAAATTTTAATTTATCAAATTTTGAGTTTAAAATTAAGTTATGTTTATAAGTGGTAATTTGAATGAGTAACCAACGTGAAAGTTTAAATTTTGCCAATTAATTTTAAGTGTATTTATTTGAGCTTATGGTTAAGTTTTTATTTATGATTATTTAAGATTCATTAAGTAACCAACGTGAAAAATGATGTGTTAAGTTAATTATGCATGGAATTTGAAAGAAACCAACATGAAATTGAATTGCCATGATTAATTTAAGTTTACTTTTGAGTTTATCATATTAAGTTTTGTTATCATGTTAAGTTTTAATGTTTAAGTGCATTTTTTGCTAAGTAACCAACGTGAAAAAGCAATAATGCCAATCTTAAGTCATGTTTTACCATAAGTTTTTGTCATTAATCCTCAAATCTTTATTTTTTGAAGGAACTGGCTTGTCCTCAGCACTCAGCTATATCTCCGCAATTGAGACCCTCAACAGTCAAAATTACGGGGTATGGAAAGAGAGGCTCTAGATGGCTCTAGTAGTCTTTGACCTCGATTTTGCGATTACGTCGCCTCGACCCACTGAGCCACCTGTCCCCATTACTAAGACTGGGAAATTGAGCAGTCTTTCACTATGCGGAAGGCTAAGTACCTGAGCTTGAAGAATCAGTATGAGAAGGATCTCCCTAAGTGGGACACTTCCAACAGGAAGTGTCTCGTGATCATTAAGAGCACAATAGCTGACTCAATTATTGGAGGAATCCCTGATTGTGACACTGCTGCAGAGTACTTAGAGAGAGTCAGAAGTCAATTTACTGGCTCCACTAAGGCGAGCGCTAGCACTCTCATGAGAAAGATTGTCACTGAGAAGTACTCTGGAGGCGGTGTGCGTGAGCACATCAATAAGATGAGTCACTATAATTCTAAGATTAGGTAGCTAAACATTGCGATGCCAGATGAGATGCTCATTTATTTCATCCTCAGTTCTATTCCTAAGGAGTTTGAGGCCTTTGTGGTCAATTATAACTCACTCCTTGAGACCTGGAACATTGATAAGATTGTTGCTATGTGCGTTCAGGAAGAGGAACGCATAAAGAGTTCTAAGAATGGTGATTACATCAATCTGGCTGACACTAAGGGTAAGGGAAAAGCAAAGAGATACTTTACTTCTCCCAAACCACCTTCCTTCAAGACTTCAAGCTCCAGTTCAGCAAATAAGTTCAAAGGCAAGTCTCCTCAAAAGAGGGACAAGGATAAGTGTCACTTGTGTGGCTCAGATGAGCATTTCCAGAAGGACCGTGTTGGATTCATTAAGTGGTGTGCTAAGAAAGGTAATGATATAATTACTTTTGTAAATGACGCCTTATATGTGAATTATTCACGGTCCACTTGGTGGATTGACTCAGGTGCCACTGTGCACATTTGCAATTCTATGCAGGCATTAAGTACGATGAAAACTATAGGAAGAAGGGAAAGAGTGATTAAGGTGGCAGGTGGGCGTGAAGTCGAAGTCGAAGCCATTGGAGACTTATCTCTTAGATTAATTAGTGGCTTTGTACTTAGGCTAAATAATGTTCTTTATGTCCCTTCATTAGAAAGGAACTTGATTTCAGTTTCGTGTTTGGATGATTCATGATACATTTGTCATTTTGGTAATGATAAGTGTTCTATCAGTTATAATAATGAGATTATTGGTCTTGCCTTCCGACCACACATGCTCTACTTGTTGTCCACTCATGAGAATGTGTATGCTATAAGTGATGATCAAGTTTCATCTAAGAACGACTTAGGACGTAATAAGAGCAAAAAAAAAACGATTTAGATACTTCGTCGAAATTATGGCATTATCGTTTATGCCATATTTCGAGGGGGGGATTGAACAATTAGTATCTCAATCGATTCTTCCACACTTAGACTTTTTAGATTCCGAGGAATGCATTGATTGCATTAAAGGAAAATTCGCCAAGACAATTAAGAAAAACGCCAAACGTAGCACGGGAGTCTTAGAAATAATCCACACAGATATTTGTGGACCTTTTCCTGTGACATAGGTAGATGGTTATGATTCTTTCATAACATTTACAGATGACTTTAGTCGTTATGGCTATATTTATCCAATCAAGGAGCGATCTGAAGCATTGGATAAGTTTAAGATATTTAAGGCCGAAGTAGAAAATCAGCACGACATTAAGATTAAAGTAGTAAGGTCTGATCGTAGAGGTGAGTACTACGGTCGACACACCCCTTATGGCCAAGTCCCTGGACCTTTTGCATGGTTTTTACAGGAAAATGGCATAGTAGCCTAGTATTCTACACCGGGCAAACCTCAGCAGAACGGTGTAGCGGAACGGCGAAACCGTACGCTTATGGACATGGTAAGAAGCATGTTAAGCTATTCTACACTACCAATTAGTTTGTAGATGGAGGCCCTAAAGATAGCCATTCACGTACTTAACCGTGTTCCATCTAAGTTAGTACCTAAGACACCGTATGAGATGTGGACGGGACGTATGCCCTCACTGAATTATCTACATGTGTGGGGATGTCCAATTGAGGCTAAGATGTTCAACCCGAACTTAAGCAAATTGGATTCTAGAGCAATCGGTTGCTAATTTATTGGCTATCCTGAAAAGAGTAAGGAATTTAGGTTCTATTGTCCAGATAGATACAATAAGTTTTTTGAGACTAGACATGCGGTGTTTTTAGAGGACACTGTGATCAGGGGAAGCACCGTACGGCCTGAAATAGATCTTGAGGAGGAGCGGATTAGTCTACCCGCTTCGGTGACTCAAGAGCCTTATTTCACCCTACCTGCTGTCGTTGTGCCACAGGTTCCTGCCACTAGTGACACGATGCCTGTTGTTGCACCTCCGTCGGCCACAACAAAAACAAGTGAGGTTCCACCTCCTCGGCCTATTGAAGATATGGTCGAACAAGATGAGGTGTAACAACAGCCTCAACCCTTAGACGATACACAAATAAGAAGATCGCAAAGAGTAAGACGATCGGCAATTCCAAGTGATTATCAGCTATACTTAAGTGAAGAAATTCATATTGAGGATGATCCCACCTCTTATGAAGATGCCATGAGTAGACCTCAGTCATCCGAATAACGTAAAGCCATGGAAGATGAAATAAGATCTATGAGTGCCAACAAAGTCTGGTACTTAGTAGAGATTCCTAAAGGAGCCAAAACAGTATGCTGTAAATGGGTCTACAAGATTGAGAGTGACTCCATATGGAAGATCGAAAACTATAAGGCTAGGCTTGTGGCTAAGGGATTCACGCAACGGGAAGGTATTGATTATGATGAGACCTTTTCCCCCGTGTCGTCTAAGGATTCGTTTCGAATCATCATGGCATTAGTAGCACATTACGACTTAGAATTGCATCAAATAGATGTAAAGATGGCATTCCTCAGTGGAGAACTTTATGAGGACGTATACATGGCTAACCAAAGGGTTTTGGTCATTGAGGGTAGGGAACATATGGGATGCCACTTGAAGAAGTCTATTTATGGACTTAAGCAAGCATCAAGGCAATGGTACCTAAAATTCGATGAGACGATAAGAAAGTTTGGGTTTAAGGAAAATGAGTAGGATAACTGCATTTATGCTAAATTTAAGAGTGGAAAATTTATTTTCCTTATACTATACGTAGATGACATACTACTTGCAAGTAGTGATGTCAACCTACTCTTAGAAACTATGAAGTGTTTATCCTCGAATTTTTGAGATGAAAGATTTGGGTGAAGCTTCCTATGTCCTAGGAATTGAGATTCACCGAGATCGAAGAAAGGGGGTATTAGAATTATCTCAGAAGGCATACTTAGAAAGCGTGCTCAGAAAGTACGGTATGCAAGGCTATAAGCCCTCGCCTGTCCCAATAGTTAAGGGTGACAAATTTTCACAATCGCGATCACCTAAGAACCAGTATGAAGTTGATCAGATGAGAGGAATTCCGTATGCTTCTGCTGTCAGAAGCTTAATGTATGCTCAAACATGTACGTGCCCTGACTTAGCTTTCGTGAGTGGGATGCTTGGCAGATATCAAAGTAGTCCAGGTTTAGACCACTGGAAAGCACTTAAGAAGGCTCTAAGATACATTCAGGGTACTAAGAACCTCATGTTAAAGTATAGTAAGTTAGACCCATTAGAAATAGTGGGTTACTCAGATTCAGATTACGCGTGTTGTGTGGATACTAAGAAATCCACATCAGGCTATATATTCACCCTCGCGAATGGGGCTATATCGTGGAGAAGCTCCAAGCAAGTTTTAACTGCATCGGCCACAATGTATGCTGAGTTCATAGCTTGTTATGAGGCCACTAGACAGGCATCTTGGCTTAAGAAATTTGTTCCCGGTCTAAGAGTGGTAGACAACATTCATAAACCACTTAAGTTGTACTGCGATAATGAGCCAGCAGTGACATACTCTCACAACAACAAGTCCAGTGGTGCTGCCAAACACATCGACATTAAGTATTATGTTATAAAAGAGAGAATCCAGGATAATTCAATTAGTCTCGAGCATATAAGAACTAATCAAATGCTTGCGGATCCGCTAACCAAGGGTTTCCCTCCCAATGTGTTCAGAGAACACGTAGCTGGCATGGGATTAGGGGAGAGCATGTGAAACAAGTCCTGGATACTAAGGGGACACCTAAGCATAAGGTTATTTCTAATTGAGAGACATATTGTGGTCTTCGAGTCGAACAGTAGGTAAATGGCTGCTTCTGATGCGTCGTGCTCCTTATGTCAAAGCAAGAAGAAATATACATAAGTTTAGTAATTAAGAATAAGAATAAGTTAAGTGAGAAATAATTTGTCCCAAGATCAAGGGGGAGAATGTTAGGTTGATCCCGGTCCAACCCGTTGGGCAACAACCGGCGGGTGAGGACCCTATCCCCCCCCCCCCCCCATCAGAGTCGGGCATGGGGTAACAACCCCACTCCGAGTACCCCTCAGCTGCGCGATGACTCCGGGGGGCGTAACAGACTCGTTCTGTTGTGCCCCCCCACCTGGTACGCGCTTTATAAGTCCCAAGGGGACCTCAGGGCGTGGACACATTGTGCGCACACGTTCCTAGAGGTCCCCGCCACAACCAATCTAATATTTCGCCGCTGCCGCCCGAGCTGCACTGAGCCGCCACCGCGTCGGCGTTCTTCCTGCGTCGACGAACTACCTGCGTCGACTCTCTCTCCAGCAACCATCCACTTGAGCCCAATGGCGACAAGTGGACCCCCTGAAGGTAACCCTCACATCTCTCTAATTCCCTACGCCTCACCCATGATCTGTTACATGCTTCAATATCTTTTATTGATGTTCTACCTAAGTAATCAGATTAGAGTAACTGTACAATGTTTAATTGTGATAGTCATATCAGATTAGTCCTAAGTACAACTGATTAGGTGTTCCTAGTATCGATCCTAAGTACCCTAAGATATAACAGAACTGACCAAGATATCGACCGATCCTAGGAGCAAGGGTCTCCATTGTGCTATGGTCATTTGGTTAGAATGAAATGTGAGAATCTTTGAGGGAAAAAAGAACACCATGGAGAACATGTTAATTTTGTTGAGAGACGAGCTCAAGACATGGTCACGAGCTGGTTGTAAGCATTGGTAAGATACTGGCCGCTTGTAATACCCGTAATAATCCCTAGCATACCAGAGAGGACACAAAAGGATATGATGATGGTTACCGTAAGGTACTGTGAGATCAAGTATAGAGCTGCGAAGTTGAAGTTGTTCTGCTACATAT
This sequence comes from Tuctoria greenei, assembly GCA_036927565.1. Lineage (NCBI taxonomy): Eukaryota > Viridiplantae > Streptophyta > Magnoliopsida > Poales > Poaceae > Tuctoria > Tuctoria greenei. Next base: position 151,762,278 of record JAYESD010000005.1, on the reverse strand, counting down.
ATTAGGCTGACTCCGATGACGGATTGACCAAATGAGTAGGCAAATGGATGTTTCAGGTCTAGTTTTTTGGTTTGCCTAGCTTTCATCTCCAACAACGCACCCAGTTTACCTCTGGTGAGCATAGACCCAATTTTAGGTTATCTCTCACCTTGATACCTATTTTTCAATCTTTTTGAGTACTCTGTTGGAGCTGTTAGCGCTATGGTTGCTATTTTGCAAATGCTAACCCATTCAGGTCTCCAGTTGAAGTCTGTCTTAGTTGAGCCATCATAAAATACGGTTAGATTACTTAAGATGCAGTGTGTAAAGTAATAGTTTGTGTTTATGGTACGTGCTTTGATCACTATAATAAACAACTTTTTTAGATAAAAAAAATGCATTCCGGCCTGTACATGATATGCAGACGCAACCACTGTAATATCCCGAACACCTAAAAAAAATTAGACATTCCTGCCACGAATACAATGGGTTGACCAAATTTTGACTTTTTGAAGCTTTGATCCGATAGACAATCGGAGACCGTAGATGCGTAGAGCTCGTCGAGACGATTTCGTTTCACTATTTATACATTTGATTCGGAGAACGAATAAGTTTTATATGAATCATTTTATTTTGAACCGTTGGATGGTTAGGTTTACTATATATAAAAACCTTCTAGTATTTTTCCTGACCTATTCCACGAGCGCCGCTCCTGTTTCTTTGTTTTGCCCAACAAGCCACCACCGCCTGGCTTGGTGCTCTTATCTGCCGTCTGGGTCAGAGATCAAGGGGTTCCTTGCTGTGAGTCGGTCTCAACTATTTTGCTTGATATTCTGCTGGACATCTCAACTGTTTCGTTTGACACAGCGCTGTTTTATTTTTACTGCCGCAATTGCTTTTCTGCTGTTGCAGGTTCCTTGATTACTGTTGCCGCCGCTTGATTGCTTGACACTCATAGTTTGCTGCGACCACCTGATTTATTTGCCGCTGTAACTGCCTTATGGCTAATTGGCTGCTGCTGCACTAATTGATTTGACTGCTGTTGTGCTGTTGTAGATTTATGCTGGAAAAAAAATACACAGCTGCCTACAGATTAGTAAATAGTAATTGCTATGCTGCCCCGCAGTGATTCTGTTGAATCTGCGGTTTTAGTTGCTGCATTCATTGATTAAATTAATTTCTACCATCACAATTTACATAAGTGCTGCTGTCAAAAATTAAATTAATTTCTACTGCCACCAATTAATTTAATTGCTGCTGCCGCCTCTGGTTTTGTTTGCCTGGCTAGATGATTTTGCTGCTGGCTGTTAGTGTTGCTATGCGCTTTATTGTTTCCTACCGCAGTTACTATCCTGTTGTATGCATACGGAGATAGAAGGCTTGCATTGCTTGTTCTGTTCTCGCTGTGGCGTATTAATAGTTTTACTCTGATTCTAAATTCTTCCTTACCGTCTTGCTAATGGTTAGCCCCGCATGACCTTGTAGACTCTTGTTTGGAGAGTTCCGGTGTCAAGAGAGTGTCTTCTGTTGATTGTCGAGGTTAAGGCAAGTGCATGATGAGTTGTTTCATGATATATGTGGTTTGCTCGTTATTAATTTCCCTCATGTGGTTGATTCGTTGTTCGAGTTCTGAGGCTTCAATTGCTCTATGATTCTTTTGTTCGAACTTCAAGATTCAAGTTGTTCATTTGATTATCATTCAAGTACCGATTAAATCCGGAGTCGTTCTTATATTCAAGTTTTTGTGAGTAAGTGTTGGCCCCACTTGCTCGTCTTTACCGGTAAATTCTAAGAAGAATTCAAGTGTCATCTGTTTCAGACGGAAACTACTATTTCATTATTTCTTATTTCAAGTTCAAGTATCGCTATGTTTCATTCAGTTGATTCTAATGTTCTTCAAGCTCTAAGTGTACTTGATGAGTGTTTTTACTCACTCTTGTTTTATTTGGTTTTTAGGTACCCGTTGATCAAGCATGCATTGGGAAGAGGGTAGCATATGCACTTGAGCACGCGAACTATCTACTAAGCTTAGTTTATCAATGTTCTTAGTTAATTGCATAATCTTGTGCCATTGAGATTGTGGTGTGATCATTTGGATCTTTGATTCACTTGTGGGAATGAATTTGAGTTTAGTAGTATTGCTATATAATATTATGCCTGTTGTTGTGTTTTGTTGCCGCGGAGCATAGAGTTTTCAAAGGAGACTATGCCGAAATTTTTAATATTTCCCTTACTTACAAGGAATTGTTTAGATGGTTTTAGTAGCGTCCAAGGGTGTTCATACCTGGGGCGTTACAACCACATATCAAGATATGTCATAAGGGGGCACACACAAATTTGTCGGATGTTGATCAACCCTTTTGAATCTGGAGGGGGGAAGGAAGGTCTGGAAGGAGCACCAAATCTAGTGGGGTGTTCCGCCACCCGCGTAGAACGAGGAGGAAAGCGGTGCCAGATCTAGGCATAGTTATTGACATGCAAAGAAGCATATAGGTGTATGGAGGTAGAGGGAACAATAAGTAGATCATGCGCCCGGGGTATTGTCATTGAGTAAAAAACTTGAAACTTATTTTCTATTAAATGTTAGCCATATTTCAAATCCATTTTCATATCTTTGTACCTTGTTATACTTAATGCATAAAATGAGATCCAATATAAATCTATTTTATTTAAATATACATTTCTAAACCAATGCTTTCATATACTGCTCAATATTTTAAAAATTTTAGTTCAACATTTTGTGTTAAAATTTTAAAATAGTAGATAATAAATGTTGAGTTTATTTTTCAAAACATTGAACCGATTCATAAAAAATGTTGGATGGACCATTAGTGTGTAGGATTAGAATTAAGGAAAACAGGAAGAAAAAAGAAGCCATAACCCAGGGGAACCTATTCGCAGTGGCCACAACAGTTCCGTTTGGACATGGCTGTCGGGCTAGGTTTTGGCAGTCCAGCTGGTTGCAAGGTCAGGCCCCGACCCTCTCTTCACTGAACTGTACAAGGGCAGCTGAGGGAAACAACAGACAGTTGCCCCCAGGCTCTACTAAATTTCAACTTGGTGCGTGATACCCTACGTGCAGTCACGGCTGATAAAATGGTCCATTTCATCAGGCTCTGGTTTATGGTTGAGGAGGCAAGATAGTCTTTTTAACCAGACAGGCAAGACTCCATTCATTGGATATTATCGGACTCAGTTAAATACTCCTCCTGCTCATTGTACCGATTGCAATTCGAATAAAGTACACGCTCACATCTGCCAGTTATGATCTGGATGGTGTGGGCACCACCAAGGTACAAGACCTTCTGATGGCTACTCTTAAACAGCCGAGTTTGGACTTCGGACAAGCTGCAGGTCAGGGAATGGCTGAACAACTACTTCTATCCCATGTGTTATCGCAATTTACAGACTGTGCGGCACATTTTGTATGATTGGGAGGTGTCGCGCCAAATCTGAGCAAATGTAACTGTGTGGGTCTAGGAAAATCGTCTCCAACTGGTTCATTGGAGAGCTGCTCCATTGCTCATGAACTGGTTTCGAGACCTGACCAAGATGTCCACCGATCTCATGAGCAAGGGTCTCCATTATATGATCATAGAGGTGCTATGGTCCATTTGGTGAGAAAGAAGCATGAGAATCTTTCATAGAAAAGAGAACACCACGGAGAACATGTTAATTTTGTCGAGAGACGAGCTTAAGAAACATGGTCACTAGCTGGTTGTAAACACTTTGGGAAGATACCGGCCCCTCTTGTAATACCCGTTGTAATCTCTAGCATATCAGGAGCTCCCTGTTTGCTCATGTAAATTTTATTTGTCACCTACCTAATGAAATGCCACCACAGCCTTTTCGAAAAAAGGTGTGCCCTACGCTTGACTGTTGACCACCTTTTTTATTTATTCTCCTGGCGCGTCGGATTTTTAATCACGGTCTTATGATGCTGCTGAGGTTTTTTAATAGATTAGTAGTGATGGTCATTTGTCCGTCACTATAAAAAGGATGATTTCAGTGACTTTTCTATAATGACTATCACAGGAGAAGTCGCATGAGCCATAAAAAATTAAATGAAGTACATTATATGAAAATATGCCACGTCTCCTAGCCAAAATAATTCGATTCATCTGCAGCATATATGTTTAGCCGGTTTTTGTCTTTAAACTCAAGCTAGTGTTGCTCTTATACATTCAGCTCCATTATTTAGCATCACAAATCCCAGCTGATAATTAACAGACGCTAGAAGGGATCATGAATATGAATGTGGTACTGACCTGAGTAGTATAATCTGAAACCAACAAAATTGTGTTCGTTTCTTCGTGAGAACACGGACTACAACATCGGGACATAAACATAATCTCCTGTGATGAAATAATTAGCTGTACTACTTAGGTGCTTATTGTAACAATTTTGAATAACATGCAAAATATTCCTGAAGGCCTTGATCATTTTGACAAATTTATCTATATTTTTCAAAACCATTAAATAACATAGGGACTTACAAAAAACATATGGGCAGGAAGGTGATTATTGAACGTGGTTGATACGTGTGATGAACAAATTTGAAATACTTATTACTGATAACTGATATTCATTTAGTATGATATGACCATGTGGGACACAGGGAGGAAAAATAGCCAAGAGCTGTGCCAGGTCTTAACAGTAAAAATGAGTCTGAACCGTTGCAAAACATTTATTTGACACTAGTTTTACAAAAAAGTACATTTTCATCCCCCAAATATCTGCATTGTTCACCGTACCTAATGCACGAACAAAATTTTGGTATAATTTACTCTCCTGAACTATTCATATTTGTTAAATTTGCCGCAAGTGATTTTTTTTCTTTTTCGTTTCTCTTTGTGGGTGTTATGTTGGGGGTTCCAATTTTGTTGTATGGCAAATGGCATCATACACAATTTTAAAATATTCTTTCAGAATCACTATGTAAGAAAGGCTCATCTGAGACGTGCACGAACGAAGAAGGGAGACGAACAAATTGTGTGTCTCTGTCGTCGCGTCTCGCATTACGTTGTCATCAGAAACAAGCGGTTGGCGCGTCGCTGATAAGCCTAAGTGTGAGACAAGCTCAAAGATAGCGCGTCTCCTTTCTTTGATTCATAACAGACATTCTTTACTGAGTCATTGGAGACGTGAGTCGTGCGCGTCGCTCATCAGCATACATGCGAGACAAGCACTAACATAGCGCATCACAGATTTATTGACTGATCTCAGACGTGCTTTATTGCAGAGCATCATAGATTTGTTTACTAATCTGAGACGGACTTTAAGGAAGCTTATCTCGTTTATTTAGATATAATCCGAGGAGCTCTCTGTTATAGCCCGTCGCTAATTGTTCACAGGCAGGGTCTCCTATTAGGTGTCCCCCACCCCTTATTATCCTGGTTGTCGGCTGCATCCTGGAGCTAGCCAGGATTTGGCAGCCATATTGCCAGTGTTAGCAACATATACATACATGAACATATGTATAGCGAAAAAGATCACACCTTAAATTATATTAACCAATCAAATATTAACAAAGTGTCAATCATGGTTATTAACTATACTAATTACACAACAAGGAATGCCCCCTGTTCATCCTGAATACAAAGTAACTAACTCTACACATCATAATTGTAATCATCTAATTCTGTATACCGTAATGAACATTCTCCCGATGAATGACTTCATTAACGATGAGCCTTCATAGCCTCTAATGCTCTGACTGAGACATCCTCAAATTCAATAAAATCACTGAAATCATATAAAATATTATCAAATTGCAGTCACTTTCTCTTAAATAGTCACATATAAGGGAGCAAATATCTGAAGGCTTAGGAACAAATTGGTATACCATTGTAATAAACACAAGAACTGTGAATAAAGAACTGAGCTTACTTGTAGCACAGGCAGATGGTGAGCATTTGCAAAGCATCAGTAGAGAAATTGTTGTCATCATAAAGGACATGGTAGTGAGCGGGTGTGCTTGTCCCCTGAAAAAACAAAAAAATTTACATTCCACTGATGCATTAATAGCTGATATCAAAAAACTCATGAGAGAAACACCAATTATCGCATAGGTACCTTGATTCTAGCATGGATGCAGAGGTAGAAATCAAACTCACTAGGATGGCAAATGCTAGTGTCAACTACAGTTCCTGCAGTTTCAAGGGTTTGCGAATGAGAATTCATTATATACATTGATAGTCAAAACAAATACATTACTTCTGCAGTGGACAGAAACAAGGAAGTTGAATGTATACCGTAATGAAAATTCTCCCTTTGGATCAATAACTTCATTAATGATGAGCCTTTATTGGACATTCTCAAATTCAATAAAATCACTGAAATGCACGATCTAGGGGCAAGGTTGCGGCGGCAACATGCTCCAGGGATAGAGGATGAGGCGGTGGCGTGCTCCAGGACAAGCTGGCTGAGGCGCTAGAGTGGCGGTTCCTCAACTCTTTGATGACAGCAGGCCGGCATGCACCGGGAACAGGGACAATATTTCCACATATGTGAAGGCGGCGGCGTGCTCATACCGATTACCGAGGTAGGGGTCGAGGCGGCGGCATTCTCTAGGGACAAGAGACGAGGCGGCGTGCTCCAGCATACTCAACTCTCTGATGATGAAAGTCGTGGTCGATGGCGGGGTCGGGGTCGACCAAAGCAGCACGACAATGACGAAGAGCGAGTTGAGGAAGAGGGATGGCGAAGGCATTCTCAAAATTTTTGTGTGAGAGCTAAATTTCTTTGCCAAGTTTTGGGAGAGAGCACACGAGAGATTAGAATAGCAAAATTCGAAGACGGGCCTATATAACACCCATATCTCATTAAAGTGTCTCCCTTTGGTTGAGAGAGCGCGAGTAATTTTTGAGCGAAATTTTTTGCCAGAGAGTGCCTGAGAGCTAAAATTAGGTCAAAAATGGGAGATGCACATATATGACGCTCATCTCGCATTAATTTGTGTTCGAACGGTCAACCCATATGCAAAAAATGCCACACATTGTGCTGAGGCAAGGAACATCTTTGGCATTCGGGCATGTCCAATTCGCAACTATGTGCAATGCCTTATATGATGGTTGCAACGTGCTTAGCTTTCTGTTATGGGACAAAAGATCTTCAGTACAAATCGGACAAGTGCCTGAGTAAGGCACATCTCCTTTTCAACGGAGGTCAATTATCGGAGATGCACCTTCTTAAAGTGCGTCTCTCATGTGCTCGTCTTCCTTTTGCCACTCGCATGACACCGTGAGCGTCCGTTGCCACTCGCGCGTAGAGTTAACATCATGAGCATGCTAATTTCAGGGATAAACTCATAAACAAAAGCAAGACATTGCATTTTAGGGATATATAACGCTCATTTCACATTATTTTGTGACCGAATGGGCACGCCGCACGGGAAAGATGGTATTCGGGGGGTGCGGCACCATATTTCACATGCGGGCATGTCCAACTGGCAACTGTGCACAATACCTTATATAATCGTTGCATTGCGCTCAACTTTCCGAGGTGGGACAAAAGATCTTCGGCGCAAATCGGAGACAGGCCCAGGTAAGGAAAGTGTGGCATTATCTCTTCTCCCACGGGCCTTAGTACAGCTTGTCTCTCATTCTCCCGTCTCCCTTTCGCTGGAGGTCAAAAATCAGAGACGCTCTTGTTTAGTGTTCGTCTGTCATGTGCTTCTCTCCCTTTTGCCACTCGCACGACATCATGAGCGTCCGTTGCCACCCGCGCGTAGAGTTAACATCGTGAGCGTCCATTGCAGGGATAAACATACGCAATGACATTGAAAGTAAGGGATATAATTCGAATTGAGGGATAAACAAACACAATAACATTATAATTCAGAGATAATTTGCAACTCAATTAATTTCATAGTTCATACACATTGCGTGCCCTCTAGACTATACATTTTGATTCTAAACTTATTCCTATGAAGCTCCCATCGATCAATCTAAACTGTACCATCCAGCTTGCTCCCGAATATGTCACTTATATTCTCCAGGATCCTAAGAATATTGGCAGTCATTCAATTAACAAATGTTGAATGAGGAGTGAATAACCTACGTTGGTCACTAAGACAAAGTTACTGACCTTGATAAGTAGATTATATCAATCATTTTCAACATCGAGCAAATGCTAAACTTCAAGTAGTATAGTTTTGATTGTAAACCAGAGCACCACCGCTACAAAATATCAGTTTAAGCAACATAAGAAACTAGTTCAAATAAGTCCGGCAACAATTACTAATTACATGAGCAAAATAAATCTATTTTACAGTCTCTTGATCCAGAACCCCAAGTCAGAGTGCTCTTGGGCGATGGACATTTGGGTGGAAGAAACCACATCGAAAGGCGCATCTTGGAGGCACGAATGAATAGTACATTGAGAGGGAGATTGTCAGGGGGTAGTAACCACCTTCTTAGTCAGTCTACAAAGGAATTTTTTTAATAAGAGGACGATGGTTCTACTCATATGATTGTGCTTGTTATTCATGACTTACCCCTTCTTTACTGGAGGTGATGCGCTGCCACTTCAATAAATCTCCCGACTCAGGCTTTGCAGAGAAACACTACGCAAAGAAATTGGAAATACCAAAAACAAACAAGACGGAAAAACAAAACTATAGTTAAGTTCATCAGTCCATTACAGAGCTACATATATACAACTGTGACCGGTGTGCAATTTGTAAATACATAGGGATGGTTCTTGCACCACGCCAAGCTCTCCTCCTTCAGTGGGCTACGTGCCAAGACGATATCTAACCCAGCCATGAATAATGACGACGACAACGAGGACGGCGATGATGACGACAACGACGGCGATGGCGAACAGAGGCGGCGGTTGCACTGGAGTTGGTCGATTAGTAAAGGAGTGTTGGTCGATTAGTAAAGAAGCACCGGAGGCGATGAGATGAGCGATATAAATGCTAGACACGCTAGACTAAAGCAAGACGCACGAGATATGAATGTGCGTCTTCCATTGTTGAAAGAGAGACGTGTGGCAAGAGGACTGCGAAGAACATAATTTCTGCGGTGGTGGTGCAGAGACGTGAACTAACCTCTCTATCATCAACTCCGCATAGACCTTATATAAGACATGCCATCACGCGTCAATTCTCCATAAGTGCATCGCTCATTTTGCATCTACTTCTTCTTCTTCGTCTTCTCCGCGTCGACAACCCACTACCACCATGGCCAACGTTCCGGCTCCAAGCCCGTCGAATGAGACACCCTGCAAGAAATTGTCCTGTAGCTCCCTCGAGAGTCTCAACACTGAGCAATGCCGCCTTATGCTGCAAGAAGCGTACAATAATACGTCTCGGGCCATGTGTTCCTTGGGTCTGGGTACCCTTCCAGAGTTCACTGGAATGGGTATTATCGCCCACTACCTCTACGCCCTCGCGGGAGTGGCCGATCGTCTCGACATTCTGTTCAAGATGATTGCCGAGGTGCTTGGCACCGAGGGCCGCAGAAATCTAGTGTCGACGACGAAGAGGAACCTTGATCGTGGGGTTGCACCACCAGTGCAGCCCGAGCAATCGACGCAGTCGGCCTAGACTCCTGTTGCACCAGCGCCGGAGTCACCGCTGGAGGAGGAGGAGGAGGGGGGAGGAGGAGGAGGAGGATCTAGTTTTTTTTGTTGTTTTTAGTTGATGTTTTTCTTGTCTATTGTCTTCTTGTACTTCTTTCTTGTTTTTTGTAATATATTGTGTTAATGAATGAAATTTATCTATGTTCAACTGTGTGTTCGACTGTTGTAAATGAATATTTTCTTGTGTGTTCAACCGTGTGAATAAATGAATGTGTAATGTGTTCATCGTGTTCCTCAAGATACATAAGGAAGGATTTGATTATTTTGTGGACAAGTGAATGATTTAGTTTTCAAGTGAATGTGGTCTAAGTTCAGTGATGTGTGATATCAACAGTGAACTGAATCAAAATGGAGAACATCACAAAGCTAAAGGAGACGTGGGGAATAGGAGATGCGCTTTTCAGAAATGCGTGTTTCCCTTTTAGCAAAGGAGGGGGAGACGTCGAGCATAGGAGATGTACTTTGCTGCTAAGCGCGTCTCCATATTGCGTCTCCGCACATGCCTTATATAATTCACTATCAGTCTCTCCTCTTCTCTCCATTTGTCTTCTCCGCATAGACTACCCACCATGGCCAACATTCTGCCGCCAAGTCTGTCGAGGGAGCCACCCTGCAAGAAACTGTGATGCCGCTCCACATAGAGGCTCAACAATGAGCTGCTCGAGATGCTGTTCGATAGGCTGTTCGACCGGTTCCAGAGGCTGCTCGAGACGATGGTCGAGGTGCTTGTTGCCGAGGGTCGTAGTAACCTGGTGGCGGCGATGGCGAGGAACCTCGGTCACGAGGTTGCACCGTAGAATTTGGACCAGCCGGAGCAACTGGCGGAGCAGCCGATCAGGGCTCCTGGTGCACCGGCGCCGGACTGCCACCGGAGGAGGAGGAGGGGGACGAGGAGCAGGATTTATGTTTCCTTTTGTTGTTTTAGTTGATCTCGTTTTTCTTTTCGTGTGTCTTGTTCTTTTTTTCTTGTGTTTTGTAATATATTGTTAATGAATGAATGTGTTGTCTGTATTCGTCTGTTTGATGAATATTATCTTGTGTATTCAACTGTGAATGAATGAATGTGTTCATCGTTCAACGTGTGTTCATGTCTGTATGTAACCGAAGACAAAAGAGATGTGCTTTCTGTAAAGTTTTGCAAATAGGAGACGCGCTTGTTAGATGCGCATCTCCCATTTGTCAGATAGGAAGGTATGTCTTGGATACCTACTTAACTAAGACGGGCTATATAGTAACGCGTCCCCTTGTCTATTCAACCGAGCTATGTCAGATCTCGCTGAAGCGGGCTCATCTCGCATAACTTTATCAGAGACAGTCGCTTTTCAGCACGTTGCCCTTCTTTGTCTCCTATTTGGGTTTCTTTCGTAGTGAATTTCCAATAATTTTTTCTTTCATTATTCCATATCCTATTTCATATATGGTTTGACATGCCTCAAACGTCTAAAATTACAAAAGAAATCTTAAACTATTTTTCTGATGTACATATACTGTAAGTAAGAATTTCACAAAACTTACCTTAAACTTGATGCATTCATAGAGAGAAACGTCACAATAGTGTGAATCAAACCAATCTAAACAATTAGAGAGAAAGAAAACTACAGCAAAGTTTTATTTAGGGAGTTAAATGTATAACCCAAATACTACAAGGTAGTAAATTGCCGTTTTCCCAGTTACAAAATACCATGGGGGTCAGCTTACTCAGAAAAAAAGGCCTAGCTCTGTAGGCACATGTAATTATAACAAATTATTCTTATAATATAAAGACAATAAAGAGAAAGTCAGTTCGTAACCCAGCAATTTTGTAAAAGAGAAATGATCATTTAGCCTGGGTTAGCACCTTTTGGCACAGAGCATGTGTATAGCTTAACTAAACCTCGTGTCCTCTGTACATAGTTTAGAAATATTAAAAGATTGAATTGCGTGACAAGTACAACAACTTCTGCGGTGGGTCATATAGGTTTGCAAATTATTCAAAGAAGTTGCATATTGTGTTTCAGTGATGCGCATGAGGCAAAACTGGTTTTAGCGTCGGAACTGAATGATGTGGCGTACATGTCACTGTTCATCATTCACGACTCTTTGTAAAATGTTTCAGGCCTCTACTACTTAACCCGTGATAGATTTCTTTTCTTTTCTTTTTTATTCTATTAGATTGGCTCAATTACTAGCTCATGATCAGAGGGCCCATGATACACGCAAGACTGTGATGGAAAGCCATTTTGGCCACTGCAAGTCAAAAATTCCAGTCATCCACAGCGACGATGGCTACCATAGATGTCGCCTGCTCATCGAGCAAGATCACCATGTCTAACTTATGGTGAGAGTGTGCTTGGCTTATTGGTTCGTAGGTGCATGGGTTGCTTTAGTTATTCTTTGCATTGAATTTCCAATTGCTAGATGCAGTAATAATTAAACATTATAGATTAGTAATAGATCATAGATTAATCACTGTTTCAAACAAGGTTTTTGTCAGTTCCAAAATTTGATCAAAGATATTGTGAGCTTATATATACCGTTTTTGTTTTGCAAATAATTGTAGACCTGCAGCTGACATATTTTGTATCAAGGTGCATGTCGGGATGAACAAAAGTATCATGGTAGGATGGTGGATAAAATAATGATAAATACAACAGATGATCATGAGCAACAATGCATTTCATGTAATTAGCTTGCAAGCCTGTGGACATGAGTTTCTCTATTAAACCTGCAGAAGTAACTGAAACAAGAAAATAAGTAACGGAAAAAAAAGATATGGGTAACAGAGGCAACTGGCTTTTGCAAAGAGTCATCCAACGGTAGATAGTGACATGCATGCTACATCGTTTCATTCAGCCACTAAAATGATTGTTAACCATATGTGCACCATTTAAACACAATGTGCGACTCATTTGAGCAATATGCAAAAGTATTATGTACTTGCATGGTAGGTTCACGAAGTCGTACTTACCACACAATTCGCTCTTCAAAGAATAAAAAATAAACGTTGAACATTACCGCTATTGACAATCTCTCTGTCCACAAAATTAACTTTTATATATTTTTGCCAATAGAAGCTCATTCCCCTGTCCCTTAGAAATTTTTATTTACATGTTACTTTAATGTACTTATTAAAATAAATTTTACATTAATTATTTGGATTTTTGGACGTGTTTGTCTAGATGAACCAAGCTACTATAGAACAATCTTCCACTACAGAAATCCACACCAATTACGTTTCCCGGGGCTGGCCTAATTAAGGCCAAAACAGACGTCAGTTACTAACTTATGTCAGTTTTCCCTTAATTACGTGAGTTATTGGCTGACGTTAAGGTTTGGTCGTAAGTTAACTACATAGGTTGGCCGTCGACGTAAGTTAGCTAACGTACGTCGGCCGTCGACGTAAGAGCCTACAACTGATGTAAGTTAGTTACTGAGCTAGGCTGCAGGTTAGGCCATGTGACTTACGTCGGCCGCCCGAGGTTGATGAAAGTAAGAGCCTTTACTTACGTCAGCTACGGCGAGGTCAGCGTAAGTAATATGGGCTAACTTACGTCGGCATGCTCGGGCCGACGCAAGTTAGCCCAGAAAACGGAAACTTTCTAGCTCGCACGATGTCGAGCTCACAGATAGAAACAACAACAGCTATATATAGTCAAACAGATTGAACACAGCACCATTTTGTAGTCAAACAACACATTCACCACAACAATTTACAAATGGGCTACATGCTAGCCCCTCGACTACCTCCGGAGCCGAAAGGCTCGTCTCCACGCGTCCCACCGGGTGCCAGTACCCGTGCCGAAGGAGTTTGCACCTCCGTCGCCGAAGCCTACAAAAGAACATTAGAGTTAAATATGTTACAAATGCATCTCTCTTTTTCTTTCTATCACACGCTTCCTCTCTTTCTAACATTCATCCTCTCACTCTCTTCCTCTCCCTCTCTCTCTTTCTCTCTTTCTCTCACTCTCTTCCCCTCCTTCACTTTGTCTCACCCCCTTCCTCTCCCTCTCTTTGTGTCAGACTTTCTCTCATCCTCTCCCTCTCTTTCTCTCATTCGATCTCTCACTTTCTTCCTCTACCTCACTTTCTCTTACTCTCTTCCTCCCCCTCTCTTTGTGTCACACTTTCCATATTCTTCTCCCTCTCTTTCACTCATTCTTTCACTCTCTTCCTATCCCTCTATAGTATCCTCTATCTCTCACTTTACCCTCTCTCTCGCACTCTATCTCTCCCTATCTATGTCTCTCTTATTCCACCTCGATCTCAACCCCTTCTCTCTCAACCTATCTTTGTCTCTCTTACTCCAACTCTATCTCACTCTCTCTCTTACCCTATGTTCTACCTACTTCTCTCCCTATGTGAAATGATGAAATGAATACTACAATATTAAAGAAAGAGTTTATTACCTGGGCCGGGGGCATCTATGCTAGGGGCATCTATGTCGGGGTCACCTGCGGCAGCTAAAATGGAGGAATCTCGATTTGGTGACCGGTCTGTCAAGCAAAGGCCTAACATTGAAAAATATTAGAAGATATATGTTACTGAAAATGCTATGAAATTAAACTACAGTAGTTTAAATTACTTACCTCAATTGTTGCCTGCATCGGGGCCATGTACCTAGTCGTGGCTTCCTTGAAGGCCCTCGACCTGTCCAGCTCCGCCTGGGTCTGCGTCGGTGTCTCCTTCACACCATTGAGCTCCAACTGGGTCCGCGAGAGACGACCATTTGACAGTCCAACAGACGACGCCTGCATCGATGAGGCGCCTCTCGAAGGTCGCGCCAACCTCAACTTGACAACTCTATCAAAAATTGCAAACCTGCAAAAGAATGAAAAATACTAAGTAAAAGAAGGTAGATTGAAAAAATGAAACAAATGAACAACTCACCATCCATGGGCCATCCCACCTCCGCTCACATACACAGTTGGGGGTCGATCAGCGCGTTTCCCCAATCATAATCTTCGCCATGTATCTTCATGACATCTTACACATATTTTTCCAAAAAAAAACAAAGAAATCTTGTAAGTGTGCCATTAATAGTAATAGTTATAATTAAACTGAAGAATTTTGAAAACCTACCAGTGGATCAGTCGCGACCTTATTGCACTGCCCAGGCTGGAAAGGGTCACTTCTCTTGTGACCTCTCTTACAAACCTAGGTCAGGTCGGCTCCTGACCGGTCTCTCACTCCTGTATAGCCGTGTTAGTTGGACAAATAAATTATGAACATAGAAATGAACTTAAAATGTGCATACCATGCATTTAGTCAAACAAAAGTAGCCATCGCCGGCTTAGTTGTGATTGCCCTCCGACCCTGACACTTTGTTGCATAATGGACTTAGCGATGAAAGCATCGCTAGCCTTGTACCAACCGAGAGCTTGGTACGCTTCGGGTTGACCTTATGACTAGAAAATGCTAACCTACACATATTTTATATTTCATCAATACTGTTAACATACATAGGTATTGTAAATTTTTAACAATAAAAACTTACCTCTGCATACCTCTCCTCTATCAAGTATGTGTCAGAGTCCTTCCTATATGAACCCCATTCCTGTTGCAGCTGATGCCACTTTTGGTACATATTCATGGCCTGGATCTGGGAGTCTAACAACGTCGATGTCACGAGCGTTTGAGCATTGTGGTGTAACACACATCTCGCGTGTTCCTCCATGCTCTCGCTCGGTTCCTCTATGTGGTACTTCAGCATTAAGCCAACAAACATTTAAGTGATATGCATTAAGAACAGAAATGATAGTTGAAAAAATTAAATAGTTAAACTTACCAAAAAATCGTTGTACACGGCTCCCTGAAGGGAGCCGTGGACCTCGTGAGAGGCACGCGTAATCATTCCACGACAGGGCAGGGAAACTGTCGATGACACCGGGTAGCACAACTTAACTAAGGCCCCAATGACACTGTTAACTTGTCTGTATTTAATACTATACAGTTTTTTTTCGTGCCTCCGACTAGATGGATAGTGATCCGCTGACTAGGAACCGGAGGAGGTGCCGCAAAGTGTGACGGACTATCACATATTTTTTTCAATATCACAGATTTTTTTTCTATCACTGATGACGGGCTACCTGGCAGCCTTTCATTTATCGTACATAGCACAAATTTGCTAATATCGTAAAAAAGAGTATTCATATGTGTGCAAAAAAAAAGGAATATGAAAACCTGACTATTGGATAGAGCCAGAGAAAGAAAACGTGTAATGAATTAGTTGGATATATTAAATGTACTATGTTGCAGAGTAGAGACTGAATAAATTAGGGGCATATTCTTTCATATTTGGATGTCATTAGAATCATGTATTTATGTAGTGCTGCCGCAAATTTGCAGTCAAAGTTGTTCTATGGTAGTCATTTACTCTAGTACCAGTAAAGTCTATCTGTACTCCAGAACAGTGCAATGCCAAAACTAAATAAATTCTATTTATAATACAATAAATGAAAAATATATGTCTTCCAAAAAGAATAATGTGCGTAGTATCCAGCTATGAGCCATTACAAAAATAGTTCTTTCAAATCATTTTAGATCTCGACTTTTTCATCTTCATATAATTGCCTATATAAACAATGCTTGTGTGTTCCATTTCCTCACAGGATATTATCCCCATCAACATATACCACTCTTAGTCAGGAAACCTCGTTGTTATAGACAGATGGTGAAAGGCAGGAAAACCATTGCAAGACAAAAGATTGAGGTCAAACACATCGATGACGAGGAATCACGTCAGGTATGCTTCTCAATGTGCTGCCAGAGCCTGTTAAACAAGGCTCATGAGTTATCTGTTCTTGTGGTGCAATGGTTGGTGTTGTTGTTTTTTCTATTTCTGGGAGGTGCTTCTCCATTGGCAATCCCTCCATTGAGGCTTTTATCAAGCCCTTCCTTGCTACAAACCCTCCCAATGTCCCTGCCACGTCAGACGTAGCGAGCCAAGAGCAAGACGGTGGTGGTGGGATGACGGAAATTGTGCGTCAGTTAAGTGAGCAGTACAGAGCATGTTGCAAGGGTTGGCGGGTGAAGAGATCAAGACAAAGCATAGTTTGCAAAAGGATATTCACAAGGAAATGGGTGGGCGTTTATGCAATGGTTAAGCGCTAAGACATATAACTTGGGCCGGGATGAGTTGCAGGAGTCCTACAAGGAGCTTCAAGCATTGCATGGTGCTATCCTAGGTGAGGTTAATCAGGTGCCAGGAGAAACAAGGCAGATTCCAGGATCACATCCACAACCTACCATGTACATAGTTGGAACCTCGTGGCAGTACGAGTTTGGCGAGCCAAACTCACAGCCAAAAGTTCCCATGGACATAGATACAGCCTTGCTGCACTACCTGTTTTGCGAGACATGTTCTGAGACACAACCTCCCATGGACATCGCTTCTTCCTCACAGTACCAGTTTGGTGAGCCAATCTCTCAACCACAACATCCCGTGGAGTGCTTCTTCATCGCAGAGTGCCATACATATGTATCTCAATGACCCTAGTTCGACCAACGAATTTATTGATGGGTTTGAAGTGAATGACCTGTTTATCAGTGACATATATGGACTTGGTGACTCAGGGAATGTCCCCAACAAACAGTAGTTTCATTCATTCTATCCAGCTTCTGAATAATATGGCCAGTCCCTTGTCAATGTACTTTTCAATAACAATTACAAGTCTAGTGGTCTAACTTCATTTCTTGGGCTTTGTATCTTTAAATATATCAAGATGTTGCATTGTAAACATTGGAAAATCTATAAAACATCATTCATATAGATGGGAATGACTAGTATGCAATCTCATCTATGGTACAAGCATGCAATCATCCACTCCCAACCATTGGATGTCCATCCTAGGGTGGTTGCATTTTTTCACTTAACTCCCTTCATGTGGTGAAGGGAGTTAAGTGAAAAAACATACCCACCCTAGGATAGACATCCAATGGTTGATGATAGATGATTGCATGCTTGCACCATAGATATATATGTATTGTGCAAAGAAATGAATCTACAGATGTGTGTTGCATTATTCTCACTACAAGATACTATGAAGCAATGCGATTTTGTGATGTTTGATAGGCATATTCCTTGATAGTGTTTATGTGCCCATATTTTTTTTTCTATGTTGCCCCTTCAATATTTGCTACAGATACAATGATGCAAACAACTGGTCTAGCATAGTTTTTTCTCAGTGCGTGTATTTTGAAAAATGGAAGTAGGAGCTGCACATTGATATACCAAGTTAATGCTGATGTCACAATATATATCGCTCCTGCCTTGTCATGCAGTTGTAGTAAAAATTTAGAGATGTTCCTGTAATGCCCTAGGTATGAACACCCTGGACGCTTCTAAAAACATTTAAACACTACCACTAAGTAAGAAAAATATTAAAAATTTCGGCAGAGTCTCCTTTGAAAACTCTATCATCCGCGGGCAACAGAAGACAATAATATGCATAACATTATATAGCAACAATACTAAACTCATATTAATTCTCACAAGTAAATTAAAGACTCAGATAACCACACCACATTCTCAACGACACAAAAGTATGTAATTAACTAAGAATTTTAATAAAATAAACTTATTAAATGGTTTGCGTTCTCAAGTGCAGATGCTACCCTCTTCCCAATGCATGCTTGATCTTATTCTCAATGTGTCTAAGCACCCTCTCAGATGCCTCAAAAATCCTTAATGGATGAGACACAACTGATAGATCTTGTTCAATAGTCGCTGGCTCTACGACTACGTGATGCTCTGGATCCCTCAGATACTTCCTCAGCATTGATACATGAAATACATTGTGAACCCCTCTCATTGACTTTGGCAACTCTAATTGATATGCTAATTTTCCCACTCATTGCTTGATAACAAAAGGTCCAATATATCCTGGACTAAGCTTTTCCTTAGTACCAAATCTCACAACACCCTTGGTAGGCGACACCCTTAGAAGAACCTCATCACCTTCTTGAAACTCCAAGTCTCGTCTTCTAATGTCGGCATAGCTCTTCTGCCTACTTTGTGCTGTCAGGATGTGTTCTCGAATTTCAGTAACTCGCTGATTCGATTGTTGAACCCAATCTAGACCCAAAACAGCTTTCTCACCAACTACGTCCAAACAAAGGGGCGACCTACACTTCCTTCCATAAAGAGCCTCATATGGTGCACATCCAATGTTAGAATGATAGCTGTTATTATAAGAGAACTCCAGAAGAGATAAGTGATCCTCTCAACTTCCTTGCCAAGATAGTACGCATGATCTGAGCATATCTTCCAGGGTTTGAATCGTACGCCCTGACTGTCAATTAGTCTGAGTGTGGAATGCGGTGCTCATCCTTAGTGTTTTGCCCAACGCTAATTGTAAGCTCTCGCACAGCTTAGAGACAAATTTAGCATCCCTTTCTGAAACAATGGTGCGGGGTACACCATGCAGTCGCACTACTTCTCTCATGTAAATGGGCACCAAATCGCTCGCTGAACTAGATGACCGAATAGGAATAAAATGAGCTACTTTACTAAGACTATCAACTACGACCCAAATAGTATCTCGTCCTCTTGGAGAACGTGTTAAGCCAACAACAAAATCCATAGCGATATCCTCCCATGGCCACACGGGAACCTAGAGAGGCTGTAATTTCCCAGCGACACTCTTATGCTCAGCCTTCACTCTTTGGCAAACCCCACATGAAGCCACATACTTTGCTACATCCACCTTCATTCTCTTCCACCAATAGATTTTCTTCAAGTCATGGTACATCTTATTCTCTCCAGGATGTACGGTATAACGAACACGATTTGCCTCCTTGAGAATATCTTCTTTAACTTGAGTCTTTGTGGCACACATAAGCGACCACGAAACCGAACAGCCCCAACAGTGTCCAAAGTGAAATCTCCTACCTTTCCTTCTCGAATTCGTTTCCTAACATCTAGCAACAAGCGATCATGTCGTTGTGCCTTTAAGACTCGTTCTGGGGTACCTGACGATATGATTAGTTGAGTCTCTACCTCTGCAACTCCAGAATAGCAATAAGAAATATCCATCCGCTCAAAATCAGCTATTAATGAATTCATAGTAGGAGGAATAGCTCTACGACTTAATGCATCAGCCACCACATTTTCTTTACCAGGTATGTATTAGATATTGAAGTCGTAGTCCTTTATCAACTCCAACCATCTCCGTTGCCTCAAATTTAAGTCCTTCTGAGTGAATATATACTTCAGACTCTTATGATCAGTGAAAATGTCACATGACTCCCCATATAAATAATGTCTCCATATTTTCAACGCGAAAACTACAGAAGCAAGCTCTAGATCATGGGTAGGATAATTTTGTTCATGCATCTTTAGCTGTCTTGAGGCATAAGCAATAACTTTTCCTTCTTGCATAAGTACACAACCAAGTCCCACGCGAGAGGCATCTGAATAGACGATGAAACGTCTACCAGGCTCAGGAAGGGCAAGGATAGGAGCAGTAATCAACTTCTCCTTCAATAACAACGCTCACATTCTTGAGTCCACAAGAACTTGCCATTCTTTTGAGTAAGTTGTGTCATAGGCGTAGCAATGTGAGAGAAATCCTTTACAAAGTGACAGTAATAACCAGCCATACCCAAGAAACTCCTAACCTCCTTAACATTGGTTGGTCTTTCCCATTCAACTATTATAGAAACATTGTTTGGATCAACCGAGATGCCATGTTGATTAATTACATGACCTAGGAAGCCAACTTCCGTGAGCCAAAATTCACACTTCTTCAATTTGGCATAGAACTTATGAGTCCTTAGAGTCTCAAGAACTCTCCTCAAATGTTTCTCATGTTCTGCTTCAGATTTGGAGAAGACGAGTGTATCATCCTTAAAGACCACTACAAACTCCTCCAATCCATGAAGCATATTATTCATCGTCTCCATAAAGTATGCAGGTGCATTAGTGAGTTTAAAGACATAACTCTGAACTCATAATGACCATACATGGTGGAAAAAGTTGTCTTCTCAATATCCTCCTCTCAAATAGGAATCTTATTATAGCCAGATTGAAGGTCGATTTTGGAAAAGACTTTGGCTCTTATTAATCGATCAAATAACACATCAATGTGAGGTAATGGATACTTGTTCTTAATCGTCACAACATTTAAACCACGATAATCCACACACATACGCCAACTTCTATCTTTCTTCCTAGTGAACAATACTGGAGCTCGCCAAGGTGAAACACTACAGCATATCAACTTCTTAGCCAATAGATCATCCAACTTCTTATTCAACTCCTCTTGAAAAGGATGATATATTCGGTAGGGAGCTATGGTTACAGGGCGGGTACCAGGTATAAGATCAATGCGAAACTCCACTTCTCGCTTAGGTGGCATTCCTTGCAACTCATCAAGGAAGACATCGGGATAGTCTCGTAGTACTGGAATATCCTCAAGAACCAATGCCCTTGTCTTCTTTCAAACAAGGCTCCATAGAAGCCTGTCTTTACAGGATAACGACCAGGAAAAAGATTTGCCATCACAGATAAAGAGCGAAGAGGTGCATCCACTTGAAAAGTGATAATTTTCCCAGATGGTGCCTCTAACATAACGTTTTTCCAAAAACAAGATATAATAGCTCGATAGCGGTATAGCCAATCCATGCCCAGGATAACATCAAAAACCGGTAGTGGAATCACCATTAGATTAGCTACAAATTTGTCATCTCCTATAGAAATAGTGCACCCATGACACATGACATAACTAGAAACCAAGCCCCCGGGAGAACTGACATGAACTGATTGAGATATCTCTTGACTAGAGATATTTGTCTTTCTTACAAAATCAGGTGGAATGAAATAAAAGCTAGCACCCGAATCAAAAAAAAACATGAGCATCATGAGAGTCAACATTGACAGTACCTGAAACCACATCTGGGCGACCCAAAGAGGATTGTGTTGGCATGGTGTAGACTCCAGCAGGAGCGGAAGAAGACCCGCCTACAACATGCTGAGCAGACTGAGCTGGAGGAGTAGGAGGAGCAGGCTGCTGTAGTGGGACATGTGGAGCAGGAAGCTGAGGCGCGAGCCAGTAGTAGCCCGATGGAGGAAAAGGCCGCTGAGGGAACTGGTAATGCAGAGATGACAGACCAGTCATCATCTGAACGGTGCCGCGAGGAGCATTAACTCTCGGAACTGAACCCCTAGAGCTAGCCATAGAAATGGGTCCTGGTGAGGAAGAATTTGCCCTTTGCCACTTGATAATAGAATCTGGATTTTTCTTGCAAACTAGAGCCACATGTCCCTCTCTCCCACAGAGATGGCAGGTTCCAGAAAAACCACACCCTGAAGCACAATGAGGCTTCCCACACTTGAAACAAATCAAACCCGTTTTTGGAACAGGACGCATAAACGAAGCACTCGTAGTGTGCTGCCCCGTGGAAGATTGAGCACCTGACTGTTTGGTTTTGAAAGGTTGTTGAGAGGAGTTGTTGGTCTTAGGCTTCTTGAAAGAGGTATGTTGAGATGACTCTCCGCCCTCATGATGAACCCTCTTATGATCATTTCCAGCATTACTCTCATTCTCATTATGTTTCTTCTGTAGGGCTGTAAGTTGAAACTGAGTCTCCATACCTCTAGCCTCCTCAACTGCTATGATGTATGTAGTGGGAGGGTTCCTACCCATCATCTCTCTGTACCGAGCGTTAAGTCCCATGAAAAACTTCCTAGATTTCTCACGCTCATTGGTTGCAACACTAGGCACAAAGCGACGATGTTGCTGAATTCTTGCTCATACTCATCCACCGTTTTGTCCCCATGTTGGATATGGTTCAGCTCATCATTCATCTTGTCTTTGAAGGAATGTGAATAATATTTAGCCCTAAACTGTGCCAAGAATACCTCCCAAGTGATAGCACCACGAGCAGGAGTCCAAGCGTCACATACTCCTACCCACCAAATAGCAGCTTGACCTGTCAACTGGTGAGGAATGAACAAGATCATCTCCTCCTCTGTCATACTACAAGCAGTCATGACCTTCTCCATCTTTCGTAGCCAATCAGTGCCATCAGTAGGTGTTCCAGAACCGTCATAGGTGTCCAAGCGCATAGACATCTACACAGTGAACATCATTGTCTGGACCACGACATTGCCACCCTGAGCGATAGGAGCTTCAATAGCCACTGAGTGTTCCTCCCCCTTCTACTTCTTTGTTTACTTGGTTTACTTGTTCGTTATCAACCTCCTAGTTAGCATCACCTCTACCGCGACCACCACCACCACGACCTCTACCACGACCTCTTCCACATGCGGCAACACGTGCACTCCGTCTCGGTGGCATAATTCTAAAGTACAAGAAAAGTATAATTAAATAATATATCATGATAACAAAAATAAACACGAGGAAAAAGTGCAATGAAAGTAAGAACGGAAGGTATGCTCATGAACCCATCCTATTGTGCATAAGTGTGTCAATTTTAGATCAAATTTGTTTTTTTTCTTGCTAGTCATTAGAATCTATAAGTAAACTATAAAACCTAGGCTCTGAGTACCAACTGTAACGCCCCAGGTATGAACACGTCTGTTGACAACGCATGTTCCAGTCTGCGTCAAGTCCAACTGGCCTTCTTCCACGACAGCAAGGCTCTTGAAGAGGAGCGCCAAACCCTTAGACAGTGGCGTAACCGGCTCTACTTCGAGATCAAGCTGGCGCAGTCGAGGCTAGCGGATGACAAAGAGTGGATCAAGCGGGAGAAGATCCGCCTGGAATACTGGGGCAAGTTACTGGATGACAGGGAGAGTATGACTCGTGCCCTCGACGCTCAATCCCGGGAGATCTACGATCAGGCCAAAGCAGCCAATAGTGCGGCCGATGAACGCCACGAAAAGCTTGAGGCCACTAACACTGCACTCATCAAGCGCCAAGAGGCACTTAAAGAGAGGGAGAAACGGCTCGAAGATGAAGAGCAGAAACTCCTAGAGCTGCGGGATGATGTCCTGAGGAGGGAGGAGGAGCTCGCCGAGAAGGTGGCTCTGGCTGACAAGGGCCTCGAGGAGCGCACCAAGAAATTGGAAGAGCGCTGCCATCAGGAAGAGGAGAAGGCCTGGGTGCGAGGGCAGGAACTCTACGAACAAGAGTGTGCCCTTACTGCCAGGGAGAAGAAAGTGAGGGGCAGAGAGAAGGACCTGGTCGACCGCCGGAACAAGATCCACCTCCGGGAGGAGGAGCTTGGAAAACTCGAAAAGCGGGTTGCTGAGAAGAATCAGCAAAACGCCAAAGAAGTTGAGCGCCTTGCCCGCAAGAATTCTGAACTGGAGGCGGCCAGAAGATCCCTGGAAGAAATGAAGGGCTTGAGGACTGAGGACTCCCTACAGATTTGGGAGTTCTTGGGAAAGGCCAACGACGCGCTGACACTGATGGGCTTCAGCCCCGTGCGCCCGGATGATCCGGAGCTGGAGCCGGACCTGGCGTTGCAGGCGTTGAGTTCGGCAGGCAGCAAACTCTCCAAGGTGGGCGATGTCATCGCAGACCAATTGGAGGTTGAGGGGCAATCCCTGGCGAAGAACGTCGCGGAATATGTGCTGACGTGCTACACCAGCCGGAACTCCCAATTTCCTCTGGACCCGGTGCTTGAAGGTCCCGTCGAAGAAGGGGAAGCTGCCCGAGCCAACGTGTCGGAGGTTGCCCAGAAAGTCGCCCAATTCTTTCGTAGGGTCTAGGACCTTCTATGTAGTTCTCACTTGTATTTTCTCTTCTTCTTCCCAAATTTTGTAATCCCTTGTCTCCAAATGTAATCCCTTATCTCCAGATAAATGAAATCCCCAAATTTTTGTGAATTTCACTTTTTGTCTTCACTTGGCCCCCTGGTAGATGTACACAATTTGATTGTGAACATGTACCAAGTGGATATTATATTTTGTTGAAGACTCATTTTCTCTGAACTTGTAGAATTTAGGTCCGATGTCTTTGATAGTGATGGCCCCCTGAGGTTGTTGGAGCTTAGAAGGTCCGACATTGTCTATCGCTGGAGCTTGGTAGCTCCGGCAATATTCTCTATCAACGCGTAGAGCATCGATAGTTAGTCCTCAGGGGTGTCAGAGCTTAGTAGCTCCGGCAGTGACCTTTGCCAACACTTAGTTTGTTGGCAGCAGACTCCATTTATGGGTTCTTCTCACCATCTTTTATTCAGCGTCGACGGCTGGCCTCCCTGGCTTTACCGGAGCTTGATTACTCCGGTGATGCGTAACATCGATTACAAGCCACCTAGGGGAGTCGGAGCTTTGTTAGCTCCGGCTTTTCTCCATCAACGTAGATTTTATTTTTCCTACACACTTAAGCCAAGAAAAATAATAAAATTTGTTTCTTGTCTATAACTTCGTCGCGGCTTACGATTTTCAAGAAGATTTTAAGTCAAACGCGATTCTAAATACAACCGAATGCATTGTCTTTTCTTCTAGATCCAAATGTACATGGACCCGCCTTAAGTCGATAGCACACTCCAGCCCTAGATTGGCTTGGCGACTTTCAAGCGAGCTGGCCATGAACAATATTTGAATCCAAAAGAACTGACAATACAACTCGTATCATATATAAACCGGTCGAACTAAAATTTCTTAAGAATTGCACGTCTTTGTTATAGACAAGAAAGAGAAAAATAAAAATGTTGAGCCTGTACAAAATAAATGCACGTGGAGTCTATTTCGCATGAAGATGTCTTTCATTATAGGTCCGGGGTACAGGGGAAACAAGTACACTCTTAGGGTACGAAACCAGGCTAAGTGTGTTTTATTTCTCGTTTGACCCAGGGTAGTTAGCCACACTTTTAGTCTTGAGACTGTGACAAGTGTTGCATGAACTTTGAGGACCTTATGAGAAAGGTCCAGCTGCTCTCCCGGAGGAACTAACCGACTCTGTACAATGACTCTATAACATACACCTCAAGTTACTCAAGACTCAACTCCGTGGTATTAAGTGTAGAACTTACGGAGGTGCTCGATGTTCCAAGGATTTGGGAGAGGTGTCCCATCCTCAGTAGCCAAGCGAAAGCTTCCGGGATGGGATACTTTAATCACTCGGAAGGGCCCCTCCCAGCCGGGGGAGAGTTTGTTTAACCCTTCTCTGGATTGTATTCTCCGTAGCACCAGATCGCCTTCCTCGAGCTGTCGGTTGTGTACATGCCGCTGGTGATAACGGCGTAGGGCTTGGCGATATCGGGCATTCCGAACAGCTGCTTGGCACCTTCCCTCCTCAAGGAGGTCTAGGTCTTCACGCCGGAGCTGGTCCTGCGCGGCTTCGTCAAAGGTCCGGACTCGGAGTGAACCCAAGCTGATTTCCGGAGGAAGGATTGCTTCAGCTCCGTACACCAGAAAGAAGGGTGTCTCTCCAGTTGATCGGTTTTGGGATGTCCTGTTGGCCCATAAAGTGGGCGGAAGCTCTTTGATCCAGTTGGCTCCATGTTTTTTCAAGCGCTCATAGGTGCGCATTTTAAGTCCTTTAAGGATTTCAACATTTGCTCTCTCGGCATGGCCATTGCTGGCTGGGTGAGCTACGGAGGCGTAGCAAACTTGTATGCCGAAGTCTTCGCAATATCCTTGGAATGCAGAGCTTGTGAATTGGGTCCCATTATCAGTGATGATTTTGTTTGGGACTCCAAATCTGCATACATTGGACTGCAAAAAGTTGATAGCAGATTGCTTGTTGATTGTCACAACTGGAGTTGCTTCCGGCCACTTGGTGAACTTGTCAATGGCGACGTACAGGAACTTGTAACCTCCGACGGCTCTTGGGAATGGTCCCAAGATGTCCATCCCCCACACAGCGAAGGGCCATGTAGGAGGTATCATTTGTAAGGGCTGAGCTGGTGTGTGAATTTGCTTTGCATGAAATTGGTATGCTTCACATTTCTTCACCAGCTCAGTTGCATCCTGGAGTGCTGTAGGCCAGTAGAAGCCATGCCGAAAGGCTTTACCAACCAGCGTGCGGGAAGACGTGTGGTTCCCGCACTCGCCTCCATGGATTTTCTGCGAGGAGTTCGCAGCCTTCTTCCCTTGTGATACACCGCATTAGGATGCCGTTGGTACCGCGCCGGTAGAGATCCCCTTCTACCAGTGTGTATCTTTTAGCCAATCTGACTACCCGGTCAGCGGATACATCATCGTCAAGAAGGATGTTGTCTTTCAAGTAGCTCCGGATCTCTGAGATCCATGCATCGGAACTAGCTTGAGCTTTTGAGTCTTGCGTGCTGGGTTGCTCGGAGCTCCCGGGAGCACCTACGACCCTTGATGGCTGCCATGGTAATAGGGCCATCGGGATTGTCAACTTTGGGATGCTGATCTTGCCCCCTTCACTCAGTTCGGCAGGCTGAGCTGTTGGTTTTGACAACCTCCGAACAAATATTTCGTCAGGAGCTGGAGCTCCGGTTGACTCTTTGGTCGAGAGTTCGTCAGCTTCAGCGTTATGGGCACGCTAAACATGGTGGAGATCTAGGACTTCGAAGTCCTTCTGAAGCTTCTGGACTTCAAGGAGGTAAGCAGCTAGCTGGAGATTATTGCAGGAACATTCACCCTTCACCTGCTTAATGATGAGCTATGAATCTCCCTTGACCAGCAATTGCTTGACACCATATGAAAGTGCCACCTTTAGTCTTACTGTGCCATGTTGTTGGTCGCCTTGAAGTCAAGGTGTACCATGTATTTCACCTTCTCCCCAGTCGGTGCAAGGAGAAGGATTCCAGCTCCGGCCCCCTGCTTCTGCATGGAGCCGTCGAAGTAGAGGTTCCAGTGAGGATCGGTGAAGGCTGGAGCTTGATGCTCCGTCTTCTGTTCACTAGGGCCCCTAGGGTTTGATGGAGAGGGAGTCCATTCTGCCACAAAATCTACCAATGCTTGACTCTTGACTGCTTGTCTTGAAATAAATTCAAGATCAAATTCAGCCAATTCCGCTGCCCACTTTGCAATATTCCCAGTTGAATTGGGATTATGCAAGATTGCTCGAAGTGGGTAGGATGTCACCACTGAGACTTTGTGAGCTTGGAAGTAATGGCGAAGCTTTCTGGAGGCAATAAGAACAGCATAGAGCAGCTTATGCACCTCTAGGTATTGAGTCTTGGCATCATGTAATACTTCACTAATGAAGTACACCGGGCGCTGAATGGTCCGGACCCTCCCGGAGGGGTCCGGAGCTTCCTCTTCACTGACCCGGATCCTCTCGGAGGAATCCAGATTTTCTTTAGGGACCTCCGGGTTCTGGCTGGAGGAACCCGGAGCTTCTTCAGAAGTGATCTGGACCCTCCCGGTGGGGTCTGGGTCTCCTGAAGTGACTTCTTGTGGATTCGAATCTCGGAGCTGGGACCCAGATTCGCTTTCAGGAACCTCCGGACCCTCTCAAAAGGGTCTGGATTCCTGAGTATGGGGTAGTTCTGGTCTCTCCGCAACCAGTACCATACTGACGACTTCATCAGTAGCTGAAATATAAATCAACAAAGGCTCACTAGGGTTCGGAGCTACCAGAATTGGTAGGGTGGTGAGGAACTGTTTCGGCTCCTGGAATGCTTTCTCTGCTTCTTCGGACCATTGGAATGGTCTGGACTTCCTCAATAACTTGAAGAAGGGGAGTGCCCGTTCTGCCAGTCTTGAGATGAACCGGCTGAGGGGTGCTAGACATCCAGTTAACTTTTGGACGTCTTTGATGCGGGTTGGTGGCCGCATGTCTTCAATGGCCTTAATCTTCGCCGGGTTAGCTTCTATGCCCCGGTGACTTACCAGGAAACCGAGAAGTTTTCCGGAGCTAACCCCGAAGACACACTTGTCTGGGTTTAGCTTTGTGCGGGTGGCCCGCAGCTTGTCGAAGACAGCCTGCAAGGTGTCAAGGAGTGACTCTTTGTTACTGACCTTGACCACGATGTCATCGACGTACACTTCCACTATGTCTCTAATGAGTTCGTCAAATGTTTTGTACATAGCTCGTACAAAAGTTGAAGCTGCATTCTTGAGACCAAAGGGCATGGCTGTGTAACAATACAATCCATCTACTGTGATGAATAAAGTATGTTCTTCATCTTCCCTAGACATCCTGATTTGATGATACCCGGAATATGCGTCTAGGAAACACAGTAATTCACACCCGGAGGTGGAATCCACTATCTGATATATTCTAGGTAGTGGGAATGGATCTTTTGGACATGCCTTATTTAGTGTGGTGTAGTCAATGCACATCCGAAGCTTCCCACCGGCCTTGGGCACAATGACTGGGTTTGCTCGCCATTTTGGATGGAAGACTTCTCGGGTGAATCCAGCTTCGAGTAACTTCTTCACTTCTTGTCAGATGAAGTTCTGTCGCTCTACGGATTGCTTCCGAGGCTTCTGATGCACAGGCCGGGCATCGGGGTAGATCTTCAGATTGTGCTCAATCACTTCCCTGGGGATCCCAGGCATTTGTGACGGTTGCCAGGCAAATACGTCGACGTTAGCCCGAAGGAAAGTGATGAGCGCGGGTTCCTATTTGTCGTTCAATCCCCCCAATATACGGGTGGTCTGAGCGGCATCGGAACCAATTTGGACGACTTTGACGGGAATGTCGGTGTCGCCGCTTGGCTGCACTCGAAGTGCAGAAGTCGAGCCTCGTTGACGAATGCTCGGGGGTTTTGGAGCTTGCTCCTGCCTGGAGTCCTCCTCTTGCGCCGTAGTGAGTGCGTGGAGTTCTCCCAGTGCAGTTACTCCGGCAGTACGATCTCTGCGGATCCGGAGAACGCCTACTGGTGTTGGCATTTTCAACACCAGATAACCATAATGAGCAGCTGCCATGAATTTGTACAGGGCAGGCCTTCCCAAGATGGCATTGAAGGGTAAGTTGATCTATGTGACGTCAAAGACCAACTTCTCGGTGCGGTATTTCTCCCGTGTCCCGAAGGTAACGGGGAGAGTAATAGCTCCAAGTTGGGTAATGGCCCCCGGACCTACTCCGGAGAAAGGTCTAGAGTGGTGGAGATCCGAAGGTCGGAGCTGAAGCTTAGTGAAAGCTTCGAAGCTAATGAGGTTAAGCCCCGAACCTCCGTCTACCATGACATGGTGGAGCTGGATGTTATTGATGGTAGGAGATACCATCAAAGGTAACTGACCTGCTCCAACCATGCTCCGAGGGAAATTCGAAGCATCAAAAGTGATGGCTGTGTCCATCCACTTCCGATGGGGTTCCGGCCTGACTGTAGGAGCTACAGCGGCCATATCCCGTCGCATAGTCTTGATGATGCAACGGGAGGTGATATCCCATGATCCACCAAAAATGGTGTTCATGGTCTTCCGACGCTCGTTGTCAGAGACGTCAGAATCATCGTCGACAGAGGTGTAAACGGCCTTCAGGACCTTTTTGGGATCCTGAAATCCTAACTCCTCTTCAGCCGGAGCTTCGTCGACTTTTTGCTTTCCTTCCCTCTGTCGGAAAGGAGATTCTTCCCAGCGCTTGTTGTAGCCCTCGGCAAGGTTTTGGACCTCCCGGCAGTCTTCCAAACTGTGGCTGCCCGTTTTGTGAATGGGACACCACACTTTGGGTTTGCCACCGTCTACAGAAGACGGTCGAGGTCGCTTCTCGGGGCGTGGACCCCGACCACCCGGAGTTGCAGCAGCTGCAACGTTGGATGTGCCGGCCGACGGCTTTTTCTTGCCGTTGGTCTTCTTTTTCTTCTTGCCACCCCCGGAGGTAGCGGCTTCTCTTTAAAGGATTTCTTGTGACCCTCCGAGGTTGGTTTGGAGTGCATCTCACGGCCCTCCGCAGCTCTGGCACATTTGTCAGCCAAGCTGAAGAGTTCCGTGACGCTGGTGATGTCCTTGATCGCCAGTTTCTCCAACATCTTCTTGTCCCGTACACCCTGTCTGAATGCCACAACGACAGAGGCGCTAGAGATAGAAGGGATAGTGTTTCGTACCTGAGAGAACCTCTGGATGAATGATCGCAAGGATTCTCCCCCTTTTTGCACGACCGCAAAAAGGTCTAGTTCAGTGCCTAGTCGGGTTTATGAACTCCCGAAGTTGGCGGTAAACTGCCAGCACAGCTCCTCCCAACTGTTGATAGAGTTGGGTGGCAGGCTCATAAACCAGGACCTGGCGGTCCCAGTTAAGGCCACTGGAAAATAATTGGCCATCACGGCCTCGTTTCCTCCAGCTGCCAAGATTGCAGTGGAGTAGATCTGAAGAAATTCGGCCGGATTGACAGTCCCGTCGAATTTTTCTGGCGGGTGAGGCCGGAACTTCTGTGGCCACCTAACCATGCGCAGGTGCATGGCCAGAGCTGAACAGCCTCCTCCTACTCCTTCAGGAGTAGAAAGGTCCTGAGCTTCCCGTCTTTCACAAGCACGCTAAATATGGACTCGACCATCTTATTGAGGGTATCGGCGATCAAGCTCCGCCCGGAGGTCATGAGTTGAGAGCCTGGATACCGTGTGAGTGCGTCGTGCCCCGGAGGGTAATGACGTCACTTGTTGCGATGCAGCACGTCTCCTGCTATTGGAAACATGCGGACCAAGTCTTCCAGACAAAGTTCACCGCTGCGACAATGCTCGTCCTGATGAGGAAGACCCTGGTTGCTGAGGCGTTCGGCTACTGCTGCAACCAAATGTTCCACGTCAGCCCTCCACTATTCCAGGGCATCCCAGGATGCGTCCGGAGGTGGTGGACGTTGGAGAAGAGCACGCGCTGCATGGAGCGTGTTCCGGGTTGTCATGATTTGTCGACGCAGTAATTGACGCCGGCGCACCATCACTTTGCCCAGCATGATTTCCTGGAGGAGGCGGTGGTGGTGGGAGTGTGACTCCTGCTGGTGGCTGCATATTGGAGGGATTGCCCCCAACAGCCTGAGAATAGGTTGACCGTTGGATGATCCAGCAGCTGAGTTCACCATTCTCAAAATCTCAGGCGCCCCTACCTGGCGCGCCAACTGTCAGTGGTTTGGAACCGGCAGATCTCCCTACACTACTAAAGTGATAGGGGAGTTTGATGTTCGGTGTGGGCGCGCGGAGATTCAAGAAGGTGAGTAGGAAATGACGCAGGAGACACAAGAGTTTACGTGGTTCGGGCCGCCTGAGCGTAATACCCTACTCCACGGGTGTGTTGGTGTTGTATTAGATGTATGAGCTTGTGTTGAGCGTCAATGGCGTGTGTGTCTAGCCCCTTGAACGTGTCGTCGGCCTGTCCTTTTATAGTACAAGGGCAGGCCGTTACAAGTTAGCCTGGTCCGACATGTGGCCCCGGCGGTTACTAGTATTGATACCTCTTCAACACGTTTAATTCCTCTTAATGACCCTATAACGGGCTTTGACAGCGCCGTTACTAGTGTGAAGATCGTCCGTTTAAGTGTCATTAATATGGCATTAATGACACTTAATCGGGTCTTGAAGTCCTTGATTCCCCTTTGAAGATCCGGAGCCGTTGCGAGGTCTTCCGGAGGTTAGAGGCTGAAGATTCGTCGATTGGACACGTGGCAGCTCCAGAGCATACTGTGGGAAACAGGTAGCTCCGGAGCTACCTGACACGTGTCAGGTCCGGAGCTTCTCTCTGTCTGGGGTTAAGTCCGGAGGTGCCATTTCGGTACATAGCCCGGAGTTTCCCCCTTGTGGGCGGTAGCTCTGGTTTGATAGTACACGTGGTGACCCTGGGTTTAACCATGTTGGAGAAGCGGGTCTGGTTATGTCTGACATGTGGGCCTCCGAAGGTCTTCAAATCAAGTAGATGACTTTCTTTGAGATCTTTGTAACCTCAAGGGGTGTTCGGTTTCTAGGGTACCGACAGCCACCTTATTTATTTATTCTCCAGGCGCCTCGGATTTTTAATCACGGTCTTAAGGTGCTGCTGAGGTTTTTTAATAGATTAGTAGTGATGGTCATTTGTCCGTCACTATAAAAAGGATGATTTCAGTGACTTTTCTATAATGACTATCACAGGAGAAGTCGAATGAGCCATGAAAAATTAAATGAAGTACATTACACGAAAATATGCCACGTCTCCTAGCCAAAACAATTCGATTCATCTGCAGCATATATGTTTAGCCATTTTTTGTCTTTAAACTCAAGCTAGTATTGCTCTTATACATTCAACTCCATTATTTAGCATCACATATCCCAGCTGATAATTAACAGACGCTAGAAGGGATCATGAATATGAATGTGGTACTGACCTGAGTAGTATAATCTGAAACCAACAAAATCGAGTTCGTTTCTTCGTGAGCACACGGACTACAACATCGTCAAATAAACATAATCTCCAGTGATGAAATACATAGCTGTACTACTTAGGTGCTTATCGTTACAATTTTGAATAACATGCAAAATATTCCTGAAGACCTTGATCATTTTGACAAATTTATCTATATTTTTCAAAACAATTAAATAACATAGGGACTTATAAAAAACATATGGGCAGGAAGGTGACCTTTGAACGTGGTTGATACGTGTGACGAACAAATTTTAGATACTTATTACTGATAACTGATATTCATTTAGTATGATATGACCATGTGGGACACAGGGAGAAAAAATAGCCAAGAGCTGTGCCAGGTCTTAACAGTACAAAATGACTATGAACCGTTGCAAAACATTGATTTGACACTAGTTTTACAAAAAAGTACATTTTTCATCCCCTAAATATCTGCATTGTTCACCGTACCTAATGCCTGAACAAAATTTTGGTATAATTTACTCTCCTGAACTATTCAAATTTGTTTAATTTGCCGCAAGTGATTTTTTCTTTTTCGTTTCTCTTTGTGGGTGTTATGTTGGGGGTTCCAATTTTGTTGTATGGTAAATGACATCATACACAATTCTAAAATATTCTTGCAGAATCAATACGTAAGAAATGCTCATCTGAGACGTGCCCGAACGAAGAAGAGAGACGAACAAATTGTGTGTCTCCGTCGTCGCGTCTCGCATTTCGTTGTCATCAGACACGAGCGGTTGGGGCGTCGCTGGTAAGCCTAAGTGTGAGACAAGCTCAAAGATAGCGCGTCTCCTTTCTTTGATTCATAACAGACATTCTTTACGGAGTCATTGGAGACGTGAGTCGTGCGCGTCGCTCATCAGCATACCTGCGAGACAAGCACTAACATAGCGCGTCACAGGTTTATTGACTGATCTCAGACGTGCTTTATTGCAGCGCGTCACAGATTTGTTTACTGATCTGAGACGGACTTCAAGGAAGCTTATCTCCTTTATTTAGATAATCCTAGGAGCTCTCTGTTACAGCTCATCGCTAATTGTTTACAGGCAGGGTCTCCTATTAGGTGTCTCCCATCCCTTATTATCCTGGTTGTCGGCTGCATCCTCGAGCTAGCCAGGATTTGGCAGCCATATTGCCAGTGTTAGCAACATACACATACATGAACATATGTATAGCCAAAAAGATCACACCTTAAATTATATTGACCAATCAAATATTAACAAAGTGTCAATCGTGGTTATCAACTATACTAATTACACCACAAAGAATGCCCCCCTGTTCATGCTGATTACAATGTAACTAACTACACACATCATAACTTTAATCATCTAATTCTGTATACCGTAATGAACATTCTCCCAATGAATGACTTCATTAATGATGAGCCTTCATAGCCTCTAATGATCTGACTGAGACATCCTCAAATTCAATAAAATCACTAAAATCATATAAAATATTATCAAATTGCATTCACTTTCGCTTAACAATCACATATAAGGGAGCAAATATCTAAAGGCTTAGGAACAAATTGGTATACAATTGTAATAAACACAGGAACTGTGAATAAAGAACTGAGTTTACTTGTAGCATAGGCAGATGGTGAGCATTTGCAAAGAATCAGTAGAGAAATTGTTCTCATCATAAAGGACATGGTAGTGAGCGGGTGTGCTTGTCCCCTGAAAAAACAAACAATTTACATTACACTGATGCATTAATAGCCTGATATCAAAAACTCATGAGAGAAACACCAATTATCGCATAGGTACCTTGATTCTAGCATGGCTGCAGAGGTAGAAATCAAACTCACTGGGATGGCAAATGCCAGTGTCAACTACAGTTCCTGCAGTTTCAAGGGTTTGCGAATTAGAATTCATTATATACATTGATAGTCAAAACAAATACATTACTTCTGCAGTGGACAGAAACAAGGAAGTTGAATGTATACCGTAATGAAAATTCTCCCTTTGGATCAATGACTTCATTAATGATGAGCCTTTATTGGACATTCTCAAATTCAATAAAATTATTGAAATGCACGATCTGGGGCAAGGTTGCGGTGGCAACATGCTCTGGGGATAGAGGGTGAGGCAATGGCGTGCTCTGGGACAAGCTGGCTAAGGCGCTAGAGAGGCGGTTCCTCAACTCTATGATGACATCAGGCCGGCATGCTCCGGGAACAGGGAGAATATTTCCACATATGTGAAGGCGGCAGCGTGCTCATACCGATTATCGAGGTAGGGGTCGAGGTGGCGGCATGCTCTAGAGACAAGAGACGAGGCGGCGTGCTCCAGCGTACTCAACTCCCTGATGATGAAAGTCGTGGTCGATGGCGGGGTCAGGGTCGACGACAGCAGCACGACAATGACGGAGAGCGAGTTGAGGAAGGGGGATGATGACGGCGTGCTCAAATTTTTTGCGCGAGAGCTAAATTTTTTGCCAAGTTTTGGGAGAGAGCACACGAGAGATTAAGATAGCAAAACTCGAAGACAGGCCTATATAACACCCATCTCTCATTAAAGCGTCTCCCTTTGGTCGAGAGAGCGCGAGTAAGTTTTGAGCAAAAATTTTTGCCAGAGAGCCCGCGAGAGCTAAAATTAGGTCAAAAATGGGAGATGCACATATATGACACTCGTCTTGCATTAATTTGTGGTCGAACGGTCACCCCATATGCAAAAAATGCCCCACGGTGTGCCGAAGCAAGGAACATCTTTGGCATTCGGGCATGTCCAAATGGCAATTGTGTGCAATGCCTTATATGATGATTGCAACGCGCTTAGCTTTCCGTGATGGGACAAAAGATCTTTAGCCCAAATCGGACAAGTGCCTGAGTAAGGCACATCTCCTTTTCTACAGAGGTCAATTATCGGAGATGCACCTTCTTAAAGTGTGTCTCTCATGTACTCGTATCCCTTTTGCCACTCACATGACATCATGATTGTCCGTTGCTACTCGCGCGTAGAGTTTACATCGTGAGCGTGATAATTTCAGGGATAAACTCATAAACGAAAGCAAGACATTGCAATTTAGGGATATATAACACTCGTTTCACATTATTTTGTGACCGAATGGGCACACCGCACATGAAAGATGTTATTCGGGGGGGTGCAACACCATATTTCGCATGCGGGCATGTCCAACTGGCAACTATGCACAATACCTTATATGATCGTTACATTGCGCTCAGCTTTACGAGGTGGGACAAAAGATCTTCGGCGCAAATTGGAGACAGGCCCAGGTAAGGAAAGTGTCGCATTATCTCTTCTCCCACGGGCTTTAGTACAGCTGGTCTCTCATTCACCCGTCTCCCTTTTGTCGGAGGTCAAAAATCAGAGACGCTCCCGTTTAGTGTTCGTCTCTCATGTGCTTGTCTCTCTTTTGCCACTCGCACGACATTGTGAGCGTCCGTTGCCACCCGCGCGTAGAGTTAACATCGTGAGCGTCCGTTGCAGGGATAAACATACGCAATGACATTGCAAGTAAGGGATATAATTCGAATTGAGGGATAAACAAACACAATAACATCATAATTCAGAGATAATTTGCAACTCAATTAATTTAATAGTTCATACACATTGCATGCCCTCTAGACTATACATTTTGATTCTAAACTTATTCCTATGAAGCTTCCATCGATCAATCTAAACTGTACCATCCAGCTTGCTCCCGAAGACGTCTCTTATATTCCCCTGGATCCTAAAAATATTGACAGTCGTTCAATTAACAAATTTCGAATGAGGAATGAATAACCTATGTTGGTCACTAAGACAAAGTTACTAACCTTGATAAGTAGATTATATCAATCATTTTCAACATCGAGCGCATTTGGCTAATGAAGCAAATGCTAAATTTAGGCTGACTCTAATGACTGATTGGATATTGAGTAGGCCAATGGATATTTGATGTCCAGTTTTGGATTTGCCTAGTTTTCGTCTCCTACAACACACCCAGTTTAGCTAAAGTGAGGAGAGCACGAATTTTAAGTATTCTTCTCTCTCCTCAATAACCATTTTTCAATCCATTTGGGTACTCTGTTGGAGCTGTTAGTGCTATGGTTGCCAATTTGCAAAAGCTAACCTATTTAGGTCTCCTGTTGAAGTCAATCTTAGTGGAGTCATCACAAAATACGGCTAGATTATCTAAGATGCAATGCATATATTAGTAGTCGGTGTTTATGCTACGTGATTTGGTCACTATAATACACAACTTTTTTAGATAACAGAAATACATTCCGGCCTCTACATAATATGTAGAAACAACCACATCTCAAGATGTGTCACAAGGAGGTACATACAAATCTATCGGATGTCGGTCAACCCTCCTAAATCTAGAGGAGGGAATGAAGGCCTAGAAGGAGCACGAAATCTGGTGGGAGGCTCCACCACCCACACAGAAAGAGGAGGAAAGCGGTGACAAATCTAGTCGTAGATATTGACATGCAAAGGAGCATAGAGGTGTAGAGGTAGAGGAATCAATGAATGGATCATGCGCCCGAGGTATTTACATTGAGTTGAAAACTTCAAAGTCATTTTTCTATCTAATATTAGCTATATTTTCAAATCCATTTCATATTTTTGTTTTTTATTATATTTAATGCATAAAATGAGATCAAATATAAATCAATTTTATTTAACTATATATTTTGTAAACCAATGTTTTCATATACTGCTCAACATTTCAAAAAATTTTGTTCAACATTTTGTGTAAAATATTAATAGTAGATAATAAATGTTGAGTTTATTTTTTCAACACATTAAACCAATTGGACCATCAGTGTAGGATTAGAATTAAGGAAGACAGGAAGAAAAAAAAGGCATAACCCAGGGGAACCTATTCGCAGTGGCCACAACGGTTCCAGTTGGGAATTGTTGTCGGGCTAGGTTTTGACAGTCCAGCTAGTTGCAAGGTCAGGCCCCAACCCAGCTCTTCCCTGAACTGTACAAGTGCTACCGAGGAACATAACAAACAGTTGCCCAAGCTCTACAAAATTTCAACTGGGTTAGTGATACCATACGTGCAGTCACAGCGGATAAAATGGTCCATTTCATCAGTCTTTTGTTTATGGTGGAGGAGGCAAGATATTTTTTTAGCCAGACAGGCAAGACACCATTCAGTAGAGATTATCAGCCTTAGTTAAATACTCCTCCTGCTCACCTATGAGGACCAGGGTTCCAAAATTTCAGAAATCACATTGGGTAGTGTCATGCGATGCGACACCCAACAACTGACATGGCTTTCAAGAAACAATCAATTTTTTTCAAGTATCTTCCGTATTGGACGAATTTGGAATTTTGCCATAGTATTGATTTGATGCACGTTACAAAGAATGTATTTGACAGCATCATTGAGACCTTGCTAGACATGTCAAGGAAAACAAAGTACAGATTAAATTCACGTATGGACCTAGTAAATCTTGATATGACACCAGAGCTTCATCCAGTAGAAAAGGCAAACGGGAAGCATTACCTTTCCCCAACCAGCTACAACTTGACACTAGAAGAGAAAGAAGCAATTTGCGAAAGCTTGTGTGAGATCAAAGTGCCCACGAGTTTCTCATCCAATATCCGCAAACTAGTCTCGATAAAAGACTTGTCTTCATTTGGCTATAATTCTCACAACTGTCACATGATGATGACAGTGTTCCTGGCCATTGCAATGAGAGTCATCAAACCTGAGCATATAAAAGTTGTCATCACGCGTTTGTGTTACTTCTTCAATGCAGTATCACAAAAGGTGATAGCACGTGAAGATTTAGACTATCTAAAAACATACATCGTCGAGACTATGTGCAAGCTTGAGATGTGTTTCCCACCATCCTTTTTTGATATGCAAGTACACCTAATCATACATCTTGTTGATCAAATAAAAGCATTGGGGCCACTATATTTACATCATATGTTTTCGTTGGAGAGATATTTAGGAGTATAAAAAGGTTATGTGTGGAACCGTGCTCACTCAGAGGGTTCAATTATGGAAGGATACACCACTGAAGAAGTGATTGAGGGTTGCGCTGATTACATCAACGATGGAAAACCGATAGGTGTGCCTATACCCGTACATGAGGGTAGACTACGTGGGAGAGGAAAAGTGGGTAAGAAAACTTTTATCGTTCAAGATTACAAGAATATACACCGTGCAAATTTTGGTGTACTACAACAGCTCGCAATAGCTGAGTCATATATCGAGGAACACCAAATTGAGCTTTGCAAAAAAAACCAAGACTGCACAGAGGACTGGATCATGAAAAGAGCACAGAAGATGTTTCACGGAATGGTTAATGGACAAAAATATACCATTCAGAAACTCTATAGAAGAGGCAACAATGAAGAAGTTAGCTTCTGGCCCATCTGCTTTGCTGACATCATGGCAAGCATATGACATCAATGGTTACATATTTTACACTAAATAAAAATATGGTAAGAGTGTTCCACAAAATAGTGGTGTTCGTATTGAGGCTTGTGACTCACAAGGGCGGAAGAACACATACTTCGGGTTCATAGAGGAAACAAGGGAACTTGATTATGGCAAAAGAATGGTAATGCCCATATTTTTGTGCTAATGGGTCAAAAAACCTGATGGTGTGAAAGTGGACAATTACGGGCTGAGACTGGTAGGTTTGAATAAAGTGGGTTATAAAGATGACATGTGGGTTCTCGCCGATCATGTTGCACAAGTTTTTTATGGACAAGATCTAGAAACTGAGAAGATGCACATAGTTGTTTCTGGAAAGCAAAATATTTTTGGGGTTGAGAATGTGGGAGATAATGAAGAGGACTATAATTAGTATGAAGAGACGCCCCTTTTCACCGAACCAGAATACATCAAGCGCATAGAGAGAAGCATTAAAAAGGATTTGAAACGCTATATGCAAGAAGATGTTAATTGTGGGGACCTGAGTCCACACATCCGAGGATCTCATTGGGTGGTACCGTGCGATGCGGCACCTAACAGCACACACAAAAAGGATACCAAAACATATAATGTTTTCCTTTCATAATAAGAAGAGTTTACAAAAGAGTGTACAATAGGAGTACACACGCAGCGGAAAATACATACTCATAATCTCACCTAACTAAGCAGGAGAGAAGGCGTCCATGCCCTAGGACGATTCTCACTAGCAACACGAAGAACAATCAGCAGCGGCGTGGTTCACATGAGATTTACCTCGACACCTCGAGTCTCATGTACAACCTGAACAGCAGAAATAAAACTAATACCTGCAAAAATCGTTAAAGCGCAAACGTGAGCATAAGGCTCAGCAAGACTTAACCGTCTCACTAGACAGATGCAAGGGGACACTAAACATAGGTAAGGAATAGCATAAATGACTCGCCTACAAGTGGATCCTTATAATCAAGTTTTAAGTAGCAAATGACATTCTCTGATCACGGCACATCATGGGCTCCACAATCAAACAAGAAACGCTTTACCGATGATATGACATACCCAAAGCACATAATGCTATTACAGCTAAAGTATGGGGAAACTGTAAACTTTTAATTATACTATCTCTAAATCATACAAGGTTGCAAAGTAATTATAATTCAATACAATATGATTTTTCTGACTTCTTTAGTATTTACTACGTCACCGCTCAGTGAACAAGTGGTACTCTATTACTGCGAGGGACAGTGATTGCAATCAAGACACACCCGGACAACACGACACATACGTCGTTCGGAAGTGTCAGCGAGCACACCTGTACCTACATAACACTTCAGTACTAGGCATATATGGCCACCTTTCACAAGAAACTCGAATGCTGAGCCCGTCTCACCTCCGCAAACAGAAGGTCTCCGCACGAAACACCTCATGTGTCCGCCGACCGATTTAAACCTTACTGTCCTCAACCCACCCCTATCGATGGTGAGTTAATGGGTCTCGACATCCCAGTTATCAAGTTACATCAGTTTATTGGATTCCATATGTCCATTATATTGCCGGTACAATTCAAGCTTGCCCAAAGGGGCTGCATACGGACGGGCCTTAATCGACACAGGCAGGGCTACGCGACCGAGACTCAATTCTCGCCGCCTCCTATCCATTCCCTGCCCGGTCTCAATTTCATTATATTCAGCCATTTTCTTTTCAACCAATCCTGTGAGATACATCTCTCGCGAGTAGATTCCAACTACTCGACTTCTACCGGATTTCCTATGCATTAGCAAAGCAGTTACTACAGATCAAACTGTAACTCGTGCCAAATAAACCCCTGGGATTTTTGGTCATGCATGTGGAGTATCATTCACCCTAAACGTAATGCACAATTCATATACTACTCATCATAGTGATAAAGCAAAAGTTTATAAACGACTTAAATGCAAACCGGGGCTTGCCTTAGTTTGCGACTGAACAAATGTCAATTGTTAGGGCTTGATCTTCCTCCAGAGAACCTGCCATGGAACCTCAGTGGAAACACCTTGGCCTTCTGCTCCAAGCGAAGCTCCTCGTCGATCACCTACCATCACGTTTCCTATCGACATGATATG
Source organism: Tuctoria greenei (assembly GCA_036927565.1). Taxonomy (NCBI): domain Eukaryota; kingdom Viridiplantae; phylum Streptophyta; class Magnoliopsida; order Poales; family Poaceae; genus Tuctoria; species Tuctoria greenei. Next base: position 151,721,088 of record JAYESD010000005.1, on the reverse strand, counting down.
CATATAAGTAACTAAGTAATTAAGTAATTTAAGAAAAGACTTCACGGGGTTGTGTAAACTCTAAGAATGAGGAGTTCGACTAGGAAGGACAGATATGCCTTTGTTGTGTGAATGAACAAAGGATGAAGTCAAGTGGTCATAGTAGTATCGATATGTGAATTGAAAGGTGCAATGTAAGCACACATTGCAACTTGGCACTCAACACTCGACGCTATGCCACTCAAGGACGATACAGCTGAATGGTGTGGAAGTGTTGGACTGGTAGGGTAAGGATGACCTAAGAGTCAAGGTGGCATCGAAAGCTTGAGTATGAGTGGTGTACAAGACAAAGGTTGCGATTTAGCAATCGACCAATGAACTTGACTTAACTCATACAGGAGTAAACCTAGTTAAGTGAGCAGTGCTGTCGTAGGGTCCTGACTTAGGATGAACCATGATGGAACCTAACGACACTTGGGACTGAATTGAGATCAACATGGCTTGGACTTAAGAAGTCATTACAAGCACTGTTAACCTAGTATGAGTACCAAGACAACGTTCAAATGACTTTTAGGTAAAGTAGTTTCTACGGCTAGCTTCTTGGTCATCGTTCAAGTGCTTACACGACACTATTGCAGTGTCCTTTGCAAGATTGTCCAGATGAGCTCTGTGAACTCCTGGAACTCGAACACGATGCGAGACCTTGTCGTGACGGTCATGCTTTGCCATCACGAGAAGATCGGATTAGCGAGGTCCACATCGACCCAGACTCGTCAATGGGGTGAGCGGAATCCCGAACACCACCTTGTGAGTCTTAAGGCTAGTGATGTCGACTCGGTTGTTGATAAGCGACTCGATGAACCTGCCGTCGAAGAAGGGGTACACCAAGTTAACCAATCTTGTGATCGGCTACGGAACATCCTCGACACAACCAAGGAACTCTTATCCAAGGTCCCCCTTGGTCTAGTTCTCCTTGTTGGTCGCAACGTTCTTGCATACCTCTACTCCAAGTCATCGGTGATCACCGAACCACTTGGTTTGACCTAGAAGGCATTTCATCGAGCACCCTAGCTACACCTAGGACTTGACGAGTCTTGCCTCGACTAAACTCTAATTTGGCTAAACGACCATTGTACGACGAGTCGTGCTTGTGTTCCAGCACCACACACATTACAAGAACCCTCCATCTCGATGCCAGGGCACGATAACGGCTCGGAGCGTCACGACGACATCATATGGTCAACGACGTCGACGCGGCTCATGGTGGAGCATCACGAGCACGCACGGACAGGCCGACGTGATACAAACGACAAAGGAGGTCGACTTAGGGACTTCTATAGAAATGATATCAATGCGAAAACTGGACGTATGACTTGACGAGACATGAGTACCATTAGGGGTCACGATGAACGGACATCGATGACGTCAAGCAAGGTATTCCAGGGCAAGGCTCACCTTGTAGGCATTTCACCGAACATCTTGGGTGCGTATTTGATTTCCGTCGCTTCCTCACCATTCCAAGAATATCTTGGCACTTGGGCTTGTCGGGTTGCCACATCACCATACCACTGCATCAAGACCAGCTCTGAACATCAACGAAGTTGGTTCTTTCCTTGTGAACATTTCATCGAATACCTAGGCTGCAGCTCTGTCCCAACTAATCTTTGCACAAATCAGAGCTAACCTTGAGCCAATTGTTGTCGCCGTTGTGTCATCAACGTGTTCTTGCACCTCACACATCTCACAGGTCACTCGCTTTGCTGGTTGGGTGCAGCCATGGCGCGGAACGGGGCGACGATGTCGGGCGTCGACCACCGGTTGGGGCGCGGCAAGGCAGGGGCATGGTCAGCAGAAGGCGGCTATGGGTTGCAGGCTCGGCGTGTGCAACAGCGACCATGGCGCGCTGGAATTGGAACATGGCACAAGTAGGATGGCACAGCCATGGTACGGGTGGTCGGCGTGGCGCAGCCTGCAGTGGCGGCTGGAACGTGACGCGCAGCAGTGGGATGGGCGCAGCGTCGGCGGCCAGGGGCACACAACCGTAGGAGGGCAAGGGGGCACGGTTGCCGGCGAGGCGATGCAGCAGCGTGGAGGGCGGTCGGCGAAGGAGCAGAACGGCGAGAGAAGCAAGCGCAGACCAAGGCGCGTCTGTGGGCGGCAAGCCGGAGCACGGGGACAGCGCGGCAGCGCTGGGGCGCGGGCGCGAGCAGGGCGCTCGGCCTGGAGTAGGCGCGGCGCTGGCGGCGGGAGCCGGTGGCCGGGACGCGCGGGCAAGCCGGCGGGGAGGTGAAGAAGCGGAGCGGCGCGGCAGGTGCAGCTCGGGCGCTGGAGCAGAGGCAGGGCGGCGCGCGAGCCGGCGTGGAGGAGGTGCGGCGCTCGGGGCGGCTCGGCCCGGCGGCGAAGCGGCGCCAGGGAGGAGACGAGGAGGCGCGCGGACCGGGAAGTGGAGCGCCGGCGTCGGCGGCGGTGCAGGTACGGCGGCGTGCGTGCTCGCCGCGGCTGGCGGCGTGTGGGGCGAGCTGCGGGGAAGCTGGAGAGGCGGCCGTGGAGGCGAGCAGCGCGCACGCTCGCGATGGGGAAGAGAGGAGAGGGACCGATGCCGTGGATAGGACCGAGTCGGGAGATGGGATAAGGACCGACGTCGTCCATCGCGGTGGCGCTGCATGCCGTCGCGTGGAGGCATGGGAGGAGAGAGGAAGCCTTGCCGACCTGACTGGTGGGGACCATCTGTGGGACCCACTTCCCTCTTCTTTCCAAAATTCCAATAGGGCTAGCAAGCATGCTTCAAAAATAGTCAAATTTGGCCCAGTGACTAAATAAAATGTGGAGAATTTTATGGTGCAATCAGATTTCAAAGCTGAGCAAGTTGAATTTGAACTCAGGTTTGAATTTGAATTCAAGTGGTGATACTTGACTCAAGGAAATAAATAGTAGATTAGGTTCAAAAATCCTGAAACTTTGAAGTTAACCTTTTTGAACCATAAGGGACCTCAGGAAAAATTTGGAGTTGATTTGGACAAGGTTGAGCACAAAGTTTAAATTTGAAGTCGACGTTGATTAAACTCTCAGTACGTGTCCAATAAATGGGAAATGGGCTTCAAAAATTTTGAAACTTTACCGAGAGTCTAATTGGAATATTAGTAGGTCATGGAAAAATTTACGGCCTGAGATTTGAATATTTTTGGATGTCCCATTTTAGGGTTGGAATAATTCCTTTTTCTTTCTCTCTATTTTGTTTTCTTTTCTCCTTTAATTTTTCATTGAAAATGTGAATACTTGGAAATTAAGGATTCTTCACCTTAAGTTCCATTCCACATCAGCAACCATGTTCTATATGTAAAGTTTTAACAAGTCCCTATTTTTAGTGAACATAGTTTAACTCATATGGCTCATGTGAGTTTGGATTTCCAAGTCTATTTTCAAATTTTTTTTTAAGTTCGCATTTTTGCGTTTTTGTTCTTCCGAAAAACGGGCTTTTACAATCCTTCCCCCTTAAAGGAATCTCGTCCCGAGATTCTAACAGGTAGAATAACAGAACGATGAGGGAACGATCCGTAAAAGAGGGTCATTGACTAAGGAAAATGGCAATGCCCTTAAAAACTTGGGTTCTACGAAATAGTGATTATCTTCAGGCATCGTAAGAAATTCTAAAGTCTTCTTCAGGAGATTCCAGTCTTTAGGTTGATAACCTTGACAGGATGCTCGACATGACAATATCACATCGTAAAACTTTCATGTCTGTTACTGATCCTTTATTGTTGTACTCTTGCACTGACATGACATCTTGTCCTGTCCTAGTCTTGATTTGAAGAATTTGCACTTGTTCTTTGCTTCTCTAGGTCACCTTGATAGTTTGAAACTTTTCTTGCATTGATTCATGGTTGCTTGCTTGGTTTTTCATAGGTCCTTTCAACTTAATGTGGTATTTCCCTTGATATGAGTTAAGATGGTTTACGAGGTTAAACAACAATCATTAACCTCGTTTGATGTTTAGTCAACCATAGGATTCCTTAGCCGTAGCATAAGAGTAGCAAGACACTCAACACTCTTATGTAATCAAAACAGCAGGAATATTGAAGATATGATGACTACAAGGTTTCTGGGTATATCAACGTCTTCAAACAATAGAAGCAGAAGATGAAGACCTTTTTGCGGTGGCACATGAGGATGTAAGGATTCAGTATCCTCATATGTTTCAACACAGCAAAGAACTCAATCATATGGTAACTACAAGGTAATTAGTATAGCAAGGTTACCATATAACAACATAAGATCTTAGATGGACCCAAAGAGTTTCACGAGGTTGACAAACGAACGGTATCCTCGCGAGGAAGGAGATTTCATGGATTTTACAAGGTTGATCATCGAACTGATGACTACTCGATGACGAACGGTATAGTTGCAACCATCAAGGTACTTGAACCTAACAAGTCAAGGATGGAAGTCCAAGTGTTTGTTTAGTTGCAAGTACTCAAGGCGATTTGAGTTTCAACAAGTCAAGGACAAGGACTCAACTGTGTTTTAGTCACAAGGTGTCCCTTGTGCTACTCAAGATAATGAAACCAGTCGAAGGCGTTGCGAACGATAAAATTGATCACAACTCAAAAATGTTAGGAACTACTTAAGTATCTGAACGGGGTCACATATTCTTGCTCAAAACTCATTAGTAATTACGTTTTATGATGCATCACAAACCGGATGATGTTATGCAGACACAATGCAACTCCGCGGATAATTATGCAAGGTATGGTGCATTCAGTATTATGCTTTGAGCAAAAATAGGTAAGACAATCCAAACACAGTCAGAAGTATCCCAAATACAGGAGGATTGATTAAACTTGGTCATGAAAGGCGCTAGAAAAGACTTGCTACTTTCATATCTCGACCAAGTTCGATGGTTTCAAGGTAAAAGTATTAGCAAGGAATGGTGAGGTTCATCTCAAGGCAACGGAGTGTACAAAATGGAACAAAGTGATTGAACTTCTTGTTGATCGGAAGTTCCCTAAAGCTTGTTAATCACAACCTACAGGTAATTGTGGTTCCTTAACAATGGGTCAGGTTTTTCATCTCATAATTTTCTTAAAGTACTATGTCTACCCCTTAAAAGGTGCGGTAGGGTTGCCTTCAGAAGTGGCAAAGAGAGTAACCTTTGAAGAGTAAGGTTCTCCTCACTTCCGTAGGTTGCACTAAGTGGTTGACAAAGTATTGTGCTAGGCACGACCTTGGTTAGTAATCCACGTTCTTTCTAAAGAATTTCCAGCTCATACTACTCACTTATGGCTTCTCGTCTCAAAGACTGAAGCAAAGGAGTGGTTTAGCGTGAAGAAACAACTGACTCCTTTAACTCGTTGATCGAGTTCCACAAGAAACGGGGTTCAAGGTAATCCGTTACTTAAGCTTCACATTGACTTATTGAGTCAATGTTGTACTCGGTCCTACTTACTTGAGCATTGCTCCCAGCACGTTGGTTCGGTGTCGATGTACCTTGGTATGACACCTAGGTGAACGTAACACTTCAATTACTAGATGAACTCCTTCCCCCTTAAGATTCAAGCTAGGTGAGCAAGAAACTTACTCCAAGCAATATTTATGGGGAGGGTCGTCCAACTAAGGGAAGTGTCATACATGCTCAATGCACAACTAAAGTGTGAGATGCAAGGTTGCATAGTCAAAACACTAGCATGTGCATCCGAGCAAAAGGGATTTGCCTTAGTGTAATACTCAACTCTAAAGGCAAATATTATTGGGTCGCAACACCTGGGATGTTATGAAACTCCTCGAGTTGAACTCGAGAACCAAATCCATAAACACCCTGAAGGGTCATCACCCGGTTAAATCCTGGTGGAGGATGAACAGCTTGGACGCAACATCGATTTTGGCCAAGTAAATGGCAAAATCAGATCTTGAGGTGAACAGCAAAGTTAAAGTAAACTTCAATACCCTTCCAAAAAGTATTGGTTTGACTCTAGATCATCTCTGGTTTGCAAGTTATGCAATTTTAAAGTTAGCAGATTTCTCTGCATTTTCAGCAGAATCTGCTTAAACAGTAGCAGTTTTGATCTAAAGTTTTCACGCTGTTCTGATGGAAATCTGGAAATATTCTTATTTACAAAGTTGTAGCCAGTGTAATAAGCTTTCGATAATGTACTTACTCGTCTTCAGATCAGTCTTGGTTTAAGAGATATGCATTTTTAAAGTTTGCTGAAATTTCAGCATTCAGACTTCTATATTCAGTTCAGATTGACCACATTGTATTCAAACTCGATTTGGAAAAAGTAGACGACAGATTCAGGTCTGGAGCCAATTACAAAAATTTTAGCTGACTCACTAATCTTTCCAACGGTTACCCGCGCGACACCATTGATCAAGGGTCTGCGAGTTATGGATTAAATTCAGAGGTGTACAGATTGCTGTCCAGTTTGGGTGTGCCTGGACAGTCTCTGCGATTATCTAAATTTCACCCACCAAAACAAGAATTTTGGTCTTGAGCTGAACAGAAAACATGCAGAGGACTCCCAAATCTTTCTAAAGAGTATTTACTTGCCCTCGTAGCACTTCTGGTTGAGAAGATATGGCATTTGCAAGTTGACAGTTTTTCTGAAAATTTGGACAGCACCTCCTTTGTTTAAGGCTGATTTTGTCCACAATTTCAGATATACAAACATCAATATTTGCAAAAGTAATACATAGCAAACTTGTTGCAAAAATTCTCGGGATCCCAGAAATGAAAATTATGAAGTCTTTCGACAATTATACAGCGAGTTATGCGAGAAACAGAAACTGTATACAGGACTGTCCACTCGCTGTCCAGATTTGATCAAATCTAGAAATCTGAAATTTTGAGTATGTTAGAGATGGATTCCGCTTTGAAGTTCTATAGAAATGTTGTAGAGGACTCTCTAAGTTTTCCATACATGTATAAACATGCATAGGTTGCATTTCTAGTTTAACAGTTATGGCTATTTAAATTTCAAAATTTTTTTCTGGCTGTTTCAGATAGCATCGATATACATGTACTATCTTCAACTCTGTTTTTAATTAGTTTTAAACTGAATTTGAGGTATCACTGAATAACAAAGTTGTAGAATAGCTCTTCCACTTTCCAGAAATGTATCATAATGGAATAGAAGAGCTTTCTCCAAGGAAATATGACAAAAATTCAGATGCTGGTCCGTGTAGTTTCAGAACAGCAGCTGCTGTGATAATGGTGCATTTTCATCACCATAAAAGCATCTTTTGGCTTGGAGGTCAATAGGAAACTATTAGAAGACTCCAAAAGCTTTTCAAAAAGTATTCACTTGCCTCCAAAGCCCTCCAGGTTGAAGAGATATGGAATTTCAAAGTCAGGTCAATTATGTTGGAAAACAGAACTCACCGGCTTCGAAACACAAGAATTTGGGAACAAACTCAAATTTTGAAACTTAGCTCAAAACTCAAGTTCGATGGCTAGAACTTGATTCACAACTAATCATTTCCTTTAGAACCAAATGGAATCTTAAAAGAGACTTGACGACCTTCTTATCCATAGCATATCACTATGGATCTTCAAACTTAACCAAAGTATTACTCCGGCGAAGTCGAGCTAAACTCTCGCCAGGAGCAAAGGACTTTGGTTCACCTACTCTTGAAAAGAAACATTTTACTTTGTCCACAAGATATCAGCAACTGATACTTGGACTTAATATGAATATGAAGTCATTTCTTTCGTGGGGGATGGTCAAAGTATCAAGTGTGATACTGACGGTACTACGTGCCTTACTAAAAGAAAAGTCTAATCCGGTATATCCGGATACGTCTAGAGGTGGTCCTAATATCGATCACTCGCAAACGTATTCTACACGGGTCGCTACCGGAGTTAGTGTACCTGCAGAAGACAAACAATCCCCTTTCACACCTTCACACCTCAAGGGCGGCACGGGGAAACACGACAGGCAGTCACAATAATATATATGAAAGTAAATGCATATGACTCTGGTGTGAGTCGCCCTCGAGCGAGGTCATGTCTCGAGGTACATGGCTGTAAATACGTCTGTACAGCAAAGACTCCCGTACGAACCGGCTTATACACGCTCGGGCATACGTGTTTCGCATGATCCCATAGAACATGAATAGTTCTAGAGATACATACTATCGGGTTATACACCACCCGACGGGGGCTCCCACTAATTTTGTGTCACGCTGGGGTACCGCGTGTCATATGTTCTCAGAAACATGGAAAGTTTCAGAGACTCATATTGACTTTCTGTGCTAAGCCACGGAAATTTCACATACCATATCTCGTATGCAGAGTTTACCGAGATTGATCCGCTCTCGGCGGCGTACCTTACCTCTTACCTTGAAGACAGAGCGTCGTTACAGAATAATATAACAAGTTAGTTCACCACCTTTATAACTTATACTAGTAATAGTCCTAAATGGGCATATAGCTAATCCTCACTCGACTACTTCGGAGTTTTCAAAAATAGGCTCTTTTCGAGCGTGCTATTCCCAATGAAGCTCTGATACCATGTCTGTGGGGACCTGAGTCCACACATCCGAGGATCTCATTGGGTGGTACCGTGCGATGCGGCACCTAACAGCACACACAAAAAGGATACCAAAACATATAAAGTTTTCCTTTCATAATAAGAAGAGTTTACAAAAGAGTGTACAATAGGAGTACACACGCAGCGGAAAATACATACTCATAATCTCACCTAACTAAGCAGGAGAGAAGGCGTCCATGCCCTAGGACGATTCTCACTAGCAACACGAAGAACAATCAGCAGCGACGTGGTTCACATGAGATTTACCTCGACACCTCGAGTCTCATGTACAACCTGAACAGCAGAAATAAAACTAATACCTGCAAAAATCGTTAAAGCGCAAACGTGAGCATAAGGCTCAGCAAGACTTAACCGTCTCACTAGACAGATGCAAGGGGACACTAAACATAGGTAAGGAATAGCATAAATGACTCGCCTACAAGTGGATCCTTATAATCAAGTTTTAAGTAGCAAATGACATTCTCTGAGCACGGCACATCATGGGCTCCACAATCAAACAAGAAACGCTTTACCGATGATATGACATGCCCAAAGCACATAATGCTATTACAGCTAAAGTATGGGGAAACTGTAAACTTTTAATTATACTATCTCTAAATCATACAAGGTTGCAAAGTAATTATAATTCAATACAATATGATTTTTCTGACTTCTTTAGTATATACTACGTCACCGCTCAGTGAACAAGTGGTACTCTATTACTGCGAGGGACAGTGATTGCAATCAAGACACACCCGGACAACACGACACATACGTCGTTCGGAAGTGTCAGCGAGCACACCTGTACCTATATAACACTTCAGTACTAGGCGTATATGGCCACCTTTCACAAGAAACTCGAATGCTGAGCCCGTCTCACCTCCGCAAACAGAAGGTCTCCGCACGGAACACCTCATGTGTCCGCCGACCGATTTAAACCTTACTACCCTCAACCCACCCCTATCGATGGTGAGTTAATGGGTCTCGACATCCCAATTATCAAGTTACATCAGTTTATTGGATTCCATATGTCCATTATATTGCCGGTACAATTCAAGCTTGTCCGAAGGGGCTGCATACGGACGGGCCTTAATCGACACAGGCAGGGCTACGCGACCGAGACTCAATTCTCGCCGCCTCCTATCCATTCCCTGCCCGGTCTCAATTTCATTATATTCAGCCATTTTCTTTTCAACCAATCCTGTGAGATATATCTCTCGCGAGTAGATTCCAACTACTCGACTTCTACCGGATTTCCTATGCATTAGCAAAGCAGTTACTACAGGTCAAACTGTAACTCGTGCCAAATAAACCCCTGGGATTTTTGGTCATGCATGTGGAGTATCATTCACCCTAAACGTAATGCACAATTCATATACTACTCATCATAGTGATAAAGCAAAAGTTTATAAACGACTTAAATGCAAACCGGGGCTTGCGTTAGTTTGCGACTGAACAAATGTCAATTGTTAGGGCTTGATCTTCCTCCAGAGAACCTGCCATGGAACCTCAGTGGAAACACCTTGGCCTTCTCCTCCAAGCGAAGCTCCTCGTCGATCACCTACCATCACGTTTCCTATCGACATGATATGCATATAAGTAACTAAGTAATTAAGTAATTTAAGAAAAGACTTCACGGGGTTGTGTAAACTCTAAGAATGAGGAGTTCTACTAGGAAGGACAAATATGCCTTTGTTGTGTGAATGAACAAAGGATGAAGTCAAGTGGTCATAGTAGTATCGATATGTGAATTGAAAGGTGCAATGTAAGCACACATTGCAACTTGGCACTCAACACTCGACGCTATGCCACTCAAGGACGATACAGCTGAATGGTGTGGAAGTGTTGGACTGGTAGGGTAAGGATGACCTAAGAGTCAAGGTGGCATCGAAAGCTTGAGTATGAGTGGTGTACAAGACAAAGGTTGCGATTTAGCAATCGACCAATGAACTTGACTTAACTCATACAGGAGTAAACCTAGTTAAGTGAGCAGTGCTGTCGTAGGGTCCTGACTTAGGATGAACCATGATGGAACCTAACGACACTTGGGACTGAATTGAGATCAACATGGCTTGGACTTAAGAAGTCATTACAAGCACTGTTAACCTAGTATGAGTACCAAGACAACGTTCAAATGACTTTTAGGTAAAGTAGTTTCTACGGCTAGCTTCTTGGGCATCGTTCAAGTGCTTACACGACACTATTGCAGTGTCCTTTGCAAGATTTTCCAGATGAGCTCGGTGAACTCCTGGAACTCGAACACGATGCGAGACCTTGTCGTGACGGTCATGCTTTGCCATCACGAGAAGATCGGATTAGCGAGGTCCACATCGACCCAGACTCGTCAATGGGGTGAGCGGAATCCCGAACACCACCTTGTGAGTCTTAAGGCTAGTGATGTCGACTCGGTTGTTGATAAGCGACTCGACGAACCTGCCGTCGAAGAAGGGGTACACCAAGTTAACCAATCCTGTGATCGGCTACGGAACATCCTCGACACAACCAAGGAACTCTTATCCAAGGTCCCCCTTGGCCTAGTTCTCCTTGTTGGTCGCAACGTTCTTGCATACCTCTACTCCAAGTCATCGGTGATCACCGAACCACTTGGTTTGACCTAGAAGGCATTTCATCGAGCACCCTAGCTACACCTAGGACTTGACGAGTCTTGCCTCGACTAAACCCTAATTTGGCTAAACGACCATTGTACGATGAGTCGTGCTTGTGTTCCAGCACCACACACATTACAAGAACCCTCCATCTCGATGCCAGGGCACGATAACGGCTCGGAGCGTCACGACGACGTCATATGGTCAACGACATCAACGCGGCTCATGGTGGAGCATCACGAGCACGCACGGAAAGGCCGACGTGATACAAACGACAAAGGAGGTCGACTTAGGGACTTCTATAGAAATGATATCAATGCGAAAACAGGACGTATGACTTGACGAGACATGAGTACCATTAGGGGTCACGATGAACGGACATCGATGACGTCAAGCAAGGTATTCCAGGGCAAGGCTCACCTTGTAGGCATTTCACCGAACATCTTGGGTGCGTATTTGATTTCCGTCGCTTCATCACCATTCCAAGGATATCTTGGCACTTGGGCTTGTCGGGTTGCCACATCACCATACCCCTGCATCAAGACCAGCTCTGAACATCAACGAAGTTGGTTCTTTCCTTGTGAACATTTCATCGAATACCTAGGCTGCAGCTCTGTCCCAACTAATCTTTGCACAAATCAGAGCTAACCTTGAGCCAATTGTTGTCGCCGTTGTGTCATCAACGTGTTCTTGCACCTCACACATCTCACAGGTCACTCGCTTCACTGGTTGGGTGCAGCCATGGCGCGGAACGGGGCGACGATGTCGGGCGTCGACCACCGGTTGGGGCGCGGCAAGGCAGGGGCATGGTCAGCAGAAGGCGGCTATGGGTTGCAGGCTCGGCGTGTGCAACAGCGACCATGGCGCGCTGGAATTGGAACATGGCACAAGCCGGATGGCACAGCCATGGTACGAGTGGTCGGCGTGGCGCAGCCTGCAGTGGCGGCTGGAACGCGACGCGCAGTAGTGGGATGGGCGCAGCGTCGGCGGCCAGGGGCACACAACCGTAGGAGGGCAAGGGGGCACGGTTGCCGGCGAGGCGATGCAGCAGCGTGGAGGGTGGTCGGCGAAGGAGCAGAACGGCGAGAGAAGCAAGCGCAGACCAAGGCGCGTCTGTGGGCGGCAAGCCGGAGCACGAGGACAGTGCGGCAGCGCTGGGGCGCGGGCGCGAGCAGGGCGCTCGGCCTGGAGTAGGCGCGGCGCTGGCGGCGGGAGCCGGTGGCCGGGACGCGCGGGCAAGCCGGCGGGGAGGCGAAGAAGCGGCGCGGCGCGGCAGGTGCAGCTCGGGCGCCGGAGCAGAGGCAGGGCGGCGCGCGAGCCGGCGTGGAGGAGGTGCGGCACTCGGGGCGGCTCGGCCCGGCGGCGAAGCGGCGCCAGGGAGGAGACGAGGAGGCGCGCGGACCGGGAAGTGGAGCGCCGGCGTCGGCGGCGGCGCAGGTACGGCGGCGTGCGTGCTCGCCGCGGCTGGCGGCGTGTGGGGCGAGCTGCGGGGAAGCTGGAGAGGCGGCCGTGGAGGCGAGCAGCGCGCACGCTCGCGATGGGGAAGAGAGGAGAGGGACCGATGCCGTGGATAGGACCGAGTCGGGAGATGGGATAAGGACCGACGTCGTCCATCGCGGTGGCGCTGCATGCCGTCGCGTGGAGGCAGGGGAGGAGAGAGGAAGCCTTGCCGACCTGACTGGTGGGGACCATCTGTGGGACCCACTTCCCTCTTCTTTCCAAAATTCCAATAGGGCTAGCAAGCATGCTTCAAAAATAGTAAAATTTGGCCCAGTGACTAAATAAAATGTGGAGAATTTTATGGTGCAATCAGATTTAAAAACTGAGCAAGTTGAATTTGAACTCAGGTTTGAATTTGAATTCAAGTGGTGATACTTGACTCAAGTAAATAAATAGTAGATTAGGTTCAAAAATCCTAAAACTTTGAAGTTAACCTTTTTGAACCATAAGGGACCTCAGGAAAAATTTGGAGTTGATTTGGACAAGGTTGAGCACAAAGTTTAAATTTGAAGTCGACGTTGATTAAACTCTCAGTACGTGTCCAATAAATGGGAAATGGGCTTCACAAATTTTGAAACTTTACCGAGAGTCTAATTGGAATATTAGTAGGTCATGGAAAAATTTACGGCCTGAGATTTGAATATTTTTGGATGTCCCATTTTAGGGTTGGAATAATTCCTTTTTCTTTCTCTCTATTTTGTTTTCTTTTCTCCTTTAATTTTTCATTGAAAATGTGAATACTTGGAAATTAAGGATTCTTCACCTTAAGTTCCATTCCACATCAGCAACCATGTTCTATATGTAAAGTTTTAACAAGTCCCTATTTTTAGTGAACATAGTTTAACTCATATGGCTCATGTGAGTTTGGATTTCCAAGTCTATTTTCAAAATTTTTTTTAAGTTCGCATTTTTGCGTTTTTGTTCTTCCGAAAAATGGGCTTTTACATTAATGCTGGAAAAAATGTATGATATATATTGTATATATTTGTATCCTCTAGAATCAACTTAGAACAATGCTCTATTTCAGCTTTAGATAGCATGTTTCGAACATTATTAAACTCAGCTTCTGTAGAGAAGACTAATTTGGAAATGTGATCCTTTTCGGCTTGTTAACTATCATATTTATCACCTTCACCTGTTCCATAAGTTATCAAATTGTATGTGTATATAAATTTTGTTTGACCTATGATGATCAGGCTTGCCTTCCAACAGCTTGGTTCCAAACAACATCTAGAAGCACAACTCTTGATGCTCCTGTCAAGCTAATCTCTTCACAGCAAACTCTTGTAGATGCAAGTAACACCCGGGACTCATCATTTGGATTGTTAAAAGCTTCAATTGAATTCTGACAATACTTCCCATCCATTTGAGGGCTTGTTTAGATAGGAGTGGATCCACTTAAATATAAGTGGATTGAGGTGGATTGAGGAGAAAATTATTTCATTCTTCACTCCAATCCACTTCAATCCAATTAGATTGAGTACACCCAAATAAGTCCTGAAATATTTTTTTCTCTTCTCTCCATTTTGAAAACTTACGAAGATGCTACTTTATCAGTTCTAGTGGCTGCATATACTGACTACAAATCAGTACCATCTCTCTTAGTGCTTCACACAAGCGACGAAGCGAACAACTTCATTCCAAAATCTTGTTTTTACCCTTTTCATAGGAATTTGACCTTAATCATTCAAGCATAGATTTATCAGTAAGTGAAGCTTCCTCATCAGACATGTTAATGGTAGTTACAAGTGAAGGGTGTTTTCAAGCTAACGAAATCTCAACGGGACTAAAGACAAAAAGATGCTGCATATGAGTGACAATGTCCAGTTTAGACAACATGGAGCTATGATGGCAGCCTTCAAGAACATGAAAATTGATGCCAAGGTTATTCTTGCATCAACCAAGGCATGTTGTGAGGGCATAACACTTGTTGGAGCATCACGATTATGCTTGCCCCAACAAGTGTTATACCCTCACAACATGCCTTGGTTGATGCAAGCATAACTTTAACATCACTTTTCATGTTGTTGAAGATTTCCATCATAGCTTCACGCTGTCTAACCTGGACATTGCCACTCATATGTAGGATCTCTTTATCTTCAGTCCAATTCAGATTTCGTTAGCTTCGACACGTCCTTCGCTTATAACTGCCATTAACATGTGTGATAAGGAAGCTTCACTTATTGATAAATCTATGCTTGAAAGATTAAGATCAAATCCCTATGAAAGGGTGAAAACAAAATTTGTGATTGAAGTTGTTCGCTTCCTCACTTGTGTGAAGCACTAAGAGAGTAGGTACTGATGTTTAGTCAATATATTTAGGCATTAAAACTGAAAAAGTAGCATGTTCCTAAGTTTTCAAATGGACAAGAGAGAGAAATCCTTAAATTGGATGGGAAAATCCTTCAAAGATCGTCAGGCTTCAATTGAGGCTTTCAACAATCAAGATGATGAGCCACGGGTGTTACTTGCATCTACAAGAGCTTGTTGTGCAGGGATTAGCTTGACAGGAGCTTATCAGCATCATAGGCGGTTCTTAACTAACAAGCAGCCTGTGAAAACAATGACATTCCCCAGGCGATTCTTCAATAAAAAACCGCTTTTGATGATTGAACCAGTACATACAGTTCTTAAACAATGATCGTCCGTGAAAATCATGTATTTACCC
Organism: Tuctoria greenei; assembly: GCA_036927565.1. Lineage (NCBI taxonomy): Eukaryota > Viridiplantae > Streptophyta > Magnoliopsida > Poales > Poaceae > Tuctoria > Tuctoria greenei. The sequence goes on along the minus strand of JAYESD010000005.1, from coordinate 151,705,810 downwards.
AGGCGGTTGTTAATTAAGAACCATCCGTGAAGTTTTCTAGAGTATAAGCGGTTCTTATTTTATAGCCGCCTGAGAAAATTATGTATTTACACAGGTGGTTGTATTTTAAAATCTGCCTGTGATGTTCTGTCAACACAGGCGGTTATTGTATCATTCGTCATCATAGTTGCATTTTTTTACAGACTGTCTGTGTTTGAAAAATTGAGGCGCCTGTGAAAATGCTTTTTGTAGTAGTGGGTGCGGCCGCTCTTCTACTTAGCTTCCTGCTGCTCAAGAACCCTGATAAGAGGCAGGACTGAGACACCTCTTTGGCTGTTGTAATTTCCTGCGGCTGCTCTCCGCTGTAGTTCTCTGAGTAGTTCGTCTGCCGTGCTGCTCGCTGTAAGCTGCCAATGATGTGTACTGCAGCTCCTAATTCATGTGTGCTATCATATCAATTGCTTGAGGAATCTGTAGGCTGAAGAAAAAAATTATGAATTTATGCGCTTTGCATTCTAACTAGTGTCTAAATTTGCTTAGACAAAATTAAATGTAGTGATAGGATGATTATTGCAGTATTAGTCCATTAACATTTTTGTACTGATCGATAAGTTATTTCGAATAATGTATTATTAAAAAAGGGGGATTATAAAACAATAACGAAAGTCATATATAGGTACAGTTTGTTAATCATAACAACAATCTTCACTTAATTCCGATCTATAGTTAGTTGATGGATGTTATTGTCATTTATTGGTCAAGAAAAATTTAAGGTTATGAGTAGAATAAGTTATTGTTGTGTGCTAAGTACGTACTAAGTGTCGCCTATGTTCTATAGGCTTGGAGCGGTTCCGACATTGAGAGACTACTGACTTCGGGACTCATCGAGGTTAAGGCAAGTGCATGATGGGTTTTATTCTAATATGAGTGAATTGTTTGTTATTAAGCTTCCTCATTCTTTTGATTTGTTATTTGAGTTTTCAAGATTCAAACGCTTCATGATTCTATTTTATCGAGTTCAAGATCCAAGTTGTTCATTGAATTATAATTCAAGTACCAGTTAAATTCGGAGTTGTTCTTATATTCAAGTTCCTATGAGTAAGTGCTGATCACACTTGCTCCGCTTTACCGGTAAATGCCAAGGAGAATTCATGTGTCGTACGTTTCAGACAGAAACTACTATTTTATTGTTCTTCATTTCAAGTTTAAGTATCGCTATGTTTCATTCGGTTGATTCTATTGTTCTTCAAGCTCTAACCGTGCTTGCTGTGTGTTTTTACTCACTCTTGTGTTTATTTAGTTTTAGGTATCCGTTGATCAAGCATGCATTGGAAAGAGGGTAACATCTGCACTTGAATACGCAAACCATTTAATATGCTTAGTTTATGAATATTTTTAATTAATTGCATAATTTTGTGTCCTTGAGGCTGCGATATGGTTGTTTGAGTCTTTAACTCACTCGTGGGGATGAATGTGAGTTTACCAGTGTTGCTATATGTGACATCCTAACTCAAGGCTTAATAGGATTGATAGAATACTCATACCACCAAGGTATACCTTCTTTTCCAGAAGCTCACCTGCAAAAGAACTCTGAGGTTAAGCGTGCTTGACCCAGAGCAATTTGTGGACGGGTGACCGACCGGGAAGTTTTCACGGGTGTGCACGAGTGAGGACAAAATGCGGAGAAAAGACTAGTGTTGGTTTGTGGGAATACTCTGTGATCCTAGAGAGCTGGAGAAGTAACAACCACCAGACCCATAGTGGCCAGGATGTTACAAATGGTATCAGAGCCGACCCTCGTGGTTTTACGGGTGCATACAGATCAGGGACGTGGGTACATACGCATGACATGTGGGTCCTCTAGGAGTGACACAGTATGATATGTATGCCAATACTGAACGTATGATCATGGTCAAGAGGAAACGTTCCTGGCTTGGGAGTTGACCGACGAGGACACCGGTCTTCAAAGGGGGGTGGATTGTGACATCCTAACTCAAGGCTTAATTGGATTGATAGAATACTCATACCACAAAGGTATACCTTCTTTTCCGGAAGCTTAGCTGCAAGGAACTCTTAGGTTAACCATGCATGGCCTGAATCAATTTGTGGATGGGTGGCCGACCGTGAAGTTTTCCCGGGTGCGCACAAGTGAGGAGAAAATGCGCAGAAAAAACTAGTGTTGGTTTGTGGGGCTAGTCTGTGATCCTAGAGAGCTGCAGAAGTTACGACCGCAAGGCCCGTAGTGGCTGGGGTGTTACACTATATAATATTATGTCTATTATTGTGTTTTGTTCCCCGCGGTTGATAGAGTTTTCAAAGTAGACTCTGCGAAAAATTTCTATATTTTTTATACTTAGTATAAAGGTTAGCTATTAGTAGTAGCGCCCAGGGGTGTTTATACTTGGGGCGTTACAGTAAATCTTGCTGGAAATGAGAACTTGGCCTCTGTTGTGCAGAGAAACAAAGAAGAAGCAAGTGTTCATATAAGAGCATATAAATTAGCAAGGAGGAAAACTCATGGATGATAAGATGAAGGCAATCTACTGCACAAGGACTAAAGGAAAGTCTCAGCTGTAGTGTACAGGAACAATGATGAACCCCAAAATGGAATTATAGTTGAATTTGAGAATGAAGTGAAATTGGTAGTTTAATGGACTTAGTGAAATTATTATCCAATTCTATGGGTTGAACAGATCCAAAAATACAATAAATTTTACAGGGGGTTCATGTGATCACGGAGGTACAACCAGGAAAGTTTCAGCTGGTCTACAAAATCCCCTAAAGCATTAAGCTTCTCTGAATTTTCCTGGTCGTTCTGGAGTCTTGCCATAGGCAAAAGTTAGTTATGTGTTTAGGGGATGTAAAGACGAGTCCAACAAATTGGTTTATAATTTTCTAAGCATTCTACAGGTTGATATTGATTTTAGAAGTTGGATTTTTTTTGGAATGTTTATGAAGGTTTTGGAATTTTTCAGGTACATACAGTTTGACTTAGCAAATCAAGTCAAGTAGATCTGAAACTTTTACTGGAGCTCAAAGGTATTAGAAGGAGTACTCTAGCCAAATCTGGGATTTTTTCCAATGAACAGAGCTTCTAGAAATAAAAACAAATCCTTTTTTAGTGGAATTATTTAGGAAAAATTTTGACATCCATACTGATTAAAATGCTCCACTGGAAAGTAGAGACCATAAGGAGTCTAACAGAACTTATTTGGGAATTTTTGGTCCAATATTCTAGGAGATATCTATTTTCTAAGTTTGATCAAAATATGGAATTAATTTCAAATAGAAAAGTTTGAATTTAGACATGGACACACGGATTTAAAATAGGACAAATTGGTTGACGCCACACCGGGACACAAACCTAAACCGCGTTGCCACATTTAACCCCACCACTACAACAGACCCAAGAGGGCTTTCTCTTGCCGACATGCGGGACCCGACCTGGGTCTTCTTCCTCCTTGGGCCACTACCGAGCGGGCGGCGCCCTTCGCCGGAGGCAGTGGCCAACGTCGGCAAGCCACTCCAGGGCTTCAATCCACTTGAAACTGGCTGCTAGTGCACTATTTGATGTGCCAAACTTGATGAGGTGATCCAAAAGGCTCGGAAACGGCTAGAAAGTCATCGACAACAGGCGGTGGCGACGGAGTTGCTTTGGCGAGGAGGGACATCCTAAAGAGTGCACTAAATGGCTTGAAACTCGGTCATAAATTATGTTAAATTCAGAGATGAAGTACAGAAATAGAGCTTACTGTGAAGTAGAATCAGAGAGGACACAAAAGGATATGATGATGGTTACCGTAAGGTACTGTGAGATCAAGAATAGAGCTGCCAAGTTGAAGATGTTCTGCTACATATATTAGGCTGACTCCGATGGCGGATTGACCAAATGGGTAGGCAAATGGATGTTGCAGGTCTAGTTTTTGGGTTTGCCTAGCTTTCATCTCCAACAATGCACCCAGTTTACCTCTGGTGAGCATAGACCCAATTTTAGGTATCTCTCTCCTTGATACCTATTTTTCAATCTTTTTGGGTACTCTGTTGGAGCTGTTAGCGCTATGGTTGCTATTTTGCAAATGCTAACCCATTCAGGTCTCCAGTTGAAGTCAGTCTTAGTTGAGCCATCATAAAATACGGCTAGATTACCTAAGATGCAGTGCATAAAGTAATAGTTGGTGTTTATGCTACGTGTTTTGGTCACTATAATAAACAATTTTTTTAGATAAAAGAAATGCATTCCGGGCTGTATAATATGCATACGCAACCTGATGAGATCATGCACATTATTATTACACCTACAAACATGACATAATGTTTATTTGTTTGGGATCCTGGCTCAAGTGAATGTGCACTCTTATTTGATGGACAAGATCAAGATGGCGCACTATGTCGTCCAGCATCTTGGCCTCCTCCACTCATGCATACAAGAAGATTAAATAGCGTTGCACAACACATGAGAGGAGATGAACTTGAGTCGAGGACGACTCTAATTCAAGAAGGGGAGGATGATGAGGACATCACTTCTATGGATACAAACAACGCTCCACTGAACATACAAGATGCAATCAATAGAGTTCATACACAACAATTAATTTCTGAAGTGAGCTCTTTCTTATATGTTTTCTTATATATTTTTGAGCATAGATTGCTACCTAATGATTTAATTATTATTAGGATCCATGGAGTGGTTCAACGAGTAGTTGGAGGAAGTATTAGGGACGTGGAGGACCATAGAATTCGTTCAAAGAAGATGGAAACCGAGCCAAACTCAAAATCATGTCCAACTCGGAGTCCAGGAGCAGTACGCACTAAAACGGATGCCCAGGACGCATACGCACTTTGTTTTGGATGTTCTACATATGCAAGGAAAGGGGAGAGTATAAAATTTCCAATGGAGCTGGTCTCATGTCAAAATTTCTTCGGATTCAATAGAAATCGTCAAAACAAAATCGAGTTCAGAATCTGTCAGGGTGTTGCGCCACCGTATTGGCCATCGGGCCTTATATCAAGTCTAAGTCCATGATTTTCGTATCTTAGGGTTAGTTCACAACCCCAACACCCCCTTGGACGTCCTCATACCTATATATAATCCATAGTAGCCGCCATGAACAATTGGGTTTTGCTTAGATTAATAATATCGCCATTCTATGGTTTGTGAAACCCCAACATCGCAATTTCAGATCGTGTCTTCTACGTTCTTGCTTGTGTCCTCGGTTGCACTTGCAGGGATTAGCCTTCTTGACGAGGTCAATCATGTGAAGCAAGATTGATAACCAATGGAGCGGTGGTGTAGTGATTGCAGGGGTTGTTCGTGTTCTACTCAAGAGCCTTGGATCATCAATGTCGAGATCTCCACATCAATTGACTTATCCATTACCTTTCGGAAGATCGGGCCTAAACTTCCTTATCACAACCACATATCAAGATATGTCATAAGGAGGCACACAGAAATCTGTCAGATGTTGATCGACCCTATTGAATCTGAAGGGGGGAAGGAAGGTGTGGAAGGAGCACCAAATTTGGTCGGAGGTTCCGCCACCCACGTAGAACGAGGAGAAAAGTGGTGCCAGATCTAGGCATAGTTATTGACATGCAAAGAAGCATATAGGTGTATGGAGGTAGAGGGAACAATAAGTGGATCATGCGCCCGGGGTATTGTCTCTGAGTAAAAAACTTCAAACTTATTTTTCTATTAAATGTTAGCCATATTTCAAATCCATTTTCATATCCTTGTTCCTTATTATACTTAATGCATAAAATGAGATCTAATATAAATCTATTTTATTTAAATATACATTTTTAAACCAATGCTTTCATATACTGCTAAACATTTTGAAAATTTTCGTTCAACACTTTGTGTGAAATTTTAAAATAGTAGATAATAAATGTTGACTTTATTTTTGAAAACATTGAACCGATTTGTAGAAAATGTTGGATGGACCATCAGTGTGTAGGATTAGAATTAATGAAAACAGGAAGAAAAAAGAAGGCACAACCCAGGGGAACCTATTCGCAGTGGCCACAACAGTTCCGTTTGGACATGACTGTCGGGCTAGGTTTTGGCAGTCCAGCTGGTTGCAAGGTCAGGCCCCGACCCTCTCTTCACTGAACTGTACAAGGGCAGCTGAGGGAAACAACAGACAGTTGCCCCCAGGCTCTACAAAATTTGAACTTGGTGCGTGATACCTTACGTGCAGTCATGGCTGATAAAATGGTCCATTTCATCAGGATTTTGTTTAAGGTTGAGGAGGCAAGATAGTCTTTTTAGCCAGACAGGCAAGACTCCATTCATTGGAGATTATTGGACTCAGTTAAATACTGCTCCTGCTCGATGTACCGATTGCAATTCGAATAAAGTACACGCTCGCAGCTGCCAAATATGATCTGGATGGTGTGGGCACCACCAAGGTACAAGACCATCTGATGGCTACTCTTAAACAGCCGAGTTTAGACTTCGGACAAGTTGCAGGTCAGGGAATGGCTGAACAACTACTTCTATCCCATGTGTTATCGCAATTTACAGACTGTGCGGCACATTTTGTATGATTGGGAGGTGTCGCGCCAAATCTCGGCAAAGGTAACTGTGTGGGTCTAGGAAGATCGTCTCCAACTGGTTTATTGGAGAGCTGCTACATTGCTCATGAACTGGTTTCGAGAACTGACCAAGATGTCCACCGATCTCATGAGCAAGGGTCTCCATTCTATGATCATAGAGGTGCTATGGTCCATTTGGTGAGAAAGAAGCGTGAGAATCTTTCATAGAAAAGAGAACACCGTGGAGAACGTGTTAATTTTGTCGAGAGACGAGCTAAAGACATGGTCACTAGCTGGTTGTAAGCACCTTGGGAAGATACCGGCCGGTTGTAATACCCATTGTAATCTCTAGCATATCAGGAGCTCCCTGTTTGCTCATGCAAATTTTATTTTCACCTACTTAATGAAACGCCACCACAGACTTTTCGAAAAAAAGTGTGCCCTACGCTTGACTGTTGACCACCTTTTTTATTTATTCTCCTGGCGCGTCGGATTTTTGATCACGGTCTTATGATGCTGCTGAGGTTTTTTAATAGATTAGTAGTGATGGTCATTTGTCCGTCACTATAAAAAGGATTATTTCAGTGACTTTTCTATAATGACCATCACAGGAGAAGTCGCATGAGCCATGAAAAATTAAATGAAGTACATTACATGAAAATATGCCACGTCTCATCGCCAAAATAATTTGTTTCATCTGCAGCATATATGTTTAGCCGGTTTTCTGCCTTTGAACTCAAGCTAGTGTTGCTCTTATACATTCAACTCCATTATTTAGCATCACAAATCCAAGCTGATAATTAACAGATGCTAGAAGGGATCGTGAATATAAATATGGTACTTGATGAGTAGGTTTAGGCCCGATCTTCCGAAAGGTTAGTCGATTGGGGTGGAGAATTCGACGTTGATGATTCGTGGCACTGGAGCGGTTCGAGTACCCCAGCAATCACTACACCACGGCTCTGTTGGTTATCAACCGTGCTGCACACGCTTGACCTCGCCAAGAAGGCTAATCCCTACAAGTGCAACCGAGAACACGAGCAAGAACGTCGAAGACACGATTTGAAATCGCGAAGTTGGGGTCTCACAAAGTGTAGAACGGTGATATTATTGATCTAAGCAAAACCCAATTGTTTATGGCAGCTACTATGGAGTATATATAGGTGGGAGGACGTCCAAGGGGGTGTTGGGATCGTGACCTAACCCTAAGATACGAAAATAATGGACTTAGACTTGATACAAGGCCCAATGGCCCAATACGGTGGCGTAACACCCTGACAGATTCTGAACTCGATTTTGTTTTGACGATTCCCATCGAACACAAGGAATTTTGACATGAGACCAGATCCATTGGAAAGTTTATCCTCTCCCCTTTCCGTTCATATGTAGACCGTCCAAAACGGAGTTCGTATGCATCCTGAGCCTCCGTTTTAGTGCGTACTGCTCCTGGACTCTGAGTTGGACACGATTTTGAGTTTGGCTCGGTTTCCATCTTCTTTGAACGAATTCTCTGGTCCCCCACGTCCCTAATACTTCCTCCAACTACTCCATGAACCTCTCCATGGATCCTAATCACAATTAAATCATTAGGTAGCAATCTATGCTCAAAAAGATATAAGGAAACATATAAGAACGAGCTCACCTCTGAAATTAATTGTTGTGTATGAACTCTATTGATTGCATCTTGTATGTTGAATGGAGTGTTGTTTGTATCCATAGAAGTGATGTCCTCATCATCCTCCCCTTCTTGAACTGGAGTCATCCTCGACTCAAGTTCATCTCCTCTCATGTGTTGGTCTAAATGTGCAACGGCATCAAATCTTCTTGTATGCATGAATGGAGGAGGCTAAGGTGGTGGACGACAAAGTGCGCCATCTTGATCTTGTCCATCAAATAAGACTGGACATTCACTTGAGCCAGGATCCCAAACAAATAAACATTCTGTCATGTTTGTAGGTGCAATAATAATGTGCATGATCTCATCATTCTCCCCTTCTTTATGACAAGCCGTCCTCGGCTTGCTTGTATGTCCAGCAGAGAGGCTTGCTTTTGAGGTAGAATGAGTGCTGTCCATAATGCACAACCGCAGTGAATAATGTTTTTGTTGTCTCTGCTGCAAGGAAAAAATACTAGAAAAACTTGACAAGACATTATTAGCGTTAGTACATTCATTTTCTTGACCATGTGGTTGCAGCACAAAAGGAGCTTTCTCATTTGAACATATATAAACTTTATGCACTATAAACATACCACTATGTTCATATTTGCCTATAGCTTGAAAAAATTTCTATTTAACAAAGGCAATTCAGTTTTCAAAAATATTCTTCTCTCTAGAGTGTATAGATCACAAAGATTGTCAAATTCAATATAACCCAAAGTATTTAGAGAAGACAAAAAATTCTGCTCATCTCTTTCACATGTAATTGGAATGAAATGCTTAATTTCAGCGAAAGTGGGTGACAAAGTATCAAATTCATTCACTTGTTCTAGCATAGGTACAATATAATTATCAGCACAAAATGCATTCCTGTCGTAAGGATCAGTGGCAAAATCAAATAGTGGTAAATGAGTTTTCAGAAAAGGCTCCTCAAATTGTTGCTCTCCAATAGAATGATTGAGGGAAACATTTGAAACATTCAAAAACTTCTCAACATTGATAAGTGTAGTGCGAGGTACATTACCTTCATTCTCATATTCAGCAGTAACTGTGGGTGAAATAGGAATTGAAAGATCTGAATTTCCACAAGAGATGTTGAACACCTCATTCTCTTTTGAATTTTCTACATTTATTTGTTCATGTTCTTGCAAAAGGTTAGGCATAGGAGGAGGTACAACAAGAAAATTCTTCTCAAGTTCATTTATTTTATCTTTGCAATTAGATATATTGGGAAAAGTTTCTCGCATAAGAATTTTCATATCTATTCATGTTCGTGGTTTTTCTAAATCACTTAAGTTGTTCCACCAAGTTAATGCACAATATACAAATGCACTCGCAACCTTTCTAATCTTTCTCCTCTCACACGTATGACATTGTCCAAAAATTTTATCTGACTCTATTTCCCAAGCACTATATTCATCATAACCAAGACCACCAAAAGAAGGAAAAGACGGGAGAATGTAATTACTTATTGTTGAAGGAGTTGTAAAGGTGGTATGAACGTCATGTGCAACCTTGGTTGATGTTTGATTATTAGCGAGCAACTCCATCGCTGTCTTCATCATGTCAATCATCTTAGCATATAATGCATGATTCTTGCTTTTACCTGACATTGTTAGTAGCAAACAGAAGAAAACAAAAAAAATATGTTATTCCAATCAAATACAAAGGATAATTGCAATGTGGAAGTGGAATCACACAATCTCAAGCATCTTACCACGCTCTTACTAGTGTTCTTACCAACACTGCAGGTGGCAAACGGTGGACGTTATGAAGAAACCAATGAAGCATGGGATGATTGCAAAGTTGTATCGATTCTGCTCAAGAGTAAGGTGTAGTTTGGATGACACTTTATATGTAGCAAGGATTAGCAACATTGAAATCAGATAGTAATGTTGAATAAGTGTCCAAAGTACTTGTCAAAGTTGTTGGCCTAAATGTGTTCCTAGTAGTTCAAGCTAGCAAGACATGAAACAAAAACTATAGGACACAAAGGATGCAAGCGCTTCTAATTTTTTTTCATTTTTTCTCTTTTTTTTGTGTGGCTTTTGTATATTTTTATTTTTGCACTTGCCTTTTCTATTGTCTTTTTTTTTCGAATGTGTTGCAAAAGAAGAACACAATGCAAGACAATCAAAGATATCTCGTAGGTCTGTCACAGATTTTCTGCTCAATCTTCCAAGGAGAATTAGGCACACTTAGAGGATAAAAAATAGAAACACTTCAAACAGCATATTGTAGATATATCTCTCCTCTTTAATTTCATTATATGAAAGACCTATTTTTGCAAGAATAATAAGAGATATTGCCCCTGAAATATAGACTATTCAGAAATTCTAGGTCGAGAACAGATTCGGATCTAATGCAATTTCGACCTCGATAACTCTATTTCCAGGAAACCGATGAATACAGAAGTTACAGATAACTTCTTAAGGTTTCCAGGAACTACAAGAACACAAAAATCCGAGTTCATATGAGAGAGATATGATGAAAATACTGAACTGGACAGAGATGAATCTAATCTGGACGTGATGACGTGATTCAAAAGGATGAATCAACACAATGCAAAACCAAAAACACTTTCTAAACCAGCAATATGACTCAACAACGGACACAAACTCAACAAAACCAAACTAAAAACGAAAGTTGCAAAGGCTCAATGGTGGCTTGGACAAAGTAATGAATAGATATACTATACTGCAAGATTTTTGTGGCTTTTTTGTGGACTCTAGGTACCAAAAACAAAACTAATGTAATGGATAGATGAATTACATAATGGGCAACCTGGAAATTTGATACCAATTGATGAGTAGGTTTAGGCCCGATCTTCCGATAGGTAAGTCGATTGGGGTGGACAACTCGACGTTGATGATTCGCGGCACTCGAGCGGTTCGAGTACCCCTACAATCACTACACCACGGCTTCGTTGGTTATCAACCATGTTGCACACGCTTGACCTCACCAAGAAGGCTAATCCCTGCGAGTGCAACCGAGAACATGAGCAAGAACGTTGAAGACACGATCTGAAATCTCGAAGTTAGGGTCTCACAAACCGTAGAATGGCGATATTATTGATCTAAGCAAAACCCAATTGTTTATGACGGCTACTATGAAGTATATATAGGTGGGAGGACGTCCATGGGGGTGTTGGGGTCGTTACCTAACCCTAAAATATGAAAATAATGGACTTAGACTTGATACAAGGCCCAATGGCCCAATACGGTGGCGCAGCACCCTAACAGATTCTGAACTCGATTTTGTTTTGACGATTCCTATCGAATCCTAATTAATTTTGAGATGAGACCAGCTCCATTGGAAATTTTATCCTCTCCCCTTCTCATGCATATGTAGAATGTCCAAAACGTAGCTCGTATGCGTCCTGGGCGCCCATTTTAGTGCATACTGCTCCTGGACTCTGAGTTGGACACGATTTTGAGTTTGGCTCGGTTTCTATCTTCTTTGAACGAATTCTCTGGTCCTCCACGTCCCTAATACTTTCTCCAACTACTCCTTGAACCTCACTGTTGATCCTAATCACAATTAAATCATTAGGTAGCAATCTATGCTCAAGAACATATAAGGAAACATATAAGAACGAGCTCACCTCTGAAACTAGTTGTTGTGTATGAACTCTATTGATTGCATCTTGTATGTTCAATGGAGTGTTGTTTGTATCCATAAATGTGATGTCCTCATCAGTACTGACCTGAGTAGAATAATCTGAAACCAACAAAATCGAGTTCGTTTCTTCGTGAGCACACGGACTACAACATCAGGATATAAACATAATCTCCAGTGATGAAATAATTAGCTGTACTACTTAGGTGCTTATCGTTACAATTTTGAATAACATGCAAAATATGCCTAAGGGCCTTGATCGTTTTGACTAATTTATCTATATTTTTCAAAACAATTAAATAACATAGGGACTTATAAAAAACATATGGGCAGGAAGGTGACCATTGAACGTGGTTGATACGTGTGACGAACAAATTTGAAATACTTGTTACTGATAATTGCCAGGTCTTAACAGTACAAAATGACTCTAAACCGTTGCAAAACATTGATTTGACACTAGTTTTACAAAAAGTACATTTTTCATCCCCTAAATACCTGCATTGTCCACCGTACCTAATGCCTGAACAAAATTTTAGTATAATTTACTTTCCTGAACAAAATTTGTTAAATTTGCCGCAAGTGATTTTTTTCTTTTTTTTTGTTTCTCTTTGTGGGTGTTATTTTCGGGGTTCCAATTTTGTAGTATGGTAAATGACATCATACAAAATTCTAAAATATTCTTTCAGAATCGCTACGTAATAAAGGCTCATCCGAGACGTGCCCGAACGAAGAAGGGAGATGAACAAATTGTGTGTATCCGTCGTAGCATCTCGCATTACGTTGTCATCAAAAACGAGCAGTTGGTGCGTCGCTAATAAGCCTATGTGTGAGACAAGCTCAAAGATAGTGCGTCTCCTTTTTTTGATTCATAACAGACATTCTTTACGGAGTCATTCGAGACGTGAGTCATGCGCGTCGCTCACCAGCATACATGTGAGACAAGCACTAACATAGTGCGTCGCAGATTTATTGACTGATCTCAGACGTGCTTTATTGCAACGCGTTGCCAATTTGTTTACTGATCTGAGATGGACTTTAAGGAAGCTTCTCTCCTTTATTTAGATAATCCAAGGCGCTCTCTATTATAGCTCATCGCTAATTGTTTATAGGCAGGGTCTCCTATTAGGTGTCCCCCACCCCTTATTATCCTGGTTGTCGGCTGCATCCTAGAGCTAGCCAGGATTTTGCAGCCATATTGCCAGTGTTAGCAACATACACATACATGAACATATGTATAGCCAAAAAGATCACACCTTAAATTATATTGACCAATAAAATATTAATAAATTGTCAATCGTGGTTATCAACTATACTAATTACACAACAACGAATGCCCCCTCTTCATACTGATTACAAAGTAACTAATTACATACATCATAATTGTAATCATCTATTTCTGTATATCGTAATGAACATTCTCTTGATGAATGACTTAATTAACGATGAGCCTTCATAGCCTCTAATGCTCCGACGGAGACATCCTCAAAGTCAATAAAATCACTGAAATCATATAAAATATTATCAAATTGCAGTCACTTTCGCTTAAACAGACACATATAAGGAAGAAAATATCTGAAGGCTTAGGAACAAATTGATATACAATTGTAATATACATAAGAACTTTGAATAAAGAACCGAGCTTACTTGTAGCACAAGCAGATGGTGAGCCTTTGCAAAGCATCAATAGAGAAATTGTTCTCATCATAAAGGACATGGTAGTGAGCGGTTGTGCTTGTCCCCTAAAAAACAAATAATTTACATTCCACTAATGTATTAAAAGCCTGATATCAAAAACTCGTGAGAGAAACACCAATTATCGCATAGGTACATTGATTCTAGCATGGCTGCAGAGGTATAAATCAAACTCACTGGGATGGCAAATGCTAGTGTAAACCACAGTTCCTACAGTTCCAAGAGTTTGCGAATTAGAATTCATTATATACATTGATAGTCAAAAAAAAAACGTTACTTCTACAGTGGACAGAAACAAGGAAGATGGATGTATACTGTAATGAAAATTCTCCCTTTAGATCTATGACTTCATTAACAATGAGCCTTCAGTGGACATTCTCAAATTCAAGAAAATCACTGAAATGCATGATCTGGGGGCAGGGTTGCGGCGGCAACATGCTCCGGGGATAGAGGATGAGGCAGTGGCGTGTTCCGGGACAAGTTGGCTGAGGCGCTAGAGTGGCGGTTCCTCAACTCTTGGATGACAGATGGCCGGCATTCTACGGGAACAGGGAGAATATTTCCACATATGTGAAGGCGGTGGCGTGCTCATACTATTTACCGAGGTAGGGGTCGAGGAGGCGGCATGCTCTAGGGACAAGAGACGAGGCGGCATGCTCCAACGTACTCAACTCTCTGATGATGAAAGTCGTGGTCGATGGCGGGGTCGGGGTCGACGACAGCAGCACGACAATGACGGACAGCGAGTTGACGAAGATGGATGGCGACAACGTGCTCAAAATTCTTGCGCGAGAGCTAAATTTTTTTGCCAAGTTTTGGGAGAGAGCACACGAGATATTAAAATAGCAAAACTCGAAGACGAGCCTATATAACACCCATCTCTCATTACAGTGTCTCCCTTTGGTCGACAGAGCGCGAGTAAGTTTTGACCAAAATTTTTTGCTAGAGAGCGCGTGAGAGCTAAAAATAGGTCAAAATCGGAGATGCATATATATGACGCTCGTGTCGCATTAATTTGTGGCCGAACGGGCACCCCATATGCAGAAAATGGCCCACGGTGTGCTGAATCCAGGAACAACATCTTTGGCATTAGGGCATGTCCAACTCGCAACTGTGCGCAATGCCTTATATGATGGTTGCAACGGGCTCAGCTTTCTGTGATGGGACAAAAGATCTTCAGCACAAATCGGACATGTGCCTGAGTAAGGCACATCTCCCTTTGCCAGAGGTCAATTATCAGAGACGCACCTTCTTAAATTGCGTCTCTCATGTGCTCGTCTCCCTTTTGCCACTCGCATGACATCGTGAGTGTCCGTTGCTACTCGCGCGCAGAGTTAACATCGTGAGCGTCCTAATTTCAGGAATAAACTAATAAACAAAAGCGAGACATTGCAATTCAGGCATATATAACGCTCATTTCACATTATTTTGTTACCGAACAGGCACGCCGCACGGAATGATGTTGTTCGGGGGGTTCGACACCATATTTCGTATGCGGCCATGTCCAACTGGCAACTGTGGACAATACCTTATATGATCATTGTATTGCGCTCAGCTTTCCGAGGTGGGACAAAAGATCTTCGGTGCGAATCGGAGGCAGGCCCAGGAAAGGCAAGTCTCGCATTATCTCTTCTCCCACGGGCCTTAGTACAGCTTGTCTCTCATTCACCTGTCTACCTTTTGCCGGAGGTCAAAAATCAAAGACGCTCCTGTTTAATGTTTGTCTCTCATGTGCTCGTCTCCCTTTGGCCACTCGCACGATATCTTGAACGTCCAATGCCACCCGCACGCAGAGTTAACATCGTGAGCGTCCGTTGCATGGATAAACATACGCAATAACATTGCAAGTAAGGGATATAATTCAAATTGAGGCATAAACAAACAGAATAACATTGCAATTTAGAGATAATTTGCAACTCAATTAATTTTATAGTTCATACACATTGCATGCCCTCTAGACTATACATTTCGATTCTAAAATTATTCCTATGAAGCTGCCATCGATCAATCTGAACTGTACCGTCTAGTTTGCTCCCGAAGACGTCTCTTATATTCCCCTGGATCCTGAAAATATTGACAGTCATTCAATTAACAAATGTTGAATGAGGAATGAATAACCTACGTTGGTCACTAAGACAAAGTTACTAACCTTGATAAGTGGATTATAGCAATCATTTTCAACATCGAGTGCATTTGGCTAATGAAGCAAATGCTAAACTTCAAGTAATATAGTTTTGATTGTAAAACCAGAGCACCGCCGCTACAAAATATCAATTTAAGCAACATAAGAAACTAGTTCAAATAAGTTCAGCAACAATTACTAATTACTTGAGCAAAATAAATCTATTTTACAGTCTCTTGATCAAGAACCCCAAGTCATAGTGCTCCTGAGCGATGGACATTTTGGTGGAAGAAACCACATCGAAAGGCGCATCTTGGAGGCACGAATGAATAGTCCTTTGAGAAGGAGATTGTCAGGGGGTAGTGACCACCTACTTAGTCAGTCTACAAAGGAAATCTTTTAATAGGAGGACGATGGTTATACTCATATGATTGTGCTTGTTCTGCATGACTTACCCCTTCTTTACTAGAGGTGATGCGCTGCCACTTCAATAAATCTTCCGACTCAGGTTTCGTAGAGAAACACTACCCAGAGAAATTAGAAATACCAAAAACAAACAAGACGGAAAAACAAAACTACAGTTATGTTCATCAGTCCATTGCAGAGCTACATATATACAACAATGCGACCGGTGTGCCATATGTAAATACATGGCGATGGTTCTTGCACCACGCCAAGCTCTCCTCCTTCAGTTGGCTACGCGCCAAGCCGATATCTAACCCAGCAATGAACAGTGATGACAACGACGAGGACGGCGACGATGACGACAATGACGGCGATGGCGAACAGAGGCGGCGGTCACACTGGACTTGGTCGATTAGTAAAGGAGCGTTGGTCGATTAGTAAAGGAGCACTGGAGGCGAAGAGACGAGCGATATAAATGCTAGACGCACTAGACTAAAGCAAGACGCGCGAGATATGAATGTGCATCTTCCATTGTTCAATGAGAGACGCGTGGCACGAGGACTGTGAAGAACTTAGTTTATGCGGTGGTGGTGCAGAGACGCGAACCAACCGCCCCATTGTCAACTCCACATAGACCTTATATAAGACATGCCATCGCCCGTCAGTTCTCCACAAGCGCATTGCTCATTTTGCATCTGCTATTTCTTCTTCGTCTTCTCTGGGCTGACGACCCACTACCACCATGGCCAACGTTCCGGCTCCAAGCCCGCCGAGGGAGACACCCTAAAAGAAATTGTGCTGCAGCTCCCTCGAGAGTCTCAACACTGAGCAACGCCGCCTTATGGCGCAAGAGGCATACAATAATACGTCTCGGGCCATGAGTTCCTTGGGTCTGGGTACCCTTCCAGAGTTTACTGGAATGGGTATCATCGCCCACTACCTCTACGCCCTCACGGGAGTGGCCGATCGTCTTGACACTCTGTTCAAGATGATGGCCTAGGTGCTTGGCGCCGAGGGCTGCAGAAATCTGGTGTCCGCAATGGAGAGGAACCTTGATCATGGTGTTGCACTGCCAGTGCAGCCCAAGCAACTGACGGAGCCGGCCCAGACTCCTGTGCACCAGCGCCGGAGTCACCGCCGAAGGAGGAGGACGAGGGGTGGAGGAGGAGGAGGATTTAGTTTTTCTTTGTTGTTTTTAGTTGATGTTTTTCTTTTCTTTTGTCTTCTTGCACTTTTTTCTTGTGCTTTGTAATATATTATGTTAAAGAATAAAATCTATCTATGTTCAGCTGTGTGTTCCACTGTTGTGAATGAATATTTTCTTATGTGTTCAACCATGTGAATGAATGAATGTGTAATGTGTTCATCGTGTTACTCAGGAATCATAAGGAAGGATTTGATTATTTTGTGGACAAGTGAATGATTTAGTTATAAAGTGAATGTGGTTCTAAGTTCAGTGATGTGTGATATTAACAGTGAACTGAATAAAAATGGAGAACATCACACAACTAAAGGATATGTGGGGAATAGGAGATGCACTTTTCATAAATGCACGTTTCACTTTTGGCAGAGGAGGGGGAGACGTCGAGTATAGTAGATGTACTTTGCTTCTAAGCGCGTCTCCATATTGCGTCTCCGCATAGACCTTATATAAGTCGCTATCAGTCTCTCCTCTTCTCTTTGTTTGTCTTCTCTTCATAGACTACACACCATGGCCAACATTCTGCTGCCAAGTCTGCCGAGGGAGCCACCCTGCAAGAAACTGTGATGCCGCTCTCCTGAGAGGCTCAACAACGAGCTGCTCGAGATGTTGTTCGATAGGTTGTTTGACCGGTTCCAGAGGCTGCTCAAGACGATGGTCGAGGTGCTCGTTGTCGAGGGCCGCAGTAACCTGGTGGCGGCGATGGCGAGGAACCTCGGTCGTGAGGATGCACCGCCGGATTCAGACTTGCCAGAGCAACCGGCGGAGCAGCCGGTCAGGGCTCCTGTTGCACCGGCGCCAGACTGCCGCTGGAGGAGGAGGAGGGCGATGAGGAGCGGGATTTAGGATTCCTTTTGTTGTTTTTAGTTGATCTTGGTTTTCTTTTCTTGTGTCTTGTTTTTTTCTTGTGTTTTGTAATATATTGTTAATGAATGAATGTGTTATCTATATTCATTTTTGTGATGAATATTATCTTGTGTGTTCAACTGTGAATGAATGAATGTGTTCATCATTCAACGTGTGTTCATGTCTGTCTGTAACCGAAGACAAAAGAGATGTGCTTTATGTAAAGTTTCGCAAATAGGAGACGCGCTTTGTTAGATGTGCATCTCCCATTTGTCAGAGAGGAAGGTACATCTTGGATACCTACTTAACTGAGACGGGCTATATAGTAACGCGTCTCCTTGTCTGTTCAACCAAGCTATGTCAGATCCTCGCTGAAGCGGACTCGTCTTCCATAACCTTATCAGAGACGATCACTTTTCAGCACGTCTCCCTTCTTTGTCTCCTATTTGGGTTTCTTTCATAGTGAATTTCCAATAATTTTTTCTTTCATTGTTCCATCTCCTATTTCATATATGGTTTGACATCCTTCCAACGTCTAAAATTACAAAATGAATTTTAAACTATTTTCTGATGTACATATACCGTAAGTAAGAATTTCACAAATCTTAACCTTAAACTTGATGCGTTCATAGAGAGAAAAGTCACAATAGTGTGAATCAAACCAATCTAAACAATTTGAGAGAAGGAAAACTACACCAAAGTTTTATTTAGGGAGTTAAATGAGTAACCCAAATACTTCAAGGTAGTAAATTGCCCTTTTCCCTGTTACAAAATACCATAGGGGTCAGCTTACTCAGAAAAAAGGCCTAGCTCTGTTAGCACATGTAATTATAACAAATTATTCTTATAATATAAAGACAATAAAGAGAAAGTCAGTTCGTAACCCAGCAATTTTGTAAAAGAGAAATGATCATTTAGCCTGGGTTAGCACATTTTGGCACAGAGCATGTGTATAGCTTAACTAAACCTCGTGTCCTCTGTACATAGTTTAGAAATATTAAAAGAGTGAATTGCGTGACAAGTACAACAACTTCTGCGGTGGGTCATATAGGTTTGCAAATTATTCAAAGAAGTTGCATATTGTGTTTCAGTGATGCGCATGAGGCAAAACTGGTTCTAGCGTCGGAACTGAATGATGTGGCGTACATGTCACTGTTCACCATTCACGACTCTTTGTAAATGTTTCAGGCCTCTACTACTTAACCCATGATAGATTTCTTTTCATTTCTTTTTTATTCTATTAGATTGGCTCGATTACTAGCTCTTGATCAGTGGGCCCATGATAGACTCAAGACTGTGATGGAAAGCCATTTTGGCCACTGCAAGTCAAAAATTCCAGTCATCCACAGCGACGATGGCTACCATAGATGTCGCCTGCTCATCGAGCAAGAGCACCATCTCTAACTCATGGTGAGAGTGTGTTCGGTTTATTGGTTCGTAGGTGCATGGGTTGCTTTAGTTATTCATTGCATTTAATTTCCAATTGCTAGATGCAGTAATAATTAAACATTATGGATTAGTAATAGATCATAGATTTAATCATTGTTTCAAACAAGGTTTTTGTCAGTTCCAAAATTTGATCAAAGATATTGTGATCTTATATATACCGTGTTTGTTTTGCAAATAATTGTAGACCTGCACCTGACATATTTTGTATCAAGGTGCATGTTGGGATGAACAAAAGTATCATGGTAGGATGGTGGATAAAATAATAATAAATACAACAGATGATGATGAGCAAAATTGCATTTCATGTAATTAGCTTGCAAGCTTGTGGACATTAGTTTCTCTATTAAACCTGCAGAAGTAACTGAAACAAGAAAATAAGTAACGAAAAAAAAGATATGGGTAACAGAGGCAACTGGCTTTGCAAAGAGTCATCCAACGGTAGATAGTGACATGCATGCTACATCATTTCATTCAGCCACTAAATTAATTGTTAACCATATGTGCCGCATTTGAACACAATGTGCGACCCATTTGAGCAATATGCAAAAGTACTATGTACTTGCATGGTAGGTTCACGAAGTTGTACTGACCACACAATTCGCTCTTCAAAGAATAAAAAATAAACGTTGAACATTACCGCTATTGACTATCTCTTTGTCCACCCAATTATCTTTTCTAAATTTTCGCGAATAGAAGCTCATTCCCCTGTCCCTTATAAATTTTTATTTATAAGTTACTTTCATGTACTTATTAAAATAAATTTACATTAATTTTTTCGATTTTTGGACATGTTTGTCTAGATGAACCAAGCTACTATAGAACAATCTTCCACTAGAGAAATCCACACCAACTACGTTTCCCGGGGCTGACGTAATTAAGGCAAAAACAGACGTCAGTTACTAACTTACGTCAGTTTTCCCTTAATTACGTGAGTTATTGGCTGACGTTAAGGTCTGGTAGTAAGTTAGCTAACTTACGTTGGCCGTCGACGTAAATTAGCTAACATACATCAGCCGTCGACGTAAGTTATCTAACTTACAACGGCAGCCCACAACCGACGTAAGTTAGTTAGCAAGCTAGGCTGCAGGATGGGCCATGTGACTTACGTCAGCCGCCCGAGGTTGATGTAAGTAAGAGCCTTTACTTACGTCAGATATGGCGAGGTCAGCGTAAGTAATATGGGCTAACTTACGTCGGCATGCTCGGGCCGATGCAAGTTAGCCCAGAAAACGGAAACTTTCTAGCTTGCACCATGTCGAGCTCACATATACAAACAACAACAGCAATATATAGTCAAACAGATTGAACACAACACCATTTCGTAGTCAAAAAAACACATTCACCACAACAACTTACAAATGGGCTACATGCTAGCCCCTCGACTACCTCCGGAGCCGAAAGGCTCGTCTGCACGTGTCCCACTGGGTGCCAGTACCTGTGTCGAAGCAGTTTGCACCTCCATCGCCGAAGCCTACAAAAGAACATTAGAGTTAAATATGTTACAAATGCATCTCTCTTTTTCTTTCTATCACACGCTTCCTCTCTTTCTAACTTTCATCCTCTCACTCTCTTCCTCTCCCTCTCTCTCTTTCTCTCTTTCTCTCACTCTCTTCCTATCCTTCACATTGTCTCACCCTCTTCCTCTCCCTCTCTTTGTGTCAGACTTTCTCTCATCCTCTCCCTCTCTTTCTCTCATTTGATCTCTCACTCTCTTCCTCTACCTTGCCTTCTCTTACTCTCTTCCTCTCCCTCTCTTTGTGTCACACTTTCCATATTCCTCTCCCTCTCTTTCTCTCATTCTCTCACGCTCTTCCTCTCCCTCTATAGTATCCTCTAACTCTCACTTTACCCTCTCTCTCGCACTCTATCTCTCCCTATCTATGTCTCTCTTACTCCAACTCTATCTCACTCTCTCTCTCTTACCCTATGTTCTACCTACTTCTCTTGCTATGTGAAATACTGAAATGAATACTACAATATTAAAGAAAGAGTTTATTACCTGCGCTGGGGGCACCTGTGCTAGGGGCATCCATGTCGGGGTCACCTGCGGCAGCTGAAAATGGAGGAATCTCGATCTGGTGACCGGTCTCTCGAGCAAAGGCCTGACATTGCAAAATATTAGAATATATATGTTACTGAAATGCCATGAAATTAAACTACAGCAGTTTAAATTACTTACCTCAATTGTTGCCTACATCGGGGCCATGTACCTGGTTGTGGCCTCCTGGAAGGCCCTCGATCTGTCCAACTCCGCCTAGGTCTGC
This sequence comes from Tuctoria greenei, assembly GCA_036927565.1. Classification (NCBI taxonomy): domain Eukaryota; kingdom Viridiplantae; phylum Streptophyta; class Magnoliopsida; order Poales; family Poaceae; genus Tuctoria; species Tuctoria greenei. The sequence continues at coordinate 151,684,043 of JAYESD010000005.1, read as the reverse complement.
GTTAGTGTCTCCTTCACACCATTGAGCTCTAACTAGGTCCGCGAGATGACCAATTGACGGTCCAACGGACGAGGCCTGCATCGATGAGGCGCCTCTCGAAGGTCGCGCCGACCTCAAGTTGACAACTCCGTCAAAAATGGCAAACCTGCAAAAGAATGAAAAATACTAAGTAAAAGAAGGTAGATTGAAAAAATGAAACAAATGAACAACTCACCGTCCATGGGCCTTCCCACCTCAGCTCGCGTACACGGCTTGGGGGTCGATCGGCGCGTTTCCCCAATCGTAATCTTCGTCGTGTATCTTCAAGACCTCTTGTGCGTACTTTTCCTAAAAAACAAAGAAATATTGTAAACTTGAAAACCTACTAGTGGATCAGTGGCGACCTTATTGCACTGCCCGGGCTGGAAAGGCTCACTTCTCATGTGACCTCTCTTACAAACCTAGGTCAGGTCGGCTCCTGTCCGGTCTCTCACTCCTGTATAGCCGTGTTAGTGGGACAAATATATTATGAACATATAAATGAACTTAAAATGTACTTACCATGCGTTTAGCCAAACACAAGTAGCCATCGCCGCCACGTCGACCATTCAACTATTAAGTGAACAATCTGGCCGATACACTGTTGGTTGGATTTAGAGATGGAGTACAGAAATAGATCTTACTGTGAAGTAGAATCAAAGAGGACACCAAAGGATACTATGGTGGTTACCATAATGTACCGTGAGTTAAAATTGTGCTGTCAAGTTAAATTTGTTCTGCTGCATATCTTAGGCTGACTCTAAGAACAGATTGAATATTGAGTAGGCCAATGGATATTTGATGTCCAGTTTTAGATTTGCCTAGTTTTCATCTCCTACAACACACCCATTTTAGCTAAAGTGAGGAGAGCACGAATTTTAGGTATTCTTCTCTCTCCTCAATAACCATTTTTCAATCCTTTTGGGTACTCTCACTACAAGGATTCCGACCTGTTGCAATACCATACTATTTGCCACGAACATGGAGTCGTTGCAATACTATACTTTTTGCCACCAATGTGGCATCGTTGCAACACCATTATTTTCGTTGAAATACGTTAAATCGTCGCAATACATTAAACTGTTGCAATACCATACTATTTGCCACAAACGTGGAGTCGTTGCAATACCATACTTTTTGCCATGAATGTGGCATCGTTGCAACACCGTTATTTTCATTGCAATACGTTAAGTCGTCGCAATACGTTAAACCGTTGCAGTACCATACCATTTGCCACGAACGTGGAGTCGTTGCAATACCATACTTTTTGCCACGAATGTGGCATCGTTGCAACACCGTTATTTTCGTTGCAATATGTTAAATCATCGCAATACGTTAAACCGTTGCAATACCATACTATTTGCCACGAACGTGAAGTCGTTGCAATAGCATACTTTTTGCGATGAATGTGGCATCGTTGCAACAGCGTTATTTTTGTTGCAATACGTTAAAACGTCGCAATACGTTAAACTGTTGCAATACCATACTATTTGCAACGAACGTGGAGTCGTCACAATACCATACTATTTGCCACGGATGTCAAGTCGTCACAATAACCTATTGCCACAGTTGTTATCGCCACGAGTCGCAAAAACTATCACGACGCTCTATTTCGTTGCAACAACAACCTATCTAGACGAATTTCGACCGATTGCAACGATTTTTTTTTTGTCGCAATAAACCGGAATCCTGGTAGTGTCTGTTGGAGCTGTTAGGGCTATGGTTGCCAATTTGCAAAAGCTAACCCATTTAGGTCTCCTATTGAAGTCAATCTTAGTGCAGTCATCACAAAATACGGCTGGATTATCTAACATGCAATGCTCATATTAGTAGTCGGTGTTTATGCTACGTGTTTTGGTCACTATAATACACAACTTTTTTAGATAACAGAAATACATTCTGGCCTCTACATAATATGTAGAAACAACCACATCTCAAGATGTGTCACAAGGAGGCACATGCAAATCTATCGGATATCGGTCGACCCTCCTAAATCTGAAGGAGGGAATGAAGGCCTGGAAGGAGCACCAAATCTGGTGGGAGGCTCCATGTAAGGATCGAAACGCCCAAGAGGGGGGGTGAATTGGGCTTTCTTTCAATTTTAAGACAATTAAAAAAACAAACTACTTAAGCCCAATTCCCAATGCGGTTCTAGCTATGCAATCAACGTAGAAATAACTTGAAGTGAAGATTGCAAAAAGTAAAGAGAGGGAGAGGAATGCAAACGCTAGGGGACACGGATATTTATCCCGTGGTTCCGCAAGATCGCAAGGATCTTCCTACATCCACGTTGTGGCACCCACCGAAGGGTTTTGCCACTTCCAATGTCACTGAGACAATGGAGTCTTCACTAATCTTCTCCGTTCGCCATCTCCGGCAAGGTGGAGCTCAAGCCTTGTACAACCGTCGATGTTCCGGGCTTCCACACACACCTTGGCAAGCTCCGGAATGATCTTCTTCAACTTCTCACTAGCCTAGAGAGTTCAATCACAGAGAATGAACGCACACAAGCTTCTCTCTAGACTATTACAAATGATCTAGAAGTGTGGAAATGTATGCTCTATGGTCTTGATTGCTCTTGGATGTGTAGTGGGCTTCAGGTGATCAAGACTTATCGAAATGACCGGGTTAGAGGGGTTTTATAGCCAGCCTAACCGAAATAGCCGTTGGAAAAGTAGGCTGACAGAACTTTTCTGTGCACACCGGATGATCCGATGTCTCCCCTCTAGTTATCATCGGTGTAATTACTTTGGCTGACGTCATTGTGTCAGATATTACCGTTATTTGACCGATGTTGCCCTAGTCTTCTCATCGGATGATCCAGTGGCTCTTCCTCCAGAATTCGCTTGATCTTGATGCTTACTGGAGTGATAGACCGATGTGTGTGATTCTGCACATCGGATGATCCGGTGCTTCACTTGCTCCAATTGTACTGCAAACTGTATTGATGCACCGATGTTGTTGAGCCCTCACATCGGATGATCCGGTGAGTTCATTTTTCTGAGGTCTTTTTCTTTAGTTGAATCAACTCGACCGATGTGTTCATTTTGGAAATCATCGGTTGATCCGGTGAGTTGATTTTGCTTGCTTCGAGTTGTTTTGAGTGAATCTTTTGTGTCCTTTTTTGAATGACCTCTTAGACATTTGTTCCACACGGCTCTCTTATGATTCTTAAGCATTGTATGATGTCAATTTTTGATTGAGTGACTTGGACATAGAGCCTTCATGTCTTGTCTTTATTTGATCTCGAAAGTTGAGTATCTATGGGTCTCCAATGACATAATCATTTCATCTTATTTAGTTTTTATGGTGACCTTGCATTCACAAATTCATTAGTAAAGTTCAATGGTTGTCATTAATCACCAAAACCATATTACATGAGGGGGCCTAGATGCTTTCAATCTCCCCCTTTTTGGTGATTGATGACAACACAATAATCAAAGCGTGGTAGTAATGAATTTGAGAGAATGAACCATAAGTAAATATGCAATGAATACGGATAATATACTTGAAGCTTTAAACATCAATAAATGACACAAGTGAATTCAAAGAGATCATAATCATAGATAAACATCAAATGAGTTCAAATGATTAACAACTTAGGAAAGATAGAAATAGGTTCATTACACACCAAATGAAGCAAATACGCAAATACAATTAAGATACTCGACTCACTCCCCCTAACACTAGGACTCCCCCTGACTCTCTAACTCTTCTCCCCCTTTGGCATCAAGACACCAAAAAGGGATCCGAGCACCTACAGACCCTGAGAGCTGGGCGCGATGACGAACTGGTCACCACCGCTGTCGTCGGAGCTGCTGGCCGGAGTAGCGGAGGAGGGTGCTGCCGGAGCCGAAGGTGCCACCGTCGGTGCCTGCTGAGGAGGAGGTGCTGGAGGTGCTGGAGCAGGGACACTGGTGACGGAGGCCGGCGTCTGAAGGAACAGTGAAGTGGCCGGCAGTGGGGAGTGAAGAGGAGCACCTGGAGCCAACAGCGGGGACATGCTGAACGAAGGGATCGGAGTGGAGGGAACTGGAGCCACTGGTGCAGCAGCTGGAGCCAAGACAGGAGGCGGAGGAGCTACTCCAGGCAGCTGCGATGGAAGGGCGATCCCGGTCTGGGTGTAGAGGTTGGTGATCAACCCCAGGATCCCCATCATCGCCTGCTGCGTCTGCTGCTGCTGGTCCAGAGTGCGCTGGTGCATCTGGTCGATGAGCCCCGTCAGCCGATCAGTGTCTTCACGCCTCTCACGGGCGATCTGACGCTGCATCTCCTGCTGTTGCTGCTGGAGCTCAAGAAGACGCGCAGCCTGCTCCGCGCGGGCCTGCTCGGCGGCCAGCCTGTCCAGCCGCTGCTGCTCGACCATCTGCTGGAGGAGTGAGGTCAGCTCAGACGGCTACGTCACCTGCGCCTCAGTGACGGGAGGTGGAGTGGGAGGTGGCACTGTAGAACCTCCAGCCTCCGCGTCGTGCTGCCGGGGAGAGGGGGGAGGAGGGAAGTACTCCTCGACACTGTCGTCGGTGTCGCTCTCAGACCAGATATGCTGCAGGTCCTCCCCCTGAGCCTCAGCCTCAGCAAGCCTCTCGTCCTCCCGCTCTAGGTCGGACCAGTCTTCCTCTGACAGACGGGCCCGGACCTGGCGCTCAACTGGACGACCAAGGCGACGGTCTCCAGGAGCAGAGGCACGATAGTGACCAAAGCGAGTCACACTCTCGTCAGCAAGCCTGGCCTGTGCTGCATCTCCCTCAGGCACCATCATAGAGCATATGTAACTGATCCAGTGCCCGTAGACCATCTGCCTCATCATGCCAACTCCGTCTGTGATCACGTCTTCCATCTCGCATAGGAGGATGTCCACAATATCGAAATCCACCCCGTTCATTATGTAGAACAGGAGGGTCTGCTGCAGACTAGTGAACCCCTCCAAGTACCCTGACCTCGGCAGGAGCGTGCGGCGCAAGGCGAGGTGCACAATGCGCGCAGCTGGGGTCAGAAGAGCTGGTACTCTCGGCTGGTCCGGAGAGAACGTGGGGCCAAACAGGGACCAGATCTCGTCAAGCTGTGGTGCTACCCCTCCAGTAACTGGCCTCCTCGGTGGATCTGCCTGCCCATAGACCTTCTCGTGCACGCAGGTGTCGTGCAGGTCCAACCCAAGAAGCTGCCCCAAAGTCTGCCTAGAGAGGTGTAGCGCTGTCCCATAAACATGAAGTCGATTGACCTCCTGCCCTCAGAGATGTACAGGGTCGCATAGAAGACACGGACCCAATCTTCCACATAAGCACTTCTCTCATAAGCAAGCAGCGGCACCAAACCTCTGTATCTCTCAAAGTAAGATCGGACTTCAGTCTCCGCTGCCACTGCAAGCTGCCCCCAGTCCAAGTAGTTGTGCTGAAAAAGCTTGTGCCCTCGACGTCTGTAGGTCTCGTAGAGAGACGCCTGGGTGACAGTCCAGAAACGACTGTCCACAAGGGCTTCACGGGGCTGAGGGTACCACTCCTCAAGTAGCACACTCCATCGAAGCTTGCGTAGCTGCTTGGCCTTCATCTTCCGGTAGTCCGTGAGACGGACTCCCTCACCGACACGGACGGCCGTGTCCATCTCGTAGATGGCCCTTTCGGCCTCCCTGTCCTCACGACGGTCGGCAGCCGTCGGTCTCGGACGAGGAGCAGCCTCGGTGTGACCCCCACGCGTCCGGGCTGAGTGCCGACGGACGAGAGGCTCAACCGGCTCCTCTTCGGCGTCGGAGTCGTCGATCATGGGAGGCTGCCTTGGACGGGCCTCGCGGATCCTCAGGGAACCCCCTCGGCCACGCTCACGCTCCTCGGCGGCGCGAGCGGCCATTAGGGCCTCTTTCTCATCCTTCGACAGTTTGCGCTTCTTCGCGGCAGGCTCCGCGATCGCCTTTCCCTTTCCTTTGCGGTCGCGACCCATCTAGACGACATAGAGCTAGGGTTAGCGACAAAGAAAGAAAGGACGACGAAAAAAAAAACGATGGACATCGCGCGGCACGAAACAAACCTAGGCGACGGAGAGCAACGGACCGGGTGCGAAGTTGGAACGGCGGCGAGGTCGGTGGAGATGTCGGAGGTGAAGGCGGCGCGTGGACGGCGGAGGCCGGAGGGCGACGGCGGCGTCCGGCGGCGATGGCGCGTGAGGTGGTGGTGAGAGGCGGCGGCGGCGCTGCGAGTAGGGGGACGGCGGCGGCGGCCGGTGGATGGCGGCGGCGGCGGCGTCCGGCGGCGGTGCTACAGTGGGCGGCGGCGCAGGTGAGTGGTGGAGCGTATGAAGGCGGCGGCGGCGCGAGGTCGGGATCGGGAGAGGGAGGAAAAGGGGCGGTACGGCCGGGATTAAATAGTGGGACCCAAACCCTAGCTGTTATTTACACACCAGATGGACCGATGATGGACATGAGAAGCATCGGTCGAATGCCACAGTAAGGTTTTCCAGAAAAGTGTAATTGACACCGGATGGACCGACGTCTAGGGTTTTGATCATCGGTTGAATAGCACAGTAAGGATATTCAAGGAGTCACTGAGGACATCGGATGGACCGACGTTAGATAAAAGAGGCATCGGAGGAATTCATCAATGTTGCAGATTTGAGAACATCGGATGGACCGATGTTTTTCTGATTGAACTCATCGGATCATTCTGAGATTCTAACTGAATTGGCACTTGAAGATTGAACACCTATTGATCCGATGGGGAAAGGACTTAGGCATCGGATAATCCGATGAAAACTAAACCCCAACATCCCATATATGTCCTTTGACCAAACAATCAAACAAAGGGAAACACATGTCTTAGGACTTTTTGGGCAACCCCTTACCCCTCAAAGAGCTAATATGCCAATAGCTTGGCTAGACCTTAAAGCAATTGAACACCGAAAAAATAGAGGGAAAAATATCCAAATGAAATGTAAGGCCCATGCTTTGTGAGGTAGAGTATGAAGACTACTATCTCAATGAAGCATGTTCCTCTAGGCATTAACGCACCTATCATTTTGTTCTTTCCACCTTATATGAGTTGAGATATTGCATTTCAAACAAGTCTCCTTCTCATGAGGTGGGTTCCCCTTTGTGACAATCTACCGTATGCAATGCCAAACAAATTAGTGCAAGAAATAGAATGAGTGCAAGTCTATATGGCAGAGATCATGCAAGGCATAAAATAAATCTATCTTGCCGAGTTTAAACCTTCCAAAGGCTTCTTCAGGGAAAACTATTTCTAGCTTACCCCTATCCTTTGGGAGTTAGACAAGACTTATATGATATGCATCCTTACATGAACATGGCAACTTACATGACGTTAGATGCATCTAGCACATTTAATTCATTTCTAAGCCAAGAAAAGGTTTTCTCATCAAGTGGTTTAGTGAAGATATCCGCCAATTGTTCTTCGGATCTAACACCTTGCAAAGAGATGTCTCCTTTAGCCTCATGATCACGCAAGAAGTGATGGCGAATATCAATGTGCTTAGTGTGGTAGTGTTGAACGGGGTTTCTAGCTATCTTAACCGCACTTTCATTGTCACAAAGGAGAGGCACACAACCAATTTTAATTCCAAAGTCCAAAAGGGTTTGCTTCATATATAGAATTTGGGCACAACATGCACCGGCCGCTATATACTCCGCTTCCGTGGTGGACAAAGCCACGGAATTTTGCTTTTTGCTAGACCAAGACACTAGGGAACGCCCAAGCAAGTGGCACCCACCGGAGGTACTCTTGCGATCTACGCGGCATCCGGCAAAGTCCGAATCCGAGTATCCCAAGAGTTGGAAGGTTGTACCTTTAGGGTACCACAAGCCCATACTAGGGGTATGCTTAAGATACCTAAGTATCCTAAAGACCGCCTTCTTATGCGATTCTTTAGGAGCCGCTTGAAAGCGAGAACATAAGCATACACTAAACATTATATCGGGCCTAGATGCGGTAAGATAAAGCAATGAACCAATCATAGAGCGGTAGTGAGATTGGTCAATAGGTTTACCGTCCTTATCCGCGTCGAGATGGCAATTTGTTTCCATTGGAGTGCTTCTTGAGCTACAATCTCCCATCTCAAATTTCTTCAAGAGGTCCTTGGTGTATTTCTCTTGGTAGACAAAAGTTCCCTCTTGAAGTTGCTTGATTTGGAATCCAAGGAAGAAGTTGAGCTCTCCAATCATTGACATCTCGAATTCCCTAGACATCATTTTGCCAAACTCATGGCTAAAGGCTTCGTTAGTTGAACCAAAAATGATATCATCAACATAAATTTGACAAATGAACAAATCTCCGTTGATGTCTTTGGTGAAGAGTGTGGTGTCCACCCTCCCGATCTTAAATCCTTGCATGATGAGGAAGTCCCGTAGTCGTTCATACCACGCCCTAGGTGCTTGCTTGAGCCCGTAGAGCGCCTTGTGCAACCTATACACATGGTTAGGATTCCTCGGATCTTCAAACCCGGGAGGTTGTTCAACATAAACAAGCTCATTAATGTAGCCATTAAGAAAGGCACTTTTCACATCCATTTGATAAAGGGTAATATTATGATGTGAAGCAAAAGCGAGGAGAATACGAATTGCCTCTAACCGGGCGACCGGAGCAAATGTTTCGCCAAAATCTAGTCCTTCAACTTGGGAGAACCCTTTGGCCACAAGTCTTGCCTTGTTGCGGACCACAACGCCATTCTCGTCTTGATTGTTGCGGTACACCCACTTTGTTCCGATGATGTTCTTGTCCTTGGGTCGCTCCTCCAACACCCAAACTTCATTGCGGATGAAGTTGTTGAGTTCTTCTTGCATAGCCATTACCCAATTTGGGTCTTGGAGCGCTTCCTCGATGTGAGTGGGTTCTACACACGAAACAAACGAGTAGTTCTCACAAAATGAAGCAACATGGCGAGAACGAGTACTTACGCCCCTTGAAGGACTTCCAATGATTTCGTCCATTGGATGCGCCTTGGAGATGCGTCCATGCCTCATAAGTGGTTGTGAAGCACTTGGCGGTGGTGAAGCGTGTTGTTCCTCTTGTGGTTGGACTTGATCATGGACTTCTTCTTCATCTTGATGTTGTGTTGCTTGTGAGTCTTGAGTTGGCAATGGATCATCTTTCTCCTCGTCGTCTACTTGAGGCGCCATGGAGGTGTTGTTGTTGGAACTTGAAGCTCCCCCTTGATCATGGCCCTCTTCAACTTCCGGCTTGATGTCTCCAATGGTCATGTTTTTCATGGCTTCTCGTAGAGGCTCATCATCTATTTCATCATGACCAAAACTCTCCTCTTGGGAGCCATTAGTCTCATCAAACTCAACATCACAACTTTCTTCAACTAGACCGGAGGTTTGGTTGAATACTCGATATGCTTTTGAGTTTGATGCGTAACCAAGAAAAATACCAACATCACATCTTCTTTCAAACTTACCGAGCCTTTTCTTGCGGTAGATGTAGCATTTGCACCCAAAGACTCTAAAGTAGGAGATGTTGGGCTTTCTCCCAATGAGGAGCTCATATGGGGTCTTTTGGAGTAGTCAGTGAAGATAGACCCTATTTGCGGCATGGCACGCCGTGTTGATTGCTTCGGCCCAAAACTTCTCCGACGTGCCGTAGTCATCAAGCATTGCTCTTGCGAGAGTGATGAGGGTTTTGTTCTTCCTCTCAACAACACCGTTTTGTTGAGGAGTGTACGTGGCGGAGAATTCATGCTTCACACCTTCACGTTCACACCACTCCCCAATGTTGTAGTTCTTGAATTCGGTGCCGTTGTCACTCCGGACCTTGATAATGGGAAGTTGGAATTCCCTTTGAGCACGGTTGGCGAAGGTCTTGAACACTTCCAAAGTTTCACTCTTGTCACCTAAAAATAGAGTCCAAGCATAGCGAGAGTAGTCATCAACTATAACAAGACAATAGAGGTTACCGCCAAGACTTTGGTATGTGGACGGTCCGAAGAGGTCCATGTGGAGTAGTTCAAGTGGCTTGGAGGTTGACACCATTGTCTTCATTGGGTGGTGTGAAGCAACTTGCTTCCCGGCTTGACATGCGCTACAAAGATTGTTCTTCTCAAACGTCACATCCTTCACGCCGGTCACCATCCCAAGCTTGAATGACTTCTTAAGTTTGCTCATTCCAATGTGTGCTATGCGTCGGTGCCATAGCCAACCCAAGCTTGTCTTAGTGAAAAGACAAGTGGTTAGGCTAGCATTCTTGTTGGAGAAATCTACTAAGTAGAGATGTCCATGCCGAAATCCTTTGAAGATAAGCTCTTTGCTTGCCTCACTACTCACAACAACATCATCCTTGCTAAATGTGCATGTTAGTCCAAGATCACAAAGTTGTGCAATGGAAAGTAGATTAAAGCTAAGCGACTTAACATACAACACATTAGAAATGGATAAATCATTCGAGATAGCAATTTTACCTAATCATATTACCTTACCCTTAGAATTGTCACCAAAAGTAACTTGTTCATGATTACCGGGGTTTTCTATGGTGGTGAACATACCATCATTGCCGGTCATGTGTTGAGTGCACCCGCTATCGAGTACCCAATGCTTTCCTCCGGCTTTGTAGTTCACCTACACACATGAAGTTAATTTTTGACTTTAGGCACCCAAGCCAACTTAGGTCCTTGTATGTGAGATACATGTGTCTTTGGGACCCAAAGTTGCTTGGGGAGCTTCCCCTTCATGCTCTTCATGTCTTTGCCAATGAACCTAGCTTTCACCTTGCCATTCACTTTGCTAAGAAGATAATGGCGATCATTGAAAATAGATTTGTAGTTAGTAGGCAATTTAGGTGAAGGTCGGTTAGGAAGAGGACACTCCCTTCTGTGGTGACCGGTGATCTCACAATGTTGGCAATAAGAACCAACTTCCTTGATGAAGCTTGTTCTAAGCTCCGGTGAGGGCACCTTTCCTTTGTTGGGTACCGGGAAGGATCCAAGTCCTCTTTTGTTGAAGACTTTCGCTTGTTGGAAGAGGATTTCCTTGTGCTTGACTTCACCTTTTGAAAGTCTAGCCACACTAGTGCGGAGACTCTCAATTTCCTCCAACAAGTCCTTCTCCCTAGCATTAGCTTTTAAAGAGAAAGACTTGTCCAAGACATTAGAGACATGCGAAGTAGTGGATATCTTATCATTAAGAGTTTGTCTCTTTGCATCTTTTAACTCTTGATCAAGCATGTCATGAGCAATGTTAAGTGTTTGGTATTCATGAATTAGCTTGTTGTGCTCCTCCAAGAGAGTTTGGTGTGCTATGTTGAGCTCATCATTGTCTAGCTTGATTTTAGCATTTTGTTCCTTAATTTGCTTGACATGAGATTTGAGCATGTCATGCTCTTTGAGTATGCTTTCATACTTGTCAAGCAAATCAAGGTTAGCACTCTCAAGTTTAGCACGAATCTCTTCAAGAGTTTTAACCTTACTCTTCTCTCTCTTAATGATAGCATGATATTCATTTATCAAAGAAGTTAAATCATCGGGGGAAAGCTCATCATCACTAGAGTCGTCACATACCTTGGTGTTACCTTTAGCCATGAGGCACATGGGTGGTGGAGGAAGAGGTGAGTCATCATGGTTGGCAATGGCAAGGCCGGCCAAGCTTTCTTCTTCTCCTTCACTCTCTTCATCACTTGTTTCTTCGTCGGTGACCCATTCATTTGCCTCACACATAAACACCTTTTGTGGACCACTTCTCCTTTTTGGGAAGAGTCTTGCCTTCTTGCCCTTGTCTTGCTTCTTCTTCCCAAAGGTTCTTGGTTTGGGCTTGGCTTCTTCTTCATTATCATCACTTTCGTCAAGCTTGCGTTGCTTGCCTTTGTAGTTCTCTCTCCTTTTGTCCGGTTTTGGACAATCATAGGAGATGTGGGCTTGATCTCCGCAATTGTAGCATATCTTGCGATCGTCTCTTCTTGGTAGAAATGCCTTCTTCTTGGGATCAAAGGTGTATCCCTTTTTGGTGATCTTGGAGTTCAAGCGTGAGAACTTTCTCATCATCAAGGCAAGTTCATCATCGTCATCTTCGCTTGACGCTTGCTCTTCTTCACTTGAGCTAGGCTCAACCACCTTCTTCTTCTTGAAGCTTGTCTTCTTGGTGGAGGCCTTTAGAGCAATTGTTTTTGATGATTGCTCCATCATCCCAAGCACACCCATCTCATGCGCGTGTATTTCTCCAATGAGCTCCGAAACTTCAATGTTGTCAAGTGATTCCTTTTGGAGCATGGAGTTGATGATGTTGTACTTCGGCTTGGGAAGGAGCATGAGGATCTTGCGGTTAATAAGTCCCTTGCCAAGTGACGCAATGTCAAGAGCATTAATTTCCTCAATAAGAACATTTAAGCGTGAAAACATTTCATTAACATTTTCATGAGGAAGCATCTTAAACTCATCATATTTAGCTTTGAGAATGTGATATTTAAGTTCCTTTACACGAGATGAGCCCTCATGGATTTCTATCAAGCAAGCCCAAATTTCACAAGCTTTTTCCTTACCAGCAATTCTAGAGAAGACATCTTGACTTATGCATTCATAAATAGCATTCCTAGCCTTAGCATCCCACTTAACTTGATCACCCACATAGTTAAGTTCTCCAAAACCCGCATGAGTCGCTTCCCAAACTTCGGGGGCAATAGCTTCAAGGTAAGCGTGCATGCGTGCTTTCCAATAGGCGAAATTTTTGCCCTCGAAGATAGGAACCGAACCCCCAACCTTGGCCATTTAAGCTCTCTAGCGATGAAGCTAGAATGATCCTATGAGCAACCTTGCTCTGATACCAATTGTAAGGATCGAAACGCCCAAGAGGGGGGGTGAATTGGGCTTTCTTTCAATTTTAAGACAATTAAAAAAACAAACTACTTAAGCCCAATTCCCAATGCGGTTCTAGATATGCAATCAACGTAGATATAACTTGAAGTGAAGATTGCAAAAAGTAAAGAGAGGGAGAGGAATGCAAATGCTAGGGGACACGGAGATTAATCCTGTGGTTCGGCAAGATCGCAAGGATCTTCCTACATCCACGTTGTGGCACCCACCGAAGGGTTTTGCCACTTCCAATGTCACCGAGACAATGGAGTCTTCACTAATCTTCTCCGTTCGCCATCTCCGGCAAGGTGGAGCTCAAGCCTTGTACAACCGTCGATGTTCCGGGCTTCCACACACACCTTGGCAAGCTCCGGAACGATCTTCTTCAACTTCTCACTAGCCTAGAGAGTTCAATCACAGAGAATGAACGCACACAAGCTTCTCTCTAGACTATTACAAATGATCTAGAAGTGTGGAAATGTATGCTCTATGGTCTTGATTGCTCTTGGATGTGTAGTGGGCTTCAGGTGATCAAGACTTATCGAAATGACCGGGTTAGAGGGGTTTTATAGCCAGCCTAACCGAAATAGCCGTTGGAAAAGTAGGCTGACAGAACTTTTCTGTGCACACCGGATGATCCGATGTCTCCCCTCTAGTTATCATCGGTGTAATTACTTTGGCTGACGTCATTGTGTCAGATATTACCGTTATTTGACCGATGTTGCCCCAGTCTTCTCATCGGATGATCCGGTGGCTCTTCCTCCAGAATTCGCTTGATCTTGATGCTTACTGGAGTGATCAACCGATGTGTGTGATTCTGCACATCGGATGATCCGGTGCTTCACTTGCTCCAATTGTACTGCAAACTGTATTGATGCACCGATGTTGTTGAGCCCTCACATCGGATGATCCGGTGAGTTCATTTTTCTGAGGTCTTTTTCTTCAGTTGAATCAACTCGACCGATGTGTTCATTTTGGAAATCATCGGTTGATCCGGTGAGTTGATTTTGCTTGCTTCGAGTTGTTTTGAGTGAATCTTTTGTGTCCTTTTTTGAATGACCTCTTAGACATTTGTTCCACACGGCTCTCTTATGATTCTTAAGCATTGTATGATGTCAATTTTTGATTGAGTGACTTGGACATAGAGCCTTCATGTCTTGTCTTTATTTGATCTCGAAAGTTGAGTATCTATGGGTCTCCAATGACATAATCATTTCATCTTATTTAGTTTTTATGGTGACCTTGCATTCACAAATTCATTAGTAAAGTTCAATGGTTGTCATTAATCACCAAAACCATATTACATGAGGGGGCCTAGATGCTTTCACTCCACCACCCACACAGGAGGAGGAAAGCGGAGACAAATCTAGTCGTAGATATTGACATGCAAAGGAGCATAGATGTGTAGAGGTAGAGTAATCAATGAATGGATCATGCACGCGAGGTATTTACATTGAGTTGAAAAATTCAAAGTCATTTTTCTATTAAATATTAGCTATATTTTCAAATCCATTTCATATTTTTGTTTCTTATTATACTTAATGCATAAAATGAGATCAAACATAAATCTATTTTATTTAACTATATATTTTGTAAACCAATGTTTCCATATACTGCTCAACATTTCAAAAATTTTGTTCAACATTTTGTGTTAAATATTAATAGTAGATAATAAATGTTGAGTTTATTTTTTCAAAACATTGAACCAATTGGACCATCGGTGTAGGATAAGAATTAAGGAAGACAGGAAGAAAAAAAAAGGCATAACCCAGGGGAACCTATTTGCAGTGGCCACAACGGTTCCAGTTGGGAATGGTTGTCGGTCTAGGTTTTGACAGTCCAGCTGGTTGCAAGGTCAGGCCCCGACCCAGCTCTTCCCTGAATTGTACAAGTGCTGCCGAGGAACATAACAAACAGTTGCCCAAGCTCTACAGAATTTCAACTGGGTTAGTGATACCATACGTGCAGTCACGGTGGATAAAATGGTCCATTTCATCAGTCTATTGTTTATGGTGGAGGAGGCAAGATAGTCTTTTTAACCAGACAGGCAAGACGCCATTCAGTAGAGATTATCAGCCTCAGTTAAATACTCCTCCTGCTCACCTATGAGGACCGGGGCTCCGAAATTTCAGGAATCACATTGCATAGTGTCATGTGATGCGACACCCAACAACACACATGAAAAGATATTATAAACATATAATTTTTTCATTTTATAATCAGATATTGTTTCTAACATAGTGTACACACTACAGGAAACCTGATCATTGTGACGGCCGCAATAAGTTGTGACGGTGCGCTGTCGCAAATTAATTAACTTGCGACAGCACGCACATGGCCGTCGCAAGTTATGTTGCCGTCGCCAATAGAAGCTTAATCTGCGACGACGAGCACAAATGACGTCGCAAATTAAGTCGCCATTGCAAATAGACGTATTTCTTGCGACGGCCAATACTGGAACCATCGCAAACTAATTAACTTGCAACGACTAACCCTAGGACCGTCGCAAGTTAACAGACCATCGCAAGTTAAGGGGATATACCCCAACCCACGCAGCCCGACTCCCATTCCCGCATACGCCATCACCGTTCCCACTCATCGTGCTTGCACCTCCGCCGCCGCCATCACCCGCCCTCCCACCCTCCGCCTGATGCAGCACAGCGCCTCCACCCGCCCGCCCTCCTGGCGCCCGATGCGGCGCCGCGTCCTTACACCCCCAGGTGCCCGTCACTGCCACCCTCCTCCGGCGCCCGAGGCCGCCGTCGGAAGCCTGACCCCGATGCCCGAGGCCACACGGTCGGTTACCTCTACTCCCTATCTAATTTGCGAATTATTCTATTAATTTGATGGTTGTGAATTGTTCTATTGATTGATGCTTGTGAATTATTCCATTAATTTGTGAGTTGTTCTATTAATTGATGCTTGTGAATTGTTCTATTAATTAGGGAATTGTTCTATTAATTGATGCTTGAAATTATTTACCCATATTCAAATTGTGGATTATTATAATTTGTGAATTATTTAGATAGATTATTCAGCTAGATTCAAATTTTTGAATTGTTCTATTAATTGATGCCCACGCCGCAGCTGTCCACGCCGCTGCTGCCCACGCCGATAATGTCCACGCTGCTGCCGCTGTCCATGCTGCAGCCGCTGGGAGTGACTGAGGGGGTGTGACTTGTGACGAGACGCAGTCCAGATATGGACGAGATTTCGACGGCATAACCCTTATGTTCTCCGCTGCACCATTTTCGGGCGTGTAGTTGGAGAATAGCGGGGTTATGCTGCCAAAATTTTGTCTGGATCCAGATCATGCGTCTTGTCATAAGAACGCCCTCTCGGTCACTCTTGGATGGGTTCAGGACATATCCTTTCCAATAGATGTAGGGTTGTGACATTAAAAATGTATGAAATAACACAAATTTCTCTGGCTTTATACTACAGAGTCAAACTTAGGTGAAGACCACAGTTGGATGTATACTAGTTGAAAGAGCAGATCTGGTGTTCACTCGAATGAGTGGTTCGCCAAGATAGATGAATTTTTGAATCGAACATTTTCATTGTTAATGAATGATAAGGTGCAGCTCCTATGTACGAATTGCTGGAACACCAAGTTTTTTGATAGAATGGAACTTTCAATACAGTTGTGTCAAAATGATTACATGCCACATTATGAGGTGTGGACCTTCCACGGCAAGAATAAATCTCGAGTCGTAGAGGAAGTGGAAGAGGATGATGATAGCACGGGGGTTGATAGGATGGATAAGATGATAGAAGATATAGAAAAGGAGGATCCTCGTACAATGGAGGCAGGCGAGTTCTTCAAGCTTCTCAATGCATCAGAACACACGGATATGACCCTCCTTGCTTTCATGACCAAATTTATGGCAATTAAATATAAGTACTTATTCTCCAACAACTGCTACAACGATCTCATTACATTGATCAGCGATATCCTTCCACAACCTCACAAAGTTCTTAAAGATATGTATCAGTCGGAGATATGGATATCCGGTCTCGGTATCAAATATGAGAAAATTGATGTGTTCCTAGACAACTGCATGTTATTCTGAAAGGAGCACGCCAATGAGAACATATGCTTGAAATGTGATAAATCAAGGTATGTCAAAGTTGTTATTGACGATAATGATAATGTGATGATAGATGTCGCACATAAGAAGCTTCGTTACTTCACCGTGAAACCTCAATTGAAGTGGTTGTTTCTTTCAAAAAAAACTGCAAGACACATGAGATGGCACAAAGGTGTATGTCAGAGCAAAGAATTCTTGACGCACCCGTCCGACGTTGATGCAAGGAAGGGGCTAGACCGTTTTGATCTAGATTTTTCTCGTGATGTGAGAAATGTTCGCATTGGGTTAGTGACAGATGAATTCTCTCTATTTAGTACAAATGTCATGTCATACTCCAGTTGCCATGTCTTTGTCATTCCATACAACCTGCCACTGGATTTTTGTATGAAGTGTGAGTTCATGTTCCTCAGCCTCATTGTGCCTCGGCCGGATCATCCTAGGTCACGTCTGAACATGATGTTGAAACTGCTGATCGAAGAATTGAAAATGTTGTGGACAGAAGTCGAAATGTACGACTATTACAAGAAGAAGAAATTCAATCTTTGAGCTGCTTATTTGTGGCCCGTTCATGATTTGCAGGCATACGACATATTTTTCTGATGGAGCACTCACGGTCGTCTGACGTGTCTAATATGTTCTTCGGGCACGGATTGATTTCGACTTACTCATGGAGGCAAGATATCCGACTTAGATTGTCACAGACGTTGGCTGCCTCCGAATCACATATTTTTAGACAATAGAGGCATATCTTCAGAAAGGAAACTGTTGTCCTGAAAGGACCACCGAAACATCTTGACGACTCAAAAGTTTTTGATATGTTGGACAAACTACTACCAAATGAAGGTCGCCCTGGATATTTTGTAGGTTTCGGAGAGGAAGACAATTGAACTCACATATGTGGACTTTGGGAGCTACCGTATGTGAAGTCGTTGATTCTAATGCACAATATTGATGTGATGCATCAGGAGCGTAACATGGGCGAAAGTATCATAAGAACATCATGGATATGACCGCAAAATGAAAGACAATATAAAAGCTAGACAGGATTTGGCAGAGATATGTAACTGTCCAGCTCTTAAAATCTCTAAAAATGGTGGTAAGCCACGTGTTTCTTTCTGTCTTTGACCTAAAAAAAGAAAGAAGTCATGAAATGGTTGGATACTTTGTAATTTCCAGATAGTTACGCAGCTAGTCTAAAACGAGGCGTCAATGTGAACCCTGGAAACCTCACTAGTTTGAAGAGTCATCATTATCACATAATCATTGAAAGACTCCTACCTGTTATGTTTTGGGTCTATGTAAAAGATGTGGCATGGAAGGTTTTAGCTGAGCTTAGCCATTTCTAAAAACAGCTCTGTCTAAAGAAATCAAGATAGGGATGATGGATAAGTTAGAGAAGAAGATACATGTACTATTATGTAAGACGGAATTTCTTTCCTCCGTGTTTCTTCAATCCAATGCAACATCTGCTTATCCATCTTCCATTCAAAGCTAAAGTTTGTGGTATTATGCAATATAGGTGGGTGTATCACATTCAAAGAGCGATACGATATCTGAAATAAATGGTTGGCAATAGGGCAAGGGTGGAAGGATGTATCGCTGAAGCATTTACTCCTAAGAAAGTAGAATACTTTTCAGGTGTCTACTTTGCAGAAGAAGACAATGTCAATACTTTGGCGATGCGGTACAATGTGGAAGAAGCACCCCCTTGTAGCGATCTCTCCATTTTTCAAATGAGAAGCACTATTATACGTAGCTACACGACCTACGATTGGTAGCTACACGTCCTACATTTATGCTAGTCAACATATTTTGCTACACATATATTTTAAAAAGTGTTTTTCTATTCACCGGTTCCACAGACAAAATTGGTCACATAGATATTAACCTACGAGCAAGCAAGTAGAAGGGATGCGACGAGATGGAATAAATGGAGGACCGAATTTCTTATCAGAATTTTCAGATTACGTAATACTCTCTCGTCTTCTATATATTATAAATTACTATTATTAAAGAATTATTGTTATAAGTTATGATCATTTTGGACAATGTGTGACTCACGACGTCCATCAAGATTTGCGGCAGCTATCTTATGGATTGGTGAATGTTAGAAGCTATGGTTGATATGACATAAATGACTTCCGATTCCATACAACTCAATTTGAAGCTCTTTCTCGTCTTGTGGCAACATGAAATTCTGGAGTTGTGACGAGGGCGACTGACTCTCAAGGGACTGAAACCAATTACTATGGGATCATTAACAAAATTCTTGAATTTACTTTTATCGGAAATAAAAAACTTCGTGTTGTCTTCTTTGACTAAGATTGGTTTGATAGCAATCATGGAACTCGACAAAACCAATTTGGCATGGTGGAAGTAAAACACAAGGAGTGACTACGAGGTTATGATACATTTGTTCTTGCACACATAGTGGAGCATGTTTATTATCTAACTTATCCATGCACAAAACTCAGTGCTTGGTGGGTGGTAAATAAGGTGAATCCTCATGAGTGGTTATATACTCCTGGAGATGATGGTTACCATGATAGTGAATAGGTTGAAGAAGTTTACCAAGAAGAAGAGTTGGCAAACACTGTTATCGTCGAGCTTGGTGCAGGACTCGATCAATTAGTTGGAGACGTGGAAGATGTAGAGACAGCTGATATGCGAAAATGAAAATGAGAAAATGTAACGATGGAAGATGGTTGTGCTGGTTTGAGGAGTAGGGCACATGACAATGATGTTGATGAATTTTGAAAATGATTACAAGTAACATTTTCTTTATGACAGTAACATGAATTTTGTATATATATTCTTTGCCATATTTACCAATTGAAGTTTAAAACAATATGTCATCAAACAAGGGTAAGAAGGTGGTGTCGAGGGCGAATGGGTTCCTCGCCAAGGTAGCGGATGCTTTAACTGGGCTCTCGTCGGCCCAGAGCAAACACTCTCAGTTGAGAAAATCCATGGAAGAAGACTCCCACCTACAAACAAGCATGTCGCCTACAACTATTACGTTCAGTGGGTACAAAAAAAACCAACATATAGACATGAGTCACTTGCCGGCAAGTGTTGTGCCTTCACACCAGCGCATAGAGGTGAATTTCACTAGTCTTTTACAAATTCTTAAAATCCAATTTCTAGTTAAACTTACTTATGAATCATTTTAATATTTTAGTCTGAATCAACATCTGACTTAGAGTCTAGGGCGCCAGTTGAGCCTAGCCTCCCTTCGGCTAGACAGCCCTCGGCCAGCGAGCCCTTGGCTAGCCAGCCCTCATGTAGGCATCCCTCGGGTAGCCAGCCATCGGCTGCTCAACCCTTCTCCTTGACTGGTGATGACCCTTCTCGTTCACTAGATGTTGTGCCGCAGTAGAGGCAGGGACAAGGAGGACTCACTTTGTCAGTCAACCTTTGGTTCCTTCACAGAGGACGTGATTCAGCCAGTTGGAGACAGTTAATAAAATTGTAGTGTTCCATTCTGGTTTATTTTGATTACTTAAGCACTGATTCAATAAATATCTTACAGCTCTTGGTACGACACGTCTTTCACCGGTGATAGATGACACTACAAACCGGTGAACGGTGTCCTCGGGTCATTAGTGCGTTTGCACTACTCCAGGGTCATCCATTGTGTACCTGCTAATTTGTGGGATGACTATGCTCGCGCCCCTCACAAAAAGCATCACAATGTTCAAGAGGCCGTATGGGTCGATTTTATGGTGAGTACGTTAAATAAAATTTCTATGTGTCAAGTCTTAAACTCTTTTAAATTATAAATGTATATCTCTTCAATATCTCCTTTATTATAGGAAAGGTATATTTTAGAGGACCCGGACGGCCCTGCACATGTTTCAGCACGCGAGGGCTGTGTTCCACTTCAACGCTGCGAAGGCGGTTCGACAAGCTTTGTCGATCGCCCGCACTCAAGTGATCAATGAGTAGTCGAGGGGACAGCACGACGTGCGACAAGCACACGACAGAGGAGGAGTACATTAAAGTACATTGGGTGTAGTAAATATTATTTCTCATAATTTTGTGAAAAGTATTTTAATGACCTAAAAATTTGTGCAAGGCCACGTGAGCTGGTTGTAGGGTCGATCTGATGAATAACGGGCCCTTTGTAGGTTCTGGGCTAGCGATGAGTTCAAGGCTAAGTCCAACAGAGCTTGGGAGTGCAAAGGGGTCAACCGGAACCACAACCACAACCAAGATAACCACTTGCGGTTAGCTAAATGCATGGTAAGTATGTTTAACTTATTTTTATATATTCATAATATATTGTTCATACTAACACGTATTGACATAAGGCGAGACGGGGGTGGCACCGACCTCTGTTCAGGTCTGGAAGAGAGGTCATAGGGTCCCTTTTCAGCCTGAGTGCTGCAGTTAGGTGGCAGCCGAGTGCCTGGTAAGTTTAAAAATCATTCAAATTAATTCTAATAATATCGATTGTTGAGCTTACACAGTTTTCTTGTTTTCAGGCTAGGTACAGGGAGGAGGCTCGAGGATACACAGCCCATATTTCGACTGGGAAAATGAACAAATTGATCCTCAAGCCGCATATTCAAGCGGAGGCGGCAAAGCTCACGGAAGTTGAGTTGGTACTTTGTTTTATCGTTTTCAATTTAATATATTTCAATGTCATATTACTAATTCTTTTTTGTAGGCTCGTCATATTCGATAGAGTTGTTGACTCGAGGGTGGCGTGATCTTCGAGAGGCAGCTCCACGCAGGCTTCATCTATGGGCCCGAGTTGCTTCGACTCGCAGGTGGACACTCTCGCCCGTCAGTTTGAAGAGAGGTGCGAGCAACAAGAGGTGCAAAGGGTGGCGATGGAGGCCACCATCTCGTACTTGCAAGCTTGCATGGGGCAAATGCGGCAAGCGATGGAGGCACAAAGGCAAGCGATGGAGGTAAGCTAAAATAATTTAAATTCATCACATTCTTAATAATATGTAAGCTGTAATGTTGCAATGACAAACACTATTTCGAGCTCAAGGAGTCTAGGAGGTGCAGCTCGAGCTACCGCCACATCCATTAGTGCAGCCACCGCCACCGCTGCAGACCATTCAGGTAATAAAAAACGTACTTACTTAGTCTAACTTCATCAAACATAGGGAAATCTAACTTAACTTAGCTATTCTAGTTTTATCTCATCTAACATAGCAAAATCTAACTTAACTTAGCTAAAGTAAGCTAAATATGATCAATTCTAGCTTGTTGAATTAATTGTAGTTGAAAATGAAGTTTCAAACTAATAAATATGTAAAACAACATACATATATTGCAGGGATCCGCAACAGAGGCTCAAACTCCACTGCCCTCGGCACAGGCGCCTGGTGTGACGCGTTGCAATGACCTTCTAGGCTCCGGAGGTAGTAGAGGGGCTAGTGTATAGTCCCTCTTGTTAGTTTTGTGTTTTGTGAAGTGATGTGACATTTGTGATGTAAATGAAGCTCGTTATGTGATGCTACTATGAAATGTTGTGTATGCATTGTTTTTATGTGTTGTAATCTGTGATTCTGGCCATCGAGCTGGACAACAGTTTCTGTTTTTTTAATAAAAAACCTTATTTGCGATGGCTTTTATACAGTAATGTCGCAAAAAAGACCTCTATTATTTGCGATGGCTAATGTGGCTGTCACAAATTAACATTCAAGGCCGTCGCAAATAAGACCCTTAATTGCGACGGATTGCGCAGCAATCACAAATTAACAGGCCTAACCCATTCACCGGGCACGGGCCCTTATTTACGACGGCCACGGGCCGCCATCGCATATTAATTAATTTGCGACGGTGGCCATCGCAAATAAGCTTATTGACGACAAAAAACAGGCGACGGTGGGAATCCATCGCAAATAATGAAAACCATCGCAAATAAGCTATTTGCGATGGTTTTATGCTTATTTGCGGCAGCTTTGGTCGTCGCCCAACTCGTCAGGATCCCTATAGTGACAACAGCGGTACACATGTAGCGGAAAGAATATTCTCACACTCTCAACCTATCTATGCACAAGAGAAGCCGTCCATGGCCTTGGACGCTTCCCACTAGCAACACGACCAACACATGGCAGTAGCATGGCTTCACGTGAGAGATACATCTCAACAATTCGAGGTCTCACGGACAACCCTCAACAGCAGCAATCTAGTGATACCTGCAAAACCACATCTATGGCAACCCTGAGATTCTAATCCATACAAGTTGGAATACAAATATATTCATGAGAGCATATTTAAGAAGATTGCAACTACTCTTATTTACAACATCACGGTGCAGTGAGCAAGTAGTACTCAGTACAAAAATGCGAGGGAGGGCCCGAATATATAACACCCAAATAGCACGACACGTACACCCACACTCGGAGCTACAAAGGCACGCTCCACTGATGTTGTATGCAACAGCCTTTCACTCGACACCTACACGCCAAACCAGTCCCACCGTTATGAGCGGGAGGTCCCACATGGAGCATGACATGCCTGCTGGCAGATTTACACCTTGTTTCCCTCAACCCGCACCTATAAGGCCGTGGGTTAAGCCTCAACACATAGTTGGACAAATTACATCGTTTTTTAGGTCCCATATACCAGTATGCCTCCGGTACAGCTCAAACTTGCTCAACAGGGCCGCATACGGCACGGTCTTCAATCGACACAGGCAGGACTACACTGTTGAGACCATGTCCCGCTGCACCCTAATCCCTGCCCAGTGTCTAAGCTGTAGTGTACAGGAACAGATAAGAACCCCAAAATGGAATTGTAGTTGAATTTGAGAATGATGTGAAATAGGCAGTTTAATGGACTTAGTGAAATCATTATCCAATTTTATGGGTTGAACAGACACCAAAATGCTATAAATTTTACAGTGGTTCATGTGGTCATGGGGGTCCAACCCAGAATGTTTTAGCTAAAACCATGGAAGGATCTGGTGTACAAAATTTCCTAAGGCATTAAGCTTCTCTGAATTTTCCTGGCTGTTCTGCAGTCTTGGCATAGCCAAAAGTTTGTTTTCTACTCAGGGGATGTCAAGAGGAGTCCAACAAATTGGTTTATAATTTTCTAAGCATTCTACAGTGAAATATTGATTTTAGAAGTTGGAACATTTTTGGAAATGTTTCTGAAGGTTTTGGAATTTTTCAGCTTTATACAGTTTGGAATCAAAATTTTACTTAGCAAAACAAGTCAAATAGATCTGAAACTTTCACTGGAGCTCAAAGGTAGCAGAAAGAGGACTATGGCCAAATTTGGGATTTTTCTAATGAAGAGAGCTTCTAGAAATAAATCCAAAAGCTTTTTGCTTAGTGGAATTATTCAGGGAAAATTTTGGACTTTCATACTGATTCAAATGTTCCACTGAAAAGTAGAGACCATAAGGAGTCTAAAAAAACTTATTTGGGATTTTTAGCCCAATATTCTAGAAGATATTTTTTTCTAAGTTTAATCAAAATGTGGAATTAATTTCAAATGGAAAAGTTTGAATTTAGACATGGGCCCATGGATTTAAAATGGGCCAATCTGGTTGATGTCACACCGCGCCACAAACCTAAACCGCGTTGCCGGATTTAACCCCACCACTACAACAGATCCAAGAGGGCTTTCTCTTGCTGACATGTGGGACCCGACCCGGGTCTTCTTCCTCCTTGCGCCACGACTGAGTGGACGGCGCCCCTCGCCGGAGGCGGCAGGGCAATGTCAGCAAGCCGCTCCAGGGCTTCAATCCACTTGAAACTGTCTGTTAGTGCACTCTTTGGGGTGCTGAACTTGATGAGGGGATCCACAAGGCTCGGAAATCGCTAGAAAGCCATCGGCGATGGGCGGCGGCGAAAGAGTTGCTTTGGCGAGGAGGGACATCCTCAAGAGTGCACCAAATGGCTTGAAACTTGTTCCTAAATTATGTTAAATTCAGAGATGGAGTACAGAAATAGAGCTTACTGTGAAGCAGAATCAGAGAGGACACAAAAGGATACGATGATGGTTACTGTATGGTACTGTGAGACCAAGAATAGAGCCGTCAGGTTGAAGTTGTTCTGCTACATATATTAGGTTGACACCGATGACAGATTGACAAAATGAGTAGGCAAATGGATGTTGGAGGTCTAGTTTTTGGTTTGCCTAGCTTTCATCTCCAACAAGTACCCAGTTTACCTCAAGTGAGCATAGACCAAATTTTAGGTATTCTCTCTCCTCGATACCTATTTTTCAATCCCTTTGGGTACTCTGTTGGAGATGTTAGCGCTATATAGTTGCCATTTTGCAAATGCTAACCCATTCAGGTCTCCTGTTGAAGTCTATCTTAGTGGAGGCATCACAAAATACTGCTAGATTACCTAAGATGCAGTGCATACAGTAATAGTCGGTGTTTATGCTACGTGCCTTGGTCACTATAATAAAAAAACTTTTTTAGATATCAGAAATGCATTCCGGCCTCTACATAATATGCAGACACAACCACATCTCAACATATGTCATAAGGAGGCACACACAAATCTGTTGGACGTTGATCGACCCTCGTGAATCTGGAGGAGGGAAGGAAGGCCTGGAAGGAGCACCAAATCTGGTGGGAGGCTCCGACACCTGCGCAGAAGCAGGTGGAAAGTGGTGCCAAGTCTAGGTGTAGATATGGACATGCAAAGGAGCATATAGGTGTATAGAGGTAGAGGAAACAATGAGTGGATCATGCGCCCAGGGTATTTACATTGAGATAAAAACTTCAAACTCATATTTCTATTAAATGTTAGCCATATTTTAAAATCCATTTTCATATTTTTGTTTCTTATTATACTTAAGCATAAAATGAGATACAATATAAATCTATTTTAATTAAATATATTTCGTAAACTAATGTTTACATAGGCGGCTCGACATTTAAAAAATTTTAGTTCAAAATTTTGTGTGAAATTTTTTAATAGTAGATAATAAATGTTGAGTTTATTTTTCAAATTGTTGAACCAATTCGTAGAAAATGTTGGATGGACCATCAGTGTGTAGGATCAGAATTAAGGAAGACAAGGGAAAAAAGGAAGGCATAACCCAGGGGAACCTATTCACAGTCACCACAACAGTTCT
The DNA here is from genome assembly GCA_036927565.1 of Tuctoria greenei. Taxonomy (NCBI): domain Eukaryota; kingdom Viridiplantae; phylum Streptophyta; class Magnoliopsida; order Poales; family Poaceae; genus Tuctoria; species Tuctoria greenei. Next base: position 151,658,091 of record JAYESD010000005.1, on the reverse strand, counting down.
GGTTGGGAATGGCTGTCGGGCTAGGTTTTGGCAGTCCAGCTCGGTTGCATGGTCAGGCCCCAACCCTGCTCTTCCCTGAACTGTACAAGGGCCGCCAAGGGACACAATAGACAGTTGCCCAAGCTCTACAAAATTTCAACTGGGTTAGTGATACCCTATGTGCAGTAATGGCGGATAAAATGTTCTTTTCATCAGGCTTTGGTTTATGGTGAAGGAGGCAAGACAGTCTTTTTAACGAGACAGACAAGACTCCATTCATTTGAGATTATCGGCCTCAGTTAAATACTCCTCGTGCTCGACGTACCTATTGCAATTCGAAGAAAGTACATGCTCGCAGCTGCCTGTTACGATCCGGATGTTCTGGGCACTACTTCTATCAGATGTGTTATCGCAATCTAGAGACTGTGCGGCAGCTTTTGTGTGATTGCAAGGTGTCACGCAAAATCTCGGCAAAGGTAACTGTGTGGGTCTAGCAAGATCGTCTCCACCCAGTTCATTGGAGAGCTGTTCCATTGCTCATGAACTGATTTCAAGAACTTGTTAGGTTGATCCCTGTCCAACCCGTTGGGCAAAAACCGACGGGCAAGGACCCTATCCTCCCCATCAGAGTCGGACGTGGGGTAACAACCCCACACCGAGTACCCCTCAGCTGCGCGATGCCTCCGGGGGGCGTAACAGACTCGTTCTGTTGCGCCCCCCACCTGGTACGCACTTTATAAGTCCCAGGGGGACCTCAGGGCGTGGACACCTTGTGAGCACACATTCCCAGATCCCGCCACAACCAATCTAATCTTTCGCCGCCACCGTCCGCGCTGCACCGAGCTGCCACTGCGTCGGTGTTCTTCCTGCGTCGACGAACTACCTGCGTCGACTCTCTCTCCATCAACCATCCACTCTAGCCCAATAGCGACAAGTGGACCCCCTGAAGGTAACCCTCACATCTCTCTAATTCCCTACGCCTCACCCACGATCTGTTACATGCTTCAATATCTTTGATTGATGTTCTGCCTAAGTAATCAGATTAGAGTAACTGTACAATGTTTAATTGTGATAGTCAGATCAGATTAGTCCTAAGTAAACCGATTAGGTGTTCCTAGTGTCGATCCTAAGTACCCTAAGATATAACAATGGCATCAGAGCCGTGCTTGTGAACCCTAATTGGATAATGGTTAAGTCAATTAACTTCTAATCATTTCAATTAAGGCCTAGCCCCTAATTACCTATAATCAGCTTTAGTTAAGTTGTTTTAGCGTAGAAATTAGAAGGACAGGAATCAAATTTCAGTTTCGATTTGGTTAAGACTAAGAACTCAGACAGCAAAACCGAATCGATATAAGTTAAGGAAAATTAGTTTTGGGGAAGGGGACTTATCTCAGTTTTTTGTGCGCCGAACCATGGTCCTTCGGGACCCAAGAGTCGGCGACACCCTCTCCACCCGACAACTCCTCAGTTGAGGAGACTCGGGTAGGGTAGCCTTTGCCGCCACGTCCTCCTCACTGCAGGGTTAGGGGTAACCCTAACCCTAGCAGCCTTTTCCCCATGTCAACCGCCACTCAGGAACTCTCATCTGCGGCACCTACGTGCGCGACGTAGAGGTCATTGGAGTGCACCGTGTACCTGCAAACAATCACTCAGATACGCAATGCGCTAAGTGCGCGCCGCGCTACGGTTAAGGGTCAAAACCCTAACCCTAGCGGCGGGTTTCCTTTGAGGGCCAACCGCGTGCACCACGTCGATGACAGTGATGCAGCGGCGCCGGAAGTCCCCGCCGGCGACGCGATGCACAAGCACTCAGACCCTCTCCCCGCTCAGATATGGAGGCCGCGTCGGTTTCCCTCATCAGAAAACCAGCCGACGCCATTGAGACTGAAGAGGTGACCAGCTTCGGTGGGTTCTCCCACACCGCGTCAATTGCGCGGCGCCCTCCTCGCTGCCGCTCCGCCGCTCTCACTCGCTCGGCCCGAAGAGAGAGAAAAGGGGTGGGAAAATGAGTTAGGGTTTGGCGAAAATCGCGGCCGACGGGCTTAAATACCGTCCGATCCCGACGCGGAGCCGTTGGATCATGATCGGACGGCTGAGATTTGCCCGTGTTGAGAATCTGCGATGACTCGGAGCCGTCGGATGAGGATCCGACGATCCACATCGCGCGCCGCCGCCGCCTAAGGTTTAATGGGCCCCGGGCCCATGCGGGATGGCGTCATGGGCCGCTGGGCTGCCATTTGCATTTTTTCGGATTTTCTCCGATTTTTGAATGGGTTGATTTCAGCAGTGGGCCAAATGCCCTATGGGCTATGTGTGGGTAATTTTCCATTTTTTTAAGGAATTTTCAGAATGGGGCTGGGCCATATTGAGCAGTGGGCTGATTTTAGGGTTTCTGGCCCATTTAGCCTTTTAAGCATTTTCTGATTTTCAGAATAAGTTTAAAATGGAAAATTAATTCCTGAAATTAGAGAAATGATTAGAAAATTAGTAAAATAGCGGGAAAATTTCAGAAAATTTTGTGTGCCCTTTTGGTTGCATATATTCTGTATTTTATGTTATCAATTGTCAATAAGAGAATTTTTCTCAGTTATTTAAATACTATTAAGTGCCTTTTTCAAGCAAGTCTCATTAATTAAGAAATTAAGTTTTAGCTTTTGCTGTAATTAAGTGATAAATTAATTGAGTAACCAAAGTGAAATTTTAATTTATCAAATTTTGAGTTTAAAATTAAGTTATGTTTATAAGTGGTAATTTGAATGAGTAACCAACGTGAAAGTTTGAATTTTGCCAATTAATTTTAAGTGTATTTATTTGAGCTTATGGTTAAGTTTTTATTTATGATTATTTAAGATTCATTAAGTAACCAACGTGAAAAATGATGTGTTAAGTTAATTATGCATGGAATTTGAAAGAAACCAACATGAAATTGAATTGCCATGATTAATTTAAGTTTGCTTTTGAGTTTATCATATTAAGTTTTGTTATCATGTTAAGTTTTAATGTTTAAGTGCATTTTTTGCTAAGTAACCAACGTGAAAAAGCAATAATGCCAATCTTAAGTCATGTTTTACCATAAGTTTTTGTCATTAATCCTCAAATCTTTATTTTTTGAAGGATCTGGCTTGTCCTCAGCACTCAGCTATATCTCCGCAATTGAGACCCTCAACAGTCAAAATTACGGGGTATGGAAAGAGAGGCTCTAGATGGCTTTAGTAGTCTTTGATCTCAATTTTGCGTTTACGTCGCCTCGACCCACTGAGCCACCTGTCCCCATTACTAAGACTGGGAAATTGAGCAGTCTTTCACTATGCGGAAGGCTAAGTACCTGAGCTTGAAGGATCAGTATGAGAAGGATCTCCCTAAGTGGGACACTTCCAATAGGAAGTGTCTCGTGATCATTAAGAGCACAATAGCTGACTCAATTATTGGAGGAATCCCTGATTGTGACACTGCTGCAGAGTACTTAGAGAGAGTCAGAAGTCAATTACTGGCTCCACTAAGGCGAGCGCTAGCACTCTCATGAGAAAGATTGTCACTGGGAAGTACTCTGGAGGCGGTGTGCGTGAGCACATCAATAAGATGAGTCACTATAATTCTAAGCTTAGGGAGCTAAACATTGTGATGCCAGATGAGATGCTCATTTATTTCATCCTCAGTTCTATTCCTAAGGAGTTTGAGGCCTTTGTGGTCAATTATAACTCACTCCTTGAGACCTGGAACATTGATAAGATTGTTGCTATGTGCGTTCAGGAAGAGGAACGCATAAAGAGTTCTAAGAATGGTGATTACATCAATCTGGCTGACACTAAGGGTAAGGGAAAAGCAAAGAGATACTTTACTCCTCCCAAACCACCTTCCTTCAAGACTTCAAGCTCCAGTTCAGCAAATAAGTTCAAAGGCAAGTCTCCTCAAAAGAGGGACAAGGATAAGTGTCACTTGTGTGGCTCAGATGAGCATTTCTAGAAGGACTGTGTTGGATTCATTAAGTGGTGTGCTAAGAAAGGTAATGATATAATTACTTTTGTAAATGACGCCTTATATGTGAATTATTCACGGTCCACTTTGTGGATTGACTCAGGTGCCACTGTGCACATTTGCAATTCTATGCAGGCATTAAGTACGATGAAAACTATAGGAAGAAGGGAAAGAGTGATTAAGGTGGCAGGTGGGCGTGAAGCCGAAGTCGAAGCCATTGGAGACTTATCTCTTAGATTACTTAGTGGCTTTGTACTTAGGCTAAATAATGTTCTTTATGTCCCTTCATTAGAAAGGAACTTGATTTCAGTTTCGTGTTTGGATGATTCATGATACATTTGTCATTTTGGTAATGATAAGTGTTCTATCAGTTATAATAATGAGATTATTGGTCTTGCCTTCCGACCAGACATGCTCTACTTGTTGTCCACTCATGAGAATGTGTATGCTATAAGTGATGATCAAGTTTCATCTAAGAACGACTTAGGACGTAATAAGAGCAAAAAAAACGATTTAGATACTTCGTCGAAATTATGGCATTATCGTTTATGCCATATTTCAAGGGGGGGGGGGGGTTGAACGATTAGTATCTCAATCGATTCTTCCACACTTAGACTTTTTAGATTCTGAAGAATGCATTGATTGCATTAAAGGATAATTCGCCAAGACAATTAAGAAAAACGCCAAACGTAGCACGGGAGTCTTAGAAATAATCCACACAGATATTTGTGGACCTTTTCCTGTGACATCGGTAGATGGTTATGATTCTTTCATAACATTTACAGATGACTTTAGTCGTTATGGCTATATTTATCCAATCAAGGAGCGATCCGAAGCATTGGATAAGTTTAAGATATTTAAGGCCGAAGTAGAAAATCATCACGACATTAAGATTAAAGTAGTAAGGTCTGATCGTAGAGGTGAGTACTACGATTGACACACCCCTTATGGCCAAGTCCCTGGACCTTTTGCATGGTTTTTACAGGAAAATGGCATAGTAGACCAGTATTCTACACCGGGCAAACCTCAGCAGAACGGTGTAGCGGAACGGCGAAACCGTACGCTTATGGACATGGTAAGAAGCATGTTAAGCTATTCTACACTACCAATTAGTTTGTAGATGGAGGCCCTAAAGATAGCCATTCACGTACTTAACCGTGTTCCATCTAAGTCAGTACCTAAGACACCGTATGAGATGTGGACGGGACGTAAGCCCTAACTGAATTATCTACATGTGTGGGGATGTCCAATTGAGGCTAAGATGTTCAACCTGAACTTAAGCAAATTGGATTCTAGAGCAATCAGTTGCTAATTTATTGGCTATACTGAAAAGAGTAAGGAATTTAGGTTCTGTTGTCCAGATAGATACAATAAGTTTTTTGAGACTAGACATGCCGTGTTTTTAGAGGACACTGTGATCAGGGGAAGCACCGTACGGCCTGAAATAGATCTTGAGGAGGAGCGGATTAGTCTACCCGCTTCGGTGACTCAAGAGCCTTATTTCACCCTACCTGCTGTCGTTGTGCCACAGGTGCCTGCCACTAGTGACACGATGCCTGTTGTTGCACCTCCGTCGGCCACAACAGAAAAAAGTGAGGTTCCACCTCCTCGGCCTATTGAAGATATGGTCGAACAAGATGAGGTGTAACAACAGCCTCAACCCTTAGATGATACACAAATAAGAAGATCACAAAGAGTAAGACGATCGGCAATTCCAAGTGATTATCAGCTATACATAAGTGAAGAAATTCATATTGAGGATGATCCCACCTCTTATGAAGATGCCATGAGTAGACCTCAGTCATCCGAATAACGTAAAGCCATGGAAGATGAAATAAGATCTATGAGTGCCAACAAAGTCTGGTACTTAGTAGAGATTCCTAAAGGAGCCAAAATAGTATGCTGTAAATGGGTCTACAAGATTGAGAGTGACTCCATATGGAAGATCGAAAACTATAAGGCTAGGCTTGTGGCTAAGGGATTCACGCAACGGGAAGGTATCGATTATGATGAGACCTTTTCCCCCGTGTCGTCTAAGGATTCGTTTCGAATCATCATGGCATTAGTAGCACATTACGACTTAGAATTGCATCAAATAGATGTAAAGATGGCATTCCTCAGTGGAGAACTTTATGAGGACGTCTACATGGCTAACCAAAGGGTTTTTGTCATTAAGGGTAAGGAACATATGGGATGCCACTTGAAGAAGTCTATTTATGGACTTAAGCAAGCATCAAGGCAATGGTACCTAAAATTCGATGAGATGACAAGAAAGTTTGGGTTTAAGGAAAATGAGGAGGATAACTGCATTTATGCTAAATTTAAGAGTGGAAAATTTATTTTCCTTATACTATACGTAGATGACATACTACTTGCAAGTAGTGATGTCAACCTACTCTTAGAAACTAAGAAGTGTTTATCCTCAAATTTTTGAGATGAAAGATTTGGGTGAAGCTTCCTATGTCCTAGGAATTGAGATTCACCGAGATCGAAGAAAGGGGGTATTAGAATTATCTCAGGAGGCATACTTAGAAAGCGTGCTCAGAAAGTACGGTATGCAAGGCTATAAGCCCTCGCATGTCCCAATAGTTAAGGGTGACAAATTTTCACAATCGCAATCACCTAAGAATCAGTATGAAGTTGATCAGATGAGAGGAATTCCGTATGCTTCTGCTGTCGGAAGCTTAATGTATGCTCAAACATGTACGTGCCCTGACTTAGCTTTCGTGAGTGGGATGCTTGGAAGATATCAAAGTAATCCAGGTTTAGACCACTGGAAAGCACTTAAGAAGGCTCTAAGATACATTCAGGGTACTAAGAACCTCATGTTAAAGTATAGTAAGTTAGACCCATTAGAAATAGTGGGTTACTCAGATTCAGATTACGCGTGTTGTGTGGATACTAAGAAATCCACATCAGGCTATATATTCACCCTCACGAATGGGGCTATATCGTGGAGAAGCTCCAAGCAAGTTTTAACTGCATCGGCCACAATGTATGCTGAGTTCATAGCTTGTTATGAGGCCACTAGACAGGCATCTTGGCTTAAGAAATTTGTTCCTGGTCTAAGAGTGGTAGACAACATTCATAAACCACTTAAGTTGTACTGCAATAATGAGCCAGCAGTGACATACTCTCACAACAACAAGTCCAGTGGTGCTGCCAAACACATCGACATTAAGTATTATGTTATAAAAGAGAGAATCCAGGATAATTCAATTAGTCTCGAGCATATAAGAACTAATCAAATACTTGCGGATCCGCTAACCAAGGGTTTCCCTCCCAATGTGTTCAGAGAACACGTAGCCGGCATGGGATTAGGGGAGAGCATGTGAAACAAGTCCTGGATACTAAGGGGACACCTAAGCATAAGGTTATTTCTAATTGTGAGACATATTGTGGTCTTCGAGTCGAACAGTAGGTAAATGGCTGCTTCTGATGCGTCGTGCTCCTTATGTCAAAGCAAGAAGAAATATACATAAGTTTAGTAATTAAGAATAAGAATAAGTTAAGTGAGAAATAAGTTGTCCCAAGATCAAGGGGGAGAATGTTAGGTTGATCCCGGTCCAACCCGTTGGGCAACAACCGACGGGCGAGGACCCTATCCCCCCCCCCCCCATCAGAGTCGGGCATGGGGTAACAACCCCACTCCGAGTACCCCTCAGCTGCGTGATGCCTCCGGGGGGCGTAACAGACTCGTTCTGTCGCGCCCCCCACCTGGTACGCGCTTTATAAGTCCCAAGGGGACCTCAGGGCGTGGACACCTTGTGTGCACACGTTCGTAGAGGTCCCCGCCACAACCAATCTAATATTTCGCCGCCGCCGCCCGAGCTGCACAGTGCCGCCACCGCGTCGGCGTTCTTCCTGCGTCGACGAACTACTTGCGTCGACTCTCTCTCCAGCAACCATCCACTTGAGCCCAATGGCGACAAGTGGACCCCCTGAAGGTAACCCTCACATCTCTCTAATTCCCTACGCCTCACCCATGATCTGTTACATGCTTCAATATCTTTGATTGATGTTCTACCTAAGTAATCAGATTAGAGTAACTGTACAATGTTTAATTGTGATAGTCAGATCAGATTAGTCCTAAGTACAACTGATTAGGTGTTCCTAGTATCGATCCAAAGTACCCTAAGATATAACAGAACTGACCAAGATATCGACCGATCCTAGGAGCAAGGGTCTCCATTGTGCTATGGTCCATTTGGTTAGAATGAAATGTGAGAATCTTTGAGGGAAAAAAGAACACTATGGAGAACATGTTAATTTTGTTGAGAGACGAGCTCAAGACATGGTCACGAGCTGGTTGTAAGCATTGGTAAGATACTGGCCGCTTGTAATACCCGTAATAATCCCTAGCATACCAGAGAGGACACAAAAGGATATGATGATGGTTACCGTAAGGTACTGTGAGATCAAGAATAGAGCTGCGAAGTTGAAGTTGTTCTGCTACATATATTAGGCTGACTCCGATGACGGATTGACCAAATGAGTAGGCAAATGGATGTTTCAGGTCTAGTTTTTGGGTTTGCCTAGCTTTCATCTCCAACAACGCACCCAGTTTACCTCTGGTGAGCATAGACCCAATTTTAGGTTATCTCACACCTTGATACCTATTTTTCAATCTTTTTGGGTACTCTGTTGGAGCTGTTAGCGCTATGGTTGCTATTTTGCAAATGCTAACCCATTCAGGTCTCCAGTTGAAGTCTGTCTTAGTTGAGCCATCATAAAATACGGTTAGATTACCTAAGATACAGTGTGTAAAGTAATAGTTTGTGTTTATGGTACGTGCTTTGATCACTATAATAAACAACTTTTTTAGATAAAAAGAAATGCATTCCGGCCTGTACATGATATGCAGACGCAACCACTGTAATATCCCGAACACCTAAAAAAAATTAGACATTCCTGCCACGAATACAATGGGTTGACCAAATTTTGACTTTTTGAAGCTTTGATCCGATAGACAATCGGAGACCGTAGATGCGTAGAGCTCGTCGAGACGATTTCGTTTCACTATTCATACATTTGATTCGGAGAACGAATAAGTTTGATATGAATCATTTTATTTTGAACCGTTGGATGGTTAGGTTTATTATGTATAAAAACCTTCTAGTATTTTTCCTGACCTATTCCACGAGCACCGCTCCTGTTTCTTTGTTTTGCCCAACAAGCCACCACCGTCTGGCTTGGTGCTCTTATCTGCCGTCTGGGTCAGAGATCAAGGGGTTCCTTGCTGTGAGTCGGTCTCAACTATTTTGCTTGATATTCTGCTGGACATCTCAGCTGTTTCGTTTGACTCAGCACTGTTTTATTTTTACTGCCGCAATTGCTTTTCTGCTGTTGCAGGTTCCTTGATTACTGTTGCCGCAGCTTGATTGCTTGACACTCATAGTTTGCTGCGACCACCTGATTTATTTGCCGCTGTAACTGCCTTATGGCTAATTGGCTGCTGCTGCACTAATTGATTTGACTGCTGTTGTGCTGTTGTAGATTTATGCTGGAAAAAAATACACAGCTGCCTACAGATTAGTAAATAGTAATTGCTATGCTGTCCCGCAGTGATTCTGTTGAATCTGCGGTTTTAGTTGCTGCATTCATTGATTAAATTAATTTCTACCATCACAATTTACATAAGTGCTGCTGTCAAAAATTAAATTAATTTCTACTGCCACCAATTAATTTAATTGCTGCTGCCGCCTCTGGTTTTGTTTGCCTGGCTAGATGATTTTGCTGCTGGCTGTTAGTGTTGCTATGCGCTTTATTGTTTCCTACCGCAGTTACTATCCTGTTGTATGCATACGGAGATAAAAAGCTTGCATTGTTTGTTCTGTTCTCGCTGTGGCGTATTAATAGTTTTACTCTGATTCTAAATTCTTCCTTACCGTCTTGCTAATGGTTAGCCCCGCATGACCTTGTAGACTCTTGTTTGGAGAGTTCCGGTGTCAAGAAAGTGTCTTCTGTTGATTGTCGAGGTTAAGGCAAGTGCATGATGAGTTGTTTCATGATATATGTGGTTTGCTCGTTATTAATTTCCCTCATGTGGTTGATTCATTGTTCGAGCTCTGAGGCTTCAATTGCTCTATGATTCTTTTGTTCGAACTTCAAGATTCAAGTTGTTCATTTGATTATCATTCAAGTACCGGTTAAATCCGGAGTCGTTCTTATATTCAAGTTTCTGTGAGTAAGTGTTGGCCCCACTTGCTCGGCTTTACAGGTAAATTCTAAGAAGAATTCAAGTGTCGTCTGTTTCAGACGGAAACGACTATTTCATTATTTCTTATTTCAAGTTCAAGTATCGCTATGTTTCATTCAGTTGATTCTCATGTTCTTCAAGCTCTAAGTGTACTTGATGAGTGTTTTTACTCACTCTTGTTTTATTTGGTTTTTAGGTACCCGTTGATCAAGCATGCATTGGGAAGAGGGTAGCATATGCACTTGAGCACGCGAACTATCTACTAAGCTTAGTTTATCAATATTCTTAGTTAATTGCATAATCTTGTGCCATTGAGATTGTGGTGTGATCATTTGGATCTTTGATTCACTTGTGGGAATGAATTTGAGTTTAGTAGTATTGCTATATAATATTATGCCTGTTGTTGTGTTTTGTTGCCGCGGAGCATAGAGTTTTCAAAGGAGACTATGCCGAAATTTTTAATATTTCCCTTACTTACAAGGAATTGTTTAGATGGTTTTAGTAGCGTCCAAGGGTGTTCATACCTGGGGCGTTACAACCACATATCAAGATATGTCATAAGGGGGCACACACAAATTTGTCGGATGTTGATCGACCCTTTTGAATCTGGAGGGGGGGAAGGAAGGTATGGAAGGAGCACCAAATCTAGTGGGACGTTCTGCCACCCGCGTAGAACGAGGAGGAAAGCGGTGCCAGATCTAGGCATAGTTATTGACATGCAAAGAAGCATATAGGTGTATGGAGGTAGAGGGAACAATAAGTAGATCATGCGCCCGGGGTATTGTCATTGAGTAAAAAACTTGAAACTTATTTCCTATTAAATGTTAGCCATATTTCAAATCCATTTTCATATCTTTGTACCTTGTTATACTTAATGCATAAAATGAGATCCAATATAAATCTATTTTATTTAAATATACATTTCTAAACCAATGCTTTCATATACTGCTCAATATTTTAAAAATTTTAGTTCAACATTTTGTGTTAAATTTTAAAATAGTAAATAACAAATGTTGAGTTTATTTTTCAAAACATTGAACCGATTCATAAAAAATGTTGGATGGACCATCAGTGTGTAGGATTAGAATTAAGGAAAACAGGAAGAAAAAAGAAGCCATAACCCAGGGGAACCTATTCGCAGTGGCCACAACAGTTCCGTTTGGACATGGCTGTCGGGCTAGGTTTTGGCAGTCCAGCTGGTTGCAAGGTCAGGCCCCGACCCTCTCTTCACTGAACTGTACAAGGGCAGCTGAGGGAAACAACAGACAGTTGCCCCCAGGCTCTACTAAATTTCAACTTGGTGCGTGATACCCTATGTGCAGTCACGGCTGATAAAATGGTTCATTTCATCAGGCTCTGGTTTATGGTTGAGGAGGCAAGATAGTCTTTTTAACCATACAGGCAAGACTCCATTCATTGGATATTATCAGACTCAGTTAAATACTCCTCCTGCTCATTGTACCGATTGCAATTCGAATAAAGTACACGCTCACAGCTGCCAGTTATGATCTGGATGGTGTGGGCACCACCAAGGTACAAGACCTTCTGATGGCTACTCTTAAACAGCCGAGTTTGGACTTCGGACAAGCTGCAGGTCAGGGAATGGCTGAACAACTAATTCTATCCCATGTGTTATCGCAATTTACAGACTGTGTGGCACATTTTGTATGATTGGGAGGTGTCGCGCCAAATCTGAGCAAATGTAACTGTGTGGGTCTAGGAAAATCGTCTCCAACTGCTTCATTGGAGAGCTGCTCCATTGCTCATGAACTGGTTTCGAGACCTGACCAAGATGTCCACCGATCTCATGACCAAGGGTCTCCATTCTATGATTATAGAGGTGCTATGGTCCATTTGGTGAGAAAGAAGCATGAGAATCTTTCATAGAAAAGAGAACACCATGGAGAACATGTTAATTTTGTCGAGAGACGAGCTTAAGAAACATGGTCACTAGCTGGTTGTAAACACTTTGGGAAGATACCGGCCCCTCTTGTAATACCCGTTGTAATCTCTAGCATATCAAGAGCTCCCTGTTTGCTCATGTAAATTTTATTTGTCACCTACCTAATGAAATGCCACCACAGCCTTTTCGAAAAAAGGTGTGCCCTACCCTTGACTGTTGACCACCTTTTTTATTTATTCTCCTGGCGCGTCGGATTTTTAATCACGGTCTTATGATGCTGCTGAGGTTTTTTAATAGATTAGTAGTGATGGTCATTTGTCCGTCACTATAAAAAGGATGATTTCAGTGACTTTTCTATAATGACTATCACAGGAGAAGTCGCATGAGCCATAAAAAATTAAATGAAGTACATTACATGAAAATATGCCACGTCTCCTAGCCAAAATAATTCGATTCATCTGCAGCATATATATTTAGCCGGTTTTTGTCTTTAAACTCAAGCTAGTGTTGCTCTTATACATTCAGCTCCATTATTTAGCATCACAAATCCCAGCTGATAATTAACAGACGCTAGAAGGGATCATGAATATGAATGTGGTACTGACCTGAGTAGTATAATCTGAAACCAACAAAATTGTGTTTGTTTCTTCGTGAGAACACGGACTACAACATCGGGACATAAACATAATCTCCTGTGATGAAATAATTAGCTGTACTACTTAGGTGCTTATTGTTACAATTTTGAATAACATGCAAAATATTCCTGAAGGCCTTGATCGTTTTGACAAATTTATCTATATTTTTCAAAACCATTAAATAACATAGGGACTTACAAAAAACATATGGGCAGGAAGGTGATCATTGAACGTGGTTGATACGTGTGATGAACAAATTTGAAATACTTATTACTGATAACTGATATTCATTTAGTATGATATGACCATGTGGGACACAGGGAGGAAAAATAGCCAAGAGCTGTGCCAGGTCTTAACAGTACAAAATGAGTCTGAACCGTTGAAAACATTTATTTGACACTAGTTTTACAAAAAAGTACATTTTCATCCCCTAAATATCTGCATTGTTCACCGTACCTAATGCACGAACAAAATTTTGGTATAATTTACTCTCCTGAACTATTCAAATTTGTTAAATTTGCCGCAAGTGATTTTTTTCTTTTTCGTTTCTCTTTGTGGGTGTTATGTTGGGGGTTCCAATTTTGTTGTATGGCAAATGGCATCATACACAATTCTAAAATATTCTTTCAGAATCACTATGTAAGAAAGGCTCATCTGAGACGTGCACGAACGAAGAAGGGAGACGAACAAATTGTGTGTCTCCGTCGTCGCGTATCGCATTACGTTGTCATCAGAAACAAGCGGTTGGCGCATCGCTGATAAGCCTAAGTGTGAGACAAGCTCAAAGAAAGCGCGTCTCCTTTCTTTGATTCATAACAGACATTCTTTACTGAGTCATTGGAGACGTGAGTCGTGCGCGTCGCTCATCAGCATACATGCGAGACAAGCACTAACATAGTGCATCACAGATTTATTGACTGATCTCAGACGTGCTTTATTGCAGCGCATCATAGATTTGTTTACTAATCTGAGACGGACTTTAAGGAAGCTTATCTCCTTTATTTAGATATAATCCGAGGAGCTCTCTGTTATAGCCCGTCGCTAATTGTTTACAGGCAGGGTCTCCTATTAGGTGTCCCCCACCCCTTATTATCCTGGTTGGCGGCTGCATCCTGGAGCTAGCCAGGATTTGGCAGCCATATTGCCAGTGTTAGCAACATATACATACATGAACATATGTATAGCAAAAAAGATCACACCTTAAATTATATTAACCAATCAAATATTAACAAAGTGTCAATCATGGTTATTAACTATACTAATTACACAACAAGGAATGCCCCCTGTTCATCCTGAATACAAAGTAACTAACTCTACACATCATAATTGTAATCATCTAATTCTGTATACCGTAATGAACATTCTCCCGATGAATGACTTCATTAACGATGAGCCTTCATAGCCTCTAATGCTCTGACTGAGACATCCTCAAATTCAATAAAATCACTGAAATCATATAAAATATTATCAAATTGCAGTCACTTTCTCTTAAACAGTCACATATAAGGAAGCAAATATCTGAAGGCTTAGGAACAAATTGGTATACCATTGTAATAAACACAAGAACTGTGAATAAAGAACTGAGCTTACTTGTAGCACAGGCAGATGGTGAGCATTTGCAAAGCATCAGTAGAGAAATTTTTCTCATCATAAAGGACATTGTAGTGAGCGGGTGTGCTTGTCCCCTGAAAAAACAAAAAAATTTACATTCCACTGATGCATTAATAGCCTGATATCTAAAAACTCATGAGAGAAACACCAATTATCGCATAGGTACCTTGATTCTAGCATGGATGCAGAGGTAGAAATCAAACTCACTGGGATGGCAAATGCTAGTGTCAACTACAATTCCTGCAGTTTCAAGGGTTTGCGAATTAGAATTTATTATATACATTGATAGTCAAAACAAATACATTACTTCTGCAGTGGATAGAAACAAGGAAGTTGAATGTATACCGTAATGAAAATTCTCCCTTTGGATCAATAACTTCATTAATGATGAGCCTTTATTGGACATTCTCAAATTCAATAAAATCACTAAAATGCACGATCTAGGGGCAAGGTTGCGGCGGCAACATGCTCCAGGGATAGAGGATGAGGCGGTGGCGTGCTCTAGGACAAGCTGGCTGAGGCGCTAGAGTGACGGTTCCTCAACTCTTTGATGACAGCAGGCCGGCATGCTCCGGGAACAGGGAGAATATTTCCACATATGTGAAGGCGGCGGCGTGCTCATACCGATTACTGAGGTAGGGGTCGAGGCGGCGGCATTCTCTAGGGACAAGAGACGAGGCGGCGTGCTCCAGCATACTCAACTCTCTGATGATGAAAGTCGTGGTCGATGGCGGGGTCGGGGTCGACCAAAGCAGCACGACAATGACGAAGAGCAAAATGAGGAAGAGGGATAGCGACAGCGTGCTCAAAATTTTTGCGTGAGAGCTAAATTTTTTTGCCAAGTTTTGGGAGAGAGCACACGAGAGATTAGAATAGCAAAATTCGAAGACGGGCCTATATAACACCCATATCTCATTAAAGTGTCTCCCTTTGGTCGAGAGAGCGTGAGTAATTTTTGAGCGAAATTTTTTGCCAGAGAGTGCGTGAGAGCTAAAATTAGGTCAAAAATGGGAGATGCACATATATGACGCTCATCTCGCATTAATTTGTGTCCGAACGGTCACCCCATATGCAAAAAATGCCCCACGTTGTGCTGAGGCAAGGAACATCTTTGGCATTCGGGCATGTCCAATTGGCAACTATATGCAATGCCTTATATGATGGTTGCAACGTGCTTAGCTTTCTGTGATGGGACAAAAGATCTTCAGTACAAATCGGACAAGTGCCTGAGTAAGGCACATCTCCTTTTCAACGGAGGTCAATTATCGGAGATGCACCTTCTTAAAGTGCATCTCTCATGTGCTCTTCTTCCTTTTGCCACTCGCATGACACCGTGAGCATCCGTTGCCACTCGCGCGTAGAGTTAACATCGTGAGCATGCTAATTTCAGGGATAAACTCGTAAACAAAAGCAAGACATTGCATTTTAGGGATATATAACGCTCGTTTCACATTATTTTGTGACCGAATGGGCACGCCGCACGGGAAAGATGTTATTTGGGGGGTGCGGCACCATATTTCACATGCGGGCATGTCCAACTGGCAACAGTGCACAATACCTTATATAATCGTTGCATTGCGCTCAGCTTTCCGAGGTGGGACAAAAGATCTTCGGCGCAAATCGGAGACAGGCCCAGGTAAGGAAAGTGTGGCATTATCTCTTCTCCCACGGGCCTTAGTACAGCTTGTCTCTCATTCTCCCGTCTCCCTTCCGCTGGAGGTCAAAAATCAGAGACGCTCCTGTTTAGTGTTCGTCTGTCATGTGCTTCTCTCCCTTTTGCCACTCGCACGACATCATGAGCGTCCGTTGCCACCCGCGCGTAGAGTTAACATCGTGAGCGTCCATTGCAGGGATAAACATACGCAATGACATTGCAAGTAAGGGATATAATTCGAATTGAGGGATAAACAAACACAATAACATTATAATTCAGAGATAATTTGCAACTCAATTAATTTCATAGTTCATACACATTGCGTGCCCTCTAGACTATACATTTTGATTCTAAACTTATTCCTATGAAGCTCCCATCGATCAATCTAAACTATACCATCCAGCTTGCTCCTGAAGATGTCTCTTATATTCTCCGAGATCCTAAGAATATTGGCAGTCATTCAATTAACAAATATCGAATGAGGAGTGAATAACCTACGTTGGTCACTAATACAAAGTTACTGACCTTGATAAGTAGATTATATCAATCATTTTCAACATCGAGCGCATTTGGCTAATGAAGCAAATGCTAAACTTCAAGTAGTATAGTTTTGATTGTTAACCAGAGCACCACCGCTACAAAATATCAGTTTAAGCAACATAAGAAACTAGTTCAAATAAGTTCGGCAACAATTACTAATTACATGAGCAAAATAAATCTATTTTACAGTCTCTTGATCAAGAACTCCAAGTCAAAGTGCTCTTGGGCGATGGACATTTGGGTGGAAGAAACCACATCGAAAGGCGCATCTTGGAGGCACGAATGAATAGTACATTGAGAAGGAGATTGTCAGGGGGTAGTAACCACCTTCTTAGTCAGTCTACAAAAGAATTTTTTTAATAAGAGGACGATGGTTCTACTCATATGATTGTGCTTGTTATTTATGACTTACCCCTTCTTTACTGGAGGTGATGCGCTGCCACTTCAATAAATCTCCCGACTCAGGCTTTGCAGAGAAACACTACGCAAAGAAATTGGAAATACCAAAAACAAACAAGAGGGAAAAACAAAACTATAGTTAAGTTCATCAGTCCATTACAGAGCTACATATATACAACTGTGACCGGTGTGCAATTTGTAAATACATAGGGATGGTTCTTGCACCACGCCAAGCTCTCCTCCTTCAGTGGGCTACGCACCAAGACGATATCTAACCCAGCCATGAATAATGACGACGACAACGAGGACGGCGATGATGACGACAACGACGGCGATGGCGAACAGAGGCGGCGGTTGCACTGGAGTTGGTCGATTAGTAAAGGAGCGTTGGTCGATTAGTAAAGGAGCACCGAGGCGATGAGATGAGCGATATAAATGCTAGACGCGCTAGACTAAAGCAAGACGCACGAGATATGAATGTGCGTCTTCCATCATTGAAAGAGAGACGTGTGGCAAGAGGACTGTGAAGAACATAATTTCTGCGGTGGTGGTGCAGAGACGTGAACTAACCTCTCTATCGTCAACTCCGCATAGACCTTATATAAGACATGCCATCACGCGTCAATTCTCCATAAGTGCATCGCTCATTTTGCATCTACTTCTTCTTCTTCGTCTTCTCCGCGTCGACAACCCACTACCACCATGGCCAACATTCCGGCTCCAAGCCCGTCGAATGACACACCCTGCAAGAAATTGTGTTGTAGCTCCCTCGAGAGTCTCAACACTGAGCAATGCCGCCATATGCTGCAAGAAGCGTACAATAATACGTCTCGGGCCATGTGTTCCTTGGGTCTGGGTACCCTTCCAGAGTTCACTGGAATGGGTATTATCGCCCACTACCTCTACACCCTCGCGGGAGTGGCCGATCGTCTCGACATTCTGTTCAAGACGATTGTCGAGGTGCTTGGCACCGAGGGCCGCAGAAATCTAGTGTCGACGACGAAGAGGAACCTTGATCGTGGTGTTGCACCACCAGTGCAGCCCGAGCAATCGACGCGGCCTAGACTCCTGTTGCACCAGCGCCGGAGTCACCGCTGGAGGAGGAGGAGGAGGGGGGAGGAGGAGGAGGAGGAGGATCTAGTTTTTTTTGTTGTTTTTAGTTGATGTTTTTCTTGTCTGTTGTCTTCTTGTACTTCTTTCTTGTTTTTTGTAATATATTGTGTTAATGAATGAAATTTATCTATGTTCAACTGTGTGTTCCACTGTTGTAAATGAATATTTTCTCGTGTGTTCAACCGTGTGAATAAATGAATGTGTAATGTGTTCATCGTGTTCCTCAAGATACATAAGGAAGGATTTGATTATTTTGTGGACAAGTGAATGATTTAGTTATCAAGTGAATGTGGTCTAAGTTCAGTGATGTGTGATATCAACAGTGAACTGAATCAAAATGGAGAACATCACAAAGATAAAGGAGACGTGGGGAATAGGAGATGCGCTTTTCAGAAATGCGTGTTTCCCTTTTAGCAAAGGAGGGGGAGACGTCGAGCATAGGAGATGTACTTTGCTGCTAAGCGCGTCTCCATATTGCGTCTCCGCACATGCCTTATATAATTCACTATCAGTCTCTCCTCTTCTCTTCATTTGTCTTCTCCGCATAGACTACCTACCATGGCCAACATTCTGCCGCCAAGTCTGCCGAGGGAGCCACCCTGCAAGAAACTGTGATGCCGCTCCACAGAGAGGCTCAACAATGAGCTGCTCGAGATGTTGTTCGACAGGCTGTTCGACCGGTTCCAGAGGCTGCTCGAGACGACGGTCGAGGTGCTTGTTGCCGAGGGTCGTAGTAACCTGGTGGCGGCGATGGCGAGGAACCTCGGTCACGAGGTTGCACCGTAGAATTTGGACCAGTCGGAGCAACTGGCGGAGCAGGCGATCAGGGCTCCTGGTGCACCGGCGCCGGACTGCCACCGGAGGAGGAGGAGGAGGGGGATGAGGAGCAGGATTTATGTTTCCTTTTGTTGTTTTAGTTGATCTCGTTTTTCTTTTTGTGTGTCTTGTTCTTTTTTTCTTGTGTTTTGTAATATATTGTTAATGAATGAATGTGTTATCTGTATTCGTCTGTGTGATGAATATTATCTTGTGTGTTCAACTGTGAATGAATGAATATGTTCATCGTTCAGCGTGTGTTCATGTCTGTATGTAACCGAAGACAAAAGAGATGTGCTTTCTGTAAAGTTTCGCAAATAGGAGATGCGCTTGTTAGATGCGCATCTCCCATTTGTCAGATAGGAAGGTATGTCTTGGATACCTACTTAACTGAGACGGGCTATATAGTAACGCGTCCCCTTGTCTGTTCAACCGAGCTATGTCAGATCTCGCTGAAGCGGGCTCGTCTCGCATAACTTTATCAGAGACAGTCGCTTTTCAGCACGTTGCCCTTCTTTGTCTCCTATTTGGGTTTCTTTCGTAGTGAATTTCCAATAATTTTTTCTTTCATTATTCCATATCCTATTTCATATATGGTTTGACATGCCTCAAACGTCTAAAATTACAAAAGAAATCCTAAACTATTTTTCTGATGTACATATACTGTAAGTAAGAATTTCACAAAACTTACCTTAAACTTGATGCATTCATAGAGAGAAACGTCACAATAGTGTGAATCAAACCAATCTAAACAATTAGAGAGAAAGAAAACTACACCAAAGTTTTATTTAGGGAGTTAAATGTATAACCCAAATACTTCAAGGTAGTAAATTGCCGTTTTCCCAGTTACAAAATACCATGGGGGTCAGCTTACTCAGAAAAAAAGGCCTAGCTCTGTAGGCACATGTAATTATAACAAATTATTCTTATAATATAAAGACAATAAAGAGAAATTCAGTTCGTAACCCAGCAATTTTGTAAAAGAGAAATGATCATTTAGCCTGGGTTAGCACCTTTTGGCACAGAGCATGTGTATAGCTTAACTAAACCTCGTGTCCTCTGTACATAGTTTAGAAATATTAAAAGATTGAATTGCGTGACAAGTACAACAACTTCTGCGGTGGGTCATATAGGTTTGCAAATTATTCAAAGAAGTTGCATATTGTGTTTCAGTGATGCGCATGAGGCAAAACTGGTTTTAGCGTCGGAACTGAATGATGTGGCGTACATGTCACTGTTCATCATTCACGACTCTTTGTAAAATGTTTCAGGCCTCTACTACTTAACCCGTGATAGATTTCTTTTCTTTTCTTTTTTATTCTATTAGATTGGCTCAATTACTAGCTCTTGATCAGAGGGCCCATGATACACGCAAGACTGTGATGGAAAGCCATTTTGGCCACTGCAAGTCAAAAATTCCAGTCATCCACAGTGACGATGGCTACCATAGATGTCGCCTGCTCATCGAGCAAGATCACCATGTCTAACTTATGGTGAGAG
The DNA here is from genome assembly GCA_036927565.1 of Tuctoria greenei. Classification (NCBI taxonomy): domain Eukaryota; kingdom Viridiplantae; phylum Streptophyta; class Magnoliopsida; order Poales; family Poaceae; genus Tuctoria; species Tuctoria greenei. The sequence goes on along the minus strand of JAYESD010000005.1, from coordinate 151,637,764 downwards.
TGTGCTTGGCTTATTGGTTCGTAGGTGCATGGGTTGCTTTAGTTATTCTTTGCATTGAATTTCCAATTGCTAGATGCAGTAATAATTAAACATTATAGATTAGTAATAGATCATAGATTAATCACTGTTTCAAACAAGGTTTTTGTCAGTTCCAAAATTTGATCAAAGATATTGTGAGCTTATATATACCGTGTCTGTTTTGCAAATAATTGTAGACCTGCAGCTGACATATTTTGAATCAAGGTGCATGTCGGGATGAACAAAAGTATCATGGTAGGATGGTGGATAAAATAATGATAAATACAACAGATGATCATGAGCAACAATGCATTTCATGTAATTAGCTTGCAAGCCTGTGGACATGAGTTTCTCTATTAAACCTGCAGAAGTAACTGAAACAAGAAAATAAGTAACGGAAAAAAAAGATATGGGTAACAGAGGCAACTGGCTTTTGCAAAGAGTCATCCAATGGTAGATAGTGACATGCATGCTACATCGTTTCATTCAGCCACTAAAATGATTGTTAACCATATCTGCACCATTTAAACACAATGTGCGACTCATTTGAGCAATATGCAAAAGTATTATGTACTTGCATGGTAAGTTCACGAAGTCGTACTTACCACACAATTCGCTCTTCAAAGAATAAAAAATAAACGTTGAACATTACCGCTATTGACAATCTCTCTGTCCACAAAATTAACTTTTATATATTTTTGCCAATAGAAGCTCATTCCCCTGTCCCTTAGAAATTTTTATTTACATGTTACTTTAATGTACTTATTAAAATAAATTTTACATTAATTATTTGTATTTTTGGACGTGTTTGTCTAGATGAACCAAGCTACTATAGAACAATCTTCCACTACAGAAATCCACACCAATTACGTTTCCCGGGGCTGGCCTAATTAAGGCCAAAACAGACGTCCGTTACTAACTTATGTCAGTTTTCCCTTAATTACGTGAGTTATTGACTGACGTTAAGGTTTGGTCGTAAGTTAGCTACATAGGTTGGCCGTCGACGTAAGTTAGCTAACGTACGTCGGCCGTCGACGTAAGGGCCTACAACCGATGTAAGTTAGTTACTGAGCTAGGCTGCAGGTTAGGCCATGTGACTTACGTCGGCCGCCCGAGGTTGATGAAAGTAAGAGCCTTTACTTACGTCAGCTACGGCGAGGTCAGCGTAAGTAATATGGGCTAACTTACATCGGCATGCTCGGGCCGACGCAAGTTAGCCCAGAAAACGGAAACTTTCTAGCTCGCCTGATGTCGAGCTCACAGATAGAAACAACAACAGCTATATATAGTCAAACAGATTGAACACAGCACCATTTTGTAGTCAAACAACACATTCACCACAACAATTTACAAACGGGCTACATGCTAGCCCCTCGACTACCTCCGGAGCCAAAAGGCTCGTCTCCACGCGTCCCACCGGGTGCCAGTACCCGTGCCGAAGGAGTTTGCACCTCCGTCGCTGAAGCCTACAAAAGAACATTAGAGTTAAATATGTTACAAATGCATCTCTCTTTTTCTTTCTATCACACGCTTCCTCTCTTTCTAACATTCATCCTCTCACTCTCTTCCTCTCCCTCTCTCTCTTTCTCTCTTTCTCTCTTTCTCTCACTCTCTTCCTCTCCTTCACTTTGTCTCACCCCCTTCCTCTCCCTCTCTTTGTGTCAGACTTTCTCTCATCCTCTCTCTCTCTTTCTCTCATTTGATCTCTCACTTTCTTCCTCTACCTCACTTTCTCTTACTCTCTTCCTCCCCCTCTCTTTGTGTCACACTTTCCATATTCTTCTCCCTCTCTTTCTCTCATTCTTTCACTCTCTTCCTATCCCTCTATAGTATCCTCTATCTCTCACTTTACCCTATCTCTCGCACTCTATCTCTCCCTATCTATGTCTCTCTTATTCCACCTTGATCTCAGCCCCTTCTCTCTCAACCTATCTTTGTCTCTCTTACTCCAACTCTATCTCACTCTCTCTCTTACCCTATGTTCTACCTACTTCTCCCTATGTGAAATGATGAAATGAATACTACAATATTAAAGAAAGAGTTTATTACCTGGGCCGGGGGCATCTATGCTAGGGGCATCTATGTTGGGGTCACCTGCGGCAGCTAAAATGAAGGAATCTCGATCTGGTGACCGGTCTGTCAAGCAAAGGCCTAACATTGAAAAATATTAGAAGATATATGTTACTGAAAATGCTATGAAATTAAACTACAGTAGTTTAAATTACTTACCTCAATTGTTGCCTGCATCGGGGCCATGTACCTAGTCGTGGCTTCCTTGAAGGCCCTCGACCTGTCCAGCTCCGCCTGGGTCTGCGTCAGTGTCTCCTTCACACCATTGAGCTCCAACTGGGTCCGCGAGAGACGACCATTTGACGGTCCAACAGACGACGCCTGCATCGATGAGGCGCCTCTCGAAGGTCGCGCCAACCTCAACTTGACAACTCTATCAAAAATTGCAAACCTGCAAAAGAATGAAAAATACTAAGTAAAAGAAGGTAGATTGAAAAAATGAAACAAATGAACAACTCACCATCCATGGGCCATCCCACCTCCGCTCGCATACACAGTTGGGGGTCGATCGGCGCGTTTCCCCAATCATAATCTTTGCCATGTATCTTCATGACATCTTGCGCATATTTTTCCAAAAAAAAAAACAAAGAAATCTTGTAAGTGTGCCATTAATAGTAATAGTTATAATTAAACTGAAGAATTTTAAAAACATACCAGTGGATCAGTCGCGACCTTATTGCACTGCCCAGGCTGGAAAGGGTCACTTCTCTTGTGACCTCTCTTACAAACCTAGGTCAGGTCGGCTCCTGACCGGTCTCTCACTCCTGTATAGCCGTGTTAGTGGGACAAATAAATTATGAACATAGAAATGAACTTAAAATGTGCATACCATGCATTTAGTCAAACAAAAGTAGCCATCGCCGGCTTAGTTGTGATTGCCCTCCGACCCTGACACTTTGTTGCATAATGGACTTAGCGATGAAAGCATCGCTAGCCTCGTACCAATCGAGAGCTTGGTACGCTTCGGGTTGACCTTATGACTAGAAAATGCTAACCAACACATATTTTATATTTCATCAATACTGTTAACATACATAGGTATTGTAAATTTTTAACAATAAAAACTTACCTCTGCATACCTCTCCTCTATCAAGTATGTGTCAGAGTCCTTCCTATATGAACCCCATTCCTGTTGCTGTTGATGCCACTTTTGGTACATATTCACGGCCTGGATCTGGGAGTCTGACAACGTCGATGTCACGAGCGTTTGAGCATTGTGGTGTAACACACATCTCGCGTGTTCCTCCATGCTCTCGCTCGGTTCCTCTATGTGGTACTTCAGCATTAAGCAAACAAACATTTAAGTGATATGCATTAAGAACAGAAATGATAGTTGAAAAAATTAAACAATTAAACTTACCAAAAAATCGTTGTACACGGCTCCCTGAAGGGAGCCGTGGACCTCGTGAGAGGCACGCGTAATCATTCCACGACAGGGCAGGGAAACTGTCGATGACACCGGGTAGCACAACTTAACTAAGGCCCCAATGACACTGTTAACTTGTCTGTATTTAATACTATACAGTTTTTTTACGTGCCTCCGACTAGATGGATAGTGATCCGCTGACTAGGAACCGGAGGAGGAGCCGCAAAGTGTGATGGACTATCACATATTTTTTTCAATATCACAGATTTTTTTTCTATCACTGATGACGGGCTACCTGGCAGCCTTTCATTTATCATACATAGCACAAATTTGCTAATATCGTAAAAAAGAGTATTCATATGTGTGCAAAAAAAGGAATATGAAAACCTGACTATTGGATAGAGCCAGAGAAAGAAAACGTGTAATGAATTAGTTGGATATATTAAATGTACTATGTTGCAGAGTAGAGACTTAATAAATTAGGGGCATATTCTTTCATATTTGGATGTCATTAGAATCATGTATTTATGTAGTGCTGCCGCAAATTTGCAGTCAAAGTTGTTCTATGGTAGGCATTTACTCTAGTACCAGCAAAGTCTATCTGTACTCCAGAACAGTGCAATGCCAAAACTAAATAAATTCTATTTATAATACAATAAATGAAAAATATATGTCTTCCAAAAAGAATAATGTGCGTAGTATCCAGCTATGAGCCATTACAAAAATAGTTCTTTCAAATCATTTTAGATCTCGACTCCTTTTTCATCTTCATATAATTGCCTATATAAACAATGCTTGTGTGTTCCATTTCCTCACAGGATATTATCCCCATCAACATATACCACTCTTAGTCAGGAAACCTCGTTGTTATAGACAGATGGTGAAAGGCAGGAAAACCATTGCAAGACAAACGATTGAGGTCAAACACATCGATGACGAGGAATCACGTCAGGTATGCTTCTCAAAGTGCCGCCAGAGCCTGTTAAACAAGGCTCATGAGTTATCTGTTCTTGTGGTGCAATGGTTGGTGTTGTTGTTTTTTCTATTTCTGGGAGGTGCTTCTCCATTGGCAATCCCTCCATTGAGGCTTTTATCAAGCCCTTCCTTGCTACAAACCCTCCCAATGTCCCTGCCACGTCAGACGTAGCGAGCCAAGAGCAAGACGGTGGTGGTGGGATGACGGAAATTGTGCGTCAGTTAAGTGAGCAGTACAGAGCGTGTTGCAAGGGTTGGCGGGTGAAGAGATCAAGACAAAGCATAGTTTGCAAAAGGATATTCACAAGGAAATGGGTGGGCATTTATGCAATGGTTAAGCGCTAAGACATATAACTTGGGGCGGGATGAGTTGCAGGAGTCCTACAAGGAGCTTCAAGCATTGCATGGTGCTATCCTAGGTGAGGTTAATCAGGTGCCAGGAGAAACAAGGCAGATTCCAGGATCACATCCACAACCTACCATGGACATAGTTGGAACCTCGTGGCAGTACGAGTTTGGCGAGCCAAACTCACAGCCAAAAGTTCCCATGGACATAGATACAGCCTTGCTGCACTACCTGTTTTGTGAGACATGTTCTGAGACACAACCTCCCATGGACATCACTTCTTCCTCACAGTACCAGTTTGGTGAGCCAATCTCTCAACCACAACATCCCGTGGAGAGTGCTTCTTCATCGCAGAGTGCCATACATATGTATCTCAATGACCCTAGTTCGACCAACGAATTTATTGATGGGTTTGAAGTGAATGGCCTGTTTATCAGTGACATATATGGACTTGGTGACTCAGGGAATGTCCCCAACAAACAGTAGTTTCATTCATTCTATCCAGCTTCTGAATAATATGGCCAGTCCCTTGTCAATGTACTTTTCAATAATAATTACAAGTCTAGTGGTCTAACTTCATTTCTTGGGCTTTGTATCTTTAAATATATCAAGATGTTGCATTGTAAACATAGGAAAATCTATAAAACATCATTCATATAGATGGGAATGACTAGTATGCAATCTCATCTATGGTACAAGCATGCAATCATCCACTCCCAACCATTAGATGTCCATCGTAGGATGGTTGCATTTTTTCACTTAACTCCCTTCATGTGGTGAAGGGAGTTAAGTGAAAAAACATACCCACCCTAGGATAGACATCCAATGGTTGATGATAGATGATTGCATGCTTGCACCATAGATATATATGTATTGTGCAAAGAAATGAATCTACAGATATGTGTTGTATTATTCTCACTACAAGATACTATGAAGCAATGCGATTTTGTGATGTTTGATAGGCATATTCCTTGATAGTGTTTATGTGCCCATATTTTATTTTCTATGTTGCCCCTTCAATATTTGCTACAGATACAATGATGCAAACAACTGGTCTAGCATAGTTTTTTCTCAGTGCGTGTATTTTGAAAAATGGAAGTAGGAGCTGCACATTGATATACCAAGTTAATGCTGATGTCACAATATATATCGCTCCTGCCTTGTCATGCAGTTGTAGTAAAAATTTAGAGATGTTCCTGTAACGCCCTAGGTATGAACACCCTGGACGCTTCTAAAAACATTTAAACACTACCACTAAGTAAGAAAAATATTAAAAATTTCGGCAGAGTCTCCTTTGAAAACTCTATCATCCGTGGGCAACAGAAGACAATAATATGCATAACATTATATAGCAACACTACTAAACTCATATTCATTCTCACAAGTAAATTAAACACTCAGATAACCACACCACATTCTCAACGACACAAAAGTATGTAATTAACTAAGAATTTTAATAAAATAAACTTATTAAATGGTTTGCGTTCTCAAGTGCAGATGCTACCCTCTTCCCAATGCATGCTTGATCTTATTCTCAATGTGTCTAAGCACCCTCTCAGATGCCTCAAAAATCCTTAATGGATGAGACACAACTGATTGATCTTGTTCAATAGTCGCTGGCTCTACGACTACGTGATGCTCTGGATCCCTCAGATACTTCCTCAGCATTGATACATGAAATACATTGTGAACCCCTCTCATTGACTTTGGCAACTCTAATTGATATGCTAATTTTCCCACTCGTTGCTTGATAACAAAAGGTCCAATATATCCTGGACTAAGCTTTTCCTTAGTACCAAATCTCACAACACCCTTGGTAGGTGACACCCTTAGAAGAACCTCATCACCTTCTTGAAACTCCAAGTCTCGTCTTCTAATGTCGGCATAGCTCTTCTGCCTACTTTGTGCTGTCAGGATGTGTTCTCGAATTTCAGTAACTCGCTGATTCGATTGTTGAACCCAATCTGGACCCAAAACACCTTTCTCACCAACTACGTCCAAACAAAGGGGCGACCTACACTTCCTTCCATAAAGAGCCTCATATGGTGCACATCCAATGTTAGAATAATAGCTGTTATTATAAGAGAACTCCACAAGAGATAAGTGATCCTCTCAACTTCCTTGCCAAGATAGTACGCATGATCTGAGCATATCTTCCAGGGTTTGAATCGTACGCTCTGACTGTCAATCAGTCTGAGTGTGGAAAGCGGTGCTCATCCTTAGTGTTTTGCCCAACGCTAATTGTAAGCTCTCGCACAGCTTAGAGACAAACTTAGCATCCCTTTCTGAAACAATGGTGCGGGGTACACCATGCAGTCGCACTACTTCTCTCATATAAATGGGCACCAAATCGCTCGCTGAACTAGATGACCGAATAGGAATAAAATGAGCTACTTTACTAAGACGATCAACTACGACCCAAATAGTATCTCGTCCTCTTGGAGAACGTGTTAAGCCAACAACAAAATCCATAGCGATATCCTCCCATGGCCACACGGGAACCTAGAGAGGCTGTAATTTCCCAGCGACACTCTTATGCTCAGCCTTCACTCTTTGGCAAACCCCACATGAAGCCACATATTTTGCTATATCCACCTTCATTCTCTTCCACCAATAGATTTTCTTCAAGTCATGGTACATCTTATTCTCTCCAGGATGTACGGTATAACGAACACGATTTGTCTCCTTGAGAATATCTTCTTTAACTTGAGATCTTTGTGGCACACATAAGCGACCACAAAACCGAACAGCCCCAACAGTGTCCAAAGTGAAATCTCCTACCTTTCCTTCTCGAATTCATTTCCTAACATCTAGCAACAAGCGATCTTGTCTTTGTGCCTCTAAGACTCGTTCTAGGGTACCTGACGATATGATTAGTTGAGTCTCTACCTCCGCAACTCCAGAATAACAATAAGAAATATCCATCCGCTCAAAATCAGCTATTAATGAATTCATAGTAGGAGGAATAGCTCTACGACTTAATGCATCAGCCACCACATTTGCTTTACCAGGTATGTATTGGATATTGAAGTCGTAGTCCTTTATCAACTCCAACCATCTCCGTTGCCTCAAATTTAAGTCCTTCTGAGTGAATATATACTTCAGACTCTTATGATCAGTGAAAATGTCACATGACTCCCCATATAAATAATGTCTCCATATTTTCAACGCGAAAACTACAGAAGCAAGCTCTAGATCATGGGTGGGATAATTTTGTTCATGCATCTTTAGCTGTCTTGAGGCATAGGCAATCACTTTTCCTTCTTGCATAAGTACACAACCAAGTCCCACGCGAGAGGCATCTGAATAGACGATGAAACGTCTACCAAGCTCAGGAAGGGCAAGGATAGGAACAGTAATCAACTTCTCCTTCAATAACAACGCTCACATTCTTGAGTCCACAAGAACTTGCCATTCTTTTGAGTAAGTTGTGTCATAGGCGTAGCAATGTGAGAGAAATCCTTTACAAAGCGACAGTAATAACCAGCCATACCCAAGAAACTCCTAACCTCCTTAACATTGGTTGGTCTTTTCCATTCAACTATTATAGGAACATTGTTTGGATCAACCGAGATGCCATGTTGATTAATTACATGACCTAGGAAGCCAACTTCCGTGAGCCAAAATTCACACTTCTTCAATTTGGCATAGAACTTATGAGTCCTTAGAGTCTCAAGAACTCTCCTCAAATGTTTCTCATGTTCTGCTTCAGATTTGGAGAAGACGAGTGTATCATCCTTAAAGACCACTACAAACTCCTCCAATCCATGAAGCATATTATTCATCGTCTCCATAAAGTATGCAGGTGCATTAGTGAGGTTAAAGACATAACTCTGAACTCATAATGACCATACATGGTGGAAAAAGTTGTCTTCTCAATATCCTCCTCTCAAACACGAATCTTATTATAGCCAGATTGAAGGTCGATTTTGGAAAAGACTTTGGCTCTTATTAATCGATCAAATAAAACATCAATGTGAGGTAATGGATACTTGTTCTTAATCGTCACAGCATTTAAACCACGATAATCCACACACATACGCCAACTTCCATCTTTCTTCCTAGTGAACAATACTGGAGCTCGCCAAGGTGAAACACTACAGCGTATCAACTTATTAGCCAATAGATCATCCAACTTCTTATTCAACTCCTCTTGAAAAGGACAAGATATTCGGTAGGGAGCTATGGTTACAGGGCGGGTACCAGGTATAAGATCAATGCGAAACTCCACTTCTCGCTTAGGTGGCATTCCTTGCAACTCATCAAGGAAGACATCGGGATAGTCTCGTAGCACTGGAATATCCTCAAGCACCAATGCCCTTGTCTTCTTTCAAACAAGGCTCCATAGAAGCCTGTCTTTACAGGATAACGACCGGGAAAAAGATTTGCCATCACAGATAAAGAGCGAAGAGGTGCATCCACTTGAAAAGTGATAATTTTCCCAGATGGTGCCTCTAACATAACGTTTTTCCAAAAACAAGATATAATAGCTCGATAGCGGTATAGCCAATCCATGCCCAGGATAACATCAAAAACCGGTAGTGGAATCACCATTAGATTAGCTACAAATTTGTCATCTCCTATAGAAATAGTGCACCCAAGACACACGACATAACTAGAAACCAAGCCCCCGGGAGAACTGACATGAACTGATTGAGATATCTCTTGACTAGAGATATTTGTCTTTCTTACAAAATCAGGTGGAATGAATGAAAAGCTAGCACCCGAATCAAAAAAAAACATGAGCATCATGAGAGTCAACATTGTCAGTACCTGAAACCACATCTGGGCGACCCAAAGAGGATTGTGTTGGCATGGTGTAGACTCCAGCAGGAGCGGAAGAAGACCCGCCTACAACATGCTGAGCAGATTGAGCTGGAGGAGTAGGAGGAGCAGGCTGCTGTAGTGGGACATGTGGAGCAGGAAGCTGAGGCGCGGGCCAGTAGTAGCCTGATGGAGGAAAAGGCCGCTGAGGGAACTGGTAATGCAGAGATGACAGACTAGTCATCATCTGAACGGTGCTGTGAGGAGCATTAACTCTCGAAACTGAACCCCTAGAGCTAGCCATAGAAATGGGTCCTGGTGAGGAAGAATTTGCCCTTTGCCACTTGATAATAGAATCTGGATTTTTCTTGCAAACTAGATCCACATGTCCCTCTCTCCCACAGAGATGGCAGGTTCCAGGAAAACCACACCCTGAAGCACAATGAGGCTTCCCACACTTGAAACAAATCAAACCCGTTTCTGGAACAGGACACATAAAACGAAGCACTCGTAGTGTGCTGCCCCGTGGAAGATTGAGCACCTGACTGTTTGGTTTTGAAAGGTTGTTGAGAGGAGTTGTTGGTCTTAGGCTTCTTGAAAGAGGTATGTTGAGAGGACTCTCCGCCCTCATGATGAACCCTCTTATGATCATTTCCAGCATTACTCTCATTCTCATTATGTTTCTTCTGTAGGGCTGTAAGTTGAAACTGAGTCTCCATACCTCTAGCCTCCTCAACTGCTATGATGTGTGTAGTGGGAGGGTTCCTACCCATCATCTCTCTGTACCGAGCGTTAAGTCCCATGAAAAACTTCCTAGATTTCTCACGATCATTGGTTGCAACACTAGGCACAAAGCGACGATGTTGCTGAATTCTTGCTCATACTCATCCACCGTTTTGTCCCCATGTTGGATATGGTTCAGCTCATCATTCATCTTGTCTCTGAAGGAATGTGAATAATATTTAGCCCTAAATTGTGCCAAGAATACCTCCAAAGTGATAGCACCACGAGCAGGAGTACAAGCGTCACATACTCCTACCCACCAAATACCAGCTTGACCTGTCAACTGGTGAGGAATGAACAAGATCATCTCCTCCTCTGTCATACTACAAGCAGTCTTGACCTTCTCCATCTTTCGTAGCCAATCAGCGCCATCAGTAGGTGTTCCAGAACCGTCAAAGGTGTCCAAGCGCATAGACATCTACACAGTGAACATCATTGTCTGGACTACGACATTGCCACCCTGAGCGATAGGAGCTTCAATAGCCACTGAGTGTTCCTCCCCCTTCTACTTCTTTGTTTACTTGGTTTACTTGTTCGTTATCAACCTCCTAGTTAGCATCACCTCTACCGCGACCACCACCACCACGACCTCTACCGCGACCTCTTCCACATGCGGCAACACGTGCACTCCGTCTCGGTGGCATAATTCTAAAGTACAAGAAAAGTATAATTAAATAATATATCATCATAACAAAAATAAACACGAGGAAAAAGTGCAATGAAAGTAAGAACGGAAGGTATGCTCATGAACCCATCCTATTGTGCATAAGTGTGTCAATTTTAGATCAAATTTGTTTTTTTTCTTGCTAGTCATTAGAATCTATAAGTAAACTATAAAACCTGGGCTCTGAGTACCAACTGTAACGCCCCAGGTATGAACACCCTGTACGCTAGTAAAAACATTTAAGCACTACCACTAAGTAAGAAAAATATTAAAATTTTTTGCACAGTCTCCTTTGAAAACTCTATCATCCGCGAGCAACAGAACACAATAATATGCATAATATTATATGGCAACACTACTAAACTCATATTCATTCTCACCAGTAAATTAAAGACTCAAATAACCACACCGCATTCTCAACGACACAAAAGTATGTAATTAACTAAGAATTTTAATAAACTAAAGTTATTAATTGGTTTGCGTGCTCAAGTGCAGATGCTACCCTCTTCCCAATGCATGCTTGATCAGCAGGTACCTAAAAAACCAAACAAACACAAGAGTGAGTAAAAATACTCAGCAAGTACTCTTAGAGCTTGAAGAACATTAGAGTCGATTGAATGGAACATAGCGATACGTGAACTTGAAATAAGGAACAATGAAATAGTAGTTTCCGTCTGAAAAGGAAGACACTTGAATCCTCCTTAGCATTTACCGGTAAAGCCGAGCAAGTGGGGCAAACACTTACTCACAGGAACTTGAATATATATAAGAACCACTCCGGACTTAACCGGTACTTGAATGATGATTCAATGAATAACTTGAATCTTGAAGTTCAAAGAAAGAATCATAAAGCAATTGAATCTTGAAAACTCAAATAACGAATCAACGATACGAGGGAAATTAATAATGAGCAAATCACACATATCATAAAACAACTCATCATGCACTTGCCTTAACCTCGATGAGAATCCGTAGATGTCCTTTCTACACCGGAAGCCTCAAAGCCTATAAATATAAATTCTTTCATTTACTTAACCGATTAATGTAAATGAATACTTTATGAACATATATAAAACAAATATTTTTTCTAATAATTCACCTCAATCTAAACTGATATTTAATCTGACTTATGCAACTGTACTAAAATTCTACGATTTAGTTATAGATTACTCTTGATAAGACGTGCTTGAATTATAAATCAACATATTTTTTCCTTTAGCATTTGCTGCTCCTACTGCAGCACCGCAGCATCCTTCAAGCAGCAAGAAGCAATCAGACTTAAACAAGCAAACAGCGGCAAGAAAGCAAGCAAGCAGGCGGAGCAACTCACGAGACTTGCTAACAGGGGCAGAGAAACCGGCATGCTAATGTTAAGTATCACAAGATTTTATTTTATTTTCTTTTCCCCGGCAGGGCTGCAGGATCAGAAGCACAAAACAGAGACAGACGCAGCTATATGAGGGGAAAAAACTTACGGAAAGACAATCAACATCCAGAGGGGAAAAAACTTACCGCAAGGGCAATAGCAGATTCGCAGTGGCAGCCGGCGGAATCAGGCAGCAGCAAGTCGGCAAGCAGACGACCAGCAAAGCGGCTCCCTTTCCCCGGCAAGGCAGCAGCTCCACCTCTTCGATGGAGAGCAGTAGCAGCAGCTACTTCTCCATGGCAAGCAACAGAGATGGGGAAAAGAAAATTACGGGGAGGTATGGCGGCGCTGGGGAGAGAGGTATAGGGTTTCTTTTTTAAATATTACCTGTATAACCTAGTTTTACATCTAATGATCCATAATAAACAAATCCGCAATCAACTCATCTGTTCTCCGAATCAACCATATGAATAGTGAAATGAAATTTTCTCGACGAGCTCAATGTATCTACGGTCTCCGATCGTCTATCGGAACAAAACTTCAAGAAGTCAAAATTTGGTCAACCCGTTGTATTCGTGGCGGGAACATCTAATTTTTTTTAAAGTGTTCAGGATATTACAGTTCCAGATGTCGCGTTAAGATAGTTTTGAACACGACTTGCTTAGCCACATCATCCAGGGTGCCCTCGTTTCTCCATCGTAGCGCACCACGGCGCCGTGACACCATTCTGGTAATTCTCTCACTCATGCAGCTTCACTCGCATAGAGATATATATGACTATTAATCCTGGTGCAGTTACTTGAGCTTTGTCGGGCATTCTTGCTTTTCACTCTGACACTCCCTTCCTAACTTCAATAAGCAATTGTTCCAATTTTTGTGTCACATTAGATGGTAGCTTGATGTAACCAACACCTGCGTCAGGTCCAACCGTTATACCTGTTGTTACCTTTCATATGGCAGCACTGATATTGCATCAAAGAAGTCTATAGCCTAAAGCAAGCATAGGCATCACAGTCACTCCCACGCATATGTCTGCAGTCTGCACAAGGAACAGAGTCAACGGTTTTCCTAGCTGGTTGCAAGCTATGTTATGGTAGCGCTAACTAGTTCAGATAATCCAGACCATTCAGATAAGTCTTATTTCACCACCACATCAGCATCCGTATGATGACCCATGTCATCAAAACCACCGTAGGAGGTCATTAACATGGTTTTGGGTACTTCAGGGACTACAAATACCTGGTTAGTTATAGTTAAGGAGGTTATGTAACAAACTAGGAAAAGATGAGCAGGTCAATTGGACTTATTCCTAAAAAAATAAGCCAATGTCTAATTTTCTGAAGTGAAAAAGGAATCGTCCGTGTTTGAATGCTTCCGAGACAGGAGCATATCTTGGTACCACAGCTTTTGCTAGACAAAGTTGCGTATATAACAAGTTTTGTGTGTTTATGGAATATTTTGATGATATTTGAATCACTGCTTGCAGGTTAACATGACTTGATTAAATGCATGTGAAACCCCCCATGTTCATATTCTGGTCTTTCAAAAACAATGTTCATATTCTTAAATAAGAATGCAAACACACTACTACAAAAAGCAATTTTACAGGCGCCTCAAATTTTCAAACACAGGCGGTCCTTAAAAATATGCGATTGTGATAACGAATGATATAATAACCGCATATGATGAAAGAACAACATAGGCAGATTTCAAAGAACAACCGTCTGGCTAAATACATGATCTTCACAGGCGGTTCTTAATTAAGAGCCGCATGTAATGCAATGAACTTCACAGACGGATTTTAAGAAACAACCGTCTGGATAAATACATGATCTTCATAGGTGGTTCTTAATTAATAACCACCTATAATGTAATGAACTTCACAGATGGTTCTTAATTAACAACGGCCTGAGAAGATCATGTATTTCAGTGGCGGTCATTGTTTAAGAACTGTATGTAGTTGTTCAATTATCACAAGCAATTTTCATTGAAATTACAGGGATGTAGTCATTGCAATTATCACAACCGTATGTAGTCGTTGAAGGGAAAATTGTATCAGGAAAAAAACACAGATGAGCGGATACTAGTACAGTAATATATTATAGGAAATGCTCGATCACCAGTGAGGCTGTCTTAATTGTGATAATACACTATTAGAGGCTTTACAATTGTTCAAAGATAATTTCTTTACACACTGAACAAAAATCATGCTACATTCATTGTAGATCGATGATGAAGCTCCCATCGATCAATCTAAATTGTATCGTTCTGCTTGCTCCCGAACACGTCTCTTATATTCCGCTGGATCCTGAAAATATTGACATTATTTAAATTAACAAATGTTGAAGGAGGAATGAATAAACTACATTGGTCACTAAGTCAAAGTGTCATCTAACCTTGATAAGTAGATTATAGCAATCATTTTCAACATCAGGCACATTTGGCTGATGCAGCAAACGCTGAACTTCAAGTAGTATAGTTTTGATTGTAAAAGCACTGCACCATCCCTACGAAATATAATTTAAGCAATATAAGAAACCAGTTCAAATAAGTTCGACAACAATTATAAGAAATAATTACATGAACGAAATAGGTCTATCTTACAGTCTCTTGATCAAGAATCCCGATACAGAGTGCTCCCGAATGATGGACATTTGGGTGGAAGAACCCAATTGGAAAGGCGCATCTTGGAGGCACCAAGGGATAGTCCTCAAAGAAGGAGATTGTCAAGGGGTAGTAACCATCTTCCCATTTAGTCTGCAAAAGAAATTTATTAATAGGAGGACGATGGTTAAAGTTCTTCATGACTTACCCCTTCTTTACCGGGGATGATGCACTGCCACTTCAATAAATCTCCCGATTCAGGCTTCGCAGAGAAACCCTACGCGGAGAAATTGAAAATACCAAAAACAAACAAGATGGAAAAACAAACTACGGTTAAGTTCATCAGTCCATTACAGATATATATGTATATACAACCATGCGACCAGTGTGCCATATGTACATACATGGGGATGGTTCTTGTGCCACGCCAAGCGCTCCTCCTTCAATCGGCTACACGCCCGAGACATCAGTATCTGAAAGACCAAACTTCCAAACTTCCAAATTATTGAGTCCAAACGCATATGTACACAAATGCAAAAGGACACAATCCATATACCAACATTGTTCTAAATTGATTTCAGAAGATACAAATATATACAATATATATCATCTCGCATTGCTATATACTTTTTTTCCAGCATTGACATCTTCTCGCATATAGGGTTTCAAATTCTTTTTAATGCTTCTCTCTACGCGCTTGATGTTTTCGGGTTCGGTGAAAAGGTACATCTCTTCATATTGATTATATTCCTCTTCATTATCTCCCACATTCTCAATCCCAACAATATTTTGTTTTCCAGAAACAACTACGTGCAACTTCTCAGTTTTTGGATCTTGAACATAAAAAACTTGTACAACATTATCGGCGAGAACCCACAGGTCATCTTTATAACCCACTTTATTCAAGTCTACCAGTGTCAGCCCGTAATTGTCCACTTTCAAACCATCAGGATGTTTGACCCATTGGCACTTAAATACGGGCATTACCATTCTTTCGCCATAATCGAGTTCCCATATTTCCTCTATGAACCCGAAGTATGTGGTCTTCTGCCCTTGTGAATCATAAGCCTCAATACGAACACCACTATTTTGTGCAACACTCTTACCGTCTTTTTCTTTAGTGTAAAATGTGTAACCATTGATGTCATATGCTTGCCATGATGTTACCAAAGTAGATGGGCCAGAAGCTAACTTCTTTATTGTTGCCTCTTCTATAGTGTTTCCGTATGGTATATTTTTGTCCATTAACCATTCAATGAAACATCTTCTGTGCTCTTTCATGATCCAGTCCTCTGTGTGGTCTTGGTTTTTATCACAAAGCTCAATTTGGTGTTCCTCGATGTACGGCTCAGCTATTGCGAGCTGTTGTAGTACACAAAAATGTGCACGGTGTACATTCTTGTAATCTTGAACAATAAAAGTTTTCTTACCCACTTTGCCTCTCCCACGTAGTCTACCCTCATGTACCGTTAGTGGCACCGAGTACAGTGATGGTTCTGGTGCAAGAGGAGCAATTAGTATCTCCAACTGCCTACCCTAACAGCGTTGGTTCCGTGCCAGGCTCAGGGTCAACCCATAAGTTCCCTGTCGATGATATTGCTAATGACAAATCTTGTCGTCTTCTTGTCCCGATAGGCAGAGCAGGGAACAAAACCAAACATGTTGCCACTGCTATGGCAAAGTCTGATCGTGACTTCAACGGGTATCCACTTTCGATGTATTATGCTGCGGTGCAAGTTCTTCAAATCATTGATAATGATTATGAAGATTATGAAATAGACCACGTCACACATGAGGGGATCGCGACTCTGGTGCAGGCTATCAACCAATTAATCCTTTGGCACTGACGCGATATCGTGTTGGACGGTGAGCCAATTTATAGCCTCGTCGCATCTCCAAATACTGCAATCCCATCTTCTAAGGCGAAAGTGCATGAAGATCCACTCCCAGTCCGGGAAGATTCACTCCCCCTATGTCTCAGCAAGGATGATATCCAAGAGCAACAAGTTCGACAACAGCTTCAAGCAGTACCAAAGCAAGCTGTTGCTAGTAAAGAGCAACCAGTTGAGCAACAGCTTGAAGTAGTACTAGAGCCAACTGCTGGGAGTAAAGAGCAATCAGTTGAACAACAAGTTCAACAACAAGCCAGTGTCCAACTTCCGACGACTACTCCTCGATCGTCAGTGCCTATCAAAGTTAGCTCATACGAAATTAATAAACCTTCATCAAAAGTGTCAAAGTATTTGGAAGCTATGAAAGAAAATATTAGAAAATAGAGTGCATCTCGTTCTTCTCATGAGCCAGCATTAGAAGATATCGAGGAGTGGGAAGAAGATGGTGTCATGTATAATCGGCGGACGGCTTTAGTTAAACCAGAAGTTCCAATATACAAGCTTGAGGATGTTCCTCCTAAATTTACGAATGGAAAGCCGTTTATGACATCCGTACAACTTAGCAAACAACCCGTCCAGCTCAAAAGAATGCATGAGTGGTACATCACTGCCAGCACAAAATATGGTCTTAATTGCGTCACATTTCGTATTCCAAAAGCAGCATTCTGGAGCACTGGGGTAGATAAACGAGTCATTTTATTTGAAGAGTTGCATTCCCTTTTCCGTCGGGGCATGCTCGAAATCAACCTACTGCTCATCTGGTGCTTGCAAGTGCTCTAATATTTTGTATTTGCTTTTCTTACTACACGCATACGCATTTCATGAGATTATAACAATTCTGGACTTCTTCAATAGGATGCAATACATGGATAATGAAAAGTTGGAGCACAATACAGGTATCCTTGACCCTACTAGGATTGCAAAGTCGTTATTCGACGTCCAGGCGAATCGAGACCCAGGACAGTACAAACACATGAACAAAAAAGATTTTGAAAAAGCAATTGCAAAACTTAAGAAGGATAGAAAGACAAAAGTTGCAGCTTACATAGGACATGCGATGTTTAACTTTGTCAGAGACGGCAAGGACTTCGTAATGGCTTCGTACCACTTCGAGTAAGTTCGACACATGACATTGAAATAGCAATTATTGGTAATTGTTAACACGTGTGTTTGTATGTTTACAGTAATCACTACATAATGATCTTCATCAAGCCAACGTAGGGAATGGCAACAGTCTTGGACTCGGCCGATTTCTCACCATATTGTTACAAAGATTTCTTTTCCATTTTGAAATTGTACGTTTATTCTATAATTTTAATTTACGCACATTTAGAATGTGTTGACAAGTTTTATATGACATTTCATGTATTACAGCGCTTGGCGGTTTTATGCGGAACAGCTTGGCGGTCAGAGACCTCCTAATACGAATGCATTGAACATTAAAATGTATTATGCTTGTCCGAAGCAGCCTGCTGGGAGTGTCTTATGCGGGTATTATGTATGCGAGCATCTTCAGACTGCCGGCGTATATAGAGTGAATCGTGAGGATGTAAGTTATCCTTAATGTCGTTACCTTATTTTCTTACTTTTGTGTTTCATTTTCATTGTAACTAGCATAGATTAATGCTTATATTCTCTGCTGTTCAATATTACCAGAAATATTATTTTCATATTTTGATTCCAACTTCAAAATTCAATTGCTCATAGTACAACTGCTCCAAAAATACCAAATAAATTCCTGTATACTCTCACTTTGATCTATACTTTGAGATTGTTCAAACCAATACATTCTAAACCTTGTTATGTGTTATATTGCAGCACACGAAGAATCTGAACGAAGAATGGCCGGTTTGTAGAAGTATTCATAGTGGAGGAGCCGACAGGATTGCTGCTGAACTCTGTCAGTTCATTCGTCGTGAAATTTTGCACAAAAAAGGGAAGTTCTTTGATGAGAATTGTGCAGCAGCTGATGTGCCAGAACTTTGCGACTATGCCAATAGAAACAGCTTTTAGTGAAAACTTGTAAACTTTGAGATGAATTGTATCTGTAACTTGTATATATGTATATTGTTTTAGTGAAATTGACTTCTGTGATGATAATATTGTTGACTTTTATTCTGTGATGATATTGTTGTTTTTTGTTCTATGATTATATTGAATTGACCTGGAAATTAGAAATAACAGCAGTAGTACTGCATAGGTTATACCTTATCACAGGCGGTTATTAACCAACGGCTAGGCATGACTGTGAAAAACAATTATCACAGGCGGATAGATACAAGTAAAGAACCATCTGTGGTAACCTAATTTTCACAGGCGGTGACTGTTATGGTAGAAACTGGCTGAGTTAAAAGGTCTTCACAGACTGCTAATGTAGGTAAATGTCCGTATGTGATAACACCATTATCATAGGCGGTTAGTTATGCTTTAATACCCGCCTGTGATAAGACATTTATCACAGGCGGTTATATATGTTGCACGACCCGTCTGTGATAAAATATCTTTACAGGCGGCTAGCCTAAGTAATGAACCGCCTATGATAATGTGTCTTCACAGGCGGTATCACTTCTCCGCCTGTGAAATTGCGGATTATCACAGGCTCTTCGTTTCAGGCGGTTTTAAAAGCCATTTGTGATAATAGGTTTGAAGCCGCCTGTGATGAGGCTTATTGTACTAGTGACATGTGCTTATTTTTTAATCTGCACAATCTCACATGCTTGAACAGGTTTCACTTAACGTGAATTATTGTTCTGCCTTGATTATTAGTTGTTTGGTCCAAGTTTTGAACAATGATTTTCTTGTTTGGTCCAAGGATCCCGCAAATAGATATATCTTTGCTCCACCGAATATAGGTTGGACTCTTTATCCTTTTCTTTTCAACGGTCTGTACATGAGTTCTGATCACAGAATGCATATTGAGCTAGCTAGGGATTTTATGAGGATGTTAGCAAGAGAATAAACTGACTTCATTTTTAGTACATATATTTAACGTTTTTCTGTTACCTACCTTTTCTTCTACTTTGAGAAGGATATCAAATGATTTTGTGTTGCATTTTACGCTAACCGACCAAATCATTGATTCTTGATGGCCAAAACTGACATGCTATAATATAAATTTGATTTTTGTCCAGCTGCTTTTAGTCAGTTGATGGGTCACATGTGACTGGTCAGAAGAAAAAACAATTGATCCACGTCGGCCATTCAACTATTAAGTGAACAATCTGGCCGATACACTGTTAGTTGGATTTAGAGATGGAGTACGGAAATAGAGCTTACTGTGAAGTAGAATCAAAGAGGACACCAAAGGATACTATGGTGGTTACCATAATGTACCGTGAGTTAAAAAATGGGGCTGTCAAGTTGAATTTGTTCTGCTGCATATCTTAGCTGACTCTAACGACTGATTGGATATTGAGTAGGCCAATGGATATTGATGTCCAGTTTTGGATTTGCCTAGTTTTCGTCTCCTACAACACACCCAGTTTAGCTAAAGTGAGGAGAGCCGAATTTTAGGTATTCTTCTCTCTCCTCAATAACCATTTTTCAATCCTTTTGGGTACTCTGTTGGAGCTGTTAGGGCTATGGTTGCTAATTTGCAAAAGCTAACCCATTTAGGTCTCCTGTTGAAGTCAATCTTAGTGGAGTCATCACAAAATACGGCTAGATTATCTAAGATGCAATACATATATTAGTAGTCGGTGTTTATGCTACGTGTTTTGGTCACTATAATACACAACTTTTTTAGATAACGGAAATACATTCCGGCCTCTACATAATACGTAGAAACAACCACATCTCAAGATGTGTCAAAAGGAGGCACATACAAATCTATCGGATGTCGGTCGACCCTCCTAAATCTGGAGGAGGGAATGAAGGTGTGGAAGGAGCACAAAATCTGGTGGGAGGCTCCACCACCCACACAGAAGGAAGAGGAAAGCGGTGACAAATCTAGTCATAGATATTGACATGCAAAGGAGCATAGAGGTGTAGAGGTAGAGGAATCAATGAGTGGATCATGCGCCCGAGGTATTTACATTGAGTTGACAACTTCAAAGTCATTTTTCTATTAAATATTAGCTATATTTTCAAATCCATTTCATATTTTTGTTTCTTATTATACTTAATGCATAAATTGAGATCAAATATAAATCTATTTTATGTAAAAGCCCACTTTACGGAAGAACAAAAACGTAAAAATGCGAACTTAAAAATTTTGAAAATGGACTTGGAAATCCAAACTCACATGAACCATATGAGTTAACCAATGTTCACTAAAAATAGGGACTTGTTAAAATTCCACATATAGAACATGTTTGTTAATGTAATGGAACTTAAGGTGTAAAATCTTTAATTACCAAGTATTCACATTTTCAATGAAAAATTAAAGGAGAAAAGAAAACAAAATAGAGAGAAAGAAAAATGAATTATTCCAACCCTAAGCTGGGACATTAAAAAATATTCAAATCTAAGGATGTAAATTTTTCCATGACCTTCTAATATTCAAAATAGACTCTCGGTAAAGTTTCAAAAATTTTGAAGCACGTTTTCCAATTATTGGACACGCACTGAGAGTTTAATCAGGGTCGACTTCAAATTTAAACTTTGTACTTAATCTTGTCCAAATCAACTCCAAATTTTTCCTGAGGTCCCTTATGGTTCAAAAAGGGTAACTTCAAAGTTTCAGGATTGTTGAACCTAATCTACTATTTATTTCATTGAGTCAAGTATCACCACTTGAATTCAAATTCAAAATTTGAATTTGTTTGAAACTTTACCAAATACTGAAATTGATTTGCCCAATAAATTCCTCGTATTTTTTTTAGTGTCCCTGCCCACTTTTAACACTTTTAGAGCCTGTTAGATATTTAATTGCAGTTAGAATGGACATAAGAAGGAGGGAGGTGGGTCCCACAAGTGGTGCCCACATGTCAGGTCGGCACTGCCCACAGCGTGACACTAATTCCATGCATGTGCCACCGCGATGAAAATGTCGGTACTTATCCCAGCGCCCTGCCTTCTCCCGTCCTATCCACGGCAAACCGCTTGCCTCCGGCGCTCCTCTCCCGTCCTGCGCGCCCCCTCCCCTCCGCGTCCGTCCACGCACCGCCAGCCCGCGCGGGCGCCCGCTTCCTTCGCTACCCACGGCACCTCACCTCCCGCACCGCCCTGAGTGCTGAAGCGCCAGCGCCGCCCCCACTCCCGCTCGCCAACGACGGCCACCGGCGCGCGTCGCACCGCTCCTCCCGTCGGTCGCCCACGGCGACTGCGCCGCCCCATGACTGTTGCCAGCTTGACCCGTGCCTGCGCCTAGCTACGCGCGTGCCCCTTCGCGGCCATTATTCTTCATCGGCGCCGCCTCCACGGCACCTTGCTTCCCCCGGCGCGCTCACCGCGCCCAGCTGCTGCGCCCCGCGCTCGGCCGCCCACGGCGCTACCAGCTCGCGAGCGCTCCACCGCCTCGACGGCTCGTCTCCCTGCTCGCCAGCTTGCGTCGCCCTTGCCATGCCCCCGCATGCGCGCCGCCCTCGCCGACGCCCCAGCAGCGCCCGTGCCCGCGCAGCACACCACCTTGCACCGGCTACTCGCCCGCGGCCGCACATCTCTAGTGCCACTGCTGCGTCCTTGCCACCGCTGCGCATCGCACCTTTCCACGCCGGCCGTCCGCTCACCGCCCAGGCCGCTGTCTGCGCCTTGGCAGAGCTTCCCATGTGCCGTTTCGGATGTCATTGTCGACTTGTTGTCGTCACGGCGTTCTTCTCACATGCCGCGTCCAAACAGTGCGAGGATTGATGGAGGTGGTGTATGAGATGCAAGAACACGTCAACGACACAACGGCAACAACAATTGGTTCAAGGTTAGCTCTGAATTATGCAAAGATTAGTTGGGACAGTGCTGCAGCCAAGATGTTCGATGAAATGTTCACGAGGAAAGAACCAACTTTGTTGATGTTTAGAACTGGTCTGTGATGCAGGCGTAGGATTATGTTGCGACCGACAAGCCTAAGTGCCAAGATGCCCTTTGAACGGTGATGAAGCAACGAAAATCAAGTACACACACAAGATGTTTGGTGAAATGCCTACAAGGTGAGCCTTGCCCTGGATTGCCTTGCTTGACGCACCGAAGTCCGTTCTTCGTAATCGCTAAGGGTACTCATATGTCGTCAAGCCGTAAGTCCATTTTCCTCCATGATATCATTTCTTTAGAAATCCCCAAGTTGACCTTCTATGTCTTTTGAATCACGTTAACTTGTCCGTGCGTGCTCGTGATGCTCCACCATAAGCCGCGTCGACGTCGTTGACCACATGACATCGTCGTGATGCTCCGAGCCGTCACCGTGCCCTGGCATCGAGATGAAGGATGCTTGTGATGTGTGTGGTGCTGGAACACAAGCACAACTAGTCGGACAATAATTATCAAGCCAAATTAGGTTTTAGTAGATGTGAGAGTGATTGAGTCCTAGGTGTAATCTAGATGCTCAATGAAATGCCTTCTAGGTCAAACCAGGTGGTTCGGTGATCACTGATGACCTGGGGTAAAGGTATGCACGAACGTTGCGACCAACAAGGATAACTAGACCAAGGGGATCCTTGGATAAGAGTTCCTTGGTTGTGTCGAGGATGTTCCCCAACCGATCACAGGATTGGTTAACTTGGTGTACCACTTCATCGACGGCAGGTTCGTCGAGTCACTTATCAACAACCGAGTCGACATCACTAGCCTTAAGACTCACCAGGTGATGTTCGGGGTTCTGCTAACCCCATTGACGAGTCCGGCTTGATGTGGATGTCGCTAAGACGATCTTCTCAAGATGGCAGAGCATGCCTTCACGGCAAGGTCTCGCATCATGTTTAAGTCCCGAGAGCTTACCGAGCTCACCTGGACAGGCTTGCGGTAGGCACTACATTAGTGTTGTCGTGTAAGCACTTGAACGATGCTCGAGAAGCTTGTCGTAGAAACTACTTTACCTAAAAGTCATTTGAACGTTGTCTTGGTACTCATACTAGGTTAACAGTGCTTGTAATGACTTCTTAAGTCCATGCCATGTTGCTCTCAATTCAGTCCCAAGTGTCGTTAGGTTCCATCATGGTTCATCCTAAGTCGGGACCCTACGACAGCACGCTCACTTAACTAGTTTTACTCTTTTATGTGTTAAGTCAAGTTCATTGGTCGACTGCTAAATCGCGACCTTCGTCTCGTACACTCCACTCATACTCAAGCTTTCGATGTCCCACCTTAATTTTTGGGTCGTCCTTACACTTCTCCGCCCAACACTTCTTCACCATTCAGAATTGTCAATCTCACGTGGCATAGCTTGAAGTGTGGTATGCTAAGTTGCAATGTAGCTTTATGTTGTACCTTTTGGTTCATACTGACACTACTATGTCCACCTTGACACATCCTCTGGTTACCCACACAACCGAGACATATTTGTCCTGCCTAGTCAAACTCCTCATTCTTAAAGTTTTCGCAACCCCGTGGAGTCTATTACTAAACTACTTAATTACTTAATTACTTATATGCATATCATGTCGATAGGAACGTGATGATAGGTGATCGACGAGAAGTTTCGCTTGGAGGAGAAGGCCAGGGTGTCTACTTGAAGTCCTTGGCGGAGTCTGCACAGATGGACCACTAACAATTGACATTTATTCAGGTCGCAAACTAAGGCAAGCCCTGGTTTGCATTTAAAAGCTTTATAGAGTTTTGCAGTATTTCTCACATTACGTCTTAAGTTTGATATGTGCATTACGTATAAGGTGTTTGATACTCCACTTGCATGACCAAGAATCCCAGGGTTTGGTTGGAACGGGTTACAGTTTGACCTGTAGTAACTGCTTTGCTAATGTATAGGAAATCCGGTAGAAGTCGAGTAGCTGGAATCTACCCGCGAAAGATGTAGGACATATCTCATAGGATTGGTTAGATAGAAAATGGCTTAATATAATGAAACTGAGACCGGGCAGGGGATGGATAGGAAGCGACGGGAATTAGAGTCTCGGTAGCATAGCCCTGCCTGTGTCGATTAAGACCCATCTGTATATGGCCCCTTCAGACAAGCTTGAATTGTACCGGCGACATGATGGACTTATGGAATCCAATAACCTGATGTAACTCGATAACTGGGGTGTCAAGGCCCATTAACTCACCATCAATAGGGGTGGGTTGAGGACAGTAAGGTGTAAATCGGTCGGCGGACACATGAGATGTTCCGTGCGGAGACCTTCTGTTCGCGGAGGTGAGACAGGCTTGGCATTCGGGTTTCGTGTGAAAGGTGGCCATATACGCCTAGTACTGAAGTGTTACGTAGGTACAGGTGTACTCGCTGACACTTCCGAACGACGTATGTGTTGTGTTGTCCGTGTTTGTCTTGATTGCAATCACCGTCCCTCGCGGTAATAGAGTACCACTTGTTCACTGCGCCGTGACGTAGAAAATACTAAGGAAGCCAGAAAAATATATTGTATTGAATTATAATTGCTTTGCAACCTTGTATGGCTTAGAGATAGCAAAATTAAAAGTTTGCAGTTTTCCCCATACTTTACCTGTAATAGCATTATGTGCTTTGGGCATGTCATATCATCGGCAAAGCGTTTCTTGCTTGATTGTGGAGTCTATGAGGTGTCGTGCCTGAAGAATGTCATGTGCTACCTAAAATATGACTAAAGGATCCACTTGTAGGCGAGTCTTTTATGCTATTCCTACCTATGCTTAGTATTCATCCTGCATATGTCTAGTGAGACGGGTTAGTCTTGTTGAGCCTTATGCTCACGTTTGCGCTTTAACGATTTTTGCAGGTATTAGGTTTATTTCTGCTATTCAGGTTGTACATGAGATCTCGAGGTATCGAGATAAATCTCATGTGAACCACGCCGCCGCTGAATGCTCTTCTTGTTGCTAGTGAGAAGCGTCCTAGGGCATGGACGTCTTCTCTACTGCTTAGTTAGGTGAGATTATGAGTATGTAACTTCCGCTGCGTGTGTACCCCTATTGTACATTCTTTTGTAAACACTTCTTATTATGAAATGAAAACTTTATATGTTTTGGTATCCTTTTTGTGTGTGCTGTTAGGTGCCGTATCGCACGACACCACCCAATGAGATCCTCGGATGTGTGGACTCCAGTCCCCACAGACATAGTATCAGAGCTTCATTGGGAATAGCACACTCAAAAAGAGCCTATATTCGAAAACTCCAAAGTAGTCGGGTGAGGATTAGCTATATGTCCATTAAGGACTATTACTAGTATAAGTTATAAAGGTGGTGAACTAGCTTGTTATATTATTCTGTAACGACGCTCCGTCTTGTAAGAGGTAAGGTACGCCGCCGAGAGCGGATCAATCTCGGTAAGCTCTGCATACGAGATGTGGTATGTGATATTTCCGTGGCTTAGCACGGAAAGTCAATATGAGTCTCTGAAACTTTCCATGTTTCTGAGAACATATGACACACGTTACCCCAGCGTGACACAAAATTAGTGCGAGCCCCCGTCGGGTGTTGTATAACCCGATAGTATGCATCTCTAGAACTATCCATGTTCTATGGGATCATGCGAAACACGTATGCCCAAGCGTGTATAAGACGGTTCGTGCAGGAGTCTTTGCTGCACAGACGTAGTACAACCATGTACCTCGAGACATGACTTCGCTCGAGGGCGACTCATACGAGAGTCGTTTGCATTTACTTTTGATTATATCTTATTGTGGCTGCCTGTCGTGTTTCCCCGTACCGCCCTTGAGGTGTGAAGGTGTGAAAGGGGATTGTTTGTCTTCCGCAGGTACACTAACTCCGGTAGCAACCCGTGTAGCAAACGTTTGCGAGTGATCGATATTAGAACCACCTATAGACGTATCCAGATATACCGGGTTAGACTTTTGTTTTGGTGAGGCATGTAGTACCGTCAGTATCACAATTGATACTTTGACCATCCCCCACAAAAGAATGGCTTCATTATCATGTTATAAGATCCAACTCCCAGATGCTGGTAAGATTTGGATCAAAGTTTCGACATGGAACGTACAATGTGAAGAAGGATGAAGATTAAGGCTTTTGTGTACTCTTGAAGGAATCTAGCTCGATTATGTCAAGATGTGTTTCTAGTTAAACTTCATAGGACATCGTAGTATGATATAGGGATGGGGGAGATCTTCAGGTCCCCGACGATTTCTCTATGGACGAGTTGGACAGAACAACACTAGGGAAACTCGTCCAAATCATTAGAAACCAGCATTTTTTCACCTCTTTGATATAATGAACTAGCCTCGGCATTTCAACCATAACTCTCTGTAGAATCGTCGAATACCTTCGTGTAATACATTTCCCGAAATCTTTCTACTTGTACAACAAGTTTGTAATGGGACTTGCTGTCAAATTGTGAGGTTATCCATCTGAAAATCAGTGGTCAAATCAGCTTTGAACAACCATGATCTATCAAACTAAATTCTAAAACCTGAACTGATTGTTCCACTTCAAAAATCCGTATCTCTTTAACCTGGAGGGATTTGGTGGCAAGTGAATACTTTTTGGAAATATTTTGAAGTCTTCTATAAGTTTTCTATTGACCTCCAAGCCAAAAGACGCTTTTATGGTGATGAAAATGCACCATTATCACAGCAGCTGCTGTTCTGAAACTACATGGACCAGCATCTGAATTTTTGCCATATTTTCTTGTAGAAAGCTCATATATTCCATTATGATACATTTATGGAAAGGGGAAGAGCTATTCTACAACTTTGTTATTCACTGATACCTCAAATTCAGTTTATAACTAATTAGAAACTGGAGTTGAAGATAGTACATGTATATAGGTGCTATCTGAAACAGTCAGAAAAATTCTGAACTTTGAACGGCCATAACTTTTAAACTAGAAATACAACCTATGCATGTTTATACATGTATGGAGAGCTTAAAGAGTCCTCTATCAACATCCTATTCAATACAAAGGCTAAAACTCGAAATAACATGGTCTAAATCGAAGTATCATTTATGGTGTTGTGACATTTCCGAATCTGGCAGATTTGGATTTAGTTGTTGTTTAGACCCTAACTTTGAGTAGGATCATGGATTGGCTTCGGGTTTTACATTTATGGAATCTTGAGAATGTATGCAACAAGTTTTATATGTATTATTTTTGCAAATGTTGATGTTTGTATATCTGAAAATTGTGGACAAAATCAGCCTTAAACAAAGGAGGTGCTGTCCAAATTTTCAGAAAAACTGTCAACTTGCAAATGCCATATCTTCTCAACCAGAAGTGCTACGAGGGCAAGTAAGTACTCTGTAGAAAATTTTGGAAGTACTTTACAAGTTCTCTATTCAGCTCAAGACCAAAATCTTTTCTTAAGTGGGTGAAATTTGGAGATTTACAGAAACTGTCCGGAATTACCCAAACTGGACAGCAATCTGTACACCTCTGAATTTAATCCATAACTCGAAGACCCTTGATCCAATGGTGTCGCCCGAGTAACCGTTGGTAAGGTTAGTGAGTCAGATAAATTTTTTGTAATTGGCTCCAGACCTGAATCTGTGGTCTACTTTTTCCAAATCGAGTTTGAATGCAGAGTGGTCAATCTGAACTGAATTCAAATTCTGAATGCTGAAATTTTACCCAACTTAAAAAATTCATATCTTTTGAACCAGGAATGATATGAAGACAAGTAAATACATTCTGGAAAGATTATTACATTTCTTACAACTTTGTCAATAAGAAGATTTCCAGATTTCCATCAGAACAGCCTGAAAACTTTAGATCGAAAGTGCTACTTTTTAAGCAGGTTCTGCTGAAAGTGCAGAAAAATTCTGCTGACGTTAAAATAGCATAACATGCAAACCAGGGATGATCTAGAGGCAAACCAATACTTTTCGGAAAGTTCTTGAGGTGTACTTTAACTTTATTATTCACCTAGAGATCTGATTTTGCGATTAACTGGATCAAAATCGAGTTTGAGTCCAGACTGGTCATTTGTCACCATAGACTGGCCAGTTTGAACCTTTTGGTTTTTGTTAGGCACTCGGTTCTCGATTTTAACTCGAGGAGTGTGGTAACCAACCAAGAGTTAGGATTCAACTAATTACCAAGTTGAATGGAGTGTTAAACTCATTCAAAACCTTTTCCCTTGGATAGACATACTAGTGTCTGATTTATGTGACTTGCCACATCACATCTTGTGATGTTGAACGCAGGTCGCAATTACTCGATTTGCATCTCGTCTTCCCATGAGGATTGTTTGAAGTACGCTTCGACATCTTGGTTCGAAACTTTCAGGGGGAAGGTGAGCACTCAAGTAATGGTGGTGTTCAACCATCAACATTGGTTACAACAAGTCGTGTCAAGAAGAAGACGATCAAGTATGATTACATCTTCAAGAGGATCCGACATCCACCACCAGATTGAGTTACTCTAAGAAGAGTGTGACTTCAACTCCACTAAAGTGATCGAGAAGGATAACCATTCCTCCTGACTGATTGAAGCGAAGGTTAAGAAAGCATCACTAGAGACATATAGTTAGTTGTTTTTCTTTTGATGAAGATACTCATCAAGTCAGCTGGTAACTCTAAGACCTAGTTGAAGATACAATCAAGTTGAATAGTACATGAACAAGCTTTCGAAAGGTCGAGGTAACGTGGTATATTTCCCACATTCCTTGTCAATCATTCTGTTATAAATTCCTTAATTGTGATCGAGTCATGAAAGGAATGCTACTCATTGAGTGTCTTTCACGACCATGGTATCCAATCCTTGCAACTCATCATACAATACTTGAGTTTTGTTGGTGTGGTTCATTTAGTCTTGCTCAAACTATAAAAGCTACTGCACCATGTATGTGCACCATTTGCACCATACATATGCATCATTTGCACCATACATATGCACCATTTGCATCATACCATGTGCATAGGCATTGCACCATAACCCATACGATGCATCATGAAGCATCATTACCAATGAAACAACAATGATAGAATGCATTGTAATACTAAAATTTAGAGTAAGATTGTGTACCCCATTCCAACTATTTTAAGGTGTCTAATGACTACGATCATTTCACCATCTCCATTTGACTTCTTACATTATTGATCTCCTTTCCATTGAGTAATACTTGGAAAACCAATTACTCAACCTCACTTGCAACTAAACAAACACATGGACTTCCATCTTTGACTTGTTGGGTTCAAGTACCTTGATTGTTGCAACTATACCGTTCGTCATCGAGTGGTCATCAGTTCGATGATCAACCTTGTAAAATCCATGAAATCTCCTTACTCGTGAGGATACCGTTCGATTGTCAACCTCGTGAAACTTTTTGGGTCCATCTAAGATCTTGCGGTATTATATGGTAACCTTGCTACACTAATTACCTTGTAGTTACCATATGAGTGAGTTCTTTGCTGTATTGAAACATATGAGGATACTGAATCCTTAAATCCTCATGTGCCACCGCAAAGGGTCTTCATCTTCTATTTCTATTGTTTGAAGATGTTGATATACCCGAAAATCTTGTAGTCGCCATATCTTCAGTATTCCTGCTGTTTTGCCCACATAAGAATGTTGAGTGCTTTCCTACTCTTATGATACAGCTAAGGGATCCTATGGTTGACTAAACATCAAACGAGGTTAATAATTGTTGTTTAACCTCGTAAACCATCTTAACTAATGTCATGGGAAATACCACATTAAGTTATAAGGACCTATGCAAAACAAAGCAAGCAACCAAGAATCCATGCAAGGATAGTTTCAAACTATCATGGTGACCTAGAGAAGCAAAGAACAAGTCTTGATTCTTCTAGTCAAGGCTAGGACCAGACAAGACGTCATGTCAGTGTAAGAGTACAACAATGAAGGTTCAGTAACAGACGTGAGAGTTTTACGATGTGATATTGTCATGTCGAGCATCCAGTCAAGGTTATCAACCTAAAGACTGGAATCACTTGAAGCAGACTTTAGAATTTCTTAAGATGCCTGAAGATAATCACTATTTCGTAGAACCCAAGTCTTTAAGGGCATTGTCATTTTCCTTAGTCAACGACCCTCTTTTACGGATCCTTCCCTCATCGTTTCTATTACTCTACTTGTTAGAATCTCGGGACGAGATTCCTTTAAGGAGGAAGGATTGTAAAAGCCCGCTTTTCGGATGAACAAAAACGTAAAAATGCGAACGTAAAAATTTTGAATATGGACTTGGAAATCCAAACTCACATGAACCATATGAGTTAACCAATATTCACTAAAAATAGGGACTTGTTAAAATTCCACATATAGAACATGTTTGTTAATGTATTGGAACTTAAGGTGTAAAATCATTAATTTCCATGTATTCAAATTTTCAATGAAAAATTAAAGGAGAAAAGAAAACAAAATAGAGAGAAAGAAAAGGGAATTATTCCAACCCTAAGATGGGACATTCAAAAATATTCAAATCTAAGGTTGTAAATTTTTCTATGACCTTCAAATATTCCAAATAGACTCTCGGTCACTACAAAAAGCATTTTTACAGGCGCCTCAATTTTTCAAACACAGGCGGTCCTTAAAAATATGCGACTGTGATGACGAATGATATAATAACCGTCTGTGATGAAAGAACAACACAGGCGGATTTTAAAGAACAACCGTCTAGGTAAATACATGATCTTCAGAATCGGTTCTTAATTAAGAACCGCCTGTAATGCAACGAACTTCACAGACGGATTTTAAGAAACAACCGTCTGGGTAAATACATGATCTTCACAGACGGTTATTAATTATTAACCGCCTGCAATGCCATGAACTTCACAGACGGATTTTAAGAAACAACCGTCTGGGTAAATACATGATCTTCGTTGGCGGTTCTTGATTAATAACCGTCTGTAATGCAATGAACTTCACAGATGGATTTTAAGGAACAACCGTCTGAGTAAATACATGATCTTCGTTGGCGGTTCTTAATTAATAACCGTCTGTAATGCAATGAACTTCATAGCCGGTTCTTGATTAACAACGGCCTAAGAAGATCATGTATTTTCAGTGGCGGTCATTGTTTAATTATCATAATCGGTTTTCATTGAAATTACAGGGATGTAGTTGCAATTATATATCACAGCCGCATGTAGTCGTGCAGGCAAAATTGTATCAGGAAAAAAACACAGATGAGCTAGCGGATACTAGTACAGTAATGCATTATAGGAAATGCTCGATCACCAGTGAGGCTGGCTTAATTGTGATAATACACTATTAGAGATTTTACAATTGTTCAAAGATAATTTCTTTACACACTGAACAAAAATCATGCTACATTCATTGTAGATCGACGATGAAGCTCCCATCGATCAATCTAAATTGTACCGTCCTGCTTGCTCCCGAACACGTCTCTTATATTCCGCTGGATCCTGAAAATATTGACATTATTTAAATTAACAAATGTCGAAGGGGGAATGAATAACCTACATTGGTCACTAAGTCAAAGTGTCATGTAACCTTGATAAGTAGATTATAGCAATCATTTTCAACATCAGGCACATTTGGCTGATGCAGCAAATGCTGAACTTCAAGTAGTATAGTTTTGATTGTAAAAGCACTGCACCACCCCTACGAAATATAATTTAAGCAATATAAGAAACCAGTTCAAATAAGTTCGACAAAAATTATAAGTAATAATTACATGAACAAAATAGGTCTATCTTACAGTCTCTTGATCAAGAATCCCGATGCAGAGTGCTCCCGAACGATGGACATTTGGGTGAAAGAACCCAATTGGAAAGGAGCATCTTGGAGGCACCAAGGGATAGTCCTCAGAGAAGGAGATTGTCAGGGGGTAGTAACCATCTTCCCATTCAGTCTGCAAAAGAAATTTATTAATAGGAGGACGATAGTTAAACTCATATTGTGCTTGTTCTTCATGACTTACCCCTTCTTTACCGGGGACGATGCACTGCCACTTCAATAAATCTCCCGATTCAGGCTTCGCAGAGAAACCCTACGCGGAGAAATTGAAAATACCAAAAACAAACAACACGGAAAAACAAACTACAGTTAAGTTCATCAGTCCATTACAGATACATATGTATATACAACCATGTGACCGGTGTGCCATATGTACATACATGGGGATGGTTCTTGCGCCACGCCAAGCGCTCCTCCTTCAATCGGCTACACGCCCGAGACATCATTATCTGAAGAAAGACCAAACTTCCAAACTTCCAAATCATTGAGTCCAAACGCATATGTACACAAATGCAAAAGGACACAATCCATATACCAACATTGTTCTAAGTTGATTTCAGAAGATACAAATATATACAATATATATCATCTCGCATTGCTATATACATTTTTTCCAGCATTGACATCTTCTCGCATATAGGGTTTCAAATTCTTTTTAATGCTTCTCTCTACGCGCTTGATGTTTTCTGGTTCGGTGAAAAGGTACATCTCTTCATACTGATTATATTCCTCTTCATTATCTCCCACATTGTCAACCCCAACAATATTTTGCTTTCCAGAAACAACTACGTGCAACTTCTCAGTTTCTGGATCTTGAACATAAAAAACTTGTGCAACATTATCGGCGAGAACCCACAGGTCATCTTTGTAACCCACTTTATTCAAGTCTACCAGTGTCAGTCCGTAATTGTCCACTTTCAAACCATCAGGATGTTTGACCCATTGGCACTTAAATACGGGCATTACCATTCTTTCGCCATAATCGAGTTCCCATATTTCCTCTATGAACCCGAAGTATGTGGTCTTCTGCCCTTGTGAATCATAAGCCTCAATACGAACACCACTATTTTGTGCAACACTCTTACCGTCTTTTTCTTTAGTGTAAAATGTGTAACCATTAATGTCATATGCTTGCCATGATGTTACCAAAGCAGATGGGCCACAAGCTAACTTTTTCATTGTTGCCTCTTCTATAGTGTTTCCGTATGATATATTTTTGTCCATTAACCATTCAGTGAAACATCTTCTGTGCTCTTTCATGATCCAGTCCTCTTTGCGGTCTTGGTTTTTATCACGAAGCTCAATTTGGTGTTCCTCGATGTACGGCTCAGCTATTGCGAGCTGTTGTAGTACACCAAAATGTGCACGGTGTACATTCTTGTAATCTTGAACAATAAAAGTTTTCTTACCCACTTTGCCTCTCCCACGTAGTCTACCCTCATGTACCGGTATAGGCACACCTATCGATTTTCCATCTTTGATGTAATCAGCGCAACCCTCAATCACTTCTTCAGTGGTGTATCCTTCCATAATTGAACCCTCTGGGTGAGCACGGTTCCGCACATAACCTTTTAATACTCCTAAATATCTCTCCAACGAAAACATATGATGTAAATATAGTGGCCCCAATGCTTTTATCTGATCAACAAGATGTATGATTAGGTGTACTTGCATATCAAAAAAGGATGGTGGGAAACACATCTCAAGCTTACACATTGTCTCGACGATGTATGTTTTCAGATAGTCTAAATCTTCACGTGCTATCACCTTTTGCGATACTGCATTGAAGAAGTAACACAAACGTGTGATGACAACTTTTATATGCTCAGGTTTGATTACTCTTATTGCAATGGCAAGGAAAACTGTCATCATCATGTGACAGTCGTGAGAATTATAACCGAATAAAGACAAGTCTTTCATCGAGACTAGTTTGCGGATATTGGATGAGAAACTTGTGGGCACTTTGATCCCACGCAAGCATTCGCAAATTGCTTTTTTCTCTTCTAGCGTCAAGTTGTAGCTGGCTGGGGGAAGGTAATGCTTCCCGTTCGCCTTTTCTACTGGATGAAGCTCTGGTCTCAAATCAAGATTTACTAGGTCCATACGTGAATTTAATCCATCCTTTGTCTTCCTTGGCATGTCCAACAAGGTCCCAATGATGCTGTCAAATACATTCTTTGTAACGTGCATCAAATCAATACTATGGCAACATTCCAGATTCTTCCAATACGGAAGATACTTGAAAAAAATTGATTGTTTCTTGAAAGCCATGTCAGTTGTATCATCCGAAGATGTACTTTTCTTTCTCTTAATTCCTTTACTCTTTTTTCCCTTACCGAAAGCAATATGAATGTTCTTGACCATTTCAAACACAAGTTTTCCACTGTAAGGTTTTGGTGCAGTATCTTTTTCGATTTTGTTATCAAATTGATCTTTCATCTTCCTATACTTGTGTGTATCTGTCAAGAACCGTCGATGTCTCATGTACACCGTCTTTCTGGATGAAGTGAGGTATAGATATCCAGTTCTATCCACGCACCTAACGCAACCTTTCTTCCCTTTCATTTGTCCCGATAATGTAAACAGTCCGGGATAATCATGCACGGTAAAGAATATCATTGCTCTTAGCGTGAAATACTCCCGCTTGTACTCATCCCATGTACGTACCCCTTCATTCCACAATTTCGCCATATCCTCCATTAAAGGTTCCAAGAACACATCAATTTCGATGCCGGGTTGTTTCGGACCTTGGATAAGAACAGATAATAAGATATATTTCCTTTTGTGACACAACCACGTCGGTAGGTTGTACATAGTTAAGACCACGGGCCATGTGCTGTGTATGCTCCTTTTTTCACCAAACGGATTCATTCCATCTGTACCCAAGGCAAACCTCACATTTCTGATTTCCTTCGCAAATTCTGGATACTGAATATCAAAATTTTTCCACTGCGTTGCATCACCAGGGTGTCGTATATGTTTTTCATTCTTCTTGCGTTCCTCGGAATGCCAACGCATAAGTTCAGCCTCCCTAGGGTTTGAGAACAAACGCTTCAAGCGATCAATTACCGGAAGGTACCACATCACCAATGCAGGAATTTTTCTCTTATTCTTTCCGTCTGCATCGCCAGAAGTATCGTCATCGTCACCTTCAGGACCAATAATAAACTTCTTATTCTTCTGAGTCTTTTTCATGTTGGTAACATACTGGTGATTGTAGTCCTTCTTATATCTACTGACACCACAAATGGGGCATCTAGTTGCGAGCTCATGCTCTTTGCGATACAGAATACAATGGTTCACACAAGCGTGTATTTTTGTCACACCTAGTGCCATCGGGCAAAGAAGTTTCTTCGCTTTATAAGTGCTTCTAGGCAGTTTATTTGGATTTGGAAGAATTTCTGCCAGAAGATTCAAAAGATCAGAGAAACTACAATCGGACCATCCGTGCGTAGCTTTCAACTTTAGTAGTTCTAAGACTGCACGCAATGTAGTAAACTCTTTATCACAACCGTTTGATTCATCATATAAAAGCTCTGTGGCCGCATTCTGCAATGTCTCCATTTTACTTAAACCTTTGCTTGCTCCCATAGAAGTCAGTACATATGGTTCAATGTGACGCAACATCTCCTCACAATCGAACTCATCATCATCATCACCAGCTTGATTGTCACTACCATCATCGATATGAACATTATCATCATCTGAGCCTCTCTCATCATCTTTATCCACATCATGTGTATCTAACTCACCATGCTCTGTCCATATTGTGTAGTTATTTTTGAAACCTCTTTTCACCAAATGAGATTGGATTACTATAGTATCCGTCCAAGCAATCTTATTTTCGCAGTCGATACATGGACATAATATGTCATCTATCTTTTGCAACTTCGCATGTCTCTTGGATGCTTCAATAAAATTTGCAACATTACGAATGTACATAGGATCGGGTCTTGGCATGTTATACATCCACGCTCGACGGTCCATGCTTCAATAATAGAATTTTTTGTCAGATTTACAAAATTTGGCCACAAATATTCTCTAAAGGTCTTCTATAAAATGAATTTACAGAGACATAACAAGTATGATTAGGGCGACTAATGTAGGAGACGGGCGACGTCTTGAGGCGGACGGAGTCAAAGGGGGAAACAGGCCCAGCAGCATGGGCTAGGTCTGGGTGGGATCCAGTCCGTTATATCGGGAAACAAGGCCCAGATGCATCTTATATATATTACAATAGCATCTGTTAATTAAACATCATATTCATGTCACATAATAGGTACAAAAAGGAAACAATCCATATAGTCCATACATCAATATACCAGAACACAATCCATACAGTCCTTACACATGCAAAAGGACAGAATCCATATAC
The DNA here is from genome assembly GCA_036927565.1 of Tuctoria greenei. NCBI lineage: Eukaryota > Viridiplantae > Streptophyta > Magnoliopsida > Poales > Poaceae > Tuctoria > Tuctoria greenei. Next base: position 151,600,848 of record JAYESD010000005.1, on the reverse strand, counting down.
CAGAACACACAAAACTAACAGCTTATCAGCTAATGAAAATATACAAAGAAAAAGTAAGGAAACTACATTTACCTTGCAGAGGCGTCAGCACGGTGGGGAGGCGTCAGCACGGTGGGCCGGCTGGGTGGAGAAGTGGCGGTGCGGGGTTGAGCGGCGGCGCGGCAGTATGGGCTGGGCGGCGGAGCGGCGGCGCGGCGCAGGGGAAATTTCAACAGCCTGGCGGCGTCGATATAAATTCTCCAGGGTTGCGTTTTGACTGCGGTGAGGGGTCCTTATATAGACGTAGGTTTTTCACAGGCGGTTTTTAACTTTATCGCAGGCGGGTTTTACTTACCAACCGCCTGAGATGATGTTTATTAATTAAGAAGTAAATATCTTCACAGGCTGTTGGTACTTAATAACCGCCAGGGAAGATTTTTATCTCAGGCGGGTATTACTTAACAACCGCCTGAGATAATGCCAACTGAACAAAATATTTTTAAAACTTGTATAGCTGACGTTGAAATGTTTTGGTAAATATCAAATTAATTTCTACTCACATATTATTCACATTTGTGTATCTCATAAAAAAAGATCTTTCACTCAAAATTGTTGGTACGAACATATTTGCATAATTTATACATGTATGATTTTTTTTAATTTTTTTAAAAGCACTCCAACATGTCAAACTTCAAATTATCCACCAGTATTCATTGACACTTGATTGAAATATGTACAAAACACAAGAAAAATGTACAATAACACTTGATTGAAATCCTAAAACTACACTACGGCCCCGCCTCCTCCATCCTCTCCGCCAGCTTCTCAAACCAAGCCAAGCGGTCCTCCTCCGACTCGTCGTCGTCGTCGTCGTAGTCGTCACCATGGTGTGGTCGCCGTCGTCGTCGTCGTCGTCGCCGTCGTCAGTGGACGACTCGTCGTCGCCGTCGTCGGTGGACGACTCGTCGTTGCCGTCGTCGGAGGACGACTCGTCGTCGCCGTTGTCGGAGGACGACTCGTCGTCATCATCGTCATCATCGTCGTCGTCGTCGAAGTCGTCCTCCTCCTCCTCCTCCTCCTCCGGCGATGATGCAGCAGGAGAGAGGGTCGGCTTCTCCGGCTGAGCCGATTGCTCCGGCTGTACCGGTGGCTCCGGCTGCACCGGCGGTGGAACGCGCTGGTCGTCATTCACCCTCTCGGGGGAGCTGCAGCGTATCCGCTTGCAGGGTGGCTGCCTCGGCGGGCTAGGTGGCGGAAGGTTGGCCATGGCTGTGGTGGTTAATCGGCGGCGGGCTAGGAGAAGAAGAAATGAGTGGAGAAAAGTTTTGTGCTTGTCCATAACCGACGACGCGCCTTATATAGGACTGCGCGGAGTAGACGAGGGAGCGGTTCGTTTCCCGCGCATTGAACTCTTTGCAGACCTCGTGCGGCGCACAATTAAACCACTGTGGAAGACGATCTTGAGAGATCCTTGCACGCGTCCCTGCACCACGGCTTCTCAACTTCTCCGCAGACCTCGTGCGGCGCGTCAGTTAATTAACACTTCTCAGGCCGTTAAATAACATATTGTAGTTTCAAAAATGATTATCTCAGGCGGTTATTACTTATAAACCGCCTGAGAAAAAAGAAGTAAAAATCTTCACAGACGGTTGGTACTTAACAACCGTCTGCAAATATGTTTATCTAAGGCGGGTATAACTTAACAACCGCCTGGGATAATGCCCGATACTCTTCTGCAGTTTCCTTATCCCTTGCTTCTTTTTTATTTAGATTCCAATATAAATACTCAAACATGTTTAGATTCTGCAAATTGTGTCCAAATTCGATGATTCTTTCTTCTACATTTGTATAAAATTAACATCTACCACCTGAACAAAATATTTTTAAAACTTGTATAGCTGACATTGTAATGTTTTGGTAAATATCAAATTAATTTCTTCTCAGACGTGAAATTTTAATTAACGATGAACACACTACATTCATTAACAATATTCAATCATTCACACAGTTGAAGAACACACAAGATACTCATTCATTAACAATATGCACATCTCACAAAAGAACACACAAGATGCACAATATTTACACAAGAACACACAAGAACACAAAAGATACACAAGTAATATTCAGTCACATAGATGAAAAAAGATAGATTTCATTTATTAACAATATTTACAAAACAGAAGCAACTAAAAACAACAAAAAGAAAAACTAATTAAATCCTACTCCTACTCCTCTTCCATCTCCTCCTCCTCGTCCTCCGGCGGCGACTCCGGCACTGGTGCAACAGGAGACAGGGCCGGCTGCGCTGGCTGCACCAGCTGCACCGGCTGCACCGGCGGTGCAACCCCGAGGTTGCTAGCCGTCGCCTCCACCAGCGTTCTACGGCCCTCGGGGCCAAGAACCTGGGCCATCGTCGCGAACAGAATGTCGAGACGATCAGCCACCCCCACGAGGGCGTAGAGGTAGTGGCCCAAGGTACCCATTCCAGTATACTCTGGAAGGGTACCCAGCCCCAAGGCACTCATGGCGCGAGACGTATTGTTGTACGCCTCTCGCGCCATGAGGAGGCGCTGCTCGGCGTTGATCTTCTCGGGGGAGCTGCAACATTGTTTCTTGCAAGGTGGCTCCCTCGGAGGGCTTGGCGGCGGAAGGTCGGCCATAGTGGTGTTGGGTCGTCGGAGCGGAGGAAGACGAAGAAAACAAGAGGATTCAAAGTGAGCGATGCGCTTGTGAGCGATAGCGCGTCTTTAAGGCCGCGCGGAGTGGAAAAGAAAGGTCGCACCTCGGGGAAAAGAAAGGTCGCGCACGCGTGACATGGTCACTGACGTGTGGGACCGGGTCCACATGTCAGTGACCGCTGATTAAGTCAGGGGATCCTCATCCCGGTTGGTGAGGGGTCTTTATGTAGGCGTTCATCAAATTAAGAAGAAGTAAATATCTTCACAGGCCCATGTTTAACTCAGGCGGGTGTTACTAACCAACCGCCTGAGATAATTGTATCTTCTCAGGCGGGTGTTACTAACCAACCGCCTGAGATAATTGTATCTTCTCAGGCGGTTGGTAAGTAAAATCCGACTGAGATAACAGTCTTCCCTGACGGTCGGTACTTAAAATCCGCCTGAGAAAATGTGAGTCTATATATACCCCTCGGCAGCATTGGAAAAACCTAACCCGGGCGAAACACTTAGACGCCGTTAGGCTGCCAAAATTTCGTTTGCCGCCAAGTGTTCCCCCTCGTCACTTCCAGGTACGCCGCCGAGCTTCGCCGTCGCCGAGCTTCGCCGTCGTCGCCGAGCTTCGCCGTCGCCGCCGAGCTTCGCCCTCCTCACTTCCAGGTACGCCGAGCGAAGCCATTTCCGTCGCCGCCGAGCTTCAAGGTAAACCCTAAACCCTTCGACCTTCCATCCTCCTTTGCCGTGCCGCCTCCCTCCCCGCCCTCGCTGCCGCCTTGCATATCCTTGGTTAGGGTTCGGGAATTAGATAATGGTAGGCATCCTTGGTTAGGGTTCGGTGGAATTCGAAAAACTGTCAAGTTCGGTGGCATCTTTGGTTAGGGTTCGGTGGGGCAAGATTTATGTGGATGGTTATATCACGATAAATTGGTAGTTGGTTCTGTGTGTCTGAAACTGTTCTGACACATTAGTGGTAAACATGATTCTAGACTCTAGTAACAGCAGTATATTCCCTATTTCTGTCATCGGCCTTGCATATGCCACATAATTCTCTATTAGGGGCAAGATTTAGCTATATTTGGTTAAGTTGACCAAATTTGGCTAATTTTGGCTAAGTTACATTAGATATAGTTATACTTGACTAATTTTGACTAAGTTATGCTATATTTAGCTATATTTGGCTACTTTTGCTTAGAGTTAGCTATGCTAGACTAAGTTTGGCTAAGTTTGCTTTTATTTCTCTAAGTTTCATTTGAGCAATTGTAGCTAATCTGTGCTACCAAAGATGTCTGCACTTGTGGCTCCATCAGCTTCATTTGAGCAATTGTACCTAATCTGAGCTACCAAAGTTATGCTATATTTAGCTCTGAAGCCAAACAAAAGTTGCTGGCCAACTCATTTGTGATGCCAGGAGCATCCTCACGCCCATATCTAGGTAACACTAGGTGTGGCGATGGAGTCTGAGCATATGATGCCGATCTCTATGATACAAGAATTTAGTTAGACCTATATAACTTCAAAAATGTGTTTTGGGTAAATTTACTTAATTGAGCCAAAATTGAGAAAATTTGTTTTAAATATGACCAAATTTAGTTATGCCATTTATTAGATTTTTTGTCTTATTAGATCTAGCATGGAAAGCCCTAAGAAGACTGGTCCTGATTGTAACAACAAAGAAGACAATATGGAGTTTACTGACTCCAGCAGTTCAGGCTCCTATCACAGTCCTTCGGATCCTTTTCCGAATATAAAAATTAAAAAGACTTCAGTGGATCTAGACCCGGAATATGATCCTGCCGACGAGGTATGGATCACGAATCTTAACTTCAGCAGTTCAAGTTAATGTTGGTTGTCAAGTATACGAAGTCTTATAATTTTTTTCTACCTAGATTAATCTCGAAGACAATGAGGTGACATTGGCTCCTAAAACCGCAGAAGGTTCACCAATGGATGAATCCTCAGCTTCACTCAAGCGGAAACGAGGGCAACGAGGTCCCAATAAGGGTCTATTGGACCGCATCATGTACATAACAAGGGTCGGTCCAAGTGGGCTTCCCCAAGAACCACTGGATTCAGTTACCAAGTACCGTAATGCATGCGGTTTTCTTGTTAGGGAGGTTGTGCTGATCACAACCGAGAATTGGAGGAAATTACCCGAGCAGACCAAGAATGAGTTGTGGGAAAAGATAAAGAAACAATTCAAGTTCCCGAAAGGCACAGAAGAAGCTGTAAAGAAAGCAACATTGGTCTCTTGCGGCGAGAAGTTTCGATGCTGGAAGAGTGAAATGAATGCTTATGTTAAGGCCAATAAGGTCCCTAGCCCGAGGAAGATGGGAAAAATCACACAAGCTCAGTGGCAAGAGTTTGTTTGTCAAAAGAGCACACCTGATGCTAAAGCTCTAAGTGCAACTAGGTCAGAGCTTGCAAAAAAGAACAAATACCATCATCGCTTGGGGTCTGCCGGATATGGACCCAAAGTCCAGAAATGGAATAAGATATTAGACGAAATTCTTAGTAAGGGCAATCCTCACCCATTAGAAGGGTGCGATGAGCGAACTCAACGCTGGGTCTTTGCTCGGTCAGGTTTGACCAGCGAGGGCAAACTTGAAAACCCCGACTCTCTGAATGAAGTAGAGGATAAAATGAAAGAAGTAATTGAAAAGCAACAGAAGGGTCTCTTCAAGCCGAAGAGGGAGAATGACCAACTTACCGCTATCTTGGGAAACCCTGAACACAGCGGACGGGTTCGAGCGGTCTCTTCTCAAATGTCTTGGCTAGATGGTTTCCCTAAAGATAAAGACACATATAGAAGACGTGAGAAGTTTAAGAAAACACTTGATGAAACAATTGCTCAAAAGGTCAAAGAAAATATGCAAGAAATAATGGAACAACTTAGACAATCAGGACAATTAGTGGCACCGAGTACAATGATGGTTCCGGTGCAAAAGGATCAATTAGTATCTCCAACTGCCTACCCTAGCAGCGTTGGTTCCGTGCCAGGCTCAGGGTCAGCCCATAAGTTCCCTATCGATGATATTGCTAACGACAAATCTTGTCGTCTTCTTGTCCCGATAGGCAGAGCAGGGAACAAAACCAAACAGGTTGCCACTGCTATGGCAAAGCCTGATCGTGACTTCAACGGGAGTCCACTTCCGTTGTATTATTCTGTGGTGCAAGTTCTTCAGATCATTGATAATGATTATGAAGATTATGAAATAGACCACGTCACACCTGAGGGGATCGCGACTCTGGGGCAGGCTGTCAACCAATTAATCCTTTGGCACCGACGCGATATCGTGTTGGACGATGAGCCAATTTCTAGCCCCGTCGCATCTCCAAATACTGCAACCCCATCTTCTAAGGCGAAAGTGCATGAAGATCCACTCCCAGTCCGGGAAGATCCACTCCCCCTATGTCTGAGCAAGGATGATGATATCCAAGAGCAACAAGTTGGACAACAACTTCAAGCAGTACCAGAGCAAGTTGTTGCTAGTAAAGAGCAACTAGTTGAGCAACAGCTTGAAGTAGTACTAGAGCCAGCTGCTGGGAGTAAAGAGCAATCAGTTGAACAACAGGTTCAACAACAAGCCAGTGTCCAACTTCCGATGACTACTCCTCGATCATCAGTGCCTGTCAAAGTTAGCTCATACGAAAATAAGAAACCTTCATCAGAAGTGACAAAGTATTTGGAAGCTATGAAGGAAAATATTAGAAAATCGAGTGCATCTCGTTCTTCTCATGAGCCAGCATTAGAAGATATCGAGGAGTGGGAAGAAGACGGTGTCATGTATAATCGGCGGACGACTTTAGTTAAACCAGGAGTTCCAATATACAAGCTTGAGGATGTTCCTCCTAAATTTGAGAATGGGAAGCCGTTAATGACATCCGTACAACTTAGCAAACAACCCGTCGCGCTCAGAAGAATGCATAAGTGGTACATCACTGCCAGCACAAAATATGGTCTTAATTGCGTCACATTTCGTATTCCAAAAGAAGCATTCTGGAGCACTGGAGTAGATAAACGAGTCATTTTATTTGACGAGCTGCTTTCCCTTTTCCATCGGGGCATGCTCGAAATCAACCTGCTGCTCGTCTGGTGCTTGTAAGTGCTCTAATATTTTGTATTTGCTTTTCTTACTACACGCATACGCATTTCATGAGATTATAACAATTCTGGACTTCTTCAATAGGATGCAATACATGGATAATGAAAAGTTGGCGCACAAGACAGGTATCCTTGACCCTACTAGGATTGCAAAGTCGCTATTCGACGTCCAGGCGAATCGAGAATCAAGCCAGTACAAACACATGAAAAAAAAGATTTTGAAAGAGCAATTGCAAAACTTAAGAAGGATAGAAAGGCAGAAGTTGCAGCTTACATAGGACATGCGATGTTTAACTTTGTCAGAGATGGCCAGGACCTCGTAAAGGCTCCGTACCACTTCGAGTAAGTTCGACACATGGCATTGAAATAGCAATTATTGGTAATTGTTAACACGTGTGTTTGTATGTTTGCAGTAATCACTACATAATGATCTTCATCAAGCCAACGCAGGGAATGGCAACATTCTTGGACTCGGCCGATTACCCACCAGATCGTTACAAAGATTTCCTTTCCATTTTGAAAAAGTACGTTTATTCAATAATTTTAATTTACGCACATTTAGAATGTGTTGACAAGTTTTATATGACAATTCTTGTATTACAGCGCTTGGCGGTTTTACGCGGAACAGCTTGGCGGTCAGAGACCTCCTAATACGAATGCATTGGACATTAAAACGTATTATGCTTGCCCGAAGCAGCCTGCTGGGAGTGTCTTATGCGGGTATTATGTATGCGAGCATCTTCGGACCGCCGCCGTATATAGAGTCAATCGTGAGGATGTAAGTTATCCTTAATGTCGATACCTTATTTTCTTACTTTTGTGTTTCATTTTCATTGTAACTAGCATAGTTTAATGCTTATATTCTCTGCTGTTCAATATTACCAGAAACATTATTTTCATATTTTGATTCCAACTTCAAAATTCAATTGCTCATAGTACAACTGCTCCAAAAATACCTACTAAATTCTTGTATACTCTCACTTTGATCTATACTTTGAGATTGTTCAAACCAACACATTCTAAACCTTGTTATGTGTTATATTGCAGCACAAGAAGAATCTGAACGAAGAATGGCCGGTTTGTAGAAGTATTCCTGATGGAGGAGCCGATAGGATTGCTTCTGAACTCTGTCAGTTCATTCGTCGCGAAATTTTGCACAAAACGGGGAAGTTCTTTGATAAGAGAGGTTCAGCAGCTGATGTGCCAGAACTTTGCGACTATACCAATCTAAACAGTTTTTAGTGAAAACTTGTAAACTTTGAGATGAAATTGTATCTGTAACTTGTGTGTATGTATATTGTTTTAGTGAAATTGACTTCTGTGATGATAATATTGTTGTCTTTTGTTCTGTGATGATTGTTGTTTTTTGTTCTGTGATTATATTGAATTGACCTGGAAATTAGAAATAACAGCAGTAGTACTGCATGACTGTGAAAAACAATTATCACAGCCAGCTAGATACAAGTAAAGAAACATCTGTGATAACCTAATTTTCACAGGCGGTGTCTGTTATGGTAGAAACCGGCTGCGTTAAAGGGTCTTCACAGACGGCTGATATAGGTAAACTCCGTCTGTGATAACACCATTATCATAGACGGGTTAGTTATGCTTCAATAACCGTCTGTAAAGACACATTATCATTGACGGTTAGTTATGCTTCAAAACCCGCCTGTGAAGACATATTATCATAGGCGGTTAGTTATGCTTCAAAATCCGCCTGTGAATACAAATTATCATAGACGGTTAGTAATGCTTCAATACCCGTCTGTGAAGACTTCTTATCATAGACGGTTAGTTATTCTTCAATAACCGTCTGTGATAAGACGTTTATCACAGACGGTTATATATGCTGCACGACCCGTCTGTGATAAAGTATTTTCACAGACGGCTAGCCTAAGTAAAGAACCGCCTATGATAATCGGTCTTCACAGGCGGCTATCTTTAGTGAAGAACCGCCTATGATAATTAGTCTTCACAGGCGGTTTCACTTCTCCGCCTGTGAAATTGCGGATTATCACAGACTCTTCGTTTCAGGCGGTTTTAAAAGCCGTTTGTGATAATAGGTTTGGAGCCGCCTGTGATGAGGCTTATTGTAGTAGTGAAAGTTTCACAATTTTTGAAGCACGTTTTCCAATTATTGGACACGTACTGAGAGTTTAATCAGGGTCGACTTCAAATTTAAACTTTGTACTTAATCTTGTCCAAATCAACTCCAAATTTTTCCTGAGGTCCCTTATGGTTCAAAAAGGGTAACTTCAAAGTTTCAGGTTTTTTGAACCTAATCTACTATTTATTTCATTGAGTCAAGTATCACCACTTGAATTCAAATTCAAAATTTGAATTTATTTGAAACTTTACCAAATACTGAAATTGATTTTCCCAATAAATTCCTCATATTTTGTTTAGTGTCCCTGCCCACTTTTAACACTTGTAGAGCCTGTTAGATATTTAATTGCAGTTAGAATGGAGATAAGAAGGAGGGAGGTGGGTCCCACAGGTGGTGCCCACAAGTCAGGTTGGCACTGCCCACAGCGTGACACCGATTCCATGCATGTACCACCGCGATTGCCACCGCGATAAAAATGTCGGTACTTATCCCAGCGCCCTGCCTTCTCTTGGTCCTATCCACGGCACACCGCTCGCCTCCGGCGCTCCTCTCCCGGCCTGCGCGCCCCCTCCCCTCCGTGTCCGTCCACGCACCGCCGGCCCGCGCGGGCACCGGCTTCCTTCACCGCCCATGGCACCTCACCTCCCGCACCGCCCTGAGCGCTGAAGCGCCAACGCCGTCCCCACTCCCGCTCGCCAACACCGGCCACCGGAGCGCGTCTTCCCGCCGGCCTGTGCACGTCGCGCCACTCCTCCCGTCGGCCGCCCACGGCGACTGTGCTGCCCCACGACAGTCGCCGGCTTGCCCCGCGCCTGCGCCTAGCTACGCGCTCTCCGCCCACCCAGTCGCGCATGCCCCTTCTCGGCCGTGCTTCTTCACCGGCGCCGCCTCCACGGCACCCTGCCTCCCCTGGCGCGCTCACCGCGCCCAGCTGTTGCACCCCGCGCTCGGCCGCCCACGGCGCCACCAGCTCGCGAGCGCTCCACTGCCCCGACGGCTCGTCTCCCTGCTCGCCGGCTCGCACTGCCCTCGCCGTGCCCCCGCATGCACGCCGCCCTCGCCGACGCCCCTGCAGCGCCGTGCCCGTGCAGCACACCACCTTTCACCGGCTACTCGACCGCGGCCGCACATCTCTAGTGCCGCTGCTGCGTCCTTGCCACCGCTGCGTGCTGCACCTTTCCACGCCAGCCGTCCGCTCGCCGCCCAGGCCACTGTCCGCGCCTTGGCCGCGCTTCCCACTGTCCACTTGTTGTCGGCACGGTGTTCTTCTCACATGCCGCGTCCAAATAGTGCGAGGTTTGATGGAGGTGATGTATGAGATGCAAGAACACATCGACAACACAACGGCAACAATAATTGGTTCAATGTTAGCTCTGAATTGTGCAAAGATTAGTTGGGACAGTGCTGCAGCCAATATGTTCGATGAAATGTTCACGAGGAAAGAACCAACTTTGTCGATGTTTAGAACTGGTCCGTGATGCAGGGGTAGGATTATGTTGCGACTGACAAGCCTAAGTGCCAAGATGCCCTTTGAACGGTGATGAAGCAACGGAAATCAAGTACACACACAAGATGTTCGGTGAAATGCCTACAAGGTGAGCCTTGCCCTGAATTGCCTTGCTTGACGCATCGAAATCCATTCGTCGTAATCGCTAAGGGTACTCATATGTCATCAAGTCGTACGTCCATTTTCTGCCATGATATCATTCCTTTAGAATCCACAAGTTGACCTTCTTTGTCTTTGAATCTCGTTAACTTGTTCGTGCGTGCTCGTGATGCTCCACCATGAGCCACGTCGACGTCGTTGACCACATGATGTCATCGTGATGCTCCGAGCCGTCATCGTGCCCTGGCATCGAGATGAAGGGTGCTTGTGATGTGTGTGCTGCTGGAACACAAGCACGACTCATCCGACAATAGCTGTCAAGCCAAATTAGGTTTTAGTCGATGTGAGAGTGATCGAGTCCTAGGTGTAATCTAGATGGTCGATGAAATGACTTCTAGGTCAAACCAGGTAGGTCGGTGATCACTGATGACCTGGGGTAAAGGTATGCAAGAACGTTGCGACCAACAAGGAGAACTAGACCAAGGGGAACCTTGGATAAGAGTTCCTTGGTTGTGTCGTGGATGTTCCCTAACCAATCACAGGATTGGTTAACTTGGTGTACCACTTCATCGACGGCAGGTTCGTCGAGTCGCTTATCAATAACCGAGTTGACATCACTAGCCTTAAGACTCACCAGATGGTGTTCGGGGTTCCGCTAACCCCATTGACGAGTCCAGGTTGATGTGGACGTCGCTAAGACGATCTTCTTGAGATGGCAAAGCATGCCTTCACGGCAAGGTCTCACATCATGTTTAAGTCCCGAGAGCTTACCGAGCTCACCTGGACAGGCTTGCGGGAGACACTACATTAGTGTCATCGTGTAAGCACTTGAACGATGCTCGAGAAGCTTGCCGTAGAAACTACTTTACCTAAAAGTCATTTGAACATTGTCTTGGTACTCATACTAGGTTAACAGTGCTTGTAATGACTTCTTAAGTCCAAGCCAAGTTTGTCTCAATTCAGTCCCAAGTGTCGTTAGGTTCCATCATGGTTCATCCTAAGTCGGGACCCTACGACAGCACTACTCACTTAACTAGGTTTACTCCTTTATGAGATAAGTCAAGTTCATTGGTCGACTGCTAAATCGCGACCTTCGTCTTGTACACTCCACTCATACTCAAGCTTTCGATGTCCCACCTTAATTTTTGGGTCGTCCATACACTTCTCCGCCCAACACTTCTTCACCATTCAGAATAGTCAATCTCGCGTGGCATAGCTTGAAGTGTGGTATGCTAAGTTGCAATGTAGCTTTATGTTGTACCTTTCAGTTCATACTGGCACTACTATGTCCACCTTGACTCATCCTCTGGTTACCCACACAATCGAGACATATCTGTCCTTCCTAGTCAAACTCCTCATTCTTAAAGTTTACACAACCCCGTGGAGTCTATTATTAAACTATTTAATTACTTAATTACTTATATGCATATCATGTCGATAGGAATGTGATGATAGGTGATAAGCCTAAGTGTGAGACAAGCTCAAAGATAGCGCGTCTCCTTTCTTTGATTCATAACAGACATTCTTTACGGAGTCATTGGAGACGTGAGTCGTGCGCGTCGCTCATCAGCATACCTGCGAGACAAGCACTAACATAGCGCGTCACAGATTTATTGACTGATCTCAGACGTGCTTTATTGCAGCGCGTCACAGATTTGTTTACTGATCTGAGACGGACTTTAAGGAAGCTTATCTCCTTTATTTAGATAATCCTAGGAGCTCTCTGTTACAGCTCATCGCTAATTGTTTATAGGCAGGGTCTCCTATTAGGTGTCTCCCACCCCTTATTATCCTGGTTGTCGGCTGCATCCTGGAGCTAGCCAGGATTTGGCAGCCATATTGCCAGTGTTAGCAACATACACATACATGAACATATGTATAGCCAAAAAGATCACACCTTAAATTATATTGACCAATCAAATATTAACAAAGTGTCAATCGTGGTTATCAACTATACTAATTACACCACAAAGAATGCCCCCCTGTTCATGCTGATTACAAAGTAACTAACTACATATATCATAACTGTAATCATCTAATTCTGTATACCTTAATGAACATTCTCCCGATGAATGACTTCATTAACGATGAGCCTTCATAGCATCTAATGCTCTGACTGAGACATCCTCAAATTCAATAAAATCACTAAAATCATATAAAATATTATCAAATTGCAATCACTTTCGCTTAACAATCACATATAAGGGAGCAAATATCTGAAGGCTTAGGAACAAATTGGTATACAATTGTAATAAACACAAGAACTGTGAATAAAGAACTAAGCTTACTTGTAGCACAGGCAGATGGTGAGCATTTGCAAAGAATCAGTAGAGAAATTGTTCTCATCATAAAGGACATGGTAGTGAGCGGGTGTGCTTGTCCCCTAAAAAAACAAACAATTTACATTACACTGATGCATTAATAGCCTGATATCAAAAACTCATGAGAGAAACACCAATTATTGCATAAGTACCTTGACTCTAGAATGGATGCAGAGGTAGAAATCAAACTCACTGGGATGACAAATGCTAGTGTCAACTACATTTCCTGCAGTTTCAAGGGTTTGCGAATTAGAATTCATTATATACATTGATAGTCAAAACAAATACATTACTTCTGCACTGGACAGAAACAAGGAAGTTGAATGTATACTGTAATGAAAATTCTCCCTTTGGATCATGACTTCATTAATGATGAGCCTTTATTGGACATTCTCAAATTCAATAAAATTACTGAAATGCACGATCTGGGGCACGGTTGCGGCGGCAACATGCTCCGGGGAAGAGGGTGAGGCTATGGCGTGCTCTGGGACAAGCTGGCTAAGGTGCTAGAGTGGCGGTTCCTCAACTCTATGATGACATCAGGCCGGCATGCTCCGGAAACAGGGAGAATATTTCCACATATGTGAAGGCGGCAGCGTGCTCATACCGATTACCGAAGTAGGGGCTCGAGGTGGCGGCATGCTCTAGGGACAAGAGACGAGGCGGCGTGCTCCAGCGTACTCAACTCTCTGATGATGAAAGTCGTGGTTGATGGCGGGGTCAGGGTCGACGATAGCAGCACGACAATGACGGAGAGCGAGTTGAGGAAGGGGGATGACGACGGCGTGCTCAAAATTTTTGTGCGAGAGCTAAATTTTTTGCCAAGTTTTGGGAGAGAGCACACGAGAGATTAAGATAGCAAAACTCGAATACAGGCCTATATAACACCCATCTCTCATTAAAGCGTCTCCCTTTGGTCGAGAGAGCGCGAGTAAGTTTTGAGAAAATTTTTTTGCCAGAGAGCCCGCGAGAGCTAAAATTAGGTCAAAAATGGGAGATGCACATATATAATGCTCGTCTTGCATTAATTTGTGGCCGAACGGTCACCCCATATGCAAAAAATGCCCCACGGTGCGCTGAAGCAAGGAACATCTTTGGCATTCGGGCATGTCCAAATGGCAATTGTGTGCAATGCCTTATATGATGGTTGCAACGCGCTTAGCTTTCCGTGATGGGACAAAAGATCTTTAGCACAAATCGGACAAGTGCCTGAGTAAGGCACATCTCCTTTTCGACGGAGGTCAATTATCGGAGATGCACCTTCTTAAAGTGCGTCTCTCATGTACTCGTCTCGCTTTTGCCACTCGCATGACATCATGATCGCCCGTTGCTACTCGCGCGTAGAGTTTACATCATGAGCGTGCTAATTTCAGTGATAAACTCATAAACGAAAGCAAGACATTGCAATTTAGGGATATATAATGCTTGTTTCACATTATTTTGTGACCGAATGGGCACACCGCATAGGAAAGATGTTATTCGGGGGGTGCAACACCATATTTCGCATGCTGGCATGTCCAACTGGCAACTATGCGCAATACCTTATATGATCGTTGCATTGCGCTCAGCTTTACGAGGTGGGACAAAAGATCTTTGGCGCAAATCGGAGACAGTCCCAGGTAAGGAAAGTGTCGCATTATCTCTTCTCCCACGGGCCTTAGTACAGCTTGTCTCTCATTCGCCCGTCTCCCTTTTGCCGGAGGTCAAAAATCGGAGACACTCCCGTTTAGTGTTCGTCTCTCATGTGCTTGTCTCCCTTTTGCCACTCGCACGACATTGTGAGCGTCCGTTGCCACCCGCGCATAGAGTTAACATCGTGAGCGTCCGTTGTAGGGATAAACATACGCAATGACATTGCAGGTAAGGGATATAATTCGAATTGAGGGATAAACAAACACAATAACATCATAATTCAAAGATAATTTGCAACTCAATTAATTTCATAGTTCATACACATTGCATGCCCTCTAGAATATACATTTTGATTCTAAACTTATTCCTATGAAGCTTCCATCGATCAATCTAAACTGTATCATCCAGCTTGCTCCTGAAGACGTCTCTTATATTCCCCTGGATCCTAAAAATATTGAAAGTCGTTCAATTAACAAATGTCGAATGAGGAATGAATAACCTATGTTGGTCACTAAGACAAAGTTACTGACCTTGATAAGTAGATTATATCAATCATTTTCAACATCGAGCGCATTTGGCTAATGAAGCAAATGCTAAACTTAGGCTGACTCTAATGACTGATTGGATATTGAGTAGGCCAATGGATATTTGATGTCCAGTTTTGGATTTGCCTAGTTTTCATCTCCTACAACACACCCAGTTTAGCTAAAGTGAGGAGAGCACGAATTTTAAGTATTCTTCTCTCTCCTCAATAACCATTTTTCAATCCTTTTGGGTACTCTGTTGGAGCTGTTAGTGCTATGGTTGCCAATTTGCAAAAGCTAACCTATTTAGGTCTCCTGTTGAAGTCAATCTTAGTGGAGTCATCACAAAATACGGCTAGATTATCTAAGATGCAATGCATATATTAGTAGTCGGTGTTTATGCTACGTGTTTTGGTCACTATAATACACAACTTTTTTAGATAACAGAAATACATTCCGGCCTCTACATAATATGTAGAAACAACTACATCTCAAGATGTGTCACAAGGAGGTACATACAAATCTATCGGATGTCGGTCAACCCTCCTAAATCTGGAGGAGGGAATGAAGGCCTAGTAGGAGCACCAAATCTGGTGGGAGGCTCCACCACCCACACAGAAAGAGGAGGAAAGCGGTGACAAATCTAGTCGTAGATATTGACATGCAAAAGAGCATAGAGGTGTAGAGGTAGAGGAATCAATGAATGGATCATGCGCCCGAGGTATTTACATTGAGTTGAAAACTTCAAAGTCATTTTTTTATCAAATATTAGCTATATTTTCAAATCCATTTCATATTTTTGTTTTTATTATACTTAATGCATAAAATGAGATCAAATATAAATCTATTTTATTTAACTATATATTTTGTAAACCAATGTTTTCATATACTGGTCAACATTTCAAAAAATTTTGTTCAACATTTTGTGTAAATATTAATAGTAGATAATAAATGTTGAGTTTATTTTTTCAACACATTAAACCAATTGGACCATCAGTGTAGGATTAGAATTAAGGAAGACATGAAGAAAAAAAAAAGGCATAACCCAGGGGAACATATTCGCAGTGGCCACAACGGTTCCAGTTGGGAATGGTTGTCGGGCTAGGTTTTGACAGTCCAGCTAGTTGCAAGGTCAGGCCCCAACCCAGCTCTTCCCTGAACTGTACAAATGCTGCCGAGGAACATAACAAACGGTTGCCCAAGCTCTACAAAATTTCAACTGGGTTAGTGATACCATACGTGCAGTCACAGCGGATAAAATGGTCCATTTCATCAGTCTTTTGTTTATGTTGGAGGAGGCAAGATATTTTTTTAGCCAGACAGGCAAGACACCATTCAGTAGAGATTATCAGCCTCAATTAAATACTCCTCCTGCTCACCTATGAGGACCAGGATTCCAAAATTTCAGAAATCACATTGGGTAGTGTCATGCGATGCGACACCCAACAACTGACATGGCTTTCAAGAAACAATCAATTTTTTCAAGTATCTTCTGTATTGGAAGAATTTGGAATTTTTCCATAGTATTGATTTGATGCACGTTACAAAGAATGTATTTGACAGCATCATTGAGACCTTGCTAGACATGTCGAGGAAAACAAAGGACATATTAAATTAACGTATGGACCTAGTAAATCTTAATATGAGACCAGAACTTCATCCAGTAGAAAAGGCAAACGGGAAGCATTACCTTTCCCCAACCAGCTACAACTTGACACTAGAAGAGAAAGAAGCAATTTGCGAAAGCTTGTGTGAGATCAAAGTGTCCACGAGTTTCTCATCCAATATCCGCAAACTAGTCTCGATAAAAGACTTGTCTTCATTTGGCTATAATTCTCACAACAGTCACATGATGATGACAATGTTCCTGGCCATTGCAATAAGAGTCATCAAACCTAAGCATATAAAAGTTGTCATCACGCGTTTGTGTTACTTCTTCAATGTAGTATCACAAAAGGTGATAGCACATGAAGATTTAGACTATCTAAAAACATACATCGTCGAGACTATGTGCAAGCTTGAGATGTGTTTCCCACCATTCTTTTTTGATATGCAAGTACACCTAATCATACATCTTGTTGATCAAATAAAAGCATTGGGGCCACAATATTTACATCATATGTTTTCGTTGGAGAGATATTTAGGAGTATAAAAAGGTTATGTGCAGAACCATGCTCACTCAGAGGGTTCAATTATGGAAGGATACACCACTGAAGAAAAGGTTGAGGGTTGCACTGATTACATCAACGATGGAAAACCGATAGGTGTGCCTATACCAGTACATGAGGGTAGACTACGTGGGAGAGGCAAAGTGGGTAAGAAAACTTTTATCGTTCAAGATTACAAGAATATACACCGTGCAAATTTTGGTGTACTACAACAGCTCGCAATAGCTGAGTCATATATCGAGGAACACCAAATTGAGCTTTGCAAAAAAACCAAGACTGCACAGAGGACTGGATCATGAAAAGAGCACAGAAGATGTTTCACGGAATGGTTAATGGACAAAAATATACCATTCAGAAACTCTATAGAAGAGGCAACAATGAAGAAGTTAGCTTCTGGCCCATCTACTTTGCTGACATCATGGCAAGCATATGACATCAATGGTTACATATTTTACACTAAATAAAAAGATGCTAAGAGTGTTCCACAAAATAGTGGTGTTCGTATTGAGGCTTATGACTCACAAGGGCGGAAGACCACATACTTCGGGTTCATAGAGGAAACAAGGGAACTTGATTATGGCAAAAGAATGGTAATGCCCATATTTTTGTGCTAATGGGTCAAAAAACCTGATGGTGTGAAAATGGACAATTACGGGTTGAGACTGGTAGGCTTGAATAAAGTGGGTTATAAAGATGACATGTGGGTTCTCGTCGATCATGTTGCACAAGTTTTTTAAGGACAAGATCCAGATACTGAGAAGATGCACATAGTTGTTTCTGGAAAGCAAAATATTTTTGGGGTTGAGAATGTGGGAGATAATGAAGAGGACTATAATCAGTATGAAGAGACACCCCTTTTCACCAAACCAGAAAACATCAAGCGCATAGAGAGAAACATTAAAAAGGATTTGAAACCCTATATGCAAGAAGATGTTAATGCTAGAAAAAATGTATGATATATATTGTATATATTTGTATCCTCTAGAATCAACTTAGAACAATGCTCTATTCCAGCTTTAGATAGCATGTTTCGAACATTATTAAACTCAACTTCTGTAGAGAAGACTAATTTGGAAATGTGATCCTTTTCGACTTGTTAACTATCATATTTATCACCTTCACCTGTTCCATAAGTTATCAAATTGTATGTGTATATAAATTTTGTTTGACCTATGATGATCAGGCTTGCCTTCCAACAGCTTGGTTCCAAACAACATCTAGAAGCACAACTCTTGAAGCTCCTGTCAAGCTAATCTCTTCACAGCAAAATCTTGTAGATGCAAGTAACACCCGGGACTCATCATTTGGATTCTTCAATTGAATTCTGACGATACTTCCCATCCATTTGAGGGCTTGTTTGGATAGGAGTGGATCCACTTAAATATAAGTGGATTGAGGTGGATTGAGGAGAAAAATATTTCATTCTTCACTCCAATCCACTTCAATCCAATTAGATTGAGTACACCCAAATAAGTCCTGAAATATTTTTTTCTCTTCTCTCCATTTTGAAAACTTACGAAGATGCTACTTTATCAGTTCTAGTGGCTGCATATACTGACTACAAATCAGTACCATCTCTCTTAGTGCTTCACACAAGCGACGAAGCGAACAACTTCATTCCAAAATCTTGTTTTTACCCTTTTCATAGGAATTTGACCTTAATCATGCAAGCATAGATTTATCAGTAAGTGAAGCTTCCTCATCAGACATGTTAATGGTAGTTACAAGTGAAGGGTGTTTTCAAGCTAACGAAATCTCAACGGGACTAAAGACAAAAAGATGCTGCATATGAGTGGCAATGTCCAGGTTAGACAACATGAAGCTATGATGGCAGCCTTCAAGAACATGAAAAGTGATGCCAAGGTTATTCTTGCATCAACCAAGGCATGTTGTGACGGCATAACACTTGTTGGAGCATCACGATTATGGTTGCCCCAACAAGTGTTATACCCTCACAACATGCCTTGGTTGATGCAAGCATAACTTTAACATCACTTTTCATGTTGTTGAAGATTGCCATCATAGCTTCACGCTGTCTAACCTGGACATTGCCACTCATATGTAGGATCTCTTTATCTTCAGTCCAATTCAAATTTCGTTAGCTTCGACACGTCCTTCGCTTATAACTGCCATTAACATGTGTGATAAGGAAGCTTCACTTATTGATAAATCTATGCTTGAAAGATTAAGATCAAATCCCTATGAAAGGGTAAAAAAAAGATTTGTGATTGAAGTTGTTCGCTTCCTCACTTGTGTGAAGCACTAAGAGAGTAGGTACTGATGTTTAGTCAATATATTTAGGCATTAAAACTGAAAAAGGAGCATGTTCCTAAGTTTTGAAATGGACAAGAGAGAGAAATCCTTAACATGGATGGGAAAATCCTTCAATGATCGTCAGGCTTCAATTGAGGCTTTCAACAATCCAGATGATAAGCCACGGGTGTTACTTGCATCTACAAGAGCTTGCTGTGTAGGGATTAGCTTGACAGGAGCTTATCAGCATCATAGGCGGTTCTTAACTAACAAGCAGCCTGTGAAAACAATGACGTTCCCCAGGCGATTCTTCACCAAAAACTGCTTTTGATGATTGAATCAGTACATACAGTTCTTAAACAATGATCTCCCGTGAAAATCATGTATTTACCCAGGCGGTTGTTAATTAAGAACCGCCCGTGAAGTTTTGTAGAGTATAAGCGGTTCTTAATTTATAGCCGCCTGAGAAAATCATGTATTTACACAGGTGGTTGTATTTTAAAATCCGCGTGTGATGTTCTATCAACACAGGCGGTTATTGTATCATTCGTCATCATAGTTGCATTTTTTTACAGACTGTCTGTGTTTGAAAAATTGAGGCGCCTGTGAAAATGCTTTTTGTAGTAGTGGGTGCGGCCGCTCTTCTACTTAGTTTCCTCCTGCTCAAGAACCCTGATAAGAGGCAGGACTGAGACACCTCTTTGGCGGTTGTAATTTCCTGCGGCTGCTCTCCGCTGTAGTTCTCTGAGTAGTTCGTCTGCCGTGCTGCTCGCTGTAAGCTGCCAATGATGTGTACTGCAGCTCCTAATTCATGTGTGCTATCATATCAATTGCTTGAGGAATCTGTAGGCTGAAGAAAAAAAATATGAATTTATGCGCTTTGCATTCTAACTAGTGTCTAAATTTGCTTAGACAAAATTAAATGTAGTGATGGGATGATTATTGCAGTATTAGTCCATTAACATTTTTGGACTGATCGATAAGTTATTTCGAATAATGTATTATTAAAAAAGGGGGATTATAAAACAATAACAAAAGTCATATATAGGTACAGTTTGTTAATCATAACAACAATCTTCACTTAATTCCGATCAATAGTTAGTTGATGGATGTTAGTGTCATTTATTGGTCAAGAAAAATTTAAGGTTATGAGTAGAATAAGTTATTGTTGTGTGCTAAGTACGTACTAAGTGTCGCCTATGTTCTATAGGCTTGGAGCGGTTCCGACATTGAGAGACTACTGAATTCGGGTCTCATCCAGGTTAAGGCAAGTGCATGATGGGTTTTATTCTAATATCAGTGAATTGTTTGTGATTAAGCTTCCTCATTCTTTTGATTTGTTATTTGAGTTTTCAAGATTCGAACGCTTCATGATTCTATTTTATCCAGTCTAAGATCCAAGTTGTTCATTGAATTATAATTCAAGTACCAGTTAAATTCGGAGTTGTTCTTATATTCAAGTTCCTATGAGTAAGTGCTGATCACACTTGCTCCGCTTTACCGGTAAATGTCAAGGAGAATTCACGTGTCGTCCATTTCAGATAGAAACTACTATTTCATTGTTCTTCATTTCAAGTTCAAGTATCGCTATGTTTCATTCGGTTGATTCTATTGTTCTTCAAGCTCTAACTGTGCTTGCTGTGTGTTTTTACTCACTCTTGTGTTTATTTAGTTTTAGGTATCCGTTGATCAAGCATGCATTGGAAAGAGGGTAGCATCTGCACTTAAACACGCAAACCATTAAATAAGCTTAGTTTATGAATATTTTTAATTAATTGCATAATTTTGTGTCCTTGAGGCTGCGATATGGTTGTTTGAGTCTTTAACTCACTCGTGGGGATGAATGTGAGCTTACTAGTGTTGTTATATGTGACATCCTAACTCAAGGCTTAATATGATTGATAGAATACTCATACCACCAAGGTATACCTTCTTTTCCGGAAGCTCAACTGCAAAGAACTCTGAGGTTAAGCGTGCTTGTCCCAGAGCAATTTGTGGACGGGTGATCGACCGGGAAGTTTTCACGGGTGCGCACGAGTGAGGACAAAATGCGGAGAAAAGACTAGTGTTGGTTTGTGGAAGTACTCTGTGATCCTAGAGAGCTGCAGAAGTAACAACCACCAGACCCATAGTGGCCAGGATGTTACAAATGGTATCAGAGCCGACACTCGTGGTTTTACGGGTGCATACAGATCAGGGACGTGGGTACATACGCATGACATGTGGGTCCTCTAGGAGTGACACAGTATGATATGTATGTCAATACTGAACGTATGATCATGGTCAAGAGGGAACGTTCCTGGCTTGGGAGTTGACCGACGAGGACACCGGTCTTCTAAGGGGGGTGGATTGTGACATCCTAACTCAAGGCTTAATAGGATTGATAGAATACTCATACCACCAAGGTATACCTTCTTTTCCGGAAGCTCAGCTGCAAAGAACTCTGAGGTTAACCATGCATGGCCTCGAGCAATTTGTGGATGGGTGACCGACCGTGAAGTTTTCCCGGGTGCGCACAAGTGAGGAGAAAATGCGCAGAAAAAACTAGTGTTGGTTTGTGGGGCTAGTCTGTGATCCTAGAGAGCTGCAGAAGTTACGACCGCAAGGCCCGTAGTGGCTGGGGTGTTACAATATATAATATTATGTCTATTATTGTGTTTTGTTCCCCGCGGTTGATAGAGTTTTCAAAGTAGACTCTGCGAAAAATTTCTATATTTTTTATACTTAGTATAAAGGTTAGCTATTAGTAGTAGCGCCCAGGGGTGTTTATACTTGGGGCATTACAGTAAATCTTGCTGGAAATGAGAACTTGGCCTCTGTTGTGCAGAGAAACAAAGAAGAAGCAAGTGTTCATATAAGAGCATATAAATTAGCATGGAGGAAAACTCTATGGATGATAAGATGAAGGCAATCTACTGCACAAGGACTAAAGGAAAGTCTCAGCTGTAGTGTACAGGAACAATGATGAACCCCAAAATGGAATTATAGTTGAATTTGAGAATGAAGTGAAATTGGTAGTTTAATGGACTTAGTGAAATTATTATCAAATTCTATGGGTTGAACAGATCCAAAAATACTATAAATTTTACAGGGGATTCATGTGATCATGGAGGTACAACCAGGAAAGTTTCAGCTGGTCTACAAAATCCCCTAAAGCATTAAGCTTCTCTGAATTTTCCTGGTCGTTTTGGAGTCTTGCCATAGGCAAAAGTTAGTTTTGTGTTTAGGGGATGTAAAGACGAGTCCAACATATTGGTTTATAATTTTCTAAGCATTCTACAGGTTGATATTGATTTTAGAAGTTGGATTTTTTTGGAATGTTTATGAAGGTTTTGGAATTTTTCAGGTACATACAGTTTGACTTAGCAAATCAAGTCAAATAGATCTGAAACTTTTACTGGAGCTCAAAGGTATTAGAAGGAGTACTCTAGCCAAATCTGGGAATTTTTTCCAATGAACAGAGCTTCTAGAAATAAAAACAAAGCCTTTTTTAGTGGAATTATTAAGGAAAAAATTTGACATCCATACTGATTAAAATGCTCCACTGGAATGTAGAGACCATAAGGAGTCTAACAAAACTTATTTGGGAATTTTTGGTCCAATATTCTAGGAGATATCTATTTTCTAAGTTTGATCAAAATGTGGAATTAATTTCAAATAGAAAAGTTTGAATTTAGACATGGACACACGGATTTAAAATAGGACAAATTGGTTGACGCCACACCGGGATACAAACCTAAACCGCGTTGCCACATTTAACCCCACCGCTACAACAGACCCAAGAGGGCTTTCTCTTGCCGACATGCGGGACCCGACCTGGGTCTTCTTCCTCCTTGGGCCACTACCGAGCGGGCGGCGCCCTTCGCCGGAGGCAGTGGCCAACGTCGGCAAGCCACTCCAGGGCTTCAATCCACTTGAAACTGGCTGCTAGTGCACTATTTGGTGTGCCAAACTTGATGAGGTGATCCAAAAGGCTCGGAAACGGCTAGAAAGTCATCGGCAACAGGCGGTGGCGACGGAGTTGCTTTGGCGAGGAGGGACATCCTAAAGAGTGCACTAAATGGCTTGAAACTTGGTCGTAAATTATGTTAAATTCAGAGATGAAGTACAGAAATAGAGCTTACTGTGAAGTAGAATCAGAGAGGACACAAAAGGATATGATGATGGTTACCGTAAGGTACTGTGAGATCAAGAATAGAGCTGCCAAGTTGAAGTTGTTCTGCTACATATATTAGGCTGACTCCGATGGCGGATTGACCAAATGGGTAGGCAAATGGATGTTTCAGGTCTAATTTTAGGGTTTGCCTAGCTTTCATCTCCAACAACGCACCCAGTTTACCTCTGGTGAGTATAGACCCAATTTTAGGTATCTCTCTCCTTGATACCTATTTTTTAATCTTTTTGGGTACTCTGTTGGAGCTGTTAGCGCTATGGCTGCTATTTTGCAAATGCTAACCCATTCAGGTCTCCAGTTGAAGTCAGTCTTAGTTGAGCCATCATAAAATACGGCTAGATTACCTAAGATGCAGTGCGTAAAGTAATAGTTGGTGTTTGTGCTACGTGTTTTGGTCACTATAATAAACAAATTTTTTAGATAAAAGAAATGCATTCCGGGCTGTACATAATGTGCAGACGCAACCTGATGAGATCATGCACATTATTATTACACCTACAAACATGACAGAATGTTTATTTGTTTGGGATCCTGGCTCAAGTGAATGTGCACTCTTATTTGATGGACAAGATCAAGATGGCGCACTATGTCGTCCACCATCTTGGCCTCCTCCATTCATGCATACAAGAAGATTTAATAGCGTTGCACATTTAGACCAACACATGAGAGGAGATGAACTTGAGTCGAGGACGACTCTAATTCAAGAAGGGGAGGATGATGAGGCCATCACTTCTATGAATACAAACAACGCTCCACTGAACATACAAGATGCAATCAATAGAGTTCATACACAACAATTAATTTCTGAAGTGAGCTCGTTCTTATATGTTTACTTATATATATTTGAGCATAGATTGCTACCTAATGATTTAATTGTTATTAGGATCCTTGGAGAGGTTCAAGGAGTAGTTGGCGGAAGTATTAGGGACGTGGAGGACCAGAGAATTCGTTCAAAGAAGATGGAAACCGAGCCAAACTCAAAATTGTGTCCAACTCGGAGTCCAGGAGCAGTACGCACTAAAACGGATGCCCAGGACGCATACGCAGTCCGTTTTGGATGTTCTACATATGCAAGGAAAGGGGGAGTATAAACATTCCAATGGAGCTGGTCTCATGTCAAAATTCCTTCGGATTCAACAGAAATCGTCAAAACAAAATCGAGTTCAGAATCTGTCAGGGTGATGCGCCACCATATTGGCCGTCGGGCCTTGTATCAAGTCTAAGTCCATGATTTTCGTATCTTAGGGTTAGTTCACAACCCCAACACCCCCTTGGACGTCCTCATAACTATATATAATCCATAGTAGCCCCCATAAACAATTGGGTTTTGCTTAGATTTATAATATCGCCGTTCTATGGTTTGTGAAACCCCAACATCGCAATTTCAGATCGTGTCTTCTACGTTCTTGCTTGTGTTCTCGGTTGCACTTGCAGGGATTAGCCTTCTTGGCGAGGTCAATCGTGTGAAGCAAGATTGATAACGAATGGAGCGGTGGTGTAGTGATTGCAGGGGTTGTTCGTGTTCTACTCAAGAGCCTTGGATCATCAATGTCGAGATCTCCACATCAATCGACTTATCCATTACCTTTCGGAAGATCGGGCCTAAACTTCCTTATCACAACCACATATCAAGATATGCCATAAGGAGGCACACAAAAATCTGTCAGATGTTGATCGACCCTTTTGAATGTGGAGGGGGGAAGGAAGGTGTGGAAGGAGCACCAAATCTGGTCGGAGGTTCCGCCACCCACGTAGAACGAGGAGGAAAGTGGTGCCAGATCTAGGCATAGTTATTGACATGCAAAGAAGCATATAGGTGTATGGAGGTAGAGGGAACAATAAGTGGATCATGCGCCCGGGGTATATTGTCTTTGAGTAAAAAACTTCAAACTTATTTTTCTATTAAATGTTAGCCATATTTCAAATCCATTTTCATATCCTTGTTCCTTATTATACTTAATGCATAAAATGAGATCTAATATAAATCTATTTTATTTAAATATACATTTCTAAATCAATGCTTTCATATACTGCTAAACATTTTGAAAATTTTAGTTCAACACTTTGTGTGAAATTTTAAAATAGTAGATAATAAATGTTGAGTTTATTTTTGAAAACATTTAACCGATTCGTAGAAAATGTTGGATGGACCATCAGTGTGTAGGATTAGAATTAATGAAAACAGGAAGAAAAAAGAAGGCATAACCCAGGGGAACCTATTCGCAGTGGCCACAACAGTTCCGTTTGGACATGGCTGTCGGGCTAGGTTTTGGCAGTCCAGCTGGTTGCAAGGTCAGGCCCCGACCCTCTCTTCACTGAACTGTACAAGGGCAGCTGAGGGAAACAACAGACAGTTGCCCCCAGGCTCTACAAAATTTGAACTTGGTGCGTGATACCTTACGTGCAGTCATGGCTGATAAAATGGTCCATTTCATCAGGATTTTGTTTATGGTTGAGGAGGCAAGATAGTCTTTTTAACCAGACAGGCAAGACTCCATTCATTGGAGATTATTGGACTCAGTTAAATACTCCTCCTGCTCGATGTACCGATTGCAATTCGAATAAAGTACACGCTCGCAGCTGCCAAATATGATCTGGATGGTATGGGCACCACCAAGGTACAAGACCATCGGATGGCTACTCTTAAACAGCCGAGTTTGGACTTCGGACAAGTTGCAGGTCAGGGAATGGCTGAACAACTACTTCTATCCCATGTGTTATCGCAATTTACAGACTGTGCTGCACATTTTGTATGATTGGGAGGTGTCGCGCCAAATCTGGGCAAAGGTAACTGTGTGGGTCTAGGATGATCGTCTCCAACTGGTTTATTGGAGAGCTGCTCCATTGCTCATGAACTGGTTTCGAGAACTGACCAAGATGTCCACCGATCTCATGAGCAAGGGTATCCATTCTATGATCATAGAGGTGCTATGGTCCATTTGGTGAGAAAGAAGTGTCAGAATCTTTCACAGAAAAGAGAACACCATGGAGAACTTGTTAATTTTGTCGAGAGACGAGCTAAAGACATGGTCACTAGCTGGTTGTAAGCACCTTGGGAAGATACCGGCTGGTTGTAATACCCGTTGTAATCTCTAGCATATCAGGAGCTCCCTGTTTGCTCATGCAAATTTTATTTTTCACCTACTTAATGAAACGCCACCACAGACTTTTCGAAAAAAGTGTGCCCTACGCTTGACTGTTGACCACCTTTTTTATTTATTCTCCTGGCGCGTCGGATTTTTAATCACGGTCTTATGATGCTGCTGAGGTTTTTTAATAGATTAGTAGTGATGGTCATTTGTCCGTCACTATAAAAAGGATTATTTCAGTGACTTTTCTATAATGACCATCACAGGAGAAGTCATATGAGCCATGAAAAATTAAATGATGTACATTACATGAAAATATGCCACGTCTCATAGCCAAAATAATTCGTTTCATCTGCAGCATATATGTTTAGCCGGTTTTCTGCCTTTGAACTCAAGCTAGTGTTGCTCTTATACATTCAACTCCATTATTTAGCATCACAAATCCAAGCTGATAATTAACAGATGCTAGAAGGGATCATGAATATAAATGTGGTACTTGATGAGTAGGTTTAGGCCTGATCTTCCGAAAGGTTAGTCGATTGGGGTGGAGAATTCGACGTTGATGATCTGTGGCACTGGAGCGGTTCGAGTACCTCAGCAATCACTACACCACGGCTCCGTTGGTTATCAACCGTGCTGCACACGCTTGACCTTGCCAAGAAGGCTAATCCATACAAGTGCAACCGAGAACACGAGCAAGAACGTCGAAGACACGATTTGAAATTGCGAAGTTGGGGTCTCACAAACCGTAGAACGGTGATATTATTGATCTAAGCAAAACCCAATTGTTTATGGCGGCTACTATGGAGTATATATAGGTGGGAGGACGTCCAAGGGGGTGTTGGGATCGTGACCTAACCCTAAGATACGAAAATAATGGACTTAGACTTGATACAAGGCCCAATGGCCCAATACGGTGGCGTAACACCCTGACAGATTTTGAACTCGATTTTGTTTTGACGATTCCTGTCGAACACAAGGAATTTTGAAATGAGACCAGATCCATTGGAAAGTTTTTTCCCTCACCTTTCCGTTCATATGTAGACCGTCCAAAACGGAGTTCGTATGCATCCTGAGCCTCCGTTTTAGTGCGTACTGCTCCTGGACTCTGAGTTGGACACGATTTTGAGTTTGGCTCGGTTTCCATCTTCTTTGAACGAATTCTCTGGCCCCCCACGTCCCTAATACTTCCTCCAACTACTCCATGAACCTCTCCATAGATCCTAATCACAATTAAATCATTAGGTAGCAATCTATGCTCAAAAAGATATAAGGAAACATATAAGAACGAGCTCACCTCTGAAATTAATTGTTGTGTATGAACTCTATTGATTGCATCTTGTATGTTCAATGGAGTGTTGTTTGTATCCATAGAAGTGATGTCCTCATCATCCTCCCCTTCTTGAACTGGAGCCATCCTCGACTCAAGTTCATCTCCTCTCATGTGTTGGTCTAAATGTGCAACGACATCAAATCTTCTTGTATGCATGAATGGAGGAGGCTAAGGTGGTGGACGACAAAGTGCACCATCTTGATCTTGTCCATCAAATAAGACTGGACATTCACTTGAGCCAGGATCCCAAACAAATAAACATTCTATCATGTTTGTAGGTGCAATAATAATGTGCATGATCTCATCATTCCCCCCTTCTTTATGACAAGCCGTCCTCGGCTTGCTCGTATGTCCAGCAAAGAGGCTTGCTTTTGAGGTAGAATGAGGGCTGTCCATAATGCACAACCGCAGTGAATAATGTTTTTGTTGTCCCTGCTGCAAGGAAAAAATACTAGAAAAACTTGACAAGACATTATTAGCGTTAGTACATTCATTTACTTGACCATGTGGTTGCAGCACAAAAGGAGCTTTCTCATTTGAACATATGTAAACCTTATGCACTATAAACATACCACTATGTTCATATTTGCCTATAGCATGAAAAAAATTTCTATTTAACAAAGGCAATTCAGTTTTCAAAAATATTCTTCTCTCTAGAGTGTATAGATCACAAAGATTGTCAAATTCAATATAACCCAAAGTATTTAGAGAAGACAAAAATTTCTGCTCATCTCTTTCACATGTAATTGGAATGAAATGCTTAATTTCAGCGAAAGTGGGTGACAAAGTATCAAATTCATTCACTTGTTCTAGCATAGGTACAATATAATTATCAGCACAAAATGCATTTTTGTCGTAAGGATCAGTGGCAAAATCAACTAGTGGTAAATGAGTTTTCTGAAAAGGCTCCTCAAATTGTTGCTCTCCAATAGAATGATTGAGGGAATCATTTGAAACATTCAAAAACTTCTCAACATTGATAAGTGTAGTGCGAGGTACATTACCTTCATTCTCATATTCAGCAGTAACTGTGGGTGAAATAGGAATTGAAAGATCTGAATTTCCACAAGAGATGTTGAACACCTCATTCTCTTTTGAATTTTCTACATTTATTTGTTCATGTTCCTGCAAAAGGTTAGGCATAGGAGGAGGTACAACAAGAAAATTCTTCTCAAGTTCATTTATTTTATCTTTGCAATTAGATATATTGGGAAAAGTTTCTCGCATAAAAAAATTTCATATCTTTTCATGTTCATGGTTTTTCTAAATCACTTAAGTTGTTCCACCAAGTTAATGCACAATATACAAATGCACTCGCAACCTTTCTAATCTTTCTCCTCTCACACGTATGACATTGTCCAAAACTTTTATCTGACTCTATTTCCCAAGCACTATATTCATCATAACCAAGACCATCAAAAGAAGGAAAAGATGGGAAAATGTAATTACTTATTGTTGAAGGAGTTGTAAAGGTGGTATGAACGTCATGTGCAACCTTGGTTGATGTTTGATTCTTAGCGAGCAACTCCATCGCTGTCTTCATCATGATAATCATCTTAGCATATAATGCATGATTCTTGCTTTTACCTGACATTGTTAGTAGCAAACAGAAGACAACAAAAAAAATATATTATTCCAATCAAATACAAAGGATAATTGCAATGTGGAAGTGGAATCACACAATCTCAAGCATCTTACCATCCTCTTACTAGTGTTCTTACCGACACTGCAGGTGGCAAACGGTGGACGTTATGAAGAAACCAATGAAGCATGGGATGATTGCAAAGTTGTATCGATTCTGCTCAAGAGTAAGGTGTAGTTTGGATGGCACTTTATATGTAGCAAGGATCAGCAACAATGAAATCGGATAGTAATGTTGAATAAGTGTCCAAAGTACTTGTCAAAGTTGTTGGCCTAAATGTGTTCCTAGTAGTTCAAGCTAGCAAGACATGAAACAAAAACTATAGGACACAAAGGATGCAAGCACATCTATTTTTTTCTTTTTTTCTCTTTTTTTGTGCGGCTTTTGTATATTTTTAGTTTTGCACTTGCCTTTTCTATTGTCTTTTTTTTTTGAATGTGCTGCAAAAGAAGAACACAATGCAAGACAATCAAAGATATCTCGTAGGTCTGTCATAGATTTTCTGCTCAATCTTCCAAGGAGAATTAGGCACACTTAGAGGATAAAAAATAGAAACACTTCAAACAGCAGATTGTAGATATATCTCTCCTCTTTAATTTCATTATATGAAAGACCTATTTTTGCAAGAATAATAAGAGATATTGCCCCTAAAATACAGACTATTCAGAAATTCTAGGTCGAGAACAGATTCGGATCTAATGCAATTTCGACCTCGATAACTCTATTTCCAGGAAACCGATGAATACAAAAGTTATAGATAACTTCTTAAGGTTTCCAGGAACTGCAAGAACACAAAAATCCGAGTTCATATGAGAGGTATATGATTAAAATACTAAACTGGACAGAGATGAATCTAATCTGGACGTGATGACGTGATTCAAAAGTATGAATCAACACAATGCAAAACCAAAAAACACTTTCTAAACCAGCAATATGACTCAACAACGGACACAAACTCAACAAAACCAAACTAAAAACGAAAGTTGCAAAGGCTCAATGGTGGCTTGGACAAAGTAATGAATAGATATACTATACTGAAAGTTTTTTGTGGCATTTTTGTGGACTCTAGGTACAAAAAACAAAACTAATGTAATGGATAGATGAATTACATAATGGGCAACCTGGAAATCTGATACCAATTGATGAGTAGGTTTAGGCCCGATCTTCCGATAGGTAAGTCGATTGGGATGGAGAACTTGACGTTGATGATTCGCGGCACTCGAGCGGTTCGAGTACCCCTACAATCACTACACCACGGCTTTGTTGCTTATCAACCATGCTGCACACGATTGACCTCGCCAAGAAGGCTAATCCCTGCGAGTGCAACCGAGAACATGAACAAGAACGTTGAAGACACGATCTGAAATCGCGAAGTTGGGGTCTCACAAACCGTAGAATGGCGATATTATTGATCTAAGCAAAACCCAATTGTTTATGACGGCTACTATGAAGTATATATAGGTGGGAGGACGTCCATGGGGGTGTTGGGGTCATTACCTAACCCTAAGATATGAAAATAATGGACTTAGACTTGATACAAGGCCCAATGGCCCAATACGCAGCACCCTAACAGATTCTGAACTCGATTTTGTTTTGACGATTCCTATCGAATCCTAATGAATTTTGACATGAGACCAGCTCCATTGGAAAGTTTATCCTCTCCCCTTTTCATGCATATGTAGAACGTCCAAAACATAGTTCGTATGCGTCCTGGGCGCCCATTTTAGTGCGTACTGCTCCTGGACTCTGAGTTGGACATGATTTTGAGTTTGGCTCGGTTTCCATCTTCTTTGAACGAATTCTCTGGTCCTCCACGTCCCTAATACTTTCTCCAACTACTCCTTGAACCTCTCTGTTGATCCTAATCACAATTAAATCGTTAGGTAGCAATCTATGCTCAAAAACATATAAGGAAACATATAAGAACGAGCTCACCTCTGAAATTAGTTGTTGTGTATGAACTCTATTGATTGCATCTTGTATGTTCAATGGAGTGTTGTTTGTATCTATAAAAGTGATGTCCTCATCAGTACTGACCTGAGTAGAATAATCTGAAACCAACAAAATCGAGTTCGTTTCTTCTTGAGCACACGGACTACAACATCAGGACATAAACATAATCTCCAGTGATGAAATAATTAGCTGTACTACTTAGGTGCTTATCGTTACAATTTGAATAACATGCAAAATATGCCTAAGGGCCTTGATCGTTTTGACTAATTTATCTATATTTTTCAAAACAATTAAATAACATAGGGACTTATAAAAAACATATGGGCAGGAAGGTGACCATTGAACGTGGTTGATACGCGTGACGAACAAATTTGAAATACTTATTACTGATAACTGCCAGGTCTTAACAGTACAAAATGACTCTGAACCGTTGCAAAACATTGATTTGACACTAGTTTTACAAAAAGTACATTTTTCATCCCCTAAATACCTGCATTGTCCACCGTACCTAATGCCTGAACAAAATTTTAGTATAATTTACTCTCCAGAACAAAATTACAAAAAGTGATTTTTTTTCTTTTTTTGTTTCTCCTTGTGGGTGTTATTTTGGGGGTTCCAATTTTGTAGTACGGTAAATGACATCATACACAATTCTAAAATATTCTTTCAGAATCGCTACGTAATAAAGGCTCATCCGAGACGTGCCCGAACGAAGAAGGGAGATGAACAAATTGTGTGTATCCGTCGTCGCGTCTCGCATTACGTTGTCATCAAAAACGAGCGGTTGGCGCGTCGCTGATAAGCCTATGTGTGAGACAAGCTCAAAGATAGTGCATCTCCTTTCTTTGATTCATAACAGACATTCTTTACAGAGTCATTGGAGACGTGAGTCATGCGCGTCGCTCATCAGCATACATGTGAGACAAGCACTAACATAGTGCATCGCAGATTTATTGACTGATCTCAGACGTGCTTTATTGCAACGCGTCGCCGATTTGTTTACTGATATGAGATGGACTTTAAGTAAGCTTATCTCCTTTATTTAGATAATCTAAGGCGCTCTCTGTTATAGCTCATCGCTAATTGTTTACAGGCAGGGTCTCCTATTAGGTGTCCCCCATCCCTTATTATCCTGGTTGTCGGATGCATCCTAGACCTAGCTAGGATTTGGCAGAAATATTGCCAGTGTTAGCAACATACACATACATGAATATATGTATAGCAAAAAAGATCACACATTAAATTATATGGATCAATAAAATATTAATAAATTGTCAATCGTGGTTACCAACTATACTAATTACACAACAACAAATGCCCCCTGTTCATACTGATTACAAAGTAACTAATTACATACATCATAACTGTAATCATCTAATTCTATATACCGTAATGAACATTCTCCCGATGAATGACTTAATTAACGATGAGCCTTCATAGCCTCTAATGCTCTGAGGGAGACATCCTCAAAGTCAATAAAATCACTGAAATCATATAAAATGTTATCAAATTGGAGTCACTTTCGCTTAAACAATCACATATAAGGAAGAAAATATCTGAAGGTTTAGGAACAAATTGGTATACAATTGTAATATACACAATAACTTTGAATAAAGAACCGAGCTTACTTGTAGCATAGGCAGATGGTGAGCATTTGCAAAGCATTAGTAGAGAAATTGTTCTCATCATAATGGACATGGTAGTGAGCGGGTGTGCTTGTCCCCTAAAAGAACAAATAATTTACATTCCATTGATGCATTAAAAGCCTGATATCAAAAACTCGTGAGAGAAACACAAATTATCGCATAGGTAACTTGATTCTAGCATGGCTGCAGAGGTATAAATCAAACTCACTGGGATGGCAAATGCTAGTGTAAACCAGAGTTCCTGCAGTTTCAAGAGTTTGCGAATTAGATTTCATTATATACATTGATAGTCAAAACAAATACGTTACTTCTACAGTGGACAGAAACAAGGAAGATGAATGTATACTGTAATGAAAATTCTCCCTTTAGATCTATGACTTCATTAACAATGAGCCTTCATTGGACATTCTCAAATTCAAGAAAATCACTGAAATGCATGATCTGGGGGCAGGGTTGCGGTGGCAACATGCTCCGGGGATAGAGGATGAGGCAGTGGCGTGTTCCGGGACAAGTTGGCTGAGGCGCTAGAGTGGCGGTTCCTCAACTCTTTGATGACAGATGGCCGGCATTCTTCGGGAACAGGGAGAATATTTCCACAAATGTGAAGGCGGCGACGTGCTCATACTGTTTACCGAGGTAGGGGTCGAGGCGGCGGCATGCTCTAGGGACAAGACGAGGCGGCATGCTCCAAAGTACTCAACTCTCTGATGATAAAAGTCGTGGTCGATGGCAGGGTCGGGGTCGACGACAGCAGCACGACAATGACGGAGAGCGAGTTGAGGAAGATGGATGGCGACAGCGTGCTCAAAATTTTTGCGCGAGAGCTAAATTTTTTTGCCAAGTTTTGGGAGAGAGCACATGAGAGATTAAAATAGCAAAACTCGAAGACGAGCCTATATAACACCCATCTCTCATTACAGTATCTCCCTTTGGTCGAGAGAGCGCGAGTAAGTTTTGACCGAAAATTTTTGCCAGAGAGCGCGCGAGAGCTAAAAATAGGTCAAAATCGGAGATGCATATACATGACGCTCGTGTCGCATTAATTTGTGGCCGAACGGGCACCCCATATGCAGAAAATGGCCCACGGTGTGCTGAAGCCAGGAACAACATCTTTGGCATTCAGGCATGTCCAACTCGCAACTGTGTGCAATGCCTTATATGATGGTTGCAACGGGCTCAGCTTTCCGTGATGGGACAAAAGATCTTCAACACAAATCGGACATGTGCCTGAGTAAGCACATCTCCCTTTTGTTAGAGGTCAATTATCAGAGACGCTCCTTCTTAAAGTGCGTCTCTCATGTGCTCGTCTCCCTTTTGCCACACGCATGACATCATGAGTGTCCGTTGCTACTCGCGCGCAGAGTTAACATCGTGAGCGTCCTAATTTCAGGAATAAACTCATAAACAAAAGCGGAACATTACAATTTAGGCATATATAACGCTCATTTCACATTATTTTGTTACCGAACAGGCACGCCGCACGGAAATATGTTGTTCAGGGGGTGCGACACCATATTTTGTATGCGGCCATGTCCAACTGGCAACTGTGGACAATACCTTATATGATCGTTGTATTGCACTCAGCTTTCTGAGGTGGGACAAAAGATCTTCGGTGCGAATCGGAGATAGGCCCAGGAAAGGCAAGTCTCGCATTATCTCTTCTCCCACGGGCATTAGTACAGCTTGTCTCTCATTCACCCGTCTACCTTTTGCTGGAGGTCAAAAATCAGAGACGCTCCTGTTTAATGTTTGTCTCTCATGTGCTCGTCTCCCTTTGGCCACTCGCATGATATCTTGAGCGTCCAATGCCACCCGCGCGCAGAGTTAACATCATGAGCGTCCGTTGCAGTGATAAACATACGCAATGATATTGCAAGTAAGGGGTATAATTCGAATTGAGGCATAAAAAAACACAATAACATTGCAATTCAGAGATAATTTGCAACTCAATTAATTTTATAGTTCATACACAGTGCATGCCCTCTAGACTATACATTTCGATTCTAAACTTATTCCTATGAAGCTGCCATCGATCAATCTAAACTGTACCGTCTAGTTTGCTCCTGAAGACGTCTCTTATATTCCCCTGGATCCTGAAAATATTGACAGTCATTCAATTAACAAATGTCGAATGAGGAATGAATAACCTACGTTGGTCACTAAGACAAAGTTACTAACCTTGATAAGTGGATTATAGCAATCATTTTCAACATCGAGTGCATTTGGCTAATGAAGCAAATGCTAAACTTCAAGTAGTATAGTTTTGATTGTAAAACCAGAGCACCGCTGCTACAAAATATCAATTTAAGCAACATAAGAAACTAGTTCAAATAAGTTCAGCAACAATTACTAATTACTTGAGCAAAATAAATATATTTTACAGTCTTTTGATCAAGAACCCCAAGTCATAGTGCTCCTGAGTGATGGACATTTCAGTGGAAGAAACCACATCGAAAGGCGCATCTTGGAGGCACGAATGAATAGTCCTTTGAGAAGGAGATTGTCAGGGGGTAGTAACCACCTACTTAGTCAGTCTACAAACGAAATCTTTTAATAAGAGGACGATGGTTATACTAATATGATTGTGCTTGTTCTTCATGACTTACCCCTTCTTTACCAGAGGTGATGCGCTGCCACTTCAATAAATCTCCCGACTCAGGTTTCGTAGAGAAACACTACCCAGAGAAATTAGAAATACCAAAACCAAACAAGACAGAAAAACAAAACCACAGTTATATTCATCAGTCCATTGCAGAGCTACATATATACAACAATGCGACCGATGTGCCATATGTAAATACATGGCGATGGTTCTTGCGCCACGCCAAGCTCTCCTCCTTCAGTTGGCTACGCGCCAAGCCGATATCTAACCCAGCCATGAACAGTGATGACAACGACGAGGACGGCGACGATGACAACAACGATGGCGATGGCGAACAGAGGCGACAGTCACACTGGACTTGGTCGATTAGTAAAGGAGCGTTGGTCGATTAGTAAAGGAGCACTGGAGGCGAAGAGACGAGCAATATAAATGCTAGACGCACTAGACTAAAGCAAGACGCGTGAGATATGAATGTGCATCTTCCATTGTTCAAAGAGAGACACGTGGCACGAGGACTGTGAAGAACTTAATTTCTGCGGTGGTGGTGCAGGGACGCGAACCAACCGCTCCATCGTCAACTCCACATAGACCTTATATAAGACATGCCATCACCCGTCAGTTCTCCACAAGTGCATCGCTCATTTTGCATCTGCTTCTTCTTCTTCGTCTTCTCTAGGCCAACGACCCACTACCACCATGGCCAACGTTCTGGCTCCAAGCCCGCCGAGGGAGACACCCTACAAGAAAGTGTGCTGCAGCTCCCTCGAGAGTCTCAACACTGAGCAATGCCGCCTTATGGTGCAAGAGGCATACAATAATACGTCTCGGGCCATGAGTTCCTTGGGTCTGGGTACCCTTCCAGAGTTTACTGGAATGGGTATCATCGCCCACTACCTCTACACCCTCACGGGAGTGGCGGATCGTCTCGACACTCTGTTCAAGATGATGGCCTAGGTGCTTGGCGCCGAGGGCCGTAGAAATCTGGTGTCCGCAACGGAGAGGAACCTTGATCATGGTGTTGCACCGCCAGT
This sequence comes from Tuctoria greenei, assembly GCA_036927565.1. Classification (NCBI taxonomy): domain Eukaryota; kingdom Viridiplantae; phylum Streptophyta; class Magnoliopsida; order Poales; family Poaceae; genus Tuctoria; species Tuctoria greenei. Next base: position 151,564,008 of record JAYESD010000005.1, on the reverse strand, counting down.
GCAGCCCGAGCAACCGACGGAGCCAGCCCAGACTCCTGTTGCACCAGCGCCGGAGTCACCGCCGGAGGAGATGGACGAGGGGGGAGGGGAGGAGGAGGAGAATTTAGTTTTTCTTTCTTGTTTTTAGTTGATGTTTTTCTTTTCTTTTGTCTTCTTGCACTTTTTTCTTGTGCTTTGTAATATATTATGCTAAAGAATAAAATCTATCTATGTTCAACTGTGGGTTCCACTGTTGTGAATGAATATTTTCTTGTGTGTTCAACCATGTGAATGAATGAATGTGTAATGTGTTCATCGTGTTACTCGGGAATCATAAAGAAGGATTTGATTATTTTGTGGACAAGTGAATGATTTAGTTATCAAGTGAATGTGGTTCTAAGTTCAGTGATGTGTGATATTAACAGTGAACTGAATAAAAATGGAGAACATCACACAACTAAAGGAGATGTGGGGAATAGGAGATGCGCTTTTCATAAATGCACGTTTCACTTTTGGCAGAGGAGGGGGAGACGTCGAGTATAGGAGATGTACTTTGCTGCAAAGTGCGTCTCCATATTGCGTCTCCGCACAGACCTTATATAAGTTGCTATCAGTCTCTCCTCTTCTCTTTGTTTGTCTTCTCTTCATAGACTACCCACCATGGCCAACATTCTGCTGCCAAGTCTGCCGAGGGAGCCACCCTGCAAGAAACTGTGATGCCGTTCTCCTGAGAGGCTCAACAACGAGCTGCTCGAGATGTTGTTCGATAGGTTGTTTGACCGGTTCCAGAGGCTGCTCGAGACGATGGTCCAGGTGCTCATTGTCGAGGGCCGCAGTAACCTGGTGGCGGCGATGGCGAGGAACCTCGGTCATGAGGTTGCACCGCCAGATTCGAACGATCCAGAGCAACCGGCGGAGCAGCCGGTCAGGGCTCCTGTTGCACCGGTGCCAACTGCCGCTGGAGGAGGAGGAGGGGGACGAGGAGCGGGATTTAGGATTCCTTTTGTTGTTTTTAGTTGATCTTGTTTTTCTTTTCTCGTGTCTTGTTTTTTTCTTGTGTTTTGTAATATATTGTTAATGAATGAATGTGTTATCTATATTCATTTGTGTGATGAATATTATCTTGTGTGTTCAATTGTAAATGAATGAATGTGTTCATCATTCAACGTGTGTTCATGTCTGTCTGTAACCGAAGACAAAAGAGATGTGCTTTATGTAAAGTTTCGCAAATAGGAGACGCGCTTTGTTAGATGTGTGTCTCCCATTTGTCGGAGAGGAAGGTACGTCTTGGATACCTACTTAACTGAGACGGGCTATATAGTAACGCGTCCCCTTGTCTGTTCAACCGAGCTATGTCAGATCCTCGCTGAAGCGGGCTCGTCTTGCATAACCTTATCAGAGACGATCACTTTTCAGCACGTCGCCCTTCTTTGTCTCCTATTTGGGTTTCTTTCGTAGTGAATTTCCAATAATTTTTTCTTTCATTATTCCATCTCCTATTTCATATATGGTTTGACATCCTTCCAACGTCTAAAATTACAAAATAAATCTTAAACTATTTTCTGATGTACATATACCGTAAGTAAGAATTTCACAAATCTTAACCTTAAACTTGATGCGTTCATAGAGAGAAAAGTCACAATAGTGTGAATCAAACCAATCTAAACAATTCGAGAGAAGGAAAACTACACCAAAGTTTTATTTAGGGAGTTAAATGAGTAACCCAAATACTTCAAGGTAGTAAATTGCCCTTTTCCCTGTTACAAAATACCATGGGGGTCAGCTTACTCAGAAAAAAGGCCTAGCTCTGTTAGCACATGTAATTATAACAAATTATTCTTATAATATAAAGACAATAAAGAGAAAGTCAGTTCATAACCCAGCAATTTTGTAAAAGAGAAATGATCATTTAGCCTGGGTTAGCACCTTTTGGCACAGAGCATGTGTATAGCTTAACGAAACCTCGTGTCCTCTGTACATAGTTTAGAAATATTAAAAGAGTGAATTGCGTGACAAGTACAACAACTTCTGCGGTGGGTCATATAGGTTTGCAAATTATTCAAAGAAGTTGCATATTGTGTTTCAGTGATGCGCATGAGGCAAAACTGGTTTTAGCGTCGGAACTGAATGATGTGGCGTACATGTCACTGTTCACCATTCACGACTCTTTGTAAATCTTTCAGGCCTCTACTACTTAACCCATGATAGATTTCTTTTCTTTTCTTTTTTATTCTATTAGATTGGCTCGATTACTAGCTCTTGATCAGTGGGCCCATGATAGACGCAAGACTGTGATGGAAAGCCATTTTGGCCACTGCAAGTCAAAAATTCCAGTCATCCACAGCGATGATGGCTACCATAGATGTCGCCTGCTCATCGAGCAAGAGCACCATCTCTAACTTATGGTGAGAGTGTGTTTGGTTTATTGGTTCGTAGGTGCATGGGTTGCTTTAGTTATTCATTGCATTGAATTTCCAATTGCTAGATGCAGTAATAATTAAACATTATGGATTAGTAATAGATCATAGATTTAATCATTGTTTCAAACAAGGTTTTTGTCAGTTCCAAAATTTGATCAAAGATATTGTGATCTTATATATACCGTGTTTGTTTTGCAAATAATTGTAGACCTGCACCTGACATATTTTGTATCAAGGTGCATGTTGGGATGAACAAAAGTATCATGGTAGGATGGTGGATAAAATAATAATAAATAGAACAGATGATCATGAGCAAAATTGCATTTCATGTAATTAGCTTGCAAGCTTGTGGACATTAGTTTCTCTATTAAACCTGCAGAAGTAACTGGAACAAGAAAATAAGTAACGAAAAAAAAAGATATGGGTAACAGAGGCAACTGGCTTTTGCAAAGAGTCATCCAACAGTAGATAGTGACATGCATGCTACATCGTTTCATTCAGCCACTAAATTAATTGTTAACCATATGTGCCGCATTTAAACACAATGTGCGACCCATTTGAGCAATATGCAAAAGTACTATGTACTTGCATGGTAGGTTCACGAAGTTGTACTTTCCACACAATTCGCTCTTCAAAGAATAAAAATAAACGTTGAACATTACCGCTATTGACTATCTCTTTGTCCACCAAATTATCTTTTCTATATTTTCGTGAATAGAAGCTCATTCCCCTGTCCCTTATAAATTTTTATTTATAAGTTACTTTCATGTACTTATTGAAATAAATTTACATTAATTTTTTCGATTTTTGGACATGTTTGTCTAGATGAACCAAGCTACTATAGAACAATCTTCCACTAGAGAAATCCACGCCAATTACGTTTCCCGGGGCTGACGTAATTAAGGCAAAAACAGACGTCAGTTACTAACTTACGTCGGTTTTCCCTTAATTACGTGAGTTATTGGCTGACGTTAAGGTCTGGTCGTAAGTTAGCTAACTTACGTTGGCCGTCGACGTAAGTTAGCTAACATACATCGGCCGTCGACGTAAGTTATCTAACTTACATCGGCAGCCCACAACCGACGTAAGTTAGTTAGCAAGCTAGGCTGCAGGATGGGCCATGTGACTTACGTCGGCCACCCGAGGTTGATGTAAGTAAGAGCCTTTACTTACGTCAGATATGGCGAGGTCAGCATAAGTAATATGGGCTAACTTACGTCGGCATGCTCGGGCCGACGCAAGTTAGTCCAGAAAATGGAAACTTTCTAGCTTGCATGATGTCGAGCTCACATATACAAACAACAACAGCAATATATAGTCAAACAGATTGAACACAACACCATTTCGTAGTCAAAAAACACATTCACCACAACAACTTACAAATGGGCTACATGCTAGCCCCTCGACTACCTCCGGAGCTGAAAGGCTCGTCTCCACGTGTCCCACTGGGTGCCAGCACCTGTGCCGAAGCAGTTTGCACCTCCATCGCCGAAGCCTACAAAAGAACATTAGAGTTAAATATGTTACAAATGCATCTCTCTTTTTCTTTCTACCACACGCTTCCTCTCTTTCTAACTTTCATCCTCTCACTCTCTTCCCCTCCCTCTCTCTCTTTCTCTCTTTCTCTCACTCTCTTCCTATCCTTCACATTGTCTCACCCTCTTCCCCTCCCTCTCTTTGTGTCAGACTTTCTCTCATCCTCTCCCTCTCTTTCTCTCATTTGATCTCTCACTCTCTTCCTCTACCTTGCCTTCTCTTACTCTCTTCCTCTCCCTCTCTTTGTGTCACACTTTCCATATTCCTCACCCTCTCTTTCTCTCATTCTCTCACGCTCTTCCTCTCCCTCTATAGTATCCTCTATCTCTCACTTTACCCTCTCTCTCGCACTCTATCTCTCCCTATCTATGTCTCTCTTACTCCAACTCTATCTCACTCTCTCTCTCTTACCCTATGTTCTACCTACTTCTCTTGCTATGTGAAATACTGAAATGAATACTACAATATTAAAGAAAGAGTTTATTACCTGCGCTAGGCGCACCTGTGCTAGGGGCATCTATGCCGGGGTCACCTGCGGCAGCTGAAAATGGAGGAATCTCGATCTAGTGACCGGTCTCTCAAGCAAAGGCCTGATATTGCAAAATATTAGAATATATATGTTACTGAAATGCCATAAAATTAAACTACAGTAGTTTAAATTACTTACCTCAATTGTTGCCTGCATCGGGGCTATGTACCTGGTCGTGGCCTCCTGGAAGGCCCTCGACCTGTCCAGCTCCGCCTAGGTCTGCGTTAGTGTCTCCTTCACACCATTGAGCTCTAACTGGGTCCGCGAGATGACCATTTGACGGTCCAACGGACGAGGCCTGCATCGATGAGGCGCCTCTCGAAGGTCGCGCTGACCTCAAGTTGACAACTCCGTCAAAAATGGCAAACCTGCAAAAGAATGAAAAAATACTAAGTAAAAGAAGGTAGATTGAAAAAATGAAACAAATGAACAACTCACCGTCCATGGGCCTTCCCGCCTCCGCTCGCTTACACGGCTTGGGGGTCGATCGGCACGTTTCCCCAATCTTAATCTTCGTCGTGTATCCTCAAGACCTCTTGCGCGTACTTTTCCTAAAAAACAAAGAAATCTTGTAAACTTGAAAACCTACTAGTGGATCAGTCGTGACCTTATTGCACTGCCCGGGCTGGAAAGGGTCACTTCTCATGTGACCTCTCTTACAAACCTAGGTCAGGTCGGCTCCTGTCCGGTCTCTCACTCCTGTATAGCCGTGTTAGTGGGACAAATATATTATGAACATATAAATGAAATTAAAATGTACTTACCATGCGTTTAGCCAAACACAAGTAGCCATCGCCGGCTCAGTTGTGATTGCCCTCCGACCCTGACACAGTCTTGCATAATGGACTTAGCGATGAAAGCATCGCTAGCCTTGTACCGGCCGAGAGCTTGGTACGCTTCGGGTTGACCTTATGACTAGCAAATGCTAACCTACACATGTTTTATATTTCATCAATACTGTTAATGTACATAGGTATTGTAAATATTTAACAATAAAAACTTACCTCTGCATACCGCTCCTCTATCAAGTATGTGTCAGAGTCCTTCCTATATGAACCCCATTCCTGTTGCTGCTGATGCCGCTTTTGGTACATATTCACAGCCTGGATCTGGGAGTACGACAATGTCGATGTCACGAGCGTTTGAGCATTGTTGTGTAACACACGTCTCGCGTGTTCCTCCATGCTCTCACTCGGTTCCTCTAAGTGGTACTTCAGCTTTAAGCAAACAAACATTTAAGTGATATGCATTAAGAACGGAATGACAGTTGAAAAAATCAAACAGTTAAACTTACTAAAAAATCATTGTACATGGCTCCCTGAAGGGAGCCGTCGACCTCGTGAGAGACATGCGCAATCGTTCAACAACAAGGCAGGGAAACCGTCGATGACACCAGGTAGTGCAACTTAACTAAGGCTCCAATGACACTGTTAACCTGTCTATGGTGTCCCTAGCCCCAGAACAAACAGTCCAACCAAGATCTGCAAAATCTGTAAGTACTGGAAGACAACATCTAATATTTAGTACTATACGGTTTTTTTACCTGCCTACGACTAGATGGATAGTGATCCGCTAACTAGGAACCGGAGGAGGAACCGCAAAGTGTGACGGACTATCACATATATCACATATTTTTTTCAATATCACATATTTTTTTATCACTGATCACGGGCTATCTGGCAGCCTTTCATTAATCGTACATAGCAAAAATTTGCTAATATCATAAAAAAGAGTACTCATATGTGTGCAAAAAAAAGGAATATGAAAACCCGACTATTGGATAGAGCCAGAGAAAGAAAACGTGTTATGAATTAGTTGGATATATTAAATGTACTATCTTGCACAGTAGAGACTGAATAAATTAGGGGCATATTCTTTCATATTTGGATGTCATTAGAATCATGTATTTATGTAGTGCTGCCGCAAATTTGCAGTCAAAGTTGTTTTATGGTAGGCATTTACTCTAGTACCAGCAAAGTCTATCTGTACTCCAGAACAGTGCAATGCCAAAACTAAATAAATTCTATTTATAGTACAATAAATGAAAATACACGTCTTCCAAAAAGAATAATGTACGTAGTATCAAGCTATGAGCCATTACAAAATAGTGCTTTCAAATCATTTTAGATCTCGACTCCTTTTTCATCTTCATATAATTGCCTATATAAACAATGCTTGTGTGTTCCATTTCATCATAGGATATTATCCCCATCAACATATACCACTCCTAGTCAGGAAACCGTTGTTATAGAGAGATGGTGAAAGCAAGAAAACCATGGCAAGACAAAAGATTGAGATCAAACGCATCGATGACGAGGAATCACGTCAGGTATGCTTCTCAAAGTGCCGCCAGGGCCTGTTAAACAAGGCTCATGAGTTATCTGTTCTTGTGGTGCAATGGTTGGTGTTGTTGTTTTTTCTATTTCTGGGAGGTGCTTCTCCATTGGCAATCCCTCCATTGAGGCTGTTATCAAGCCCTTCCTTGCTACAAACCCTCCCAATGTCCCTGCCACGTCAGACGTAGCGAGCCAAGAGCAAGACGGTGGTGGTGGGGTGACGGAAATTGTGCGTCAGTTAAGTGAGCAGTACAGAGCGTGTTGCAAGGGCTGGCGGATGAAGAGATCAAGACAAAGCATAGTTTGCAAAAGGATATTGATAAGGAAATGGGTGGGCGTTTTATGCAATGGTTGAGCGCTAAGATCTATAACTTGGGGCGGGACGAGTTGCAAGAGTCTTAAAAGGAGCTTCAAGCATTGCTTGGTGCTGTCTTAGGTGAGGTTAATCAGCTGCCAGGAGAAACAAGGCAGATTCAAGGATCACATCCACAACCTACCATGGACATAGTTGGAATCTCGCGGCAGTACGAGTTTGGCGAGCCAAACTCACAGCCAAAACTTTCCATGGACATAGATACAACCTTGCAGCACTACCTGTTTCGCGAGCCATGTTCTGAGACACAACCTCCCATGGACATCGCTTCTTCCTCACAGTACCAGTTTGGTGAGCCAATCTCTCGACCACAACATCCCGTGGAGATTGCGTCTTCCTCGCAGAGTGCCATACGTATGTATCTCAATGACCCTAGTTCGACCAACGAATTTATTGATGGGTTTGAAGTGAATGACCCGTTAATCATATATGGACTTGGTGACTCAGAGAATGTCCCCAACAAACAGTAGTTTCATTCATTCTATCGAGCTTCTGAATAATATGGCCAGTCCCTTGTCAATGTACTTTTCAATAACAATTACAAGTCTAGTGGTGTAACTCCATTTCTTGGGCTTTGTATCTTTAAATATATCAAGATGTTGCATTGTAAACATTGGAAAATCTATAAAACATCCTTCATATAGATATATATGTATTGTGCAAAGAAATGAATCTACGGATGTGTGTTGCATTATCCTCACTACAAGATACTATGAAGCAATGCGATTTTGCAATGTTTGCAAGGCATATTCCTTGATAGTGTTTATGTGCCCATATTTTATTTTCTATGTTGCCCCTTCAATATTTGCTACAGATACTATGATGCAAACAACTAGTCTAGCAGCTTGAATTTTACTGCACATTCTGAAAAATAATGTTCTCATAGTTTTTCTCAGTGCGTGTATTTTGAAAAATGGAAGTAGGACCTGCACATTGATGTACCAAGTTAATGCTGATGTCACAATATATATCGCTCCTGCCTTGTCATGCAGTTGTAGTAAAAATTTAGAGATGTTCCAGATGTCGCGTTAAGATAGTTTTGAACATGACTTGCTTTGCCACATCATCCAGGGCGCCCTCGTTTGTCCATCGTAGTGCACCACGGCGCCGTCACACCATTCTAATAATCCTCTCACTCATGCAGCCTCACTCGCATAGATATATATATATATATATATATGACTGTTAATCCAGGTGCAGTTAATTTAGCTTCGTCGGGCATTCTAGCTTTTCACTCACACACTCCCTTCCTAACTCCAATAAGCAATTGTTCCAATTTTTGTGTCACATTAGATGATAGCCTGATGTAACCAACACCTGCGTCAGGTCCAACCGTTACACCTGTTCTTACACTACTACAAAAAACATTTTTACAGGTGCTTCTATATTTTTTTAGACGGTCCATTAAAAGTGTCGCCTGTGATGTCGAATGAGTTAATAACAGTCTGTGATAATAGATTTTCACAGGCGGTTTGTAACAAACAACCACCTGTAAAAATATAATGATTTTCACAGGCGGTCCGTAGCAAAAACCGCGTGTGATAATAGTCATTATCACAGGCGGTCCGTAACAAACAACCTCCTGTGAAAATATAATGATTTTCATAGGCGGTCCGTAACATAAAAACCGCCTGTGATAATGATGGCTCCTCATTGGTCCGCTGCTTCATCCCACGGATCACTCTTGGACTTCGTATCTCCGCTGTCCACTGCTTATTGATCCAATGACTCAGTTTAGAAGCCGCACGATAGATGTGTCTATAACAGCAGCAGCCACGGTTCAGTCTGTGATCCTCCGTCAGCCTCCCAAGGTATGGCTTCCGGCGGCATCTCCCAAGGCGCGGCTGCCGGCGGCCTCTCTCAAGGCACGACTAAGGCGCGACTTCGGTTGCTCCGGACCTCGGTGGCTCCGGCGCGGCTCGAATCTGGCACAGTCTACCTCGGGCTCCCAGCGGCGCGGCTCTGGCGCGCCTCCCGGCGAGCGCGCGCCCTGCCGGCGTGAGCGCGGGCACGGATCCGGCACGGTCTACCTCGGGCTCCCGGTGACGCGGTCTACCTCTAGCTCTTGACAGCGCGGCTCCTCCGGCTCCAAGCAGCACAGCCTCGTCGGGCTTCGGGCGGCACGGCTCCTCCGGCTCTCAGTGGTGCGACCTCCTTCGACACTTGGTGGCGCTCTTCCGGCTCCCGGCAACGCGGCAGCCTTCAGGCGGTGCGGCCTCTTCTGACTCCTGGCGGCGCATGCGAAATTTTTTTTGTTTCACTAGCTATTTTCACAGCCGGTTTTTTATTACCGACCGCCTGTGAAAATGCATTTTCACAGGCAGTTTTTTATTACCAACCGCCTGTGAAAATGTAGTTTCACAGGCGGGTTATGCCAACGCCTGTGTTAATCAATCATTTTCACAGGCCCTTCGTTACAGGCGGTTTTTAAAACGGTATGTGATAATATGTTTAGAACTGCCTACGATGAAGCATTTTGTAGTAGTGTTACCTGTCATATGGCAGCACTGGTATTGCATCAAAGAAATCTATAGCCTAAAGCAAGCATAGGCATCACAGTCACTCCCACGCATCTGTCTGCAGTCTGCACAAGGAACAGAGTCAATGGTTTTCCTAGCTGCTTGCAAGCTATGTTATGGTAGCGCTAACTAGTTCAGATAATCCAGACCATTCAGATAAGCCTTATTTCACCGCCACATCAGCATCCGTATGATGACCCATGTCATCAAAACCACCGTAGGAGGTCGTTAAAATGGTTTTGGGTACTTCAGGGACTACAAATACCTGGTTAGTTATAGTTGAGGAGGTTATGTAACAAACTAGGAAAAGATGAGCAGGTCAATTGGACTTATTCCTAAAAAAATATGCCAATGTCTAATTTTCTGAAATGAAAAGGGAATCGTCCGTGTTTGAATGCTTCCGAGACAGGAGCATATCGGGGTACCAGGGCTTTTGCTAGACAAAGTTGCGTATATCACAAGTTTTGTGTGTTTACGGAATATTTTGATGATATTTGAATCACTGCTTGCAGGATAACATGACTTGATTAAATGCATGTGAAACCTCCCATGTTCATATTCTGGGTCTTTCAAAAACAATGTTCATATTCTTAAATAAGAATGCAAACATGTGCTTATTTTTTAATCTGCACCGTCTCACATGCTTGAACAGGTTTCACTTAACGTGAATTATTGTTATGCCTTGATTATTAGTTGTTTGGCCCAAGTTTTGAACAATGATTTTCTTGTTTGGTCTAAGGATCCTGCAAATAGATATATCTTTGCTGCACCAAATATAGGTTGGACTCTTTATCCTTTTCTTTTCAACGGTCCGTACATGAGTTCTGGTCACAGAATGCATATTGAGCTAGCTAGAGATTCTAAGAGGATTTTAGGAAGAGAATAAACTGACTTCATTTTTAGTACATATATTTAACGTTTTTCTGTTACCTACCTTTTGTTCTACTTTGAGAAGGATATCAAATGATTTTGTGTTGCATTTTTTGCTAACTGACCAAATCATTGATTCTTGATGGCCAAAACTCACATGCTATAATATAAATTTTATTTTTGTCTAGCTGCTTTTAGTCAGTTGATGGGTCACATGTGACTGGTTAGAAGAAAAAGCAATTGGTCCACGTCGACCATTCAACTATTAAGTGAACAATCTGGCCGATACACTGTTGGTTGGATTTAGAGATGGAGTACAGAAATAGATTTTACTGTGAAGTAGAATCAAAGAGGACACCAAAGGATACTATGGTGGTTACCATAATGTACCGTGAGTTAAAAAATTGTGCTGTCAAGTTTAATTTGTTCTGCTGCATATCTTAGGCTGACTCTAATGACAGATTGGATATTGAGTAGGCCAATGGATATTTGATGTCCAGTTTTGGATTTGCCTAGTTTTCATCTCCTACAACACACCCATTTTAGCTAAAGTGAGGAGAGCACGAATTTTAGGTATTCTTCTCTCTCCTCAATAACCATATTTCAATCCTTTTGGGTACTCTCACTACAAGGATTCCGACATGTTACAATACCATACTATTTGCCACCAACGTGGAGTCATTGCAATACTATACTTTTTGCCACGAATGTGGCATCGTTGCAACACCGTTATTTTTGTTGCAATACGTTAAATCATGGCAATATGTTAAACTGTTGCAATACCATACTATTTGCCACAAACGTGGAGTCGTTGCAATACCATACTTTTTGCCACGAATGTGGCATCGTTGCAACACCGTTATTTTCATTGCAATACGTTAAGTCGTCGCAATACGTTAAACCGTTGCAGTACCATACTATTTGCCACGAACGTGGAGTCGTTGCAATACCATACTTTTTGCCACGAATGTGGCATCATTGCAACACCGTTCTTTTCGTTGCAATATGTTAAATCGTCGCAATACATTAAACCCTTGCAATACCATACTATTTGCCACGAACGTGGAGTCGTTGCAATACCATACTTTTTGCGAGGAATGTGGCATCGTTGCAAGACCGTTATTTTTGCTGCAATACGTTAAATTGTCGCAATATGTTAAACCGTTGCAATACCCTACTATTTGCAACGAACGTGGAGTCGTTGCAATACTATACTATTTTCCACGGATGTCAAGTCGTCGCAATAACCTATTGCCACAGCTGTTATCACCATGAGTCGCAAAAACTATCACGACGCTCTATTTCGTTGCAACAACAACCTATCTAGATGAATTTCGACCGATTGCAACGATTTTTTTCGTCGCAATAAACCGGAATCCTGGTACTGTCTGTTGGAGCTGTTAGGGCTATGGTTGCCAATTTGCAAAAGCTAACCCATTTAGGTCTCCTGTTGAAGTCAATCTTAGTGGAGTCATCACAAAATACGGCTGGATTATCTAACATGCAATGCTCATATTAGTAGTCGGTGTTTATGCTACGTGTTTTGGACACTATAATACACAACTTTTTTAGGTAACGGAAATACATTCCGGCCTCTACATAATATGTAGAAACAACCACATCTCAAGATGTGTCACAAGGAGGCACATACAAATCTATCGGATATCGGTCGACCCTTCTAAATCTGAAGGAGGGAATGAAGGCCTGGAAGGAGCACCAAATCTCGTGGGAGGCTCCACCACCCACACAGGAGGAGGAAAGCGGAGACAAATCTAGTCGTAGATATTGACATGCAAAGGAGCATAGATGTGTAGAGGTAGAGTAATCAATGAATGGATCATGCACGCGAGGTATTTACATTGAGTTGAAAACTTCAAAGTCATTATTCTATTAAATATTAGCTATATTTTCAAATCCATTTCATATTTTTGTTTCTTATTATACTTAATGCATAAAATGAGATCAAATATAAATCTATTGTATTTAACTATATATTTTGTAAACCAATGTTTTCATATACTGCTCAACATTTCAAAAATTTTGTTCAACATTTTGTGTTAAATATTAATAGTAGATAATAAATGTTGAGTTTATTTTTTCAAAACATTGAACCAATTGGACCATCAGTGTAGGATTAGAATTAAGGAAGACAGGAAGAAAAAAAAGGCATAACCCAGGGGAACCTATTTGCAGTGGCCACAACGGTTCCAGTTGGGAATGGTTGTCCGTCTAGGTTTTGACAGTCCAGCTGGTTGCAAGGTCAGGCCCCGACCCAGCTCTTCCCTGAACTGTACAAGTGCTGCCAAGCAACATAACAAACAGTTGCCCAAGCTCTACAGAATTTCAACTGGGTTAGTGATACCATACGTGCAGTCACAGCGGATAAAATGGTCCATTTCATCAGTCTATTGTTTATGGTGGAGGAGGCAAGATAGTCTTTTTAACCAGACAGGCAAGACGCCATTCAGTAGAGATTATCAGCCTCAGTTAAATACTCCTCCTGCTCACCTATGAGGACCGGGGTTCCGAAATTTCAGGAATCACATTGCATAGTGTCATGCGATGCGACACCCAACAACACACATGAAAAGATATTATAAACATATAATTTTTTCATTTTATAATCAGATATTGTTTCTAACATAGTGTACACACTACAGGAAACCCGACATTGCGACGGCCGCAATAAGTTGTGACGGTGCGCTGTCGCAAATTAATTTACTTGCGACGGCACGCACATGGCCGTCGCAAGTTATGTTGCCGTCGCCAATAGAAGCTTAATCTGCGACGACGAGCACAAATGACATCGCAAATTAAGTCGCCATTGCAAATAGACGTATTTCTTGCGACGGCCAATACTAGAACCATCGCAAACTAATTAACTTGCAACCACTAACCCTAGAACCGTCGCAAGTTAATAGACCATGGCAAGTTAAGGGGATATACCCCGACCCACGCAGCCCGACTCCCATTCCCGCATACGCCGTCACCATTCCCACTCATCGCGCTTGCCCCTCCGCCGCCGCCATCGCCCGCCCTCCCACCCTCCGCCTGATGCAGCACAGCGCCTCCGCCCGCCCGCCCTCCTGGCGCCCGATGCGGCGCCGCGTCCTGACACCCCCAGGTGCCCGTCACTGCCACCCTCCTCCGGCGCCCGAGGCCACTGTCTGAAGCCTGACCCCGATGCCAGAGGCCACACCGTCGGTTACCTCTACTCCCTATCTAATTTGCGAATTATTCTATTAATTTGATGGTTGTGAATTGTTCTATTGATTGATGCTTGTGAATTATTATATTAATTTGTGAGTTGTTCTATTAATTGATGCATGTGAATTGTTCTATTAATTATGGAATTGTTCTATTAATTGATGCTTGAAATTATTTACCTAGATTCAAATTGCGGATTATTATAATTTGTGAATTATTTAGATAGATTATTCAGCTAGATTCAAATTTTTGAATTGTTCTATTAATTGATGCCCACGTCGCAGCTGTCCACGCCGCTGCTGCCCACGCCGATAATGTCCACGCTGCTGCCGCTGTCCATACTGTAGCCGCTGGGAGTGACTGAGGGGGTGTGGCTTGTAACGAGACGCGGTCCAGATATGGACGAGATTTCGACGGCATAACCCTGATGTTCTTCGCTGCACAGTTTTCGGGCGTGCAGTTGGAGAATAGCGGGGTTATGCTGCCAAAATTTTGTCTGGATCCAGATCATGCGTCTTGTCATAAGCACGCCCTCTCGGTCACTCTTGGATGGGTTTAGGACATATCCTTTCCAATAGATGTAGGGCTGTGACATTAAAAAATGTATGAAATAACACAAATTTCTCTGGCTTTATACTACAAAGTCAAACTTAGGTGAAGACCGCAGTTGGATGTATACTAGTTGAAAGAGCAGATCTGGTGTTCACTCGAATGAGTGGTTCGCCAAGATAGATGAATTTTTGGATCGAACATTTTCATTGTCAATGAATGATAAGGTGCAGCTCCTATGTACGAATTGCTGGAACACCAAGTTTTTTGATAGAATGGAACTTTCAATATAGTTGTGTCAAAATGATTACATGCCACATTATGAGGTGTGGACCTTCCACGGCAAGAATAAATCTCGAGTCGTAGAGGAAGTGGAAGAGGATGATGATAGCACAGGGGTTGATATGATGGATAAGATGATAGAAGATATAGAAAAAGGAGGATCCTCGTACAATGGAGGCAGGCGAGTTCTTCAAGCTTCTCAATGCATCAGAACACACTGATATGACCCTACTTGCTTTCATGACCAGATTTATGGCAATTAAATATAAGTACTTCTTCTCCAACAACTGCTACAACGATCTCATTACATTGATCAGTGATATCCTTCCACAACCTCACAAAGTTCTTAAAGATATGTATCAGTCGGAGATATTGATATCTGGTCTCGGTATCAAATATGAGAAAATTTATGTGTTCCTAGACAACTGCATGTTATTCTGAAAGGAGCACGCCAATGAGAACATATGCTTGAAATGTGATAAATCAAGGTATGGCAAAGTTGTTATTAACGATAATGATAATGTGATGATAGATGTCGCACATAAGCAACTTCGTTACTTCACTGTGAAACCTCTGTTGAAGTGGTTGTTTCTTTCAAAAAAAATGCAAGACACATGAGATGGCACAAAGGTGTATGTCAGAGCAAAGAATTCTTGACGCACCCGTTCGACGTTGATGCAAGGAAGGGGCTAGACCGTTTTGATCTAGATTTTTCTCGTGATGTGAGAAATGTTCGTATTGGGTTAGTGACAAATGAATTCTCTCTATTTAGTACAAATGCCATGTCATACTCCAGTTGCCATGTCTTTGTCATTCCATACAACCTGCCACTGGATTTTTGTATGAAGTGTGAGTTCATGTTCCTCAGCCTTATTGTGCCTCGGCCGGATCATCCTGGGTCACGTCTGAACATGATGTTGAAACTGCTGATCGAAGAATTGAAAATGTTGTGGACAGAAGTTGAAATGTACGACTATTACAAGAAGAAGAAATTCAATCTTTGAGCTGCTTATTTGTGGCCCGTTCATGATTTGCAGGCATACGACATATTTTTCTGATGGAGCACTCACTGTCGTCTGACGTGTCTAATATGTTCTTCGGGCATGGATTGATTTCGACTTACTCATGGAGGCAAGATATCCGACTTAGATTGTCACCGACGTTGGCGGCCTCCGAATCACATATTTTTAGACAGTAGAGGCATATCTTCAGAAAGGACACTGTTGTCCTGAAAGGACCACCGAAACATCTTGACGAGTCAGAAGTTTTTGATATGTTGGACAAACTACTGCCAAATGAACGTCGCCCTGGATATTTTGTAGGTTTCGGAGAGGAAGACAATTGAACTCACATATGTGGACTTTGGGAGCTACCGTATGTGAAGTCGTTGATTCTAATGCACAGTATTGATGTCATGCATAAGGAGCATAACATGTGCGAAAGTATCATAAGAACATCATGGATATGACCGCAAAATGAAAGACAATATAAAAGCTAGACAGGATTTGGCAGAGATATGTAACTGTCCAGCTCTTAAAATCTCTAAAAATGGTGGTAAGCCACATGTTTCTTTCTATCTTTGACCTAAAAAAAGAAAGAAGTCATGAAATGGTTGAATACTTTGTAATTTCCAGATGGTTACGCAACTAGCCTGAAATGAGGCGTCAATGTGAACCCTGGAAACCTCACTAGTTTGAAGAGTCATGATTATCACATAATCATTGAAAGACTCCTACCTGTTATGTTTTGGGTCTATGTAAAAGATGTGGCGTGGAAGGTTTTAGCTGAGCTTAGCCATTTCTATAAACAGCTCTGTCTAAAGAAATCAATATAGGGATGATGGATAAGTTAGAGAAGAAGATACATGTACTATTATGTAAGACGGAATTTCTTTCCTCCGTGTTTCTTCAATCCAATGCAACATCTGCTTATCCATCTTCCATTCAAAGCTAATGTTTGTGGTATTATGCAATATAGGTGGGTGTATCACATTCAAAGAGCGCTACGATATCTGAAATAAATGGTTGGCAATAGGGCAAGGGTGGAAGGATGTATCGCTGAAGCATTTACTCCTAAGAAAGTAGAATACTTTTCAGGTGTCTACTTTGCAGAAGAAGACAATGTCAATACTTTGGAGATGCGGTACAATGTGGAAGAAGCACCCACTTGTAGCGATCTCTCCATTTTTCAAAGGAGAAGCACTATTGTACGTAGCTACACGACCTACGATTGGTAGCTACACGTCCTACATTTATGCTAGTCAACATATTTTGCTACACATATATTTTAAAAAGTGTTTTTCTATTCACCGGTTCCACAGACAAAATTGGTCACATAGACATTAACCTACGAGCAAGCAAGTAGAAGGGATGCGACGAGATGGAATAAATGGAGGACCGAATTTCTTATCCGGATTTTGAGATTACGTAATACTCTCTCGTCTTCTTTATATTATAAATTACTATTATTAAAGAATTATTGTTATAAGTTATGATCATTTTGGACAATGCGTGACTCACGACGTCCATCAAGATTTGCGGCAGCTATCTTATGGATTGGTGAAAGTTAGAAGCTATGGTTGATATGACATAAATGACTTCCGATTCCATACAACTCAATTTGAAGCTCTTTCTCGTCTTGTGGCAACATGAAATTCTGGAGTTGTGACGAGGGCGACTGACTCTCAAGGGACTGAAACCAATTACTATGGGATCGTTAACAAAGTTCTTGAATTTACTTTTATCGGAAATAAAAAACTTCGTGTTGTCTTCTTTGACTAAGATTGGTTTGATAGCAATCATGGAACTCGACAAAACCAATTTGGCATGGTGGAAGTAAAACACAAGGAGTGAGTACGAGGTTATGATACATTTGTTCTTGCACACATAGTGGGGCATGTTTATTATCTAACTTATCCATGCACAAAACTCAGTGCTTGGTGGGTGGTAAATAAGGTGAATCCTCATGAGTGGTTATATACTCCTGGAGATGATGGTTACCATGATAGTGAATAGGTTGAAGAAGTTTACCAAGAAGAAGAGTTGGCAAAAACTGTTATCGTCGAGCTTGGTGCAGGACTCAATCAATTAGTTGGAGATGTGGAAGATGTAGAGACAGCTGATATGCAAAAATGAAAATGAGAAAATGTAACGATGGAAGATGGTTGTGCTGGTTTGAGGAGTAGGGCACATGACAATGATGTTGATGAATTTTGAAAATGATTACAAGTAACATTTTCTTTATGACAGTAACATGAATTTTGTATATATTTTTTGCCATATTTACCAATTGAAGTTTAAAACAGGATGTCGTCAAACAAGGGTTAGAAGGTGGTGTCGAGGGCGAATGGGTTCCTCGCCAAGGTAGCGGATGCTTTCACTGGGCTCTCGTCGGCCCAGAGCAAACACTCTCAGCTGAGAAAATCCATGGAAGAAGACTCCCGCCTACAAACAAGCATGTCACCTACAACTATTACGTTCAGTGGGTACAAAAAAACCAACATATAGACATGAGTCACTTTCCGGCAAGTGTTGTGCCTTCACAGCAGCGCATAGAGGTGAATTTCACTAGTCTTTTACAAATTCTTAAAATCCAATTTCTAGTTAAACTTACTTATGAATCATTTTAATATTATAGTCTGACTCAACATCCGACTTAGAGGCTAGGGCGCCAGTTGAGCCTAGCCTCCCTTCGGCTAGACAGCCCTCGGCCAGCGAGCCCTTGGCTAGCCAGCCCTCATGTAGGCATCCCTCGGGTAGCCAGCCATTGGCTGCTCAGCCCTTCTCCTTGACTGGTGACGACCCTTCTCGTTCACTAGATGTTGTGCCACAGTAGAGGCAGGGACAAGGAGGACTTATTTTGTCAGTCCTCCTCTGGTTCCTTCACAGAGGACGTGATTCAGCCGGTTGGAGGCAGTTAATAAAATTGTAGTGTTGCATTCTGGTTTATTTTGATTACTTAAGCACTGATTCAATAAATATCTTACAGCTCTTGGTACGACACGTCTTTCACCGGTGATAGATGACACTACAAAACGGTGAACGGTGTCCTCGGGTCCTTAGTTCGTTTGCACTATTCCGGGGTCATCCATGGTGTACCTGCTAATTTGTGGGATGACTATGCTCGCGCCCCTCACCAGAAGCATCACAATGTTCAGGAGGCCGTATGGGTTGATTTTATGGTGAGTACATTAAATAAAATTTCTATGTGTCAAGTCTTAAACTCTTTTAAATTATAAATGTATATCTCTTCAATATCTCCTTTATTATAGGAAAGGTATATTTTAGAGGACCCGGATGGCCCTGCACATGTTTCAGCACACGAGGGACGTGTTCCACTTCAACGCTGTGAAGACGTTTCGGCAAGCTTTGTCGAACGCTCGCACTCAAGTGATCAATGAGTAGTCGAGGGGACAGCACGACGTGCGACAAGCACATGACAGAGGAGGAGTACGTTAAAGTACGTTGGGTGTAGTAAATATTATTTCTCATAATTTTGTGAAAAGTATTTTAATGACCTAAAAATTTGTGCAGGGCCACGTGAGCTGGTTGCAGGGTCGATCTGATGAATAACGGGCCCTTTGTAGGTTCTGGTCTAGCGATGAGTTCAAGGCTAAGTCCAACAGAGCTTGGGAGTGCAAAGGGGTCAACCGGAACCGCAACCACAACCAAGATAACCACTTGCGGTTAGCTAAATGCATGGTAAGTATGTTTAACTTATTTTTATATATTCATAATATATTGTTCATACTAACACGTATTGACATAAGGCAAGACGGGGGTGGCACCGACCTCTGTTCAGGTCTGGAAGAGAGGTCATAGGGTCCCTTTCCAGCCTGAGTGCTGCAGTTAGGTGGCAGCCGAGTGCCTGGTAAGTTTAAAAATCATTCAAATTAATTCTAATAATATCGATTGTTGAACTTACACAGTTTTCTTATTTTCAGGCTAGGTACAGGGAGGAGGCTCGAGGACACACATCCCATATTTCGATTGGGAAAATGAACCAATTGATCCTCAAGCCGTATATTCAAGCAGAGGCGACAAAGCTCACGGAAGTTGAGTTGGTACTTTGTTTTATCGTTTTCAATTTAATATATTTCAACGTCATATTACTGATTCTTTTTTGTAGGCTCGTCATATTCGACAGAGTTGTTGACTCAAGGGTGGCATGATCTTCAAGAGGCAGCTCCACGCAGGCTTCATCTATGGGCCCGAGTTGCTTCGTCTCGCAGGTGGACACTCTCGCCCGTCAGTTTGAAGAGAGGTGCGAGCAACAAGAGGTGCAAAGGGTGGCGATGGAGGCCACCATCTCGTACTTGCAAGCCTGCATGGGGCAAATGCGGCAAGCGATGGAGGCGCAAAGGCAGACGATGGAGGTAAGCTAAAATAATTTAAATTCATCACATTCTTAATAATATGTAAGCTGTAATGTTGCATGACAAACACTATTTCGAGCTCAAGGAGTCTAGGAGGTGCAGCTCGAGCTACCACCACTTCCATCAGTGTAGCCACCGCCACCGCTGCAGACCATTCAGGTAATAAAAAACGTACTTACTTAGTCTAACTTCATCAAACATAGGGAAATCTAACTCAACTTAGCTATTCTAGTTTTATCTCATCTAACATAGCAAAATCTAACTTAACTTAGCTAAAGTAAGCTAAATATGATCAATTCTAGCTTGTTGAATTAATTGTAGTTGAAAATGAAGTTTCAAACTAATAAATATGTAAAACAACATACATATATTACAGGGATCCGCAACAGAGGCTCAAACTCCACTGCCCTCGGCACCGGCGCCTGGTGTGACGCGTTGCAATGACCTTCTAGGCTCCGGAGGTAGTAGAGGGGCTAGTGTATAGTCCCTCTTGTTAGTTTTGTGTTTTGTGAAGTGATGTGACATTTGTGATGTAAATGAAGCTCGTTATGTGATGCTACTATGAAATGTTGTGTATGTACTGTTTTTATGTGTTGTAATCTGTGATTCTGGCCATCGAGCTGGACAACATTTTATGTTTTTTTAATAAAAAACCTTATTTGCGACGGCTTTTATACAATAATGTCGCAAATAAGACCTCTATTATTTGCGATGGCTAATGTGGCCGTCACAAATTAACATTGAAGGCCGTCGCAAATAAGACCCTTAATTGCCACGGATTGCGCAGCAATCACAAATTAACAGGACCAACCCATTCACCGGGCCCGGGCCCTTATTTACGATGGCCACGGGCCGCCATCGCATATTAATTAATTTGCGACGGTGGCCATCACAAATAAGCTTATTGACGACAAAAAACAGGCGACGGTGGGAAACCATCGCAAATAATGAAAACCATCGCAAATAAGCTATTTGCGATGGTTTTATGCTTATTTGTGGCAGCTTTGGTCGTCGCCCAAGTCGTCGGGATCCCTATAGTGACAACAGCGGTACACATGTAGCGGAAAGAATATTCTCACACTCTCAACCTATCTATGCACAAGAGAAGCCGTCCATGCCCTTGGACGCTTCCCACTAGCAACACGACCAACACATGGCAGTAGCATGGCTTCACGTGAGAGATACATCTCGACAATTCGAGGTCTCACTGACAACCCTCAACAGCAGCAATCTAGTGATACCTGCAAAACCACATCTATGGCAACCCTGAGATTCTAATCCATACAAGTTGGAATACAAATATATTCATGAGAGCATATTTAAGAAGATTGCAACTACTCTTATTTACAACATCACGGTGCAGTGAGCAAGTAGTACTCAGTACAAAAATGCGAGGGAGGGTCATTCGAATCAATAACACCCAAATAGCACGACACGTACACCCACACTCGGAGCTACAAAGGCACGCTCCACTGATGTTGTATGCAACAGCATTTCACTAGACACCTACACGCCAAACAAGTCCCACCATTATGAGCGAGAGGTCCCACACGGAGCATGACGTGCCTGCTGGCAGATTTACACCTTGTTTCCCTCAACCCACACCTATAAGGCCGTGGGTTAAGCCTCAACACTTAGTTGGACAAATTACATCGCTTTTTAGGTCCCATATACCAGTATGCCTCCGGTACAGCTCAAACTTGCTCAACAGGGCCGCATACGGCACGGTCTTCAATCGACAAAGGCAGGACTACACTGTCGAGACCATGTCCCGCTGCACCCTAATCCCTGCCCAGTGTCTAAGCTGTAGTGTACAGGAACAGATAAGAACCCCAAAATGGAATTGTAGTTGAATTTGAGAATGAAGTGAAATAGGCAGTTTAATGGACTTAGTGAAATCATTATCCAATTTTATGGGTTGAACAGATACCAAAATGCTATAAATTTTACAGGGGTTCATGTGGTCATGGGGGTCCAACCCAGAATGTTTTAGCTAAAACCATGGAGGGATGTGGTGTACAAAATTTCCTAAGGCATTAAGCTTCTCTGAATTTTCCTGGCTGTTCTGCAGTCTTGGCATAGCCAAAAGTTGGTTTTCTATTCAGGGGATGTCAAGAGGAGTCCAACAAATTGGTTTATAATTTTCTAAGCATTCTACAGTGAAATATTGATTTTAGAAGTTGGAACATTTTTGGAAATGTTTCTGAAGGTTTTGGAATTTTTCAGCTATATACAGTTTGGAATCAAAATTTTACTTAGCAAAACAAGTCAAATAGATCTGAAACTTTCACTGGAGCTCAAAGGTAGCAGAAAGAGGACTATGGCCAAATTTAGGATTTTTCCAATGAAGAGAGATTCTAGAAATAAATCCAAAAGCTTTTTGCTTAGTGGAATTATTCAGGGAAAATTTTGGACTTTCATACTGATTCAAATGTTCCACTGAAAAGTAGAGACCATAAGGAGTCTAAAAAAACTCATTTGGGATTTTTAGCCCAATATTCTAGAAGATATTTTTTTCTAAGTTTAATCAAAATGTGGAATTAATTTCAAATGGAAAAGTTTGAATTTAGACATGGGCCCATGGATTTAAAATGGGCCAATCTGGTTGATGTCACACCGGGCCACAAACCTAAACTGCGTTGCCGGATTTAACCCCACCACTACAACAGATCCAAGAGGGCTTTCTCTTGCCGACATGTGGGACCCGACCCGGGTCTTCTTCCTCCTTGCGCCACGACTGAGTGGACGGCGCCCCTCGCCGGAGGCGGCAGGGCAATGTCAGCAAGCCACTCCAGGGCTTCAATCCACTTGAAACTGGCTGTTAGTGCACTCTTTGGGGTGCTGAACATGATGAGGGGATCCACAAGGCTCGGAAATCGCTAGAAAGCCATCGGCGATGGGCGGCGGCGAAAGAGTTGCTTTGGCGAGGAGGGACATCCTCAAGAGTGCACCAAATGGCTTGAAACTTGTTCCTAAATTATGTTAAATTCAGAGATGGAGTACAGAAATAGAGCTTACTGTGAAGCAGAATCAGAGAGGACGCAAAAGGATAGGATGATGGTTACTGTATGGTACTGTGAGACCAAGAATAGAGCCGTCAGGTTGAAGTTGTTCTGCTACATATATTAGGTTGACACCGATGACGGATTGACAAAATGAGTAGGCAAATGGATGTTGGAGGTCTAGTTTTTGGTTTGCCTAGCTTTCATCTCCAACAAGTACCCAGTTTACCTCAAGTGAGCATAGACCAAATTTTAGGTATTCTCTCTCCTCGATACCTATTTTTCAATCCCTTTGGGTACTCTGTTGGAGATGTTAGCGCTATATAGTTGCCATTTTGCAAACGCTAACCCATTCAGGTCTCCTGTTGAAGTCTATCTTAGTGGAGGCATCACAAAATACTGCTATATTACCTAAGATGCAGTGCATACAGTAATAGTCGGTGTTTATGCTACGTGCCTTGGTCACTATAATAAAAAAACTTTTTTAGATATCAGAAATGCATTCCGGCCTCTACATAATATGCAGACACAACCACATCTCAAGATATGTCATAAGGAGGCACACACAAATCTGTTGGACGTTGATCGACCCTCGTGAATCTGGAGGAGGGAAGGAAGGCCTGGAAGGAGCACCAAATCTGGTGGGAGGCTCCGACACCTGCGCAGAAGGAGGTGGAAAGTGGTGCCAAGTCTAGGTGTAGATATGGACTTGCAAAGGAGCATATAGGTGTATAGAGGTAGAGGAAACAATGAGTGGATCATGCGCCCAGGGTATTTTCATTGAGATAAAAACTTCAAACTCATATTTCTATTAAATGTTAGCCATATTTTAAAATCCATTTTCATATTTTTGTTTCTTATTATACTTAAGCATAAGATGAGATACAATATAAATCTATTTTAATTAAATATATTTCATAAACCAATGTTTACATATGCTGCTCGACATTTAAAAAATTTTAGTTCAAAATTTTGTGTGAAATTTTTAAATAGTAGATAATAAATGTTGAGTTTATTTTTCAAAATGTTGAACCAATTCGTAGAAAATGTTCGATGGACCATCAGTGTGTAGGATCAGAATTAAGGAAGACAAGGGAAAAAAAGAAGGCATAACCCAGGGGAACCTATTCACAGTGACCACAATGGTTCTGGTTGGGAATGGCTGTCGGGCTAGGTTTTGGCAGTCCAGCTCGGTTGCAAGATCAGGCCCCAACCCTGCTTTTCCCTGAACTGTACAAGGTCCGCCGAGGGACACAATAGACAGTTGCCCAAGCTCTACAAAATTTCAACTGGGTTAGTGATACCCTATGTGCAGTAATGGTGGATAAAATGTCCTTTTCATCAGGCTTTGGTTTATGGTGAAGGAGGCAAGACAGTCTTTTTAACGAGGCAGGCAAGACTCTATTCATTTGAGATTATCGGCCTCAGTTAAATACTCCTCGTGCTCGACGTACCGATTGCAATTCGAAGAAAGTACATGCTCGCAACTGCCTGTTATGATCCGGATGTTCTGGGCACTACTACTATCAGATGTGTTATCGCAATCTAGAGACTGTGCGGCAGCTTTTGTGTGATTGCGAGGTGTCGTGCAAAATCTCGGCAAAGGTAACTGTGTGGGTCTAGTAAGATCGTCTCCACCCAGTTCATTGGAGAGCTGTTCCATTGCTCATGAACTGATTTCAAGAACTTGTTAGGTTGATCCCTGTCCAACCCGCTGGGCAAAAACCGACGGGCAAGGACCCTATCCTCCCATCAGAGTCGGACGTGGGGTAACAACCCCACACCGAGTACCCCTCAGCTGCGCGATGCCACCGGGGGGCGTAACAGACTCGTTCTGTTGCGCCCCCCACCTGGTACGCACTTTATAAGTCCCAGGGGGACCACAGGGCATGGACACCTTGTGCGCACACGTACCCAGAGGTCCCCGCCACAACCAATCTAATCTTTCGCCGCCACCATCCGCGCTGCACCGAGCCGCCACCGCATCGGCGTTCTTCCTGCGTCGACGAACTACCTGCGTCGACTCTCTCTCCAACAACCATCCACTCTAGCCCAATTGCGACAAGTGGACCCCCTGAAGGTAACCCTCACACCTCTCTAATTCCCTACGCCTCACCCACGATCTGTTACATGCTTCAATATCTTTGATTGATGTTCTGCCTAAGTAATCAGATTAGAGTAACTGTACAATGTTTAATTTTGATAGTCAGATCAGATTAGTCCTAAGTACAACCGATTAGGTGTTTCTAGTATCGATCCTAAGTACCCTAAGATATAACAATGGCATCAGAGCCGTGCTTGTGAACCCTAATTGGATAATGGTTAAGTCAATTAACTTCTAATCATTTCAATTAAGGCCTAGCCCCTAATTACCTAAAATCATCTTTAGTTAAGTTGTTTTAGCGTAGAAATTAGAAGGAGAGGAATCAAATTTCAGTTTCGATTTGGTTAAGACTAAGAACTCAGACAGCAAAACCGAATCGAATTGAGTTAAGGAAAATTAGTTTTGGGGAAGGGGACTTATCTCAGTTTTGGGTGCGCTGAACCATGGTCCTTCGGGACCCAAGAGTCGGCGGCACCCTCTCCACCGGACAACTCCTCAGTTGAGGAGACCCAGGTAGGGTAGCCTTTGCCGCCATGTCCTCCTCACTGCAGGGTTAGGGGTAACCCTAACCCTAGCAGCCTTTTCCCCATGTCAGCCGCCACTCAGGAACTCTCATCGGTGGCACCTACGTGCGCGACGTAGAGGTCATTGGAGTGCACTGTGTACCTGCAAACAATCACTCAGAGACGCAGTGCCTAAGTGCGCGCCGCGCTACGGTTAAGGGTCGAAACCCTAACCCTAGCGGCGGGTTTCCTTTGACGGCCAACCGCGTGCACCACGTCGACGACAGTGATGCAGCGGCGCTGGAAGCCCCGTCGGCGACGCGATGCACAAGCACTCAGACCCTCTCCCCGCTCAGATTTGAAGGCCGTGTCAGTTTCCCTCATCAGAAAACCAGCCGAGGCCATTGAGACAAACGAGGTGACCACCTTCGGTGGGTTCTCCCACGCCGCGTCAATGGCGCGGCGCCCACCTCGCCGCCGCTCCACCGCTCTCACTCGCTCGGCCCGAAGAGAGAGAAAAGGGGTGGAAAAATGAGTTAGGGTTTGGCGAAAATCGCGGCCGACGGGCTTAAATACCGTCCGATCCCGACGCGGAGCCGTTGGATCATGATCGGACGGCTGAGATTTGCCCGTGTTGAGAATCTGCGATGACTCGGAGCCATCGGATGAGAATCCGATGATCCACATCGCGTGCCGCCGCCGCCTAAGGTTTAATGGGCCCCGGGCCCATGCGGCATGGCGTCATGGGCCACTGGGCTGCCCTTTCCATTTTTTTGAATTTTCTCCGATTTTTGAATGGGCTGATTTCAGCAGTGGGCCAAATGCCCTATGGGCTATGTGTGGGTAATTTTCCATTTTTTTAAGGAATTTTCAGAATGGGGTTGGGCCATATTGATCAGTGGGCTGATTTTAGGGT
Organism: Tuctoria greenei; assembly: GCA_036927565.1. Taxonomy (NCBI): domain Eukaryota; kingdom Viridiplantae; phylum Streptophyta; class Magnoliopsida; order Poales; family Poaceae; genus Tuctoria; species Tuctoria greenei. Next base: position 151,537,509 of record JAYESD010000005.1, on the reverse strand, counting down.
TTCTGGCCCATTTAGCCTTTTAAGCATTTTCTGATTTTCAGAATAAGTTTAAAATGGAAAATTAATTCCAGAAATTAGAGAAATGATTAGAAAATTAGTAAAATAGCTGGGAAAATTTCAGAAAATTTTGTGTGCCCTTTTGGTTGCATATATTCTGTATTTTATGTTATCAATTGTCAATAAGAGCATTTTTCTCAGTTATTTAAATACTATTAAGTGCCTTTTTCAAGCAAGTCTCATTAATTAAGAAATTAAGTTTTAGCTTCCGCTGTAATTAAGTGATAAATTAATTGAGTAACCAAAGTGAAATTTTAATTTATCAAATTTTGAGTTTAAAATTAAGTTATGTTTATAAGTGGTAATTTGAATGAGTAACCAACGTGAAAGTTTGAATTTTGCCAATTAATTTTAAGTGTATTTATTTGAGCTTATGGTTAAGTTTTTATTTATGATTATTTAAGATTCATTAAGTAACCAACGTGAAAAATGATGTGTTAAGTTAATTATGCATGGAATTTGAAAGAAACCAACATGAAATTGAATTGCCATGATTAATTTAAGTTTGCTTTTGAGTTTATTATATTAAGTTTTGTTATCATGTTAAGTTTTAATGTTTAAGTGCATTTATTGCTAAGTAACCAACGTGAAAAAGCAATAATGCCAATCTTAAGTCATGTTTTACCATAAGTTTTTGTCATTAATCCTCAAATCTTTAGTTTTTGAAGGATCTGGCTTGTCCTCAACACTCAGCTATATCTCCGCAATTGAGACCCTCAACAATCAAAATTACGGGGTATGGAAAGAGGGCTCTAGATGGCTCTAGTAGTCTTTGACCTCGATTTTGCGATTACGTCGCCTCGACCCACTGAGCCACCTGTCCCCATTAATGAGACTGGGAAACTGAGGAGTCTTTCACTATGCGGAAGGCTAAGTACCTGAGCTTGAAGGATCAGTATGAGAAGGATCTCCCTAAGTGGGACACTTCCAACAGGAAGTGTCTCGTGATCATTAAGAGCACCATAGCTGACTCAATTATTGGAGGAATCCCTGATTGTGACACTGCTGCAGAGTACATAGAGAGAGTCAGAAGTCAATTTACTGGCTCCACTAAGGCGAGCGCTAGCACTCTCATGAGAAAGATTGTCACTGAGAAGTACTCTGGAGGCGGTGTGCGTGAGCATATCAATAAGATGAGTCACTATAATTCTAAGCTTAGGGAGCTAAACATTGTGATGCCAGATGAGATGCTCATTTATTTCATCCTCAGTTCTCTTCCTAAGGAGTTTGAGGCCTTTGTGGTCAATTATAACTCACTCCTTGAGACCTGGAACATTGATAAGATTGTTGCTATGTGCATTCAGGAAGAGGAACGCATAAAGAGTTCTAAGAATGGTGATTACATCAATCTGGCTGACACTAAGGGTAAGGGAAAAGCAAAGATATACTTTACTTCTCCCAAACCACCTTCCTTCAAGACTTCAAGCTCCAGTTCAGCAAATAAGTTCAAAGGCAAGTCTCCTCAAAAGAGGGACAAGGATAAGTGTCACTTGTGTGGCTCAGATGAGCATTTCCAGAAGGACTGTGTTGGATTCATTAAGTGGTGTGCTATGAAAGGTAATGATATAATTACTTTTGTAAATGACGCCTTATATGTGAATTATTCACGGTCCACTTGGTGGATTGACTCAGGTGCCACTCTTCACATTTGCAATTCTATGCAGGCATTCAGTACGATGAAAACTATAGGAATAAGGGAAAGAGTGATTAAGGTGTCAGGTAGGCGTGAAGCCGAAGTCGAAGCCATTGGAGACTTATCTCTTAGATTACTTAGTGGCTTTGTACTTAGGCTAAATAATGTTCTTTATGTCCCTTCATTAGAAAGGAACTTGATTTCAGTTTCGTGTTTGGATGATTCAGGATACATTTGTCATTTTGGTAATGATAAGTGTTCTATCAGTTATAATAATGATATTATTGGTCTTGCCTTCCGACCATACATGCTCTACTTGTTGTCCACTCATGAGAATGTGTATGCTATATGTGATGATCAAGTTTCGTCTAAGAACGACTTAGGACGTAATAAGCGCAAAAGAAACGATTTAGATACTTCGTCAAAATTATGGCATTATCGTTTATGCCATATTTCGAGGGGGGATTGAACGATTAGTATCTCAATCGATTCTTCCACACTTAGACTTTTTAGATTCTGAGGAATGCATTGATTGCATTAAAGGAAAATTCGCCAAGACAATTAAGAAAAATGCCAAACGTAGCACGGAAGTCTTAGAAATAATCCACACAGATATTTGTGGACCTTTTCCTGTGACATCGGTAGATGGTTATGATTCTTTCATAACATTTACAGACGACTTTAGTCGTTATGGCTATATTTATCCAATCAAGGAGCGATGCGAAGCATTGGATAAGTTTAAGATATTTAAGGTTGAAGTAGAAAATCAGCACGATGTTAAGATTAAAGTAGTAAGGTCTGATCGTAGAGGTGAGTACTACGGTCGACACACCCCTTATGGCCAAGTCCCTGGACCTTTTGCATGGTTTTTACAAGAAAAGGGCATAGTAGCCCAGTATTCTACACCGGGCGAACCTCATCAGAACGGTGTAGCGGAACGGAGAAACCGTACGCTTATGGACATGGTAAGAAGCATGTTAAGCTATTCTACACTACTAATTAGTTTGTGGATGGAGGCCCTAAAGATAGCCATTCACGTACTTAACCGTGTTCCATCTAAGTCAGTACCTAAGACACCGTATGAGATGTGGACGGGACGTAAGCCCTCACTGAATTATCTACATGTGTGGGTATGTCCAATTGAGGCTAAGATGTTCAACCCGAACTTAAGCAAATTGGATTCTAGAGCAATCAGTTTCTAATTTATTGGCTATCCTGAAAAGAGTAAGGAATTTAGGTTCTATTGTCTAGATAGATACAATAAGTTTTTTGAGACTAGACATGCCGTGTTTTTAGAGGACACTATGATCAGGGGAAGCACCGTACAGCCTGAAATAGATCTTGAGGAGGAGCGGATTAGTCTACCCGCTTCGGTGACTCAAGAGCCTTATTTCACCCTACCTGCTGTCGTTTTGCCACAGGTGCCTGCCACTAGTGACACGACGCCTGTTGTTGCACCTCCGTCGGCCACAACAGAAATAAGTGAGGTTCCACCTCCTCAGATTGTTGAAGATATGGTCGAACAAGATGAGGTGTAACAACAGACTCAACCCTTAGATGATACACAAATAAGAAGATCACAAAGAGTAAGACGATCGGCAATTCCAAGTGATTATCAGCTATACTTAAGTGAAGAAATTCATATTGAGGATGATCCCACCTCTTATGAAGATGCCATGAGTAGACCTCAGTCATCCGAATAAGGAAAACCTCAGTCTAATACTTAGTAGAGATTCCTAAAGGAGCCAAAACAGTATGTTGTAAATGGGTCTACAAGATTGAGAGTGACTCCATATGGAAGATCGAAAACTATAAGGCTAGGCTTGTGGCTAAGGGATTCACGCAACGGGAAGGTATTGATTATAATGAGACATTTTCCCCCGTGTCGTCTAAGGATTCGTTTCGAATCATCATGGCATTAGTAGCACATTACGACTTAGAATTGCATCAAATAGATGTAAGGATGGTATTCCTCAATGGAGAACTTTATGAGGACGTCTACATGGCTAACCAAAGGGTTTTTGTCATTGAGAGTAAGGAACATATGGGATGCCACTTGAGGAAGTCTATTTATGGACTTAAGCAAGCATCAAGGCAATGGTACCTAAAATTCAATGAGACGATAAGATAGTTTGGGTTTAAGGAAAATGAGGAGGATAACTGCATTTATGCTAAATTTAAGAGTGGAAAATTTATTTTCTTTATAATATACGTAGATGACATACTACTTGCAAGTAGTGATGTCAACCTACTCTTAGAAACTAAGAAGTGTTTATCCTCAAATTTTTGAGATTAAAGATTTGGGTGAAGCTTCCTATGTCCTAGGAATTGAGATTCACTGAGATCGAAGAAAGGGGGTATTAGGATTATCTCAGAAGGCATACTTAGAAAGCGTGCTCAGAATGTACGGTATGCAAGGCTATAAGCCCTCGCCTGTCCCAATAGTTAAGGGTGACAAATTTTCACAATCGCAATCACCTAAGAATCAATATGAAGTTGTTCAGATGAGAGGAATTCCGTATGCTTCGGCTGTCGGAAGATTAATGTATGCTCAAACATGTACGCGCCCTGACTTAGCTTTCGTGAGTGGGATGCTTGGCAGATATCAAAGTAATCCATGTTTAGACCACTGGAAAGCACTTAAGAAGGCTCTAAGATACATTCAGGGTACTAAGAACCTCATGTTAAAGGATAGTAAGTTAGACCCATTAGAAATAGTTGGTTACTCAGATTTAGATTACGCGGGTTGTGTGGATACTAAGAAATCCACATCAGGCTATATATTCACCCTCACGAATGGGGCTATATCGTGGAGAAGCTCCAAGCAAGTTATAACTACATCGTCCACAATGTATGCTGAGTTCATAGCTTGTTATGAGGCCACTAGACAATCATCTTGGCTTAAGAAATTTGTTCCCGGTCTAAGAGTGGTAGACAACATTCATAAACCACTTAAGTTGTACTGCGATAATGAGCCAGCAGTGACATACTCTCACAACAACAAGTCCAGTGGTGCTGCCAAACACATCGACATTAAGTATTATGTTGCAAAAGAGAGAATCCAGGATAATTCAATTAGTCTCGAGCATATAAGAACTAATCAAATGCTTGCGGATCCGCTAACCAAGGGTTTCCCTCCCAATATGTTCAGAGAACACGTAGCCGGCATGGGATTAGGGTAGAGCCTGTGAAACAAGTTCTGGATACTAAGGGGACACCTTAGCATAAGGTTATTTCAAATTGAGAAACATATTGTGGTCTTCGAGTCGAACAGTAGGTAAATGGATGCTTCTGATGCGTCGTGCTCCTTATGTCAAAGCAAGAAGAAATATACATAAGTTTAGTAATTAAGAATAAGAATAAGTTAAGTGAGAAATAAGTTGTCCCAAGATCAAGGGGGGGAATGTTAGGTTGATCCCGTTCCAACCCGTTGGGAAACAACCGACAGGCGAGGACCCTATCCCTTCCATCAGAGTCGGGCGTGGGGTAACAACCCTACTCCGAGTACCCCTCCGCTACGCGATGCCTCCGGGGGGCGTGACAGACTCGTTCTGTCGCGCCCCCCACCTTGTACGTGCTTTATAAGTCCCAAGGGGACCTCAGGGTGTGGACACCTTGTGCGCACACATTCCTAGAGGTCCCTGCCACAACCAATCTAATATTTCGCCACCGCCGCCCGAGCTGCACTGAGCCGCCACCGCGTCGTCGTTCTTCCTGCGTCGACGAACTACCTGCGTCGACTCTCTCTCCAGCAACCATCCACTTGAGCCCAATGGCGACAAGTGGACCCCCTGAAGATAACCCTCACATCTCTCTAATTCCCTACGCCTCACCCATGATCTGTTACATGCTTCAATATCTTTGATTGATGTTGTACCTAAGTAATCAGATTAGAGTAACTGTACAATGTTTAATTATGATAGTCAGATCAGATTAGTCCTAAGTACAACTGATTAGGTGTTCCTAGTATCGATCCTAAGTACTCTAAGATATAACAGAACTGACCAAGATATCGACCGATCCGAGGAGCAAGGGTCTCCATTGTGCTATGGTCCATTTGGTTAGAAAGAAATGTGAGAATCTTTGAGGGAAAAAAGAACACTATGGAGAACATGTTAATTTTGTTGAGAGACGAGCTCAAGACATGGTCACGAGCTGGTTGTAAGCATTGGTAAGATACTGGCCGCTTGTAATACCCGTAATAATCCCTAGCATACCAGAGAGGACACAAAAGGATATGATGATGGTTACCGTAAGGTACTGTGAGATCAAGAATAGAGCTGCCAAGTTGAAGTTGTTCTGCTACATATGTTAGGATGACTCCGATGACGGATTGACAAAATGAGTAGGCAAATGGATGTTTCAGGTCTAGTTTTTCGGTTTGCCTAGCTTTCATCTCCAACAACGCACCCAGTTTACCTCTGGTGAGCATAGACCCAATTTTAGGTTATCTCTCTCCTTGATACCTATTTTTCAATCTTTTTGGGTACTCTGTTGGAGCTGTTAGCGCTATGGTTGCTATTTTGCAAATGCTAACCCATTCAGGTCTCCAGTTGAAGTCTGTCTTAGTTGAGCCATCATAAAATACGGTTAGATTACCTAAGATGCAGTGCATAAAGTAATAGTTTGTGTTTATGCTACGTGCTTTGGTCACTATAATAAACAACTTTTTTAGATAAAAGAAATGCATTCCGGCCTGTACATGATATGCAGACACAACCACTGTAATATCCCAAACACCTAAAAAAAATTAGACATTCCCACCACGAATACAATGGGTTGACCAAGTTTTGACTTCTTGAAGCTTTGATCCGATAGACAATCGGAGACCGTAGATGCGTAGAGCTCGTCGGGACGATTTCGTTTCACTATTTATACATTTGACTCGGAGAACGAATAAGTTTGATATGAATCATTTTATTTTGAACCGTTGGATGGTTAGGTTTACTATATATAAAAACCTTCTAGTATTTTTCCTGACCTATTCCACGAGCGCCGCTCCTGTTTCTTTGTTTTGCCCAACAAGCCACCGCCGCCTGGCTTGGTGCTCTTATCTGCCGTCTGGGTCAGAGATCAAGGGGTTCCTTGCTGTGAGTCGGTCTCAACTATTTTGCTTGATATTCTGCTGGACATCTCAGCTGTTTCGTTTGACTCAGCGCTGTTTTATTTTTACTGCCGCAATTGCTTTTCTGCAGGTTCCTTGATTGCTGTTGCCGCCGCTTGATTGCTTGACACTCATAGTTTGCTGCGACCACCTGATTTATTTGCCGCTGTAACTGCCTTATGGCTAATTGGCTGCTGCTGCACTAATTGATTTGACTGCTGTTGTGCTGTTGTAGATTTATGCTGGAAAAAAATACACAGCTGCCTACAGATTAGTAAATAGTAATTGCTATGCTGCCCCGCAGTGATTCTGTTGAATCTGTGGTTTTAGTTGCTGCATTCATTGATTAAATTAATTTCTACCATCACAATTTACATAAGTGCTGCTGTCAAAGTTAAATTAATTTCTACTGCCACCAATTAATTTAATTGCTGCTGCCGCCTCTGGTTTTGTTTGCCTGGCTAGATGATTTTGCTGCTGGCTGTTAGTGTTGCTATGCGCTTTATTGTTTCCTACCGCAGTTACTATCCTGTTGTATGCATACGGAGATAGAAAGCTTGCATTGTATGTTCTGTTCTCGCTGTGGTGTATTAATAGTTTTACTCTGATTCTAAATTCTTCCTTACCGTCTTGCTAATGGTTAGCCCCGCATGACCTTGTAGACTCTTGTTTGGAGAGTTCCGGTGTCAAGAGAGTGTCTTCTGTTGATTGTCGAGGTTAAGGCAAGTGCATGATGAGTTGTTTCATGATATATGTGGTTTGCTCGTTATTAATTCCTCTCATGTGGTTGATTCATTGTTCGAGTTCTGAGGCTTCAATGGCTCTATGATTCTTTTGTTCGAACTTCAAGATTCAAGTTGTTCATTTGATTATCATTCAAGTACCGGTTAAATCTGGAGTCGTTCTTATATTCAAGTTCCCGTGAGTAAGTGTTGGCCCCACTTGCTCGGCTTTACCGGTAAATTCTAAGAAGAATTCAAGTGTCGTCTGTTTTAGACGGAAACTACTATTTCATTATTTCTTATTTCAAGTTCAAGTATCGCTATGTTTCATTCAGTTGATTCTAATGTTCTTCAAGCTCTAAGTGTACTTGCTGAGTGTTTTTACTCACTCTTGTTTTATTTGGTTTTTAGGTACCCGTTGATCAAGCATGCATTGGGAAGAGGGTAGCATATGCACTTGAGCACGCGAACTATCTACTAAGCTTAGTTTATTAATGTTCTTAGTTAATTGCATAATCTTGTGCCATTGAGATTGTGGTGTGATCATTTGGATCTTTGATTCACTTGTGGGAATGAATTTGAGTTTAGTAGTATTGCTATATAATATTATGCCTTTTATTGTGTTTTGTTGCCGCAGATCATAGAGTTTTCAAAGGAGACTATGCCAAAATTTTTAATATTTCCCTTACTTACTAGGAATTGTTTAGATGGTTTTAGTAGCGTCCAAGGGTGTTCATACCTGGGGCGTTACAACCACATATCAAGATATGTCATAAGGGGGCACACACAAATCTGTCGGATGTTGATCGACCCATTTGAATCTGGAGGGGGGAAGGAAGGTCTGGAAGGAGCACCAAATCTAGTGGGACGTTCCGCCACCCGTGTAGAACGAGGAGGAAAGCGGTGCCAGATCTAGGCATAGTTATTGACATGCAAAGAAGCATATAGGTGTATGCAGGTAGAGGGAACAATAAGTAGGTCATGCGCCCGGGGTATTGTCATTGAGTAAAAAACTTGAAACTTATTTTTTATTAAATGCTAGCCATATTTCAAATCCATTTTCATATCTTTGTACCTTGTTATACTTAATGCATAAAATGAGATCCAATATAAATCTATTTTATTTAAATATACATTTCTAAACCAATGCTTTCATATACTGCTCAACATTTTAAAAATTTTAGTTCAACATTTTGTGTTAAATTTTAAAATAGTAGATAATAAATGTTGAGTTTATTTTTCAAAACATTGAACCGATTCATAAGAAATGTTGGATGGACCATCAGTGTGTAGGATTAGAATTAAGGAAAACAGGATGAAAAAAAAAGGCATAACCCAGGGGAACCTATTCGCAGTGGCCACAACAGTTCCGTTTGGACATGGCTGTCGTGCTAGGTTTTGGCAGTCCAGCTGGTTGCAAGGTCAGGCCCCGACCCTCTCTTCACTGAAATGTACAAGGGCAGCTGAGGGAAACCACAGACAGTTGCCCCCAGGCTCTACAAAATTTCAACTTGGTGCGTGATACCCTACGTGCAGTCACGGCTGATAAAATGGTCCATTTCATCAGGCTCTGGTTTATGGTTGAGGAGGCAAGATAGTCCTTTTAACCAGACAGGCAAGAATCCATTCATTGAATATTATCGGACTCAGTTAAATACTCCTCCTGCTCGTTGTACCGATTGCAATTCGAATAAAGTACACGCTCACAGCTGCCAGTTATGATCTGGATGGTGTGGGCACCACCAAGGTACAAGACCTTCTGAAGGCTACTCTTAAACAGCCGAGTTTGGACTTCGGACAAGCTGCAGGTCAGGGAATGGCTGAACAACTACTTCTATCCCATGTGTTATCGCAATTTACAGACTGTGCGGCACATTTTGTATGATTGGGAGGTGTCGCGCCAAATCTGAGCAAATGTAACTGTGTGGGTCTAGGAAGATCGTCTCCAACTGGTTCATTGGAGAGCTGCTCCATTGCTCATGAACTGGTTTCGAGACCTGACCAAGATGTCCACCGATCTCATGAGCAAGGGTCTCCATTCTATGATCATAGAGGTGCTATGGTCCATTTGGTGAGAAAGAAGCGTGAGAATCTTTCATAGAAAAGAGAACACCATGGAGAACATGTTAATTTTGTCGAGAGACGAGCTTAAGAAACATGGTCACTAGCTGGTTGTAAACACCTTGGGAAGATACCGGCCCCTCTTGTAATACCCGTTGTAATCTCTAGCATATCAGGAGCTCGCTGTTTGCTCATGTAAATTTTATTTGTCACCTACCTAATGAAATGCCACCAAAGCCTTTTCGAAAAAAGGTGTGCCCTACGCTTGACTGTTGACCACCTTTTTTATTTATTCTCCAGGCGCGTCGGATTTTTAATCACAGTCTTATGATGCTGCTGAGGTTTTTTAATATATTAGTAGTGATGGTTATTTGTCCATCACTATAAAAAGAATGATTTCAGTGACTTTTCTATAATGACTATCACAGGAGAAGTCGCATGAGCCATAAAAAATTAAATGAAGTACATTACATGAAAATATGCCACGTCTCCTAGCCAAAATAATTCGATTCATCTGCAGCATATATGTTTAGCCGGTTTTTGTCTTTAAACTCAAGCTAGTGTTGCTCTTATACATTCAGCTCCATTATTTAGCATCACAAATCCCAGCTGATAATTAACAGACGCTAGAAGGGATCATGAATATGAATGTGGTACTGACCTGAGTAGTATAATCTGAAACCAACAAAATTGTGTTCGTTTCTTCGTGAGAACACGGACTACAACATCGGGACATAAACATAATCTCCTGTGATGAAATAATTAGCTGTACTACTTAGGTGCTTATTGTTACAATTTTGAATAACATGCAAAATATTCCTGAAGGCCTTGATCGTTTTGACAAATTTATCTATATTTTTCAAAACCATTAAATAACATAGGGACTTATAAAAAACATATGGGCAGGAAGTGATCATTGAACGTGGTTGATACGTGTGATGAACAAATTTCAAATACTTATTACTGATAACTGATATTCATTTAGTATGATATGACCATGTGGGACACAGGGAGGAAAAATAGCCAAGAGCTGTGCCAGGTCTTAACAGTACAAAATGAGTCTGAACCGTTGCAAAACATTGATTTGACACTAGTTTTACAAAAAAGTACATTTTCATCCCCTAAATATCTGCATTGTTCACCGTACCTAATGCCCGAACAAAATTTTGGTATAATTTACTCTCCTGAACTATTAAAATTTGTTAAATTTGCCGCAAGTGATTTTTTCTTTTTCGTTTCTCTTTGTGGGTGTTATGTTGGGGGTTCCAATTTTGTTGTAGGGCAAATGGCATCATACACAATTCTAAAATATTCTTTCAGAATCACTACGTAAGAAAGACTCATCTGAGACGTGCACGAACGAAGAAGGGAGACGAACAAATTGTGTGTCTCTGTTGTCGCGTCTCGCATTACGTTGTCATCCGAAACAAGCGGTTGGCGCGTCGCTGATAAGCCTAAGTGTGAGACAAGCTCAAATATAGCGCGTCTCCTTTCTTTGATTCATAACAGACATTCTTTACTGAGTCATTGGAGACGTGAGTCGTGCGTGTCGCTCATCAGCATACATGCGAGACAAGCACTAACATAGCGCATCACAGATTTATTGACTGATCTCAGACGTGCTTTATTGCAGTGCATCATAGATTTGTTTACTAATCTGAGACGAACTTTAAGGAAGCTTATCTCCTTTATTTAGATAATCCGAGGAGTGAGCGGGTGTGCTTGTCCCCTGAAAAAACAAAAAAATTACATTCCACTGATGCATTAATAGCGTGATATCAAAAACTCATGAGAGAAACACCAATTATCGCATAGGTACCTTGATTCTAGCATGGCTGCAGAGGTAGAAATAAAACTCACTGGGATGGCAAATGCTAGTGTCAACTACAGTTCCTGCAGTTTCAAGGGTTTGCGAATTAGAATTCATTATATACATTAATAGTCAAAACAAATACATTACTTCTGCAGTGGACAGAAACAAGGAAGTTGAATGTATACCGTAATGAAAATTCTCCCTTTGGATCAATAACTTCATTAATGATGAGCCTTTATTGGACATTCTCAAATGAAATAAAATCACTGAAATGCACGATCTAGGGGCAAGGTTGCGGCGGCAACATGCTCGAGGGATAGAGGATGAGGCGGATGCGTGCTCCAGGACAAGCTGGCTGAGGCGCTAGAGTGGCGGTTCCTCAACTCTTTGATGAGAGCAGGCCGGCATGCTCCGGGAACAGGGAGAATATTTCCACATATGTGAAGGCGGCGGCGTGCTCATACCGATTACCGAGGTAGGGGTTGAGGCGGCGGCATTCTCTAGGGACAAGAGACGAGGCGACGTGCTCCAGCATACTCAACTCTCTGATGATGAAAGTCGTGGTCGATGGCGGGGTCGGGGTCGACCACAGCAGCACGACAATGACGAAGAGCGAGTTGAGGAAGAGGGATGGCGACGGCGTGCTCAAAATTTTTGCATGAGAGCTAAATTTTTTTGCCAAGTTTTGGGAGAGAGCACACGAGAGATTAGAATAGCAAAACTCGAAGATGGGCCTATATAACACCCATATCTCATTAAAGTGTCTCCCTTTGGTCGAGAGAGCACGAGTAAGTTTTGAGCGAATTTTTTTGCCAGAGAGTGCGTGAGAGCTAAAATTAGGTCAAAAATGGGAGATGCACATATATGACGCTCGTCTCGCATTAATTTGTGTCCGAACGGTCACCCCATATGCAAAAAATGCCCCACGTTGTGCTGAGGCAAGGAACATCTTTGGCATTCGGGCATGTCCAATTGGCAACTGTGTGCAATGCCTTATATGATGGTTGCAACGTGCTTAGCTTTCCGTGATGGGACAAAAGATCTTCAGTACAAATCGGACAAGTGCTTGAGTAAGGCACATCTCCTTTTCAACGGAGGTCAATTATCGGAGATGCACCTTCTTAAAGTGCGTCTCTCATGTGCTCGTCTTCCTTTTGCCACTCGCATGACACCGTGAGCATCCGTTGACACTCGCACGTAGAGTTAACATCGTGAGCATGCTAATTTCAGGGATAAACTCGTAAACAAAAGCAAGAAATTGCAATTTAGGGATATATAACACTCGTTTCACATTATTTTGTGACCGAATGGGCACGCTGCACGGGAAAGATGTTATTCGGGGGGTGCGACACCATATTTCACATGCGGGCATGTCCAACTGGCAACTGTGCACAATACCTTATATGATCGTTGCATTGCGCTCAGCTTTCTGAGGTGGGACAAAAGATCTTCGACGCAAATCGGAGACAGGCCCAGGTAAGGAAAGTGTGGCATTATCTCTTCTCCCACGGGCCTTAGTACAGCTTATCTCTCATTCTCCCGTCTCCCTTTCGTCGGAGGTAAAAAATCAGAGACGCTCCTGTTTAGTGTTCGTCTGTCATGTGCTTGTCTCCCTTTTGCCACTCGCACGACATCATGAGCGTCCGTTGCCACCCGCGCGTAGAGTTAACATCGTGAGCGTCCATTTCAGGGATAAACATACGCAATGACATTGCAAGTAAGGGATATAATTCGAATTGAAGGATAAACAAACACAATAACATTATAATTCAGAGATAATTTGCAACTCAATTAATTTCATAGTTCATACACATTGCGTGCCTTCTAGACTATACATTTTGATTCTAAACTTATTACTATGAAGCTCCCATCGATCAATCTAAACTGTACCGTCCAGAAGACGTCTCTTATATTCTCCGGGATCCTAAGAATATTGACAATCGTTCAATTAACAAATGTCGAATGAGGAGTGAATAACCTACGTTGGTCACTAAGACAAAGTTACTAACCTTGATAAGTAGATTATATCAATCATTTTCAACATCGAGCGCATTTGGCTAATGAAGCAAATGCTAAACTTCAAGTAGTATAGTTTTGATTGTAAAACCAGAGCACCACTGCTACAAAATATCAGTTTAAGCAACATAAGAAACTAGTTCAAATAAGTCCAGCAACAATTACTAATTACATGAGCAAAATAAATCTATTTTACAGTCTCTTGATCAAGAACCCCATGTCAGAGTGCTCTTGGGTGATGGACATTTGGGTGGAAGAAACCACATCGAATGGCGCATCTTGGAGGCACGAATGAATAGTACATTAAGAAGGAGATTGTCAGGGGGTAGTAACCACCTTCTTAGTCAGTCTACAAAGGAAATTTTTTAATAAGAGGACGATGGTTATACTCATATGATTGTGCTTGTTATTCATGACTTACCCCTTCTTTATTGGAGGTGATGCGCTGCCACTTCAATAAATCTCCTGACTCAGGCTTTGCAGAGAAACACTACACAAAGAAATTGGAAATACCAAAAACAAACAAGACGGAAAAACAAAACTATAGTTAAGTTCATCAGTCCATTACAGAGCTACATATATACAACTGTGACTAGTGTGCAATTTGTAAATACATAGGGATGGTTCTTGCGCCACGCCAAGCTCTCCTCCTTCAGTGGGCTACGCGCCAAGACGATATCTAACCCAGCCATGAATAATGACGATGACAACGAGGACAGCGATGATGATGACAACGACGGTGATGGCGAACAGAGGCGGCGGTTGCACTGGAGTTGGTCGATTAGTAAATGAGCGTTGGTCGATTAGTAAAGGAGCACCGGAGGCGATGAGATGAGCGATATAATTGCTAGACGCGCTAGACTAAAGCAAGACGCACGAGATATGAATGTGCGTCTTCCATTGTTGAAAGAGAGACGTGTGGCATGAGGACTACGAAGAACATAATTTTTGCAGTGGTGGTGCAGAGACGCGAACTAACCGCTCTATCGTCAACTCCGCATAGACCTTATATAAGACATGCCATCACGCGTCAATTCTCCACAAGTGCATCGCTCATTTTGCATCTGCTTCTTCTTCTTCGTCTTCTCCTCGTCGACAACCCAATACCACCATGGCCAACATTCCGGCTCCAAGCCTGTCGAATGAGACACTGTCGGCGGTTGAGAACCGGCAGATCTCCCTACACTACTAAAGTGATAGGGGAGTTTGATGTTCGGTGTGGGCACGCGGAGATTCAAGAAGGTGAGTAAGAATTGACATAGGAGACACTAGAATTTATGTGGTTCGGGCCGCCTGAGCGTAATACCCTACTCCACGGATGTGTTGGTGTTGTATTAGCAATATGAGCTTGTGATGAGCGTATGAGGCGTGTGTGTGTTCTCTGTCTCTGTGTATCGTCGGCCTGTCCTTTTATAGTACAAGGGCAGGCCGTTACAGGTTAGCCTGGCCCGACATGTGGCCCCAGCGGTTACTAGTATTGATACACGTTTAATTGCTCTTAATGATCCTGTAATGGGCTTTGACAGCACCGTTATTGGTATTAAGATCATCCGTTTAAGTGTCATTAATATGGTATTAATGACACTTAATTGGGTCTTGAAGTCCTTGATTCTCCTTTAAGATCCGGAGCCATTGCGGAGTCTTCTGGAGGTTAGAAGCTGAAGATCCGATGATCGGACACGTGGCAGCTCTGGAGCATACTGTGGAAACAGGTAGCTCCGGGGCTACCTGACACGTGTCAGGTCCGGAGCTTCTCTCGGTCAGGGGCTAAGTCCGGAGGTGCCATTTCGGTACATGGTCTGGAGCTTCCTCCTTGTGGGCGATAGCTCCGGTTTGGTAGTACACATGGCGACCCAGGGATTAACCATGTTGGAGAAGCGGGTCCAGTTATGTATGACATGTGGGCCTTCGAGGGTCTTCGAACCAAGTAGATGATTTTCCTTTGAGATCTTTATAACCTCAAGGGGTGTACGGTTTCTAGGGTACCGACAGTGGCCCCCTGGACTTACCTCCGGGGAAGTCATTCCGCCGGAGGTGGGTCCATCCTCGCGACCTTTGAACTGAGTCTTCAAGGGTCTTTGAGGGTGCCGTTGGCAAAGACTTAGAATTAAATCCTCATCGCGTGGCGTATCCCGCATGCGGCAGATGAGATCTTTGGCGTGCGGATCTCACGCAATCGAAGGTCACCGGTTCCCGATACGAAAACCGTATCCGTTCCGCGCCTTGTCAGGCTGCCGCCTTTGGGCTTCCCGCCTCTTGATGACAACCGTTCACCTGGGTAAGAACCTCGACTTGATCGTCGGGGTGGTACTGGGCCCGCTTGTCATCGGCTGGGTGGAATTTTTGGGTGGTACCTTCGACTTCCTTGCGGTTTCCATCCGAGCGTTGCGAGGGCTTACTTAAGAAGGGATGTGCGCACCGTCGGGAGTTCTTTATGCCTCTCATCTGTTTTTGCAATCAAACTCCCAACTTGTGCTTCACTTTTCCTCTCTTGCCTAGCTGTGCCGCGATGGAGTTGGGTCTCCGCGAGAGCCGCTTGAAGACCGAAGGCGATTTGAAGAAGGTTCGGGCCCTCACGGGGTGGTCCTCGGACTTCTTCAACCGCTCAGTCCGTGCTAGCGGAGAGCTCCCCTTCGAGAAGTAGCACGCTGGCGAAATGGTGTACTTTTCCTCGTACGCCATGGTGGGGTTGATACCGCCTTTTTCTTCCTTTTTCTTGATGCTGCTTGACTTCTATGGTCTGCAGTTATACCACCTTGGCCCTCACTCCATTCTCCTCGTGTCTATCTTCATCCACTTCTATGAGATATGGGTGGGCATCCCCCCTGCATTGAACTCTTCCAGACCTTCTTCACCGTCCACGCCACCGGCCGGAGCAATGAGTACCTCGGCTTCTACTATTTCGTGAAGCGCAAGAAGTGCCCATTCAAGTACCTCCGGTCGTTTCCTTCTGGGAAGTGGGATGACTGGAAGAAAGATTGGATAGTCGTAAGGGTGGAGGAGAACGAGAGGCTGGAGCTGCCTGATAGTCTGCCTGGCATCGACACGACGATCTGGAGTGAAGCTCTGGTGCTGGCGGAAGCTTTCAATCCCGCTTTGACCAGGATCCGCCAATGCGTGGAGGGAGGATTGATTCCTCAGGTGGTATTTTGCAATTTCCTGGTCAACAGGTGGGCGCCGCTGAAGAGGAGGGAGAAGCTTGCTTGGGCCCTCAACAGCGTGATGGACGACGACCGGGTTGAGACCGGGTTGAAGTCCAACATGGCGGGGAAAACCTTGGAGTTCCACCTCAAGAAATTCCAGCACGGCATCGACGTCGACGGTGATGACTTGACTCCCCTATCGGCCTTCCTCCCTCTGAACATAGAAGTGGAGTTCAGCAGGGAGCTCTGGCAAAAGATGCCCGTACTTGACGACCTCGGTGTCGTCAAGAGAAGATCAACCACCCAGGTGGCGATCCCCGAAATGCCCGAAGATGGCTCTGTTCCTCCCCCAAAGCCGAGGGTTGAGGTCGTCGGCAAAGGCAAGGAGCTGGCGGATGAACCCGAGAGCAGGAAGAGGAAGCTGCAGCATGCCGACGGAAGATCCGTCAGGTCCGCTACTTCCGCCTTAGCTCCTTCTCCCCGGAGGGGAAGGTCTTCCGCAACCGCGGCTGTTGTCCCCGTAATGGGGTCTTCTCGGAACGAGACCGTTCCTGCTATAGGGTCCTCTCGGAGCGCGACTATCCCCGCAGCAGGGTCCTCCCGGGGTGTTAGCTCCGGGCGTGCGACTCCAACACCTGGGCCGGCGGAGGCCTCCAGGTCCGGGGGTTCTTCCAGATCGAGGAGAGCCTCGACCCGGGAAACGCCCGCGTCCGCGACGAGTTCCAGGAGGCCTTCTGGAGCTTCTACGCTGACTATGGCCAGCCCAGAACGCCCGGGAAAAAGGTTCCGCGCAAGCTGGTGCGGAAGCCTCCCAAGGTAATTTTTAATCTCTACCTTGTATAATTATTTTAATTGTAGCAACTGTTTGTTAATTTTCTTCATCCATCGTCTGCAGCGTCCTCAAGAAGGGGAGTGAGGCTCCACCCTCGGCCACAGCGTCTAAGGCCGTCGGGGTGGGAGCTTCTGCTCCTGTCCTGGCGCCGCCCCAAGTGGTGGCTGAGGCTGCGACAGCTCCGGCGCTGGCTGTCGTGGTCATGGACCTCGACTGGTCCCCAGAAGTTCCCGTGGTAGCGCCAGACCACGGGAGTGAAGACATGCCAGCGGCACCTGTCTCGGAGGTTGAAGCTCCGGGTCCTGGTGCTGCAATGATGGATGCTCCGGCTGTTGAGCCGGAGGAAGTAGTAATCCCGGCCTATGAGCCGGAAATTGTTGAAGCCCCGGCGGTTGAGCCAGAGGTGACTGAAGCCCCGGCATGCAAGCCGGAAACTGAGGTAGTTCCGGCAGTTGGGCCGGCTACCTCCGAAGCACTAACCGTTGAGCCGGTCATTGTTGGAGCTCCGGCCACAGGTCCGAGCGACGTTGAAGATCTCCCGGGTCCTTAGCTGGTGGTTGAAGAGGTGACGGAGCTTGAGCCTCCATCAGAAGAGGTGTCTAGACCGGAGCCTGGAGCAACTCCTGCTCCGGAAGCGACGACGTCGGAGGTACCTGCGGCCGAGCCGGAGTGCCCCAGCGAAGTCGCTGGCCCCCAGCCTGAGGGGGTGAATGAAGATTTGGCGGCGGGGCCTTCTTCCATGGCGACTGAGGCCATCCCGGAGGACGGCCCTAGTGCCATGGAGACCCAAGGCTCTTGTAGAGTGGGACCCAATTTTTGTATCCGAGGACCCGCTGGAACCAGCGGAGGAGACCCCAGCAGGTCCCGAACCAATCCCGTTGTCGCTGTCCATTGACAACGGATGTTCCAGTCTGCGTCAAGTCCAACTGGCCTTCTTCCACGACAGCAAGGATCTTGAAGAGGAGCGCCAAACCCTTAGGCGGTGGCGTAACCGGCTCTACTTCAAGACCAAGCTAGCGCAGTCGAGGCTAGCGGATGACAGGGAGTGGATCAAACAGGAGAAGGTCCGCCTGGAGTACTGGGGCAAGTTACTAGATGACAGGGAGAGTATGACTCATGCCCTCGACGCTCAATCCCAAGAGATCTACGATCAGGCCAAAGCTGCCAATAACGCGACCGATGCACGCCACGAACAGCTTGAGGCCATTAACACCGCACTCATCAAGCGCCGAGAGGCACTTGAAGAGAGGGAGAGACGGCTCGAGGATGAAGAGCAAAAACTCCTTGAGCTGCGGGATGATGTCCTGAGGAGGGAAGAGGAGCTCGCTGAGAATGTAGCTCTTGCTGACAAGGGCCTCGAGGAGCGCGCCAAGAAATTGGAGGAGCGCTACCAAGAGGATGAGGAGAAGACCTGAGTGCAAGGGCATGAGCTTTACGAACAAGAGTGTGCCCTTGTTGCTCGGGAGAAGAAAATGAGGGGTAGGGAGAAGGACCTGGTTGACCGCCGGAACAAGATCCACCTCCGGGAGGAGGAGCTCGGAAAACTCGAAAGGCAGGTTGCTAAAAAGATTCAGCAGAACGCCAAAGAAGTTGAGCGCCTCGCCCGCGAGAATTCCGAACTGACGGCGGCCAGGAGATCCCTAGAAGAGATGAAGGGCTTGAGGGCTGAGGACTCCCTACAGATTTGGGAGTTCTTGAGCAAGGCCAATGATGCCCTGACACCGATGGGTTTCAGCCCCGTGCGCCCGGATGATCCGGAGCCGGAGCCGGACCTAGCGCTGCAGGCGTTGAGCGCAGCAGGTAGCAAGCTCTCCAAGGTGGGCGATGTCATTGCGGACCAACTAGAGGTTGAGGGAAAATCACTGGCGAAGAACGTCACAGGGTATGTGCTGACGTGCTACACCAGCCGGAACTCCCAATTTCCTCTGGACCCGGTGCTTGAAGGCCCCGTCGAAGGAGAAGGCGAAGCTACCCGAGCCAGCGTATCAAAGGTCGCCCATAAGGTCGCCCAATTCTTCCATAGGGTCTAGGACCATCTCTGTAATTCTCACTTGTATTTTCTCTTCTTCTTCCTCAATTTTGTACTCCCTTGTCTCCAGATGTAATCTCTTGTCAACAGATAAATGAAATCCCCAAATTTTGCGAATTTCACTTTTTTGTCTACAACACTTTTATCTTCACTTGGCCCCCTGGTAGATGTACACAATTTGATTGTGAACATGTACCAAGAGGATATTGTGCATTGTTGAAGACTCTTTTGTTCCGAACTTGTAGAATTTTGGTTCGAAGTCTTCGATAGTGAAGGCCCACTGAGGTTGTTGGAGCTAAGAAGCTCCGGCATTGTCTATCGCTGGAGCTTAGTAGCTCCGACAATAGTCTCCATCAACGCGTAGAGCATCGATAGTTAACCCTCTGGGGTGTCGGAGCTTAGTAGCTCCGGCAATGACCTTTGCCAACACTTAGTTTGTTGACAGCAGACTCCATTTTACGGGGTCTTCTCACCATCTTTTATTTAGCATCGACGGTTGGCCCCCTTAGGGGAGTCGGAGCTTAGTTAACTCTGGCTTTTCTCCATCAACGTAGATTTTATTTTTCCTGCACACTTAAGCCAAGAAAAATAGTAAAATTTGTTTCTTGTGTATAACTTCGTCGTGATATATGACTCTCATGAAGATTTTAAGTCAAACGTGATTCTAAATACAACCGAATGTGATGTCTTTTCTTTTAGATCCGCCTGCACATTGACCCGCCTTACTTCGGCCTGCCGGGGTGTAGGTAGAGTGGCGTACTTAGGGTGCTTGACCAGGCTAAGTCGATAGCACACTCCGGCCCTAGATTGGCTTGGCGGCTTTCAGGCGAGTTGGCCATGAACAATATTTGAATCCAAAAGAATCGACAATGCAACTCGAATTATATATAAATCAGTCGAACTAAAATTTCTTAAGAAATGCACGTCTTCGTTATAGACAAGAAAGAGAAAAATAAAAATGTTGAGCCTGTACAAAATAAATGCACGTGGAGTCTATTTCACATGAAAATGTCTTTCATTATAGGTCCGGGGTACAGGGGAAACAAGTACACTCTTAGGGTACGGAACCAGGCTAAGGGTGTTTCATTTCTCGTTTGACCCAGGGTAGTTAGCGACACTTTTACTCCTGAGACTGTGACAAGTGTTGCATGAGCCTTGCGGACCTTTCGGGAAAGGTCCGGCTGCTCTCCCAGAGGAACTTACCCGACTCTGTACAATGACTCTATAACATACATCTCAAGTTACTCAAGACTCACCTCCGTGATATTAAGTGTAGAACTTACGGAGGTGCTCGATGTTCCAAGGATTTGGGAGAGGTGTCCCATCCTCAGTAGCCAAGCGA
The DNA here is from genome assembly GCA_036927565.1 of Tuctoria greenei. NCBI lineage: Eukaryota > Viridiplantae > Streptophyta > Magnoliopsida > Poales > Poaceae > Tuctoria > Tuctoria greenei. Next base: position 151,516,757 of record JAYESD010000005.1, on the reverse strand, counting down.
ACGCTTCCGGGACGGGATACTTTAATCACTCGGAAGGGCCCCTCCCAGCCGGGGGAGAGTTTGTTTAACCCTTCTCGGGATTGTATTCTCCGTAGCACCAGATCGCCTTCCTCGAGATGTCGGTTGTGTACATGCCGCTGGTGATAGCGCCGTAGAGCTTGACGATATCGGGCATTCCGAACAGCTGCTTGGCACCTTCCCTCCTCAAGGAGGTCTAGGTCTTCACGCCGGAGCTGGTCCTGTGTGGCTTCGTCGAAGGTCCAGACCCGGAGTGAACCCAAGGTGATTTCCGGAGGAAGGATTGCTTCAGCTCCGTACACCAGGAAGACAGGTGTCTCTCTGGTTGACCGGTTTGGAGATGTCCTGTTGGACCATAGAGTGGGAGGAAGCTCTTCGATCCAGTTTGCTCCATGTTTTTTCAAGCGCTCATAAGTGCGCGTTTTAAGTCCTTTAAGGATTTCAGCATTTGCTCTCTCGGCTTGGCCATTGCTGGCTGGATGAGCTACGGAGGCATAGCAAACTTGTATGCCGAGGTCTTCGCAATATCCTTGGAATGCGGAGCTTGTGAATTGGGTCCCATTATCAGTGATAATTTTGTTTGGGACTCCAAATCGGCATACAATGGACTGCCGAAAGTTGATAGCAGATTGCTTGTTGATTGTCACAACAGGAGTTGCTTCCGGCCACTTGGTGAACTTATCACTGGCGACGTACAGGAACTTGTAACCTCCGACGGCTCTTGGGAAAGGTCCCAAGATGTCCATCCCCCACACAGCGAAGGGCCATGTAGGAGGTATCATTTGTAAGGGCTGAGCCGAAGTGTGAATTTGCTTTGCATGAAATTGACATGCTTCGCATTTCTTCACCAGCTTAGTTGCATCCTGGAGTGCTGTAGGCCAGTAGAAGCCATGCCGAAAGGCTTTACCAACCAACGTGCGGGAGGACGCGTGGTTCCCACACTCGCCTCCATGGATTTCTGCGAGGAGCTCGCAGCCTTCTTCCCTTGTGATGCATCGGATTAGGATGCCGTTGGCACCGCGCCGGTAGAGATCCCCTTCTACCAGCGTGTATCTTTTAGCCAATCTGACTACTCGGTCAGCGGATACATCGTCGTCAGGAAGGATGTTGTCTTTCAAGTAGTTCCGGATCTCCGAGATCCATGCATCGGAACTAACTTGAGCATTTGAGTCTTGCGTGCTGGGTTGCTCGGAGCTTCCGGCAGCACCTACGACCCTTGATGGCTGCCATGGTAACAGGGCCATCGGGACCGTCAGCTTCGGGATGCTGATCTCGCCCCCTTCGCTCAGTTCGGCAGGCTGAGCTGTGGGTTTCGACAATCTCCGGACAAAAGTTTCGTCAGGAGATGGAGCTCCGGTTGACGCTTTCGTCGAGAGTTCATCGGCTTCAGCGTTGTGGGCATGCTGAACATGGTGGAGATCTAGGACTTCAAAGTCCTTCTGAAGCCTCTGGACTTCAAGGAGGTAAGCGGCTAGCTGGAGATTATTGCAGGAACATTCACCCTTCACCTGCTTAATGATGAGCTATGAATCTCCCTTGACCAGCAATTGCTTGACACCATATGACAGTGCCACCTTCAGTCCGTAGATGAGTGCTTCATACTCCGCCATGTTGTTGGTTGCCTTGAAGTCAAGGTGTACCATGTATTTCACCTTTTCCCCGGTCGGTGCAAGGAGAAGGATTCCAGCTCTGGCCCCCTGGTTCTGCATGGAGCCGTCGAAGTAGAGAGTCCAGTGAGGCTTGGTGAAGGTTGGAACTTGATGCTCCGTCTTCTGCTCACTAGGGCCCCAAGGGTTTGATGGAGAGGGAGTCCATTCTGCCACAAAATCTGCCAATGCTTGACTCTTGACTGCTTGTCTTGAAATAAATTCAAGATCAAATTCAGCCAATTCTGCTGCCCACTTTGCAATATTCCCAGTTGAATTGGGATTATGCAAAATTGCTCGAAGTGGGTAAGAGGTCACCACTGAGACTTTGTGAGCTTGGAAGTAATGGCGAAGCTTCCTGGAGGCAATAAGAACTGCATAGAGCAGCTTATGCACCTCTAGGTATCGAGTCTTGGCATCATGTGGTACTTCGCTAATGAAGTACACCGGGCGTTGAATGGTCCGGACCCTCCCCGAGGGGTCCGGGGCTTCCTCTTCACTGACCCGGACCCTCTTGGAAGGGTCCGGATTTTCTTCGGGGACCTCCGGGTTCTGGTTTGAGGAACCCGAAGCTTCTTCAAAAGGGACCTGGACCCTCCCGGAGGGGTCTGGGTCTCCTGAAGTTACTTCTTGTGGTTTTGAATCTGGGAGCTGGAACCCAGACTCACTTTCAGGAACCTCCGGACCCTCTCGGAGGGGTCTGGATTCCTGAGCGTGGGGTAATTCTGGTCTCTCCGCAACCAGAACCATACTGACGACTTCGTCAGTAGCTGAGATATAAAGCAATAAAGGCTCACCAGGGTTTGGAGCTATCAGAATTGGTAGGGTGATGAGGATCTGTTTCAGCTCCTGGAATGCCTTCTCTGCTTCTTCAGACCATTGGAATGGTCCGGACTTCCTCAATAACTTGAAGAAGGGGAGTGCCCGTTCCGCCAGTCTTGAGATGAACTGGCTGAGGGCTGCTAGACATCCAGTTAATTTTTGGACGTCTTTGATGCGGGTTGGTGGCCGCATGTCTTCAATGGCTTTAATCTTCGCCGGATTAGCTTCTATGCCCCGGTGACTTACCAGGAAACCACGAAGTCTCTGGAGCTAACCCCGAAGACACACTTGTCTGGGTTCAGCTTTGTGCGGTTGGCCCGCAACTTGTCGAAGACAGCCTGCAAGGTGTCAAGGAGTGACTCCTTGTTCCTGACCTTGACCACGATGTCATCGACGTACACTTCCACTATGTCTCTAATGAGTTCTTCAAAAGTTTTGTACATAGCTCGTACAAAAGTTGAAGCTGCATTCTTGAGACCAAAGGGCATGGCTGTGTAACAATATAATCCATCTACTGTGATGAATGAAGTATGCTCTTCATCTTCCCTAGACATCCTGATTTGATGATATCCGGAATATGCATCTAGGAAACACAGTAATTCACACCCGGAGGTGGAATCCACTATCTGATCTATTCTAGGTAGTGGGAATGGATCTTTTGGACATGCCTTATTTAGTGTGGTGTAGTCGATGCACATACGAAGCTTCTCGCCGGCCTTAGGCACAACGACTGGGTTTGCCAGCCATTTTGGATGGAAGACTTCTCGGATGAATCCAGCTTCGAGCAACTTCTTTACTTCTTGTCAGATGAAATTATGTCGCTCTACGGATTGCTTCCGAGGATTCTGATGTACGGGCCGAGCATCGGGGTAGATCTTCATATTGTGCTCAATCACTTCCCTGGGGATCCCAGGCATTTGTGACGGTTGCCAAGCAAACAAGTCGACGTTAGCCCGGAGGAAAGTGATGAGCGCGAGTTCCTATTCGTCGTTCAATCCTCCCGATATACGGGTGGTTTGAGCGGCATCGGAACCAATTTGGACGGCTTTGACGGGGATGTCGATGTCGCCGCTTGGCTGCACTCGAGGTGCAGAAGTCGAGCCTCGTTGTCGAATGCTCAGGGGTTTTGGAGCTTGCTCCTACCTGGAGTCCTCCTCTTGCGCTGTGGTGAGCGCATGGAGTTCTTCTAGTGCAGTTACTCCGGCGGTGCGATCTCCACGGATCCGGAGAACGCCTACTGGCGTTGGCATCTTCAACACCAGATAGCCATAATGAGCAGCTGTATGAATTTGTACAAGGCAGGTCTACCCAAGATGGCATTGAAAGGTAAGTTGATCTGCGCGACGTCGAAGACCAACTTCTTGGTGCGGTACTTCTCTCGTGTCCCGAAGGTCACAAGGAGAGTAATAGCTCCGAGTGGGGTGATGGCCGCTGGACCTACTCCGAAGAAAGGTCGAGAGGGGTGGAGATCCGAAGATCAGAGCTGAAGCTTAGTGAAAGCTTCGAAGCTGGTGAGGTTAAGCCCCGAACCTCCATCTACCATGACGTGGTGAAGCTGGATGTTGTTGATGGTAGGAGATACCATCAGGGGTAACTGTCCTGCTCCAACCATGCTCCGAGGACAATCCGAAGCATCAAAAGTGATGGATGTGTCCATCCACTTTCGATGAGGTTCCGGCCGGACTGTAGGAGCTACAGCGGCCATATCCCGATGCATGGTCTTGATGACGCGCCGAGAGGTGATATCCCATGATCCACCAAAAATGGTGTTCATGGTCTTCCGACGCTCGTTGTCAGAGACGTCAGAATCATCGTCGACTGAGGTGTAGACGGCCTTCAGGACCTTTTTGGGGTCCTGAAACCCTAACTCCTCTTCAGCCGAAGCTTCATCGACCTTTTGCTTTCCTTCCCTCTGTCGAAAAGGAGATTCTTCCCGGCGCTTGTTGTAGCGCTCGGCAAGGGTTTGGACCTCCCGGCAGTCTTCCAAACTGTGGCTGCCCGTCTTGTTAATGGGACACCACACTTTTGGGTTTGCCACCATCTTAAGAAGACAGTCGAGGTCGCTTCTCGGGGCGTGGCCCCTGGCCACCCGGAGCTGCAGTAGCTGCAACATTGGATGTGCCGGCCGACGACTTCTTCTTGCCGTTGGTCTTCTTTTTCTTCTTGCCACTCCCGGAGGTAGCGGCTTCTTCTTTGGAGGATTTCTTGTGATCCTCCAATGCTGGTTTGGAGTGCATTTCACGGCCCTCCGCAGCTCTGGCACATTTATCTGCCAAGCTGAAGAGTTCCATGACGCTGGTGATCTCCTTGATCGCCAACTTCTCCAACATCTTCTTGTCCCGTACACCCTGTCTGAATGCCACAATAACAGAGGCGCTAGAGATAGAAGGGATAGTGTTTCATACCTGAGAGAACCTTTGGATGAATGACCGCAAGGATTCTCCCCCTTTTTGCACGACCGCAAAAAGGTCTAGTTCAGTGCCTGGTCGGGTGTACGAACTCCCGAAGTTGGCAGTGAACTGACGGCACAGCTCCTCCCAACTGTTGATAGAGTTGGGTGGAAGGCTCATAAACCAGGACCTGGCGGTCCTAGTTAAGGCCACTAGAAAGTAATTGGCCATTGCGGCCTCGTTTCCTCCAGCTGCCAAGATTGCAGTGGAGTATATTTGAAGAAATTCGGCGGGATTGACAGTCCCGTCGAATTTTTCCTGCAGATGAGGTCGGAACTTCTGTGGCCATCTAACCATGCGCAGGTGCATGGCCAGGGCTGAACAGCCTCCTCCTACTCCTTCAAGAGTAGAAAGGTCCTGAGCTTCCCGTCTTTCACGGGCACGCTCAATATGGACTCGGCCGTCCTGCTGGCGGTAACGGCGATCAAGCTCCGCCCGGAGGTCATGAGTCGAAAGCCTAGATACCGTGTTAGTACGTCGTGCTCCGGAAGGCAATGACGTCACTTGTTGGGAAGCAGTACGTCTCCTGCTATTGGAGACATGCGGACCAAGTCTACCAGACAAAGTCCGCCGCTGTGACGGGGCTCGTCCTGAAGGAGGAGGACCCTGGTTGCTGAGGCGTTCAGTTGCTGCTGCAACCAAATGCTCCACATCGGCCTTCCACTGCTCCAGTGCATCCCGAGATGCATCCGGAGGTGGTGGGCGTTGGAGAAGAGTACGCGTTGCATGAAGCGCGTGTTCTAAATTGTCATGATTTGCCGACGCAGTAAGCGATGCCGGCGCACCATCACGTTGCCAGCATGATTTGCTGAAGGAGACGGTGGTGGTGGGTGTGTGACTCCTGCTGGTGCTGAGGCTCCTGCTGGTGGCTACCTGTTGGAGGGATTACCTCCAACAGCCTGAGCAGCAGGTTGGCCATTGGATGATCCAGCAGCAGAGTTCACCATTCTCAAAATCTCAGGCGCCCCCTACCTGGCGCGCCAACTGTCGACGGTTGAGAACCGGCAGATCTCCCTACACTACTAAAGTGATAGGGGAGTTTGATGTTCGGTGTGGGCGCGCGGAGATTCAAGAAGGTGAGTAAGAATTGACACAGGAGACACAAGAATTTACATGGTTCGGGCCGCCTGAGCGTAATACCCTACTCCACGGATGTGTTGGTGTTGTATTAGCAATATGAGCTTGTGATGAGCGTATGAGGCGTGTGTGTGTTCTCTGTCTCTGTGTATCGTCGGCCTGTCCTTTTATAGTACAAGGGCAGGCCGTTACAGGTTAGCCTGGCCCGACATGTGGCCTCAGCGGTTACTAGTATTGATACACGTTTAATTGCTCTTAATGATCCTGTAACGGGCTTTGATAGCACCGTTATTGGTATTAAGATCGTCTGTTTAAGTGTCATTAATATGGTATTAATGACACTTAATCGGGTCTTGAAGTCCTTGATTCTCCTTTGAAGATCCGGAGCCGTTGCAGGGTCTTCCGGAGGTTAGAAGCTGAAGATCCGACGATCAGACACGTGGCAGCTCTGGAGCATACTGTGGAAACAGGTAGCTCCGGGGCTACCTGACACGTGTCAGGTCTGGAGCTTCTCTCGGTCAGGGGCTAAGTCCGGGGGTGCCATTTCGGTACATGGTCCGGAGCTTCCTCCTTGTGGGCGGTAGCTCCGGTTTGGTAGTACATGTGGCGACCCAGGGATTAACCATGTTGGAGAAGCGGGTCCGGTTATGTCTGACATGTGGGCCTTCGAGGGTCTTCAAACCAAGTAGATGATTTTCCTTTGAGATCTTTATAACCTCAAGGGGTGTACGGTTTCTAGGGTATCGACAGACACCCTGCAAGAAATTGTGTTGTAGCTCCCTCGAGAGTCTGAACACTGAGCAATGCCGCCTTATGCTGCAAGAGGTGTACAATAATACGTCTCGGGCCATGAGTTCCTTGGGTCTGGGTACCCTTCCAGAGTTTACTGGAATGGTTATTATCGCCCCCTACCTCTACGCCCTCACGGGAGTGGCTGATCGTCTCGACATTCTGTTCAAGACGATGGCCGAGGTGCTTGGCGCCGAGGGCCGCAGAAATCTGGTGTCGATGACGAAGAGGAACCTTGATCGTGGTGTTGCACCGCCAGTGCAGCCCGAGCAACCGACGCAACCAGCCTAGACTCCTGTTGCACCGGCGTCGGAGTCACCGTTGGAGGAGGAGGAGGAGGAGGGTGGAGGAGGAGGATCTAGTTTTTCTTTGTTGTTTTTAGTTGATGTTTTTCTTGTCTTTTGTCTTCTTGTACTTCTTTCTTGTTTTTTGTAATATATTGTGTTAATGAATGAAATTTATCTATGTTCAATTGTGTGTTCCACTGTTGTAAATGAATATTTTCTTGTGTGTTCAAACGTTTGAATGAATGAATGTGTAATGTGTTCATCGTGTTCCTCAAGAATCATAAGGAAGGATTTGATTATTTTGTGGACAAGTGAATGATTTAGTTATCAAGTGAATGTGGTCTAAGTTCAGTGATGTGTGATATCAACAGTGAACTGAATCAAAATGTAGAACATCACAAAGCTAAAGGAGACGTGGGGAATAGGAGATGCGCTTTTCAGAAATGCGCGTTTCCCTTTTGGCAAAGGAGGGGGAGACATCGAGCATATGAGATGTACTTTGCTGCTAAGTGCATCTCCATATTGCGTCTCCGCACATACCTTATATAATTCGCTATCAGTCTCTCCTCTTCTCTTCGTTTGTCTTCCCCGCATAGACTACCCACAGTGGCCAACATTCCGCCGCCAAGTCTGCCGAGGGAGCCACCCTGCAAGAAACTGTGATGCCGCTCCGCAGAGAGGCTCAACAATGAGCTGCTCGAGATGCTGTTCGACAGGCTGTTCGACCGGTTCCAGAGGCTGCTCGAGACGATGGTCGAGGTGCTTTTTGCCGAGGGCCGTAGTAACCTGGTGGCGGCGATGGCAAGGAACCTCGGTCACGAGGTTGCACTGTAGAATTTGGACCAGCCGGAGCAACTGGCGGAGCAGCCGATCAGGGCTCCTGGTGCACCGGCGCCGGACTGCTGCCGGAGGAGGAGGAGGGGGACGAGGAGCAGGATTTATGTTTCCTTTTGTTGTTTTTAGTTGATCTCGTTTTTCTTTTCGTGTGTCTTGTTCTTTTTTTCTTGTGTTTTGTAATATATTGTTAATGAATTAATGTGTTATCTGTATTCATCTTTGTGATGAATATTATCTTGTGTGTTCAACTGTGAATGAATGAATGTGTTCGTCGTTCAGCGTGTGTTCATGTCTGTCTGTAACCGAAGACAAAAGAGATGTGCTTTCTGTAAAGTTTCGCAAATAGGAGACGCGCTTGTTAGATGCGCATCTCCCATTTGTCAGATAGGAAGGTATGTCTTGGATACCTACTTAACTGAGACGGGCTATATAGTAACACGTCCCCTTGTCTGTTCAACCGAGCTATGTCAGATCTCGCTGAAGCGGGCTCGTCTCGCATAACTTTATCAGAGACAATCGCTTTTCAGCATGTTGCCCTTCTTTGTCTCCTATTTGGGTTTCTTTCATAGTGAATTTCCAATAATTTTTTCTTTCATTATTCCATATCCTATTTCATATATGGTTTGACATGCCTCAAAGGTCTAAAATTACAAAAGAAATCTTAAACTATTTTTCTGATGCACATATACTGTAAGTAAGAATTTCACAAAACTTACCTTAAACTTGATGCATTCATAGAGAGAAAAGTCACAATAGTGTGAATCAAACCAATCCAAACAATTAGAGAGAAAGAAAACTACACCAAAGTTTTATTTAGGGAGTTAAATGAGTAACCCAAATACTTCAAGGTAGTAAATTGCCGTTTTCCCAGTTACAAAATACCATGGGGGTCAGCTTACTCAGAAAAAAGGCCTAGCTCTGTAGGCACATGTAATTATAACAAATTATTCTTATAATATAAAGACAATAAAGAGAAAGTCAGTTCGTAACCCAGCAATTTTGTAAAAGAGAAATGATCATTTAGCCTGGGTTAGCACCTTTTGGCACAGAGCATGTGTATAGCTTAACTAAACCTCCTGTCCTCTGTACATAGTTTAGAAATATTAAAAGATTGAATTGCGTGACAAGTACAACAACTTCTGCGGTGGGTCATATAGGTTTGCAAATTATTCAAAGAAGTTGCATATTGTGTTTCAGTGATGCGCATGAGGCAAAACTGGTTTTAGCGTCGGAACTGAATGATGTCGCGTACATGTCACTGTTCACCATTCACGACTCTTTGTAAAATGTTTCAGGCCTCTACTACTTAACGCGTGATATATTTATTTTCTTTTCTTTTTTATTCTATTAGATTGGCTCAATTACTAGCTCTTGATCAGAGGGCCCATGATACACGCAAGACTGTGATGGAAAGCCATTTTGGCCACTGCAAGTCAAAAATTCCAGTCATCCACAGCAACGATGGCTACCATAGATGTCGCCTGCTCATCAAGCAAGAGCACCATGTCTAATTTATGGTGAGAGTGTGCTTGGCTTATTGGTTCGTAGGTGCATGGGTTGCTTTAGTTATTCTTTGCATTGAATTTCCAATTGCTAGATGCAGTAATAATTAAACATTATAGATTAGTAATAGATCATAGATTAATCACTGTTTCAAACAAGGTTTTTGTCAGTTCCAAAATTTGATCAAAGATATTGTGAGCTTATATATACAGTGTTTGTTTTGCAAATAATTGTAGACCTGCAGCTGACATATTTTGTATCAAGGTGCATGTTGGGATGAAGAAAAGTATCATGGTAGGATGGTGGATAAAATAATGATAAATACAACAGATGATCATGAGCAACAATGCATTTCATGTAATTAGCTTACAAGCCTGTGGACATGAGTTTCTCTATTAAACCTGCAGAAGTAACTGAAACAAGAAAATAAGTAACGGGAAAAAAGATATGGGTAACAGAGGCAACTGGCTTTTGCAAAGAGTCATCCAACGGTAGATAGTGACATGCATGCTACATCGTTTCATTCAGCCACTAAATTAATTGTTAACAATATGTGCACCATTTAAACACAATGTGTGACTCATTTGAGCAATATGCAAAAGTATTATGTACTTGCATGGTAGGTTCACGAAGTCGTACTTACCACACAATTCGCTCTTCAAAGAATAAAAAATAAACGTTGAACATTACCGCTATTGACAATCTCTCTGTCCACCAAATTAACTTTTATATATTTTCGCCAATAGAAGCTCATTCCCCTGTCCCTTATAAATTTTTATTTACATGTTACTTTAATGTACTTATTAAAATAAATTTTACATTAATTATTTGGATTTTTGGACGTGTTTGTCTAGATGAACCAAGCTACTATAGAACAATCTTCCACTACAAAAATCCACACTAATTACGTTTCCCGGGGCTGGCCTAATTAAGGCCAAAACAGATGTCAGTTACTAACTTACGTCAGTTTTCCCTTAATTACGTGAGTTATTGGCTGACGTTAAGGTTTGGTCGTAAGTTAGCTACTTACGTTGGCCGTCGACGTAAGGTCCTACAACCGATGTAAGTTAGTTACTGAGCTAGGCTGCAGGCTAGGCCATGTGACTTACGTCGGTCGCCCGAGGTTGATGAAAGTAAGAGCCTTTACTTACGTCAGCTATGGCGAGGTCAGCGTAAGTAATATGGGCTAACTTACGTCGGCATGCTCGGGCCGACGCAAGTTAGCCCAGAAAACGGAAACATTCTAGCTCGCACGATGTCGAGCTCACAGATAGAAACAACAACAGCTATATATAGTCAAACAGATTGAACACAGCACCATTTTGTAGTCAAACAACACATTCACCACAACAATTTACAAATGGGCTACATGCTAGCCCCTCGACTACCTCCGGAGCCGAAAGGCTCATCTCCACGTGTCCCACCGGATGCCAGTACCCGTGTCGAAGGATTTTGCACCTCCGTCGCCGAAGCCTACAAAATAAAATTAGAGTTAAATATGTTACAAATGCATCTCTCTTTTTCTTTCTATCACACGCTTCCTCTCTTTCTAACATTCATCCTCTCACTCTCTTCCTCTCCCTCTCTCTCTTTCTCTCTTTCTCTCACTCTCTTCCTCTCCTTCACTTTGTCTCACCCTCTTCCTCTCCCTCTCTTTGTGTCAGACTTTCTCTCATCCTCTCCCTCTCTTTCTCTCATTCGATCTCTCACTTTCTTCCTCTACCTCACTTTCTCTTACTCTCTTCCTCCCCCTCTCTTTGTGTCACACTTTCCATAATCCTCTCCCTCACTTTCTCTCATTATTTAACTCTCTTCCTCTCCCTCTATAGTATCCTCTATCTCCCTCTCTCTCGCACTCTATCTCTCCCTATCTATTTCTCTCTTATTCCACCTCGATCTCAACCCCTTCTCTCTCAACCTATCTTCGTCTCTCTTACTCCAACTCTATCTCACTCTCTCTCTTACCCTATGTTCTACCTACTTCTCTCCCTATGTGAAATAATGAAATGAATACTACAATATTAAAGAAAGAGTTTATTACCTGGGCCGGGGGCACCTGTGCTAGGGGCATCTATGTCGAGGTCACCTGCGGCAGCTGAAATGGAGGAATCTCGATCTGGTGACCGGTCTGTCAAGCAAAGGCCTAACATTGCAAAATATTAGAAGATATATGTTACTGAAAATGCTATGAAATTAAACTACAGTAGTTTAAATTACTTACCTCAATTGTTGCCTGCATCGGGGCCATGTACCTAGTCGTGGCCTCCTTGAAGGCCCTCGACCTGTCCAGCTCCGCCTGGGTCTGCGTCAGTGTCTCCTTCACACCATTGAGCTCCAACTGGTTCCGCGAGAGACGACCATTTGACGGTCCAACAGACGATGCCTGCATCGATGAGGCGCCTCTCGAAGGTCGCGCCAACCTCAACTTGACAACTCTGTCAAAAATTGCAAACCTGCAAAAGAATGAAAAATACTAAGTAAAAGAAGGTAGATTGAAAAAATGAAACAAATGAACAACTCACCATCCATGGGCCATCCCGCCTCCGCTCGCATACACAGTTGGGGGTCAATCGGCGCGTTTCCCCAATCGTAATCTTCGGCATGTATCTTCATGACATCTTGCGCATATTTTTCCAAAAAAACAAAGAAATCTTGTAAGTGTGCCATTAATAGTAATAGTTATAATTAAACTGAAGAATTTTGAAAACCTACCAGTGGATCAGTCGTGACCTTATTGCACTGCCCAGGCTGGAAAGGGTCACTTCTCTTGTGACCTCTCTTACAAACCTAGGTCAGGTCGGCTCCTGACCGGTCTCTCACTCTTGTATAGCCATGTTAGTGGGACAAATTGTAAGGATCGAAACGCCCAAGAGGGGGGGGGGTGAATTGGGCTTTCTTTCAAATTTTAAAGCAATTAAAAACGAACTACTTAAACCCAATTCCCAATGCGGTTCTAACTATGCAATCAACGTAGATATAACTTGTGAAGTAAAGATTGCATAATGTAAAGAGAGGGAGAGAAATGCAAACGCTAGGGGACACGAAGGTTTATCCCGTGGTTCGGCAAGATCGCAAGGATCTTCCTACGTCCATGTTGTGGCACCCACCAAAGGGTTTTGCCACTTCCAATGTCACCGAGACAATGGAGTCTTCACTAATCTTCTCCGTTCGCCATCTCCGGCAAGGTGGAGCTCAAGCCTTGTACAACCTTCGATGTTCCGGGCTTCCACACACACCTTGGCAAGCTCCAGAACGATCTTCTTCAACTTCTCACTAGCCTAGAGAGTTCAATTACAAAGAAAGAACGCACGCAAGCTTCTCTCTAGCCTATTACAAATGATCTAAAAGTGTGGAAATGTATGCTCTATAGTCTTGAATGCTCTTGGATGTGTAGTTGCCTTCAGGTGATCAAGACAATTCGGAATGACAGGGTTAGAGGGGTCTTATAGCCAGCTTAACTGAAATAGCCGTTGGAAAAGTAGGCTGACAGAACTTTACTGTGAACACCGGATGATCCGATGTCTCCCCTCTAGTTAGCATCGGTGTAATTACTTCGGCTGACGTCATTTTGTCAGATATTACCGTTATTAGACCGATGTTGCCCCCTGTCTTCTCATCGGATGATCCGGTGGCTCTTCCTCCAGAATTTGCTTGATCTTGATGCTTACTGGAGTGATCAACCGATGCGTGTAAGTCTGCACATCGGATGATCCGGTGCTTCACTTGGTCCAATTGTACTACAAACTGTACTGATGCACCGATGTTGTTGAGCCCTTCACATCGGATGATCCGGTGAGTTCATTTGTCTGAGTTCTTTTTCTTCAGTTGAATCAACTCGACTGATGTGTTCATTTTGGAAATCATCGGTTGATCCGGTGAGTTGATTTTGTTTGCCACGAGTTGTTTTGAGTGAATCTTTTGTGTCTTGCTCGAATGACCTCTTAGACATTTGTTCCACAAGGCTCTCTGATGATTCTTAAGCATTGAATGTTGTCAATTTTTGATTGAGTGACTTAGACATAGAGCCTTCACATCTTGTCTTTATCTCATGAATTTGATCTTGAAAGTTGAGTATCTATGGGTCTCCAATGACATGTTCATTTCATCTTATTGAGTGTTTATGGGGACCTTGCATTCACAAATTCATTATTAAAGTTCAATGGTTGTCATTAATCACCAAAACCGTCCTACATGAGGGGGGCCTAGATGCTTTCACAAATAAATTATGAACATAGAAATGAACTTAAAATGTGCATACCATGCGTTTAGTCAAACACAAGTAGCCATCGCCGGCTTAGTTGTGATTGCCCTCCGACCCTGACACTTTGTTGCATAATGGACTTAGCGATGAAAGCATCGCTAGCCTTGTACCGACCAAGAGCTTGGTACGCTTCGGGTTGACCTTGTGACTAGCAAATGCTAACCTACACATATTTTATATTTCATCAATACTGTTAACATACATAGGTATTGTAAATTTTTAACAATAAAAACTTACCTCTGCATACCTCTCCTCTACCAAGTATGTGTCAGAGTCCTTCCTATATGAACCCCATTCCCGTTGCTGCTGATGCCACTTTTGGTACATATTCACGGCCTGGATCTGAGAGTCTGACAACGTCGATGTCACGAGCGTTCGAGCATTGTGGTGTAACACACATCTCGCGTGTTCCTCCATGCTCTCGCTCGGTTCCTCTATGTGGTACTTCAGCATTAAGCAAACAAACATTTAAGTGATATGCATTAAGAACAGAAATGACAGTTGAAAAAATTAAACAGTTAAACTTACCAAAAAATCATTGTACACGGCTCCCTGAAGGGAGCCGTGGACCTCGTGAGAGGCATGCGTAATCATTCGACGACAGGGCAGGGAAACCGTCGATGACACCGGGTAGCACAACTTAACTAAGGCCCCAATGACACTGTTAACTTGTCTGTATTTAATACTATACGGTTTTTTACGTGCTTCTCACTAGATGGATAGTGATCCGCTGACTAGGAACCGGAGGAGGAGCCGCAAAGTGTGATGGACTATCACATATTTTTTTCAATATCACAGATTTTTTTTTCTATCACTGATGACGGGCTACCTGGCAGCCTTTCATTTATCGTACATAGCACAAATTTGCTAATATCGTAAAAAAGAGTATTCATATGTGTGCAAAAAAAAGGAATATGAAAACCTGACTATTGGATAGAGCCACAGAAAGAAAACGTGTTATGAATTAGTTGGATATATTAAATGTACTATGTTGCAGAGTAGAGACTGAATAAATTAGGGGCATATTCTTTCATATTTGGATGTCATTAGAATCATGTATTTATGTAGTGCTGCCGCAAATTTGCAGTCAAAGTTGTTCTATGGTAGGCATTTACTCTAGTACCAGCAAAGTCTATCTGTACTCCAGAACAGTGCAATGCCAAAACTAAATAAATTATATTTATAATACAATAAATGAAAAATATATGTCTTCCAAAAAGAATAATGTGCGTAGTATCCAGCTATGAGCCATTACAAAAATAATTTGAGTCTCTCTCTTCCCAATTTCAAATTGGGAAAGGTATGCCTCTCATATTCCTATTTGTACTTGTGACATTGTTCTTAATAAAGATGATATCTTTAGTCTTCTTTTAGTCATATACTTGGATGAAGTGTTTGTTGTTTAATTGTGGATTCCATGTATGTGGTAGTAGTAGTATTTATGATTATGCTATATCATTCTCATTATATCATCATAAACACTATAAACCCCCACGATAGTCTACTTAAATATGACATGATCATTTAATATGAATAACTTATGCTATGTGCCAACATTGGTTCAATGATGTTTAGGTTAGTCATTGCCTTAGGATGGCTTGTGTCGCGGCTCCAAATGTATTTACTTAATATGCTAGCATGGTGCAAGGACAGTTAAGTATTGGATGTCTCGTAGACCCACGGATTGAAGAGGTAGGCGGTAGGTGGTTACATACCTATTGGTCCTTGTAATCCTCCACGTTCGGTTATGCCACAGTCTCTTTGCAGGAGTCATCCTAGTATTGCTAGGGGTAACCCCTTGCCCGATGTGTTGAACAACTTAGCATAGGAATTCACCATTGACATGTTCATTAGTAGGCTATGTATATGTATACTAGAAGCATTGTAGGAGTAACTCCCTATCTCTTAGCCTAATCCCTCTTTGACCCATTTATACCCCTTATAATAGGATGCTCTTGTGTGTGTCACAATACCTCCACATATCTATTACTTGTCCTCACTAGAACCCTACCTAGACCAATCTACCCTCTTCATTTGATCATTGCTTTACTTCCACTTAGTCTTCCTTTGGGAAAATATAAATGATACCCTTGGGAATACTCTTTAAGGGGAAATGCTACTTCGATAGTTTTCGTGCGTTGCGGTTTTTTATCTGTGATGTATGAAATGTCAACACTTGTCATTTTCTTGGTAATTCACTTGTTGCTTGGTCCTCTAGAAAACAAAGTTCATTTGCACAATCTACAGCTGAATCTGAATACCTAGCTGCGGCTAGCGCTTGCTCACAAATTCTTTAGATTGTTCAAACACTTAAGGACTATGAGGTTGATTTAGATAGTGTTCCACTGTTTTTTCACAACACTAGTGCGATTTGCTTTGCTAAAAACCCCATGCAACACTCTAGAACAAAACACATTGACATTAGGTATCACTTTCTTCGGGATAATGTAGAAAAAGGAAACATTGTGCTTCACCACGTAGATATCGAAAAACAATTGGTTGATATTTTTTAAAAACCTTTGAATTTCACTCGTTTTTCTTTCACTCGTGGTGAATAGGGGTTATGCATCCTCATGGTTTAAATTGAGGGGGAGTTTTTGCACCTTGGGAAGCTATGTATGAATCTGAAATAGAAAGATCATATGAGCATAAATGTTTCATACATATATGACTTTGTGATTCCTTTTACATGTTGAGAGTTCTTAATACATTACTCATGTTATACATTTTGTAGTTTTGCCATGACAACTAAATTGAATAACAACATACACTAAATCTGGTCATGAATTAACTTTCTTGCTGTTTTGAACTTGTTGCATGCTCACAAGTTATTTTAATCATGATTAATTAATCAATCAACCGCCCACATGTGGAGCTTTTATGATGAAATAAAAAATAGAAAATATCAATAGAATATGCATGCATTGCACTTCTTCTTTTGAGATTGCTTATCATTGCACTTTGATATGAACATGGAAGGAGTTGTGTATGACTAAAACCATGTTGTTAAACTTCTGATTGTTAAATGACATAGGCTTGGCTTGGTTGGTTGGAATAAGGCGAATGCTGCATATAATCTCTTGCAAAGTTCATATGATTTAAATTTGTGCATTAAAAGATAATATAAACAGCAACATGTGTCATGCTTTCATGTTTTAAAATAGTTTAGTTTGTGGGATCATGACTTGCTTAAATTAAAATTACACTTGATCTCTAGCAAGGCTTACACTACTTTATGTATCTCATTGATGTGATAGTGTTTGTTATTTGATAGTATGACTTGGATGAGCTTTTTTTATATGTATATGTCAAATTATGCTTATAAGCAATTAAAATTCCCTCTTGCACCTTGCTGACATTATTAAAGGGTGAGAAATATGTCACACATTGCACATTCACAGGTGTTTTGCATGATTCTCCTCAGGGGGAGCGAGCATCCTTAGGTGAAGAATTTTTGGTTCTCTTCCGATTTGATTTATGTCCTTCAAAAAGGGGAAGAAACTTCCTTATTTTCAAAACACTTTATGAAGCGTGAATGAGCAAATGTTCGGTTTCAAAGGGGGGATTGTGAGATCTAGGTGCTGGTTACATTGGCGAATAGGCTAAATCTGAGGGTTATGACGCAATGTTTTGTGTATAGCAGACCATAGGAGGTCGGGAGAAGTTGAACCCGGGTGGGCTGCAATCACACCTGGATGCACTGACCACCTAACCACAGGAGCTCAAGAGAAATCAAACCCGGGTTGGTTGCAGTCACACATGGATGCGCTGGCCACCCGGTGATAGCCCGGTTCTCGGACTATCCAAACTTTTCTTGCACAAGAGCTGCATGTGTTTTCACTTTGGAGCGTCCGAACGTTACCTTTTATAATGCATAGAAACTGTTTGAACTGTCCAAACATTCTACGTGCTGAAGTAATCGTGTGGCTATTATGTTTTTAACTCGCAATATTTAAAACTTGCTTTTTGCCTTATGGGAAGTTTACTTAGTCTTCTTTGACTATGTTTTTGATGTGTTTTGGCCGATCATGGTGGATAATAGTTTGCTACATTTGCAACATGCTTATGTGAGATGCTCACATAAGGTGTTGTTGTTTTCGGAGTAATGTGAGTCAAATCGAGGACTTGTGCTCAGAAAAATTGTCTGTTTGTTCAAGTGCAGGTGTTGCTCTATGTCAACACATGCTCGTGATGGTGATCCATTGAACTAATCTTAGGGAAAAGATGAGGTACAACAACCGTGTTTGGGAGGAATTGTGGTTTAGTTGATCGAAGGTCACACAACATGTTTGAGTCAAGAATAATGTACATGAAGGTATCGTGGATATCGTTGGAAGATGTTTGCACATGTGCAAGGGGTGCATGGACATAGCAACATGGTTCCAAGGCGTGATAAATATATATGAACATGAAGGAATGATCAAAAAGGTCCAACTGGATGGATTATGCCTCAGGGCGACTGAGGTGGTTATGGTTCGTTTATGGAAAGTTTCGAGTTTTTTATGGTCAGCTTTCATGTTGGTCACGAAGTTTAGTTGTTTTAGGAATATTTGAGACGTTCCTAATGTGTTTGGAAGTCTTAAAATTGCTTCTATCTGTGTATCAAATAGTCTTGAGCTGTTGTGGAATGTTTTGGTTGAATCCAAGTAGGAGTAATGTACCACCCTCATTTTCATGCATAATGGATTGCATGCATCCTCATACATGTTTAACATAAAGCAACCTTAAAAGGGACAAGATTAAAATGAAATTTAGGTCTAATAAGGAATTCAAGTCTGTCAGGGTACGGACATGCCCGGCCCCAAACCCGGACTAGTCCGGTATTCCCCTTCTATTCAGAAAAATCAGTCTTCCCAAGAACCCAGACTTGTCCGACGCAATGAACAGACTAGTGTGTTTGAGGTTCTGATGTTTTTTTGGACTTGTTGATTTTGAGCGTACAAGTCCGATTGTATCTAAATTTCAATTCGGATCAGCCTTTCTAGCCACCCCGGACTTGTCCGAAACAGTCTCTGTTAAAAAACGGACTTGTCCGACCCCTATTGCGGACTAGTCCGGCCTGCTGAATCCCACTCGAATTCTATTATTCTTCTACAATTAGTTATTGTGTAATTGCCTAAATTGGGCCCAAGAACTTCGTGCCCAACCTCAGAGGAGCCCAAGTGGACCCCACCTAGGCCCCTACTCATCTCCCACCGAAATCCACATGGAATTCACCCCAAAATCCTACCTCTCCACCCCTATATAAGCAACCCAATACCCCACACCTCTCCATCACCATGGAAAACCCTCGCTGCCACCTTTTGCCTTGTGCTGACGTCAAGAAGAAGTCCAAGAGCAAGGAGAAGGGGGAGAAGAGGGAGAAGGATCAATCATGATTGATCTTCATCAACTTTTTGACAATTGACATTCTTCATCACCAAATCTTTATCAACCCATCTTCATCAAGCCCTAATCGTCAAGACTCAAGTTTCACGCTTAATTCTTGATCTTTGAATCTCTAAATAAGTGGTACACCCTCTATATCCACTTTTCCACGTGAAATTAACCCCTAATTCTTGCTAATCAGAAAACCCTAATTCACAGTTTTGATCAGGGCGAACTAGTTTGGCCCTGGCAATGGACTTGTCCGGTGTCTAAATCTGTATTGTACTAAATTAATTCCAATTTGATCCAAATCAATTCCAAACTTGTTCAAACTTGATAGAAACCACTGTAACTAGTTAGTAAACATTAATAGCAACTCATTGACAAGTTTTACTTCACAATTGCATTAATCATGCATATATTTGCATATTGAGTAATATGTGAGCATGTTTGTCACGCGGAATAGAAGGTCCCATAGTAGAGAGTTCTTTTGAGGACCTGCAGAACCAGAATTTTGAAGCTTTCGATCAAAATCAAGCTCGAGAGCATGGCAAGTGTCCTTGATCATTTTGATCCAGGTTTTAAAATGTTTTGTTTGCAAAATTGCAAGCTTGTGTCAATTGATGGGAAAACCTAATTTTAGGAGTTTACTAGTTTTGTATGACCGCCCTTGTTGCTTGAACACTATGTAGAGAGTGGAGAAGGATATTTTACACATTTTGCTTCGCTATACTCAATTGGGTTTGGGAAACAATCATATTACTTAATTATGTACTACCGGACACATGAATGGTGGAACTGATATTATTGACCCTTTAGCAACATGGTGCCTAGGGATCTAAGCAAGCCGGTTAAGTGGAATGGGTTGGACTATTTTGGTGGTTTTGCTTGCTTTAGATCTAAGGACCGGTTCGTGGAGCAACCATCCAGGATTTACAGTGCCAACACAGGGCCAAGTATGGGTGCAACTTAGCTGACTAATTAGTGTTTTGCCAGTACTATTTGGACCATTAAGAGGGCTTGGGGAAGGGGTAGTATGATGGGTTTGTAGAGATTGGTGGGACTAACCTGGGATCCGAATGGCTCAAGAGGGGGCCCTTGGTTGGATGTGCTCATTTGGAGACATCACCACCGGTGAAACCTCAGTGGGGTCTAAATATGCTAGTAATCACTTTGTAAAGGCTATTTTGTGATCTTTTGAACACACATCTAAGGAAGTGTAAGACGGCATAATTGAGACTCCATAGTCATCGAAAGGTGATGGAATCACAAACTTGTGGGTAAAGTGATACAACCTCTGCATAGTGTGTTTAAAAACTAGCATGATAGTCGTGCTCCCGATTATGAGCAATCTAGACTCTCACAGGATTACAATTATTGACTTGAACATGTTTAGTGGCTTGAATTGAATTGGGAACTAATAATGGTTTATCAATTGGCTTTGGTTTATGGAATTGATGAAAATGAAGCATATGAGCAGTTATGAGTTGATTACGGACTATTATTGCTAGTATTGCATACTTAAGTTAAAACTTATGTTAATTGGGTCATTTTGGGAATGTCCTCACTAATTGATAATATAATTGCATTTTCAACTATTTTGAATGTACTTTTATGCAATTATCCATTGGTATTATCATTCCTCGTTTAAGCTACATGTCATACTTTCCCACACTTGCTGAGTACGACATGTGCTCACCCTTGCTATTCCTCCAACAAATTCAGATGCATGCGTCAATGTGGAGTACCAGGAGGTCTTTGAGGAGTTCTAGCCGTGCGTGTTACCGTCAAGCTTGCCTGTAGAGTTTGGAGTCTTAGAGTTTAGAGTTTTCCGCTACAAACGTTTGGAGCTTTTATCGAGACCATTTGGTTTGTAATAAGGTACTATTAATAGTGTTATTATTCGTAACATGGTTATATCTGTTTATCGTTTGTGAATCACTTGTGTATGTGTGTTAAACATCTTAGAGACACATATGCATCATGCTTGGTTCATTTTTAGAACCAGGTCTCACAAATTGGTATCAGAGTTGTGTTTGACCGTAGGACGCATGGCTAGGTAGAATGGACATTACAAATCACTTGGGACTTCTTTCCTATTTAAAATTAGCCTATTTTGCACTATTTTGCCTTCAACTAGCTATATAATGTGGAAAAAATTGTGCTTTTTGCTGCTGCTGCATTTTTTGCCACATTCCCATCATTTTTAGCAAATGCACATCCTCTCATCTTAATTTATGGCTGCTGCAATTTCAGAACTGATATTTGTGTTTTGCTCTATTTTTCTCATGTTTTATTATATATGGCTCACAACAAAATGACAGCCCACAACAGAGCTCGTTTGCCACCCTCTGGAAGCATGCTTAGGCCTCGCGAGGAGCCACAAATGGAACCAGCCCAAGAGGAGGAAGAAGTGAGTTCTCCCGCAAAGGAAGTTGAGCATGAACACTCCAACACGATGGAGGAAGACCCTCAGATGGTAGAATTCTATGAAGATGATGAGGAGGAAGATCCGAAGATGGCGGAAATCTATGATAGTAAGGAAGAGGAAGGTGAAGCCCATGAGGAGAATGAAGATAAGGCCCAAAATGAGGAGGAACCACAGGAAGAAGTACCCAAAGCCCAAAGGAATGCATCAGAGCCTAGTAAAGCTAGAAAGGAGGACAAATGCCTAGTGTACTGTGATGCCCAAGAATTCCATTCCGACGGCACTGATGGAGGATTTGCAGCCAAGCAATTGAAGGAGTTCCTTGAACTATGCAAAATGCACACGGTGTACTATGTTCTGAGGATTTCTCTCCATGGACGTGAAGAATGGAGAGCTCAAGTTAATGTTCTTGTCGAAGATGAGGTGGTCACCTGACACTATGCATCCACATGGAGAAGCACCAGGGAGCAAGCTATTGATGATGTGGCCTGGGATGCACTCACTAGATTGTGACACATCTACCGAAAGCAAGTTGGAGGTACTAGTTTTGCGGTGCACCCACAATGCAAGAAGGGAACAAGGGAAGTCCTAAGATCGCAAGATGGAGCTCAAATCAGCTCTCGTACCATTGATAGATCTCAGGTGGTATTGGTGAATTTGGGAAATCGCTATGCTGATGCCATGGAAGAGATCTGTTACCTTCGTAAGTAGTTGTTCATCATCGAGAAGCAAGAGGTATTCCGTCCCACCGTGGTGGTCAATGGTGTAGCACCATCTCTAGCACCTACATGGACAGTTAACTCACCTTGGCGTGCGCCCATGTACGCCTCGCCGTCACCAACGCTTTCGCCGCCTCACGACCATGATGGCCGAGGTGCACAGAATTATGTCTAGGTCTCTTGTTTAGAAGTTAGAAAGGTGTTTAGATCGTATTAGTTATATTTGGTGTGGTGTGCTGAATTTTCTTGGTGTGTGCTTGTTCTTGTGTGCTTGGTGCGAGTTGTGGGACGCTTAGTGTTTTGTCCACATCCGCATGTAGTAGAGTGTTGTGGGATCCTTGTCCACATCCTCTAATAGGGTTTTCAGTATTAATATGAGAGTTGTTTAGTTACATACACCTTGGTGCATATAGTTGGGGCATTTCTATTCAAACTTTAAACTCTTATGTCTCTACTATTCTTTCACCAAGAGATGTCGAGGACTCGTAACTAGAGGAATGCCAATGGTGAGGAGAAGAACAACGAAGCACCCCAAAACAACAAGGAACCTGCACATGGAGCTATCAACCTTGAGTCTGTATTGGCTATGCAGAACCAACGCATGCAGACCATGATGCAGACCATACGACAGCTGCAAGCTGGCAACAACAATCAGCCCCACGTGCCGTCACCACCACCACCCCCGCCACCCCACAACCATTTGGGAGAGTCACTGAGGACCAAGCCTCCTACTTTTGCTCAAGCCATAGACCCTATGGAAGCTGATGATTGGTTGAAGTCTATAGAAAAGAAACTTGCCAGTGCAGTGACATAGAGAAGGTTCTTTTTGCCTCACACCAGTTGATTGGAGCTGTTGCAGACTGGTGGGAATCCCTTTGTAATGACCATGAACATAAGGAGAGAATCACCTGGGCTGAATTCAAAGAGAAGTTTTGCTCTCACTATGTACCTGAGGAGGTCATAATACTAAGAAGAAAAGAATTTGAAAACCTCAGGCAAGTAAGGATGAGTGTGAGCGAGTATCTCAATAAATTCACTCAACTGTCTATATATGGTCTAAAAAACATCAGCACTAATAGCAGAAAGCAGTATCCGTTCATGAGGGGCCTCAATAATGAAATTCAATTTCAGTTGCTCAATGCTGACTATCCAAATTTTCAGAAGCTGGTTGACAAGGCAATTGTTGTTGAGAACAAGATTCGTGAGATGGAACTAGACCGCAAGAGGAAAATGCCATATCAAGGACATTCGCAAGGAAGCAATGTCCATCCTCGCTATGCACCGCCTGATGCACCATATTACAACCCGTCTACAGCTGCATACCGCCATGCTTATCCACCGCGACCACATCAACCAATGCAGCAACGCCCACCCATGTAAGCACCTCGCCTACCAATGCAGCCTGCGCCACGCCCAAATATGTCTGCCTATGCTCAAAACCAGCCTCGCCCTAACTTTGTTGGTGCCACTGGTAGAAAGACTTGCTATACTTGTGGTCATGTGGGACACTTTGCAAATCAACGCCCAAGATTAGGACAGGGTCAGATGAACAATGCTCCAAGGCATAATCCTAGGCCCAATGAAGGAGCAACTCAAGTCAATCGACCGCAGAATTTCGCTCGTGGCAAGGTGAACCATGTATCTGCAGAAGAGGCCCAACAAGCTGAGGATGTTGTGATTGGTATGTTTCTCGCGAATTCCAACCCTGCTAATATATTATTTGATTATAGGGCATCCCATTCATTCATATCATCAAAGTATGTTGCAAAGCATAGAATGCCCATATCATACTTGAAGTATACTCTGTTGGTCGTCGACGAATAGGAGACGGAAGGAAGTTCCGTGGCCAAGAACGTTTCCGAGTGTTGACCGCTATTATACACCAATTTCACCCGTCAATAGAACTCAATTATTTGAAGGAATTGTCATTTCTTGCACATATCACCTTTCTATTTAACCCATTTCCAATTGTCCTTGGAGAAAATGGAAGAAGCAGGAGTTTTATGTAGAAATGAAGTGAAACAAGGGGATGGATCCTATAAAATATAATTCCATCAAATGAAGCGATGACACATGGCACCACATGGTTCAAATGGCCCACAAACAGAAGTATCTGAGGCCATCCAATAGTGTAGCCCACATATAAAGGAATGGGACCCACCTGGCAGAGACCTGGAGGAAGCACAACCCCAACGGGGCCAAGACTAGGTCAGCCGACCCCACTAGTTGGTCGACTAGGTCTTGCTGCCAAACAAGGTCAGACGTCACATGTTGGCTCCTCCCAGCTTGAAGAGGTCGTGGGTGACGGGTTCGCGTGCTTTTGGTAGCGGGAACCTACACTTCTCCAAGCTATAAATAGGACCCCTCACCCCTCACTTCAACACACACCACTTGAGTATTCTTCCTTTGTATCCACTACTCTCCGTAGGTTTAGAGGAGTATAGGCTGTAGAGAGGAGAGCCTGTAGTCCATAGTCCAAGTAGGATAGGAGTAGAGGGAGTCTCTTCCCAATTGGGTAAGGTATATCCCATATTCCTATTAGTATTTGTAACTTTATTCATAATAATTATCTTTAGTCTTCCATTGTTCATATACTCAGATGAAATGTTTCTTGTTTGATTGTGGATTCCATGTATGTGGTAGGAGTAGTAATTATGATTGTGCTATACCATTCTTATTACATCATCATAAACATTATAAACCTCCACTATAGTCTAATTAGCTATGATATGACTATATTAATATGAATCACTTATGCTTTGAATTAACATTGGTTCAACAATGATTTTGTTCATTGCCTTAGGA
Source organism: Tuctoria greenei (assembly GCA_036927565.1). NCBI lineage: Eukaryota > Viridiplantae > Streptophyta > Magnoliopsida > Poales > Poaceae > Tuctoria > Tuctoria greenei. The sequence goes on along the minus strand of JAYESD010000005.1, from coordinate 151,491,748 downwards.
TGGCTTGTGTCTAGGCTCTTAAGGTAATTACTTAATATGCTGGCATGGTGCTAGGATAGAGAGTATCATTGAATGTCTCGTAGACCCAGAGATTGAAGATGTAGGCAGTAGGTGGTGACAGCCCTATCTGTCCTTTGTAATCCTCCATGTTCGGCTATGCCACTGGCTCTTGGCGGGAGTCGCCTAGTGTTGCTAGTGGTAAACTCATGCCCGATGTGTTAATGCACATGGCATGAGAATTCATAATTAATATAATCATTAGTAACTAACTTACACTTTGTATGTGTACATTAGAAGCATAGTAGGAGTATCTACCTAACTCTTAGCCTAGTTCCTCTATTACCTCATTTATCCCCTTTGGATAGGATGCTCTTGTGTGTGTCACACTACCTCAATTAGCCTTTATCCATCCATGCTAGAACCCTACCTAGGCCAACCTAGCCTTTCCACTTGATGATTGTTTTACTTCCATCTAGCCTTCCTTAGGGAAAATAAAAATGACACCCTTTGGGAATACTCTTAAAAAGGTAAATTCTACATCGATAGTTTTCTTGTGCTTGCGGACGTTCATCTGAGAATTAAAACCTACCAACAAACATTTCTGGCCATCCCGCTAGGGATGAATTTTTAGTATTGCGTAGGAAATATCAAAAAGCATTTCTGCCGCTGTTGCCGGGAAGGCGGCCAAAGTATTGCATGATTGAGTGAATATGCCAGTACCAAGGTAGGTTTTAGTAGGATGACCCTTCTTTGTTTTAACACTTTATGCGAAAATAGGGTAGTGTATGTGTGGTTTCTGCTTGTCGGAAAACTTTGTTGAAGATCCCGAATCCCTTCTGAGAGAATGTCCTCGTGTTGTTACTCCTCAGAAGCTTCGAGTGGCAAAGTAAGCCAGCACAATTGCACCAACAATCGAAATGCTAATGGCCCAGAAGACCCTTCGAGGGTTTTCGGCTCCCTCTGCTAACAATGGCCCTATTGGGCCCACTGTTCACACGAGAGACGTAAACTTTGAAATCAAGACTGGCCTTATCACTGTGGTGCAAGCCAACCAATTTTGTGGGAAGGCTAACGAGGATGCAACTGCTCACCTGCAACAGTTCCTTGAGATATGCAGCACTATCAAGATTAAGGACGTATCCCCTGATGCTTTCCGTCTTAGGCTTTTCACGTTCAATTCTCTCGAGAGAGCAAAACAGTTGTTCTACATGAACCGAAGTTCTATAGATATTTGGGAGGAGTGTCCTACGACATTGATTAGGGTTATTAGCAAGAGAACATAGTTTGACATCTTCGACTACATCTGGAATGATATGGTGAACATTTTCTGCACCCCTAACCATTCCTATGGTTATGCGCCTTATATCATCTTTATGATAGAGAAGGTCACTGGGATTGAGTTTGTGAAAGATGTTGAGCACACAACCTTGAGGCGTCAGAAGCCTCCTCAAGCCTCTCTTCCAATTGCTCCATCTCCTGTTTCAAGTGAAAAGGCTCTGAGGAGGGCTCAAGGAGATGCAAGGCCTGCCTCTAACAGTAGGGCCCCTCTTCACAAAGGGTCTCCTAGTGGCATTATGAAGTACCTGGCTGCAATCTTTGGCTCTAGTAGAAAAGTTGAAGTGAAGCTTCACAAGTTGAACAAGGCAAGAAAGGAGGATAGGAGATACATGAAGGACAATGCCAAGGCCATATGTCAAAACCTGGAGATTGCGCCTATTGGATCTCCATTTACCTATGAGGTCTCCCCTTCTGACTTCTCGGAGCTTCCACCTTTATCTCATTTCGAGCTTGCCTATTTTGGCATTGGGGGCACGACGAGTGATTCTCATCCTCATCCTCCTCAGCCTGATGATGAAGACGACGAGAGGACCGACAGCGAGGAGTGAGTCGGCGATGACTAGTAGATCGCTCTTCTCCTTCTTTTTGGTGCCTTGATGCCAAAGCGGGAGAGATTGAGGGGGAGTCATTAGGTTGTAGCAGTAGATGAGAGATGAGAGCTCTATTTGTATCTTTTGCTCTTTGTTATGCTTTTGGTGTTGTAAGACTGCTTTTGGTGTTGTAAGACTTTTATTATGTTTCTTGATGGGATATGATCTATGTTCATGCTTGATATAATCTATGTTTATTCTTTGAAATTGACATACCTTGATATTGATATGATTATGTCATTTACCTCATTCTCATCACAATTATTGCTCACACACACATAGTTTTTGCACCCCACCATAAAGAGTGCACATATGTATTATGTTTTCATTGCTTAATTTGTTCCATGCTCATATGTACACACTTTATAAAAAATTTAATTTTTTTATTTCTGCGAAATATCAATTGGTTGTCATCGGTCACCAAAAAGGGGGAGATTGAAAGTGCATCTAGGCTTCCCTTGTGAGTTTTGGTTGATTTATGAAAAACAAATTATATCCTAACAAAATTGTTGAGATGAGTGCAGGTTTTAATGAAATTATGAAGAAAGAGCAAAAGGAAAGGATATTGAGGATCTATATTTAAAAGAGCTCAATAGCTGAATAGAATACTTTATTGTGTATGGTGTGTGTTGGAGAAACACACCCCAAGTGCTCAAGCAAAAGAAATCACCCTCACTGCACAAATTTTCACAGGTCCGGACTAGTCCGATATTCACCAGACTAGTACGATATCTCTTTGTCTAGAAACGGACAAGTCCTCCCAATGCGGACTTGTCCGCAAACAGTCCAGGTTTCACAGCACCGGACTGGTCCGATATCTTTCTGACTAAAAACAGACAAGTTCGTCCAAGTGCAGACTTGTCCATAGGAAATCACACTTTACAAAGAAAACAGACAAGTCTGATATCACCAAGGACTAGTCTGAAAACTCTCTGGCTAAAATCAGACAAGTCCTCCAACTGCGGACTTGCCCTCAATTCTATATAAGGTTCACCACACCGCACTAGTCCGATATAAGCCAGACTAGTCTGAACAATTCCATAGACCAAATCGGACTAGTCCACTCGTTTACGAACAAGTTCGATATATCATAACACTTAGAGTTTCACACTCGCCGCACACCGGATTAGTCCGGAGTCCACCACGGACTAGACCGGACATCGCAAACCCTAACTGTAACTTTTGAAAACCCTAGTATAAATAGAGGTGTACAACCCTACAACAATCTCTCTCGACCTCCTACGCCGACACACCTCCCAAGAGCCCAAAATACACGACTGTCCACACAATCTAACCCTAGAAAGATCAAATCTTTAAGGATTAGCAATTGATCAAAAGAGAGACTTGTTCTACACGTCTTGAGCTCTTGGGTTTGATTTTCTCTGACACTCTTGTTCTTTATTTTACATCTTTCGAGTGTGTTGGTGGTGTTCATCATTGTAAATCTTGGGGAGCCCTCAAATTGTGAGAAGGCCCATTGAACACGGTTATTTGCCCCCTTTGTGGTTAGTGGAAGAGAATCGACCTCCATGGCGATTCGACGAGGGAAGGGTTGGTGAAGACCCGGTCCTCCGTGGACTCCTCAACGTGGATGCAGGTTTCCTTTGTGGGAATCGAACCATGGGATAATCTCTTGTGTCACACACTTTTGTTCTTATTGTTCGTCATATTCTAGGGTTTACTCAATCTTGGATAACTTACATTAAAACATTGAAATCAAAGTTAATTTGTGCCATACATAGTTTCACTATCGTGATACATCCAAGATACAACTTACTTTCCGCTGCATAGAGTACTTGACGTGAATTCTTCGATCAAACTCGATCGTTCTAGTCCGCACACACCGGAGTAGTCCGCACCATACCGGACTAGTCCAATTTCTCTGTATATGATCAAATTGTTAAGTGTTTCAGGATCGACGAAAGTCAAAAAATCCTATTCATCCCCCCTCTAGGTTACATTCAATTGGTATCAGAGCAAGTACTCTTCAAAAGAGACTCACCGCTCGAAGAGAAGATGTCGGACATTAAGGATGTGCACAAGAACTTCAACCAAGGGAAGGGTGACGATGAACAGACTCAGAAGCTGGAGAAGGTGGTATACCAAATGAAGGAAGACAAAGGGACAAGCCAAGACCAAAAATGAGGCGCGCTTGCTATAACCGTGGAGAATACGACCATTTCATATTTGATTGTCCTCATGAAGAAAACAAGAGGACGACCAAGGACAACAAGCCTCAACCCAAGAAGATGTTCAAGAAGAAGAAGCAATCCGGACAGGCGCATCTAGGGAAGGAGTGGGACTCCAATGATGAGTCTTCATCTGAAGAGGAAGAGGAGATGGCTACCATAGCCATCAAGAAGATAACCAAGAAATCCACCCTCTTCCAAACCATGGGCGCATCGAAGGACATTGACAACACATGTCTAATGGAAAAGGAAGGTAAAAGAAAGGTAACAACTAAATCTTCCTCCTCGTATTCCTTTGCTAGTGATAGTGATAATTCTAGTGAGGATGATAGTTCTGATGAAAATGAAAACTTGCTTAGTGGTTTATATAAGAAAACTGCTGCTAAGATGAAATTTTTAATGGATAAGCTTGTTGATAAGGAGGAGCTAGTTGATCGTCAAGAAGATATGATCATCCTCCAAAAGAAAGAATATCTTAAGATCAAAAAGCTCATTGAACTTGAACATGAGCGAAGCAAGTAACTAGAACTTGAGTTGGCTTCAAGCAAGGAAGCTTGCTTGAAGTTAAGCGACTCAAATGTAATCATCAAGGACAAACTTGCTAAATTAACCAAAGTTAGCAAGATCCTTGAGGTACAACTTGAGTCACTCAAGAAAAGTGGCTCTTCATCCTCCTCAAGCTCATATTCTGAACATCTAAAATCTAAAACCACTATTGCTTGTACATGTGCTAAAATTGACACTAACATGAAAGAAAAGTCAACCTTGACGAAGGATAAGCAACCTTCCCACAGTGGCATATTTGACAAGGAGAAGGTCAAGTATGCACGTAGTGCATACATGGTCCCAAGACCTCCTAATGTGAAATACGACATTGGGTATTCTTATGGTGAAAAGCAAAATGCTAGAAGCCACAAGAATAACAATGAATGAATTGCTTTTGTCAATGGAAACACCTCTCGAGTTAGACAACTTAATAATGTTGATAAAAGTAACATTGTTAACACATATGAACAACAACTCTTATTTAGAACTTTGGATGCATCATATGTTCTTCTGAAAAGTAATCTTGGTAGAGTTTGTTCTAAACATGTTGGGCCACGCCATGGGAACACCAAGTCTCATGTGTGGGTGCCCAAATCACTTATTACTAACCTCAAAGGACCCAATCAAGCTTGGGTACCTAAGACCAAGGCGTAATTTGTTTTTGCAGGCTTATTGCTCCAGTGGAGAAAAATGGGTGCTAGATAGTGGATGCACCAATCACATGACCGGAGAAAGAAGGATGTTCGTTGAATATGAAGAAAATGAAGATCCAAGCGAAGGATTTTATTTTGGCGATAACAGTCAAGAAAGGGTGCTCGGTACCGGTAAAATAGCAATTTCATCACAACACACTCTTTCTCATGTTTTACATGTTGATTCCTTACATTATAACCTTTTGTCCATATCTCAATTATGTGACAAGGGTTATAATTTCTTGTTCACTAATTAGGGTGTGACCGTCTCTAGAAGGAGTGATAACTCGGTTGCCTTCAAGGGTGTGTTAAAGAGAAAGATATATCTAGTTGGCTTCAACAAAGATAAAGCCGAAATTGACACATGCTTGATTGCAAAGGCCAGCATTGGTTGGCTGTGGCATAGACGGCTAGCACATGTTGGTATGAGGAATCTTCAAAAACTTCTAAAAATCGATCACATCCGTGGTTTTAAGGATGTTGTTTTTGAGAAAGACGGGCCCTGTAGCGCGTGCCAAGCCGGAAGCAAGTAGGAGCACCCCATCCCGTGAAGAATGTCATGACTACAACAAGACCACTCGAGCTCCTTCACATGGATCTATTTGGTCCGATTGCTTACATAAGCATCGACAGTAAAAAGTACGGTTTAGTCATTGTTAGTGATTTTTCACGCTTCACGTGGGTTTTCTTTTTGCATGATAAGACAAAAACTCAAGGAAGCCTCAATAAGTTTCTCAAGCAAGCTCAAAATAAATTTTCATTGACAATCAAGAACATACGAAGTGACAATGAAAAGGAGTTCAAGAAAACCCAAGTTGAGGAATATCTAAATGAAGAAGGGATAAAGCACGAGTTTTCAGCACCTTATTCTCCTCAACAAAATGGGGCAGCCGAAAGGAAACCGAACCCTCATTGAGATGGCGAGGACAATGCTCGATGAATACAAGACTTTGGATCAGTTTTGGGCTGAAGCGGTCAACACTGCGTGTCATGTCATAAACCAACTCTATATACATCGCCTACTCAAGAAAATGTCGTATGAACTACCAACCGGTAACAAGCCGAATGTTTCATACTTTCGAGTTTTTACTTCTAAACGTTATATTTTGAACAAGAAGCCTAGGACTTCAAAGTTCGCTTCAAAGTCCGATGAAGGTTTCTTACTTGGCTATGATTCGAACTCCTACGCCTATCGTGTCTTCAACAAGGCCTCCAGACTTGATGAAGTAGCATGTGATGTGGTGCTCGATGAAACTAACGGCTCTCAAGGAGAGCAAGTTGATCAATGTGTGCTAGATGAAGAAGAAGCTCCATGTCAAGCATTGAGAAGAATGGCGTTGGCCGATGTTCGACCACAAGCGCCACCTCCAAATGCGAATGAGGAAGATGAACTACAAGTGGAGGAAAATGATCAAGGGGGAGCTTCTACATAAGATCAACCTCATGAAGATCAAGGTGATCAACACGTCAATGAAGGAAACTATCCAGGGGTTAAGATGCATTAAAGGATCCGAATTGTGTGGTGGCGATACAAGAAGAATTGAACAACTTCAAAAGGAACAAGGTGTCAGAACTTGTTGAAAGACCCAAGTTCAATGTCATCGGCACTAAATGGGTCTTCTAGAACAAGCAAGATGAACGCGGGGTGGTGATAAGGAACAAGGCGTGACTTGTGGCCAAAGAGTATTCAGAAGTCAAAGGTTTGGATTTCGATGAGACTTTTGCTCCCGTAGCTAGGCTTGAATCGATTCGAATATTACTTGCATATGCTGCTCACCATGATTTCAAGCTTTATCAAATGGATGTGAAAGTGCCGTCCTCAATGGACCGATTAAGGAGGAGGTGTACATAGTGCAACCCCCCGGGTTCAAAGATCAAGAGTTCTCCGACCATGTGTTTAAACTGCGAAAGGCTCTCTATGGCCTCAAACAAGCTCCTAGAGCTTGGTATGAGTGCCTTAAATTTTTTGATAGAAAATGGATTTAAGATTGGTAAAGCTGATTACACTTTGTTTACTAAGCATTTTAATAATGATCTATTTATCTGTCAAATTCATGTTGATGATATTATATTTGGTTCAACTAACAAATCTTTTTGTCAAGAATTTAGTAGGATCATGACATATAGATTTGAGATGTCCATGATGGGAGAATTGAGATATTTATTGGGATTTCATGTGAGGTGACAAAAGGAAGGGATGTTCATAAGCCAAACAAAGTACACTCAATACATACTTAAGAAGTTTGGAATGGACAAAGCAAAGCCTATAAAGACTCCCATGGCGACAAATGGACACATGGATCTCAATGAAGACGGACCAAACGTGGATCAAAAGGTATATCACTCCATGATGGCTCCCTACTTTTTTTATGTGCATCTAGGCCTGATATCATGTTGAGTGTATGTTGGTGTGCAAGATTTCAAGCCAATCCTAAGGAATGTAATTTGACAGTCGTAAACTGGATCTTGTGATACTTAGTTCATACACCTAACCTAGGCCTTTAGTACCCTAGAGGTTCAAAGTTCAATTTCATTGGATTCTCAGATGCAGATTATGTCGGATGTAAAGTAGATAGAAAAAATACCTCCGGTACTTGCCAATTCCTAGGTAGATCCCTAATTTCTTGGTCCTCCAAGAAACAAAACTCCATTACCTTATCCACGGTCGAAGCGGAGTATGTTGCAGCCGGGAGTTGTTGTACACAACTCTTATAGATGCGACAAACACTAAAGGATTACGGTAACAATATGAGCTGTACTCCACTCCTTTGTGACAATGAAAGTGCAATTAAAATTTCCCATAATCCCGTTGAGCACTATAGAACTAAACACATAGGCATCTGACATCATTTTTTGAGAGATCACTAAACGAAAGGAGACATAGTCATTCCCCATGGGAACACCGAAAAACAATAAGCCGATATCTTTACCAAGCCACTTGATGAAAAATGTTTTTGTGAGCTCCAAAATGAACTAAATATCCTTGATGCTCGGAACGTGGCTTGAAAGCTTGCATACCTGTATGCCATCTTCAAAATCTATTGATTGTTATGAAAATCATATCTCTCTATTTTTCTTTGAAAACTATGTTAATTACTTGATCGTAGTGAATTATGGTCATAACTTGATTGTTTTATGTTTACTGATCATATTAATCAAGATTATTTGTGTTTTTTGCCCCCTATTTTCTTAGTAAGCACCTTCACATATATACAAATGGTCTAGCAGTTTCTGTTCTGGTGACCACGGATTAGTTCGTAGTTACCCAGACTAGTCCGCACAATGCAGACTAGTCTGCCGAGTTTCGGTAGTCCGGACTAATCCAGTCCACCACGGACTAGCCCGATATTTCGACTCCATAACCCGAGGGCCACCAAAACCTAATCTTCTTCATCCTCACAACACACCTCACGTTCTCTCCTCACTCATGTGCCCCCAAGGTGATTTGGCGAGTTCCCCACCAAACCTCCTCAAATCTCCGTGGGAAACAATCTTCATCACAAGGGGATCGAGGACCTCAGACTTGTCCGCATCAAAAGTCCTCCAACTATGCGAATCGAAGGATTTGGTAAAGATTCTCTCAAAACCCTAGAACCTTCGATTTCTCTTGTTTTGGCTCAAATAGCTTAGTTCCTCCTGTTAATACATGATTCCATATTGTATTACAACTACATTGAGCCACTTGTGCATTGAGAAACACCACTGCTCCGCTGGTTAGGGTTTAAAAGGCCGAATATCGGACTAGTCCGTTCTTAGTGCGGACAAGTCCGGTACTCCGAACTAGTCCGCACTTGAGCACCGAACAAGTCCGATTTTGACTGGACACAACCCTAATTTCCTTCTACTCAATGCATTCCCTTGCCATCAATCTTTATCTATGTCATGTATAATCTCCTGGTCAGGACAATGTCGAATGAAAACATCTCCGACTTTGAAGACGAGATGGATCAACATGTGTTGCCGCGAGTATCGGGGTCTCGCGCTAACAAAAGGCAAGAGCATGCTGCCGAGCCTTCGCCTACTCCACCTAGGATGCGGCAGAAGGTTGCGGCCAAGAAGCCAGCTTCGAAAGCTCAAGATATGGTTGGTTCTAGCTCAGCGGCTCATTGCGAATCCAAAGGGAAAGGAAAAAGGATTGCCTCTGGCCCGATTGGACCTCTCAAAATGACAGCTCCAAGGCAGAGGAATAGAGACCCCTCGGAATAAAAAATTCAATGGCAAGGTGAGTGATGTGGCTTGGAAGTTGAGGAAAGTTGATGCATATAGCAGTAGCAAGAAGGCAGCTGATATAAGATTCTGGAGCAACTTCCACGCGGACTACTACAGTTCTGTGTACTTGAAGATAAAGACTCCAGTAGTCCGCAACCAATGGATTGATTGGAGCCATTTTTAAAGAATAAGTTGTGGTGCATTTGATGAAGTGGTAGAGGCTACAGAGAGGCATGATTTAAAGGACTTATTTGCTTTCAGATACAATTGGAATGATGAGGTCATATCATAGTTCTTGGCAACCTGCTTCTTTGCCAGTGATGAAGAAGAGTGAGTGACTTGGATAACACATGGATCCAAGTACACTGTGACATATGATGAGTTTGCTAGGCTGCTACACCTTGGCGACACCAACAACAATGAAGGGATTATTCACAACATTGGGATTTTAGAGAAGGACAAGATGGACTTTCTCTATGATACCCGTCTCAAGTACAATCCTACCTCAACCAAGAAAATGAAGCCCTTCTTTATGGTTCTCAATAGGGTGCTTAGAAAGATAATTGCTCCAAATGATGGAGATGCAGGGAGTGTCCAAGGTTACCTAAGGACATTGATGAAGGTGATAAGCAAGAGCATGAAGTTTGACATCTTCGACTACATCTGGAACAACATGGTGAACATTTCCTGCACCCCTAACCGTTCCTGTGGCTATGCACCTTATATCATGTTTATGATAGAGAAGGTCACTGGATTGAGTTTGTGAATGATGTTGAGCACACAACCTTGAGGCATCAGAAGCCTCCTCAAGCCTCTCTTCGAACTGCTACATCTCCTGTTTCAAGTGAAAAGGCTCCGAGGAGAGATCAAGGAGATGCAAGGCCTGCCTCTAACATTAGGGCTCCTCCTCACAAAGCGTCTCCTAGTGGCATTATGAAGTACCTAGCTGTAACACCCTCATTTTCATGCATCATGCCCTGCATACATTCATATATGTCTAACATTAATCTACATAAAAAGAAATAAGTTTAAAATTTAATCAGAAACAAAACCTCACTTAAGAATTCTGGGAAGTGCGGACTAGTCCGATTTTGGAGCGGACTAGTCCGATTTCTCTCTGACCTTGATCGGACTTCTCCGTTTTTCTGTGGACTAGTCTGTTTTTGCCTCTGGACACTTTCGAACTTGTCCGGTCTTGTGTGGACTAGTACGGTGTTCCAAGAATCCTTGAAAAAATTGCTATGTCTCTAGACTTGTCCGGACTAGTCTGGTATTCCAGCAGACTTGTCCGTTTTCCTCTGTGACTAAAGTCGGACTTGTCCGATTTTTGGCCAGACTTGCCTATTTTTCCCCTCTGGATAAGTTCGGCCTGGTCCGATGTCTGGTTCGGACTTGTCTGATTTCTCTCTGGACATCTTCGGACTAGTCCGACCCTTTTCGAACTTATCCAATAAATCGTGACTCCGAATTGATCTTTTATTTCACGACTTGTTTCTTGGGTTTGACGTTAAGAGGGCCTATAGGGACGTCGTTCCTAACTCTTTTAGAGCCCATGTGGGACTCTAATACCGACCTCTACTCATCTCAAACTCGAAATCCATCTAACCCTAGCCTCCACCTCTATATAAACAACCCCACCCCATGGCTTGACATCTATTTGCCACTTTTCCACCTCACCCAAACCCTAGCTCGTGAGTAGCTGCCACCAAGGAGGGAGAAAGAGATATAGAATAAGAAGAAGGAGATGAGGAAATGAAAGAGGATCGTGATCTCCATCAACTTTGCGTTCTTCATCAACAATTCACCATCAAGTTCTTCATCCACCCTAGATCGGTCAAGATCCAAGTGTTGCCTCCAAGAACCTTGATTCATTGGAGTTCCAAACACATGGTATACCTTCTATTATCTTTTCCTTACATGAATTCAACCCCAAATCTCTAAATTCACGTCATTCAAGGAAACCCTGATTTGCCGATCTTGCACAGTGCAGACTTGTCTGGTCCCTAGCGGACTAGTCCGATTTTCCTGGTTAATTTCTGTTGAATTAATTCTAAATTAGATTGAATCAAATCCATATCTGTATAAACTTGTTAAAAGCTACTAGAACTAGTTAGTGATGATTAAAAAACCTCATTAACAAGTTCCACCTTGCATTTGCATTAATCATGCATGTCATGTCATATTGAGTAATATTTGTGCACCCTTTGATTGTGATTCTTGTCTTGTATGTTTATTATGCGGATTAGATGGATTTGCACTAGAGAGTGCTGCAGAGGATCTCCAGCACCAGAAATTTGAAGGCTCTGACCCGTACCAATCCCAAGAGCAAGGCAAGTGTCCCTGAAACATATTGATCTTGTTTTGAAATAAATCTTTTGTTTTCAAAACTACATGCTTGTGTCAACTTGATGGGAAATATTATGGTAGGAAGTTTACTAGATTTGTTTAACCATCCTTGTCACCTGGAATTCATGGTAGAGAGTCAGGATGGGCTTTTTACCTTTTTGCTACGCTTAATTCTTTGGGATGGGAAGACAACTACACCACATAGTTTAATTATGCATCTATGAGATTATGATTAAAATGAACTGGTTAATATGATATGGTAATGGGTGATCTAAGCAAGCCCGGTATGTGGATGGGTTGGATGTTATGGTGGTTTGCTTGCTTTAGATCTAAGGACTGGTTCATGCGAGAATAAGCCAGGATTACAGTGCTACCACGAGACAACGTATGGGTGCGGCGTAGCTGATTAATTAGGGCTTTGCCAGTGCTATTTGGACCATTAAGGATGCTCGGGGAAGGGGTAGTAGGATTGGGTTTGTTGATGATTAGTGGTACTACCTTGGGATCCGAATTGCTCAAGAGGGGGCCCTTAGTTGAAGATGTGCTCGGTTGGAGGCATCGCCACAGGTGAAACCTCAGTGGGGTCTAAATAGGCTAGTAATCCCTTTGTAAAGGCTATTTTGTGATCTTTTGGCCATACACCAAAGGAAGTGTAATTGGCATAAGGGAGGTTTCTTTAGTCGTCGATGGGTGATGAAATCACAAACACGTGGGTAAAGTGGTACAAAGTCTGCAGAGTCTAATGAAACTATCATGATATCCATTGTCCCTGTTACGAGCGCCTCGATGACCTATATGATTATAGGGTTTTGGTATTGGGATGGTTTGGTATTGGTTATGCGATGGTATTATGGTTTATGGCAATGGATATGGTCAAATGGCTATAGTGGAATCTTGTATAATGATGATGGATACGGAATATGGACTTGTACTATGTTAATCATTGTGGTTTATGATGGGTTTACTTCATATACATATAATATATTGCTTTTCAAATGTTTTAATGTACTTTTCAGAACTTAGCCATTATTATATTTGTCATTTGTATCAGCTACATGTCATACTTTCTGCACTTGCTGAGTACGACATGTACTCACCCTTGCAATTCCCCACACCAACAGTTGCAGGTCAGGATTGGGATAAAAACGATGATAATGCGGAGTTCTAGGCCGTTTCTACCGTCAGCTTTGCCTGTGGTGTTGATTGGAGCTGCGCTATACGCTATTGTTTATGCTGCCTAGCTATTTAGTTTGCTTAATTAGTTTATTTCTGATGCATTAGTTCAAACTTGTCATTAATATTCATTGGAGTTTGTATTCGAGGATATTATAAATTGTGTAATAAAGAGCTTAATTAATCTTGTTATGTGGTAATTATATGTATACTCTTTTGAGAATGCACTCGCGTTTGTGTGTTGAACATCCTGGGCACACATATGCGTTCACTTGGTTCATTTTCGGAACCGGGTGTCACACTGGCTGCCATCTTTGGCTCTTGCAGAAAAGCTGAAGTGAAGCTTCAAGTTGAACAAGGCAAGAAAGGAGGACAGGAGATACATGAAGGACAATGTTAAGGCCATATGTCAAAAGCTAGAGATTGAGCCTATTGGATCTCGATTTATCTCTGAGGTCTCCCCTTCTGACCTGTCGGAGCTTCCAACTTTATCTCCTTCTGATCTTGCCTATTTTGGCATTGGGGGCACGACGAGTGGTTCTCATCCTCATCCTTCTCAACCTGATGATGAAGACGATGAGAGGACCGACAGCGAGGAGTGAGTCGGCGATGACTAGTAGATCCCTCTTCTCCTTCTTTTTGGTGCCTTGATGTCAAAGCGGGAGAGATTGAGGGGGAGTCATTAGGTTGTAGCAGTAGATGAGAGATAAGAGCTATATTTGTATCTTTTGCTCTTTGTTATTCTTTTGGTGTTGTAAGACTGCTTTTGGTGTTGTAAGATTTTTGTTATGTTTCCAGATGGGATATGATCTATGTTCATGCTTGATATGAACTATGTTTATGATTTGATATTGACATACATGCTTGATGTTGATATGATTATGTCATTTACCTCATTCTTATCAAGAGTATTGCACACACACACATAGTTTTTGCACCCCACTATAAATAGTGCACATATGTCTTATGTTTTCATTGCTTAATTTGTTCCATGCTCATATGTGCACACTTTATGAAAATCTGATTTTTTTTATTTTTACAAAATCTCAATTGGTAGTCATCAATCACCAAAAAGGGGGAGTTTGAAAGTGCATCTAGGCATCACTCTTGGGGTTTTGTTGATTTACGACATACAAATGAGATCCTAACAAATTGTTGAGATGTGCGCAACTTTTAATGAAATTATGAAGAAAGCGCAAAAAGAACAGAGAATGAAGATCTATATGGAAAAGAGCTCAAGAGCTTAATAGAATACTTTATTGTGTATGGAGTGTGTTGGAGAAACACACCCCAAGAGCTCAAACAAAAGAAATCACCCTCACTAACAAATTTTCACAGGTCCAAACTAGTCTGATATTCACCGGACTAGTCCGATATCTCTCTGTCTAGAAACGGACAAGTCCTCCCAGTGTGGACTTGTCTACAAACAGTCCAGGTTTCACAACACTGGACTCGTCTGATATCACCACAGACTAGACTGATATCTTTCTGACTAAAAACGGACAAGTCCACCCCAATGCAGACTTGTCCTTAGGACATCACACTATACACAGAAAACGGACAAGTCCAATATCACCACGGACTACTCCGAAAACTCTCTGACTAAAATCGGACAAGTCCTCCAACTGCGGACTTGCCCTCAATTCTATATGAGGTTCACCACGCCGGACAAGTCCGATATATTAGAACTCTTAGGGTTTCCCACACGTCGCACACCAGACTAGTCCGGAGTCCACCACGGACTAGTCCGGACACAGCAAACCCTAACGGTAACTTTTGGAAACCATAGTAAAAATAGAGGTGTACGGCCCTACAACAGTCTCTCTCGACCCCCTGCGCTGACACACCTACCAAGAGCCCAAAATACATGACTCTCCACACAATCTAACCCTAGAAAGATCAAAATTTTAAGGATTTGCAATTGATCAAAGGAGAGACTTGTTCTACACGTCTTGAGATCTTGGGTTTGATTCTCCCGCACACTCTTCTTCTTTATTGTACATCTTTCGAGTGTGTTGGTGGTGTTCTTCATTGTAAATTATGGGGAGCCCTCAACATGTGAGAAGGCCCCTTGAACACGGTTATTTGCCCCCTTTTTGGTAAGTGGAAGAGAATCGGCCTCCGTGGCGATTCGACGAGGGAAGGGTTGGTGAAGACCCGATCCTCCGTGGACTCCTCAACGTGGATGTAGGTTTCATTCGTGGGAATCGAACCACGGGATAAACTCTTGTGTCACACAATTTTATTCTTATTGTTCATCATATTCTAGGGTTTACTCAATCTCGGATAACTTATGTTAAAACGTTGAAATCAAAGTTAATTTGTGCCATACATAATTTCACTATTGTGATACATCTAAATTACAACTTACTTTCCGCTGCATAGAGTACTTGACGTGAATTCTTCGATCAAACTTGATCGTTCTAGTCGGCACACACCGGACTAGTCCGCAGCATACTAGACTAATCCAGTTTCTTTGTATTTGATCAAGTTGTTAAGTGTTTCAAGATCCGACGGAAGTTCAAAAAGCCTATTCACCCCTCACCCCCTCTAGGCTACATTCACTAAGGGGATAAATGAGGTAATAGAGGAACTAGGCTAAGAGTTAGGTAAATACTCCTACTGTAAAATCCCAGTTTTTCCTTAATATGAAGTTCAGCGACCAGTTGGTTATCAACCTTTGTGGAGATCAATTATGGTTGTGCACATGAACTTAATCTCATCCATAAATCTTTCGTTCACTCATACTTAAATTTCATTAACATAGGGGGTGGATTTCACAAATTATCCTAGAATAATTCAAGTGACCTTTCTGCACATTTTGGAATTTATTGAATGGAAATTTGCTAGGGCAAAACACTGCAGTACTAAATATATTCAAATTATTTCAAAGCTTGAATATAGCTACTGTAAAGTTGGGCCCTATCAAAATATTCAAATCTGAGGCTATAAATTTTTCCATGGCCCCATAATATTCCAAATAGCACCCCTGCAAATTTTCATAATTTTTGAAGCTCATTTCCTATTTAATTCAGTGACTCTATTGAATTTCATTCAAATTCAAATTTGAATATGGATTCCAATTTAAACTTGTCCAAATTTGAAATCTAATTTCAGAGTCTGACTCTACACATTTGATTTGGCTTCTATACAGAGATCTAGGATTTTTGGATCAGGTTTGGTGAGGGAATTAAAGTTCCAGAGATGATAGGCTTAAGTGGCAGAGGGACCCACTAGTTATAGGCACATGTACGTGATTGCTCTGCCACCGAAATTGCGTCGCCACTGCGCTTGACACCGCGCGCCACGCAACACTCCAACGAGTTGCCTACTTGCCTGCTCGTCGCGCGCCTTAAAGCCGCGGCAACTGCCACCACCTCACACCACTCGCCTCACTTCTCCCGTTTCCTTTTTGAGTTTTCCCCTCCGCTCGTGCGCCGCCGACCTCACCTCGGGACTCCTGTGAGACCTATGTGTGCTGGATACATTGGCTTGGACAATAAAAGTTTTGAATGCTGCCATAACATCTTTTTAGCAAGGTCCGACTCTAGCTCCGAGCTTCTGCAAGGTCCGACAATAGGTCCGACTTTCTTTGTCAAGATCCGACATGTTTTTGGGTAGCTCCGGTGAGCATTTTTTTAGCTCCGGCATGTCTTTGATAGCTCCGACATGTCTTTGTTAAGCTCCGATATATTTTGCTAGGTCCGACTTATGTTGGTTAGCTCCGACATGTTTTTCTAGCTCTGGCTTTTTGGTTGACTAGTTCCGACTAGCTTTGGTAAGCTCCGGCGCTAGGTTGTACTAGCTTTGGTAAGCTCCGGC
This sequence comes from Tuctoria greenei, assembly GCA_036927565.1. Classification (NCBI taxonomy): domain Eukaryota; kingdom Viridiplantae; phylum Streptophyta; class Magnoliopsida; order Poales; family Poaceae; genus Tuctoria; species Tuctoria greenei. Next base: position 151,474,843 of record JAYESD010000005.1, on the reverse strand, counting down.
ACTAGGTTGTACTAGCTTTGGTAAGCTCCGGCGCTAGGAGGTACTAGCTTTGGTAAGCTCCGGCTCAAGCTCCAGTTAGCTTTGGCAAGGTTCGGGGCTTGATCGTAATGTTCCAAATTTTCATGTGAAATGTTTCAAACTTGCTTTATATTTTTTGGAAAGATTGCTTAGTATTCATTTGCTAAGTTTTTGGTGTGTTTTTGTGGTTAAGGCTTGTATCATTTTGTTGTGCTTTGCAACATGCTTATGTGAGGTGCTCACGTAAGGTGTTGTGTTCGGAACTAACTTGAGTCAAGTCGAGGACTTGGGCTCGTACGGATTGGTTGTTTGTTCATGTGCCAATGTTGCTTGAGTTTAAGTCATGGCTGGTGACGAGATCCATTGGACTAGTCTCAGGGAAGAGATGAGGTTCCAACAACCAAGTTCGGGAGGAACTGTGGTTGAGCTAGTCAGGAGGTCGCGCAGGATGATTGAATCAAGGGCAGTGCATATGAAGGTTACTGAACTTCAAAGGAAGGTGTTCGCACATATGCATGTGGTGCATGACGTGGCAACATGGTTTCAAAAATGGTTTATGGATGGGAAGATCTTGTTGGAAAGATCGGATTGTACCGATTGATGACTTGGTTATGGCGGAGTCGGTTATGGCTCGGTATGGCAAGTATCGAGTTGGTTATGATAGGATCTCGTGTGGGTCACAAATTTGAGTTGTTTTAGGAATGTGGGATACATTCCTAAGGTGTTTGGAAGTCTTAAGATTGCTTCTATCTGCGTATAGAAGAGTTCTAAACAGTTATGGAAAGTTTCGATTCGTGATCGGATTAGGATTAGAGTCCTGATTTGAGTTGATTTGGCTTTTGAGCTGGTTATATATAAGCAAAGGAGGCCAAAGCTCCTGGTGCACGACTTTGGGGCTCGTACGAATTGGTTGTTTGTTCATGTGCAGGTGTTGCTTGAGTTCATGTCATGGCTGGTGACAGGATCCTTTGGACTAGTCTCAGGGAGGAGATGAGGTTCCAAAAACCAAATTCAGAAGGAATTGTGGTTGAGCGGGTCAGGAGGTCACGCAAGATGATTGAATCAAGGGCAGTGCATATGAAGGTTACTGGACATCGAAGGAAGGTGTTTGCACGTATGCATGCGGTGCATGACGTGGCAACATGGTTCCAAAGATGGTTTATGGATGTGAAGATCTGGTTCGAAGGATCGGATTGTATCGGTAGATGACTTTGGCTGCAGCGGAGTCGGTTATGGCTTGGTATGGAAAGTATCGAGTTGGTTATGATAGGATTTCATGTGGGTCACGAATTTGGGTTGTTTTAGGAATGTGGGAAATGTTCCTAAGGTGTTTGGAAGTTTTAAGATTGCTTCCATCTGCGTATAGAAGAGTCCTAAGCAGTTATAGAAAGTTACGATTCGTGAACTGAGTACGATTAGAGTCCCAGTTGAGATTGTGTTGGCCTAAGGGCTGGTTATATAAGAAAGGGAGGCCAAAGCTCGTGGTGCATGACTTTGGAGCTGTTCCTCTTGTGTTCTATTGAATAAAATTCGTAGTTTGATAGAAATTTTGTGCCTTTTTCGTCCGACTTGTTCCAGACAAGTTTTACTCGTCGAGTTTCTGGACAGCACTACCTTTCGTAGTTGGTTTTATCATAACTCAAGTTTTACAGATCCAATTGACGTGATTCTTTTCGGGTTGTCTTCAAAACTTTATTATCTATCATATGTTAAAATTTCATGGTCATTGGATTTTTGGTTTCTGACATACACGAATTTCTTTGCAGCGTTCCAGAACTGTTTTTCTCGGGTAGGAAAGATTTACCTTTGTTCGATCTTTCGATCATAACTTGAGTTTCTCTCGACGGATTTGAGTGATCATTCTTGTGTTTTCTTCGTTACTTGATTCTCTCTGATATATATATATATATATATATATATATATATATATATATATATCACTTTTGTCCCTGTGAAACACGTTTAGATTAGTCTCACACAAGATTTCTTTAACAAATCATTTTTCCGCCGAATGGGTTGGGATTTAATTGTTTCCACTGCGTAAGATTTTTTAAATCTACCATTCACCCCCCTATAGTAGCTTTTCACGTGCTATTCAATCCTACAATTGGTATCAGAGCCACAATGCTCCAATCATTGTGATTTGCACATGTTTTTGACTAATTATTATGGAGAAATACTCCGCTAAACCTTGTATGTTTGCTGGTATTGATTTTCAGGTTTGGAAGGCACGCAAGGAGGCTTTCATCCATGGCCAAGGCTTCGCCATATGGGAAAAGGTGTACGAGCCATATGATGTGTCGTCAAACGGTCAAGTTACGGCTGCGAACCTACAGGACGTTGACAACAACAACAAAGCCTGAAACTTGATCATCCAAGGACTCACTCAAAGCGACTTCGACCACGTTGCACATCTCTGATCGGCATACGATGTATGGAGAGCACATTGTGACTATCATGAAGGATCCAACATTATCAAGGAGGTAAGGCAAGACATGTTCAAGAAAGAGTACATGCGCTTCAAGATGCAACCCGGTGAGTCCATCGATGATCTCTTTGCTCGCTTTAACAAAATTCTCAGTAACTTGCATAGTGTCAACGTTTATTTTTGTGATCGTGAAAATGCTAGGCAACTACTTAGTGCATTAGACATGTCAATCTGGGAGATGAAAGTTACATCTATTCGTGAATCTACTGTCATGAGTTCACTTACTTTAGATGTGCTTTGCTCTAAACTGAAAACTCATGAAATTGACATCTTATCATGTAAGAACCCAAATAAGTCTATTGCATTTGTCTCACAATGTGATATGCCTAGCTTCGGCAAATCATCATCTTGCAATACTCTTGCTTTGTTGTCCTCACTAACCCTGGAGCAGATCGAGGAATTTCCAGGAGAGGAGTTAGCACTAATCTCTACTAGGTTCTCAAAAGCATTGCAAAATGTGAGAACTAGAAGGAGAGGATGCTCCGGACCTCAACGTTGTTTTGAATGTGGTAAGACATGACACTTTCGTACATAATGCCCTAACCTTTCATGTCCTACTACCTATGAAGGAAAACAGAACACGGTCATGACCACCTCTGGAAACCCCAACAAGAAAAAAGAAGGGTACCATAGGACACAAGATGATTAACAGCTTCATCACTGCACTTCAAGAGCTCGGTTCAAGCGATGTAGACTTTCAAAGTGATGAAGATGACGGTGATCTGGCCAACTTATGCTTCATGGAGGGCAAAACAAGATCAAGATCAAGTCAGGAGGATGCAAAACACAACAGTGACGACGATGAGGTATGTTCTACTTGTAATGAAATGTGTGATGCAATTTCTCGTGCAACTATTATTGTTAAGAAAAGGGACAAAAAACTTAGGGATAATGCTGCTAAAATTGAATCACTAGAATCTGAAATCAACCGTTTGAAAACCTTGATTCCTAGTAATGATTTTTGTCCCTCATGTGATTTAATCTATGAACAATTGTCCACACTAGGAACTGCACACTCCTCTACTATAGATAGACTTGAACTTGAAATTGGAAAAAACAAAAAGCTTGCTGCACTTGACATTGGAAACTTAAAAGATGCTTCTTGTTCTACAATTGATTTGCATTGTTCTAGTTGTGATGATCTTGAAAAGAAACTAAAAGATGCTATGAATGAAATTTCAATATTGAATAATGCTTTACGTTCTCATGAAGTTAAATATTGTTCCAATTGCAAATTAAAAGGAAAAACTTTATGTGAAAATTGGCTTGATCTGTCCAATAAACTTGATAACATGCATAGAACATTAGATCAATTTTGTAATGGGAATCAGAACCTACACTTGCTGCAGAATTCTTCCAAGTCGTGCAATGATAAAACTGGTTTAGGTTTTGATTCTCATGCTCATGCTAAGGCACATCCACCTAAAATTTTAAAGTCATTAGGAAGTGGTTTGATTCAAACAGTTTCTAAACAAAAAGAAGTGGTTTTCAAATCTGCAGGAGTGTTGTCTCATTCGGTTTCAAATATAAAGATTGCTTGCTCATCTAGACATGAACATAAAGTTAAATTTCATTGTACCTACTGTGGTAGAGATGGTCATATCATAGATTTTTGTTATAGACTAGCTAAACAACAGAAAAGGGAAGGAATTATTGCTAGATCTCATAACTTTCATGCAAAATTTGTTGCACCTATTAAACCGAATGCCAAGAACATGCAACCTATTGTTATGAGTCAAAAACATTCAAAGATTACCTCCGGACCTTCTTTTTTTTGCCTCCGGAGCTACTGATTTTTGTGCTACACAAGTAACACCTTATAGGTCAGTAGTTAAGAATAAAAAAACCTCAAACTTTGAGTCATAAACCTGTTGTTTTATCTCAGCTTTCGCGTGTTTTTCCTGCTGCACATCGTGTGACTCAGTACTGGATACCTAAATGCCTTTTGACTAACCCCAGTATTGAGTCATCGACTTATTGTGCTTCTATGTAGGTTACATGCTTGAGGAAGGAGAACATTTGGATTGTGGATTCAGGTTGCTCACACCACATGACCAGTAACAAAGAATGGTTCTCCTCCCTCTCTTTTGTGTCACGTATACAGAATGTTACTTTTGCCGTTAATTCTTCAACTCCTATAATTGCTAAGGGTTCGGTTAGAGTAAATGATCACTACACTTTGAAGGATGTGGCACTTGTCAAAAATTTGAAATACAACTTGCTTTCTGTTTCACAATTGCTAGAAAAAATCTGGAGATTATTTTCAATAAAAACTGCTGCAATGTTGTAGGTTCAAATAGTGAGCTTATTTTTAACATGTCTCGTTTTGGAAGAGTTTTTAAAGCTGATTTTGATATGTCTTCCTCTAAGCATTGGTGTCCAGTTGCTAATGATAAAAAGGACTTATATTTTGGCATCGTAGACTTGGTCACGTAGGCTTTGATCACCTAATGCGTGCTAGTGCTCTTGACCGCATACGTGGGCTGCCTAAGCTTGAAGGGGACAAAGAAATTGTGTGCTCTTCTTCTAGACATGCTAAGATAGTTGCAGGTTCAAATAGTCCTCTAACGATGATCATGACAACTAAAGCGGGTCAACTTTTGCACCTTGACACCGTAGGACCTTCACGTGTTCAATCCTTCGGAGGTAAATGGTCCAGATCCATATCCGCAAGGGGAGAACATTTTCCTTGAAGATGAGGAAGAGGTGGAGCTGGTGCCCGAAAATTCAGCAGCTAATGACATTGTTCGAGCTCCTGATTTTGATTCACAGCCAGCACAGAAGACCACTATTGCTGGCCCAGCTCCTCCTCAAGTCATAAGCTCATCGATTTGTGATGAACATGAAGAAGAAGAAGCTTGTGAAGTGTTCACTCCCCTCCGGGTTCTCAAAATTCATCCTCCACAACAGATTATTGGAAGCTTGCACGAACAAGTTACGTGGTCCAGGTTTTGCGATCCAAACTCTCATGCTCATTTTGCTTTTGTTGCTTCTTTTGAACCCAAAGATATATCACACGCACTCACTGATGAATCTTGGATTATTTCCATGCAAGAATAGTTAGAAAATTTTGAAAGAAATAATGTTTGGAAACTTGTACCTCCTCCCCAAGGTCACACTTTAATTGGAACTAAATGGCGTTTAAAAATAAACAAAGTGAGGATGGGGTTGTGGTTGGGAATAAGTCTAGGTTCGTTGCTCAAGGTTTCACTCAAGTTGAAGGTCTAGATTTTGATGAAACTTTTGCTACTGTTGCTAGATTAGAAGCCATAAGAATTTTGTTAGCTTTTGCTGCATCCAAAGGTTTTAAGCTATATCAAATGGATGTTAAAAGTGCTTTTCTTAGTGGCTACATAGATGAGTAGGTTTATGTCAAACAACCACCGGGTTTTGAAAATTCAGATTTTCCTAATCATGTTTACAAACTGTCCAAAGCCTTGTACGGTCTCAAACAAGCCCCTAGAGCATGGTATGATAGGTTAAAAACATTCTTACTTGAAAAGGGGCTTACCATGGGCAGGGTTGATAAAACTCTTTTTCTGCTTAAGCATGGCAATGACTCATTATTCGTTCAAGTGTATGTGGATGATATTATCTTTGGCTGTGCTTCTCATGATCTTGTGTCCAAGTTTTCAGCTATGATGAGTTTAGAATTTGAAATGAGCATCATGGGAGAACTCACGTACTTTTTGGGGCTGCAAATCAAGCAAACCAAGGAGGGTACCTTTGTTCATCAAACGAAGTACACAAAAGACCTCCTAAGGCACTTCAACATGGACAAAAGCAAGCCTCTTCGGACACCAATGGGAACAGCAACAACACTCGAACTTGATGAATATGGTGAACCCGTGGATCAAAAAGAATATAGAAGCATGATCGGATCACTTTTGTACCTCACGACATCAAGACCGGACATAAAATTCAGCGTATGTCTTTGTGCACGGTGTCAAGCTTCCCCACGTGCTTCACATCGTCAAGCCATCAAAAAGATTCTAAGGTACATACAAGGAACTCAAGAATTTGGTATTTTTCTTCCTTCTTCCTCAACCGTTACTTTGAAAGCTTTTTCCGATGCTGATTTTGGAGGTTGTAGGATTGATAGGAAAAGTACTTTCGGTGCTTGTCATTTTCTTGGTAATTCACATGTTGCATGGTCATCTAGAAAACAAATTTCAGTTGCACAATCCACCACCGAATCTAAATATGTAGCTGCTGCTAGCGCTTGTTCACAAGTTCTTTGGATTGTTCAAACACTTAACGACTATGGGGTTGAGCTAGATAGTGTTCCACTGTTTTGTGACAACACTAGTGCTATTTGCATTTCTAAAAACCCTGTGCAACATTCTAGAACTAAGCACATTGACATTAGGTATTACTTTCTCTGTGATAATGTTGAAAAAGGAAACATTGTGCTTCACCATATAGATACCGAACAACAATTGGCTGACATTTTTACAAAACCTTTGGATTTCACTCGTTTTTGTTTCATTCGTAGTGAAATAGGGGTTATGCATCCTCATGGCTTACATTGAGCGGGAGTTTTGAAACTTGGAAAGTCTATGTGTGAATCTGAAATTAAAATAATATGAGCATAGTAATTCATACATATATGACTTTGTGATTCCTTTTGCATGATGAAAGTTCTTACTACATTACTCGTGTTATACATTTTGTAGTTTTTGCCATGTCTAGTAATTGGAATAATTACTTACACTAAATCTGGTCATGATCGAACTTTCTTGCTGTTTTGAACTTGTTGCATGCTCACGAGTGCTTTTAATAATGGAAAATTAATCAATCAACTAATTCACATGTTGAGCTTTTATGATCAAATAAAAATGAGAAAAGATCAAGAGAATATGCATGCATCGCACTTCTTATTTTGAGATGGCTCATCATTGCACTTAGATATGAACTTGAAAGAAGTTGTGTATGACTAAAACCATGTCCTTAAGCTTCTGATAGTCAAATGACATAGGCTTGGCTTGGTTGGTTAGAATAAGGCAGATGCATATATAATCTCTTGAAAATATCATATGATCTAAATTTGTGCTTTGAAAAATAATAAAATGCAGCAACAAGTGTCATGCTTTCAGGTATTGAAATAGTTAAGTTTGTGATATCATGACTTGTTAAATTGAAAATTACATTTGTTCTCTAGCATGGCTTACACTACTTTATATATCTCATTGTTTTGATAGTGTATGTTACTTGATACTATTACTTGGATGAGCTTTGTTTTATATGTATATGTTATAATATGCTCATAACAATTAAAATTTCTCTTTTGAACCTTGCTGAATACATTGTCAAAGGGGAAGAGATAATATGGTGAATTATGCAAGGGGGAGAAATATGTATAGGGGGGGGGGAGATTTAAATTTATTTCTATCTCATTGATTTTCAATAGGGGGACAAATTGATTACACATTGCACATATTCACAATTGTTTTTGGCACGATTCTTCTCAGGGGGACAATTTATTTTTCTCATTTTATTTCTGTTTTACAAAGGGGGAGAAGGAGAAATTGTTTTCAAAACTTTTAATGTGAATAAGCCAATGTTCGGATCTTAAGTGGTGTTGCCAATGCATTCATCATGGGGGAGACTGTGAGACCTATGTGTGCTGAATATATTGGCTTTGACAATAAAAGTTTTGAATGCTGCCATAACATCTTTTTAGCAAGGTCCGACTCTAGCTCTGAGCTTCTGCAAGGTCCGACAATAGGTCCGACTTTCTTTGTCTAGATCCTACATGTTTTCGGGTAGCTCGGGTGAGCTTTGTTTATAGCTCCGGCATGTCTTTGTTAAGCTCCGATATGTTTTGCTAGGTCTGACTTATGTTGGTTAGCTCCGACATGTTTTTGTAGCTCCGAATTTTTGGCTGACTAGTTCTGACTAGCTTTGGTAAGCTCTAGCGCTACGTTGTACTAGCTTTGATATGCTCCGGCGCTAGGTTCTACTAGCTTTGGTAAGCTCCAGCGCTAGGAGGTACTAGCTTTGGTAAGCTCCAGCTCAAGCTCCGGTTAGCTTTGGTAAGGTTCGGAGCTTGATCGTAATGTTCCAAATTTTCATGTGAAATGTTTCAAATATGCTTTATATTTTTTTGGAAAGATTGCTTAGTATTCATTTGCTAAGTTTTTGGTGTGTTTTGGTGGTTAAGGCTTATATCATTTTGCTGTGCTTTGCAACATGCTTATGTGAGGTGCTCACGTAAGGTGTTGTGTTCGGAACTAACTGGAGTCAAGTCGAGGACTTGGGCTTGTACAGATTGGTTGTTTGTTCATATGCCAGTGTTGCTTGAGTTCAAGTCCTGGCTGGTGAGGGGATCCATTGGACTAGTCTCAAGGAGGAGATGAGGTTCCAACAACCAAGTTTGGGAGGAACTGTGGTTGAGCTGGTCAGGGGGTCGCGCAAGATGATTGAATCAAGGGCAGTGCATATGAAGGTTACCGAACGTCGAAGGAAGGTGTTCGCACATATGCATGCGGTGCATGATGTGGAAACATGGTTCCGAAGATGGTTTATGGATGGGAAGATCTGGTTGTAAGGATCGGATTGTACTGGTTGATGACTTTGTCTGAGGCGGAGTCAGTTATGGCTCGGTATGAAAAGTATTGAGTTGGTTATGATAGGATTTCGTGTGGGTCACGAATTTGAGTTGTTTTAGTAATGTGTAATACGTTCCTAAGGTGTTTGGAAGTCTTAGGATTGCTTCTACCCGCGTATAGAAGAGTCCTAAGCAGTTATGGGAAGTTTTGATTCTTGATCGGGGTAGGATTAGAGTCCTAATTTGAGTTGAGTTGGCTTTCGAGCTGGTTATATAAGCAAGGGTGGCCAAAGATCGTGGTGCACGACATTGGGGTTGTTCCTCTTGTGTTCTATTTAATAAAATTCGTAGTTTGAAAGAACTTTTGTGCCTTGTTCGTCCGACTTGTTCCAGACAAGTTTTGCTCGTCGAGTTTCTGGACAGCACTACCTTTCGTCAATGGTTTTATCATAACTCGAGTTGTACAGATCTAATTGACGTGATTATTTTTGGCTTGTCTTTAAAACTTGATTATCTATCATCTATCAAAATTTTACGATCATTGGATTTGTGATTTCTGATCTACACGAGTTTCTTTGCAGCATTCCAGAACTATTTTTCTCGGGTAGGACAGATTGACCTTTGTTCAATCTTTCGATCATAACATGAGTTTCTCATGACGGATTTGAGTGATTCTTCTTGGTTTTTCATCGTGACTTGATTCTCTCTGATATATATCACTTTTGGCCCACTGAAACACGTTTAGATTAGTCTCACACATGATTTCTTTAACAGATCATTTTTCTGCCGAAGGGGTTGGGATTTAATTGTTTCTACTGTGTAAAATTTTTTAAATCTACCATTCACCCCCCCTCTGGTAGCTTTTCACGTGCTCTTCGATCCTACAACTCCGAAGATAACTTGCCGTCTAGGCAAGGATAGATCGTGAGTTCTTTAGAAAACTTGTGCACAACTTACTGGCGCACCTTCTACATCTTTTGGTTCGGTGTTTCCTCACCCGGTTGTGCGGTATTCTGCAGTTTTCCGACGACCGCGGGAGAGGCCACCAAGAACCACCTCTGTTCCACCGTCAACAAGCCGGAGGAAGCCTCTTCAGGCTCTGACTCCTACAGGAGAATGGTGTGTTATCGCGCATTAAACATGCTGACCAAATTTCGAGCCATGCCATGCCTTGTAGCGTTCCTATTTCCATTCTTCCCGACGATAGTTCATACCTATGTCTCTTGGTTAGGTGTTTAATTCATTTTCCATGTCTAATAATTCTTGATCGTAGTTAAGGGATAGTTTCCCTATCTCCCTGTGAACACTCTGGATCAAAAAGATTTGAAAACCATCGAGTGTTGACCGAGTTAGATGAGTTTTGGTCGCCGCAGTGAAAAAGCCGCGATTCACCATCGAACTCATCTTTACCGGCGATGTCAACCTTTTCTAACCTCCGAATCATCATCCTTATGCTCCCAGGAATGTTTCTAGCTTTTCCTCCAGCATCTTGCGCCACTCCTGTGCGGTTCTGATGATCGCCGAAACCCTAGCTCTGCCGCCGCCGTCGCACCGCCGTCTCCAGCCGTCGCCACCTTGATTGGACACCACCATCGGCTTGCCCGGTCAATTTTATGGTTAGGCGGTCAATGCTAGGCCGGCAGGAGGTCGACGCAACTGTCCCGCCGAGCTTGCTGGCGCTGCGCCGCCGCGCCCGAGTGAGAGTGTGAGCGCGTGGATCGGCTGCGGCAATGGATCTGGTGTGGCTGCGTGGGTGAACCCCGTGGCCCCCGGTATGGCCCAGATGCGATTGGCCCATTCAAATGAAGTGGGGCCGGGCGCTTTATTTAAAATTTTCCAATTGAAAAATAATTCCAGGATTCAACTAAACTTAAAAAATTCATTACTCCTATTATATTTGCTCAAAAATTTCCAAGTAAATTCTGGTAGACTCATCTAAATCTAAACTTTGCAGTGGTGCAATTTGTTGGGCATGAAACTCCCATGATTTTTATAATTAATTCCTTGGAACTAACTTCTTTGGAAATTAACTACTACTATTATGTTAATTGTAAAATTCTCCATTTTGGTCAGAACACTCTTAATAATACACTTGATTTCCAGTAAAAATTTCAAGTTCATTGGACATAAATTACTGGGTTGATCAGTGTTCCAAATCTCTATGTAGTTAAAAAATTAAGAAAAATACAGAATCATTTTCAGCTTTTTCCCCAAACTTGAAAAATCAGTTTCTCCCTATAGGAAGCTTTGAAAATTGTGAAACCAATTTTTCTAGAACCAGTGAGACACCCTATACATGGTACCACAACTGGTAGCCATAATAGACCTCCAGAATTACAACCAAAATTCATAAAGTTTTATACTTGTAGGAATTTTAGGGACAACAAACTTCCTTGATCATCTCCTGTTTTTTTGCAAGAGTCTCCATTACATTCCCTAGTATCTACCATAAAAGTTCCAAAGCCAATAATTATCATAATCTTAATTGAGTCACAAGATATTAGCTTGTGACCTTAAACTTATTATTTATTTTCAAAGTCGTTCATATATAGTATATGCATAACGTGTAGTAATTGAAGTCGAGGAGCAGTCGGAAGCTTTGGAAGTCCAGCTGCCGGAGACTAACATAGACTTGGACTCGCATTGAGGCAAGCCCCGGTTTGCATTTATGTTCCTCACACCATCTTTGCAGTTTTCATTCACCTTACGTCTTCAGATGTTTGTGCATTTCGTTTAAGGTATTTGACATCGACTTGCATGGCGCACAAATCCCATGGAGTCTTGGATAGGTCTACATCCCGATGAGTAGAAACTGATATGCTTATAGTCATAGGGATCCGATAGGAGTCGAGTAGTTGGAATCTACTCGCGAGATAGGAATTCATCACACGGGATGAATTGGATCAAGAAATGGTTTATAAATATGAAATTGAGACCGAGCAGCGGGTAGGATGCAGCGAGACATGGTCTCACATGCGTAGCCCTGCTTGCGTTGATTGAGGACCAATTCTTGTGCGGCCTTGCTGGACAAGCTTGAATTATACCGGCGACATACTGAAGAAATGGGCTCCAGTAAACTGACGTATCTTGATACTGGTGTGTCGAGGCATTGCATTCCGTTTTATAGGAGTGGGTTGAGGGCAGCAAGGTGTAAGTCAGCTGGTGGGCATGTCAGAGTACGCCCCACATAGTGACCTCCTTCTCGTGACGGATCGACCGGTTCGACATTCGAGTGTTGGGTGAAAGGTGGCCATATACGACTTGTACTGAAGTGCTATGTAGGTACTGCTCTAAGTACTCGCTCGCACTTCCAAAAGTGCGTATGTGTCGTGTTGACCGGGTGTGTCCTGATCGCAATCACCGTCCCTCACGGTAATAGAGTACCACTTGTTCACCGTGTCGTGATGTAGTAAATACTTAAGAAGCCAGAAGAATATGATGTATTGAATTATAATTGTTTTGCAACCTTGTATGGCTTAGAGATAGGACAATTAAAAGTTTACAGTTTGCCCATACTTTACCAGTAATAGCATTATTGGCTTTGGGCATATCATATCATCGGCAAAATGTTTCTTGATTGATTGTGGAGTCTATGATGTGCCATGCCTGAAGAATGTCATGTGCTACTTAAAACATTACTATAAGGATCCACTTGTAGGTGAGTCATTTCTGCTATTCCTTACCTATGCTTAGTATTCATCCCTGCATATGTCTAGTGGGACGAGTTAATCTTGTTGAGCCTTAAGCTCATGTTTCCATTTAACAAGTTTTTGCAGATTATACGACTGATGATGAGTTCGATGGCGAGGTTGCACCCCCTCCAGGGTTTATAGCTGAGTGGGAACCCTGCACGCTGCCGTAAGTTTGGTGATACCAGTGCGAAGCATCGAGGGCATGGATGACTTTGCTTTTACATAGCTAGTGCCGAAAGCGTAGCTATGATGTATAGTTCTCTTTCCTTTTACGCTTAGTATTGTAAAACTTCCGCTGTGTTTATAAATGAAGACTTGGTATTGTAATTTATTCTCGTTCTTTTCTTGTATGTTGTTGGATGTCCCATCGCACGACACCACCCGATGAGATCCTTGGATGTCGGGATTCCGGTCCCCACACCTACTATGCTTCTAATGTACATATACATAGCCTGAGTTAGTTACTAATGATTATATTAATTATGAATTCTCATGCTAAGTGGATTAACACATCGGGCACAGGTTTACCCCTAGCAACACTAGGCGACTCCCGCCAAGAGCCTGTGGCATAGCCGAACGTATAGGATTACAAAGGACACATAGGGCTGTCACCACCTATTGCCTACCTCTTCAATTCGAGGGTCTACGAGACATTCAATGCTACTCTCTATCCTAGCACCATGCTAGCATATTAAGTAATCACCTTAAGAGCCCAGACACAAGCCATCCTAAGGTAATGAACCAATGTTAATTCATAGCATAAGTGATTCATATTAATATATTCATATCATAGCTAATTAGACTATAGTGGAGGTTTGTAGTGTTTATGATGATGTAATCAGAATTGTATAGCACAATCATAAATACTATTCCTACCAAATACATGGAATCCACAATCAAACAAGAAATGATTCATCCAAGTATATGAACAATAGAAGACTAAAGATATTATCTTTATTATGATTAAGTCACAAATACAAATAGGAATATGGTAGGCATACCTTTCCCAATTGGATATTGGGAAGGACCTACTCCTCTCCTACTTGGACTATGGACTAGAGGCTCTCCTCTACAGCCTATACTCCTCTAAACCTATGGAGAATAGTGGATACAACGGAAGAATACTCAAGTGGTGTGTGTTGAAGTTGGGTAAGGGGTCCTATTTATAGCTTGGAGAAGGGTTGGCTCCCGCCACCAAAAGCGCGCGAATCAGTCACCCATGACCTCTTCAAGCCGAGAGGAGCAACCACGTGGTGTTTGACTGTGTTTGGCGCTAAGACCTAGTCGACTGACTAGGGGGGTTGGCTGACCTGGTCTTTGGCCCGTTGGGGTTATGCTTCCTCCAGGTCTCTGCCAGGTGGGTATCATTCCTTTATATGGGTCCTACACCGTTGGATGGCCTCAGATACTTCTGTTTGTTGGTGATTTGATCCATGTGGTGCCATGTGTCATTGCTTGATTGGCTGGAATGATATTTTATAGGATCCATCCCCTTGTTCCACTTCATTTCTACATAGAATCCCTGCATGCACTACTTTCTCCAAGGACAAGTGGCAATAGGTTAAATAGAAAGGTGATGTGTGCAAGAAATGACAATTCCTTCACATAATTGAGTTATATTGACAGGTTAAATTGGCATGTAACAGCCGTCAACAAACTCTCCCAAGCATACCCTTTGCTTGTCCGAGCAATGTCAAGACTTTAGGTTGATGATCAGGAGTTGATACAATGTTCTATTTTTCAAAAGTACCATGTGCACAACAAAATAGTCTACCTAGTATTGCAAGAATTGGCATGGTACTTCACCCATCTTATGTCTTTATGGGCCTTATGACATACCCTATTCATGGGTGGTTGACAGATAGAACAACAAATGGAGCACAAATACACTAGAAATCAAGTTCCACTCAAATTCCAAAGAGTTCAATTTTGATTTTAAGTATCTCAATTTGATTCTATAAAGTCTCTCCTTTGTGTGTATTGGAAATAAATCCTCACCAAGGCATTTTGCCTAAATTCATCCTACCTCTACATAAGGCTTTTATGTGGAGCTTGGTAGGGAATATAGTAGGCATATTTGCAACACATAATATTGCTATGTCAAAAGAGTGAGCCTTAGGAGAAATCAAATCAAAACAATTTGATTCAAGACTTGTGCATGTGTGATGGGATGGAGTGGATGTGGATCTTGAGTTGACTCCTTTTTGAGTGGACTCTCTTATTTTGCAGGGATGAAACATGGCTACTTTTCTCTTTTTTTTTCTAGTGCTTATGATGTAAGCACGCATTTTCTTTTTCTTTTTCTTGTAGTCACATCTTCTACTCCCTTTTTATGTAATGAATTTTGGAGAGAGTACTACGCATGAATGATATGGAGTTTCTATTTTTATTGCAGAATGGTGGTATGATGTAATTTGCTTACTTGTAGTGTAGAAGTATAGCGTGTGCAAGTGAAGTCTTGAATTAAAAAAGTAATATAAGAAATCTCACATAGGTCTATACTAGTTTTACCAAGATCAATGTGAAGTCAAAAAAGATATGCATAAGGTCTATAAATATAATGTATCATATGGCTTTGGTGGGTATTTCCAATCAAATGAGGATAACTTAAATCTTTTTAGAATTTCTCCAGAAATCTAAGTTTCACTATCAAACTAGGAGTAGCAGCCATATCACTATATCATATCTCACAACAACTTAGAATGGACTAAGATTTTGCTACCCAAAATTTCCAAATCAAGGCCAAATCAATTTTAGCCAATGAGAGCAACATGTTGGAGAGTAGTAAGTTGTAAACTAGGGACTTAGGAAAATCAAAACAGAGCATCTATTCATCATTTCATCTATGTGAATTCCAAGTCATTCTTACCGCGCATCATTTATTTTATTTGAAAATAAAACTATCCTATTTTTATTTTTTTTTTATTTTTTGCAAAAGCCAGGTGGGTGATGGGTAGGTGGAAAATAAATATGAAAGGGGTTGATACAGTTTACCTCAAATGGGTGTCCTCCCCCAAGCTTTTTCTTCACTCACCTCCATGTCGAGGGTTAAACCCTTGATGATAGAAGTATGCCGCGATATCGGCTTGTTGTTCTTGTAGCATGGAGTTGATGTTGGTGAATTGAGCGTCCATGTGTTGTTGCAATTCTTGGGTACCTTGGACATGCCCAAGGAGAGTGTTGTAGATGTCACCCATCCTTATTTCAAGCTCCTCCATACATCTAGACAAGTCCGTCTATCCTGGCTATAGTCGCGATGACTTCTAGCCGAAGTGGAATGACATATTTTCATAGATGTTGGAGGCAAGCTGCTAGAGCTTGAATTGGATAGGGGTGATTCCCATGTAGCACTTGGCCATCCATGCCAAGATGGACCTTCGGTCTCATATGATGAAGGTTGAGTCCATCCGAGTGCAACACATGTTGGGTTCTCTTCCTCTTCGTACTCATGGACTGTGGACATTGTCGCAGGCATGGCCGCTCTCCTTCTACGACTTCTAGTTATCCTGCCAGAGACATTACTTCTATTGTCTTCCTCGATGGGAACTAGATCAATGTTTAGCCTCCAACATTTTTACAAATGATAATCCGGGTTAGGTAGCAAAATTTCATTGAAAAAGCTGAGATAATAAAATATCAAGGAGTTATCTTGATCATGCTTACGGGTATGCCCTTGCACTAAAAAATCTGCATCAATTAATTCTCTTTCATTTTCAATATACTCAAATGAAGAATATTCTAGTGTTCCTACCCTAGTAGCAATATGGGTAATCAATGAAGTACATTCAATTGGCCCTACCCTTGGAATGTAATCTAACCATTGTGTCATTATGGCAATAACTGGAGAAACTTTTATCTTTTTAATCATGGCAAATAATATTTTCAGCTCATCATCATGCACTATCCTTACATCTCCTACGGGAAACATAGTCATAGCCACCCATCTATGCATGAAGCTTAAAGTATGGTTGTGCAAGTGGCTATTCCTAGGTGAACTACATCTGATCTCACCAGTTAAATCTTGACAAAAACTTTGTTTGTTCAACTTAGGCAAAGTGTCTAAGTCTAGCAAACAACATTTATGGAAGCCTAGGTTTTCACTTAATTCTTTCCATAGGATGATGTATTCGTTTTGAAATAATCTAAAAGTAATATCGTCAAATCCTATTTTGACTGTGCAAAGGAATTGTATGGGGAGAAGACGTGAAACTTTCTCCTCTATGTGAGCAAAAATTTCTCATCCTAATGCATGCCAAATGGAAAAGAATTCGGAATACATACCTATTTTGGAGATCAAATCCGTATCATAAGCTTTCGTATGAGAAAACTCACAATATTGGAGGAGCTTGTATGCTTGATCTTCATATTCACTTTAGATGTCCAGGTCGTCGTTGTGACGAAGTTGATGAGGGTTGCTCCTCTCACCCATGGGAGTGTCCTCTCCTACACTCCTCCTCCGTGAACTTGGTGTAGCAACAGAAAAGGGGCATGCACTTGAGTCTCCACCGTGGCTTGAGCTTCCAGCCTCCTTCCTCTTTCCAAACAACCTTTTCATTCCTTTCATGATCACAACAAGCGAGAACACACCAAGGCAAAAACTCGAAAGAGGTGATATTAGCAAAAGAAAAAACCCAACGAATTTTCCCTTGAAGATCTCGAGACCAAATTGCAATTGCAAACAAAAGGAAATATTTTTGGGTTGGGAATTGATCAAGAGCACTTCAATGAAGAGCAAGAAAAACAATGTGAGCAAGAGTGACTTTGGGGAGGTATGAAATGAGGTGAAGTGTGAGGAGAAGAGGTCCTCACGGCCACCTTTTATAGTGTGCAATCCCCAACGGTCACTAGGGAGCCAAATTAAGTCATTTGAGGAGAGAGAGCCAAAATGGATCTTTCCCTTAGTCGACCAAACAGGGGGGTCGACCGACCTGACAGGTGGGCCCCTAGTTCTCTCTTTTGGCAGGTGGCTCCCCAATGGCTATGAAATTAGCACGTTGGTAAAATACCACTTTAGTAGCTCAGAAAAATTATTTTCCAAATAAAAACTCCTTTTTCAAAATCCAACATTTTTTGTGAAAAATAAAGAAATAAAAATGATAGTTGAGGATATAAGATTTTCAACTTACTAAGAAGACCAAATATGCCGTGGCGAAAATCAAACTAAATGTGGAAAATTGAAAAAAGAGAAAAGAAAAACAAAGAAAAGGAGAACTACCAATTTAACCTATTGGCTAGGTCTCACCACCGTCCAATGAGATGGACATTCCTCCTTCTTCATTTCTTGACATCTGGGCCCAGAGGGATGGGCTTAGATGGCTTGTCTTTCTTCTTCTTCCATACCTTCTTTGGTGGCTTGGGCCTTTGGGGAGGCCCGGACTTCTCCGTCTTCTTTGGGTGTTGGCATGGACGATAAGACGGGTTTTCTGCATGGATCAAATTCCTCATGAATGCAATGAGCAGGTCCACCTTTGGAGGTGTGATTTTGACCTCTTCAATGTGTTTAGCATTCGGGACATACTTGATATGGAACATGGAGCATTAGTCCAACTTTGGGCAGAAGTTAAACTTCTCCTCCTTGCCATTGATATGTAAGTGGATTTCTCCAGCTCCCACATCTATGCGAGCCTTTGTGGTGCTTAGGAATGGATGCCGAAGAATGAGCGGCGTATCCTTCTCGACCTCAATGTCAAGCACCACGAGATCCATGAGTATGAAGCAGTTCCAAATTTTCACCGGGACATCTTCGGCAACACCCGCCGAATAACAGACTGAGGAATCAGCCAATTGGAGCGGCATTGGTGTTGGAGTAAGTTTCGTGAAGTTCAGCTGGTCTAAAACCACCTTGGACATCACACACACATGCGCTGGAAGGTCACAAAGGGCCTTGTCAAAGTGGTGTGCCCCAATTGAGCATGAGATCGTAGGACATCTAGGGTCCTTCTTCTTTTCCGGAAGCCTATTGAGGATGGCTGTGCTGTAGTATTTCGTAAGGCAGACAACCTAAGTGGTGGTCAATGATCGCTTGTTATTCAATATGTCCTTGAGATAGCGAGCATAAGTTGCTACTTGCATCGCATCAACCAAGGCACATTGATGTGGATTTTCTGGATGATCTCAACAAAACGGTTGAATTGCTCATCCACTGTTGGCTTCCTTTGCCTGTGAGGGAATGACATTAAGTTGGTGTCCTCAAAGTGTTTAGTCATTCTCTCACTAAGTGGTTCACTTATGCCAACTCGGATATCCTCTTTCTCCTTTGTAGTTGTCCTCTTCTCTTGTGTGGGATACCGTGGATCACGAGTGGTCCTGCAACCTCTCGTAGCCACCACACTCACTTTCTCCATTGGAGGAACGACTACAGCCAGTTGAGCCAATTGAGTTTCCAACATCTTGTCAAAACTCAATTGATCCTTGAAGGCTGAGGATAGTACTTCAATCTTGTCATTTATGCTCTATAGGGTCTTTTCATTGGCTGACAACTTCTTGGATATCGCCTCATTGATCTTCTGCTCACCAATGGCAAGTTCTATGAAGTTGGGTTGATTGTTTTTGTTGCCATTGTTGACGTACCATCCTTGAAAGAATGGGCGTGGTTGGCCCCATCATTGACCTCCTGAATTATAGCCATTGTTTTTTCATTGTTGGCTAGGTATAGGTCATCCTCACGGGTTTCTGGGCAATCATTGCCCAAATGGCCCATGTTGCCACAGACTTCACAAGTGATGTGAGAGTCTAAGGCATAGGCATGGCCACATACCTCACTATTGCTTTGTCCATCAATCGTTTTCATAAGGAGGTCATATTTTGGAATGATCATGTCCACCTCCTTCAAGGTGTGCATGCCTCGCTGGTGGGTATGGAGACGCTCGTCGCTCCAGCCCGTGTTTGACACCATCTTCTCAATCAATTATTTGGCTTTGGGAACCGTTAATGACAAGAAGGCACCTCCAGCAACAATATCAACATGGTCACAGGCGGAAGGGATCAACCCGTTGTAGAAGTTTTGGATAATGAGCCAGTCATGCATCCCATGGTGGGGACAGGCTAGGATATACTTCTGCAGCCTTTGCCAACCCCGGGAGAAGATTCCTTGTCATCTTCGATACCAAATTGGACCTCCTTATGAAGAAAATTTATGGACAAGGCAATGGTGAGGTATGTGGCAATGCCTATGCCTTAGACTCTCACATATTTTGTGAAGTTTGTGGCAACACAGGCCATTTGGGCAATGACTGCCCAAAAAACTGTGAGGATGCCTTATACCTAGCCAACAATGGAAACAACAATGGCTATCGTCCAAGAGGTCAAGGGTGGGGCCAACCACACCCATTCTTTCAAGGAGGGTACACCAACAGTGGCAACATTGGAAAAGAAGAAGGACCTCGGGTGTTCGACAATCTCATGCTCAATTGGGGAACACCACTTTGACAAGGCCCTTTGTGACCTTGGAGCACGTGTGAGTGTGATGCGCAAGGTGGTTTTCGACCAGTTGAACTTTACAAAACTCACTCCAACACCAATACAACTCCAACTAGCTAATTTCTTAGCTGTTATCCGACAGGTATCACTAAAGATGCCGAGTGAAAATACAGAACTGCTTCATTCTTGTGGATTTTGTAGTGCTCGACATGGAGGTCGAGAAGGATACACTGTTGTTTCTTAAGCGTCCATGCCTAAGCACTGCGAAGGCTCGCATAGATGTGGGAGTTGGAGAAATCAACTTCCATATCAATGATAAGGAGAAGAAGTTTAACTTTCTCTCAAAGTTGGGGCAATGCTCCATGATCCGTATCAAGTATTGGCCAAATGTTGAACACATTCAGGAGGTTGAAATCACACCTCCAAAGGTGGACCTGCTCATTGCATTCATGAGGAATTTGATTTATGCGGAAAATGTCTTATTGTCCACGCCGACACCCCAAGAAGACGGAGAATTCCAGACCTCCCCAAAAGCTCAAGTCCACCAAGCTGCCAAATAAGATATGGCGGAAGAAGCAAGACAAGCCGTCCGAGCCCATCTCTTCGGGCCCAGATATCAATAAATGAAGAAGGAGGAATGTCCATCTCGTCGGACGATGGTAAGACCTAGCCAATAGGTTAAATTGGTAGTTATCCTTTTCTTTGTTTTTCTTTTCTCTATTTTTGGATTTCCGCATTTAGTTTGGTTTTCCCTACTGCATATTTGTTTTTCTTAGTAAGTTGAGAATCTTATATTCTCAACTACCATTTTTATTTCTTTATAATTCACAAAAAGAAAATTGTTTGATTTTGAAAAAGGAGTTTTTATTTGGAAAACAATTTTTCTGAGCTGCAAATGTGTTATTGCACCAATGTTCTTATTTCATAGTCGTTGGGGATCCACATGCCAAAAGGGGGAACAGGTGGCCCACCTATCAGGTCGGCCGACCCCCTGTTCGGCCGACATTGGGAAAGAGCCAATTTGGCACTCTCTCCTCCAACGGCTACATTTGGTTCCCTAGTGACCGTTGGGGATTGCACACTAAAATGGTGGTGTGAGGAGCATTTCTCTTTAGAGTTCACCTCATTTCATACATCCCAAAGTCACTCTCGCTCACATTGTTTTTCTTACTCTTCATTGAAGTGCTCTTCATCAATTACCAACTCAAGAAGATTTTATTTTGTTTGCATTTTCAATTTGCTCCCATGATCTTCAAGGGAAAATTCACTGGGTTTTGTTTTTACTAACATCACCTTTTTCGAGTTTTTGCCTTTTTGTGTTCTTTTTTGTTATGGCCATGAAAGGAATGAAGAGGTTGTTTAGAAAGAGGAAAGAGGCTGCAAGCTCAAGCCATGGTGGAGACTCAAGTGCACGCCCCTCTTTCATTGCTACACCAAGTTGACGGAGGAGGAGTGTAGGAGAGGACACTTCCATGGGGGAGAGGAGCAACCCTCACCAACTTCTTCACGACGACGACCTCGACATCCAAAGTGAAGTTGAAGATCAAGCACGCAAGTTCCTCCAAGATCGTGAGTTTTCCCATAAGAAGGCTTATGATCCAGATTTGATTTCCAAAATAGGTATGGATACCAAATTCTTGACCATTTGGCGTGCATTAGGATGGGAAAATTTTGCTCACATAGAGGAGAAAGGTTCACACCTTCTCTCCATACAATTCCTTTGCAGACTCAAAATAGGATTTGATGGTATTACTTTTAGATTATTTCAAAAAGAATACAACATCATATGGAAAGAACTAAGTGATATCCTAGATTTTCATAAACGTTGTTTGCTAGATTTAGACGCTTTGCCTAAGTTTAACAATGTTTTTAGCAAGATTTAACTGTTGAGGTTAGATGTAGTGCACCTAGGAATAGCCACTTGCACAACCCTACTTTACGCTTCATGCATATATGGGTAGCTAGGACTATGTTCCCTAGAGGAGATGTAAGGATAGTGTGTGATGATGAGCTGAAAATTTTACTTGACATGATTAAAGAGATAAAATTTGCTCCAGTTATTGCCATGATGACACAATTGTTAGATTATATTCCAAGGGTAGGGCCAATTGAATGTACTTCATTGATTACCCGCATTGCTATTAGGGTAGGAGCACTAGAATATTCTTCATTTGAGTATGGAAAAGGAAAGAGAATTAATTGATGAATATTATTTTCTGCAAAGACATACCCTTAAGCATGATCAAGATGGCTCTTTGATATTTTATTATCCCGATTTTGTCAATGAAATTAGGTTACCTAACCCGGATTATCATTTGTACAAATGTCGGAGGCTAACCATTGACCTACTTCCCATCGAGGAAGTTGAAAAGAGAAATGTCTCTAGCAGGGTAACTAGAAGCCGTACAAGGACAGGGGCCATGCCCCCGACAACCTCCATGGTCCATGAGTACAAAGAGGAAGAGAACCCAACGTGTGATGCAACCGGATGGACTCAAACTCCATTGTATGAGACCGAAGTTCCGTCTTGGCATGGATGGCTAGGTGCTACATGTGAGACACCCCTATCCACTTCAAGCTATAGCATCTTGCCTCTAACATCTATGAGTAGATTTCATTCCAGTTCGGCTAGAAGTCATCGTGACTATAGCTAGGGAATGACCGACCTCTCTAGACGTATGGAGGAGTATGAAGTAAGGACGAGTGACATCTACAACACTCTCCAAGGGCATGTCCAAGGTACCCAAGAGTAGCAACAACACATGGACGCTCAATTCACCAACTTCAACTCCATGCTACAACAACAACAAGGCAACCTTGCGGCTTACTTCCGTCATCAAGGGTTCAACCCTCGACATGGAGGTGAGTGAATAACAAGCTTGGGGGAGGACTCCCACTTGAGGTAAATTGTATCAACCCCTTGCATATTTATTTTCCACTTACCCATCATTCACCTTGCATATAAACATAATAATAATAATATATGATAGATTTTATTTTCAAATAAAATAAAAGATATGCGGTAAGAATGACTTGGAATTCACATAGATGAAATGATGAATAGTTGCTCTTTTTTATTTTCCCTAAGTCCCTAGTTTACAACTTACTACTCTCCAACATATTGCTCTCATTGGCTAAAATTGCTTTTGCCTTGATTTGGAAATTGTGGGTAGCAAAATCTTAATTCATTCTAAGTTGTTGTGAGATATGATATAGTGATAGGGTTGCTATTCCTAGTTTCATAGTGAAACTTATATTTCCAAAGAAATTCTAAAAAGATTTAAGTTATCCTCATTCGATTGGAAATACCCACCAAAGCCATATGATATATTACATTGATAGACCTTATGCATATGCTACTTGTCTTCTCATTAAGCTTTGTCAAACTAGTATAGACCTATGTGAGATTTTAGTCATTACTTTTTGAATTCAAGAATTCACTTGCACATGTTATACTTCTTCACTAGAAGTAAGCAAATCTCCATAGTACCACCATTCCACAATAAAAAGAGAAACTCCGTATCATTCATGCTTAGTACTCTCTCCGAAATTCATTGCCTAGAAAGGGAGTAGAAGACATTGCTACAAGAAAAAGAAAAAGTCAATGCATACTTACATCATAAGCATGAGAAAAAAAGAGAGAAAGTAGACATGTTTCATCCCTGCAAAATTAAGAGTCCACTCAAAAGGAGTCATCTAAAGATCCACATCCACTCCTTTCCATCACACATGCACAAGTCTTGAATCAAATTGTTTTGAATTGATTTCTCCGAAGGCTTACTCTTTTGACTTAGCAATACTATGTGTTGCAAATATGCCTACTATATTCCCTACCAAGCTTCACATACAAGCCTTATGTAGAGGTAGGATGAATTTAGGCAAAATGCCTTGGTGAGGATACATTTCCACTACACACAAAAGAGAGACTTGAGAGAATCAAATTGAGATACTTAAAATCTGAATTGAACTCTCCGGAATTTGAGTGGAACTTGATTTCTAGCGTATGTGTGCTCCATTTGCTGTTCTATCTTTCAACCACCCATGAATAGGAGATGGCATAATCCCCATAATGACTTGAGATGGGTCAAGTACCATGACAATTTTTGCAATACTAGGTATAGTATTTTGTTGTGCACATGGTACTTTTTAAAAATGGAGCATAGTAGCAACTCCTGATCATCAACCTAAAGACTTGACTTTGCTCGGGACGAGCAAAAGATAATCTTGGGGGAGTTAGTTGACGGCTGCTATACACCAATTTCACCTGTCAATATAACTCAACTATGTGAAGGAATTTTCATTTCTTGCACACATCACCTTTCTATTGAACCTATTTCCACTTGTCCTTAGAGAAATGGTACATGAAGGAGTTTTATGCGGTAATGAAGTGAAACCAGGGGATTGATCCTTTAAAAATATCATTCCAGACGGTCAAGCGACAACACATGGCACGCACAAGGATCAAATGGCCCACAAACAGAAGTATCCGAGGCCATCCAATAGTGTAGCACCCATATAAAGGAATGGGACCCACCTGGCACAGACCTAGACAAAGCACAACCCCATTGGGGCCAAGACCAGGTCGACCGACCCCCCTTAGTCGGTCGACTACGTCTTGCCGCCGAACGCGGTCACACACCATGTGTTGGCTCCTCCCGGATTGAAGAGGTCATGGGTGACTGATTCGCGTGCTTTTGGTGGCGTGAACAGACCATTCTCCAAGCTATAAATAGAACCCCTCACCCCTCATTTCAACACACACCACTTGAGTATTCTTTCTTTTGTATCCACTACTCTCCATAGGTTTAGAGGAGTATAGGCTGAAGAGAGGAGAGCCTCTAGTACATAGTCCAAGTAGGAGAGGAGTAGGAGTCTCTTCCCAATTGGGAAAGGTATGTCTCCCATATTCTTATTAGTATTTGTGACTTTATTCGTAATAAATATGTTATCTTTAGTCTTCCATTGTTCATATACATGGATGAAACGTTTCTTGTTTGATTGTGGATTCCATGTATGTGGTAGTAGTAATTATGATTGTACTATACCATTCTTATTACATCATCATAAACACTATAAACCTCCACTATAGTCTAATTATCTATGATATGACTATATTAATATGAATCGCTTATGCTATGAATTAACATTGGTTCAACAATGATTGAGTTCATTACCTTAGGATCGCTTGTGCATAGGCTCTTAAGGTAATTACTTAATATGTTAGCATGGTGCTAGGATAGAGAGTAGCACTGAATGTCTCTTAGACCCACGGATTGAGGAGGTAGGAAGTAGGTGGTGACAGCCCTATATGTCCTTTGTAATCCTCCATGTTCATCTATGCCACAAGCTCTTGGTGGGAGTCTCCTAGTGTTGCTAGGGGTAAACCCGTGTCCGATGTGTTAATCCACTTAGCATGAGAATTGATAATTAATATAATCATTAACAACTATATTCGTCTATGTATATGTACATTAGAAGCATAGTAGGAGTATCTACCTAACTCTTAGCCTATTTCCTCTATTACCTCATTTATCCCATTAGGATAGGCTGCTCTTGTGTGTGTCACACTACCTCAATCACCCTTTATCCGTCCTCGCTAAAACCCTACATAGGCCAACCTAGCCTTTCCACTTGATGATTGTTTTACTTCCATCTAGCCTTCCTTTTGGAAAATATAAATTACACCTTTTGGTAATACTCTTAAGAGGGGAAATGCTACATAGATAGTTTCCGTGCGCTTGCAGGCGTTCATCTGATAATTAAAACCTACCAACAAACATTTTTGGCACCCTTCTGTAGGAAATATCAACGCCGAGTATGTGCTAACGTACTTCAAGAGCTGGGTCCCCACGATGTCTTTAACTCTAGTGTTTGAAGGACCCGTTGTCAAGGAGGAAGAAGCCGCCAGGACCAACGTTCAAGAAGCTGCCCAAACAGTTGCCTCATTCTTCAATAGGAACTCCAGTAGTAAGGACCTGTCCTTTTTTTGTCTCCATCTTGTAATCCTCTTATTTTGAATGAATGAAATCCTTCTAAATTCCATTTTTTGTGTGTCTTCAATGCATTTCCCTTTATGTTATTGGCCCCTGGTAGATGTGCATAATGAGTTGAAGATATCTACCATGAGGATTTAGACAATGTCTTGAAAACTAGATAGCTCCAAATTCGTAGCCAGTATGTTAGCTTCGAGTTTTATGTCTTGCCTCCAACATCTCCGAGGACACTTTGTTACATCGACGGTGGGCCCCTTGGGAGTTGTCGGATCTTCATAGCTTCGACAGCTCCCACTATCAAGGCTTAGAACATCGACGGCGGGCCTCCTGGGAGTTGTCGGAGCTTCGCAACTTCGACGGTGCCCACTGTCAATGCTTAAAATGTTGATAGCGGGCCCCCTGAGAGTTGTCAGAGCATGGTAACTTTGATGGCGCCCACCTTCAATGCTTAGAGCTTCGACGGTGGGCCCCCTGGGAGTTGTCGGAGCTTGGTAGCCTCGACAGCGACAATTGCCAATGTTTGGAATGTCGAGAGCGGGCCCCCTGGGAGTTGTTGGAGCTTGGTAGCTTCGATGGCATCCACTGTCAACACATAAAACCTTGATGGCAGGACCCCTAGGAGTTGTCAAAGCATGGTAGCTTCGACAGAGCCAACTATCAACACTTAAAACATCGACGGCGGGCCCCCTGGGAGTTGTCGGAGCTTGATAGCTTTGACTGCGCCCACTGTCCATGTTTAAGACGTCGACGGCGGGCCCCCTGGGGGTTGTCGGGGGTATGTGCTCCTGCAGCATCAACCATTGTCGAGCAAATTGTCATCGAATATTCATTGTTTATGCGAATAAGAAACAAGAGAAGCATTAAAATTCGTCCTCTTGTCTATAACTTATTTGCGGCTTATTATCCTTCTTTGAATTTTAGATCCAATGGAATTTAACATGATGACCTAAGTGTATTGATGAAATCTCTTTAGGTCCGAATGCCTTCTAGACCCGCCCTACCGAGACCTGCCAGGATTTGGTAGAGTGGCATACTTAGAGTGCCTGACGAGTCTAAGTTGATAGCACACTCCAGACCTGTCATTTGCTTTGGTTTTCAGTCAAGTAGACCATGAAGCAATGCTAACATTTAAAAGAAGATTAACAATACAACTTATATATAACATGAATACCCTAGACTAAAATTCAAAGGGATTGCACAACATTGTTATAGATAAGACGGTAAAAAAGTAATGAGCTTGTACAAATGAAATGCACGTAGAGTCTGTCTGTATAAAATTTTTCTCCTTAAGGTCCGAATTACAAGGGAAGACGAGAACATATTTAAAGTACAATAACCAAGATAAGTGTGCTATTCATCTTGATCTAACCCAGGGAGGGTAAAGACACACCTAAAGTACAAAACCAAGTTAAGTGCGCTAGGACCCTTCCCGACTCTATCTACAGACTATAAGGGATACAATTTATACAAACAGACTCACCTCCGTGTTGCTAAGCATAAAACTTATGGAGGTGCTCAATGTTCCATGGATTAGGAAGCAAAGTCCCATCCTATGTCGCCAAGCAAACGCATTCTGGGTACAAAACTTTGATAATCCAAAAGGGACCTTCCCAACCTGGGGAGAGTTTGTTCATCCCTTCTCGAGTCAGTACTCTTCGCAGCACTAGATCGCCTTCTTCTAGCTGCCGGTTGCGCACGTACATTTGGTGATAGCACCGGAGCGCCTGGCAGTATCGTGTGTTCTGAACAGCTGCTTGGCACCTTGCCTCGTCGACGAGGTCTAGGTCTTCATGCTAGTGCTTGTCCTGCGTGGCTTCGTCGAAGGTTCGGACTCGGAGAGATCCCATGGTGATCTCTGGAGGAAGGACTGCTTCAGCTCTGCACACCAAGAAGAAAGGTGTCTCTCTAGTTGCCCGGCTACGTGTTTGTTGACAGCTGTTATAAACCAATTTCACCCGTCAATATAACTCAATTATGTGAAGGAAATATCATTTCTTGCACACATCACCTTTCTATTTAACCTATGTCATCTTGTACTTGGCAAAATTGGTGCATGCAGGCATTTTACATAGAATTGGAGTGAAACAAAGGGATGGATCCTATAAAATATCATCCTAGCAAATCAAGCATCGACACGTGGCACGACGTGGATCAAATGGCACACAAATGGAAGTATCCAGGGCCATCCAATAGTGTAGCACCAATATCATGGAATGGGACCACCTGTCAGTCACCTGGAGGAAGAACTAGACGTTTGGAGCCAGGACCATGTCGGCCGACCCCCCTAGTCAGCCGACTTGGTCCTGGCACCAAACGCGGTCAAACGACACTTGTTGGCTCCTCTTGGCTTCTAGAAGTCAGTGGTGACTGATTCACGCGCTTTTGGTGGCGGGAACCGAACCTTCTCCACCTATAAATAGGACCCCTCACCCCTAACTTCAACACACACCACTTGAGCATCATTCTATTGTATACACTAGTTCTCTTAGTCAATAGTGGAGTTAGGCTATAGGGAGCAGAGCCTCTAGTCCCAAGTCCAAGTTCGGAAAGGTATGGCTCATGTATCTTTTCTTGTATTTGTGACTTTATGCATAATAAATATATTATCTTTAGTCTTATTTTATTCATATACTTGGATGAAGCATTTTTTGTTTGATTGTGGATTCCATATATGTGGTAGGAATAGTCTTTATGATCATGCTTTAATGTCATTAAACTATCATAATAAACACTATAAACCCCCATTATAGTCTAAGTAGTTATGATATGATCATGTTAGTATGAATAACTTAGGCTATGTCTCCACATTGGTTCAATGTTGATTTAGTTCATTGCCTTAGGATGGCTTATGTCGCGGCTCTTAAGGTATTTACTTAATATGCTAGCATGGTGCTAGGATAGTTAGATAGCGTTGGATGTCTTGTAGACCCACGGATTGAAGAGGTAGGCAATAGGTGGTGACAGCCCTATCTATCCTTTGTAATCCTCCACGTTCGGCTATGCCAAAGGCTCTTGGCAGGAGTCATCCTAGTATTCTAGGGGTAAACCCGTGCCCAATGTGTTGAACAACATAGCATAAGGATTAACCATTTACATGCTCATTATTATCTAACCTAGGCTATGTATATGTATATTATAAGAATTGTTGAAGCAACTCCCCAACTCTTAGTCTAATCTCCATTAGGACCAATTTACCTTAAGGATAGATTGCTTAGGTGTGTGTCACACTACCCCTATTATCAACTTACCCCTGTCTTAATAGTTGATTAGTATCCCATAGCTTGATCATAAGGGTAGTGTTTTCATTACTCCATTGCCTTCCTTTGGGATAAATACGGGACCCCTGGGAATACTCTTGGGTGAAATGTTACACGACAGTTTTCGTGCACTTGTGGACCTCATCTTTTTCAAGAGATGATCTGTGACATAAGAAACGTCAACAGTGTTGTCCTGCTTTCCCACAATGCAGAAGAAAGCTCCTCTATCCAGTTAGCAACATGTTTCTTCAGGCGCTCATATGTGTGCGTCTTGAGTCCCTTGAGTATTTCTACATTAGCTCTCTCAGCTTGGTCATTGCTTGTCAGGTGAGCTACAAATACATAACTGACTTGTATGCCGAGATCTTCACAGTACTCTTGGACTGCAAAACTTGTGAATTGGGTTTCGTTGTCGGTAATGACTCTGTTCGAAACTCCAAATTTGGAGACTATGGACTTTAAGAACTTGATAGCTGATTGCTTGTTGATTGTCACAACAGGAGTAGCTTCTGGCCAATTGGTGAACTTATTGATGTCGACGTACAGGATCTTGTAACCTCTGACAGCTTTTGGGAAAGGTCCCAAAATGATCATCCCCCACACAACGAATGGCCACGTGGGAGGTATCATTTCCAGTGACTGAGCCGGTGTGTGAATCGGCTTCACGTGGAACTTTCACGCTTCACACTTATTTACCAACTCGACTGCATCCTCGAGTGTTGCAGGTCAGTAAAAGCCATGCTGGAAGGCTTTACCGACCAACGTTAGAGAGGACGCGTGGTTCCCACACTCGCCTCCAGGGATCACCACGAGAACATCGCGACATTCTTCCCGAGAAATGCACCGCATTTGAACTCGATTGGCACCACGTCTGTAGAGATCCCTTTCTAGCAACATGTATCTTTTAGCCAATATGACAACTGGATCAGTGGAAGCATCATCTTCGGGAAGGATATTGTCCTTCAAGTAGCTTCGGATCTCCGAGATCCATGCATCGGAGCTTACTTGAGCTTCTGGATCTTGCGCGCTAGGTTGCTCGAAGCTTCCTACAGCGCCTACGATCATTGGTGGGCGCCATGGTAAAAGGGCCATCAAGACCGCCAGCTTTGAGGTGTTGGTCTGGCCCCCATCACTTAGTTCGGCAGCCTTAGTGGCAGGTCTTGACAATCTTCTAAAAGAACTCCTTCTAGAGCTTGAGCTCCAATTGATGCCTTTGTTGAGAGGTCATCAGCTTCAGCATTGTTGAGGCGCTGGACATGACAAAGATCCAGGACATGAAAGTTCTTCAGTAGCTTCTGGACTTCAAGTATATAAGCAGCAAGTTGGGGATTATTGCATCTGCATTCACCTTTGACTTGATTGATGATGAGTTGTGAGTCACCCTTCACCAGTAGCTATCTGACGCCATATGATATTGCCACCTTGAGTCTGTAGATGAGAGCTTTGTACTCTGACATGTTGTTGGTTGCCTTGAAGTCAAGGTGTACCATGTAATAGAGCTTCTCCCCGGTCGGGGCGAAGAGAAGGATTCCAGCTCTGGCCCACTACTTCTGCATAGAGCCGTCAAAGTAGAGTGTCGAGTGAGGCTCAGTGAAGACCGGGACCTTAGGTTCTGGCTTCTTCTTACACAAGCCTCCTGGAATTGATGAAGAAGGAGTCCACTCCGTCGCAAAGTAAGCTAGCACCTGACTCTTGATAGCATGTTGAGGCAGTAATTCGAGATTGAATTTCGCCAACTCCATGGGCCACTTGGCGATATTTTAAGTAGAATTTGGATTATGCAATATAGCATGAAGTGGATAGGAGGTTACCACTGATATCTTGAGGGCCAGGAAATAGTGATGTACCTTTCTTGAGGCAATAAGGACTGCATATAGGAGCTTATGCACCTCAATGTATCGAGTCTTGGCATTGTGGAGCACTTCACTCATGAAGTACACTGCCCGTTGGATGGTTCGGACCCTCTCAGAGGGGCCCAAAGCTTCTTCTCCATCGACCCGAACTCTTCCAAAGGGGTCCGAATCTTCTTCTTGAGCAACCCGAACCCTCTAGGAGGAGTCTGAATCTTCTTCTTCATCAGCAAGGACCTTCCCAGAGGGGTCCGAACCTTCTTCTTGTTCAGCAGAAACTCCCTCTATTAAGAGAGGTTGATCCACGGGCATCTTCCCTTTAGGATCCGTGAATGGGGGATGGGACCCAGACTCGCCTTCAGGTAGCTCCTGACCATCCCGGAGGGGTCTAGGCTCCTGAACTGAAGATGGCTCTGGTCTCTCTGCGACCGGGACCATGCTAACAACCTCTGTAGTTGCCGAAATGTAAAGCAGAAGAGGCTCACCACACTTCGGAGCTACCAAAACTTGTAGTGTGGTGAGGAGCTGCTTGAGCTCTTGGAACGCCTTCTCTGCTTCTTCGGACCAATGAAATGGCCTAGGCTTCCTCAATAGCTTGAATAAGGGAAGCGCTCGCTCTGTCAGTTTTAAAATGAATCGGCTAAAAGTAGATAGACACCAAGTTAGCTTCTAGACATCCTTGACGTGGGCTGGAGGCCGCATCTTTTCAATGGCCTTGATTTTGGCTGGATTTGACTCAATTCCTTGGTTAGTCACCAAGACAGCAAGGAGCTTTCCAAAGTTAACCCCGAAGATGCACTTGTCCGAGTTGAGCTTCATACGCGTCAGGCACAACTTGTTGTAGACGGCTTGCATATTATCAAGGAGTGATTCCTTGTTCTTCACCTTGATGATGATGTCATTGACATAGACCTCCACCAAGTCCCTGATGAGCTTTGCAAACGTTTTGTGCATGGCTCACACAAAAGTTAAGTAGTGTTTTTGAGACCGAAAGGCATGGCAGTTGTCAGTACCCTGGATACCAGGTACTCGCTGATACCGCACTTAAAGCCAAGGAGTTCCTATGTACGAGTTTAAGACATCCAAACGCAACACACATCTGATAGCACAGGGCCCGCATCCCTCGTTTGGGTTGCTACGATGCTACAATGTGTCCTTTGAGAATGGACCTATGTAAGACCTATGTGTGCTGAATACATTGGCTTGTAGTGAATACACTTGGCTTTGATGATAAAAGTTTTGAATATCACAAAAAAAACTTTTTATCAAGGTCTGGCTCTAGCTCCGAGCTACAGCAAGGTCCGACGGTAGGTCCGGCTTGTTTTGGGTAGCTCCGGCTATGTTAGATGCTAGGTCTGACTTCTTGGTAAGGTCCGACTAGCTTTGGTTAGCTCCGGTGAGCTTTATCTTTAGCTACGGCATGTCTTTGTTAGCTCCGGCATATATTTGATAGCTCTGGCATGCTTTTGCTAAGCTATGACGTACTTTGTCTAGCTCCAGTTTTGGGTTGACTAGTTTTGACTAGTTTCTGGATAGCTCTGGTGCTAGGTCTTGCTAGTTTGGTAAGCTCCGGAAGGTACTTCATTGTACTAGTTTTGGTAAGCTCCGGCGCTAGGTTCTACTAGCTTTTGTTAGCTCCGGCTCAAGCTCCGGGTTGCTCTGGCAAGGTCCGGAACTTGACTGCAGTGCTTCTGTTTTTCATTTGCAATGTTTCGTACTTGCTTTACATTGTTGGAAAGATTTCTTAGTATTCATTTGCTAAGTTTTTGGTGCGTTTTGGTTGATATGGATGATATCGTTTTACTGTGGTTTTGCGACATGCTTATGTGAGGTTCTCACGTAGGGTGTTGTGTTCGGAACTAACTTGAGTCAAGTCGAGGACTTGGGCTCGTATGGATTGGTTGTTTATTCATGTGCAGGTGTTGCTTGAGTTCAGGACATGGCTGGTGACGGGATCCATTGGACTAGTCTCAGGGAGGAGATGAGGTTCCAACAACCAAGTTCGGGAGGAACTGTGGTTGAGCTGATCAGGAGGTCGCACAGGATGATTGAATCAAGGGCAGTGCATATGAAGGTTACTGAACGTCGAAGGAAGTTGTTCGCACGTATGCATGCGGTGCATGACGTGGCAACATGGTTCCAAAGATGGGATAAGGAAGGAAAGATCTGTTCGGAAGGATCGGATCGTACCAGTTGATGACTTTGGCTGCGGCGGAGTCGGTTATGGCTCGGTATGGAAAGTATCGAGTTGGTTATGATAGGATTTCGTGTGTTTCACGAATTTGAGTTGTTTAGGAATGTGGGATACGTTCCTAAGGTGTTTGGAAGTCTTAAGATTGCTTCTATCTGCGTATAGAAGAATCTTGAGCAGTTATGGAAAGTTAGGATTCGTGATCTGAGTAAGATTGGAGTCCTAATTGATATTGGGTTGGCCTAAGGGCTGGTTATATAAGCAAGGGAGCCCAGAGCTCGTGGTGGACAACTTTGGGGCTGTTCCTCTTGTGTTCTATCAAATAAAATTCATAGTTTGAAGGAACTTTTGTGCCTTGTTCGTCAGACTTGTTCCAGACAAGTTTTACTCGTCGAGTTTCTGGACAGCACTACCTTTCGTCGGTGGTTTTATCATAACTCGAGTTTTACAGATCCAATTGACGTGATCCTTTTTGGGTTGTCTTCACAACTTGATTATATATCATATATCAAAATTTCACGGTCATTGGATTTGTGTTCTATGATCTACATGAGTTTCTTTACAGTGATCCAGAACTGTTTTTTCTCGGATAGGGCAGATTGACTATTGTTTGATCTTTCGATCATAACTTGAGTTTTTCTCAACGGATTTGAGTGATTATTTTTGTGTTGTCTTCGTGACTAGATTCTCTCTGATATCCATCACTTTTGTCACGGTGAAACACATTTAGATTAGTCTCACACATGATTTCTTTAAGAGATCGATTTTCTGCCGAAGGGGTTGGGGTTTAATTGTTTCCGCTGCGTAAGATTTTTAAATCTACCATTCACCCCCCCCCTCTGGTAGCTTTTCACGTGCTCTTCGATCCTACAATTGGTATCAGAGCTCTGGTGCTCTAATCTTTGTGATTTGCACGTGTTTTTGACTAATCATCATGGAGAAGTACTCTGCCAAACCTTGTGTGTTCGCTGGTATTGATTTTCAGGTTTGGAAGGCACGCATGGAGGCTTTCATCCAGGCACAAGGCTTTGCAATATGGGAGAAGGTATACAAGCCTTACGAAGTACCATCAAACAATCAAGTTACAGCTACAAATCTGAGAGATGTCGACAACAACAACAAGGCTCGAAACTTGATCATACAAGGATTAACACAAAGCGACTTCGACCATGTTGCACACCTCCGATCTGCATACGATGTGTGGAAAGAACTTTGTGACTACCACGAAGGATCCAACACGATCAAAGAGGTAAGGCAAGACATGTTCAAGAAACAATACATGCGCTTCGAGATGCAACCCGGTGAGTCTATTGATGACCTTTTTGCTCGCTTTAATAAGATTCTCAGTAACTTGCGTAGTGTCAATGTTAATTTTTCAGATTCTGAGAATGCTAGGCAATTGTTAAGTCCATTAGATATGTCAATTTGGGAGATGAAAGTCACATCTATTCGTGAATCTACTGTCATGAGTTCTCTTACATTAGATGTACTCTATTCTAAACTAAAAACTCATGAAATTGACATCCTAGCACGTAAGAACCCAAATAAGTCTACTGCATTTGTTTCACAACGTGATATGTCTAGCTCTGGCCAATCATCATCTTGCAATACTCTTGCTTTGTTGTCCTCACTAACCCTGGAGCAGATCGAAGAATTTCTAGAAGAGGAGTTGGCACTCATCTCTACTAGATTCTCAAAAGAATTGCAAAATGTGAGAACTAGGAGGAGAGGAAGCTCCGGACCTCAACGTTGTTTTGAATGTGGTAAAACATGACACTTTCGCACGGAATGCCCTAACCTTTCAGGTCCGACCACCCGGGAAGAAAAACAAAGCAAGGTCCGGACCTCCTCTGGAAATTCCAACAAGAAGAAGAAAGGTACCATAGGACGCAAGATGATCAACAGTTTCATCACCGCGCTTCAAGAGTTCAGTTCAAGTGACATGGACATTGGAAGTGATGAAGATGAAGATGATTTGGCAAACTTGTGCTTTATGGCGGGCAAGTCAAGATCAAGTATGGAGGAGGCAGAACACAACAGCGACAATGAAGAGGTATGTTCTACCTGCAATGAAATGTGTGATGCTATTTCTCGTGCAACTATTATTGTCAATAAAAAGGACAAAAAGCTTAGGGATAGTGCTGCTAAAATTGAATCACTAGAATCTGAAATCAATCGTTTAAAAACTTTGATTCCTAGTGATGATGCATGTCCCTCATGTGACTTAATCTATGAACAATTGTCCACATTAAGAAGTGCACACTCCTCCACTCTAGATATACTTGATGAAGAAATTGAAAAGAACAAAGAGCTTGCTGCACTTAATGATAAAAACTTGAAAGATGCTAGCTGTTCTACAATTGATTTGCATTGTTCTACTTGTGATGATCTTGATAAGAAACTACAGGATGCTATGAATGAAATTTCTATATTGAACAATGCTTTACGTTCTCATGAAGTTAAATTTTGTTCCAATTGCAAACTAAAAGGAAAAACTTCATCTGAAAATTACCTTGATCTGTCCAATAAACTTGATGACATGCATAGGACATTAGATCGGTTTTGTAATGGAAATAAGAACCTAAACTTACTGCTGAATTCTTCCAAGTCTTGCAATGATAAAACTGGTTTAGGTTTTGACTCTCATGCTCATACTAAGGCACATCCACCTAAAATTGTAAAGTCATTAGGAAGTGGTTTGATTCAAACAGTTCCTAAACAAAAAGGAGTGGTTTTCAAATCTGCAGGAGTGTTGTCTCATTCGGGTTCAAATAAAAATATTGCTTGCTCATCTAGACATGAACACAAAGTTAAATTTCATTGTACCTTCTGTGGTATAGATGGTCATGTCATAGATTTTTGTTATAGACTAGCTAAACAATAGAAAAAGGAAAGAAAAATTGCTAGATCTTATAACTTTCATGCAATTAGAAAAACACAACATGCTTTAGTGAGTCAGAAATTTGAAAAGGTAGCTTCCGGACCTTCTGGTAAGAAATCCGCAAAAGCAGCTCCGATAGTCTGTGAGGACCGGAATCCACACATCCGAGGATCTCATTGGGTGGTGTCGTGCGATGCGACACCCAACAGTATACACGAATAGAACCAGAATAAAGTACAATACCAAGTCTTTTATTTAATACACAGCGGAAGTTTTTACAATACTATAGGAAAGAGAAATATATATATATATCATAGCTACGCTCTCGGCACTAGCTATGCAAAAGCAAAGTTATCCATGTCTGGGATACTTTGCACTAGCAACACGCAAACTATGGCGGCGTGCAGGGTTCCCACTCGGCTGTACACCCTGGAGGGGGTGTTGCCTCATCGTCAAACCCATCCTCAACAGAGTAACCTGCAAAAACTCGTTAACTGCAAACGTGAGCATAAGGCTCAGCAAGACTAACCCGTCTCACTAGACATATGCAAGGTGGATGCTAAACATAGGTAAGTTGAAGCATAAATGACTCGCCTACAAGTTGATCCTTATAATCAAGTTTTAAGTAGCAAATGACATTTCCCAAGCACGGCACATCATGGGCTCCACAATCAAACAAGAAACGCTTTACCAATGATATGACATGCTCGAGACACATAATGCTATTACAGCTAAAGTATGGGGAAATTGAAAATCTTTAGTTATACTATCTCTAAACCAAACAAGGTTGCAAAGTAATTATAATTCAATACCATATGAATTTTCTTACTTCTATAGTATTTACTACGTCACCGCTCAGTGAACAAGTGGTACTCTATTACTGCGAGGGACAGTGATTGCAATCAAGACACACCCGGACAACACGACACATACGTCGTTCGGAAGTGTCAGCGAGCACACCTGTACCTACATAACACTTCAGTACTAGGCGTATATGGCCACCTTTCACAAGAAACTCGAATGCTGAGCCCGTCTCACCTCTGCAAACAGAAGGTCTCCGCACGGAACACCTCATGTGTCCGCCGACCGATTTACACCTTACTGTCCTCAACCCACCCCTATCGATGGTGAGTTAATGGGTCTCGACATCCCAGTTATCAAGTTACATCAGTTTATTGGATTCCATATGTCCATTATATTGCCGGTACAATTCAAGCTTGTCCGAAGGGGCTGCATACGGACGGGCCTTAATCGACACAGGCAGGGCTATGCGACCGAGACTCAATTCTCGCCGCTTCCTATCCATTCCCTGCCCGGTCTCAATTTCATTATATTAAGCCATTTTCTTTTCAACCAATCCTGTGAGATACATCTCTCGCGAGTAGATTCCAACTACTCGACTTCTACCGTATTTCCTATGCATTAGCAAAGCAGTTACTACAGGTCAAACTGTAACTCGTGCCAAATAAACCCTTGGATTTTTGGTCATGCATGTGGAGTATCATTCACCCTAAACGTAATGCACAATTCATATACTACTCATCATAGTGATAAAGCAAAAGTTTATAAACGACTTAAATGCAAACCGGGGCTTGCCTTGTTGCAGGTCAGGTTCTGAGTTAGAATTTGGAAGATGCTCTTCCAAGGCCTCTGACTCCTCCTCGACTTCGGTTACTATATGATATGCATAAAATACGGTATGAATGACTTTGAAAATATTTAATATCAAGACCAGGATTTTAATTTATGGTGACCATTATAGGATAATTAGTTATTTGGCTTGGGAACGTTGAATTAGGTATTTAGGGAATACTACAGAAGTTCTTGCAAAGAACCGGAGATGATCAAAGTAGAGTGTGGTCTCTTAGATTATGGCAAGCAAATAACTTCCACAATTTTTAGAGATGAAACTGTAGCTTGAATATAGCCATCAGTTGATAATCAAGATAGAGAAAATTGTCCTGGTCCTAGCAAAAGTGGTTTCATAAATTTCTAAGCCTTGGTGAAGAATTTATTGAGTTTCTAAGTTGACAAGAATTTCTGGAATTGTCTTGCAATTGAACTTTTAAGCATTTAGTCAATATTCAGTTTGAAATTGAATTAAGACTAGAATATGAGGTCCATTAAATCCAATACAGGAGCTAAGGTATGACTACTGGAAGATTCAGTCCAAATTTGGGGCATAATAAAGCATCTGCATATCTGTGAAAATTCAATAACTGAAAAAGGTAATTGAATTATACAGAGGCTAAAACAGGTGCAATGGCTCCCAAATTTTTGCTGGTAGTCAAGAATAGGACAATATTTTTTATGTGAATTCTGGGGATTTTCCAGGGAATATTTCATCTGGAAAAATTGCATTTTACTTGGGAACGATTAATTTCTACAGAATTAAATATTGATTTTCACAGAGCCTAATTGGTACTGAGCGAAACTAGAGCTCAAGGGCTTTCAAACAAAATTTGTTTGAACGAATTTGGAGTATTCTACAGAAAGATATTCAATTTAGAAGTTTGGACAAATTTCTGGAATTCAATACATCCCAAAGACCACGTGGCGCATTCTGGTTGAGGCAGCACCGGGGTCCACAGAATTAAAGCGCGCAGCCACACTAGATCTCAGCCGCACCGTGATCCCGCAGTGGATGGCAGGTAGGACCCGATGGGGTCATCGTCTACCTCGGGCCGGTGCTCGCGCGGAGCAGCACCCACGGCGGTGGCTCGCCGGCGAGCTCGCCGCTGGCTAAACCAACGGACCAGACTCGCGGAAACTTGCCGCCTGGGGGTTTTTGGGCTCGCTGAGCACGATGGTGAGGTCAGTGGGTCCTGAAGCTTGCCAGAAAAGGTCGTGCGACGGCGGCGGCGGCGATGAGCGCTCGGGCAACATAGAACTCGCTCCAGAGTAGCTCAAATCACATGGGAATTTCTCCAAAACCTTTCTGGGATGATGGAGTTCAAGGACCTGGGCGTAGAAGGGGAGTGAGTTGCCGGGAATCACGAGTTCGACGGTGAACCGAGGTTTTCTCACCGGCGGCGAGCAAAACTCGAAATTCAGAGCCGTTGCTCGATGATTCTTAATGGTTCTTGCTCAGACAGGAGCGCTAGGGTCTATAGAAACTATCTCTAAGCAATTGCAAGGGATGATTACTTGCAGAAAAGGAATCGACATGAAAACTTAGCTAGTTATCTACTTTCGGCCGTAGGGGAAACGAACAATAACTCGCTCAAGCTTCAACGATAAGGGAAATGGTTTGTACCATGAGCTAGAGTTCGATCAGGCGCACCTTTTTGCTCTTTGGAGCTTGGCTTGAAACGGCGCGGAACGGTGGCACACGGTGGAGCAGTGGTGAGCGGCGGCGATGGCGCGCGGCGGAAGAAGAGTCGCGAGGCAGTGGAGCTGCGATCGGGGATGAGGAGTGAAGGGAGCTTCGGCCGGCCTTTTATAGGGCCGTGGCGAGCAGGTAGGCAGCTCGCTGGAGCTGCATGCGCGCGCGGTGTCGAGCGGAGGTGCATCGGTACAGAGATGGCGGGATCGAGCTGATCCGTTCAAAGAGGAGCTGACATGTGGGGCCCACTGTCCAGTGATACTCCCCACAGTTCAGTTACTAAATTCATTTAAAAATAGAAGATCAACTCCAAAAATCATGAAATTTTGTGGAGATGGCAAATGAATTATTCTGAACACAATGGTGAACTCAAATCTTATGTTTAAAGAAGTTGGAGAAGAATTAAAAATTCAGATTTGAATTTGATTCAAATTCACCAAGCACCTCAAATAAAATAGTAGATGAGTTTCTAAAATCTTGAAACTTTGTAAGCATGCTATTGAGGAATTTAGGAGCTCATGGAAAAATTTAGAGCCCTTAATTTGAATATTTGGGTTAGAGCTTATTAGGGCTTCATTTTGCATTGCTTACTAAATCTTATCCAAAAATTCTTATTCTTAAAAAGGGTGAATAGAATATAATTTGGATTCATGGTGAAGTCCAATACCCATGTTAAAAGAATTTAACAATGAGTGCAAGAAAAGTTTTGGATGGCATAGTTCATGTGCACCATTATATTGGATATCTAAAATAGTTGATCACAAAACCCATATGAACTTAACATGCCATAAAAGTGGGGTTTTACATTCCTCCCCCCTTAAAAGAATCTCGTCCCAAGATTACAAAACAAGGTAAAGGAGAAAGGATCTATCCAACATATGCCGCTAACAAGTCCGGATAGTTCGTTCTAAGATACTCCTCGCTTTCCCACGTGGCTTCTACCACACTGTGGTTGCTCCACAAAACCTTATAGAAATGCAAGGTGCGACTTCTTGTGGTGCGAGTCTTTTTATCAATGATCTGAGTTGGATGCTCGGAATAAGTGAGATCTGGTTAGAGAGCTTCCAAATCCTCTATACGGATATCAGCTGGAGCCTTAAGACATTTCCGCAATTGGGAAATGTGGAATACATTGTGGACTCCTGAAAGTGACGTTGGTAACTCCAATTGATATGCCACAGGTCCGCATCTTTCGATTATTGCGAACGGCCCAATAAAGTGTGGAGCTAGCTTCCCTTTTACCCCGAAGCGATGGATACCCTTCATAGGGGATACCCGGAGATAAACTTGATCTCCAACTTCGAAGTGAAGAGGTCGACGTCGTTTGTCCGCGTAGCTCTTTTGACGAGACTGAGAAGCTTTGAGATTCGCCTGAATAGTGCGAACTCGATCCTCGGCTTCATTTACTAAGTCGATGCCGTACACTACCCGTTCACCTAATTCGCACCAGTTCAAGGGCGTGCGACACTTTCGGCCATAGAGATCTTCATATGGCGCCATCTGGATGCTAGCCTGGTAACCGTTGTTGTATGAAAACTCCGCCAAAGGTAGATGATCATCCCAGTTCTTACCCTGGTGGATGGCACAGGCACGAAGCATGTCTTCTAGCACTTGATTCACCCGTTCGGTCTGACCATCGGTCTGAGGATGATAAGCCGAGCTCCGAATCAATTTGGTCCCCAGTGCAGCGTGGAGATGCTCCCAGAATCGCGAAACAAATACAGCTCCACGATCCGAGATGATGGTACAGGGTACACCATGTAGACATATTATTCTGGAGATATAAATTTCCGCATATCGCTTCGCATCGTATGCCACACTGACCGGTATGAAATGAGCCGATTTGGTCAATCGGTCAACGATCACCCAAATGGAGTCGTGTTTATGGAGAGTGGGAGGCAACCCAACAATGAAATCCATACTGATATCCTCCCATTTCCAAGCCAGTATGCTTAAAGGTTGAAGCTGTCCAGCTGCCTTCATATGGTCGACCTTTACTCGCCGACACGTATCACACTCGGACACGTATTTAGCTACTTCTCTCTTCATCCGAGGCCACCAGAATTTCTTCATCAAATCTTGGTACATCTTGTTGCTTCCCGGATGAATGGAATACTTGGACAAATGAGCTTTGTCCAGTATCTTCTTTTTAAGTTCCATGTTTCGGGGTACCACTATACGGTCGTTAAACCAGATGGTACCCTCTTTGTCACTATGGAAACATTTCATTTCCCCCTTTATCATTCTTTGTCGAATATGCGACATTCCTATGTCTTCCTACTGAGCTGCTACAATATCCTCCCTGATGGTAGGAATGAGAGCTAGGTTGTAGAGTGCTCCATATGGAACCAAGTAAAGACTCGGTCCTTCTTCTCCTTCCATTGTGGTGAGGGAAAGATTATTGACATGGGACTTGCGGCTCAGTGCATCTGTGACTACATTCGCCTTGCCTAGATGGTAGTGGATCTCAATCTCATAATCCTTGATCAATTCTAACCATCGCCTTTGTCGCATATTCAAATCCTTCTGGGTGAAGATGTATTTTAAGCTTTTGTGATCAGTGTAGAGGTGTACTAAATTACCCAGTAGATAATGCCTCCACATCTTCAATGCTAGCACCACAGCAGCGAGTTCAAGATCATGAGTCGGGTAACGCTGCTCATGATTCCGAAGCTGCCGTGATCCATACGCGATCACTCTTCGCTCCTGCATCAACACACAACCCAAACCAATCCCGGATGCGTCGCAAAAGACATCAAATGCTTTGGTTGTGTCTGGTTGGGCTAAAACTGGTGCCGTGGTGAGGTGTTTCACCAATGCTTTGAAACCTGCCTCACATGCTTCGGTCCATACATACTTCTGCCCTTTCATCAGAAGTTCTGTCATTGGTTTAGCTATCCTGGAGAAATTGGGGATGAACCTCCGGTAATATCCAGCTAAACCCAAGAAACTTCGGACTTCATGTACAGACTTTGGAGACTCCAATTTAAGGACTTGGTGGATCTTACTTGGATCAACTGCAATCCCTTCTGCTGATATGATGTGCCCTAAAAATGGCACCTGGTTGATCCAGAATTCACACTTGCTGAACTTAGCATACAGCTGATGGTCCCGTAATCGCTGAAGCACAATATGCAAGTGTTGAGCATGTTCTTCTTCGGATTTTGAATACACAAGTATGTCATCAATGAAGACCACGACAAACTTGTCCAATTCCGGCATGAATACCGAGTTCATGAGATACATGAAATGAGCCGGGGCGTTGGTTAATCCGAAAGACATAACCAGATACTCATACAGTCCATACCTTGTTGAGAATGCTGTCTTGGATATATCTTCTGGTCGGATTCTAATTTGATGATAACCAGAACGAAGATCCATCTTCGAAAATACTTTAGCACCCACCAATTGATCGAAAAGAATATCAATGTGCGGTAGTGGATATTTGTTCTTGATGGTGACAGCATTAAGTGGACGATAGTCTACACACAGCCTCAAGGTCTTATCTTTCTTTTCTACAAATAGTGCAGAGCAACCCCATGGTGATGAACTTGGACGAATAAAAACTTTGCTCTCAAGTTCAGTTAATTGTTCCTTCAGTTCTGCAAGTTCCTTGGGTGCCATCTTGTAGGGTGGTCTTGAAATTGGCACTGTTCCTGGTGCAAGTTCAATCTTGAACTCTATATCTCTTTCTGGGGGCATACCAGGAAGATCTTCAGGAAACACGTCGGGGTATTCACATACTATCGGAATATCCTTTAGTTCCATAACCTCGGTATTGAGAATAGATGGTTCCAATGGAATGATGTTCTCAAGATTGAGGACTTGGGGTTGATGGAGTGGAGAGTTTAGATAAATCTTTCTAGGAATGATATCGAGAATAGCACCATGGTACTGCAATCATGCCATTCCTAAGATGATATCTAGCTTTTGATGCTCTAATATCAGAAATGAAGTAAGATATATGGTCCCATCTAGGTTAAGTGGGATTCCAGGAACCAATTTATTTGTTACCGTTTTCCAGGCTGGAGTGCTAATCACATATGGAGTTTTTGTGGGGATTATTGGTAATTGACTGTTGAGGACAAAAGATTTACTAATAACATTATGTGAAGCTCTGGAGTCAAAGAGTATGACTACAGGTTGATCGAAGATAGAGAACGTACCCGTGAGCACGGGTGCGCCTTTCGGGACGTCCTCGATGGCGAGGTGGTGGACGTTGCCGGGTCTGGTGGCTAGCTTCTTGGGCTGGTTGCGGGGTTGGTTGGCCCCCTGGTAAGATGATGGCCCTCCGCCTTGTCGATCCTGAGGGCAGTCCTTGGCGAAATGTCCCGTACGCCCACACGTGAAACACGTGTACGGGGTTTG
Source organism: Tuctoria greenei (assembly GCA_036927565.1). Taxonomy (NCBI): domain Eukaryota; kingdom Viridiplantae; phylum Streptophyta; class Magnoliopsida; order Poales; family Poaceae; genus Tuctoria; species Tuctoria greenei. The sequence continues at coordinate 151,430,811 of JAYESD010000005.1, read as the reverse complement.
GCCAGTACGAATGGGAGGACGGAATCCCGGTGCACGTGGTGTAGGTGGGAGTGCACGTGGGATCATCCCCTGCTGCTGTTGTGGCCGGAATCCGCTGTTGTTGAACTGACGACCACGGAACATTGGTGGTCGTGATGGCGGCTGCCACCTCTGGCCGGATGGTGATCGATACACCATACGGTACTTCTGAGGAGTACCACCTCCGCTGCTCTGCGGAGCACCCCTCTTCTTTTTATCGGAGGACAGCTCGCGTGTGGCATCCTCCTGCATTATGGCAGCATTAACGATGTCGTTGAAGTTGCCACGGTTGAACAGGACCAGCTTGTCCTTCAACTTGGAGTTCAAACCCTTGTAGAAGCATTCACGCTTCCGATCCTCGGTATTCACTTGGTCCTGAGCGTATTGGGCCAAGTGATTGAATGCTTTGGAGTATTCGTATGCACTCCTTCCTCCCTGTCTTAGCTCCAAGAAATCTTGAAGCTTCCTCCTCATAATTCCGGGAGGAACGTGGTAGGCGCGGAACGCCTCCCGGAACTCGGCCCAGCTTATGACATTGCCGGCGGGGCGTGCTGCAAGGTAATTGGCCCACCATGCGCCGGCAGACCCCTGGAGTTGTTGTGCTGCAAACAGCGCTTTTTGCGGTTCGGTTATGTTGAGTAAACCGAACTTCCCTTCAATGGAGCGGAGCCAATTGTCCGCCTCCAAAGGTTCGTCGGCCTCCCTGAAGACCGGTGGATGCGTCGATACAAAATCAGAGTAGGAACTCTGATATTGATGACGCGGTCCATCACCCTGTCGTCCCCCTCGACGGGACGAGTGCTGCACCAACATCCGCAGTAACTCGGTTTGCTCGTCGCGCGAGCCGAGCACTGCAGCGAGAACCTCCGCGAGACTCCTGGGAAGTGTGGTTGGAGGTGGTGGAGGTGGTTGCGTCTGAGGCGTATTCTGCCCCGGGGGTGGTGTGTCATCCCCCTGTCCTCCACTAGATCCTCCCACCTCTGAGGCTGTACGAGTACGCACCATACTGCAATACAAAGATTAACACGGTAAGTCCCAGTGTCTCAAGTTCATCGTCCCTTAGAAATGTGGTAGATAATAATAGACGATGCATAACATTTACATATATTGATAAAGCATAAACTTTATACAGAATATATCATCTCATGACCAAGTTTACAGTAGTAAACCCAAAATGATGGACTCCCCTTATGGAAATACATCTCTACCATACTTGGTCTTCCTGACATGTCATACTCATCTAATTATCTAGACATCACTACCATTACTCTTAATATGACACGAACATGGTCACAAAAGAGAAACACTAGCAACCATTTAACTATATGTTGCCCTGTGTTGGCGGAAGTGCTACCACATCTCACTTCAATATGCCCTACTCGACGTATTCAAGTTCCTCTGGGTCTTCTTCTTCCTCTTCATCTTCAGGGCTAGGCACCACTGATACGGGTGCTGGAGTAGAAGTTGATACATTATTTAACATCAACGTCTTCTTGGCAGCCATAGCTTGCCAATCTGCCTGTATCATAAACATCCCCCAGGCCTCATTCTCTTGCTGAGCCTGCTCACAGCTGGTCTTCCAGCTCTGAGCCTGCATCCTGGACTTATCCCGGTCCACAGTCACTGCGTTCAACTGAGTGTCCCGATGGTGTCCATAATGTAGGCTTGCCCCTAACTCAGTCTCCATTTCTAGAGCCTCCTGGCGAGACGCGGCTAAATCCCTTATAGCGTCATGACATTGATTCTCCCTGATATTCAAATGATGGTTGAGAGGAGCTATCATATCCCTAAGTCCGTCATTTGCCCACTCAAAGTGATCTGCTCGAGCCATGGCTTGCTTCAGATTATCCGTCAATTCTTTTATGCATGCCCTTTGGTTTCCCTTCTCGCGATGGGATGCGGCTGCATACACCGCTAAAGCAGTCGTGGAGGTTTCGCCATGATTTTCTACCTCCATAAGCAAACGGGTTGCCCAAGCTTCGGAAGCCCTGCCGGTAACTGGAAAGAATTCATATGGAGTACCCACCAGACTATTGCCATGAAGTTTGCAGAATCTCCCTATGGCAACACTTGCGGCGTAGCTCCACGTTTCTTCCAATATTAACCCTTTAATCTTGATGGAGAATGGAGCCCATCCGAGATGCGGTGGACCAGCAGGCACATCAACATAGATGGTGCAACTCCACATACCGCTTTCCTGGAATTTCTTGCCCCAATATTTAGGCCACTTCCGGTAGCCAAATTGGCGAAGCAATTTCACAAACACGTCCGGAAAACCGGCGTGTCCGGTACACGTTGAGAACACCCATCCATTGGGTAACTGAATTCTGGGTGCTTCCATCTGTGGACAAGCATACCAGGATATCAATATACAGTATAAGTATTCAACTTAATCACTGATAATTTTGGATCCAAGAAACTATCCATTATCAAATGATCCAAGAAAGCTGCAAACTGGAAGTGATCACAGTTCCGTTCCAGCCGACCTGTCTGCATTAACCCGTAAGTTTCATACAGAAGAAGTCAAAACTAAAATTTAAGTTGAATACAAAAGTTGTGGTACACTTCAAAACCTTTCCAGATTGTACTCATACAGCTACTGTTGAACTAGTATGAACAATCTATACCGGTTTTGAGTTGACTCAAGGGTTCTGAAAATTTTGACAGAACCTCTCCTGTATATGGGCTTATCTCCACATTCTATACAGGTTTATCATGATAAGATATTGAGGTAATGTCAAAATAAAAATTGAGTAACATCGTGTTAACAATCCAGAACTAAAGAAGTTCCACCACGAAAACCTTGTCATGTAGGTATTATGCATCAATTCACAATTATGTGCAAACTGTTCCAAGTTCTGGACTGCAGGAACCAAATTTGCGACAAATGGAATTAGGCATAGCTATACCTAGATCCAGGTCAGGAGCGATAAATAAAGTTGATAGATGACGTCCTAAGCTTTCCATAAATGCATATGTGTAACCATATCACTGTTCTGGATTAGGAGTTATAACTATGCAAACTTAACAGTAAAACTGACTGGTTTGCATCAGCAGTCATGCAGTTCACTGTACTGACTTCCCAATTTGGTTAAACTCCAATTAAAATCAGGAAAGACTTCCCATAACAAACTCGTAAACCTCCACCTACCCTTCTCAAACATATATCCCAATAAGGCAGTGGACTTTTCTACAGTGAGTTATGGCAAGAATACAGAAACGGGTACAAAGGTGGGTTCATATGGAGTAATTACAGAAAACCCCAGTTTTCAACAGATTAACAAGCTTTTCTGTCTTTATGGTCAACAGGAAAGTTGGAGAGGTCTTCACGAGCTTTCCGTCTATGTAGGATACTCTTATGTTATCTAATTGCTAACCAAGATTACAGCCTGGCGAAGTTGAGCCACTTCAACCAGAAAGCAAGAATCTTGGGTCTATCTACCTTATCACGTTGGAGTTTCTTTTTATGAGCCCGAAATTACCAGCATCTGATAGTCGGACTTTCTCAAAACACAATGCAACCATTCTGTTGGTGGGGAGGGTCTAGTATCATGTTTGATACTGATGGTACTACGTACCTCACGAAAGGAAATTCTATCCGGTACATCCGGTTACGTCTATAGGTGGTTCCTATATCGTTCTCTCACAAACGGTTTCTACATGGTCCTCTACCGAAATTAGTGTCCCTGTAGAAAGCAAACAATCCCGTGGCACGGGCACGCCGTATGGCGGCAGGGAAACTGAACAGGTAACCACAATATACAATTATATTTGAAAGTAAAAGCATACGACTCTGGAGTGAGTCGCCCTCGAGCGAGGTCATGCCTCGAGGTACATGGCTGTAACTACGTCTGTACAGCAAAGACTCCCGTACGATCCGGCTTATACACGCTCGGGCATACGTGTTCGCATGTTCTCATAGATATGAGAACACACTATCGGGTTACATACCACCCGACGGGGTTTCCCTCTAACTTTGTGTCACGCTGGGGTACCGCGTGTCATATGTTCTCAGAAACATGGAAAGTTTCAAAGACTCATATTGACTTTCCGTGCCAAGCCACGGAAATTTCACATACCACCTCTCGTATGTGGAGCTTACCGAGATTGATCCGCTCTAGGTGGCGTACCTTACCTCTTACCTGATGTCGGAGCGTCGTTACAGAATATAATAACACAGAGTTAGTTTACCACCTTTATAACTTATACTAGTAATACTCCTTATAAAGGCATATAACTAATTCCTCACTCAAGTTCCTAATTTTTGAAAATATGTTCTTTTCAGGTACACTGTTCCCAAAGATGCTCTAATACCATGTCTGTGAGGACCGGAATCCACACATCCGAGGATCTCATTGGGTGGTGTCGTGCGATGCGACACCCAACACTATACACGAATAGAACCAGAATAAAGTACAATACCAAGTCTATTATTTAATACACAGCGGAAGTTTTTACAATACTATAGGAAAGAGAAATATATATATATCATAGCTACGCTCTCGGCACTAGCTATGCAAAAGCAAAGTTATCCATGCCTGGGATACTTTGCACTAGCAACACGCAAACTATGGCGGCGTGCAGGGTTCCCACTCGGCTGTACACCCTGGAGGGGGTGTTGCCTCATCGTCAAACCCATCCTCAACAGAGTAACCTGCAAAAACTCGTTAACTGCAAACGTGAGCATAAGGCTCAGCAAGACTAACCCGTCTCACTAGACATATGCAAGGTGGATGCTAAACATAGGTAAGTTGAAGCATAAATGACTCGCCTACAAGTTGATCCTTATAATCAAGTTTTAAGTAGCAAATGACATTTCCCAAGCACGGCACATCATGGGCTCCACAATCAAACAAGAAACGCTTTACCAATGATATGACATGCTCGAGACACATAATGCTATTACAGCTAAAGTATGGGGAAATTGAAAATCTTTAGTTATACTATCTCTAAACCAAACAAGGTTGCAAAGTAATTATAATTCAATACCATATGACTTTTCTGACTTCTATAGTATTTACTACGTCACCGCTCAGTGAACAAGTGGTACTCTATTACTGCGAGGGACAGTGATTGCAATCAAGACACACCCGGACAACACGACACATACGTCGTTCGGAAGTGTCAGCGAGCACACCTGTACCTACATAACACTTCAGTACTAGGCGTATATGGCCACCTTTCACAAGAAACTCGAATGATGAGCCTGTCTCACCTCCGCAAACAGAAGGTCTCCGCACGGAACACCTCATGTGTCCGCCGACCGATTTACACCTTACTGTCCTCAACCCACCCCTATCGATGGTGAGTTAATGGGTCTCGACATCCCAGTTATCAAGTTACATCAGTTTATTGGATTCCATATGTCCATTATATTGCCGGTACAATTCAAGCTTGTCCGAAGGGGCTGCATACGGTCGGGCCTTAATCGACATAGGCAGGGCTATGCGACCGAGACTCAATTCTCGCCGCTTCCTATCCATTCCCTGCCCGGTCTCAATTTCATTATATTAAGCCATTTTCTTTTCAACCAATCCTGTGAGATACATCTCTCGTGAGTAGATTCCAACTACTCGACTTCTACCGTATTTCCTATGCATTAGCAAAGCAGTTACTACAGGTCAAACTGTAACTCGTGCCAAATAAACCCTGGGATTTTTGGTCATGCATGTGGAGTATCATTCACCCTAAACGTAATGCACAATTCATATACTACTCATCATAGTGATAAAGCAAAAGTTTATAAATGACTTAAATGCAAACCGGGGCTTGCCTTGTTGCAGGTCAGGTTCTGAGTTAGAATTTGGAAGATGCTCTTCCAAGGCCTCTGACTCCTCCTCGACTTCGGTTACTATACGATATGCATAAAATACGGTATGAATGACTTTGAAAATATTTAATATCAAGACCAGGATTTTAATTTATGGTGACCATTATAGGATAATTAGTTATTTGGCTTGGGAACGTTGAATTAGGTATTTAGGGAATACTACAGAAGTTCTTGCAAAGAACAGGAGATGATCAAAGCAGAGTGTGGTCTCTAAGATTATGGCAAGCAAATAACTTCCACAATTTTTAGAGATGAAACTGTAGCTTGAATATAGCCATCAGTTTGATAATCAAGATAGAGAAAATTGTCCTGGTCCTAGCAAACGTGGTTTCAAAAATTTCTAAGCCTTGGTGAAGAATTTATTGAGTTTCTAAGTTGACAAGAATTTCTGGAATTGTCTTGCAATTGAACTTTTAAGCATTTAGTCAATATTCAGTTTGAAATTGAATTAAGACTAGAATATGAGGTCCATTAAATCCAAGATTTTTACAGGAGCTAAGGTATGACAAGTGGAAAATTTAGTCCAAATTTGGGGCATAATAAAGCATCTGCATATCTGTGAAAATTCAATAACTGAAAAAGGTAATTCAATTATACAGAGGTTAAAAAAGGTGCAATGGCTCCCAAATTTTTGCTGGTAGCCAAGAATAGGACATTAATTTTTATGTGAATTCTGGGGATTTTTCCAGGGAATATTTCGTCTGGAAAAATTGCATTTTACTTGGGAACGATTAATTTCTACAGAATTAAATATCGATTTTCACAGAGCCTAATTGGCACTGAGCGAAACTAGAGCTCAAGGGCTTTCAAACAAAATTTGTTTGAACGAATTTGGAGTATTATACAGAAAGATATTCAATTTAGAAGTTTGGACAAATTTCTGGAATTAAATACATCCCAAAGACCATGTGGCGCATTCTGGTTGAGGCAGCACCGGGGTCCACAGAATTAAAGCGCGCAGCCACACTAGATCTCAGCCGCACCGTGATCCCGCAGTGGATGGCAGGTGGGACCCGATGGGGTCATCGTCTACCTCGGGCCGGTGCTCGCGCGGAGCAGCACCCGCGGCGGTGGCTCGCCGGCGAGCTCGCCGCCGGCTAAACCAACGGACCAGACTCGCGGAAACTTGCCGCCTGGGGGTTTTTGGGGTCGCTGAGCACGATGGTGAGGTCAGTGGGTCCTGAAGCTTGCCGGAAAAGGTCGTGCGACGGAGGCGGCGGCGATGAGCGCTCGGGCAACATAGAACTCGCTCCAGAGTAGCTCAAATCACTTGGGAATTTCTCCAAAACCTTTCTTGGATGATGGAGTTCAAGGACCTGGGCGTAGAAGGGGAGTGAGTTGCCGGGAATCACGAGTTCGACGGTGAACCGAGGTTTTCTCACCGGCGGCGAGCAAAACTCGAAATTCAGAGCCGTTGCTCGATGATTCTTAATGGTTCTTGCTCAGACAGGAGCACTAGGGTCTATAGAAACTATCTCTAAGCAATTGCAAGGGATGATTACTTGCAGAAAAGGAATCGACATGAAAACTTAGCTAGTTATCTACTTTCGGCCGTAGGGGAAACGAACAATAACTCGCTCAAGCTTCAACGATAAGGGAAATAGTTTGTACCATGAGCTAGAGTTCGATCAGGCGCACCTTTTTGCTCTTTGGAGCTTGGCTTGAAACGGCGCGGAACGGTGGCACACCGCGGAGCAGTGGCGAGCGGCGGCGATGGCGCGCGGCGGAAGAAGAGTCGCGAGGCAGTGGAGCTGCGATCGGGGATGAGGAGTGAAGGGAGCTTCGGCCGGCCTTTTATAGGGCAATGGCGAGCAGGCAGGCAGCTCGCTGGAGCTGCATGCGCGCGCGGTGTCGAGCGGAGGTGCGTCGGTACAGAGATGGCGGTATCGAGCTGATCCGTTCAAAGAGGAGCTGACATGTGGGGCCCACTGTCCAGTGATACTCCCCACAGTTCAGTTACTAAATTCATTTAAAAATAGAAGATCAACTCCAAAAATCATGAAATTTTGTGGAGATGGCAAATGAATTATTCTGAACACAATGGTGAACTCAAATCTTATGTTTAAAGAAGTTGGAGAAGAATTAAAAATTCAGATTTGAATTTGATTAAAATTCACCAAGCTCCTCAAATAAAATAGTAGATGAGTTTCTAAAATCATGAAACTTTGTAAGCATGCTATTGAGGAATTTAGGAGCTCATGGAAAAATTTAGAGCCCTTAATTTGAATATTTGGGTTAGAGCTTATTAGGGCTTCATTTTGCATTGCTTACTAAATCTTATCCAAAAATTCTTATTCTTAAAAAGGGTGAATAGAATATAATTTGGATTCATGGTGAAGTCCAATACCCATGTTAAAAGAATTTAACAATGAGTGCAAGAAAAGTTTTGGATGGCATAGTTCATGTGCACCATTATATTGGATATCTAAAATAGTTGATCACAAAACCCATATGAACTTAACATGCCATAAAAGTGGGGTTTTACAGTTCCGATAGCTCCGAAAGCTCCCGGACCTTCTGTTGTTTCCTTTGGAACTTCAACTTTTGTTTCTGGAGCTTCAGCCTTGTCTTTTGGAACTGCTGCTTTTACCTCCGGAGCTACTGGTTTTTCTGCTAAAAGTGTTAAGAACAGAAAACCTCAATTTTTGACTCATAAACCTGCTGTTCTATCTCAGCTTTCGCGTGTTTTTCCTGCTACACGTCGTGTGACTCAGTATTGGATACCTAAATGCCTTTTGACTAACCCCAGTATTGAGTCATCGACGTGTTGTGCTTCTATGTAGGTTACACGTTTGAGGAAGGAGAACATTTGGATTGTGGATTCAGGTTGCTCACGCCACATGACAGGTAACAAAGATTGGTTCTCCTCCCTCTCTTTTGTGTCACGTGTAGAAAATGTTACTTTTGCCGATAATTCTTCAACTGCTATAATTGCTAAGGGTTCAGTTAGAGTAAATGATCACTACACTTTGAAGGATGTGGCACTTGTCAAAAATTTGAAATACAACTTGCTTTCTGTTTCACAGTTGCTAGATTAAAATCTAGAAATTATTTTCAATAAAAACTGCTGCAAAGTTGTAGGTTCAAATAGTGAGCTTATTTTTAACATGCCTCGGTTTGGAAGAGTTTTTAAAGCTGATTTTGATATGTATTCCTCTAAGCATAGGTGTCTAGTTGCTAATGATTCAAAGGACTTGTATTTTTGGCATCGTAGACTTGGTCACGTAGGCTTTGATCACCTAACGCGTGAGTGCTCTTGATCGCATACATGGGCTGCCTAAGCTTAAAGGGGACAAATAAATTGTGTGCTCTTCTTGTAGACATGCTAAGATGGTTGCAGGTTCACATACTCCTCTCACAATGATCATGACAACTGAACCATGTCAACTTTTGCATCTTGACACCGTAGGACCTGCACGTGTTCTTGTTATCGTTGATGATTATTCTAGATACTCTTGGGTTTACTTTATGGCGTCTAAGAATGAAGTTTTTAGTCACTTTAGAACTTTATTTCTTATATTATCAATTGATCACCCAGGATCATTAAAAGCAATTAGAAGTGATAATGGAACTGAATTTAAATATCAATCTTTTAATCACTTTTGTGCTGAAAATAGAATAGATCATCAATTCTCTTCACCATATGTACCTCAACAAAACGGTGTTGTAGAAAGAAAGAACAGTACCTTAGTTGAGATGGCTAGGACTATGCTTGATGAATATCAAACTCCTAGGAAATTTTGGGCTGATGCGTTAGCAACCGCTTGTTATGTCTCAAATCGTGTTTTCTTGCGTGCGAAGCTAGGTAAAACACCAAATGAGCTTCGGTTTGGACATAGGCCTAGTGTTACACACTTTCGGGTCTTTGGTTGCAAATGTTTGATTAAGAAACATGGTAATCTTGATAAGTTTGAACCTTGATCCATTGATGGCATGTTTCTTGGTTCTCCATCTCATACTAGAGGCTACCGTGTGCTTTTACTTGACACTAACAAAATTGTGGAGACTTGTGAAGTGTCTTTTGATGAAGCTAGCCCATGTACTAGCTCCGGTGTTGCAGGACCAGATCTGTATCCTCATGGGGAGGGTATTTTCAAAGATGAAGAAGAGCCGGTGATACTGTCTGGTAGTTCCGAAGTTGACACGTGTCCAGCTCCGGACATTGAACAAGCTCCGGCTATCACCTATGTTGGTCCTGATCATCCACAAGTCACAGGCTCATCAATCTACGATGTACCTAATGAAGAAGAAGCTTGTGAGACATCTGTTCACCTACGTTTTTACAAAGATCATCCCCCACAACAGATGATTGGAAGCTTGCACGAACGAGTCACACGGTGCAGGTTTTGCGATCCAAACTCTCATGCTCATTCTGCTTTTGTTGCTTCTTTTGAACCCAAAGATATATCACACGCACTCACTAATGAATCTTGGATTATTGCCATGCAAGAAGAGTTAGAAAATTTTGAAAGAAATAATGTTTGGAAACTTTTACCTCCACCTCAAGGTCACACTATATTGGAACTAAATGGGTATTTAAAAATAAACAAAGTGAGGATGGGGTTGTGGTTAGGAATAAGGCTAGGTTGGTTGCTCAAGGTTTCACTCAAGTTGAGGGTCTAGATTTTGATGAAACTTTTGCTCCTGTCGCTAGATTAGAAGCCATAAGAATTTTGTTAGCTTTTGCAGCTTCTAAAGGTTTTAAGCTATTTCAAATGGATGTTAAAAGTGCTATTCTTAATGTCTACATAGATGAGGAGGTTTATGTCAAACAACCACCGGGTTTTGAAAATTCAGATTTTCCTAATCATGTTTACAAACTGTCCAAAGCCTTGTACGGTCTCAAACAAGCCCCTAGAGCATGGTATGATAGGTTAAAAACATTCTTACTTGACAAGGGGTTTACCATGGGCAAGGTTGATAAAACTCTTTTTGTGCTTAAACATGGCAATGACTCATTATTCGTTCAAGTGTATGTAGATGATATTATCTTTGGTTGTGCTTCTCATGATCTTGTGTCCATGTTTTCAGCAATGATGAGTTCCAAATTTGAAATGAGTATGATGGGTGAACTCACTTACTTTTTGGGGCTGCAAATCAAGCAAACCAAGGAGGGTACCTTTGTGCATCAAACGAAGTATACCAAAGACCTCCTAAGGTGCTTCAACATGGACAAAAGCAAGCCTCTTCGGACACCAATGGGAACAGAAACAACACTTGAACTTGATGAAGATTGTGAATCCGTGGATCAAAAAGAATATAGAAGCACGATCGGATCACTTTTGTACCTCACGGCATCAAGACCGGACATACAATTCAGCGTATGTCTTTGTGCACGGTTTCAAGCTTCCCCACGTGTTTCACATGGTCAAGCCGTCAAAAGGATTCTCAGGTACTTACATGGAACTTAAGAGTTTGGCATTTTTCTTCCTTCTTCCTCAACTGTTACTTTGAAAGCTTTTTCAGATGCTGATTTTGGGGGTTGTAGGATTGATAGGAAAAGTATTTCCAGTGCTTGTCATTTTCTTGGTAATTCTCTTGTTTTTTGGTCCTCTAGAAAATAAAATTCAGTTGCACAATCCACAGCCGAATCTGAATATGTAGCTGCTGCTAGTGCTTGCTCACAAATTCTTTGGATTGTTCAAACACTTAAGGACTATGGGGTTGATCTAGATAGTGTTCCACTGTTTTGTGATAACACTAGTGCTATTTGCATTGCCAAAAACCCCGTGCAACATTCTAGAACTAAGCACATTGATATTAGGTATCACTTTCTCCGAGATAACATTGAAAAAGGAAACATTGTGCTTCATCATGTAGATACCGAACAACAATCGGCTGACATTTTTACAAAGCCTTTGGATTTCACTCGTTTTTGTTACATTCGTAGTGAAATAGGGGTTATGCATCCTCATAGCTTAAATTGAGGGGGAGTTTTTGAAACTTGGGAAGTCTACGTGTGAATCTGAAATTAAAATAATATGAGCATAGTATTTCATACATATATGACTCTGTGATTCCTTTTACATGTTGAAAGTTCTTACTACATTACTCGTGTTATACATTTTGTAGTTTTTGCCATGTCTAGTAATTGGAATAATTACTTACATGAAATCTGGTCATGGTCGAACTTTCTTGCTGTTTTGAACTTGTTGCATGCTCACAAATACTTTTAATCATAAAGAATTAATCAAGTAATCAACTCACATGTTGAGTTTTTATGAACAAATATAAATTGAGAAAAGATCAAGAGAATATGCATGCATCACACTTCTTCTTTTGAGATGGCTTGTCATTGCACTTAGATATGAACTTGGAAGAAGTTGTGTATGACTAAAACTATGTCCTTAAGCTTCTGATTGTCAAATGACATAGGCTTGGCTTGGTTGGTTAGAATAAGGCAGATGCACATATATTCTCTTGCAAATATCATAAGATATAAATTTATGCTTTGAAAAATAATAAAATGCACCAACTAGTGTCATGCTATCAGGTTTTGAGATAGTTAAGTTTGTGAGATCATGACTTGCTTAAATTGAAAATTACATATGATCTCTAGCATGGCTTACACTACTTTATGTATCTCATTGATGTAATAATGTAAAGTACTTGATAGTATGACTTGGATGAGCTTTGTTTATATGAATATGTTATAATATGCTCATAACAACTAAACAGGGAGAGATAATTTGTTTATATGCTCATGACTTGCTGAATACATTGTCAAAGGGGGGGAGATAAGCATGAAGAGAAAGAAAATATGTGCATAAGTAAAGATAATAAAGGGGGAGAGATAATATGGGATAATTTTTCTTCTCATTTTACTTTTGATTTACAAAGGGGGAGAAATTGTCTTCAAAACTTTTATGTGAATAAGCCTAAAGGGGGAGAGATAATATGGGATAATTTTTCTTCTCATTTTACTTTTGATTTACAAAGGGGAAGAAATTGTCTTCAAAACTTTTATGTGAATAGGCCAATGTTTGGATTTTAAATGGTGTTGCCAATGCATTCATCAAGGGGGAGATTGTAAGACCTATGTGTGATGAATACATTGGCTTGTAGCGAAGACACTTGGCTTTGATGATAAAAGTTTTGAATATCACCAAAACAACTTTTTATCAAGGTCCGACTCTAGCTCCGAGCTACAGCATGGTCCGACGGTAGGTCCGGCTTGTTTTGGGTAGCTCCGGCTATATTAGATGCTAGGTCCGACTTCTTGGTAAGGTCTGACCAGCTTTGGTTAGCTCCGGTGAGCTTTATCTTTAGCTCCGGCATGTCTTTGTTAGCTCCAGCATATATTTGATAGCTCCGGCATGCTTTTGCTAAGCTCTGACGTACTTTCTCTAGCTCCGGTTTTGGGTTGACTAGTTTTGACTAGTTTCTGGATAGCTCCGGCGCTAGGTCTTGCTAGTTTGGTAAGCTCCGGCAGGTGCTTCATTGTACTAATTTTGGTAAGCTCCGGCACTAGGTTCTACTAGCTTTTGTTAGCTCCGGCTCAAGCTCCGGGTTGCTCTGGCAAGGTCCGGAACTTGACTGCAGTGCTTCTATTTTTCATTTGCAAAGTTTCGTACTTGCTTTACATTGTTGGAAAGATTTATTAGTGTTCATTTGCTAAGTTTTTGGTGCATTTTGGTTGATATGGATGATATCGTTTTACTGTGGTTTTGCAACATGCTTATGTGGGGTTCTCACGTATGGTGTTGTGTTCGGAACTAACTTGAGTCAAGTCGAGGACTTGGGCTCGTATGGATTGGTTGTTTATTCATGTGCAGGTGTTGCTTGAGTTCAAGACATGGCTGGTGACGGGATCCATTGGACTAGTCTCAGGGAGGAGATGAGGTTCCAACAACCAAGTTCGGGAGGAACTGTGGTTGAGCTGATCAGGAGGTCGCGCAGGATGATTGAATCAAGGGCAGTGCATATGAAGGTTACTGAACGTCGAAGGAAGGTGTTCACACGTATGCATGCGGTGCATGACGTGGCAACATGGTTCCGAAGATGGGATAAGGAAGGAAAGATCTGGTCGGAAGGATCGGATCGTACCTGTTGATGACTTTGGCTGCGGCGGAGTCGGTTATGGCTCGGTATGGAAAGTATCGAGTTGGTTATGATAGGATTTCGTGTGTGTCACGAATTTGAGTTGTTTAGGAATGTGGGATACATTCCTAAGGTGTTTGGAAGTCTAAAGATTGCTTCTATCTGCGTATAGAAGAATCTTGAGCAGTTATAGAAAGTTAGGATTCGTGATCTGAGTAGGATTGGAGTCCTAGTTGATATTGGGTTGGCCTAAGGGCTGGTTATATAAGCAAGGGAGCCCAGAGCTCGTGGTGGACGACTTTGGGGCTGTTCCTCTTGTGTTATATTGAATAAAATTCGTAGTTTGAAGGAATTTTTGTGCCTTGTTCGTCCGACTTGTTCCAGACAAGTTTTACTCGTTAAGTTTCTGGACAGCACTACCTTTCGTCGGTGGTTTTATCATAACTCGAGTTTTACAGATCCAATTGATGTGATTATTTTTGGGTTGTCTTAACAAGTTGATTATCTATCATATATCAAAATTTCACGGTCATTGGATTTGTGGTCAATGATCTACACGAGTTTCTTTACAGTGTTCCAGAACTGTTTTTTCTCGGGTAGGGCAGATTGACTATTGTTTGATCTTTCGATCATAACTTGAGTTTTTCTCAACGGATTATAGTGATTATTTTTGTGTTGTCTTCATGACTAGATTCTCTCTGATATCCATCACTTTTGTCACGATGAAACACATTTAGATTAGGCTCACACACGATTTCTTTAAGAGATCGATTTTCTGCCGAAGGGGTTGGGGTTTAATTGTTTCCGCTGCGTAAGATTTTTAAATATACCATTCACCCCCCCTCTGGTAGCTTTTCACGTGCTCTTCGATCCTACAACCTACCTCCCTTCCGGGGAAGCACTAGTCCTGCCACGTGTGTAGAAACCCCGGACGTAACCCCTAGTAGAAGGAAGCTCCGTTGCTGCCACGTGTCAAGGGGCTTTGGACCTGCCTCCCCATAGATGGAAGCTCCGGAGCTGCCACGTGTTGGACCTCTGGACCTAAGCCCCTAACGGGACGACTACAAAATCTTCAACGGCACGAACATTCAAGAGGCTATTAAACAGCCGTTACAAGACCTGATTAATGTGTCATTAATTCAACATTAATGACATACAATCAGAGGACCATATAGACTGATAACACCACCATTAAGGCCCGTTATTACACTATTAATAATGGTTATGCATGTAGATCGTGTATAGGCGGATCATTACAGCCGGGGCCACCTATCGAGCAAGGCAAATACTATAACGGCCAGCCCTTAGCATATAAAATGGTTGTTGCATGGTAGAAGACAACTAACCTCACACACGTACAAGCAACCACTTACACTCGCCACACATACTCAATCAACAACCACCTCATGGAGAAGGGTATTACGCTCAGGCGACCCGAACCACGTAAAAACTCTCGTGTCATCATCTTGTTCTTAATCTTATGCGCCCCATCCGAATACGAACCTCTGTAGACTACGCTTTAGTAGTACCGGGGGATGTGTCATTTACAAACTTCGACATTCGGTGCACCAGGTAGGGGGCCTGAGATCTAAAGATGGTGAACTTCGTTGCAGCCTCGTCCAACGGTTTGGCTGAGCAGCCTGCCGGAGGAAATCCACCCAACTGCAGCAGACAGCCAATGCCGTTGTCCCAGCAGATGTCATTCCACCACCAACTCCACCATCTTAGTATGATGGTGTATTCGCGACGGTCACGGCATTGACAAACAATCCTGAGAACGCGCTGAACACAGCGCAGACTCTTCTTCAGCGTCCGTCGGCACCAGGAGCACCTCAAAGTGCAATGGAATAGTGGCGCGCTGATGTGGAGCATTTGATTGCAGCCGCAGTCGATACTATTTGGCAACCAAGTTCCACCCCCCGCTGGGTATGCACCTCGAAGGAACAGGATGTTATCTGGCAGACTTGATTCTCAGGGGTCACAGCACAAAAAAACGTGTGTCCTCCCAGCAAGTGATGTCTTTGCCATTCGGGGCACGCCGCACTCATATGGTGTCAAGGATCCCAATGAAGGAATTTTGATCAGAGCTCGACCACCGATACATGAGACAGGACGGTCGTGTCCTTATGGAGCACGCCCGCGAGAGGAGAGAGGATCGGGTAAACCCTTCTCCTTTGGGAGTGGGGGGCGGCTACTTAGCCCTTGCCATGCATCTTCGCATGACTAATTGTCCACCAAAGTTTTGGCCTCATATGCTAGAGAGGTACGACAGGACAATCAACCCCGTCGAATTTCTTCAAATCTACTCAATCGCCATCGTTGCAGCTGGACGCAATGAGGCTGTGATGGCCAACTACTTTGTTGTGGCTCTAACCGGGACAGCAAGGTCTATAGTTGGGGGGAACATTGTCGCTAGCTGTAGGATCGAAGAGCACGTGAAAAGCTACCAGAGGGGGGTGAATGGTAGATTTAAAAATCTTACGCAGCGGAAACAATTAAAACCCATACCATTCGGTAGAAAGTCAATCTGTTAAGAAATTGTGTGTGTGCAACTAATATAGATGTGATCAATTGTGACAAAAACCAATACAGATTATGGGGAATAAAGACACAAAGACATCACAACAAGAATCACGAAAATTCATTGAGAAAAACTCATGTTATGATTGAAAGATTGAACGAATGTCAATCTGTTCTACCCGAGAAAAACCAGATCTGCAACACTGCAAAGAAACTCGTGTAGATCCAAAACCACAAATTCAATGACTGTGAAATTTTGACGATGATAGATAATAAAGTTGTGAAGACAACCCAAAAAGGATTACGTCAATTGGATCTGTAAAACTCTAGTTACGATTAAACCACTGAAGAAAGGTAGTGTTGTGCAGAAAACTCAACGAGAAAGACTTGAAGAAAACAAGTCAGACGAACAAGGCACAAAAGTTCCTTTCAGCTACTAATTTTATTCAATAGAACATAAGAGGAATATCCCCAAAGTCATCTACCACGAGCTCTAGGCTCACTTGCTTATATAACTAGCCCTTAGGCCAACCCAACTCAAATCAGGACTCTAATCCTACTCAATTCACGAATCGAAACTTTCCATAACTGCTCAAGACTCTTCTATACGCAAATAGAAGCAATCTTAAGTCTTCCAAACATTTTAGGAACATATCCCACAGTCCTAAAATGTAAAATCCCACTTTTTCCTTTCATGTGAAGTTCAACTACAAGTTGTTTATCAAACATAATGGAGATCAATATAGTTGTGCACATGAACTTGATCTCACTAAAAAGTTTTCTTTCTACTCATGTTCAATTTTATTAACATGAGGATTGGACTTCACCATTAATCCTAGAACATTTTAATTAAACCTTTCTGCAAAGTTGGGAATTTAATTGAATGAAATGGCTAGGGCAAATTATATTGCAGCAATATAAAATCAAAACAAATGTAAATTGATTATGTTGCTATGCATATCTGGCCCTGAAAAAAGATTCAAATCCAAGGCTCCAAACTTTTCATTAGCCTCTTGGGGTTCTAAATATTTTCTCCGTAAAGTTTCAAGATTTTTGAAGCACGTCTTCCACTTAGTTGGACACGTACAAAGGGTTTATTTCGCGTCGATCTCAAAATTTAGCTTTGCACTTAACCTTGTCCAAATCAACCCACAATTTTTCCTAAGACCCTTTATGGTTCAGTGAGCTGTGTTTCAAAGTTTGGGGATTTATGGACCTCAGTTACTATTTATTTCAATAATGTTTATAAACAAGTTTGGATTCAAATTTGATTTTGAATTTGAAGCAAAATGTGTCCAAATTGAAATATGGTTGCATATTTGGGTTACTCATATTTTTCTTAGCCTGTCTGTAAATTTTGGGAATTTTTGGGAAATGTTTGAGGTGGAATTTAGAGGAACAGAGAAGAGGGAGCAGTAGGGCCCACATGTCAGCCAGTGATTCGTTTCACCGCCTCTGTTTTTCTTCTCCGCTCGACACGGCGACGCTTGCATGCCGCCAGCGCGCCGGTTCGGCCGTGGGTCGCCTCCAGCTGCCCCAGCCTCCTTATCTACTACGGCGAAGACCTTTTATTCACTCCACCGTCGACCGCAGTCACTCCTCGGCTCACCTCTTGCTCGCGTTGCTCAGTTTCTCGCCGCCGCGACCACCTCGGTTCCTCCCAACGCCGCTCAGCCTCACCGCCGCTACAAGCTTCCTCATCCTCTGCAGTCTTTAGAAAAAAGGTGCACCATGATCTCGTTTAGCTGCTGGTAAAGTTTGAACTCATATCGTGCATCCTAGCGTCCGTATTTCGTGAAAAACAGAAGCACTTTTAAAGCTTTGGAGCTAGTTCGTCGGTTTAATTCCAATTGTATGCACAATAGTTCTTTGATCCAGTTAGACAACATGATCAACGTCTCCTAGCGCACCTTCCCTCCAAAAATCAGAAGGAACCATCGAGTAATTAACGAGTTATCCAGTTTTTTCCCTTCCGCCATTGAAGAAGCTCGGTTCACCGTCGACCTTAGTGTTGCCGGTTAAGACACGAGTTCTAGACCCTCCTAACCTCCTTCCCACGCTCCCAAGATACTTCTCGAGCCTTCGTATGAGAGCTTTTGCTAGGAAATTGAGGGTCCCGACATCACCGGAACCCTAGCACCCGCCGCCGCCGTCGGGAGTGGATTTCCAGTCACCCATCGCCGTTGGGAGGTACTCCAACGTGTTTCCCGCGTGAAGGTAGGGTGGGGCGGCGAGTTTCGAGGCCTACCGAGGGCCGGAAACCATCGCCGGCGAGAGCGCCGCTGCACGCCGGCTTGGGCGCCGCCGCCCGAGCCCTTGGCCAGAGGAAGAAGAAAGAGGGGGCGCGGGTCCCACCTGCCAGAGAGTGCAGCGCTTCTTGGATCAGCCTGTGGCCAGGCGATCTAGTGTGGCCACGTGGAAATGTTTATGGCCTCCGATGTGGCTTCCTCCTGGTTGGCCGATTAAATCTGGTGGGCCCAGGCGCCGAATTTAAAAGCTAAAAATTCGAAATTTATGCAGAACCATTTCCAAACCTGAAAATTCAATATCTCTCTGTAGACTGCTCCAACAATCTTCAAACAAATTTTGTTTGAAAGCCCTTTAGCTCTAGTTTCTGTTAGTACCAATTAGGTTTTGTGAAACTTAATTTTAAATTCTGTAGAAAACAATATTTCCAAATACAAATACAATTTTTCCATGTGAACTTTCCACTAGAAAAATCCCCAAAATTCACATAAAATACAATGTCATATTCTTGATTACCAAAACAAGTTTGGGAGCCATTGCACCTGTATAAACCTCTGTATGATTCAATTACCTTTTTAAGTCATTGAATTATTACAGATGTTCAGTTGCTTTATTATGTCCCAAATTTGGACTGAACCTTCCTTTAGTCATACACTAGTACCTTTTAAAATATGGGATTTAATTGACTTGGTCTCCTAGTCCTAATTCAGTTGCCAACTGAATGTTAATTGAAAAGCTAACATTCTATTATAAAAGAATTCCAGAAATTCTTGCCCACTTTGAAATTCAATAACTTCTTCACCAAGGCTTAGATATTTATGAAACCAATTTTGCTAGAATCAAGACAACCTCCTCTATCATTATCATCAGTTGGCAGCTATGTTCAAGATACAGTTTCTTCTCGAAAATTATTGGAATTTATTGCTTACCATAATTTTAGAGACAACAAACTACTTTGATCATCTCCTGTTCTTTGCCAGAGCTTCTATCATATTACTTAGTATCTACAATCAAAGTCCCAAAGCCAATTAAGATCATTATCACATAATGATCACCATAGATTAGATTATGGTCTTAGTAGTAATTATTTTTCAAATTCATTCATATACATATTATATGCATATCATGTAGTGACCGAAGTCGAGGAGGAACCGGAAACCTTGGAGGTACACTTGCTAGATACTAACATAGACTCGAACCTGCATCCAAGCAAGCCCCGGTTTGCATTTAAGTCATTTATAAAGTTTTGCTTTATCACTATGTTGATTAGTATATGAATTGTGCATTACGTTCAGGATGCTTGAATACTCCAGATGCATGACCCACAATCCCATTGGTTAATTCGGTAGGTTGATAGCTCGACATGTAGAACTGCTATGCTAATGTTGTAGGTGAACCCGTAGAAGTCGAGTTGTTGGAATCTACTCGCGAGATAGAAAGTTGACACTCATCTACACTGGGTTAACATTTATAGAGGATGAGTGTTAAATCTAAACATGAGACCGGTCAGAGATCGACATGAAGCAGCAAGGCGTGGTCTTGGTCGCATAGCTCTGACTGATCAGTTAAGGCCCGTCTGTATGCGGCCGCTTGGACAAGCTTGACTTGTACCGGCGACATACTAGATATATGGGCTCCAGTAAACTGACATAACTCGATAACTGGGATGTCGAGGCCATTATCTCACCATCGATAGGGGTGGGTTGAGGACAGTAAGGTGTAAACCGGTCGACGGGCACAAGGGTGTTCCGTGCGGAGACCTTCTGTTCGCGGAGGTGAGACGGGTTCGGCGTTCTGGTTTCTTGTGAAAGGTGGCCATATACGACTATTACTGAAGTGTTACGTAGGTACTGATGTACTCGCTGACACTTCCGAACGTGCATATGTGTCGTGTTGTCCGGGTGTGTCCTGATTGCAATCACCATCCCTCGCGGTAACAGAGTACCACTTGTTCACGGCGCCGTGACGTGGTAAATACTAAAGAAGCCAGGAGAATATGTTGTATTGAATTATAATTTCTTTGCAACCTTGTGTGCCTTAGAGATAGAAAAATTAAAGCTTACAGTTTCCCCATACTTTAGCTGTAATAGCATGTGCTTTGGGCATGTCATATCATCGGCAAAGCGTTTCTTGTTTGATTGTGGAGTCTATGATGTTCCGTGCTTTGAGAATGTCATTTGCTACTTAAAACATGATTATAAGGATCCACTTGTAGGAGAGTCTTTTATGCTTCACCTTACCTATGCTTAGTATTCACCCTTGCATATGTCTCGTGAGATGGGTCAATCTTGTTGAGCCTTTTGCTCATGTTTGCAGTTAACAAGTTTTTGCAGGTTATACGATTAATGACAGGTTTGATGACGAGTCTGCACCCCCTCCAGGGTTTACAATCGAGTGGGAACCCTGCACGCCGTCGTGAATTGGGTTTTGCTAGTGCGAAGTATCGAGGACATTGATGACTTTTCTTTTGCATAGCTAGTGCTGAGAGCGTAGCTATGATATATAGGTTTCTTTCCTTCTGCTAGTATTGTACAACTTCCGCTGTATGATAAATAAAAGTCTTAGTCTTGTATTTTATTCTCGTTTTGTTCTTGTATACTGTTGGGTATCCCATTGCATGACACCACCCAATGAGATATTTGGATGTCGGGATTCTGGTCCCCGTATAAAACAAATCAAATTCATGCCCCACATGAAATCCTAATATAACCAGCTCAAATCTTTCCATACTTGAGTCAAACCTGACTGAGCCGCAGCCTGAGTCCATAACCTAGTCGGTTGGACCTTTCCAACCAATTATTTATGTCCACATCTCTTCATCACGCCTCGGAACCATGTAGCCATGCCCATGCACTCCTTGCATACATGCAAACATCTTCCAACGAAAGCCATGATACCTTCATATGCATTGTTCTTGATTCATACATGCTGTGTGACCTCCTGATCAACTCAACCACAATTCCTCCCGAACTGTTTTGTTTAACCTCATCTTCTCCCTAATAATAGTTCAATGCATCCTATCACCAGACATGTCTTGAACTCAAGCAACACCTGCACATGAATAAAAAACCAATACTTCTGAGCACAAGTCCTCGACTTGACTCACGTTAGTTCCGAAACTACAACATCTTACGTGAGCACTTCACATAAGCATGTTGTAAACCATAGCAAAATGATATCAGCCACATCAACCAAAATGCACCAAAAACATAGAAAATGAATACTAAGCAATCTTTCCAATAATGTAAAGCAAGTTTGAAACATTTCACAGTAAAATCTGGAACATTGCGAACAAGCTCTGAATCTTGCCAAAGCTAACTGGAGCTTGAGCTAGAGTTTACCAAAGCTTGTACAACCTAGCGCCAGAGCTTACTATAGCTAGTACAACCTAGCGCCGGAGCTTACCAAAGCTAGTACAACCAAGCGCCAGAGCTAGAAAAACATGTCAGAGCTAACCATCAAAAGTCAGACCTAGCAAAACATATCGGAGCTTAACAAAGACATGTCGGAGCTAAAGACAAAGCTCACCGGAGCTACCCAAAAACATGTTGGACCTTGACAAAGCAAGTAGGACCAATTGTCGGACCTTGGAGAAGCTCGGAGCTAGAGTCGAACCTTGCTAAAAAGGGTCTTTTGGCAGAATTTTAGAACTTATATCATCAAAGCCAATGTATTCAGCACAAGGTAATGTATTCAACACACATAGGTCTCACACTAGTTCATTGCAAACTTCGGGAGCTCTTACACTCGACATGGCATAGAGCTGGACTTATTCGCCATATAGCAGAAGGCAAGAGAGTCGATGCGATCATTCATCTGACAGTTTTCTCAGGTACATAACATATTTCCTTCTATCTCATATGCCTCTGTCATTGTTGCATTATAATAGGGAGCTAGAGACAAGAACATGCTGGAGAAGCTGGCAACCAAAGATGTCAGCAGCGTCACAGAGCTCTTCAACCTAGCGAACAAATGTGCTGGGGCTGCATAGGGCCATGAGATGCACTCCAAACCAGCTGCGGTGGCTGGTAAATCCTCCTCCAAAGCTGAAGCTATTGCCTTCGACAGTAGGATGAAGAAAAAGAAATCCAATGGCAAGAAGAAGTCATCGGTTGGCACACCGACTGCTGCAGCTGCAGCTGTAGCTCCTGGTGGCCAGGGGCCACGCCCCGAAAAACGACCTCGACCGTCGACTGAGGATGATGATGGTGAGAAGATGTGGTGTTCGATCCAGAAATTAAACACCCGTAACCTTGAAGACCGTCGTGAGGTCCATCAACTTATTGAATGCAGTAATAAGTGCCAAGAAGAAGCCGCATACCACCAACGGGAGGGAAACAGAAAGTCGAAGAAGATCCGTTAGAGCAGGAGCTTGGCTTCCAGGATGCCAAAAAGACCCTGAAGGCCATCTACGACACAGTAGATGACAACTTCAACACCTCTGACAATGAACGACGAAAGACTCCATATGATATATGGAGGGTCCTGGGATATTACCTCTCGGTGTATTCTCAAGACTATGCATCGGGAGATGGTTGCCGCAGCTCCCACCGCCAAGGCAGCACCTTATTTGAAGTTGATGGACACTGCCATCACCTTCGATGCTTCGGATTCAACAAAGAACATGACCAAAGCTGGTCAATTGCCATTGATGGTATCTCCTACCATCAACAACATTCAGCTTTATCATGTCCTATTGGACAAAGGCGCGGCACTCAACCTCTTAAGCTTCGCAACATTCATGAAGCTTCAACTCGGTCTATCGGTCCTTAGGCTCTCACATCCCTTCTCCAGAGTTGGTCCGGGAGCTATCACTCCTCTCAGATCAACTACACTCGCGGTGACCTTCGGGACCAGTGATAATTATAGGTCCGAGATGCTGGTGTTTGATGTGGCACATATCAACCTTGCCTTCAACGCCATCATAAGCAGGCCAACCCTGTACAAGTTCATGGCTATATAGTGTTTGTCGACGGTTGATATACACCAATTTCACCTGTCAATATAACTCAATTATGTGAACGAATTGTCATTTCCTGCACACATCATCTTTCTATGTAACCTAATTCCACTTGTCCTTGGAGAAAGTAGTGCATGCAGAGATTGTATGCAGAAATGAAGTAAAACAAGGGGATGGATCCTATAAAATATCATTCCAGCCAATCAAGCGATAACACGTGGCACCACATGGATCAATTAGACCACAAACAAAAGTATATGATGCCATCCAACGGTGTAGCACAAATATCAGTCAATGGGACCCACCTTTCAATCACCTAGAGAATGCACACTGCAGAAGGGACCA
This sequence comes from Tuctoria greenei, assembly GCA_036927565.1. NCBI lineage: Eukaryota > Viridiplantae > Streptophyta > Magnoliopsida > Poales > Poaceae > Tuctoria > Tuctoria greenei. Next base: position 151,406,851 of record JAYESD010000005.1, on the reverse strand, counting down.
GGATCAGGTCAGCTGACCCCCCTAGTCGGTCGACTAGTTCCTGGTGCCTTTCTTGGTCAAACTCCACGTGGTGGCTCCTCCCGGCTTGAAGAGGTCAGGCGTGACTAATTCGTGCGCTTTTGGTGGCGGGAACCTACCCTTCTTCGAGCTATAAATAGGACCACTTACTTCAACAAACACCACTTGAGTATTCATCCTTTGTATCCACTACTCTCCTTAGGTTTAGATGAGTATAGGCTCTAAAGAGGAGAGTCTCTAGTCCATAGTCCAAGTAGGGGAGGAGTAGAAGGAGTCTCTTCCCCATTGGTAAAGGTATGCCTTCCATATTACTATTTGTATTTGTGACATTATTCATAATAAAGATGATATCTTTAGTCTACTATTGTTCATATACTTGGATGAAGCATTTCTTGTTTGGTTGTGCATTACATGTATTTGGTAGGAGTAGTATTTATGATTGTGCTACACCATTGTCATACACTATCATAAATACTAGAAACCTCCACTATAGTCTAATTAGCTATGACATGATTATGTTAACATGAATCACTTATGCTATGAATTAACATTGGTTCAATGATGGTTTAGTTCATTGCCTTAGGATGGCTTGTGCCTAGGCTCTTAAGGTAATTACCTAATATGCTAGCATGGTGCTAGGGTAAAGAGTCGCGTTGAATGTCTCGTAAACCCAGGAATGAAAAGGTAGGCAGTAGGTGGTGACAACCCTATCTGTCCTTTGTAATTCTTCACGTTCGGCTATGCCACAGGCTCTTAGCGGGAGTCGCCTAATGTTTCTAGGGGTAAAACCGTGCCATATGTGTTAATCTACTTAGCATGAGAATTCATAATAACTATGATCATTAGGCTATGTATATGTACATTAGAAGCATAGGAGGAGTCTCTAACTAAATCTTAGCCTAGTTCCTCTGTTACCTCTTTTATCTCCTTAGGATAGAATGCTCCTGTGTGTGTCACACTACGTCAATTACCCTATATCCATCCTTGCTAGAACCCTACCTAGGCCAACCTAACTTTTCTACTTGATGATTGTTTCACTTCCATCTAGCCTTCCCTTGGTAAAATATAAATGAGATCCTTTGGGAATAGTCTTAAAAAGGGGAAATGCTACATCGATAGTTTTCGTGCGCTTGCGGATGTTCGCTTGAGAATCAAAACCTACAAACAAGCATTTCTTGCACCCATGCTAAGGATGAATTGTTAGTAGTGCATAGGAAATATTAACAAACATTTCTGGTGTTGTTGCTGGGGAAGGCAGCCGAAGTGTTACATGATTGAGTGAATAGGATAGGACCCTGGTAGGTTTTAGTAGGATGACCCCTCTTTGTTTTCGCATTTTATGTGAAAACGGGGTAGTGTATGTCTGGTTTCCGCTTGCAGGAAAACATTGTTGAAGATCCTGAATCCCTTCTGAGAGATTGACCTCGTGTCGTAACCCCTCAAAAGCTTCGAGTGTTAAAGCAAGCCAGCACAACCACACCAACAACCAAAACACCAATGGCCTAGAAGACCCTTCGTTTGTTTTTGGCTTCCTTTGCTAACAATGTGCCTGTTGGGCCCACTATTAACACGGGAGACATAAACTTAAAAATCAAGACTGGCCTAATCACTACGGTGCAAGCCAACCCATTTTGTGGGAAGGATAACGAGGATGCAAGTGCTCACCTGCAATAGTTCCTTGAGATCCTTAGCACTTTTAAGATAAAGGACGTATCTCCTGATGTTGTATATCTTAGGTTGTTCCTGTTCTCTCTTCTTTGGAGAGCGAAACAGCGGTTCTATGCAAACTGAAGTGCTATAGACACTTGTAAGAAGTGTTCTACAACATTCCTCACCATGTATTTCCGTTGGGAAAGACCAATGCCCTACGTGGAAGAATTTCCAGCTTCCGGCAAGATGCCAAGGAATCTATTCCCGAGGCTTGGGAAAGGCTTCAGGAGTATATCCTAGCCTATCCCCACCATGGGATGGATTATTGGCTAATTATCCAAAACTTCTACAATGGACTGATCCCTTCCATCCGTGACCGTGTTGATGCTGCTGCTGGAGATGCCTTCTTCTCATTGATTGTGCCCAAAGCCAAAGATTTGATTGAGAAGATGGTGTAAAATATTGGTTGGATCGACGAGCGTCTCCAAGCCCGCCAGCGAGGCATGCCCACCTTGGTCGCTGCTAAATTGGACCTCCTTATGAAGAAAATTGATGGACAAGGTAGTGGTGAAGTATGTGGCAATGCCTATGCCTTAGACTCTCACATCACTTGTGAATTTTGCGGCAACACGGGCCATTTGGGCAATGATGGCCCAGAAACCTATGAGGATGCCCTATACCTAGCCAAAAATGGAAACAACAATTGTTATCATCCAGGAGGTCAAGGGTGCGGACAACCACACCCATTCTCTCAAGGATGGTACAACAACAATGGCAACAATGGAAATCAGCCCAATTTGAGAGAACTTGCCGTTAGCCAGCTGAAGATCAATGATGCCCTATCCAAGAAGTTGTCAACTAATGACAATACCCTAGAGAGCATTAATGCCAAGATTGAAGGACTATCCTCAGCCTTCAAGAATGAATTTAGTTTCAACGAGATGTTGGAGACTCGGTTGGCGCAACTGGCAGTTGCTGCTCCTCCAATGGAGAATGGCAAGATGCCAGGACAGCCCGAACGTCCTGTGGAAAGTGCCAATATGATTTCTCTACAAGGAGGCAACTGGCTGAAGGACCCCGAATGTCCTACAATCTCATGCCCAATTGGAGCACACCACTTTGACAAGGCCCTTTGTGACCTTGGAGCAAGTGTGAGTGTGATGCCCAAGGTGGTTTTCGACCAACTGAACATCATGGAGCTTACTCCAACACCAATGCAGCTCCATATGGCTAATTCTTTAGTCTGTTATCCGGCGGCTATTGCCGAAGATGTCTCGATGAAAATATGGAACTACTTCATACCAGTGGATTTTGTGGTGCTCGACATGGAGGTCGAGAAGGATATGCCGCTCATTCCTGGGCGCACGTTCCTAAGCACCACGAAGGCTCGCATAGATGTGGGAGCTGGAGAAATCCTCTTCCATATCAATGGCAAGGAGAAAAAGTTTAACTTTTGCCCAAAGTTGGAGCAATGCTCCGTAACCTGTATCAAGTATGGGCCAAATGTTAAGCACATTCAAGAGGTCAAAATCACACCTCCAAAGGTGGACCCGCTGATTGCATTCTTGAGGAAATTGATCTATGCGAGAAACCCGTGTTATCGTCCACGCCGACACCCTAAGAAGATGGAGAGGTCCGGGCCTCCTCAAAGGCGCAAGTCCACCAAGCCGCCAAAGAAGGTACGGCGGAAAAAGCAAGACAAGCCATCTGAGCCCATTCCTTGGGGCCCAGATATCAAGAAATGAAGAAGTAGGAATGTCCATCTCATCGGACGGTGGTGAGACATAGACAATAGGTTAAATTGGTAGTTATCCTTTTTCTTGTTTTTCTTTTGTCTTTATTTGGATTTCCCCATTTAGTTTGATTCTCCCAATACATATTTGATTTTCTTAGCAAGTTGAGAATCTTATATTCTCAACTATCATTTTTATTTCTTTATTTTTCACAAAAATATATTTGTTGGGTTTTGAAAAAGAATTTTTATTTTGAAAAACAATTTTTCTGAGCTGCAAAAGTAGTATTTCACCAAAGTCTTGATTCCATAGCCAGTTGGGAGCCACCTACGAAAAGGGAGAATAGGGGTGCCCACCTGTCACGTCGGCCGACCCCCCTACTCGGCCGACTAGGATAAATAGCCATTTTGGCTCTCTCTCCTCCAACAGCTACATTTGGTGCCCTAGTGACCATTGGAGATTGCACACTATAAATGGTGGCCGCGAGGAGCTCTTCTCTCCATACTTCACCTCATTTCATACACCCCTAAAATCGCTCTTGCTCAAATTGTTTTTCTTGCTCTTCATTGAAGCACTCTTGCTCAAAATCCAACTCAAAAAGACTTTCTTTTGATTGCATTTACAATTTGCTCTCAAGTTCTTCAAGGGAAAATTTGTTGGGGTTTTGTTTTCACTAACATCACCTCTTTTGAGTTTTTGCCTTGTTTATTGTGGCCATGAAAGGAATGAAGAGGTTGTTTGGAAAGAGGAAGGAGGCTGTAAGCTCAAGCCATGGTGGGAACTCATGTTCACGGAGGAGGAGTGTAGGAGAGGCAGGGCCAGCTCTGGCCCTAGGCGGGATGGGCGACATCCTAGGGCCCACGCCAGAAGGGGGCCCAAAATTTTTGTTAACATGTATATGTATATAATGGAACCTTAATCTATGGATTAACAGCTAATGAGCTAAAGTCCAAACCAGGCCAACTGCCCATTGGAATGCAGTCAGGAAGCACTCAACATAATAGTATTGGGCCTGTGCCCACATCTGTGTACGTAAGGGCTAAGGATAGAATAAGCCAGCCACCAGAAAGTTGATCCGTTCTTTGCTTCTATTCCACGAGGCGCAGCAGTAGGGCAAAAGATGGAGCTGCCGCTGCTTCTTGTCTTTTTTGTGTCTTCGTAACTCACCTGATCATCTCGTCTCGGTTGGAAGCCAATTCAATTGAGGGAGGGAAGCTGCATCGTGACATCAAATTGTGAGTGCAGCACTGCAGCTGTGTGGCGCCGATCAAAAGGTAACATAATATTATTTTAAATCAGGAATCTCTTAATTATATATCTCATTGAAGTTATCATAATTTGGTACTTATTTGAGATAAGTGTACCTTTATTCTAGCATATTTTTGATACTTTTGTCTTTATATCAATATATCATAAGTATGTTTTCGTACTCTAGGGGCCCATGCTCTTAATTTCGCGCAACGGCCCTAAAAAACTTAGAGTCGGCCCTGAGGAGAGGACACTCCCATGAGTGAGAGGAGCAACCCAAACAAACTTCTTCACAATGATGACCTCGACATCCAAATTGAAGTTTAAGATCAAGCACGCAAGCTCCTCCAAGACCATGAGTTTTCTCATACGAAATCTTATGATCCGGATTTGATCTCCAAAATAGGTATGGATTCTGAATTCTTTTGCATTTGGCGTGCATTAGGATGGGAAAACATTGCTCACATAGAAGAGAAAGGTTCACGCCTTCTCTTCATACAATTCCTTTGCACACTCAAAATAGGATTTGATGGCATTACTTTTTGATTATTTTAAAAAGAATACAACATCCTATGGAAATAATTATATGAAATCCTAGGCTTCCATAAACGTTGTTTGCTAGAATTAGACACACTTTCTACGTTTAACAAACAATGTTTTTAACAAGATTTCACTGGTGAGGTGAGAAGTAGTGCACCTAGGAATAGCCACTTGCACAACCCCACTTTACGCTTCATGCATAGATGGGTGGCTATGACTATGTTCCCTAGAGGAGATGTAAGGATAGTGCGTGATCATGAGCTAAAATTTTCTTTGCCATGATTAATAAGATAAAAGTTGCTCCAGTTATTGCCATGATGACACAATGGTTAGATTACATTCCAAGGGTAGGGCCAATTGAATGCACTTTATTGATTACTCGTATTGCTACTAAGGTAGGAGCATTAGATTATTCTTCGTTTCAATACATTGAAAATGAAAGAGAATTAATTTATGAAGAATATTTAGTGCAAGGACATACCCTTAAGCATGATCAAGATGACTCTTTGATATTTTATTATCGCGGCTTTGTCAATGAAATTCAGTTACCTAACCCAAATTATCATTTGTACAAATGCCGGAGGCTAACCATTGACCTACTTCCCATCGAGGAAGCTGGAAGAAGTAATGTCTCTGGCAGCATAACTAGAAGCCATACAAGGAGAGCGGCCATGCCCCACACAACCTCCACAGTCCATGAGTACGAAGAAGAAGAGAACATAACGGGTGATGCATCTGGATGGACTCAACCTCCATCGTATGAGACCGAAGGTCCATCTTGGCATGAGTGGCTAGGTCCTACATGGGAGACACCCCTATCCACTTCAAGCTCTAGATGCTTGCCTCCAACATGTACAAGAAGATGTCATTCCACTTCGGATAGAAGTCATTGTGACTATATCAAAGGAATGAAGGACCTCTCTAGTCGTATGGATGAGCTTGAAGTAAGGACAGGTGATATCTACAACACTCTCCAAGATCATGTCCAAGGTACCGAAAACCGGCAACAACACATGGACGCTCAATTCATCAACTTCAACTCCATGCTACAACAACAACAAGCCGATCTCGCGGCATACTTCCGTCATCAAGGGTTCAACACTAGACACGGAGGTGAGTGCAGAACAAGCTTGGGGGAGGACCCCCACTTGAGGTAAATTGTATCAAGCCCTTGCATATTTATTTTCCACCTACCCATCATCCACCTTGCATCTAAAAAACGAGCGATTTAGTAGACACGCGCGTGCACAAGGAAGCAGCAGAAGCTAACTTACAAATAAACAAAAAACCTCCAGCTAATGAGGGTGGCAGCTACTATTTATTGCCTGCCTAGAGTCATGAGAAACCCTAATCATGAGTCCCTAATGGACTCCAAACGATGCATGGGCCTAAGTTTTGTGGCGCAACACCATGGTCAGAAAATGTCTTGGTATTAAAATAACGATTGCGGCCGACTCCGAATAGATATGTACATGAGGCTAGATCAGTTTGAAAGTAGACTTGATAATCTTTCCAGGAAGTACTTGATCACCCAGATCGGAGATCGTATGAAGTTGTGGTGGCCGTCACAAGTTGTTGCTGTTCTGCTGTCCAAATCCCGTCCACGCAAATTCCCTTCCCTTTGGCTCCTCTCCATTGTTCCTAAGCAAAACAAGAAAGCACGTAGTTCCACGGTCTATATAAGATGGACATAAGGCCAAGAAAGAGTTCACCTGATAGTTTAGTTGACGTGCACGAGCGCGAGTGATCGGACCAGAAACTGGTAGCTATGTTGGTGTGGATGTATCGAGGGTGTTGATGTCCTAATCACCCTACGCAACATTAAATTCTCCATACCAGCCTTTGATGGCAAATATGCTCCGGATGCATATCTCTCTTGGGAACTATCAGTAGATCAAAAATTTGCATGCCATGATTTCCCTGATGATAAAAAGGTTAGAGCTGCCACTAGTGAATTCACTGACTTTGCTTCTGTTTGGTGGCATGAGTATTAAACTCAAAATCCAGCTACCGTACCACAAACTTGGAATGCCTTGAAATAAATCATGTGTTGTAGTTTTGTTCCTTCCAATCATGCTCGTGACCTGCTGCATAAATTACAACAACTTAGGCAAGGCAACAAATCTGTTGAGGAATACTATGAAGAACTCCAGATAGGCATGATGTGATGTGGCCTAATTGAAAATAAAGAGGCTGCAATGGCTAGGTTTATGGGTGGTTTAACATGAGAAATTAAGGGCATATTGTCTTATAAGGATTACACTAACGGCACTCTATTATTCCATCTTGCTTTTAAGGCTAAAAGAGAAGTGCAGGGACGATGGACAAGAACTAACATTTCTGAGGGTCGAATTACCTCATGGCAGTCCCGCTCAAGTGCTTCTAGTCTTAAGCATGATTCTCTGGACGATGCTTCCAATCGGTTGTCCAGGACTACATCAATATCAGCGCCTTCACGTTCTATCGAAACAACAAAAGGATTCACCCAAGTTGCAGCCAGCACTTGTTCTTCCATCGCTTCCACCTAAAGAATAAAAGACATTCAATGCCTCCAGTGCAAGGGTTTTGGGCACGTACGAAGGGACTGCCCAAGCAAGCGTGTGCTGATTGTACGAGAAAATGGTGAGAACTCATATGCTAGTGATTTATATGATGAAACATATGCCATGCTTGCTGCACAAGATGCAGGAAAGAAGAATGATGATAAAGAGCATATTGGGGTTGATCATGCTGACCACTATGAGAGTCTTGTTGTGAGTCGTGTCTTGAGTGCCCAAATGATCAAAGCTGAACAGAACCAGCGACACAATCTATTCCAAACTAAGTGTGTAGTTTTGGAACGATCGTGTCGCATTATTATTGATGGAGGAAGCTGCAACAATTTAGCAAGTGTTGCCATGTTAGAGAAGCTTGGGATGACAACACTTCCACATCCACATCCCTACTACATCCAATGGTTCAACGACAGTGGTAAGATTAAGGTAACATGTCTGGTTCGTGTTGAATTTGCAATTGGTTCCTACCATGATTACATTGATTGTGATGTAGTACCTATGCAAGCTTGCTCTATGCTATTTGGTCGACCTTGGCAATTTGATAAGGATACATTACATCATGGTAAATCAAATCAATACTCTTTCATGCATAATGAGAAGAAGCTTGTTTTGCACTCTATATCTCCTGATGCTATTTTGAAGGATGATATTGCTAGAGCTTGCAAAGAGAAAGATAAGAAATATACTCAAAATGAAAATTGAAATGTTGCAAAGGAATCGATACACCCTAAGACTGACAATTCCAAATATGGTCATGTGAAGAGGAATGAATAAAATTGATGAAGTTTATTTTCTTGCTTCCAAATCTGATTTGTTTGAATTAAAAAATAATGTTGCAATCTGCTATGTGTTTTCTTTCAAAGAAGCTTTGTTCTCACTTCACGACGAACCATGTGCTTTGCACCCTGCTATCACTAAGCTTTTGCAGAATACGCTGATGTGTTTCCACAAGAGGCACCAGTCGGGCTGCCACCATTGAGAGGGATTGAACATCAGATTGACCTCGTCCTTGAGGCTTCTTTGCCAAACCGAGCACCATACAGGACCAACCCGGAGGAGACTAAGGAGATTCAGCGACAAGTACAGGAATTACTCGACAAAGGTTATTTGCGTGAGTCCCTTAGTCCATGCTCTGTTCCTATTCTTTTGGTTCCAAATAAAGATGGATCATGGCGCATGTGTGTAGATTGTCGGGCAATTAATAACATACCATTAGATATCATCGTCCTATTCCTAAGTTAGATGATATTCTTGATGAACTTAGTGCCTCGATGATTTTCTCTAAAATTGACTTGCGTAGTGGATACCATCAAATTCTCATGAAGCTAGGTGATGAATGGAAAACAACGTTTAAAACCAAGTTTGGTTTGTATGAGTGGTTAGTCATGCCTTTTGATCTCACGAATGCACCTAACATGTTTATGATATTAATGAATGAGGTTTTACGTTCTTCCATTAGAAGATTTGTCGTAGTATATTTTGATGACATATTGATCTATAGCACATGTCTAGAAGAGCATCTTGATCATCTCCGTGCTATTTTCAAAGCTTTATGTGATGCACGCTTATTTGATAACATTGACAAGTGCACTTTTTGCATGGATAGAGTCTCTTTTCTTGGCTATGTTGTGACACCACACGGAATTGATGTTGATCAAGCTAATATCGAGGCGATACACAGCTGGCCGACTCCTACCATTGTCACACAAGTACGAATCTTTCTCAGACTTGTTGGATTCTATCGTTGTTTTGTGAAAGACATCAGCACCATAGCAAGACCAGTGCATGATCTTACAAAGAAGGGTGTGAAAGACTTCAGCGCCATATTGAATTTGCTTGCAATGGTTCTCTGCATTCTACTACTAAATTGTGCCCTTTTCAGATGGTATATGGTTTTATCCCTCGCACTCCCATTGATCTTTTGGCTCTGCCACCTTCAGAGAAATTGAATTATGATGTTTCTCGCCGTGCTGAATTATTTCTTAAAATGCATGAGCAAACTAAAGCAAACATTGAGAGCATGAACGTTAAGTAGTAACAAGTCAGTGGCAAATGTTGAAAGCATGTTACTTTTGAACCTGGTGATTTGGTTTGGGTCCATTTGAGAAAGGATATATTTCTTGATTTGAGAAAATCTAAATTGCTACCTAGAGGGGCTAGACCCTTCAAAGTGCTTCAAAAAATTAATGATAATGCATATGAAATTTAGTTGCCTGCACATTTGGGGTTACTTCCTCTTTTAATATTGCAGATTTGAAACCATATGTGGGCGGGAAAGACACATTTGATTCGAGGACGACTCAATTGCAAGACGGGAAGGATGATGAGGACATCGCTACCATTGATACAACCACAACAGCAGCCCATTCACTACTTGCAGCTAACCAAGGTCCAATGACACGCACTCGAGCACATCAACTTAATTATCAGGTGAATTCATTCCTGGTTGTTCAAAGTAATTATCCTTTAAGAGCTATTAAAGCCTTGTGATGACCATGTCACTATTAGGTTCTTGGGAATTGATCGAGCTAGGAGGAATGGAGTGATTAATTCAATGAAGGCTGCTCCACCCGAGGGGTCCTCGTAACTGCAGCAAGTACCAGCTTAATAGGGCATAACATTCAGCTCCCAAGGTTATTTAATGCAAATAAGTACTTGCTGGAAAGGTCTCTTCGTCTACTTTCCATTGGATCAAGAATCTAAGGCAGATGACGCTTGAGCTGCTTAGAAAAGGCAAAACAAGACTCGTGACTCCATCCTGAGTTCTAGTCTTCCTCCTTTACATAAACAACTAACAACCATAGGAAGAACTTGGGTTTTGTTTTCTGTATGTTTAGCCATTGTTACTTCCTTGTAACACAAGTGTCGACGAGACCTTCCAATTACTTGAGTCAGAGCCCCAACTTATCACAACCTGTAGTGTTTGTTTGTTATCTTGTTCTTTGATTGCTTGAGGTTCAAGACTGTTCTTGGCACGACAAGAACAGCAACAACAGGAGCCGGTGTAACTATCGCTAAGGCGCAGCACCCTTGTGGTTGTTGTAATCGGGTAGCACAACGTCGACCTCCACCCAAATCGTAGTTACCAGGAGACGGTGTAACTGACGCTCAAGGCGCCATACCATTCTGGTTGTGGTAGTCAGGAAGCCAACGTCGGCCTCCACCAAATTCATTCACCACTAACATCTCTATTCGAAATATAGGGCATCCCCGTACCCGTTGGGTTCATCAGCACTAATACCAGCCGTGCACAAATAATGTATAGCAAAATCTGTTGGAAGTCATCTGGCCTCAAGCCGGTTTTCACGCTCACGTCGACTTGGTTGTACCCACCAGATCACACGCGCTCACATCGCGCCGTACGCGCCATTCGCGCCTGGGCCATTTGGCCATCTTAGCAATACCTCCCGAGTAGTTAGGATCAATGCTAACATCCTGCATGCGCTGGACTTCCTATACTCGCTGTATAAATTACGTGCTCGTGAATGAATACGGTTATGATCGCCTTTCCACTTTGTATCAGATAAACTTCAATTCTCTACCACCTTCCGCGCAAAACAATGGTGCCTAGCTCCACCTTCTCTGCCGCAGGGTCTACCGCCTCATCTAATCCCTTTGCTAACAATTCTTCTCCACCACGCATCACCACCACAACGATTCAACATGTGAACATTCGTACACCTGCTTCGATCGTGCTGGACTTTGCGAATCAAACTTCTCCATCTGGAGCGCATTCTTCGACGCGACTCTCCACAAGTTCGACCTCATGGACCACATTGACGGCACCGTCGATGCTCAGTGCATGTGGCACAATGCAGATTGTCTCCAATTCGATCAATGCGCTGTGTTCATGGCTCTACAACTCCATGACAATGATCCTAACGAAGATGATCCAGGAGCCTTGCCCTATGACCTATGCATTATGGTTGGCTATCCGCAACCTCTTCCTCGACAACGTCAATTAACGTGCCGTCTACGTGCTCCAAGAGTCCCACGGGTTGTACAAGGAAGACCTTAGTGTCTCCGCGTACTTCAGCCTGCTTAAAGAACTCACCAATCTTCTTCGAGATGTCGGCCACCTTGTCTCCAATGCCTCACTCGTCATCAACGTCCTCTGCTGGCTCTCTTTAAAATTAATCCTTGCAATCTTTGTCCTCACCGCCACCAAACCATTGGCTATGTTCTGACATGTGCGCGACTATCTCCTCCAGGATGAAAAATCACCAGACACATACGACAAAGATGAAAGCCAATACGGCTCTTTTGGTGACTAACAAGGCGAACAACATCTCCAATGCTCCGCTTTCTGCGCCAGCGTCTTCTACTCCTTCGTCTCAGAACCAGGCTCCCTTAAAGAATGGTGGACGCCGTTGTCGCCGTCAAAACGGTGGCCGCCTCGACCAAACGCAGGGATCTGGCAACTCCAGTGGTGCACCATCTGCGGTAGGCAACAACTCTACTCCACGTCCGGGCCGCAAACACAATGTACAAACCCTGGACTGGGGTGGTGCAAGCTTTGCAAATGCCAGTCTTGCGCCCGCCGATGTCAGGTCTTCTCGGACCGCAACCTGCGAATGGCAGCGAGCATGCGATGCATGTCAGTGCCTCATCCGGGCTCCCAACAACAATCAATACAGTCTGCAGCGCACCTTGGCACCTCTTGGCCTGCTCACGGCATTGAAAGGTGTCCCGTCACTGAGGCAGTATGTGAGCTGCGACCGGGTCACAGGTGGCAGCGCTCACACGGCGAACGACACTGGTGTTTTATCTTTTACCTTCACACCGTCTCACTCGTCCAATATCATCGTAGGTAACGGCGCCTCTCTGCCCGTTAATCGCATTGGACATGATACAATTCCCACCAAGACATCACACATCCACCTAAAAATTGTTCTAGTTTCTCCAAATTTAGTAAAAAAATTGATTTCCATTCGTGCTTTGACACACGATAATAATGTTGATGTTGTCTTTGACCCTCTGGGTTTTTTCTATCAAGGATCTTTGTTCAGGGACGACTCTGCTCTGCTATGACTCCTCCGATGATCTCTACTATCTTCAACAGCCTACAACCAATAAAAGAAGTCATCACTCCTCGGTGGCCACCTTGACGTCCCCTCTTGCATGCACGTCTAGGCCACCTGAGCTTTGGGCAACTTCAGCGCATGCTCTCCTCCTTCAATTTTTACTTATGCTAGACGCCTATGAAGATAAGTTATCACAGGCGGGTGGTGCAGCATATATGTCCGCCTGTGATAATTGTCTTATCACATGCGGGTCTTGCAGCATAACTAACCACCTGTGATAATGGAGTTATCACAGGCAGATGTTGACCTACATCAAGCCGCCTGGGAAGACCTTTTACCGCAACCGGTTTCTACCTTAACAGTAACCTTCTGTGATAATTAGGTTATCACAGATGGTTCTTTACCTGTATCTAGCCGCCTGTGATTATTGTTTTTCCCAGGCATGCCTAGCCGTTGGTTAATAACTTCTCGTGATAAGGTATAACCTATGTAGTACTACTGTTGTTATTTCTAATTTCCAGGTCAATTCAATATAATCACAAAACAAACATCAACAATATCATCACGGAACAAAAGTCAACAATATTATCATCACAGAAGTCAATTTCACTAACACAATATACATATGTACAAGTTACACATACAATTCATCTCATAGTTTACAAGTTTTCACTAAAAACTGTTTCTATTAGCATAGTCGCAAAGTTCTGGCACATCAGCCGCTGCACCATTCTCATCAAAGGACTTCCCTTTTTTGTGCAAAATTTCACGATGAATGAACTGACAGAGTTCAGAAGCAATGCTGTCGGCTCCTCCATCACGAATACTTCTACAAACCGGCCATTCTTTGTTCAAATTCTTCGTGTGCTGCAATATAACACATAACAAGGTTTAGAATGTATTGGTTTGAACAATCTCAAAGTATATATCAAAGTGATAGTATACAAGAATTTAGTTGGTATTTTTGGAGCAGTTGTACTATGAGCAATTGAATTTTGAAGTTGGAATCAAAATATGAAAATAATGTGTCTGGTAATATTGAACAGCAGAGAATATAAGTATTAAACTATGCTAGTTACAATGAAAATGAAACTCAAAAGTAAGAAAATAAGGTATCGACATTAAGGATAACTTAAATCCTCACGATTCACTCTATATACGCCGGCGGTCCGAAGATGCTCGCATACATAATACCCGCATAAGACACTTCTAGCAGGCTGCTTCGGACAAGCATAATACGTTTTAATTTCCAATGCATTTGTATTGGAAGGTCTCTCACTGCCAAGCTGTTTCACGTAAAACCGCCAAGCGCTGTAATACAAGAAATGTCATATAAAACATGTCAACACATTCTAGATGTGTGTAAACTAAAATTATTGAATAAACGTACAGTCTCAAAATGGAAAGGAAATCTTTGTAATGATCTGGTGGGAAATCGGCCGAGTCCAAGACTGTTGCCTTTCCCTGCGTTGGCTTGATGAAGATCATTATGCAATGATCACTGCAAACACACAAACACACGTGTTAACAATTACCAATAACTGCTATTTCAATGTCATTTGTCGAACTTACTTGAAGTTGTACGAAGCCTTTACGAGGTCCTTGCCCTCTCTGACAAAGTTAAACATTGCATGTCCTATGTAAGCTGCAACTTCTGTCCTTTTATCCTTCTTAAGTTTTCCGATTGTTTTTTCAAAATATTTTTTTCATGTGCTTGAACTGTTCTGAGTTTCGGTCCGCCTGGACGTCGAATAGAACCTTTGCAATCCTAGTAGGGTCAAGGGTACCTGTCTTGCATGCCAACTTTTCATTATCCATGTATTGCATCCTATTGACGAAGTCCAGAATTGTTAATATCATGAAATGCATATGCGTGTAGTAAGAAAAGCAAATACACAATATTAGAGCACTTACAAGCACCAGACGAGCAGCAGGTTGATTTCGAGCATGCCCCGATGCAAAAGGGGACGCAACTCTTCAAATAAAATGACTCATCTATCTTCTCCAGTGGTCCAGAATGCTTGTTTTGGAATACGAAATGTGACACAATTATGACCATATCTTGTGCTGGCAAGGATGTACCACTCATGCAATCTTCTGAGCAGGATGTGTTGCTTGCTAAGTTGTACGGATGTCATGAACGGCTTCCCATTCTCAAATTTAGGAGGAACATCCTCAAGCTTGAATATTGGAACTCCTGGTTTAACTAAAGCCGTCCACCGATTATACATGACACCGTCTTATTCCCACTCGGTATTTCCTAATTCCGGCTCATGAGAAGAACGAGATGCACTCGATTTTATAATATTTTCCTTCATAGTTTCCAAATACGTTGACACTTCTGATGAAGGTTTCTTATTTTCGTATGGGCTAACTTTGATAGGCACTAATGATCGAGGAGTAGTCGTCGGAAGTTGGACACTGGCTTGTTGAACCTGTTGTTCAACTGATTGCTCTTTACTCCCAGCAGCTGGCTCTAGTACTACTTCAAGATGTTGTTCAACTGGTTGCTCTTTACTAGCAACAGCTTGCTCTGGTACTGCTTGAAGCTGTTGTCCAACTTGTTGCTCTTGGATATCTTTACTAGCAAGGTTACTATCATCCTTGCTGACACATAGGGGGAGTGGATCTTCATGCACTTTCGCCTTAGAAGATGTGGTTGCAGTATTTGGAGATGCGACGGGGCTAGAAATTGGCTCATCGTCCAACACGATATCGCGTCGGTGCCAAAAGATTAATCGGTTGACAGCCTGCCCCAGAGTCACGATCCCCTCAGTTGTGACGTGGTCTATTTTATAATCTTCATAATCATTATCAATGATATGAAGAACTTGCACCGCAACATAATACAACGGAAGTGGATTCTCGTTGAAGTCACGATCAGGCTTTGCCATAACAGTGGCAACCTGTTTGGTTTTGTTCCCTGCTCTGGCTATCGAGACAAGAAGACGAAATGATTTGTCGTTAGCAATATCATCGATAGGGAACTTATGGGTTGACCCTGAGCCTGACACGGAACCAACGCTGCTAGTGTAGGCAGTTGGAGATACTAATTGCTCCTTTTGCACTGGAACCATCACTGTACTCAGTGCCACTAATTGTCCCGATTGTCTATGTTGTTCCATTATTTGTTGCATATTTTCTTTGACCTTTTGAGAAATCGTTTCATCAAGTGTTTTCTTAAACTTCTCACGTCTTCTATATGTGTCTTTATCTTTAGGGAAACCATCTAGCCAAGACATTTGAGAAGAGACCGCTCGAACCCGTCCGTTGTGTTTAGGGTTTCCTAAGATAGAGGTAAGTTGGTCATTCTCCCTCTTCGGCTTGAAGAGACCCTTCTGTTGCTTTTTAATTACTTCTTTCATTTTATCCTCTACTTCATTCAGAGAGTCGGGCTTTTCAAATTTGCCCTCGTCGGTCAAACCTGACCAAGCAAAGACCCACCGTTGAGTTCGCTCATCGCACCCTTCTAATGGGTTAGGATTGATCTTACTAGTAATTTTGTCTAATATCTTATTCCATATCTGGACTTTGGGGCCATATCTGGCAGACCCCAAGCGATGATGGTATTTGTTCTTTTTTTGCAAGCTCTGACCTAGTTGCACTTAGAGCTTTAGCATCAGGTGTGCTCTTTTGATGAACAAACTCTTGCTGAGCTTGTGTGATTTTTCCCATCTTCCTCGGGCTGGGGACCTTATCGGCCTTAACATAAGCATTCATTTCACTCTTCAAACCATGGAACTTCTTGCCGCAAGAGACCAATGTTGCTTTCTTTACAGCTTCTTTTGTGCCTTTAGGAAACTTGAATTGTTTCTTTATCCTTTCCCACAACTCATTCTTGGTCTGCTAGGGTAATTTCCTCCAATTCTCGGTTGTGATCGGCACAACCTCCCTAACAAGAAAACCGCATGCATTACGGTACTTGGTAACTGAATCCAGTGGTTCTTGGGGAAGCCCACCTGGACCGACCGTTGTTATGTACATAATGCGGTCCAATGGACCCTTATTGGGACCTCGTTGCCCTCGGTTCCGCTTGAGTGAAGCTGAGGATTCATCAATCGGAGAACCTTGTGCGATTTTAGGAGCCGATGTCACCTCATTGTCTTCACGATTAATCTAGGTAGAAAAAAATTATAAGACTTCGTATACTTGACAACCAACATTAACTTGAACTGCTGAAGTTAAGATTCGTGATCCATACCTCATCGGTAGGATCATATTCCGGGTCTAGATCCACTGAAGTCTTTTTAATTTTTATATTCAGAAAAGGATCCGATGGACTGTGATAGGAGCCTGAACTGCTGGAGTCAGTAAACTCCATATTGTCTTCTTTATTGTTACTACCAGGACCAGTCTTCTTAGGGCTTTCCATGCTAGATCTAATAAGACAGAAAATCTAATAAATGTCATATTAACTCTACATGAAGTGTTGCATGAAGAAAAAGATGGAAGCATTCTAGGATTTGATAAGGCATTCTAGGGTTTAAGGCTACTGATCAAAAGGTTCCTATACATTGCGAGGGTGACAAGCATGTTAAAGTTGCTCACCAGCAATGGCAATTTTATCTTCTTATTCTAAATAGGCTAGCTTCGTTTAGAGTGGTGACCATGTTCTTGAGGTTTACTAGGCGACACCTAGCTCCGGACCTATAACTGATCAAGCAAGGGACAAAAAGCAAATCCCCGCACAGCTCCTACCTAGCTTAGAGGGCATTATCGTCCCCGCTTTCAAGTTTCTTCTTATTCCCTGTCACTGGCTCTTCTGCCTACTAAATGAAAAACAACATGCTGATGCGTACTTGTGCAGATGCAGTGCCTAGAAGAGACTGATAGCAGCAGCAACAACTAGCAAGCTCACTTTACACCGACAACCCAAGGCATAAATTAGTCAAAATTAGTCAAGTATAGCTATATCTAATGTAACTTAGCCAAAATTAGCCAAATTTCCTCAACTTAACAATATATAGCTAAATCTTGCCCCGCATAGTCAAACTTGCTTGATTATGATTCAGTTAGCTAAATTTGGTCATATTTAAAACAAATTTTTCTCAGTTTTAACTCAATTAAGTAAATTTAGCCAAAACACATTTTTGAAGTTATATAGGTACATATTAGCTACAATTGCTCAAATGAAGCTAATGGAGCCACAAGTGCAGACATATTTGGTAGCACAGATTAGCTACAATTGCTCAAATGAAGCTAACTTAGAGAAATAAAAGCAAACTTAGCCAAACATAGTCTAGCATAGCTAACTCTAAGCAAAAGTAGGCAAATATAGCCAAATATAGCATAACTTAGTCAAAATTAGTCAAGTATAACTATATCTAATGTAACTTAGCCAAAATTAGCCAAAGTTGCTCAAGTTAACCAAATATAGCTAAATCTTGCCCCTAATAGAGAATTATGTGGCATATGCAAGGCCGATGATAGGATTAGGGAATATATTGCTGTTACTAACTACCAATTTCACAGTTTCAGACACACAGAACCAACTACCAATTTATCGTGATATAACCATCCACATAAATCTTGAACCACCGAACCCTAACCAAACATGCCACCGAACTTGACAGTTTTTTGAATTTCACCGAACCCTAACCAAGGATGCCAACCATTTTCCCATTCCCAAACCCTAACCAAGGATATGCAAGGCGGCGGCGAGGGCGGTGAGGGAGGCGGCACGGCGAAGGAGGATGAAAGGTCGAAGGTTTAGGGTTTACCTTGAAGCTTGGCGGCGACGGCAATGGCTTCACTCGGCGTACCTGGAAGTGACGAGGGCGAAGCTCGGCGGCGACGGCGGCGAACACTTGGTGGAAAACGAAATTTTGGCAGCCTAACGGCGTCTAAGTGTTTTGCCCAGGTTAGGTTTTCCTAACGCTGTCGAGGGGTATATATAGACTCCCATTTTCTCAAGCGGATTTTAAGTACCGACCGCCTAAGAAGATGGTTACCTGAGGCGGGTTTTACTTACCAACCGCCTGAGAAGATGAAATTATCTCAGGTGATTGGTAAGTAAAACTTGCCTGAGATAAACATCTTCTCAAGCGGTTATTAAGTACCAACCGCCTGTGAATATATTTACTTATTCTTAAATAATATTCTTGATTAAATGTGAGTCATTTAAAAAGGCAAAATTCCAATTTCTTGTAATATTATTGATAAGTAAAGGTTACCATTAAATTTCACTTCATAAATCCTTTGAAATTGGTCAGAACATAAAAAACATACGACAAATGCTATTTTTCTTTTTTCTATATTAATGAATATAATGCTTTTTTAATTTATTTTTTTAGTTGAAATTTTTACTCATCATACCAACCTCTATGAATTTTTCAGATTTTTTAAAATTTTTTTGAATCAATGTGTGTTCATAATTTGATGAATGCCTCATATGTATATGAGCATTTAGTTAGAATGATGGATAATTTGAAGTTTGACATGTTGGAATGCTTTTAAAAAAAATTAACAAAATTCATACATGTATAAATGATACAAATATGTTCATACAAACAAATTTGAGTGAAGGATCTTTTTTTATGAGATACACAAATGTGAATAATATGTGAGTAGAAATTAATTTGATATTTACCAAAACATTACAATGTCAGCTATACAAGTTTTAAAATATTTTGTTCAGGTGGTAGATGTTAATTTTATACAAATGTAGAAGAAATAATCATCGAATTTGGACACAATTTGCAGAATCTAAACATGTTTGAGTGTTTATATTGGAATATAAATAAAAGAGAAGCAAGCGATAAGGAAACTGAAGAACAGTATCGGGCATTATCTCAGGCAGTTGGTAAGTAAAAGCCGCCTGAGATAAACATCTTCTCAGACGGTTGGTAAGTAAAACCCGCATGAGAAAAATTTAAACACCGCCTGTGAAAAACGGTAGCCTACAAAAAGACCCCTCACCTACGGATGTGTCGACGTCCGTGCGCGACCTTTCTTTTCCCTGAGGTGCGACCTTTCAATGCGCGGTAAACCAACTGCTCCGTGCGGCCCTTATTAAAGACGCGCCATCACCCTTTAGTTCTCCACAAGTGCATCGCTCACTTCGAATCCTCTTCTTTTCTTTGTCTTCCTCTGCTCCGATGTCCCAACACCACTATGGCCGACCTTCTACCGCCAAGCCCTTCGAGGGAGCCGCCATGCAAGAAACAATGTTGTAGCTCCCTGGAGAGGATCAACACCCAGAAGCGCCTCCTCATGACGCGAGAGGCATAAAACAATACGTGTCGCGCCATGAGTGCCTTGGGGCTGGGTGCCCTTCCAGAGTATCCTGGAATGGGTACTACCATCGGCCACTACCTCTACGCCCTCACGGGGGTGGCTGATTGTCTCAACATTCTGTTCGCGACGATGGCCCAGGTTCTTGGCCCCGAGGGCCGCAGAACGCTAGTGGAGGCAACGGCTAGTAACCTCGTTCTCGGGGTTGCACCGCCGGTGCAGCCGGTGCAATCGGCCTTGTCTCCTATTGCATTGGTGCCAGAGTCGCCGCCGGAGGACGAGGAGGAGGAGGAGGAGGAAGAGGAGTAGTAGTAGGAGTAGGATTTAATTAGTTTTTCTTTGTTGTTTTTAGTTGCTTCTGTTTTGTAAATATTATTAATGAATGAAATCTATCTTTGTTCATCTATGTGATTGAATATTACTTGTGTATCTTGTGTGTTCTTGTGTAAATATTGTGTATCTTGTGTGTTCTTGTGTGAGATGTGTGATTGAATATTGTCAATGAATGAGTATCTTGTGTGTTCTTCAACTGTGTGAATGAATGAATGTGTAGTGTGTTCATCGTGTTCCTCAGACTCAGGTATCATAAGGTAATTATCTTAGTGGGTTGGTAATTAAAACCCGCCTGAGAAGAAGATCATCTCAGACAGTTGGTCAGTAACACCCCCCTGAGATAAACATCTTCTCAGACGGTTATTAAGTACCAACTGCCTGTGAAGATATTTACTTCTTCTTAATTAATATTCTTGATTAAATGTGGGTCCTTTAAAAAGGCAAAATTCCACTTTCTTGTAATATTATTGATAAGTAAAGGTTACCATTAAATTTCACTTCATAAATCCTTTGAAATTGGCCAGAATATAAAAAACATACAACAAATGCTATTTTTCATTTTTCTATCTTGAATATAATGCTTTTTTCATTTATTTTTTCAGTGGACATTTTTACTCATCATACCAACCTCTATTAATTTTTTCAGATTTTTTAAATTTTTTTGAATCAATTTGTGTTCATAATTTGATGAATGCCTCATATGTATATGAGCATTTAGTTAGAATGATGGATAATTTGAAGTTTGAAATGTTGGAATGCTTTTTAAAAAAATAACAAAATTCATACATGTATAAATGATACAAATATGTTCATACAAATAAATTTGAGTGAAGGATCTTTTTTTTATGAGATACACAAATGTGAATAATATGTGAGTATAAATTATTTTATATTTACCAAAACATTACAATGTGAGCTATACAAGTTTTAAAATATTTTTTTCAGGTGGTAGATGTTAATTTTATACAAATGTAGAAGAAAGAATCATCAAATTTGGACACAATTTGCAGAATCTAAACATGTTTGAGTATTTATATTGGAATCTAAATAAAAAAAACAAGGGATAAGGAAACTGAAGAGCAGTATCGGGCATTATCTCAGGCGGTTGTTAAGTAACACCCGCCTGAGATAAACTTCTTCTCAGGCGGTTATTAAGTATCAACCGTCTGTGAAGATATTTACTTCTTCTTAATTAATATTCTTGATTAAATATCTTCTCAGACGGTTGGTATGTAAAACCCGCCTGAGAAAAAGTTAAAAATTGCCTGTGAAAAACCGACGCCTATATAAGGACCCCTCACCACAGTCAAAACGTAACCCTGGAGAACTTATATCGATGCCGCAAGACTGCCGAATTTCCCCTGCGCCGCACCGCCGCTTTGCTGCCCAGCCCATACTGCCGCGCCGCCGCTCAACCCCGCACCGCCACTTCTTCACCCAGCCGGCCCACCGTCCTGACGCCTCCCCACTGTGCTGACGCCTCTGCAAGGTAAATGTAGTTTCCTTACTTTTTCTTTGTATATTTTCATTAGCTGATAAGCTGTTAGTTTTGTGTGTTCTGGTATATGGATTTTTTCCTTTTGCATGTGTAAGGACTGTATGGATTGTGTTCTGGTATATTGATGTATGGACTATATGGATTGTTTCCTTTTTGTGTGTTCTGCTAGTTTGGTCTTTTATATATTGATGTATGGACTCTATTGTAATAAGCTTATTGTTGATTGTACCTATTATGTGACATGAATATGATGTTTAATTAACAGATGCTATTGTAATATATATAAGATGCATGAAGTTTACCCGAACATGTAATTGTAGTTTTATGTGTTTTCCATTTCAATATGCTACTTGTGTGTGCGTACCTCCTGCTTGCATATATTTCGAAGGAGTGATTAGGGTTAGCTTTCTAGGGAGATGGTTTTATAACTCACCCATTTAGTTACCATCGTTGGATGGGATCCGACGTCCAGATATAATGGACCAGATCCCACCTAGACCTAGCCCATGCTGCTGGGCCTGTTTGCCCCACGACTTCAATCCTTCACCCCTGATTGCTGCTCCCGACGCCTTCGACTCTGTCCGCCTCAAGCTGCAGTAGGGTTTGGCGTTGGCGACCATACCTCCTCGTTGCTAGGTGACATCAATGGTGGCAGGGTGCAGAAGCCAGCGACAGGGCCATCTGCAAGCGACAGCGAGGTCGGGAAATGGCACCGGGGGTGGAAGGAGGCACCGGGGCCAGCTGCAGGTGGCGACAAGGACGGAGACAGTGTTGGAGGCACCAGGGCCAACTGCCGGCGGTGGCGAGACCGAAAGACGGAGGTGATGGCCGGAGCCGTGGGCGACAGCACGCGGTGGTCGGTGGAAAGTCGGCGGCAGTCACCGAAGTGGCAAAGTGGAGCTGTGCCACGCTCCAGCAGTGTGCCTCTCCATCGCGTCAGGTCGGGGGCGGCGGCAAAAATCCACCTGTACCTGCACCTGTCGGGTACCCGTACCCGCGGGTATAATTGTCATCCCTATATCCCACCCAGACGTAGCCCATGCCACTGGGCCTGTTTGCCCCACGACTTCAATCCTTCACCCCCGCTTACTGCTCCCGACGCCTTCGACTCCGTCTGCCTCAAGACGTTGCCCGTCTCCTACATTAGTCGCCCTAATCATACTTGTTCTGTCTCTGTAGATTCATTTTATAGAAGACCTTTAGAGAATATTTGTGGCCATTTGTAAATCTGACAAAAATTCTATTATTGAAGCATGGACCGTCGAGCGTGGATGTATAACATGCCAAGACCCGATCCTATGTACATTCATAATGTTGGAAATTTTATTGAAGCATCCAAGAGACACGCAAAGTTGCAAGAGATAGATGACATATTATGTCCATGTATCGACTGCGAAAATAAAATTGCTTGGACGGATACTATAGTAATCCAATCTCATTTGGTGAAAAGAGGTTTCAAAAAAAAAACTACACAATATGGACAGAGCATGGTGAGTTAGATACACATGATGTGGATAAAGATGGTGAGAGAGGTTGCGTCACATTGATGATGATAATGTTCATATCGATGATGGTAGTGGCAATCAAGCTGGTGATGATGATGATGATGAGTTTGATTGTGAGGAGATGTTGCGTCACATTGAACCATATGTATCAACTTCTATGGTTGCAAACAAAGGTTTAAGTAAAATGGAGACATTGCAGAATACGTCGACGGAGCTTTTATATGATGAATCAAACGGTTGTGATAAAGAGTTTACTACATTGCGTGTAGTCTTAGAACTGCTAAAGTTGAAAGCTACGCACGGATGGTCCGATTGTAGTTTCTATGATCTTTTGAATCTTCTGGCAGAAATTCTTCCAAATCCAAATAAACTACCCAGAAGCACTTATAAAGCAAAGAAACTTCTTTGCCCGATGGCACTAGGTGTGACAAAAATACACGCTTGTGCAAACCATTGTATTCTGTATAGCAAAGAGCATGGGCTCGCAACTAGATGCCCCATTTGTGGTGTCAGTAGATATAAGAAGGACTACAATCACCATTATGTTACCAACATGAAAAAGTCGCAGGAGAATAAGAAGTTTATTATTGGTCCTGAAGGTGACGATGACGATACTTCTAGCAATGCAGATGGGAAGAATAAGAGAAAAATTACTGCATTGGTGATGTGGTACCTTCCGGTAATTGATCGCTTGAAGCGTTTGTTCTCAAACCCTAGGGAGGCTGAACTTATGCGTTGGCATTTCGAGCAATGCAAGAAGAATGAAAAACATATACGACACCCTGGTGATGCAACACAATGGAAAAAGTTTGATATTCAGTATCCAGAATTTGCGAAGGAAATCAGAAATGTGAGGTTTGCCTTGAGTACAATTGGAATGAATCCGTTTGGTGAAAAAAGGAGCATACACAGCTCATGGCACGTGGTCTTAACGATGTACAACCTACCGACGTGGTTGTGTCACAAAAGGAAATATATCTTGTTATATGTTCTTATCCAAGGTCCGAAACAACCCGACATAAAAATTGATGTGTTCTTGGAACCTTTAATGGAAGATATGGCAAAATTGTGGAATGAAGGGGTACTTACATGGGATGAGTACAAGCAGGAGTATTTCACGCTAAGAGCAATGATATTCATTGTTGTGCATGATTATCCCGGACTGTTTACATTATCGGGACAAATGAAAGGGAAAAAAGGTTGTGTTAGGTGCGTGGATAGAACTGGATTTCTATACCTCAGTTCATCCAAAAAGACGGTGTACATGAGACACCAACAGTTCTTGACAGATACACACAAGTATAGGAAGATGAAAGAACAATTTGATAACAAAATCGAAAAAGATACTGCACCAAAACCTTACAGTGGAGAACTTGTGTTTGAAATGGTCATGAACATTCATATTGCTTTCGATAAGGGCAAAAATAGTAAAGGAATTAAGAGAAATAAAAGTACATCTTCAGATGATACAACTGACATGGCTTTCAAGAAACAATCAATTTTTTTTCAAGTATCTTCCATATTGGAAGAATCTGGAATTTTGCCATAGTATTGATTTGATGCACGTTACAAAGAATATATTTGACAGCATCATTGGGACCTTGTTGGACATGCCGAGGAAAACAAAGGACGGATTAAATTCACGTATGGATATTACTTGATGCTAGAAGAGAAAAAGCAATTTGTGAATGTTTGCGTGGGATCAAAGTGCCCACGAGTTTCTCATCTAATATCCGCAAACTAGTCTCGATGAAAGACTTGTCTTTATTCGGTTATAATTCTCACGACTTTCACATGATGATGACAGTTTTCCTTGCCACTGCAATAAGAGTTATCAAACCTGAGCATATAAAAGTTGTCATCACACGTTTGTGTTACTTCTTCAATGCAGTATCATAAAAGGTGATAGCACGTGAAGATTTAGACTATCTGAAAACATACATTGTCGAGACAATGTGCAAGCTTGAGATATGTTTCCCACCATCTTTTTCGATATGCAAGTACACCTAATCATACATCTTGTTGATCAGATAAAAGCATTGGGGCCACTATATTTACATCATATGTTTTCATTGTAGAGATATTTAGCAGTATTAAAAAGTTATGTGCGGAACCGTGCTCACCCAGGGGGTTCAATTAAGGAAGAGACACGACTGAAGAAGTGATTGAGGGTTGTGCTGATTACATCAAAGATGGAAAATCGATAGGTCTTCCTATAACGGTACATGAGGGTAGACTACGTGGGAGAGGCAAAGTGGGTAAGAAAACTTTTATCGTTCAAGATTACAATAATGTACACCATACACATTTTGGTGTTCTACAACAGCTCACAATAGCTGAGTCGTACATCGAGGAACACCAAATTGAGCTTCGTGATAAAAACCAAGACTGCCAGAGGACTGGATCATGAAAGAGCACAGAAGATGTTTCACTGAATGGTTAATGTACAAAAAAATACCATACCGAAACACTATAGAAGAGGCAACAATGAAGAAGTTAGCTTCTGGCCCATCTGCTTTGGTGACATCATGGCAAGCATATGACATCAATGGTTACATATTTTATACTAAAGAAAAAGACGGTAAGAGTGTTGCACAAGATAGTGGTGTTCGTATTGAGGCTTATGATTCACAAGGGTAGAAGACCACATACTTCGGGTTCATTGAGGAAATATGGGAACTCGATTATGGCAAAGAATGGTAATGCCCGTATTTAAGTGCCAATAGGTCAAACATCCTGATGGTGTGAAAGCGGACAATTACGGGCTGACACTGGTAGACTTGAATAAAGTGGGTTATAAAGATGACCTGTGGATTCTCACCGATAATGTTGCACAAGTTTTTCATGTTCAAGTTCCAGAAACTGAGAAGATGCACGTAGTTGTTTCTGGAAAGCAAAATATTGTTGGAGTTGAGAATGTGGGAGATAATGAAGAGGAATATAATCAGTATGAAGAGATGTACCTTTTCACCGAACCAAAAAACATCAAGTGCGTAGAGAGAAGCATTAAAAAGAATTTGAAACCCTATATGCGAGAAGATGTCAATGCTGGAAAAATGTATATAGAAATGCGAGATGATATATATTGTATATATTTGTATCTTCTGAAATCAACTTAGAACAATGTTCTATTTCAGCTTTAGATAGCATGTTTCGAACATTATAAAATTTAGCTTCTGTTTCGATCTCCTGTCATGATAATCCCTTCACAGCAAGCTCTTGTAGATGCAAGTAACACCCGAGACTCATCATTTGGATTGTTAAAAGCTTCAATTGAAGTCTGACGATACTTCCCGTCCATTTGAGGGCTTGTTTGGATAGGAGTACACCCAAACAATCCCTGCAAGATTTCTTTCTCTTCTCTCCATTTTGATAACTCATGAAGATGCAACTTTATCAGTTCTAATGGTTGAATATATTGACTACAAATCAGTACCATCTCTCTTAGTGCTTTACACAAGCGACGAAACGTACAACTTCAATCAAAAATCTTGTTTTTACCATTTTCATAGGAATTTGACCTTAATCTTTCAAGCATAGATTTATTAATAATTGAAGATTCTTCATCAGACATGTTAATAGCAGTTATAAGGGAAGGGTGTGTTGAATCTAACAAAATTTCAATGAAACTGAATACAAAGAGATGTTGCATATGAGTGATAATGTTCTGGTTAGACAGCATGAAGCTATGATGACAGCCTTCACGCTGTTTAACCTGGATATTGCCACTCATATGTAGGATCTCTTTATCTTCAGTCCGATTTAGATTTCGTTAGCTTCAACACATCCTTCACTTATTACTGCCATTAACATGTGTGATAAGTAAGCTTCACTTATTTGATAAATCTATGCCTGAAAGATTAAGGTTAACTCCCTATGAAAGTGTAAAAACAAGATTTGTGATTGAAGTTGTTCGCTTACTCGCTTGTATGAAGCACTAAGAAAGTGAGTATTGATTTTTAGTCAATATATTTAGGCATTAAAACTGAGAAAGGAGCATCTTCCTAAATTTTCAAATAGACATGAGGGAAAGAAATCGTTCAAATGGATGGGAAAATCCTTCCAAGGATCGTCGGGCTTCAAATTGATGCTTTCAACAATTCAAATGATGAGCCACGGGTGTTACTTGCATCTACAATAGCTTGCTGTGCAGGGATTAGCTTGACAGGAGCTTAGCAGCATCAGAGGCGGTTGGTAAGTAAAACCCGCCTGAGATAAACATCTTCTCAGGCGGTTATTAAGTACCAACCGCCTGTGAAAAATTTTAAAACCGCCTATGAAAAACTGACGCCTATATAAAGACCCCACGGAGGCACGCCTCTGCCCAGTCCCACATCGCGCCACGAGGTACCTAAGTAAATTCGCATAGTTTCCTTACTATGCATTGCATGCTACCTTTTTCTTTGTATATTTTCATAAGTTGCCAGTTTTGTGTGTTTGGTATATGGATTGTGTCCTTTTGCATTTGTGTACATATGCGTTTGGACTCAATAATTTGGAAGTTTGGTCTTTTAGATAATGATGTCTCGGGCGTGTAGCCAATTGAATGAGGAGCGCTTGGCGTGGCGCAAGAACCATCCCCATGTATGTACATATGGCACACCGGTCGCATGGTTGTATATACATATGTATCTGTAATACACTGATGAACTTAACTGTAGTTTGTTTTTCCGTCTTGTTTGTTTTTGGTATTTTCAATTTCTCTGCGTAGGGTTTCTCTACGAAGCCTAAATCGGGAGATTTATTGAAGTGGCAGTGCATCGTCCCTGGTAAAGAAGGGGTAAGTCATAAAGAACAAGCACAATATGAGTTTAACCATCGTCCTCCTATTAATAAATTTCTTTTGCAGACTGAATGAGAAGATTGTTACTACACCTGACAATCTTCTTCTCTGAGGACTATCCCTTGGTGCCTCCAAGATGCGCCTTTCCAAGTGGGTTCTTCCACCCAAATGTCCATTGTTCGGGAGCACTCTGCATCGGGATTCTTGATCAAGAGACTGGAAGATAGACCTATTTTGCTCATGTAATTATTACTTAATTGTTGTTGAACTTATTTGAGCTGGTTTCTTATACTGCTTAAATTATATTTTGTAGGGGTGGTGCAGTGCTTTTACAATCAAAACTATACTACTTGAAGTTCAGCGTTTGCTGCATCAGCCAAATGTGCCCGATGTTGAAAATGATTGCTATAATCAACTTATCAAGGTTAGATGACACTTTGACTTAGTGACCAATGTAGGTTATTCATTCCTCCTTCGACATTTGTTAATTTAAATAATGACAATATTTTCAGGATCTAGCGGAATATAAAAGACGTGTTCGGGAGCAAGCAGAACGGTACAATTTAGATTGATCGATGAGAGCTTAATCATCGATCTACAACGAATGTAGCATGATTATTGTTTTCTACTTTACAGGGCGCTTCATCGTCGTTGTTTGCAGCTGTTACAGAGAAAGGCTCACTTAAACTTGTGCTCAATGTGTAAAGATGTTATCTTTGAACAATTGTAAAGCCTCTAATGGTTTATTATCACAATTAAGCCAGCCTCACTGGTGATCGAGCATTTCCTATATTGCATTATTGTACTAGTATCCGCTCATCTGTGTTTTTTTTCCTGATACAATTTTCCCTGCAACGACTACATTAATTGTGATAATTGCAACAACTACATCTCTGTAATTTCAATGAACACCGCTTGTGATAATTGAACAACTACATACGGCTCTTACACAATGACCGTCGGTGAAAATACATGATCTTCTCAGGACGTTGTTAATTAAGAACCACCTGTGAAGTTCATTACATTATAGGCGGTTCTTAATTAATAACCGCCTGTGAAGATCATGTATTTACCCAGGCGGTTGTTTCTTAAAATCCGCCTGTGATGTTAATTTATTATAGGCGGTTTTTAAGTAATAACCACCTGAGAAGATCGAGTATTTGCCCAGGCGGTTGTTTTTTAAAATCCGCCTGTGTTGTTCTTTCATCACAGGCGGTTATTATATCATTCGTCATCACAGTCGCATATTTTTAAGGATCGCTTGTGTTTGAAAAATTGAGGCACCTGTAAAAATGCTTTTTGTAGTAGTGGGGTCTCATGCACACGTCGACTTGGCTGTACCCACCAGATCACGCTCGTGCTCACATCGTGCCGGACGCGTCACTCAGGCCAGGGCCGTTGGCCCGTCTCAGCAGCGCCTCCCTCGTAGTTATGATCAAGGCTACCGTCCTGCTTGCGCTGGACTTCTTGTACTCGCTGTAAAAATTACTTGCTCATGAATAGATACGGCGATGATCGCCTTTTCACTAAATCACTGAGCCCTGTCTCTGCGATGACCAGGTCAGGCTTTAATTTAAAAATGTGTACACACAGGTTCTTTAGGTATTCCTCCTCCATATCATCAAATATACATTGCTGTTTTTTAGCATTGAACAGCACAGAGTTTGATCTTGATGAACTTACCTTACAGAGAGCCCCAAGACCAACCCTGGAAGATGAAGCAAAAGCATCAGAAGCCTCCTGCTTGATATGGTCAGCCTTGAGTACCCTGGTATAGTAATCCCAGTTGCAAAACCCAGATTCAAATATATTTAACTGATTCGCTGAACCCCATGTAAGATTCTAGGGGCTGTTTGGATTGTATACTAAGTTTGCCATACAATCTTGCCTAAGGTGACTAAGGGTAGTCTTGCCACACTTTTGTGGCAATAAAATTGGCCAACTAAGCTTAGGCAAAGTGTGGTAAAAAAATTGTGTCTATGACATTTGGGGCAAAGTTTGGCAAAGTTAGTCAGCCTTAGTTGTGGCTAGAACCAAAAACTGACTAAGAAAATTGTGGCTGACTAAGTTTAGGCGTGGCAAATTGTGGCCTCAATCCAAACAGGCCCTAAATCTTCTGCTATGGTAGAAACATGAATGATGGATGCTATGTCTGGAGTCTTTGTATCATTTTCCCAATCTAAGTCTGAGCAGCTAAAGAAGCTGCTCCTCTTGTCAGATTGCAGATTCACAATAGGATCATTAGAAAAATCAGCTTTCTCACTACTGCTGTCTTCCATCCCCTTCTCAAGCCCCATGTTCTCCTTGACAAAGATATTCTTCACTTTTGTAGCTTTCTGCTCTGCAGCACCAAACTCTGCTTTAGAATGGTCTGCCAAGTCCTTTGGTTCCCCGAGCAATTCACCTTCCCTGTCAAAATGTGGCTTGTCCAACTTCATCACCTCACAACCTTCAAACTCATGAGCAACACTTAACTACAAATCCCGCCGGCTCTTTCTGATTACTCTGTTTCATCACCTTCAGAACTTCAGAATAATGGAACGAATCCACCTGAACATTATCACTAGGTTCTGCGTAATCCTGAGCATCCATCTCTAAGATTGCAACAGACCCATCTACCACCTTCACCTGTTCAACAGCACCAAGCGAAACAACCTCATCATGGCTGATTGTACCATTGGAATCCTTTGAAATATCAATATCTTTCTCCACATTCATATCTTGCCACTTTCAATTTTTGACAACTGGAGCTGTACGTGCATACAGAACCTCCCATTTCTCGGCGCTAGCTTCAGAAGGCAACGTCGACTCATGGACATTATCAGAAAAATTAGTCTCTTTGATGTCTTAATCCTCCCATATCACAGTCTTTTTATACTTCTTCTCAGACTCGAATTCCTCCAAGCTATTTCTTCTTCCAATATCATGTACAACTTCCTGTACTGTTGGAACCCCAGTCATACCACCAGTAACAAATATTTCATCTACCTTTTCCTTTGACACTACCACATCATCACCCCTCTCCAATGTCGCCTCTAATGCATCCTTATTATCTGCAGGCACCATGACATGTGCATCAGGCATCAGCTGAACAGCCACAAATCCATGCATGCACATGTTCTTCTTGAGCAATACTGGACCCTGATCTCCCTCTGTCCAATGCAGCCACCCTCCTGTTCTTAGCCATAGCTGCCATGGTTGGCCAATATCACCTACTTGCTCCTGCAGCTCATCCTTCGTGTCGAGGCGTCGCGACATCAACATGGTGTCTAAGATCCTGCGAATCTCCTTCTATTGTTCATCTATGGTAGGGTCAATAACAGCCTGGATAACAACAGAAGCTCCTCCATCAGATTTCTCTGATTCTAAGTTCCAGATCCCTGGCACAACACCAACATCCTTCACTTTGATGGAATTCACCTCTCTGCTCCCTATCTTCCATGTCGACTTCTCTCCATTCTCCACCTCACCATACACCTGTGTAGAAAAAAAACCGGGTGCCAATGTACTCCCAAGTTCCGCCACACTTACACTGCGATGATTTCTAGTAAGCCCTTCGCTGATTTGAAGTTGGCAGTGGACCCATACCCAAATCAACATTGAACCCTAGCCCTCTGCCATCAGATGCCTCATGCCCATATCAATCACTATGCTTCTTGTGCCCATCATTCTTCATGTCAAATCCACCGGCAGTACCACTAAGGCACCGATATTTTCTGT
Organism: Tuctoria greenei; assembly: GCA_036927565.1. Lineage (NCBI taxonomy): Eukaryota > Viridiplantae > Streptophyta > Magnoliopsida > Poales > Poaceae > Tuctoria > Tuctoria greenei. The sequence goes on along the minus strand of JAYESD010000005.1, from coordinate 151,375,011 downwards.
ATTGATGCATTTCATAGTCGTCAGCGAACTCACCGTCCCAGTATCCAAAACGCTGGAATCCATCTACAAAGTAGGGTGGGTGAGAACTCCTCTCACTCTGTTCACCTCCAGCTTTGGCACCTCCGAGCGCAGCCCTGACGATCTCATCGCCGTAGGTAGCACTGGCATGGACGATACGGCCACCGTTGCTGTCAACACCAAGGCCGCCACAATCCGCCCGACTGGAGTCGCTTGATCCTCCTCGGAAGTCACTGGTTCGCCCCTCTATCGAGCTACTCCTGACTATATCCGCCACTAAGCGCGTACCCACAGCGATGAAGGGACGGCGGTCGCCGCGCGTGTAAGCGGAGGATGCGATCGGAGGGGTAGTCACGTGTTGGAGGTCAAGGATGCCCTCGTCTTGTGCATAAAGGTGCCTCCACATCTCTGCGACGGCCGGGTGCAACTAGGAGAAAGAAGAAGTCAGCTGAAGATGAACATACACGACTCGCTCTGCCGTCAAGTGTAAATCGAGAGTCCGCCTCTCCGCCAAAGGGTTTATCGACGATGGAGGAAGACCGAGCTCCACCACACCGTCTTCGCCGCAACATCGAGGGATCCCGCCAAGGTTGATCGAACTCCGCCACACTATCTCTGCCGCAACGCCAAGGGATCTCGCCGTTGCCGAAGAGGACCCAATGTTGCTGTGCACCACCGAGGACCGTCGAGGCTCTAATACCTATCATGACCCTTGGACACCGGCTCGCAACCACCGCCAGAGTGGGGAACAACGAAATTGCAAGACGTGAGGAAGAAGATGAGTTCAACTGATTCTGTTCGATGATCCCTTGGCGAGTCCCACATGTCAAGTCTTAACCCTTACAGCAATGGCCCATCGGCCCAATACAACTCACCCGGCCCACCAGCCCACATGATTCCTTAGCTGGCATGACATAAAGCCTTTATTTACGATGGTGGGCGTAAATAATCATCTTTCTTAAGATGACATAGGTCAATCGTTATAAATAAACACTTATTTATGATGATGGTATTAAGCTTTCTTAAATAAGTTATGATGGCTTTTTCTGTGGTTGTCGTAAATAACTTTGGTAGTGGTAAGTTTGATTTTACCTGTAGTGGCGGGATGGGCCCGAGCATGTGGCCGCGGCTCGGGCAGGAGCATATGATTGTCCAGGCATTGATCACGCCGCTAGACTTCTGGCTCACGTTGGCGTCGTTCCTGATGAGCGTGGGCACGGGGTTGATCGGGATGAACAACCTTGGGCAGATGGGTATTACCATGGGCTATATTGCGAGCTGGCATGGACGGGAATGTCCAGGGAAGGTCAACTTAATATGTGATGAGGTCATCCCTAACACTTTACCATCTTATCCTATTCATTACATGTCTGGTCCAGTTGACGTTCAAATTGAATCCAATGAACCTCGTACTGGGCCCATTACAAGAGCACATGCCAAATTATTAGAACGCCATGTGAATACTCTCCTAGTCGAATATAATATTGTTACAAATGAGAATTTTATACTACCTAAGTCTCTGCATGTTTGCATGATCAGATTTGAAGCTGATGCATCCACAACAAGTGGAGGTGAGGAGATATGTGAAGATTGTTGCAAGTTGGATGCCCACATCAAGGAGTATGCGGGAAAGGAGAGGAAGGAAGTAGCACTACCAATAAAGAATTGATCATGAAAATCAATTCAGTTTCGGATATGGCAACCAGAAGCTCTAAAATTTCTCTTCCAGAATCCGAATCCTGCAAATAAATATCCGTTGGAAAGATAACTCAAAATACTTTCAAATAAGTATGGCCTAAGTTTATGGGAAGGCATATACAGGCCGTGGCAACCAAATAAAGTTGACAGTCACTTCTATTTCCTTCTAAATAGAGTCTGTTTTATTTAAGGAAGTTGGGCTTGTGATTTATTTCTTACCAACCATAGTTTGGACGTCCAGGAGTCCCATATATACTATTATAGGACGTGGCTTTAGGGCAGGTTCAACAAGTTCATAAAAATTCCAGAACCGAATTGATGTAAGCATTCATCTGAGATCAAATATTCCACTTTGTTTCGATCTGGAGTATTTTTCCCCTTCACCATTTTGTTGCGATTTGGTGATTCTTCCATTCTGAAAATTATGTGTAATATGTCATTCCATTGGGAATTGGTTGATTGCAAACTGCTTCATGGTCGGCGGCTATGAGCACAAGTGTGTGGTGTTGCGAATATCCATAGGATTGAGATCTGTTGCATTGACAGCAGGGGAACAGCCAGAGTGTTCGTGAGTGTCTCACAAGTTATCCTCACACCCATTGTCGTGTTCATCGAGAAGACACTACTACAAAAAGCATTTTCACAGGCACCTCGATTTTTTAAACACAGACGGTCCATAAAAAATGCGACTGTGATGACGAATAAAATAATAACCGCCTGTGATGACATAACATCACAGGCGGGTTTTAAAAAACAACCGCCTGGTTAAATATATGATTTTCTCAGGCGGTTATTAATTAAGAACCGCCTGTGATATAGCAAACTTCACAGGCGGTTCTTAATTAACCAACGCCTGGGTAAATATATGATTTTCATGGGCGGTCATTCTTTAAGAACTATATGTACCGGTTTAATCATTACAAGCGGTTTTTATTCAAGAACTGTCTGGGGAAAGTCATTGTTTTCACAGGCTGCTTTTTAATTAAGAACCGCCTGTGATGCTGATAAGCTCCAGTCAAGCTAATCCCTGCACATCAAGCTCTTGTAGATGCAAGTAACACCCGTGGCTCATCAATTGGATTGTTGAAAACATGAATTGAAGCCTGATGATCCTTGGAAGGATTTTCCCATCCATTTGAATTATTTGTTTCCCTCCTGTCCATTTGAAAACTTAGGAATATGCTCCTTTCTCAGTTTTAATGCCTAAACATATTGACTAAAAATTAGTACCTAGCCTCTTAGTGCTTCACATAAGGAAGCGAACAACTTCAATCACAAATCTTGTTTTCACCTTTTCATAGGGATTTCACCTTAATGTTTCAATCATAGATTTATCAATAAGTGAAGCTTCCTTATCACACATATTAATGACAGTTATAAGCGAAGGATGTCCAAAGCTAACGAAATCTGAATTGGAATGAAGATAAAGAGATCCTGCATATGAGTGGTAATGTACAGGTTAGCGTGAAGCTATGATGGCAACATTCAACAACATGAAAAGTGATGTTAAGGTTATGCTTGCATCAACCAAGCATCATGTAAGGGTATAACACTTGTTGCAGCAAGCATAATTGTGATGCTCTCACAAGTGTTATGCCCTCACAACATGTCTTGGTTGAGGCAAGCATAACCTTGGCATCACTTTTAATGTTGTTGAAGGTGGGCATCATAGCTTCATGTTGTCTAACCTGGACATTGTCACTCATATGCAGCATCTCTTTGTCTTAAGTCTCGTTGAGATTTCATTAGCTTCGACACACCCTTCACTTGTAACTGCCATTATCATGTCTGATGAGGAAGCTTCACTTATTGATAAATCTATGCTTGAAAGATTAAGGTCAAATTACTATGAAAATGGTAAAAACAAGATTTGTGATTGAAGTTGTTCGCTTTGTCGCTTGTGTGAAGCACTAAGAGAGATGGTACTGATTTGTAGTCAATATATTCAGCCATTAGAACTAATAAAGTAGCATCTTCATAAGTTTTTGAAATAGAGAGAAGAGAAAGAAATCTTTAAAGACTTGTTTGAGTGTACTCAATCCAATTGTAGTGAAGTGGATTGGAGTGAAGAATGAACTAATTTTCTCCTCAATCCACCTCAATCTACTTATATTGATGTGGATCCACTCCTATCCAAACAAGCCCTCAAATGGATGGGAAGTATCGTTAGACTTCAGTTGAAGCTTTTAACAATCCAAATGATGAGTCTCAGGTGTTAGTTGCATCTACAAGAGCTTGCTGTGAAGGGTTACTTGCATCTACAAGAGCTTGCTATGAAGGGATTAGCTTGACAGGAGCTTCAAGAGTTGTGCTTCTATATGTTGATTGGAACCAAGCTGTTGGAAGGCAAGCTTGATCATCATAGGTTAGAAGAAATTTATATACACATACAATTTGATAACTTATGGAACAGGTAAAGGTGATAAATATAATAATGTTCGAAAAAGAAGCTGAATTTAATAATGTTCAAAACAAGCTATCTAAAGCTGAAATAGAGCATTGTTCTAAGTTGATTTCAGAGGATACAAATATATATAATATATGTCATGTTTTTTCCAGGATTGACATCTTCTCGCATATAGGGTTTCAAATTCATTTTAATGCTTCTCTCTACGCGCTTGATGTTTTCTGGTTCGGTGAAAAGGTACATCTCTTCATACTGATTATATTCCTCTTCATTATCTCCCACATTCTCAATACCAAAATGTGCACGGTGTACATTCTTGTAATCTTCAATGATAAAAGTTTTCTTACCCACTGTGCCTCTCCCACGTAGTCTACACTCATGTATTGGTATAGGCACACCTATCGGTTTTCCATCTTTGATGTAATCAACGCAACCCTCAATCACTCTTTCAGTGGTGTATCCTTCCATAATTGAACCCCTTGGGTGAGCACGGTTCCGCACATAACCTTTTAGTACTCCTAAATATCTCTTCAACGGAAACATATGATGTAAATATAGTGTCCCCAATGCTTTTATCTAATCAACAAGATGTATGATTAGGTGTACTGGCATATCAAAAAAGGATGGTGGGAAACACATCTCAAGCTTGCACATAGTCTCGATGATGTATGATTTCAGATAGTCTAAATCTTCACGTTCTATCACCTTTTGCAATACGCATTGAAGAAGTTACACAAATGTGTGATGACAAATTTTATATGCTCGGGTTTGATGACTCTTATTGCAATGGCAAGGAACACTGTCATCATCATGTGATAGTCATGAGAATTATAACCGAATAAAGAATTCTTTCATCAAGACTAGTTTGCGGATATTTGATGAGAAACTCGTGGGCACTCTGATCCCATGCAAGCATTCACAAATTGCTTTTTTCTCTTCTACTGTCAAGTTGTAGCTGGCTGGGGGAAGGTAATGCTTCTCGTTCGCCTTTTCTACTAGATGAAGCTCTGGTCTCAAATCAAGATTTACTAGGTCCATACGTGAATTTAATCCGTCCTTTGTTTTCCTCGTTTGTCTAGCAAGGTCCCAATGATGCTGTCAAATGCATTCTTTGTAACGTGCATCAAATCAATACTATGGTAAAATTCTAGATTCTTCCAATATGGAAGATACTTGACATAAATTGATTGTTTCTTGAAAGTCATGTCAGTTGTATCACCCAAAGATGCACTTTTCTTTCTCTTGATTCCTTTACATTTTTTTCTCTTATCGAAATTAATATGAATGTTCTTGACCATTTTGAACACTAGTTTTCCACCGTAAGGTTTTGGTGCAATATCTTTTTCAATTTTGTTATCGAATTGTTATTTCATCTTCCTATACTTGTGTGTCTCTGTCAAGAACCACCGGTGTCTCATGTACATTATCTTTCTGGATGAAGTGAGGTATATAAATCCAGTTCTATCCACGCACCTTACACAACCTTTCTTCCCTTTAAGTTGTCCCGATAATGTAAACAGTTCGGGGTAATCATACACGGTAATGAATATCATTGCTCTTAGCGTGAAATACTCCCGCTTGTACTCATCCCATGGACGTAGCCCTTCATTCCACAATTTTGCAATATCTTCCATGGAAGGTTCCAAGAACACATCAATTTTGATGCCGGGTTTTTTCGGAACTTGGATAAGAACAGATAACAAGATATATTTTCTTTTGTGACACAACCACGTCGGTAGATTGTACATCGTTAAGACCACGGGCCATGGGATGTTTATGCTCCTTTTTCACCAAACGGATTCATTCCGTCTGTACCCAAGGAAAAACTTATAATTTCCTTTGCAAATTCTGTATACTGAATATCAAAATTTTTCCACTGCGTTGCATCACCAAAGTGTCGAATATGTTTTTCATTCTTCTTGCGCTGCTCGGAATGACAACGCATAAGTTTAGCCTCCCTAGTGTTTGAGAACAAACGCTTCAAGTGATCAATTACCGGAAGGCACCACATCACCAAGGCATGAATTTTTCTCTTATTCTTCCCGTTTGCATCGCTAAAAGTATCATCATCATCACCTTCAGGATCAATAATAATCTTCTTATTCTTCTGAGACTTTTTCATGTTGGTAACATACTGGTGATTGTAGTCCTTCTTATATCTACTGACACCACAGATGGGGCATCTAGTTGCAAGCTCATGCTCTTTGCGATACAAAATACAATGGTTCACACAAGCGTGTATTTTTGTCACACCTAGTGCCATCGGGCAAAGAAGTTTCTTCGCTTTATAAGTGCTTCTGGGCAGTTTATTTGGATTTGGAAGAATTTCTGCCATAAGATTCAAAAGATCAGAGAAACTACAATTGGACTATCTGTGTGTGGCTTTCAACTTTAGTAGTTCTAATATTGCACACAATGTAGTAAACTCTTTATCACAACCGTTTAATTCATCATATAAAAGCTTCGTCGCTGCATTCTGCAATGTCTCCATTTACTTAAACATTTACATGCTCTCGTAGAAATCAATACACATGTTTCAATGTGACGCAACATCTCCTCACAATCGAACTCATCATCATCATCAACACCATCTTGATTATCACTACCATCATTGATATGAACATTACCGTCATCTGAACCTCTCTCATCATATTTATCCACTTCATGTTTATCTAACTCACCATGCTCTGTCCATATTGTGTAGTATTTTTGAAACCTCTTTTCACCAAATGAGATTGGATTACTGTAGTATCTATCCAAGCAATCTTATTTTCGCAGTCGATACATGGACATAATATGTCATCTATCTTTTGCAACTTTGCATGTCTCTTGGATGCTTCAATAAAATTTGCAACATTATGAATATACATAGGATTGGGTCTTGGCATGTTATACATCCACGCTAGAAGGTCCATGCTTCAATAACAGATTTTTTGTAAGATTTACAAAATTTGGCCACAAATATTCCCTAAAGGTCTTCTATAAAATGAATTTACAGGGACATAACAAGACTGTATCATATGAGTGAATACTGGTATCATGTAGGTCTGTTCATAAGGGCTCCAAGAAATTTTGTTTCATAATTTTCTCAGTTTCCTAGTGGCCATAATGGATTTTTGAAGTTAGGCTTATTCATTGAAACGTTTCATCAAACACGTGATGTGCTAGTATTCATCATCAACCTTTAATACTTCAAATCTACTTCTTGTGCTGTAAAATTCATGGGTGAGCTCAAGGGGAGACTAAACTACATATTTCAAACTTTAATAATTCAAATCTACTACAAATCTCAAATGTTTGGGGGAGGGGGGTGGGGGGCTGGAGGCATATGCAAACACAACAAAACGAAACTGTGAAAACAGAACAAATTAAAATCAAGATAGTGAAGAAGAAGTCTCTTCTACCCTTTTCTCTGTTTGAAGGTTGATCATATAATGAATGCAGTATCAGCCGGCGCACGGTGGAAAATTTTGGCAGCCTGGCGGCATCGATGGAAAGTCTCCTGGGTTAGGTTTTCTGTGGTGCCCGAGGGGTCTTTATATAGGCATCGATTTTCACAGGAGATTTTTAAAGAAACAACCGCCTGTGATAAAAATTTAAAAAGTTCAGGAGGTTTTTTAGGCGGTTTTTAAATGCTTCTCAAGCGGTTGGTAATGAATAACTGCCCGAGAAAAAAATTATCTCAAACGGGTATTACTTACTAACCGCCTGGGATAATTGCGCGAGCATGTTCTTCAGTTTTCTTTTCCCTTGCATCTTTTTTATTTATATTCCAATAAAAATACTCAAACACGTATAGATTATGCAAATTGATTCCAAATTCAATAATTCTTTCTTCTATATTTTTCAAAAATTAATATCTACCACCCGGACCAAATATTTTAAAACCTGTATAGCTAACATTGTAATGTTTTGGTAAATATCAAATTTTTTTATACTCACGTATTATTCACATTTGTGTATCTCCTTAAAAAAAGGATCATTCACGGAAATTGGTTTGTATGAACATATTTGTATTATTTATACATGTATGAATTTTGTTAATTTTTTAAAGCATTCCAACATGTCAAAATTCAAATTATCCATCACTCTAAGCAAATGCTCATATACATATGAGGCATTCATCAAATTTTGAACACACATTGATTAAAAAAAATGAAAAATCTAAAAAAAAGCATAGATGTTGGTATGATGACTAAAAATATCCATCGAAAAAATAAATGAAAAAAATCATTATATTCATCAAGATAGAAAAATGACAAATAGCAATTGTTATATGTTTTTTATGTTCTGACTAATTTCAAAGGCTTCAAGAAGTGAAATTTAATGGTAACCTTTAACACTCAATAATATTACAAGAAAGCAGAATTTGGGCTTTTGAAAGGCCCCACATTGAATCAATAATATTAATTAAGCTTACATAAAGATCTTCTCAGACTGTTGGTACTGAATAACTGCCTGAGAAAAAGATTATCTCAGGCGGGTGTTACTTACCAACCGCTTGAGATAAGTGCATCTTATAAGGCGGTTGGTAATTACCATCAGTCTGAGATAAAGATATTCTCAGGCGATTGGTACTTAAAAAACACCTGAGAAGATATGCGTCTATATATAGCCCTCGGCTGCGTTAGAAAAACCTAACCCGGGCGAAATCACTAAGACGCCGTCAGGCTGCCAAAATTTCATTTGCCGCCAAGTCTTCGCCTCTCTTGCCGTACAGCTTCGCCGTCGCCATCGAGCTTTGCCGTTGTCCGTTTGGTTCGCCCTCGCCACATCCAGGTACGCCAAGCGAAGCCCTTGCTGTCGCCACCGAGCTTCATAGTAAACCCTAAACCCTTCGACCTTCCCTCCTCCGTCCATGTACCGCCTCCCTCCTCTCCCTCGCCGTCGGCCTAGTCAAATGGTGCCTTGCATAGATTTCCTTGGTTAGGGTTGGGTAGGCTTTGAGGGTTAGGCATTAACCTCATGACGCTATGAACCATATGCAGGTTTTGAGTAGGCTGTCCAAGCTTATGCAGCAGCCAAAAAGCAAAATGATTCACTGTTTCAAATTCATGGCAAAAAATACATTAGGCATCATCAGATCAATTGCTTTTGACCATGTTTTCTTTCACTAATATAACATCATTTTCAATCAACCAAATTTATAGCCAAAAACTTATTGTTTCACCATTCCCTAAAGTAAATTTTCTGCTCTTGTATATATATTCTTGACTTTTCGAAGGTCTCTCCATATGGGAGAGTTAGACATTTTATGTCTTAATGTCCCAACAGGAGAATCCCTAATGTATTTAACTCTAACAATGTCCCGCCAAAGCCCTTGTTCCATTTCCAATCTTCACTACCATTTGGTCAGCAGACTGACATTCATCTTACGAAGGTCCTTAACCCCCAGCCCACCCCTCCCCCTTTTTTATTTTTTACAAATGATACCCACTCATATATGGACATGGATCTCTCTCTTTAAGAATATATGGACTAAGCACTTTGCACGGTACATGGCCTTATAATCATGTGATACTCTCTCGTTGCCACCGTGCATATATTTTTTCAAGTTTTTGAACCCTAGCCGTCCCACGAAGGTCTGGGTTAGTTTTTATTTTGCGAAATGTCAAGCTTAGCCATGCTTATACCGGTAAAAGTTGAATTGTGTGGCCAGGCCACCACTGTTAACGAGCTTAGGGCATAATATACTTAGATATGGCATAAAATCTGAAAGAAAATGAACTTGTGTAATGAGAGGAGATTTGGATTGTAGTCCCTCTTGGTCAAATAAGGAATGTGTCTTGTTCTTTTTGTCCTAAGCACCATCCATTCTAACCACATGCTGGATGTAATGGTATAGCAAGTCGAATATCTCACCTTGTACTCGTGTTTTGGACATGACTTCATAAATTGTTTGACACGCACAAGTGGTTGATGGTTCCGCGGGACACTTCATGTAGAGTTAATATGTCATTCATTATATTTTTTGTCTTATAAGTTCTAGCATGGAAAGCCCTAAGAAGACTGGTGCTGGTAGTAACAATAAAGAAGACAAGATGGAGTTTAACGACTCCAGCAGTTTAGACTCCTTTCACAGTCCATCGGATCCTTTTTTGAATATAAAAATTAAGAAGACTTCTGAGGATCTCAACCCAGAATATGTTCCTACCGACGAGGTATGGATCATGAATCTTAACTTCAGCAGTTCAAGTTAATGTTGGTTGTCAAATATACGAAGTCTTATAATTCCTTTCTACCTAGATTAATCATGAAGACAACGAGGTGACTTTGGCTCCCAAAACCGCAGAAGGTTCTCCAATGGATGAATCCTCTGCTTCACTCAAGAGGAAACGAGGGCAACGAGGTCCCAATAAGGGTCCATTGGACCGCATCATATACATAACAAGGGTTGGTCTAGGTGGGCTTCCCCAAGAAACATTGTATTCAGTTACCAAGTATCGAAATGCATGCAGTTTTCTTGTTAGCGAGCTCGTGCCGATCACAACCGAGAATTGGATAAAATTACCTAAGGAGACCAAGAATGAGTTGTGGGAAAGGATAAAGAAACAATTCAAGTTTCCGAAAGGCACGAAAGAAGTTATAAAGAAAGCAACATTGGTCTCTTGCGGCAAGAAGTTTTGTGGCTAGAACAGTGAAACGAATGCTTATATTAAGGCCGATAAGGTCCCTAGCGCGAGGAAGATGGGAAAAATCACACAAGATCAGTGGCAAGAGTTTGTTCGTCAAAAGAACACACCTGATGCTAAAGCCCTAAGGGCAACTAGGTCAGAGCTTGCCAAAAAGAACATATACCATCATCGCTTGGGTTTTGACGGATATGCCCCCAAAGTCAAGAAATAGAATAAGATATTAGACGAAATTACCAATGAGGGCAATCCTCACCCGTTAGAAGGATGCGATAAGAGAACTCAGCGGTGGGTCTTTGCTCGGTCAGGTTTGACCAGCGAGGGCAAACTTTAAAAGCCCGACTCTTTGAATGAAGTATACAAAAAAATGAAAGAAGTAATTAAAAAGCGACAGAAGGGTTTCTTCAAGCTGAAGAGGGAGAATTACCAACTTACCGCTATCATAGGAAACCCTGAACACAGTGGACGGGTTTGAGCAGTCTCTTCTCAAATGTCTTGGATAGATGGTTTCCCTAAAGATAAAGACACATATAGAAGACGTGAGAAGTTCAAGAAAATACTTGATGAAACGATTGCTCAAAAGGTCAAAGAACATGTGCAAGAAGTAATGGAACAACTTAGACAATCTGGACAATTAGTGGCACCGAGTACAGCAATGGTTCTCGTATCAAAGGAGCAATTGGTATCTCCAACTGCCTACCCTAGCATCGTAGGTTTTGTGCCAGGCTTAGGGTCAACCCATAAGTTTGCTGTCGATGATATTGCTAAGGACAAATCTTGTCGTCTTCTTGTCCCGATTGGGAGAGCAGAGAACAAAACCAAACAGGTTGCCACTGCTATGGCAAAGCCTGATCATGACTTCAACGGCAATCCACTTCCGTTGTATGATGTTGTGGTGCAAGTTCTTCAGAATATTGATAATGATTATGAAATAGACCACATCACACATGAGGGGATCGCGACTCTGGGGCAGGCTGTCAACCAATTAATCCTTTGGCACCGACGCGATATCGTGTTGGACGATGAGCCGATTTCTAGCCCCGTCACATCTCAAAATACTGCAACCCTGTCTTCTAAGGTGAAAGTCTAGGAAGATCCACTCCCAGTCCAGGAAGATCCACTCCCTCTATGTCTCAGCAAGGATGATAGTAACCTTGCTAGTAAAGATAACCAAGAGCAACAAGTTGGACAATAGCTTCAAGCAGTACCAGAGCCAGCTATTGCTAGTAAAGAGCAACCAGTTGAGCAACAACTTGAAGTAGTACAAGAGCCAACTGCTGGGAGTAATGAGCAATCAGTTGAACAACAAGTTCAACAACAAGCCAGTGTCCAACTTCCGACGACTACTCCTCGATCATCAGTGCCTATCAAAGTTAGCTCATACGAAATAAATAAACCTTCATTAGAATTGTCAAAGTATTTGGAAACTATTAAGGAAAATATTAGAAAATCAATTTCATCTCGTTCTTCTCATGAACCATCATTAGAAGATATCGAGGAGTGGGAATAAGATGGTGTCATGTATAATCGGCGGATGGCTTTAGTTAAATTAGGAGTTCCAATATACAAGCTTGAGGATGTTCCTCCTAAATTTTAGAATGGGAAGCCATTCATGACATACATACAACTTAGCAAACAACCTGCCCCGCTCAATAGAATGCACGAGTGGTACATCCTTGCTAGCACAAAACGATGATCTTTCTTGCGTCACATTTCGTATTCCAAAAGATGCATTGTGGAGCACTGGAGCAGATAAACGAGTCATTTTATTTGAAGAGCTGCATACCCTTTTCCATCGGGGCATGCTCGAAATCAACCTGCTAGTCGTCTGGTGCTTGTAAGTGCCTCTAATATTTTGTATTTGCTTTTCTTACTACAGGAATACATATTTCATGAGATTATAACAATTTTGGACTTCTTCAATAGGATGCAATACGTGGATAATGAAAATATGAAACGCAAGATAGGTATCCTTGACCCTACACGGATTGCAAAGACGCTATTCGACGTCAAGGCGGATCGAGACTCAGCACAGTTCAAGCACATGAATTTTTTTTTGAAAAATCAATCGCAAAACTTAAGAAGGATAGAGGGACAGAAGTTGCAGCTTACATAGGACATGCAATATTTAACTTTGTTAGAGACAACAAGTACCTTGTAAAGGCTCCATACCACTTCGAGTAGGTTCGACACATGACATTGAAATAGCAATTATTGTTAATTGTTAACACGTGTGTTTGTATGTGTGCAGTAATCACTATGTAATGATCTTCATCAAGCCAACGCAGGGTTTGGCAACAGTCTTGGACTCACCCGATTACCCACCAAATCGTTACAAAGATTTCCTTTCCATTTTGAAACTGTACGTGTATTCAATAATTTTAATTTACACACATTTGGAATGTGTTGAGAAGTTTTATATGACATTTCTTGTATTACAATGCTTGGCGGTTTTACAACAGCTTGGCGGTCAGAGACCTCCTAATACGAATGCATTGGACAATAAACCATATTATGCTTGTTGGAAGCAGCCTGCTTGGAGTGTCTTATGCAGGTATTATGTATGCGAGCATCTTCGCACCGCCAGCAAATATAGAGTGAATCGTGAGGATGTAAGTTATCCTTAATGTCGAAATATTATTTTCTTACTTTTGATTTTCATTTTCATTGTAACTAGCATAGTTTAATACTTATATTATTTGCTATTCAATATTACCAGAAACATTATTTTCATATTTTGATTCCAACTTCAAAATTCAATTGCTCATAGTACAACTGCTCCAAAAATACCACATAAATTCTTGTATACTCTCACTTTGATCTATACTTTGATATTGTTCAAACCAACACATTGTAAACCTTGTTATGTGTTCCATTGTAGCACACGAAGAATGTGAACAAAGAATGTTCGTTTTGTAGAAGTATTCCTGGTGGAGGAGCCGACAAGATTGCTGCTAAACTGTGTTAATTTGTGCATCACGAAATTTTGCACAAAAGAGGGGTGTTCTTTGATGAGAATGGTGCAATAGCTGACATGCTAGAACTTTGCGACTATGCTAATAGAAATAGTTTTTAGTGAAAACTTGTAAACTATGAGATGAATTGTATGTGTAACTTGTACATATGTATATTGTTTTTATGAAATCGACTTCTATGAGATGACTTCTATGATGATATTGTTGACTTCTGTAATGATATTATTGACTTCTGTGATTATATTGAATTAACCTGGAAATTAAAAATAACAGCAGGTAGTACTGCATATGGTATACCATCTCATAGGCGGTTATTTACCTATGGCTAGAACTGCCTGTAAAATATCATTATCATAGGCGGCTAGATATAGGTAAAGAACCATCTGTGATAACATAATTATCACAGGCGGTTACTCTTATGGTATAAATCGGCTGCGATAAAATGTCTCCACAGGCGGCTTGTTGTATGTAAAGATCCGCCTGTGATAACACAATTATCACAGGCGGTTATATATGCTGCACGACCCGCATGTGATAATGTGTCTTCATAGGCGGCTAGCCTAAGTAAAGAACCGCTTGTGATAATATCTCTTCACAGGCGGATTCATTTCTCCACCTGTGAAATTGCAGATTATCATAGGCTCTTCGTTTCACGCGGTTTAAGAAACCGCGTGTGATGAGGCTTACTGTAGCAATGAGATCGGGCTACCCCTCCATCATCTTGGTATCAGATTCCAGCGTTTACTCGGTGAGCAATTGTCCATACCATATATTTGTTTTCTTTTTGTCCTATCAAGAAAAGGCCATAAATAAATTATACATCAGGTTTAGATTTTCGCCATAGCCTATATAACACCATTTTTTCAATTTTTAGATGCTGGTCATCGTTCTTGTTGCAACTTAGTATTTAGTTCTGTTTCAAGCAAGAAGAGTAACAAAAAAAGAAGAAAAGAAAAACAAAAAAAAAAAGAAAAAGAGGCATAGAATTTCATACTTAAGTTTTAGTTGTGGAGCTTATTCGGGTTGAGTAATTGTGTGCCTGTTACGACTTGCACTATTGGCTACATCCATTGTTGTCATTGCAACGCGAGCATTACTACAACATACACCATTGTTGGCCATTTCCTGTCCACCGTGTCTGTTCCATCTTGTTTTCTTATTCTCATACGATCAGCACTAGGATTTGTGAATTGGTGTTGTTAGGTATCCGAACAAAGCTCCACCATATACCCTGGTTTGTCATGTGATAGGTTTCACCCTCAATATTCGCCACATCACATCCGTGCAAGTTCTGCCCATACAAGTTGGTAAGCTATATTAATTCACTTTGGAACGGTGAGATACCTTACTTCTTTCAGTTTGAGTGAGTTGAGTGTTCTCCACGTATCTATACACTTTTTTATATTATTCTGCGAGCTAACCATGTCTTCAAATGAGATTGATGTGACCCAGAAAAAGAGTCCTACTGATGTGGTACATTGGAATGCATATGAGGCTCTTCGTAATCATCTTCAGCGTCAAATTTTGAATGCAACAGATCCTCTTCATGAGGGTGTCCAAAATATGGACTTGGGCCTGAAGGATGCAATTGAAACCATCGCCGATACACAACGACAAGTTACTGAAGTTCAACAAACTCTCACTGCAATGCAGCAAGCTATGACAGCTTTGCAAGCATCGGTTGATCGTCAGCAACGTCGTCAGCATGATGATGATGGTGAAGCAAGTGTACAAGGTGGTGCTGATCCTCACGCCCCCAATGCTCGTTACCGTCTAGCTTGCCAAGCTGGTGGTCGTGGTAATGAAGGCCGTGTTGGAGGCCAAGCTGGTGGAGACCGTGGATTTATTCCCCAGCGTGTGCGTCGCCAATTTGATGATCCTAATTTTGCAAAACCAGCGCACCGTGTTGAGGATGGGTTGGGAAAACCAAAATTCACCATGCCCAAATTCATGGGTTCTACTGATGTTGAAGGGTATCTCAATTGGGAGTTGAAAGTGGAAAAATTATGGCGTATGCATGAGTACATAGAGGACAAGAAATTAAAGTTTGCATCTTCTGAATTTGATGACTACACTTTGATTTGGAGGGACAATTTGGTGCAGTCTAGAATTGAAGATGGTTATCCACCCATTGCTACATGGAGAGCTATGAAGGAGGAGTTGCGTGCTCGTTCTGTTCCAGGCAACTATATTTGTTCTCTCCATGACAGATTGCAGAATTTGAAGCAAGGCACTTTGTCTGTTGATAATTATTTTCAGATGGAGTTGATCATGCAACGTGCTCGAGTGCGTGAACAGCCCAAACAGACAATGCAACGTTTCCTTGCTGGTTTGAATTATAACACCAAGCGCATTGTTCGGCGTCACCAGTATTTTGACATGACAGATTTATTACATCAAGCATGTGAGGCAGAATTGCAGTTGGTTGATGATGCCATGTTTGCACCTTATCCTGCAGCAAATAGAGGTCGTTTTCGACCACATAAAGCACCTAGTGTGGAGTCTACGCATAACCCTACTGTTGGATTTCGTGGGAATGCTTCGTCCAAATCGGATTTGATGGTTTCAAATGCTAAGAAGCCATCACAACCTGCTGCTAGTGCTGCTGTATCTTCTAATGCCATGCCCAGAAATAGGTACATGAATTGTCATACATGTGGTGGCCGGGGCCACTTCAAGAAAGATTGTCCCAATAGAAAGGCTATGTCAATCAATGAAGAAACCGTCGAGTATGATACCAGGGATGATGCTGATCCAGAGTCAGGTTGTTGGGAAGATGAGGTTGGTTCAGTGGATGCTTATGCGACACATTTACCCACTATTGTTTGCTCGCCAAAGGTGTTGAGTATTACTACTAGTCCTGCAGATCAGCGGTGCAATTTGTTTCAAACAAAGGTTGTTGTAGGTCCAAGTAAAGCGTGCAAAGTTATTATTGATGGTGGTAGTTGTCATAATTTGGCCAGCAAAGAGCTTTGTACCAAGCTAAACCTGAAATATTTTCCGCACCCCAATCCTTATTACATTCAGTGGTTGAGTGATAGTGGAGAGATGAAGATCATCTACATAGTGCGAGTAGAGTTTCGGATTGGACCATATAAAGATACCGTTGAGTGTGATGTGGTTCCTATGACTGTATGTCACTTGCTGTTGGGCCGCCCTTGGCAATATGATTGAAATGTTTGTCACAATGGGAGAGCCAACACTTATAAGCTGAAGTGGAGTGGCAAGGAAATTACATTGCAAACTATGACACCGCGACATATTATCAATGAGTCTCGTCAGAAAATTGTAGTCAATTGTGAGAAAGAGCGTGAGAGATTAGATAGGAAAGAGATTCCACTTTCGGTGAGCAAGAGCCACAAGCCAAATCTCAGTGCTAAAAAGAAATGTGAGGGAGTGAATTCCTTAGTAATGCTAGCCATCAAATCAGATTTAAGGGAGTTTTGGGAGGATCCTACAGATGTACCTCTTATACTTATGTACAAGGGTAACATTTTGTTTTCTAATGATATGACACCTCTCTCTATTGTTGTCTCTAATGTTTTACAGGAAATCAGCAATGTATTTCCGGAGGAGATCCCTGCTGGTTTGCCACCATTGCGAGGGATAGAGCATCAAATTGATTTGATTCCGGGAGCATCACTGCCAAATCGTACGCCATACCGCACAAACCCTGATGAGACAAAAAAAATTCAGAAACAAGTACAAGAGCTTCTCGACAAAGGGTACATTCGTGAGAGTTTAAGTCCTTGTGCTCTTCCTGCCATTTTAGTTCCTAAAAAAGATGGTACATGGCGCACGTACATATATTGTAGAGCATTTAATAACATTACTATTCGATATCGTCATCCCATTCCTAGACGAATTGAGTGGTGCTTGTTGTTTTCTAAAATTGATTTGCGTAGCGGTTATCATCAAATTGGAATGAAAGAAGGGGACGACCGGAACACTGCTTTCAAAACGAAATTTGGATTATATGATTTGGTAGTTATGCCTTTTGGGTTAACTAATGCACCTAGTACATTCATGAGACTAATGAACCATGTTTTGACGCATTTTATTGGCAAGTTTGTGGTTGTCTATTTTGATGATATCCTTATTTACAGCCGCAATGAATCTGAACATATTGCTCATATTCGACAAGTCTTACATGTGTTGCATAATGCCAAGCTTTATGGTAATCTTGACAAGTGCACATTTTGCAAAGATAAAGTGATATTTTTAGGATATGTTGTTCCTGCACATGGAGTTGAGGTAGATGAATCTAAAATTTCCGCTATAAAGAATTGTCCTACTCCATTGAATGTTAGTCAAATATGAAGCTTTCATGGTATTGCTGGTTTCTATAGGCATTTTGTGAAGGATTTTAGTACCATTGCTGCACCTTTGAATGAACTTACAAACAAAGGTGTTGACTTTTTGTGGGGCACAGCCCAAGAAAATTCTTTTGATGAACTAAAACGCCGTTTGATTGCTGCACCATTACTTGCACTTCCTGATTTCAATAAACAATTTGAGGTCGCATGTGACGCTAGTGGACTTGGTATTGGTGGTGTGTTGATGCAAGAGGGTAGATTGATTGCATATTTTTCTGAAAAGTTGAATGGTGCACAGTTGAATTATCCTGTATATGATAAAGAACTATAAGCTCTTGTTCGTATTCTTGAGGTTTGGCAACATTTATCTGTGGCCCAAAGAATTCATCATACATTCTGATCACGAGGCATTGAAATTTATGAAAAGTCAGTCCAATTTAAATATAAGACATGCTAAATAGGTTGAATTCATTGAATCTTTTTCATACATCATTAAAGTATACAAAGGGTAAAGATAATGTTGTCGCTGATGCTCTCTCTCGGAAAAGTATGTTATTGACACAATTGGATGTTAAAGTTCCTGGTTTAGAGAGTTTGTGCGACTTATATCCTACTGATCCTGATTTTTCAACACCATATAAGTTGTGTACAGGTGTGAAAGCATGGGAAAATATCATATACATGAAGTCTACTTGTTTAGAGGTAATAAACTATGTATTCCCAAATTGTCTGTGCGCTTGCTATTATTGCAGGAATAACATGCTGGAGGTTTGATGGGACATTTTGGACGTGAGAAGACTTTTCTTATGCTTGCTGATCACTTTTATTGGCCTAAGATGAGGTGTGATGTTTACAGATTTGTGTGGCGATGTATTACTTTCATAGGTCAAAGTCCAAGCTGAAACTTCATGGTTTGTATACCACTCTCCCTGCCCCTACTATACCATGGGAGATATAAGCATAGATTTTGTGTTAGGATTGCCTAGGACCAAGAGAAGACATTATTCAATTTTTGTGGTAGTTGATCGATTTTCTAAGATGACACATTTTATTGCCTGCCACAAGAACGACGATGCATCGCATATTGCTAATTTGTTTTTCAGGGACATTGTGCGCTTACATGGAGTGCCGAAGACAATCATTTCTGATCGTATTGTGAAGTTCAATGGTTACTTTTGGAAGACACGTTGGGGAAAGCTGGGGACAAAGTTATTATTCAACACAACTTGTCACCCCCAAACTGATGGACAAACAGAGGTGGTGAATCACATTCTCAACGTTACTGCGATCGATGATCAAGAAGAACTTGCGAGTGTAGGAGGAATGTTTACCACATGTGGAGTTTGCCTATAATAGGGCAATGCACTCAACAACAGAGTTATGTCCATTCGAGGTGGTATATGGTTTTAAACCCATTACACCACTTGACATGAAGCTGCTCCCAATTCAAGAGAGAGTCAACATGGAAGCATCCAAGCGGGCAGATTTTCTGAGGAAGATACATGAGAAGACAAAAGAAGCATTTGAAAAGAAGGGCAAGTACAATGCTGATCGTGCCAATAAGAAGAGAAAGAAGGTCTTGTTTCAGCCAGGTGACACGGTGTGGGTACACTTCCGTAACAACAGATTTCCTGAACGGCGAAAGTCTAAGTTGCTACCTCGAGGTGATCGACCTTACAAAGTTCTTGCCAAGATCAATGATACTGCTTACAAGATAGATCTTCCTAGTGATGAATTTGGTGTCAGTAATACTTTCAATGTTGCTGATTTGGCACAATATGATGGTAACAACCTTGACTCGTCGTGGACGATGCCTTTTGAGGGGGGGGGGAGGAGCATGAGGTCACTAACACTTTACCATCTTCTCCTATTCATGACATGGTTGGTCCAGTTGACGTTCAACCTGAATCCAATGAACCCCGTACTGGACCCATTACAAGAGCACGTGCCAAATTATTAGAACACCAAGTGAATACTCTCCTAGTTGAATATAATATTGTTACAAATGAGAATTTTATACTACCTAAGTCTTTCCATGTTTGCTTGAGAAGATTTGAAGCTGATGCATCCATAGCAAGTGGAGGTGAGGAGATATGTGAAGATTGTTGCAAGTTGGATTCCCACATCAAGGAGTACGTGGGAGAGGAGAGGAAGGCAGGAGCACTACCAATAAAGAATTCATCATGAAAATCAATTCAGTTTCGGATATGGCAACAAGAAGCTCTAAAATTGAACAAGCAGCGGATTTCTCTCCCAGAATCCTAATCCTGCAAAAAAAAATCCGTTGGAAAGATAACTCTAAATACTTTCCAATAAGTATGGCCTCAGTTTATGAGAAGGCATATACAGGCCGTGGCAACCAAATAAAGTTGACAATCGCTTCTATTTCCTTTCAAATAGAGTCTGTTTTATTTAGGGAAGTTGGGCCTGCGATTTATTTGTTACCAAACATAGTTTGGACGCCCAGGAGTCCAATATATACTCTTGTAGGACGTGACTTTAGGGCAGGTTCAACAAGTTCATAAAAATTTCAGAACTGAATTGCTGTATGCATTCATCAGAGATCAAATATTCCACTTTGTTTCGATCTGGAGTATTTTTCCCCTTCACTATTTTGTTGCGATTTGGTGATTCTTCCGTTCTGCAAATCAAGTGTAATCTGTCGTTCCATTGGGAATTGGTTGATTGCAAACTGCTTTGTGGTCGGCAGCTATGAGCACAAGTGTGTGGTGTTGCAAATATCCATAGGGTTGAGATCTGTTGCATTGGCAGCGGGGAACAGCCGGAGAGTTCGTGAGTGTCTCACAAGTTATCTTCACACCCATTGTCGTGTTCATCAAGAAGATCGGGCTACCCCTCCATCAATATGCCAGCATAACCTATGATGACTGGTATAACAAGAGGCTCCTAAATGTTTTGCTTTTGCCAGAGATTTAATTTTGTTTGATGGTTTTTTTTTGAAAAAAAAATTGTTTGACAGTGTTCCGTGACTGCACGCATCTATGCGTTTGTTTCACTACTACAAAAATATTTATCTCAGGCACCTCTAAATATATTATCACAAGTGGATTTCAAAACTGTCTGAAATATCACAAGTGGCCTCTAGAAACCGTCTGTGCTAATGATTTTCCACAGGCTATTGTTTACGTGCAACCTGCCGCCTGTGATGAAACATTATCTCCGGTGGGTCCTAACATACAACGTGCGCCTGTGATAATGCATTAGGACAGAACAAGTTAAACCCTATTATTTCTAATTTCTTGATCAAATTTAAATAACAGCAATTACAAATATATTCAATGCAATTTATAATTTATTCATTATAATTCATAGTTCATATATTGCAAACCATAATTTCGTATATTGCAATTCAAGTTTCTACATTGCAAAATATACTTCAGTTGTACATAGCACACTACTATAAATAGCTTCATCGCAGGCGGCTGTAAAGATATTATCACTAGCAGATTTAAAAACCGTCTGAAACGAAGAGCCTGGGAAAATTGTCCATCTTCAAAAGTGGAAAAATAAACCGCTTGTGAAAATCTTTATCACATGCGGTCATCACATTGAAACATCCGTCTGTGAAGAAAAATTATCATAGGCAGTACTTATCGATAGTTGACCACCAGTTATAAAACAATTTTCTCAGGCGGTTCTTTACCTTCAAGCATCCGACTGGGAAGATTAATTATCACGGGCTGCTTGTGTCGTCAGAGTACCACATGCGGTAACACAATTTTCCCAAGCGGTTTTTTACATATGAGGATCCGCTCGTGAAGATTAATTATAAGTTGTTCAGCTATGAGGATCCGCCTATGACAATGTCTTAACACTGGCGGTTCGTTAGCTACGAGGATCCGCCTATGAAAAGATATATCCTTTCCAGTACTACATCCAGTTATTTCTAATTTCCAACTCAAATTAAAATACACATTCACACACAATACGAACAATATATTTTAACAAGCAACATTGACACACATCAGAAAATATAAGTCATCTCATATACATCTCAATTCATACTATACAATACAAGTACATCTCAATTCATAGTTTAGGTGTGTTCATCGCTAAATCTTGTTTCCATTTTCATACTGAGAAAGTTCTGGCACATCAGCAAGTGGACCTGTGTTGTCGAAGAACAATCCTTTTCGGTGAAAAACTTTGCAGCGCATAAGACATTACGGATATTGACATAAGGCTAGTGACAATGAAAATGTATCTCAAAAGTATGAAAATACAATATTGACATTAAGGATAACTTACATCCACACGATTCACTCTATATTCACAGGTGGTCCGAAGTTGCTCGCATACAAAATACCCGCATAAGACATTACCAGGTGGCTGCTTAGGACAAGGAAAGTCTGTTGATATTTTTAATGCATCGTTATTAGCAGGTCGCTCACCGCCAAGTTGTTCCCAGTAAAACTACCAAATGCTGTCGCACAAGGAATGTCGTATAAGAATTGACAACTTATATATGTGTGTATATTAAAAGTATCGAATATTTGTACATTTTCAAAATGCTAAGGAAATCTCTGTAAGTACTCGATAAGAAATTAGCCGAGTCCAAGACCGTTGCCAAACCCTGCGTTAGCTTGATTAAAATCATTGTGTAGTGATCATTGCACACGTATAAACACACGTGTTCAGTTAACAATTAGCAATAAATTGCTATTTCAATACCATGTGTCGAACTTACTTGAACTGGTACGGAGCCCTTATGAGGTCCTTGCCATCTTTGACAAAGATAAATATGGCGTTTGCTATGTAGGATGCCACCTTTGTCTTTTTAGCCTTCTTTTGGTCTGCGATTGTTTTTTCAAATTCGTTTTGTGACATTTGCCTATACTATTTTGAGACCCGTTTCACCTGAAAGTCGATATTCAACTTTGCAATTATTGTAGGGTCAAGGATACCCGTCTTGGACTTCAGTTTTTCATTATCCATGTATTGCATTATGTCAAGGAATAAGTCCAAAATCGTTATAATCTCATAACATATATGCGTGTAGTAAGAAAAGCAAGTATGAAATATTAGAGACACTTACAAGCACTAGATGAGTAACAGGTTGATTTCAAACCTCTCTCGATAGAAAAGGCTCCACATATCTTTCAAGAGAATGTAAAGGCCCTAAATATTAGTGTGCAAACCTCAGCTCAAAAATTCTATTAGACAGAGAAACCTTGCAAAGGAAAAAAGTGCTCGTGTAGGCTATGTCATTAAAACCCTAAAGAAGAGTCTAGATCAAATCAAATGTTCCAATTCAAAATCATCAAAATATAAAATTGAGTTCACTAATGTATTGATCACAGTTCAAATATCTTACCTGTCAAGTTTGACAAGTTTTGAGCATCGTTTATCTGTTAATTGAATCAGTTCAAATGAGAGCATTCAAATTCAAATTCGAAATAAAATTCCATGGTTCACTTTGTCAAATGCCAAATTCGATTTCTTATATGAACTCACCACACCTGAGTTGACCTAGATACCAATATTAGATTTTCCTGAGCATGTTCATATTTCAATTAAATTTTAACAGAGAGGGAAGGGTTGTAAGTGCAGTGGACCCCACCAGCCAGGGAACCATGTTTTCTATGTTTCTCTGCCTCTTCTCTGGCTGCCACCACATGGCATGCAATCCTTGCATCTCCCTGCCAGCTTGCTTACCTGCTCGACTCCAGCTGCAGACTTCACACCCAAGCTTCCTCTTCATCCTCACCTAGGCACGAGAGTGGATTATTTCGTCTCTGTTTTGTTCTCCCACACAGGAACTTTTTCTTCACCGTGTTTTCTCCTCTCCAGCCGTACTCGGTCTTGATCACTTTTCTTCATCTCTACTTCCTCACAAACGTCTTCCGCACCTGTATGATCAATTCCTTGTGCAGCTTGAGTCTCCCCAACGAAGGACATGACGATTTGCCAGTTACCGTCCACAACGTACAGGTGATACAAGCAGTTTCTCACCCACTGTCTTGATGCAAAAAGGTGTTCCAACACACCTAGTAGCTGCTCGCAAAGTTTCAGCTCATGTCGTCCCTCCTAGATCGAGTATTATTAGTTTTCCCGATGAGCTTCATGCATGAACTGAGCTAGGTCATCCTTTAAATTCCATTTCCACGTGCAAGTATTCAACATGGCTGTGAGCTTTGTTACTCCAGAGGTCCAGGCACTTCACCTCGAAGAAAAACCATCGAAGTTCATCGAGAAACCCTGCCAAATTATTGGATTTTATAGCCGCCGGCCGAAATACACCACTTCACCGTCGAAATCAGATTTCCATTATTTTCCAACGCAGTTAAAACCCCATTGAAGTTTTAGGAAGTTTTTGGTGCAATTACCCATTGAAATCATGCGCTAGAGCCAAACACCGACATCCCCTAAACTCTAACCGCCGCCACCCCCATAGAACCTCCCTCTCCGGCCGATTTTGATCCAATTAAACCTCACCGCTGTGATCCTCGCCTTATTTTAGGCCCTAGCGACCACTTTGGAGGGAGGGGACACCCTGGAACAGCTGCCAGCATGGGCGTTGCCACGCGCCGCCACGGTGCCGGCGAGGGCGCCGCCGGCCCATGGTTGAAGATGACCCTGGCCGGGATCCTCTGTGGCTACCGGATTTTATGTGGCCACATCAATTTAATTCTGTAGCACCATGTTGCCTCAATCCTACCGGTTGGTTTTGAAACCCGTGGGGCCAGCCCATGATTTAAATATTTCCATTCAATTTTAATTGCAGATTTCATCCAATCTTAGAAAATCAATATCTCCTAGGATTCTTGTCCAAAAATTCCAAAATAAATTTTGTTGGAACCAGGGTGATATGTACATCCAAGTGGTGCACTTTTATTTGTATCCGTATTTTGTCCTCAATAATTCCATGAAGTACAATGGCTTTAGAATCAATTCCGATTCTCTACTCATTGAAAAATTCCCAAACTTGGCCATACCATTCCTCATAATTCCCTTGAGTTCCAGTAAAACATCTAAGTCCATTTGAGTTGATTTGAGTGGCCAAATTGTTTTCTCAATCTGAATGTACCAGAAAAATTGTAAAATGTCCAGAAACTTTTTTTCAGAAATTGTCCAAACTTCAAAAATCAATATTTCACAGTAGAATTCTTTGAAAATTATGAAACCATTTTTGTTGGATCTCTCTGGACCTCCTCTAAACAGAAAACCATGTTTTGGCCATGTCAAAGCTACCGATTGTTCCTCAAAAGTCTGGGAACTGTTTAGGTTCATTGAATTTTGTACAATAGAGACTTCCATGAACATTGTCGAAATTTGGCCAGAACTTCACTCATACTACCTAGTGTCTCCTGTCAAAGTTCCAGAACCAGTGGTCATTATTTAATATACTTAACTGTGTTTCCATTCAACTATGTTATATTATCAATATTGAATCACTTTGCATCTTCTTTGCATAGCGAATAGTTTCCGAACTCGAGATGACTTCGGAGCCATTTGAAGTCATCCACCTGTAGATTAACTTTGACACCATCTCGCCGCCAGGCAAGCCCCGATTTGCATTTAACAACATTTCGAACTTTTATTTGTATCACAATATATCGGTTAGCATGTATTGTGCATTTGGTCTAAGTATTCATGGAGTTTTCCACTTGCATGACCAGATAACCCATAATAGCTGGGCAGAATGTTAAGTCCTCCATCTTGTCCAGCTATGCTTAATTGTTGTAGTTTCTTTAGTAGAAGTCGAGTTGTTGGAATCTACTCGCGAGTTTAGGAATTGGGATGACATGGGTTTGGTCGAGTGAGAGATTCACCATTTGGTTAAATATGAGACAGGGCATGGAGTAGAAGCAGCAGGACATAGGGCCCCGTGAGCTGTAGCTGTGCCTGTGTCAATCAAAGACCAATCCGTGTGCGGCCCTGTTGAGCAAGTTTGATTTGTATCGGAGTCATACTGGATACATGAGGTCCAGGAAACCGATGTACGATGGGAAGCCTTTGTTGAGACTTTTTCGATCGCCTCAGGCTTTCGGTCGCAGCAGTAGACAGAAACTCGCCCACGGCATCTTCATAGCGGAGGGTGCACCTCGAGTGAGAATATTGTCCTCGGCGATTGAATCGATTCAACTTGAGCGGAAATTGAGAAAGGTTGCTGCGTACGACGTCCGTGGAGTGCACCTACGTGACTTCCAGTACGGACGTACGTGTCATGCATTCCGAGTATCTTTGATTCGAATCACCGTCCTTCGTAGTTATTGAGTAACGCTTGTTCAGCTCGTCATGACGTAGTTAATTATTTGGAGCTGAATATTATTGAATTATGCTTTATAAATTAATCTTTTATTGATACTTGCAATGCTTTAGACAGGTTGCTCAATAAATGTACTTTCCATGTAGCCTTAATTTGCTGCTAAAACTGAAAAAAATAACGAAGAATTAAGTGAGTCTTTTTTTGCAAACAGATGTTCTATATTACGTATATCATGCATATAGAGTTTCATGTTTAGTGGAGACAGGTAAGTCTTGCTGAGCCTTCGTGCTCACGGTTGCTATATTAGTTGTTTTGCAGGTACTAGCCACTATTCTTATGATTATGGTTGCCCGTTGAGACTCGGAACTCTCCGAGCATTATACTTATAGGAAACCATGCTGCTGTCGTATGTTCTTCATGTGGCTAGTGAAAAGCATCCGTGGGCTGGACAACTTCTCTTTTTCTCATTAGACTTGAATACAAGAGTTATAATCTTATCTTTCGCTTTAGTTTATTTTATGAAAAATATTTGTAAACTGTACAACTTTGTAAATTTTAGCAAATGATTTATTTAATATGTGTTCTTTTACATGTGTGCTGTTGGGTGCCGCATCGCACGGCACCACCTAATGCGATTCTTGAAAGTGTGGAACCCGATCCTCACAAAGAAAGTTTTGTTTAAGGTCTCTGTCGCTATAGAATGCTTGTTTCGTCATACAAAATGAGACATATTCAAGATGATATTTAGTGTTGGTGGTGATGTACCACTCCTGCATTCTCCTCAGCGTGAAATGCTGTTTGCTCAGCTCTGCTAATGTCGTCAACGGCTTCCCATTCTGAAATGTAGGAGGAACATTCAGAATGTTGTATATTGGAGCTCGTTGTTTAAGTAAAGCCTTCTTTCGAGTATGTTTCTCGACGTTTTATTCCCACTCCTCATTATCTTTTAATGTTGGCTCATATGAAGCACGAGATGCATGAGATTTTTTATTCATTTGCTTCATTGTTTCCAAAACATTTGCCACTTCTTTAGAAGGTTACTTTGTTTCGTATGAGCTAACTTTCACAAGCACTGATGGAGGAGTAGTCGTCGGAAGTTGGACATTGGCCTGTTGTTGAATCTGTTGTTCAACTTGTTGCTCTTTACCGTCAACTGATAGAGGAGTAGTTGTCAGAAGTTGGACATTGGCCTGTTGTTGAACCTGTTCTTCAACTGGTTTCTCTTTACTGTCAGCTTGCTCTCGTACTGCTACAAGCTGTTGTTCAACTGATTGTTGCTGTTTACTATCAGCTTGCTCTCATACTGATACAGTCTATTGTTCAACCATTTTATCTTGGTTACCTTTACTATCATCCTTGCTAGGACATAGTGGAGTGGATCTTTCAGAACTTTTAGTAAAGAATATGGGGTTGCGGTCTTGTGAGCTACGATGGGGCTAGAAATCGGCTCATCGTCCAACACGATGTTGCATCAGTGCCAAAGGATTATCTGGTTGACAGCCTGCCCTAGAGTCATGATCCCCTCAGGAGTGATGTGGTCTAGTTCGTAATCTTCATAATCATTGTCAATGATCTGAAGAACTTGCACCACATTATAAAGCAACAAATGTGATTTTCCATTGAATACACGATTTGGTTTTGCCATAGCAGTGGCAACCTATTTTGTTTTGTTCTCTGCTCTACCGATTGGCACAAGAAGATGAGAAGATGTGTCTTCAACGATATCATCGATAGCAAACTTAATGCTCAACCCTGAGCCTGGCACAAAACCTACGCTGCTAGGATAGGCAGTTAAAGATAACAATTGCTCATTTTCCACGGGAACCAATGCTTTATTCTTAGATGATAATTGCTCCGATTCTCTAAGTTGATCCAATATTTATTTAACAGACGACTTGACCTTTTGATGAATTGTATCTTCAAGTGTCTTCCTGAACTTGCCACGTCTTCTATATAACTCTTTATCCTTCGGGAAACCTCTCTCCCAGACATCTGAGAAGAGATTGTTCGAACCTGTCCCTCGTGTTCAGGGTTGTATAGGATATCAGTAAGTTGGTCATTCTCCCTCGTCGGCTTGAATAGACCCTTCTCTTGCTTTTCAATTACTTCTTTCATTCTCTGCTCTACTTGGTTTACAGAGTCGGGCTTTGCAAGTTTCCCTCGTCATTCAAACCTAATCGAGCTAACACCCACCACTTAGTTCGCTCATCACAACCTTCTAGCGAGTTAGGATTGCCTACATTGACAGTTTCCTCTAATATTTTATTCCATTTCTCAACTTTGGGGGTATATCTGGTAGACCCCAAGCGATGATGGTATATGTTCTTTTTTGCAAGCTCGAACCTAGATTGACTTAGGGCTTTAGCCTTAGGTGTGGTCTTTTGACGAACAAAATTCTTGCCACTGAGCTTGCGTAATTTTTCCCATCTTCTTTTTGTTAGGGGCCTTATTATCCTTAACATAATCATTCATTTCACTCTTCTAGCCACAAAACATCTTTCCGCAAGAGATCAATGTTGCTTTCTTTCTAGCTTCTTCTGTTCCTTTTGGGAACATGAGTTGTTTCTTCAACTTCTGCCACAACTCATTCTTGCTTGCCTCAGGGGATGTTTTCCAATTCTCTGTTGTGATCGGCGTAAGCACTGTAACTAGACAACCGCGTGTATTTAGATAATTTGTAACAGAACCAAGTGGTTCTTGGGGAAGCCCACCTGCACTGACACGAGTTATGTATATGATGCGGTTGACTGTACCCTTATTGGGACCTCGTTGCCCTCGTTTTCGCTTTAGTGAACCCGAGGATTCAACCATTGGAGAACCTTCTGCGACTTTCAGAGCCAAAGTCACCTTGTTCTTTTCGCGATTAAGATTGGTAGAAATTAACTAAAATACTTCATATACTTGACAAACAACATTACGTCGAACTGCTAGAGTTAAGATTTGTTATCCATACTTCATCGGCGGGATCATATTCTGGGTCAAGATCCACTGAAAGTCCTTAGCATTTCTAATACATGCAAAAGAATCCAACGATGCACTGTGATACGAGCCTGAATTGCTAGAGTCACTAAACTCAATATTCGGGACTTCATTGTTACTACCAGCACCATCGCTTTGCGGGACTGTCTTTCTAGGGCTTTCCATGTTAGTACTGATAAAAGACCAAAAATGTGTCATCCCACTTTAATGTAAGGTACAAGAATATATGCTCTAATGGTATTATCATCTTACGCAGACTCAAATGCAGAAAGATATAACTCAAAAAAAGCTAAATTACTGTTCTCGGTACCCTGGGAACCGTACACCCCTTGAGATTACAAAGATCTCAAGGGAAAGTCATCTATTTGATTTGAAGACCTTCGGAGGCCCACATGTCAGACATAACCGGACCCGCTTCTCCAACATGGTTAATCCCAGGGTCGCCACGTGTACTGTCAAACCGGAGCTACCGCCTACAAGGGGGAAGCTCCGGGCTACGTACCAAAATGGCACCCCCGGACCTAACCCCACACCGAGGGAAGCTCCGGAACTGACACGTGTCAGGTAGCTCCGGAACTACCTGTTTCCCACAGTATGCTTCGGAGCTACCATGTGTCCAACCGTCGGATCTTCAGCCTCTAACCTCCGGAAGACTCCACAACGGCTCCGGATCTTCAAAGGGGAATCAAGGGCTTCAAGACCCGATCAAGTGTCATTAATACTATATTAATGACACACGATCGGACGACCTTAATTACCAGTAACGGTGCTATCAAAGCCCATTACCCGGTCATTAAGGGCAATTAAACGTGTTGAATGAGTATCAATATTAGTAACCGCCGGGCCCACATGTCAGGCCAGGCGAACTTGTAACGGCCTGCCCTTGTACTATAAAAAGACAGGCCGACGACAGACTCTATACGTTCCATAGAGGTTCGACACAATCTCATACAGCTAATAAAACACCAACACACCCGTGGAGTAGGGTATTACGCTCAGGCGGCCCGAACCACGTAAATCTCCGTGTCTCCTGTGCCATTTACAATTCACCTTCTTGAATCTCCGCGCGCCCACACCGGACATCAAACTCCTCTAACACTTTAGTAGTGTCGGGAGATCTGCCGGATCCAAACCACCGACAGTTGGCGCGCCAGGTAGGGGTGCCTGAGATTTCGAGAATAGTGAACTCAGTTGCTGGATCACCCAATGGCCATCCTGCTATTCAAGCTGTTGGTGGCAATCCCTCCAATATGCAGCCACCAGCAGGGGCCTCAGCGCCAGCAGGAGTCACACTGCCACCACCGCCACCTCCACTAGCAAATCATGCTGGACAACGCGATGGTGCACCGGCGTCAGTCACTGCGTCGGGAAATCATGACAACCCGGAACACGCGCTCCATGCAGCACGTGCTCTTCTCCAATGCCCACCACCTCCGGATGCATCCCGGGATGCACTGGAGCAGTGGAGAGCTGATGTGGAACATTTGGTTGCAGCAGCAGCAGACCGCATCAGCATCCAGGGTCCTCCTCCTTCAGGACGGGCCCCGTCGCAGCGATGGACCTTGTCTGGCAGACTTGGTCCGCACGTTTCCAACAACAGGAGACGTGCTACATCACAGCAAGTGACGTCATTGCCATCTGGGGCACGAAGCACTCACACGGTATCCAGGCTTTCAACTCATGACCTCCGGGCGGAGCTTGATTGCCGATACCGCCAACAGGACGGCCGAGTCCATATTGAGCGTGCTCGTGAAGGACAAGAAGCTCAAGAAGTTCTCGCTCCTGAAGGAGTGGGAGGAGGCTATTCAGCCCTGGCCATGCATCTGCATATGGTCAGGTGGCCACAGAAGTTCCGGCCTCACCTACCGGAGAAGTTCGACGGGACCGTCAATCCTGTCGAATTTCTTCAGATCTACTCCACTGCTATCTTGGCAGCTGGAGGAAATGAGGCCGTAATGGCCAATTATTTCCCAGTGGATTTAACTGGGACCGCCAGGTCCTGGTTTATGAGCCTTCTACCCAACTCCATCAACAGTTGGAAGGAGCTGTGCCGGCAGTTCACCGCCAATTTCGGGAGTTCATACACCCGACCAGGCACTGAACTGGAGCTTTTTGCAGTCGTGCAAGAAGGGGATAATCCCTGCGATCATTCATCCAGAGGTTCTCTCAGGTACGAAACAATATCCCTTCTATATCTAGCGCCTCTGTCATTGTGGCATTCAGACAGGGTGTACGGGACAAGAAGATGCTGGAGAAACTGGCGATCAAGGAGATCACCAATGTCACAGAACTCTTCAGTTTGGCCGACAAATGTCCCAGAGATGCGGAGGGCCGTGAGATGCACTCCAAACCAACTCCGGAGGGTCACAAGAAATCCTCCAAAGAAGAAGACGCTACCTCCGGGAGTGGCAAGAAGAAGAAGAAGACCAACGGCAAGAAGAAGCCATCAGCTGGTGCATCCAATGCTACAGCTACTGCAGCTCCTAGTGGCCGGGGGCCACGCCCCGGAAAGCAACCTCGGCCGTCTTCTGAAGACGGTGGCAAACCAAAAGTGTGGTGTCCAATTCACAAAATGGGCAACCACAGTTTGGAAGACTGCCGGGAGGTCCAAAACCTTGCCGAGCGCTACAACAAGCGCCAGGATGAAGCTCCTTTCCCACAGAGGGAAGGAAAACAAAAAGTCGACGAAGCTCCGGCTAAAGAGGATTTAGGTTTTCAGGATCCCAAAAAGGTCCTGAAGGCCGTCTACACCTCCGTCGACGATGATTCCGACGTCTCCGACAACGAGCGTCGGAAGATCATGAACACCATTTTTGGTGGATCATGGGACATCACCTCCCGCCGCGTCATCAAGACTATGTGTTGGGACATGGCTGATGTAGCTCCTACAGCCAGACTGGAGCCTCATCGGAAGTGGATGGACACAGCCATCACTTTTGATGCTTCAGACTGTCCTCGAAGAATGGTTGGAGCAGGTCAGCTACCTTTGATGGTATCTCCTACCAACAATAACATCCAGCTCCACCATGTCATGGTAGACGGAGGTTTGGGGCTCAATCTCATAAGCTTCGAAGCTTTCACCAAGCTTCAGCTCCGACCTTCGGATCTTCACCCCTCCCGACCTTTCTCCGGAGTAGGTCCGGGAGCCATTACCCCACTCGGAGCTATTACTCTCCCCGTTACCTTCGGGACACGGGAGAAGTATCGCACCGAGAAGTTGGTCTTTGATGTTGCTCAGATCAACTTACCCTTCAATGCTATCTTGGGTAGGCCTTCCTTGTACAAATTCATGGTAGCTGCTCATTATGGCTATCTGGTATTAAAGATGCCAACACCAGTAGGCATTCTCCGGATCCGCGGAGATCATACTGCTGGGGTAACTGCTTTGGAAGAACTCCATGCACTTACCACGGCGCAAGAGGAGGACTCCAGGTAGGAGAAAGCTCCAAAACCCCCGAGCATTCGTCAACGAGGCTCGACTTCTGCACCTCGTGTGCAGCCAAGCGTCGACGCCGACATTCCCGTCAAAGTCGTCCAAATCGGTTCTGATGCCGCTCAAACCGCCCGTATATCGGGAGGACTGAACGACAAATAGGAACTCGCGCTCATCACTTTCCTCCGGGCTAATGTTGATGTGTTTGCCTGGCAACCGTCACAAATGCCTGGGATCCCCAAGGAAGTGATTGAGCACAATCTGAAGATCTACCCCGACGCCGGGCCTATGCATCAAAAGCCTCGGAAGCAATCTGTAGAGCGACAGAACTTCATTCGACAAGAAGTGAAGAAGTTGCTCGAAGCTAGATTCATCCGAGAAGTCTTCCATCCAAAATGGCTGGCAAACCCAGTCGTTGTGCCCAAGGCCGGTGGGAAGCTTCAGATGTGTATTGACTACACAACACTAAATAAGGCATGTCCAAAAGATCCATTCCCACTACCTAGAATAGATCAGATAGTGGATTCCACCTCCGGGTGTGAATTACTGTGTTTCCTAGACGCATATTTTGGGTATCATCAAATCAGGATGTCTAGGGAAGATGAAGAGCATACCTCTTTCATCACAGTAGATGGATTGTACTGTTATACAGCCATGCCATTTGGTCTCAAGAATGCAGATTCAACCTTTGTACGAGCTATGTACAAAACCTTTGAAGACCTCATTAGAGATGTAGTGGAAGTGTATGTTGATGACATCGTGGTCAAGGTCAAGAACAAGGAGTCACTCCTCGACACCTTGCAGGCTGTCTTCGATAAGCTGCGGGTCACCCGTACAAAACTAAACCCAAACAAGTGTGTCTTCGGGGTTAGCTCCGGAAAAATTCTTGGTTTCCTGGTAAGTCACCGGGGCATAGAAGCTAATCCGGTGAAGATCAAGGCCATTGAAGACATGCGGCCACCAGCCCGCATCAAAGATGTCCAAAAGCTAACTGGATGTCTAGCAGCCCTCAGCCGGTTCATTTCAAGACTGGCGGAACGGGCACTCCCCTTCTTCAAGTTATTGATGAAGTCCGGACCATTCCAATGGTCTGAAGAAGCAGAAAAGGAATTACAGGAGCTAAAACAGTTCCTCACCACCCTACCAACTCTGGTAGCTCTGAACCCTGGTGAGCCATTGTTGCTTTACATTTTAGCAACTGACGAAGTCGTCAGTATGGTCCTGGTCGCGGAGAGACCAGAGCTACCCCATACTCAGGAATCCAGACCCCTTCGGGAGGGTCCGGAAGTCCATGAAAGCGAGTTTGGGTCCCAGCCCCCAGATTCGAATCAACAAGAAGCCACATCAGAAGACCCAGACTCCTCCGGGAGGATCCAGGTCGCTTCTTAAGAAGCTCCGGGTTCCTCCAGCCAGGACCCGGAGGTCCCCGAAGAAAATATGGATCCCTCCGGGAGGATTCGGGTCAGTGGAGAGGAAGCTCCGGACCGCTCCGGGAGGGTCCGGACCATTCAGCGCCCATTGTATTTCATCAGTGAAGTACTACATGATGCCAAGACTTGATACCTAGAGGTGCATAAGCTGCTATATGCAGTTCTTATTGCCTCCAGGAAGCTTCGCCATTATTTCCAAGCTCACAAAATCTCAGTGGTGACCTCTTACCCACTTCGAGCAATTTTGCATAATCCCAACTCAACTGGGAATATTGCAAAGTGGGCAGCAGAATTGGCCGAATTCGTTCTCGAATTCTTTTCGAGGCAAGCAGTCAAGAGTCAAGCATTAGCGGACTTCGTGGCAGAATGGACTCCCTCTCCATCAAACCCTGGGGGCCCCAGTGAGCAGAAGCCGGAACACGAAGCTCCGGCCTTCACTGAGCCTCATTGGACCCTCTACTTTGACGGCTCCATGCAAAAGCAGGGGGCCGGAGCTGGAATCCTTCTCCTCGCACCAACCGGGGAGAAGGTGAAATACATGGTACACCTTGACTTCAAGGCGACCAACAACATGGCGGAGTACGAAGCACTCATCTACAGACTAAAGGTGGCACTCTCATACGGTGTCAAGCAACTGCTGGTCAAGGGAGATTCACAGCTCATCATTAAGCAAGTGAAGGGTAAATGCTCTTGCAACAATCTCTAGCTAGCTGCTTACCTTCTTGAAGTCCAGAAGCTTCAGAAGGACTTCGAAGTCTTAGATCTCCACCATGTTCAGCGTGCCCATAACTCTGAAGCTGACGAACTCTCGACGAAAGCATCAACCGGAGCTCCGGCTCCTGACGGAACTTTTGTCCGGAGGTTGTCAAAACCCACAGCTCAGTCTGCTGAACTGAACGAAGGGGGCGAGATCAGCATCCCAAAGCTGACGGTCCAGATGGCCATGTTACCATGGCAGCCATCAAGGGTCGTAGGTGCTGCCGGAAGCTCCGAGCAACCCAACTCGCAAGACTCAAATGCTCAAGTTAGTTCCAATGCATGGATCTTGGAGATCCAGAACTACTTGAAAGACAACATCCTTCCTGACGATGATGTATCCGGTGACCGGGTAGTTAGATTGGATAAAAGATACACGTTGGTAGAAGGGGATCTCTACCGGCGCGGTGCCAACAGCATCCTAATGCGGTGCATCACAAGGGAAGAAGGCTGCGAGCTCCTCGCAGAAATCCATGGAGGCGAGTGTGGGAACCACGCGTCTTCCCGCACGCTGGTTGGTAAAGCATTTCGGCATGGCTTCTACTGGCCTACAGCACACCAGGATGCAACTGAGCTAGTGAAGAAATGCGAAACATGTCAATTTCATGCAAAGCAAATTCACACACCGGCTCAGCCCCTACAAATGATACCTCCTACATGACCCTTCGCTGTGTGGGGGATGGACATCTTGGGACCTTTCCCAAGAGCCGTCGGAGGTTACAAGTTCCTGTACGTCGCCATTGACAAGTTAACCAAGTGGCCGGAAGCAACTCCAATTGTGACAATCAACAAGCAATCTGCTATCAACTTTTTGCAGTCCATTGTATGCAGATTTGGAGTCCCAAACAAAATCATCACAGATAATGGGACCCAATTCACAAGCTCTGCATTTCAAGGATATTGCAAAGACCTCGGCATTCAAGTTTGCTACGCCTCCGTACCTCACCCAACAAGCAATGGCCAAGCCGAGAGAGCAAATGCTGAAATCCTTAAAGGACTCAAAACGCGCACCTATGAGCGCTTAAAAAAACATGTTGCCAATCGTATTGAAGAGCTTCCACCCACTCTATGGGCCAACAGGACAACTCCAAACCGGTCAACTGGAGAGACACCCTTCTTCCTGGTGTATGGAGCTGAAGCAATCCTTCCTCCAGAAATCACCTTGGGGTCACTCCGGGTTCGGACCTTCGACGAAGCCACGCAGGACTAGCTCCGGCGTGAAGACCTAGACCTCCTTGAGGAGGGAAGGTGCCAAGCAGCTGTTCGGAATGCCCGATACCGCCAAGCCCTTCGGCGCTATCATCAGCGGCATGTACACAACCGACAGCTCGAGGAAGGCGACCTGGTGCTACGGAGAATACAATCTAGAGAAGGGTTAAACAAACTCTCCCCCAGCTGGGAGGGACCCTTCCGAGTGATTAAAGTATCCCGTCCCGGGAGCGTTCACTTGGCTACCGAGGATGGGACACCTCTCCCAAATCCTTGGAACATTGAGCCACTTGTGAAATTTGACGACTATATAAGGCGCTGCTTGGGCACCGCAAAAACAAAACCCGGTAGATTTCACATCGACGCCTTCATGTTGTCAAAATTTTCATTTGGCACTCGCTACCGCTGCCTCCATCCTCTCCCTCGCTGCCTAGCCACGTCGCCGTCCTTGCCCTCACTGCCAAGCATCGTCGTCCTCGCCGTCTTCGCCCCCGCCCTCGTAGTTGATCCCTTTATTCGTTTCTTAATACAGAGTAGTTGTCATTAGGACATCAGAAAATTTTGTTCAAACAACACTCAACAGTTCATTTTTAGTTCCTTTGGTTGTCTGAAATGTCAATTAATGATGTCGCTTGTACATGTAGTAGGCGGAAGGGGCAAACGTAAAGCAAAAAAATCAATGTTTTTTATCCAATGATTTTTATCCAATGTTATTCAATGAAAATGAAATAATATCTTATTTTTATTTTTACAATTTGACATAGAAGATGGACCGCCGAGCGTGGATGTTCAACATGTCGAGACCTTATCCTATGTATATTCAAAATGTTGCAAACTTTATTGAAGTGTCCAAGAGACATGCGAAGATGCAAAAGATAGAAGACATATTGTGTACATGTATAGACTACAAAAACAAGATTGCTTTGATGGATACTATAGTAATTCAATCTCATTTGGTGAAAAGAGGTTTAAAAAAAGTACACAATATGGAAAGAGCATGGTGCGTTAGATACAGATGAAGTGGATAAAGATGATGAGAGAGGTTCTGATGGCCATAATGCTCATACCGACGATGGTAGTGACAATCAGGTGATGGGGACGACAATGATGATGAGTTATATTGTGAGGAGATGTTGCGTCACATCGAACCATATGTATTGATTTGTATGGGAGCAACTAAAGGTTGAAGTAAAATGGAGAAATTGCAGAATGCGGCGACATAGCTTTTATATGATAAATCAAAGGGATGTGATAAAGAGTTTACTACATTGCATGCAGTCCTAGAGCTACTAAAGTTGAAAGCCACACACGGATGGTCTGATTGTAGTTTCTTTGATCTTTTAAATCTTTTGGCAAAAATTCTTCCAAATCCTAAACTGCCCAGAAGCACTTATGGAACAAAGAAACTTCTTTGCCCGATGTCACGAGGTGTGACAAAAATACACGCTTGTGTGAACCATTGTATTTTGTATCGTAAAGAGCACGAGCTCGCAACTAGATGCCCCATCTGAAGTGTTAGTAAATACAAGAAGGGCTACAATCATTTGTATATTACCAACATGAGTAAGACCCTGAATAATAAGAAGAGTTTGATTGGCCCTGAATGTGACAATGACGATAGTTATAATAGTGCAGACAGAAAGAATAAGAGAATGATTCCTTCCATGGTGATGAGGTACCTTCCAATAATTGATCGCTTGAAGCCTTTGTTCTCAAACCCCAGGAGGCTTAACATAGGCATTGGCATTCCGAGCAACAGAGGATGAATGGTAAGTAGATTTGACACCCTCGTGATGCAATACAATGGAAAAATTTTGATATTCAATATCCAGAGATTGAAAGAAAATCAGATATGTAAGGTTTGTGTTGGGTACAAACAGAACGAATCTGTTTGGTGAAAAATGAGCATAACAACACGTAGCCCATGATCTTAACAATGTAAAACCTAATGACCTAGTTGTGTCACAAAAGGAAACACATTTTGTTATCTATTCTTATCCAAGGAACGAAACAAGCTTGCGTTGAAACATATGTGTTCTTGGAACCTCCAATGGAAGATATCGTGAAGCTGTGGAATGAAGGGGTACATACGTGGAATGAGTACAAGCGGGAGTATTTCATACTAAGAGCAATGATACTCGTTACCGTCCATGATTATCCCATACTTTTTACATTATCAGAACAAATGAAAGGGAAGAAAAGTTGTGCAAGGTGCGTGGATGGAACTAGTTTTTTGTACCTCACTTCATCAAGAAAGATGGTGTACATAAGACACGAACGATTTTCGACAGATACACACAAGTACCGGAAGATAAAAGAACAATTTGATAACAAAACCGAAAAAGATGTTGCACCAAAACCTTACATTGGGAAACTCGAGTCTGAAATGGTCAAGAACATTCAGATTGCTTTTGGTAAGGGCAAAATATTTAAAGGAACAAAGTAAATCTTTGGGTGATACAACTAACACGGCTTTCAAGAAACAATCGATTTTTTTCAAGTATCTTCCATAATGGAAGGACCTGAAAATTTGTCAAAGTATTGATTTGATGCACGTTACAAAGAATGTATTTGACAGCATCTGATAGAAAAGGCCAACGAGATTGACTGAGTAAATCTTCATATCAGACTAGATCTTCATCTAATAGAAAAGGCCAACGAGATGCATTAACTTCCCCCAACTAGCTATAACTTGACACTAGAGGAGAAAAAGGCAATTTGTGAATGCTTGCGTAGGATGAGAGTGCCCACTAGTTTCTCATCAGATATCTGCAAACTAGTCTTGATGAAAGACTTGTCTCTATTCGGCTATAATTCTCACGACTGTCACATGATGATGACAGTATTCTTCACCATTGCAATAAGGGTCATCAAACCAAAGCATATAAAAGTTGTCATCACACGTTCGTGTTACTTCTTCAATGCAGTATCGCAAAAGGTGATAGCAAGTGAAGATTTAGACTATTTGAAAACAAACATCGTCGAGACTATGCAACTTGAGATGTGTTTCCCCCATTCTTTTTTGATATGCAAGTACACCTAATCATGCATCTTGTGAATCAGATAAAAGCATTGGGGGCACTATATTTACAGTGTATGTTTCCATTGGAGTGATATTCAGGAGTATTAAAAGTTTATGTGTGGAATCGTGCTCACCCAGAGGGTTCAATTATGGAAGGATACACTACTGAGGAAGTGATTGAGAGTTGTGTTTATTACATCAAAGATGGCAAGCAGATAGGTGGGCCTATACCAGACATGAGGGTAGACTACGTAGGAGAGGCAAAGTGGGTAAGACAACTTTATCGTCCAGGGCCAAAAATAAGTACATTGTGCATATTTTGGTGTACTACAACAACTCGTTATAGTTGATCTGTACACCGAGGAACACCAAATTGAGCTTCGTGGAGAAAACCAAGGCCGCGGAGAGGACTGAATCATGAGATAGCATAGAAGTCGTTTCACTGAATGGTTAATGGACAAAAATATACCATATGGAGGCTCTACACAAGAGGCAACAATGACAAAGTTAGCTTCTAGCCCATCTCTTTTGGTGACATCATGGCAAGCATATGATATCAATGTGTACACATTCTACACTAAGGAAAAAGATGGTAAGAGTGTTGCACAAAATAGTGGCGCTCGTATAGAGGCTTATGATCCACAAGGGCATAAGATTACATACTTCAAGTTCATAGAACAAATATGGGATCTCGATTATGGCAAAAGAATGCAAATGCCCGTGTTCAAGTGCCAATGGGTCAAACACCCTGATGGTGCGAAAGTGGACATCTACAGGCTGACACTGGTAAACTTGAACAAAGTGGATATAAAGATGACATGTGGGTTCTCGCCGAAAGCATTGCACAAGTTTTTTATGTACATGATGCGGCAACTGAGAAGATGCATGTAGTTGTTTTTGGAAAGCAAAATATTTTTGGGTCGAGAATGTGGGAGGTAATAAAGAGGAATATAATCAATATGAAGACATGTACCTTTTCACCGATCCAGAAAACATCAAACACGTAGAAAGAAGCATTAAAAAGGATTTGAAACCCTATTTGCGAGGAGATGCATTGCTGGAAAAAATGTATGAAATAAATTTTAGTTATCATGCACAAAGACTTAATATTTCTTGTTAATGAATTTGTGAGATATTTTATATATTTGTAATATTGTAATGAAGTTCTAATATATTGAATTTGACAGACTTTGTTGAGTGCCCCTGCTCTTTTTTCTACAAGCCCCTGTTTTGTTTTCTGCATGCCCCTGCTCTGTTATTTGACAGTCCAGAATTGATTAGCAGGGGCACGTCATATATGAATTTCACAAGCGGTTATTAAGCAGAGCCGACTGTGATCGCCTGCCTCAATATATGCATGTGGATCCATTACAGGCAGTCCCTAAGAAAAGTCTGTTTGTGAAAACATCGGAAACACCACAGGCGGTATTTATTGAGGACCGCATGTGACCGATGCACCAATTACAAGCGGTTCTTAATTAAGCATGTGAGACATATATGTGCTGAATACATCAGCAATCAGGATAAAAGTGAAGGTTTTGATTCAAGGTTTTGAGCTTACACCGAGACACCATGATACACCCCGATACACACTGTCTGAACTTTTTAATGTGCATTTTGGAGTAATGTTACCCTCGATGGTTTCAGATTGTCCAAACTTTTCCTCATGTGAGTTGCACGTGTTTCACACTTCGGGTTGTCCGAACTTTCACTCACATGAGGTGCACGTGAGTCGACATGGTGGGAGTGTTTTCGGGAGTAACATTTGCTCTTTACATGGTTAGGACTGTCCGAACTTTCCAACACGTGATTTGCACATGAGTTTCGGGTTGGAATATCCGATCTTATGCCTTTACATTGCAGCACCAGTTTTGGTATATTCGATAGTTTTATTTGCTGAAATAATATTTTGACGGATCTGTTTTTAACATGCAATGTTTCAAATTTGCGTTTTGTCTTATGGAATATTTGCTTAGTATTCTCTTACTAAGTTCATGATGTGTTATGGCTGATTATGTTGGCTAAACATTGCTATGGTTTGCAACATGCATATGTGAGGTGATCACGTAAGGTGTTGTGTTTTTCAGACTAACGAGAGTCAAGTCAAGGACTTTGCCTCGCGAAAATTGGTTGTTTGATCATAGGCAGGTGTTGCTTGAGGTTAAAACATGGCTGGTGACGAGATCCATTGAACTAGTCTTAGGGATAAGATGAGATTCAACAACCAAGTTCAGCAGGAATTGTGGTTGAGTTGATCGGGAGGTCACACAACATATTTCGGTCAAGAACAATGCATATGAAGTATTGTGGACATCGTTGGGAAGTATTTGCATGTATGCAAGTTTTGCATGGACGTGTCTACATTGTTCCAAGGCGTGATGAAGAGATACGGACGCAAAGAGTTGGTCGGAGAGGTCCAACTTGCTGGATTATGCCTCAGGCAGTGGATGAGGTGGTTATGGTTCGTTTATGGAAAGTTTAGAGTTTGTTTTGGTTAGTTTCCATGTGGATCATGAAGTTGAGTTGTTTTAGGAATGTTTAGGACGTTCTAAGGTGTTTTGAAGTCTTAAGATTACTTCTATCTGCGTATGGAAGAGTCTTGAGCAGTTATGGAAAGTTTCTGTCGAAACTGAGTAGAATTAGAGTCGTAGTTTGGATATGGGTTGGCCTTAGTGAATGTGGCCTAGAGGGGGGAGGTGAATAGGCCTTTTTGAAAAATTTTCAGATCCTGCAACACTTAACAACCAGTTCAAGACCAGAGAAATCATACTAGTCCGATAAAGTGCGGACTAGTCCGGCATATACAGACTAGACTGATTAGGTTTAATCGATTGACTTTATTCTTCAATATATGCAGCGGAAATATACGATTAAACAAAGTGTTACAAGGTTATGAATCAGGTTATATCACAATTCAATCTTATACTTGATATTTCAACATAAAGTAATCAAGATCAATTGTAACCCTAAATTGATATGAAGTAAGGACAATGAACACAATAGAGTACACAAGAGATCTATCCCGTGGTTCGGTTCCCACAGAGGCAACCTACATCCATGTTGAGGAGTCTACAAAAGGACCAGGTCTTCTCCAACCCTACCCTCGTCGGATCGCCACGAAGGCCAATCCTCTTCCACTTATCTCAAAGGGGTGAATAACCGAATTCAAGGGGCTTTCTCACACGTTGAGAGCTCCCTTGGATTACAACACAAAATACAACCAAGAACACACTCAAAAAGATTATAATTAAATCGCAACAGTGTGTTAGAGAATCAAACCAAGAGCTCAATGTGGTGTTGAATGTGTCTCTCGAATGAACTAGAGTGAATCACCAAGGGATTGATCTTTGTTGCACTTAATTTAGTGGAGAGATGTGGTTTTTGAGGCTCTTGGGAGGTGTAACGGCGCTAGGGTTCGAGAGAGTGTAAAATATGGCCGTACAACTCTATTTATATGATTTTCTAAATGTGTCTGTTAGGGTTCAGAAAGATTGGACTAGTCCTTGGTGGTCACCGGACTAGTCCGGTGTGTTGTGTGTAGCAAATCCTAAGTGTCCCGAAATATCGGACTAGTCCAGCTAGGAGCGGACTTGTCCGATTTCGCTACTGGAAATCTTCGGACTAGTCTGATAGTCATCGGACTTGTCCAGACATGTGAAACTCTAAGTGTATAGGATTACAAGTCCGCACTTGGAGGACTTGTCCGATTTAGTTTAGAGGTATTTCAGACTAGTCCGTGCAAATATCGGACTTGTCTGATATGGATCAGAGAGAATATCAGACTAGTCCTGTTGTGATCGGACTTGTCCGATTTTGTGTGACTTGTGAAGTGTTTTGAGGACTAGTCCACACTGGGGAGAACTAGACTGATTCTAGTCAGAGAGGATATCGGACTAGTCCGATGGATATCAGACTTGTCCGATCTTATGTAGAAAGGATATTGGACTAGTCCGGTGTCAGTCGGACAAGTCTGGTCCTGTGTAACTTTGTGCAATGTGTGTGTTTAACTTTGATTGAGCTCTTGGGATGTGTTTTCTTAACACACTCCATACACAATGATCTACTATTCTTCTTCCTTGAGCTCATTTCCACCTTGCTCCTCATTCTTCCTTCTTTTTGGCACTTTGCCCATTTTTCTATTTGAATCATGCACTCATCTCAACAAAGAGGTTAGGATCACAATTGTTTGTCATAAATCATCCAAAACCCACAAGGGAGTCCTAGATGCACTTTCAATCTCCCCCTTTTTGTGATTGATGACAACCAAATGATATTTCACAAAATATGATAAAAATTGAGATTTTCATAAAGTATGCACATATGAGTCCAAAATACATCAAGTAGTGAAAGCATAGTCCATATGTGCATTCTTTATGGTGGGATGCATAACTAAGTGCACTGAAACATTGAGAATGACTTAATTGACATTAATTACCCAATAGCAAGCATATATGTCATTCTAGAGCAAAAACACAGTTTTCATAAATACTACTCAAAGGAGCAAATCATTGCATCACAGAACCATAATTAACATAAGATCAATATTAAAACTTTACAAGCCACAAAAGAGTTAAAAGAAACAGCATAGAGCTCTCTCCCCGCAGACTACAGCTAGAACTAAGACTCCCCCTCAATCTCTCCCCCTTTGGCATCAAGACACCAAAAAGAGGAAGAGGAGGGTCCTAAGGTCTTCACTCTTCGCTGTCGGTCCTCTCATCGTCGTCTTCATCATCTTCATCTTCAGCTTTATGAGGAGGAGGAGGAGGAGGTGCGGAGGTACTCGAGCCCCAACGCCAAAGTAGGCAAGCGCGGAGGGGGTCAAGGGCCCGAGCTCGGTGAAATCAGAATTTGAGTCTTCAGAGATTGTTGGAGACCTAATTGGCTCAATCTCTAGTTTATGGCAAATTTGCTTTACATTTGTCTTGATATACTTCATGTCCTCCTTTCTTTTCTTGTTGAGCTTATGGGCCTTCACTTTGGCCTTTTTGCAGGAGGCAAAGATTGCAGCCAGGTACTTGAGAATTCCACTGGCTGAACCTTTTTGAGGGGCTGCACTAGAAGCAGGGGCAGCCCTAGCATCTTCTCTTGATCTTGTCGATGCCTCGGGACTGGAGACCAGTGAGGGAGCAGCCTGCACACTCGGCTTTTGAGGCATTTTAGGCCTCAAGGGGAGATGCTCCACATCTTTCACAAACTCAATACCTGTGACCTTTTCAATCACAAACATTAGATAAGGAGCATATCCGCAAGACCTGTTGGGAGTGTAGGATATGTTCACTATATCATTCCAAATAAATTCTGCCACATCAAATAGGCGGTCCTTGCTTATGACCCTCATCAGAGTCCTAAGGTATCCTTGCACACTCCCAACATCTCCATCCTTGGGAGCAATTGTCTTCCTTAACACTCTGTTCAGAACCACAAAGAATGGCTTCATGTTTTGGTGGAAGGAGGGTTGAACTTTGAGTTTGGCTCATATAGGAACTTCATCCTATCCTTGTGAATGACAGTTATGTTGTGTATGACCAAGCAATCAGATCTTGTGGTGTCAAGGTGAAGCAGGTTAGCAAACTCTTCTTGAGTAATGTTGTACTTGGATCCATGTGTCATCCAAGTGAAACTTTCCTCATCCTCACTAGAGAAGTGACAGGTTGCATAGAACTGCGCAATCACTTCATCATTCTAGTTATTTCTAAAACAAAAAGATCTCTCAGTCCATGCTTCTCAATGGC
Organism: Tuctoria greenei; assembly: GCA_036927565.1. Taxonomy (NCBI): domain Eukaryota; kingdom Viridiplantae; phylum Streptophyta; class Magnoliopsida; order Poales; family Poaceae; genus Tuctoria; species Tuctoria greenei. The sequence goes on along the minus strand of JAYESD010000005.1, from coordinate 151,330,174 downwards.
TCTCACTACATCAGTGAACGGTGAGCAGCCATTCTTCTCAAAATGTCCCCAGTCAATCCACTGACTGCGCACAACTGGTGTCTTCATTGGGAGATACACCGATTTGTAGAAATCAACATGGAATTTGCACCAGAATCTTCCATCAGCCGCTTGCTTCGATCAACCATACCAATCGATGCTTCTGAACTTGGCCGCCGAGTCACTTCCCTTCCCGTTGAACTTCTCTTCATTGGGGTCCCAGACCCCTTCCCTTGGAGCATGAAGTTTCAACGGGCCAACTGGGCCTGTTGCTATTCCTTTGCCCTTGCCTTTTGCTAGGCGGGCACTTGCCGCGCTAGGGCCACCGCAGGTGGTAGCCCTAGAAGCAGGCACCTTGGAGGATGGCTTCTTGGCTAGCACTTTCCTCCGATCCTGTGGAGGAGACTGAGTTGGCTCGGAGGGTCTTTCATGGCGTTTCTTGCCATGACCCATCGAGGTCCGAGGTGCCACCTTGTGGTCCATCTCGGCCTCAAAGTCGGAGACATCATTGCCAGAGCTCGACATAACTGGAAGAATCGCTTGAAGCTTGAAGTCGAGGGTGTTGAAGGTCAGACTAGTCCGCTAGCTTCAATCCTCAAGTGGACAAGTTTGATTTCCGCCCAAATGCGAATGTTTTTGGTGGACAGAGCAAGAAATCGCCTTGGGAGCTCGAGCACAAAGAGAGAGAGCGCATGAGGCAAGAGTGGAGTTGAAGAAATTAGGGTTTGGCGGCGGCTAGTGTTAAGGACACGAAAAATCTGACAAGTACAGAGATGACTGGACTAGTCCAAACTTTTCCATGGGCTATATCGGACTAGTCCGTCGAATATCGGACTAGTCCGGCCTAACAAGCACTCTACGGGCTAGTCTGCATGGGCGGACTAGTCCGTGGTCACAAGGCAAGAATTGCTTAGCCCATTCATATATATTTGAAGGTACATATGTAGAGAATAGAGAGGCAAAACACATAAAATAATCTTGATGACTATGATCAGTAAGCATACAACAATCAAGCAATGATCATTATTCACCAAGATCTAGTAATTGACATAGTTTTTCGAAGAAAATTGAGAGAGATGTTTTTCACAATCCAATCAACATATTTTGAAGAATTCATATAGGTATGCAACATTTCAAGCCACACTCCGAGCATCAAGGATATTTAGTTCATTTCGAAGTTCACAAAAATGCTTTTCATCAAGTGGATTGGTGAATATGTCGGCCAATTGCTTTTGAGTGTTGACATGTGAAATGGCTTGTCTCTTTTCATGGCATGATCCCTAAAAAAGTGATGTCTTATGTCCATGTGTTTAGTTCTGAAGTGCTCAACTGGGTTATGGGCAATTTTAATGGCACTCTCCTTGTCACAAAGGAGTGGAATATAGTTCATATTGTAACCATAGTCCCTTAGTGTTTGTCGCATCCAAAGGAGTTGTGCACAACAATTCCCGGCTGCAACATACTCTGCTTCGGCTGTGGATAAGGAAATGGAATTTTGTTTCTTGGAGGACCAAGAAACTAAGGATCTCCCTAGGAACTGGCATGTACCGGAGGTGCTTTTTCTATCTACTTTGCACCCGGCATAATCTCCATTGGAGTAACCAATGATATTGAATTTTGAGCCTTTTGGGTACCAAAGACCAAGGTTGGGTGTATGAACTAAATATCTCAAGATCCTTTTTACGACTGTCAAGTGACATTTCTTAGGATTGGCTTGAAATCTTGCACACAAACATACACTAAACATAATATCTGGCCTAGATGCACATAAATAGAGTAGAGATCCAATCATGGAGCGATATACCTTTTGGTCGACACTAGGTCCATCTTCATTGAGATCTAAGTGGCCATTCGTTGCCATAGGGGTTTTTATGGGCTTCGCCTTGTCCATGCCAAACTTCTTAAGTATGACCTGTGTGTACTTGGTTTGGCTTAGGAATGTCCCTTCCTTCTGTTGCCGCACTTAGAATCCCAAGAAGTACTTTAATTCTCCCATCATTGACATTTCAAACCTGTTTGTCATGATTTTACTAAATTCTTCACAAAAAGATTGGTTAGTTGACCCAAAGATTATATCGTCAATATAAATTTGATAAATAAAAAGATCATTATCAAAAAATTTCGTAAATAGTGTATAATCTACTTTGCCAATCTTAAAGCCATTTTCAATTAAGAAGTCTCTAAGAGACTCATACCAAGCTCTACGAGCTTGTTTGAGGCCGTAGAGAGCCTTACGCAATTTGAATACATGGTCGGGGAACTCTTCGTCTTCACACCTGGGTGGTTGCTCCACGTACAACTCTTCCTTGATTGGTCCATTGAGGAAGGCGCTTTTCACATCCATTTGATACAGCTTGAAATCATGGTGAGTAGCATATGCAAGTAATATTCTAATAGATTCAAGCCTAGCTACTGGAGCAAAGGTCTCATCAAAAGCCAAACCTTCAACTTGTGAATACCCTTTGGCCACAAGTTGTGCCTTGTTCCTTGTCACCACCCCATGTTCATCTTGTTTGTTGCGAAAGACCCACTTGGTGCCAACGATGTTTGCATTGGGTCTTGCTACAAGTTCCCACACCTTGTTCCACTTGAAGTTGTTCAATTCTTCTTGCATTTCCACCACCCAATCTGGATCTTTCAATGCATCTTAAACCCTGTGTGGTTCCAAAAAGGATACAAATGAGCAGTGCTCACAAAAGTTAGCTATGCGAGATCTAGTGGTTACTCCCTTTTGGATGTCACCGATGATGTTGTCGATTGGGTGATCCCTTTGGACGCATTGGTGTACGCTTGGGTGTGGCACTTGAGGAGTTGTATCTTCATGATCATCTGCTTCTCCCCCTAAGTGATTGCCTTTGTTGACTTGTTGATAATCTTCGTATTCTTGTGGTTGATCTTGTGTTGAACCTCCCCCTTGATCGTTGGTCTCCTCTTGTGGTTCATCTTCCTCATGTATGTGTGGAGGTGGCTCTTGTGGTTGAACCTCACCTAGAGCCATTATTTTCAATGCTTGACAAGGAGCTTCTTCTTTACCTAGTTCACATGGATCAACTTGCTCCTTTTGGGAGCCATTAGTTTCATCGAACACTACGTTACGTGCTACTTCAACAAGTCCGGAGGTCTTGTTGAAAACACGATAGGCGTAGGTGTTCGAATCACAACCAAGCAGGAAACCTTCATTGGACTTCGAAGAAAACTTTGAAGTCCTAGGCTTCTTGTTCAAGATATAGCATGGAGAACCGAAAACTCGAAAATATGAAATATTTGGTTTGTTACCGGTGAGTAGCTCATATGATGTCTTCTTGAATAGTCGATGAAGATAGAGTCAATTTACGGCGTGACAAGCGGTGTTAATCGCTTCCGCCCAAAATCGATTCGATGTCTTGTACTCATCGAGCATTGTTCTTGCCATCTCTATGAGTGCTCGATTCTTTCTTTCGGTGACTTCGTTCTGTTGTGGGGAGTACGGCGCTGAAAATTCGTGCTTCATGCCTTATTCATCAAGGTACTTCTCCACTTGCGTGTTCTTGAACTCCGTGCTGTTGTCACTATGAATATTCTTGATTGTCAATGAGAATTCGTTTTGTGCTTGCTTGAAGAACTTCTTGAGTGTTCCTTGTGTATCTGACTTATCATGCAAAAAGAAAACCCAAGTAAAGCGAGAAAAATTATCAACGACAACTAAACCACATTTGTTACCGCCAATGCTTATGTAGGCTATTGGACCAAACAAGTCCATGTGTAGTAGCTCGAGTGGTCTTGTTGTAGTCATAACGTTTTTGGTGGGGTGAGGTGCTCCAACATGCTTCCCGGCTTGGCACGCGCTACATGGTCTGTCTTTCTCAAATACAACATCCTTTAAACCTCGGATGTGATCGCCTTTGAGGAGTTTTTGAAGGTTCCTCATACCAACATGTGCTAGCCGTCTATGCCACAGCCAACCCATGTTGGTCTTTACAATCAAGCATGTGTCAAGTCAGCTTTATCCTTGTTTAAATCAACAAGATAGAGCTTTCCCTTTAACATACCCTTGAATGCAACGGAACCATCACTCCTCCTAGAAACGGTCACACCCTCGTTAGTGAACAAGCAATTATATCCTTTGTCGCATAATTGAGATATGGACAACAGGTTATAATCTAGAGATTCAACATGTAAAACACAAGAAAGTGTGTGTTTAGAGGATATTGCAATTTTACCGGTACCGAGCACTCTTCCTTGACTATTATCTCCAAAATAGATGCCCTCGTTTGGGTCTTCATTCTCTTCATATTCCACAAACATTCTTCTTTCCCCGGTCATATGGTTGGTGCAGCCACTGTCTACCACCCATTTAGATCCACTGGAGGAATAGGCCTGCAAAAACAAATCATGCCTTGGTTTTAGGTACCCAAGCTTGCTTGGGTCCTTGGAGGTTAGTTACAATGCATTTGGGCACCCACACATGAGACTTGGTGTTCCCATGGCGTGGCCCAACATAATGAGCATAAACCTTGCCAAAATTATTTCTCATTAACACATAGGAGGCATAAAAAGTTTTAAACACTAGCTGTTGTTGTTTATGTACAGGACTAGTCTGGGGGGTCGGACTTGTCCGGAGGACCGAACTTGTCTGGACACCGACTGGACTAGACCGGTGTACCTGTGCAGTTACAGTCTTTATCTGTGACTTTCCAATTTGAGAGGGCCTTCCTTTTACAAATGTAATCCTCTCCTTGTTATTCTTATGGCTCCTAGCATGTTGCTTTTCACCATAATAATAACCGATGCCATATTTGACATTTGGAGGTCTTTTGACCAAGTATGTACTACGTGCATATTTGATCTTCTCCTTGTCAAATATGCCACTTTGGGCAGGATGTTTTTCCTTTGTAGAAGTTGGCTTATCCTTCAAACTGGTGTCACTTTTCTTACATGTGCAAGCATGAGGAAAATAAGTTTTAGTTAGTTGAGAAGGTGAACTTGAAGAGGAGGAAGGTTCACTCAGCTTGAGTGACTCAACTTGCACTTCAAGGATCTTGTTGACCTTGATCAGGTCAGCAAGTTGGTCCTTGATTGTGGCATTTGAGTCAGTTAGCTCCAAGCAAGTTTCTTTGATGGAAGCTAACTCAAGGTCTAGTGATTTGCTTCGTTCCTTTTCAAGTTCTAGAAGTTTGTCAAGTTCGACATATTCCTCCTTTTGGGAGATGATCATGTCCTCTTGACGATGTATTAATCTCTCCTTCTCAACAAGTTGATCAAGCAAATATTTAATTTTAGTAGATGTTTTCCTATCTAGTCCAATAAGCATGTCCTCATTATCACTATTGAGTTCATCATCGCTAGAATAGGAATGCACGGAAGGGGGTTTAATGGTTACCTTGCGTTTACCTTCCTTTGCCATACGGCAAGCGCCATCTCCCTTCCATGCGCCAAGTGTGGGGAAAAGGGTAGACTTCTTGGATGTCTTATCGATGGCTATGCTAGCCATCTCTTCTTCTTCGGACGATGAGGACTCATCATTTGAGTCCCACTCTTTCCCAATGTGCGCTTCTTCGGCTTGTTTCTTATTCTTGAAGAATCTCTTGGGTTGATGCTTGGCTTCTTTGGTCTTCTTCTAGTTCTCCTCATATGGCCAATCAACTATAAAGTGGTTATACTCACCACAATTATAGCATGCCCGCCTCAACTTTGGCTTCGTTCTTTCCTTGTACTTTCCTTCGCTTTACTTTGTACCTTGTCTCTTTTTCATTATTCTCTTGAATTTCTTCATGAACAATATCATATCTTCTTCATTCAATTCACTGCTCTCGTCGTCACTATCTTCCTCTAGTTGTGCTTCTCTAGCTTCTTTGGATAGTGGCTTGAGACTGGACTTCAAAGCAACCCCTTTCTTCTTTGCCGAGGTGAGATCGGCAATTTCCTTGACATGTTTTGCTTGCTTTTCCATCATCTCGAAGTTGATGATCTTTCCAAGCAGTTCATCCGGAGTCAACCTTTTGTATCCGGGGCTTTCTTTAATCATGGAGCATAGTGTGACGTTGCGAGGCATAAAAGCTCTAAGGATGAGCTTTACCACCTCGTGGTCATTCCATTTCTTGCTTCCGTATGATCTGAACTTGTTAACGAGTGTCTTTAATTGATTGTACATGTCTTGGGGTGACTTGTCCTCTTCAATTGCAAATCTTCCTAACCCACCTTCAATCATCTCGATTTTTGCTTCACACACATGTCGGTCACCTTCATGTGCAGTTTGTAGTGTGTCCCATATCTCCTTTGCAATTTTGAGTCCATCCACCTTGGTGAACTCGTCCCTACTGAGTGAAGAGGTAATTATGACCGTGGCTTGAGCATTTCGGTGAATTGCCTGCTCTTGGCTGGGGGTGAGCTCTTTGTCGTCGTCCGGGATATCTATCCCTGTGCACACAATATGCCACAAACTTGGATTGAGGGAAATTTGATGCATTTTCATATTTTGCCTCCACATTGAGTAATCACTTCCATCGAAGTGTGGGTCTTTTCCAAGTGGGATAGATAAATAATGATTGCAATTGAATTGAGACGATCATAGTTAAAAGGATATCGGGAGTAGTCGGTGTGACTACTCCCCTTCTTATTCTCTTCAACTTTTACTTTCCCTTTGGAATGTGTCTTCTTTCTCAGGAGCGCCTTTAGCTCTAGCGTTTCCTCATCGACGTCCTCGAAGTCTTGAATGGCTTCGAGGAGCTTCTCCACCTTGAGGTTCTTTTCATCATCAACCTTCTCTTGGTTGTTGCTCTTGTGGGTGTCCTTCATGTCCGACATGATCTCCTTCAAGCGATTAGTCTCTTTCTTGAAGAAGCCGCTCTGATACCAATTGAATGTGGCCTAGAGGGGGGTGAATAGGCCTTTTTGAAAAATTGTCAGATCCTGCAACACTTAACAACCAGTTCAAGACCAGAGAAATCGGACTAGTCCGGTAAAGTGCGGACTAGTCCGACGTATACGGACTAGACTGATTAGGTTTAATCGACTGACTTTATTCTTCAATATATGCAGCGGAAATATACGATTAAACAAAGTGTTACAAGGTTATGAATCAGGTTATATCACAATTCAATCTTATACTTGATATTTCAACGTAAAGTAATCAAGATCAATTGTAACCCTAGATTGATATGAAGTAAGGACAATGAACCCAAAAGAGAACACAAGAGATCTATCCTGTGGTTTGGTTCCCACAGAGGCAACATACATCCACGTTGAGGAGTCCACAAAAGGACCGTGTCTTCTCCAACCCTACCCTCGTCAGATCGCCTCGAAGGCCAATCCTCTTCCACTTATCTCAAAGGGGTGAATAACCGAATTCAAGTGGCTTTCTCACACGTTGAGAGCTCCCTTGAATTACAACACAAAATACCACTAAGAACACACTCAAAAGATTACAATTAAATCATAGGAGTGTGTTAGAGAATCAAACCAAGAGCTCAATGTGGTGTTGAATGTCTCTCCAATGAACTAGAGTGAATCCCCAAGGGATTGATCTTTGTTGCACTTAATTTCGTGGAGAGATGTGGTTTTTGAGGCTCTTGGGAGGTGCGACGGTGCTAGGGTTCAAAAGAGTGTAAAATATGGCCGTACAACTCTATTTTTATGGGTTTCTAAAAGTGGCCGTTAGGGTTCAGAAAGATCGGACTAGTCCGTGGTGGTCACCGGACTAGTCCGGTGTGCTGTGTGTAGCAAATCCTAAGTGTCCCGAAATATCGGACTAGTACGGCTAGGAACGGACTTGTCCGATTTCGCTACTGGAAATCTTCGGACTAGTCCGATAGTCATCGGACTTGTCCGGACATGTGAAACCCTAAGTGTATAGGATGACAAGTCCGCACTTGGAGTACTTGTCCGATTTAGTTCAGAGGGTATTTCGGACTAGTCCGTGCAAATATCGGAATTGCCCGATATGGATCAGAGAGAATATCGGACTAGTCTTGTTGTGATCGGACTTGTCCGATTTTGTGTAACTTGTGAAATGTTTTGAGGACTAGTCCGCACTGGGGAGGACTAGTCGGATTCTAGTAAGAGAGGATATCTAACTAGTCCGATGGATATCGGACTTGTCCAATCTTATGCAGAAAGGATATCGGACTAGTTCGGTGTCAGTCGGACAAGTCCGGTCCTGTGTAACTTTGTGCAATGTGTGTGTTTAACTTTGATTGAGCTCTTGGGATGTGTTTTCTTAACACACTCCATACACAATGCTACCATTCTTCTTCCTTGAGCTCATTTCCACCTTGCTCCTCATTCTTCCTTCTTTTTGGCACTTTGCTCATTTTTCTATTAGAATCCTACACTCATCTCAAACAAAGAGGTTAGGATCCCAATTGTTTGTCATAAATCATCCAAAACCCACAAGGGAGTCCTAGATGCACTTTCACTTAGGGTTGGTTACACAATTAAGGGAGGCCAATGCTCATGATACGGCGACTTTGGTCTGTCCCTCTTCAGTTTATTTGAATAAAATGTCATAGTTTAGAGGAGTTTTGTTGCCTTGTTCGTCCGACTTGTTTTCGTCAAGTCTTTCTCTTCGAGTTTCTACGCTGCCCGATCTTTATTCGGTGTTTTGATCATAACTCGCATTTTACTACTCCAATGCGCGTGATTCTTTTTGCATTGTCTTTACAACTTAATTATCTATCATCTTGAAAATTTCACGAATATAGGTTTAGTGGGTTTTGAGTTACACTAGTTTCTTTGCAGCGTAGCAAATCTGTTTGCTCCCTTAGTTTGGATTGAGTTGGCCTTAGGACTGTTATATAAGCAAGGGAGGCCAAGGGTCGTTGTACGACGACTTTGGGATGTTCCTATTGTGTTTCTTTGAATAAATTTTGTAGTTTAGAGGAGCTTTGGTGCCTTGTTAGTCCGACCTGTTTTCCTCAAATCTTTCTCATCTAGTTTTTGTGCTGCCCAACCTTTCTTCGGTGTTTTGACCGTAACTCACATTTTACTACTATAATTAGCGTGATTATTTTTGCATTATCATCAAACTCAATTATCTATTATCTATTAAAATTTTATGATCACTGGTTTAGCGAGTTTTGAGTTACACTAGTTTCTTTAGAGCGTAGCAGATCTGTTTGCTCTCTGTTAGAACATATTGACCTTCGCTCGGAGTTTTGGTCGTAACTTGAGTTTTACTAGACGAATTCTTCTGATTCCTGTCATGGTGTCTCCATTACAGGATTATCTAAAATCTGTACTAGTTTTGTCACAGTTCAATTCATCTAGATCAGTCGCACACATAGTTTTTTTATCATATTAGTTTTCTGCCGAGGGGTTTTTGTTGCTTCTGCTCAAAAATTATAAATCTACCCCTCTATTATCTTTTCATGTGCTCTTCGATCCTACAATTAGTATCAGAGCTACGGTGCTCTAATCTTTGTGATTTGCATGTGTTTTGACTAATTGACATGGAGAAATACTCTGCAAAACCATATGTGTTCGATGGCGTTGATTTTCATGTTTGGAAGGCTCATATGGAGGCCTACATACAAACACAAGACTTCCTATATGGGAAAAGGTCTGCAAGACTTTCAACGTGGCACCAAACGATGAAGTTACGACTGCAAACACGAGAGATGTTGACAATAATAACAAGGCTCACAACTTGATCATACAAGGATTGACTCAAAGCGACTTCGATCGTGTTGCACATCTCCGATTAGCGTACGATGTATGGAAGGCACTTCGCAACTACCATGAAGGATCCAACACAATCAAATGGGTAAGGCAAGATATCTTCAACAAGGAATATAGGAGTTTTGAAATGCAACCAGGCGAGTCCATCGATGATTTATTTGCACGCTTTAATAAAATTATCAACAATTTGTGCAGTGTCAATGGTAATTTTTAAGATGCTAAAAATGCTAGGCAATTGTTAAGTGCATTAGACATGTCAATTTGGGAGATAAAAGTGACATATATTCATGAATCTACAAGCATGAGTACACTTACTTTAGATGTTCTATATTTTAAATTGAAAACTCATAAACTTGACATAATATAACGTAAAAATCCCAACAATTATCTGGCATTTGTTTCACAATGTGACATGCCTAGTTCTAGTCAATCTTCATCATGTGGTACACTTGCTTTGCTGTCTAATCTAACACATGAATAGATTGAAGAATTTCCAGAGGAGGAATTAGCACTTCTCTCCACTCGGTTCTCAAAAGCATTGCAAAATGTGAGAAGTAGAAGGAGAGGAAGTGGTGGTTCTTGACAATTCTTTGAATGTGAATAAACGAGACATTTTCGTACAGATTGCCCTAACCTTTCAGGTCCTTCTCCGCGTGACGAAAAGCAAAATAGGTTCAAGTGCTCTTCTAGCAACAACAACAAGAAAAAGAAGAGTTTTGCAAAATGTCAAGTGGTGGACCATATCCTCTCTGCTCTACTAGACAACAACTTGAGCGATGTGGACTCTAGAAGTGATGAGGATGAAGACAATTTGGCAAATATGTGCTTCATGGCGGGCAACTCAAGATCAAGTATAGAGGATGCAGAACACAACAACGACGATGAAGAGGTATGTCCCACTTGCTATGAAATGTGTAATGCTATTTATCATCTCATCGTTATACTTAAGAAAAAAGACAAAAAAATTAGGAATAAAGTTGTTAAAATTGAATCAAAAAAATCAAAATGATTCAGCTAAAATCTTTGATTCCTAGTGATGATTCTTGTTCCTCATGTGAGCTTATATATGAATAATTGTCATCTTTAAGAAGTGTGCACACTTCCACACTTGACAAACTTGAGCTTGAATTTGAAAAGAATGGAGAGCTTGCTGCACTTAATGATAAAAACGTGAAAGATGCTAGTTGTTCAACAGTTGATTTGCATTGTCCTAACTGTGATGATCTTAATAAGAAATTACATGATGATATGAATGAAATTTTTATTTTAATCAATGTTTTTCATTCTCATGAAGTTAATTATTGTTCTAATTGCAAATTAAAAGTAAAAACTTCATGTGAAAATCACCTCGAGCTGTTAAATAAACTTGATGACATGAATATGACAATAGATTGGTTTTGTAATGCAAATAAGAATCTAAACTTGCAGCTGAATTCTTCCAAGTCTTGCAATGATATAACTGATTTAGGTTTTGATTCTCATGCTCATTCTATGGCACATCCACCTATGGTCATTAAATCATTAGAGAGTGGTTTGATTCAAATGGTTCCTAAAAACCGAGAGGTGGTTTTCAAATCTGCAGGATTATTGTCTCATACTGTTTCTAATAAACATATCGCTTGCTCATCTAGACATGAAAACAAAGTTAATTTCCACTGTACCTACTGTGGTAGAGATGGTCATGTCATAGATTTTTTTTATAGACTAGCTAAACAACAGAAGAAGGGAAGTATGATTGCTAGATCATATAACAACTGAGCTAAACATGTTGCATGTGCTGAACCAAATGTTAGGAATATGCAACCTGCTGTAATGAGTCATAAACATGCAAAGTTTGCTCCTAAACCTACTGTTTTTTCGTGCTACACATAACACACTTCATAAATCAGTAGTTGGGAACAAGAATTCTAAAAACTGGACTCATAGACATGTTGTATTTTCTCAGCTTTCGCATGTTATTCCTGTTGGATGTCGTGTGGCTTAGTACTGGATTAAAAAATGCCTTTTGACTAACCTCAGTATTGAGTCATCGACGTATTGTGCTTCTAGGTAGGTTAAATGCTTGAGGAAGGAGAACATCTGAATTGTGGATTAAAGTTGCTCACGCCACATGACCGGTAACAAATAATCGTTCTCCTCCCTCTCTTTTATGTCACGTGTAGAAAATGTTAATTTAGCCGATAATTCTTCAACTCCTATAATTACTAAGGGTTCGGTTAATGTAAATAATCACTACACTTTGAAGGATGTGGCACTTGTTACAAATCTGAAATACAACTTGTTTTCTATTTCACGATTACTAAATGAAAATCTAGAAGTTAACTTCACTAAAACTTGCAGCAAGGTTGTAGATTCAAATGGTGAGCTTATTTTTAACATGTCTCTGTTTGGAAGAGTTTTTAAAGCTTATTTTGATATGTCATCCTCTAAGCATAGGTGTCTAGTTGCTAATGATTCAAAGGACTTATATTTTCGGTATCATTGACATTGTCATGTAGGCTTTGATCATCTCACGTGTGTTAGTGATTTTGATCGCACACGTGGGTTGCCTAAGCTTAAAGGGGACAACGATATTATGTGTTCTTCTTGTAGACATGCTAAGATGGTTGCAGGTTAACATCCTCCTCTCACAATGACCATGACAACAAAATCAGAACAACTTTTGCACCTTGACACAGTGGGTCCTTCAAGAGTTCAATCATTCGGGGGTAAATGGTCAATATGCATATCCGTAGGGAGAGTATTTTTATTGAAGATGAAGAAGGAGTGGAGCTGCTGCCTGAAATTTTTAAAATAAATAATGACGTTCCAGCTCTTGATCCCGCATCACAACCAGCACCAATGACCACTACTGCTGGTCAAGATCTTCCTCAAGCCACAAGTTCTTTAATTTTTGATGAACATGAATGAAGAAGAAGGAGCTTGTGAAGTGTCTACTACCCTCTGCGTCCTCAAAAGTCATCCTCTACATGAACGAGTCACACGGTACAGGTTTTGCGATCCAAACTCTCATTCTCATTCTTCTTTTGTTTCTTGTTTTGAACCTAAAGATATATCACACGCACTCACTAATGAATCTTGTATTATTGACATGCAAGAAGAGTTAGAAAATTTTGAAAAAATAATGTTTGGAAACTTGTACCTCCACCTCAAAGTCACACATTAATTGGAACTAAATGGGTGCTTAAAAATAAACAAAGTGAGAATGGAGTTGTCGTTAGGAATGAAGCTAGGTTGGTTTCTCAAGGTTTCACTCAAGTTGAAGGTTTAGATTTTGATAGAACTTTTGCTACCGTTGCTAGATTAGAAGTCATAAGAATTTTATTAGCATTTGCTGCATCTACAGGTTTCAAGTTATATCAAATGGATGTTAAAAGTGCTTTTCTAAATGGATACATAGATGAGGAGGTTTATATCAAGAAACCACCAGGTTTTGAAAATCCAAATTTTCCTAATCATATTTACAAACTGTCCAAAGCCTTGTATAGTCTCAAACAAGCCCCTAGAGCATGGTATGATAGGTTAAAAACTTTCTTACTTGAAAAGTGGTTTAGCATGGGAAAGGATGATTATACTCTTTTTGTACATAAGCATGACAATGACTCACTATTCGTTCAAGTCTATGTGGATGATATTATCTTTTGTTGTGCTTCTCATAATCTTGTGCAATGTTTTTAGTTATGATGAGTTCGGAATTTGAGATGAGTATGATGAGAGAACTCACATACTTTTTGGGGCTGCAAATCAAGCAAACCAAGGAAGGAACTTTTGTGCATCAAATGATGTATACAAGAGACCTTCTTCAGCGCTTCAACAAAGACAAAAGCAAGCCTTTACGGACACCAATGGGAACAACAACGACACTTGAACTTAATGAAGATTGTGAACCTGTGGATCAAAAAGACTATCAAAACATGATCGGGTCACTTTTGTACCTTGCGGCATCAATACCGGACATACAATTCAGCGTATGCCTTTGTGCACCATTTCAATCTTCCTTACATGCTTCACATCGTTAAGTCGTCAAAATATTCTTAGGTACTTACATAGAACTCAAGAATTTGATATTTTTCTTCCTTCTTCCTCAACCGTTACTTTGAAAGTTTTTTCGGATGCTAATTTTGGGGGTTGTAGGATTGATAGGAAAAGTACTTCGGGTGCTTGTCATTTCCTTTGTAATTCACTTGTTGCTTGGTCCTCTAGAAAACAAAATTCAGTTGCACAATCCATGGTCCAATCTGAATATGTAGTTGCTACTAGCGCTTGCTCACAAACTCATTGGATTAAGGACTATGAGGTTGATCTAAATAGGGTTCCACTATTTTGTGATAATACATATATGACTTTGTGATTCCTTTTACATGTTTAAAGTTCTTACTACATTACTCGTATTTTACATTTTGTAGTTTATTACATGACTAGTAATTGGAATAGTTACTTAGACTAAATCCTGTCATGATAGAACTTTTTACTTTTTTGATATTGTTGCATGCTCACAAGTGCTTTTAATAATGAAAAATTAATCAATCAACTATCCACATGTTGAGCTTTTATGATCAAATAAAAAATAAGAAAATATCAAGAGAATATGCATGCGTCGCACTTCTTCTTTTGAGATGGCTTATCATTGCACATAGATATGAACTCGGAAGAAGTTGTATATGACTAAAACCATATCATTAAGCTTCTCATTGTCAAATGACATAGCCTTGGCTTGGTTGTTTAGAATAAGGCTGATGTGGCATGTATCTCTTGCAAATATCATATGATTTAAATTTGTGGTTTGGAAAATAATAAAAATGTAGTAGCATGTATCATGCTTTCAGGTTTTGAAATAGTTAAGTTTGTGAGATCATGATTGCTTAAATTGAAAAAAAATTACATTTGATTCCTAGCATGGCTTACACTACTTTACGTATCTCATTGACGTGATAGTGTAAGTTACTTGAAAGTATGACTTGGATGAGCTTTGTTTTATACGTATATGTTATAATATGCTCATAACAATTGAATTCTCTCTTTTGAACCTTGCTGAATACATAGTCAAAGGGGAAGAAATAGGTCAAAAATTGTTTCACATTCAAAAGTTTTTACAAGTTGCTCAGGGGGAGAATTTTTTTCTCATTTGATTTTTGATTTTCAAAAAGGGGGGGAAATTTGCTTTCAAAACTTTTCATGTGAATGTTCCAGTGTTCAGATGTTAGGTGGTCCTGCCAATGCATTCACCAAGTGGGAAATTGTGGGACTTATATGTGATGAATACATTAGCAATTAGAATAATAGTGAAGGTTTACATTCAATGTTTTGAGATTACACTGATACACCACGATACACCCCAATACGCACTGTCTGAACTTTTCAATATGTTTTTGGGAGTAACGTTACCCTAGATGGTTTCAGATTGTTGAACATTTTCTCACGTGAGTTGCATGTGTGTCACGCTTCCGGTTGTCCGAACTTTCACTACCTTGAGCTACACGTGAGTCGACGTGGTGAGAGTGTTTTCTGGAGTAACATTTACTCTTTACTTGGTTGGGACTGTCCAAACATTCCGAGACATGATTTGCACGAGAGTTTCAGGTTGGAATGTCCGATCTTTTGACTTTACATTGCAGTGCCGCTTTCGGTCTATTCGATAATAATATTTGTTGAAATAGTTGTGCGGCAGATCTGTTTGAATTTGCAATGTTTCAAACATGCTTTTTGTCTTATGGAATGTTTGCTTAGTATTCTCTTACTAAGTTTTTAATGTTTTATGGCTCATTATGGTGGTTAAACATTGCTATGGTTTGCAACATTCTTATGTCAGGTGCTCACGTAGGGTTTCAATGTTTTTTGGACTAACATGAGTAACGTCGAGGGCTTGGGCTCCCAAACATTGGTTGTTTCTTCTTGTGCAGGTGTTGCTTGAGGTCAAGACATGGCTGGTGACGGTATCCATTAAACTAGTATTAGAAAGAAGATGAGGTTCAACAACCAAGTTCCGTAAAAATTTGTGGTTGAGTTGATTAGGAGGTCACACAGCATGTTTTGGTCAAGAACAATGCATATTAAGGTATTGTGGACGTCGTTGTAAAGTGTTTGCACATATGCAATATGTGGATGGATGTGGCTACATTATTCCAAAGCGTAATGAAGAGATATGGATGTGAAGATATGACCAGAGAGGTCCAACCAACTGGATTATGCCTCAGGCTGCAGCTTAGGTGGTTATTGTTTGTTTATGGAAAGTTTCGAATTTGTTTTGTTTAGATTTTATGTGGCTCAGAAAGTTTAGTTGTTTTATGAATGTTTAGGACGTTCTTAAGGTGTTTGGAAGTCTTAAGATTGCTTCTATCTGCGCATGGAAGAGTCTTGAGCGGTTATGGAAAGTTTCAGTTGAAACTGAGTAGGATTAGAGTCATAGTTTGGATTGGGTTAGCCTTAGGGCGGGTTATATAATTAAGGGAGGCCAAGGATCGAGGTACGGCGACTTTGGTCTGCCCCTCTTGTGTTTCATTGAATAAAATTTCATAGTTTATAGGATTTTTGGTGCCTTGTCCGTCCGACTTGTTTTCGTCAAGTCTTTCTCGTCGATTTTCTGCGCGCTTAATCTTTCTTTGATGTTTTGATCATAACTCGTGTTTTACTACTCCAATTGACATAATTCTTTTTGTGTTGTCTTTAAAACTCATGTATCTATCATCTGTTAAAATTTCATGAATATAGGTTTAGCGGGTTTTGAGTTACACTAGTTTCATTGCAGCGTAACAAATATGTTTGCTCTCTGTTAGAACAGATTGACCATCGCTTAGGGTTTTGGTCATAACTTGAGTTTAGTCAATGATTTTTCATGATTCTTGTTTTGGTGTCTCCGTGACTTGATTACCTACAATCTATACAAGTTTTGTCATAGTTGAACCCATCTAGATCAGTGTCACACACAGTTTCCTTATCAGATTAGTTTTCTGTCAAGGGATTTTTGTTGCTTCTGCTGAAAAAGTTTCAATCTACCATTCACCCACTCTGGTAGCTTTTCACGTCTTCTTCGAACCTACAAATAACCGCCTGTGAAAAGTTCTATCTTTATCTAGGCGGTTGTGGTTTGCGAACCGACGGTGATATTTGATCATCATAGGCAGTTATGAAATCATTCGACATCACAGGCGCATTTTTGACGGACCGCCTGAGTAAAAAAAATCGAAGCTCCTGTGAAAATGCTTTTTGTAGTAGTGGCAATTCTTGTTTTCTCTCAGCTCGCATCTAATATTGGTAGTTCATACACTGCAATTCATAGCTTGCTTTTCTAACATTGCAATGAATAGGAAATGGATGTGTTCCTATGAATAGGGAATGATTTTGTCTCCTTTAATCTAGATCGAGCTACAATCATTTCACCAAGCTTTGCAAACTGCGATGTAGAAGACATGATTGTTAAAGTTCCACCTCTCATTTTGTAGCATCAAAGTCTTTTCATTTCTAGCTTTAAGCTTAAAAAAGAAGATGTATTCAGATTTGTAGCATCAATATTTTGTCACCATAATGTATAACTGTAAAAATATCTAAAAATAAGAAATTGTAACGAACCTTAGGGGCCTGCAGTACTCTACCATCAAACTTTAATGTAGATCGAGCTATTATGTTTTTGCAGGTCCGAGAGCAAAAATTGGTCATGAAGACAAATAGGGAAGGCACTACTTCCACACTATCATAACCATGAAGGATGACTATTAAATTCTCTATAGTCTTCTATATGAGATATCACATTTGAGAGAAATAAAAAATAATAGTTACAAAAAATCAAAAAGGTGATAGAACCCAAACGGATAAATGCAAATATTATCATAACTTTGATGCGTATATAGAAAATATAAACAAAGTAACAATACAAAGAGCAGAAAATCTATACTTTGAGGGTGGCACTCAACGGCGAAATCGAGGACGGCGCTTGGTGGCGATGTCGACGGCGAGAGTGAGGACAGCGAGGGCGAATACAACGACGGTGAGAACGACGAAGGTGAGCACGGCGACAGCGAGGGAAAGGACAACGAGAGTGCGGGCAGCGAGGGTGGGGGCTTGACGGCAGCGGGGGAGGGCTTGGCAGCAAAATGAAAATGTTAGCAGATTTAGGGTTGAGGGACGCGATCGATGCTTCATGTATAAAGAAATTATATCATAGGCGGTGACTTCTTAATCACCGTCTGGAAAACCATTTTAAATAATTTATAAAAATAATTTTCTGAGGCAACAGCGTCTTAATCACTGCCTGTGAAGCTAAGTAGTCGGTGCTGAAGATACATAGAAATACTATAATCACATGCGTCTTTTGGTTAAGGAGCGCCCATGAAAAATTATAACATTTTTTTGATCAACTTATGTGTTACATATCTATATGTTTTTGTACATCAATAACGTGTAACACATCCATTAATACGATAAATAGTCCATTAGTTTATATTTTTATAACACCATGTTTTAGATAATGAAGAAATACTCCCTCATTATTTTCTTATTTGTCGTTAGAACAACACGTTCAAGTTCATTGTTAGTTCACATCTTTGTCTGAAACGACAAACAAAAAGGCGAGAGAGTAACATCCAGCCTTCCACTCAAATGATGAGGTTATGGCCCATTAGATGATCGTCTATTAGAAAAATAACCTTTCAATGATCAATAGGCGATTAAAAATAATTTTGCAAAGATAGCACATGATGAACATCAATACTAAGTTGATTAACTTAAAAAACATTATATTACAAACATAAGAAAAGAAAAAAATCAACTAAAAACAGGAAAAGAAAAAATAATTTCTACTCCCCATCCTCTTCCTCTTAGGCTCCTGACCCTCCTGGGGCAATTGGGGCGCCTTCGGCGGCAAAATCGAGAATCCCAGTTTCCTCTCCATCGCTTCAACCAGGTTGTTGCGGCCCTCGACACTGAGCTCGGCCACCACCGTCTCCCAGAGAGCTTTGAGACGACTCGCCACATGCATGACGTCGAACACGTAGTGACCCGTGGTGCCCATTCCAGTATGTTCTGGAAGGGTATCGAGCCCAAGGCGCCGCATGTAGCGATGTAATGTTAAATACATCTAGCGCCATGTTGCGGAGGATGAACTCCATTTGCATGGAGCTCGAGGGAGAGTCCAGTCGAGGCCGCTTAGCCGCTGGGTGTCTTGGCGAGCTTGGCGGCGACGTGTTCTTATCAGGCATTTGGTGGTGTTCTCGTTTATGGGGCGCGATGCAGTTTTGCAAAGAAGAAGAAGAGTGGTTGTGCAGAGAAGACAATCGCGTGGGTGATCTTATAGCATCGTAGCAGCTTGGCGGTTCATCTCTCGATGAGCACAGCGATGATAAAACGCTTCAAATTGAATTCAAATGACGTGCATGCATTGCACCGTTTAAGTCACTTCGGTAACTGGCGCACAAGCCTTGTGCACCCGATCGCATCAGCCAGCTGTATTAATGACTACTATGTAGGTATTTATAAAAGTGAGACGGACTGTGGCGGCCCGTCCCGCCGCCGCAATCGCCGCCTAAATCTATGTGGGCTGACCGTTTCTCGCTAGTGGTGCCCGTGTTTTTTTCGGCGGCCGGCCCCTCAGCCCGCGTTACACCTGCGTCGCTCACTCGCCCGCGTGCTTCGCTCGATCACTCGCCACTCGCCAACCTGCATTGCTGACTTTTTTTATTCCTCTCCCTCGCTGGCTGGCTGAGTCAGTTATACACATAAAAAGTTTTAAATGTTAAAAGATCAGAAAAATCTGAAAAATTAGAGAACAAGAAGCCAACAAAAGAGAACATCTCCATACAGTCACTACATAACATAGTTTACATCAATCTCATAAAAGAGTTTGATCAATCATTTAGTTGCATAGTACAAGACGAAGTTGCAGAACAATTTCTTAACAAGTGGTTGTTCTTAAATATTGCTGAACAAGAAAAGGAAAAAACAGTCAAGTTAGAAGGTAAGCGACATGATACAGATAGCTTGAACTGTTGTATCAGTTACATGTAACAATTATGTTACATGAAGCTTGAACTGTTGTATCAGTTCAGATAACACAAGTAACTGGGTAAGTTAGAAGCTAGCAAGAAATCAAACAACTTTACTTCTAGAACCGAGGAAAATATACAAATGGAACTTAATATCAAGAAATCACATAAAGCTATCAAGAAAATTAATATTCAGTAAATTTTTGTTCTAAGTTTTGAAAAGAGAATATAACAAGCTTTCCGTGAAAATGAAGTTCTGTTCTTAAATGCAAATTCCAAACTTTTTTTGATTTTTCATAATGATTAGGACGACATGATTCCGGAACCATCTACATATGGAGTGAGCACACATCTATCTACACAAGCCAAAATATGATAAATGATTCAGGAAAATGGCACCCAGGGATATTTTTAAAGTTTGAACTACCAAGAGGTCAACAGAACTATCAACCTGCCAACAGTGTAATCTCATCTCCAAACATAAAACAACCATAGAGATTCACACATTCTCAGGTAAAAAAAGAATACTTCGGATAATATGCCTAAGGTACGACTGAAAAGTAATAAAATCTATCCTTGGTCTTACCTTTGCCGGTCTTTCTTTTACAACCACAAGCATTTCTTGTTCCTTCTTTAGCACATTGAGAAGCACACTAAATTGACTCACATAACAATAGAACTTCAATCAGCTTTATGGAACAATTCTTGTAGATTATATGTGTCGAGGAGCTGTATCCCCTAGCTTGTAGGTCTATAGTGTGATTGTAACATTAGTTGCAATGTTTAGAAAACATTTGCTAATGTATTACATGTATATTTATCCAAGGTATATTCTTGTTCATACATTTGAGTTTCAGTTACAACTCCATAAAGCAGCAAGCAGTAAACAAGAAGCTGAAGTGCAACGTGCAAAGCCGCCCAGCGGCACATTTCAGAACAGAACCTGGGAAATAAGCCGAGTTCCTTTGGGAACGAAGCAAAACGACCATCACTGACTGATACGGTTGCTGAAAGAAAGAGCAGTTAGAAAATAGGAGGTAATTTACTCAACAATTCTGGAAAAACACGCGAAAAGAGGCAATCAATATTGGCAGACAGAAGGGACGAGAAATATCGCGTACCGATTTGAAGCCGAACGAATAGTTGTAGATCTGACGGCGAACAACCGCTTTAGACGTTGGTGACGACGTTGGGCCGCAGTGCCCGATCTCCTCGGTAGACGACCCATGTTGAAGAATGCGAGCAGTCGTGCAGAGCGCTTCCCAAAAACTTTATTCGCCCTGTCCCGGTACAGGATCGCAAGGGCGAGCGGTTCCGAAGACCTGCTCTCCTGATCGACGGTGCACGCCGGCGCTCGAGATGGAGTAGACTACAAGGCGGCGCAAGGAACGCTAACATGGGAAATGATCTGATCGTGGGATGATCTGCCGTATCGCGCACGTCCATATTTATAGAGTCCCACGGAGGCGGTCCGGTATGCGATCCGGGATCCGGATCCGAACCGACTCCGCAGTCGTAGACGCGTCCGTCTCCAACTACTTGGACTCTGTCTCGGAAGCCCCAAAAATTCGGAAGCCCAAAAGCCCAATTTAATTTTCTGCAAAAAATATAAAATCTGGGCTCAGCTCGATGCTCGAATTCACAAAACACACGCGCGCACCCGTGTGCGGAGCGGGGTCGGGCGCGGCGAGGCGAGCGAGTGAGGAGGAGGAGGAGGAGGAGGAGGGCGCGTGAGCCACCCTTCTATTCCTCTCTTCTTTCTCACTCGAGGAGTGGAAGAGCAACATCCATTATATGTAGGTGTTCTCCACTTCCACTTCCCATGTACGACTAAACATTTAGCACCACCCTCTCTTGCACTAATGGGCCTTTGAGATTTATTGGCAATTAATTCTGATTATTAGATTGGCCTAGCCCATTTATCCCAACAACCCCCTCCAGAGCTCAAAGCCATTAGGAGAGAGGTCATTCTCGTTCATTGTTTGATATACTAGTGTTTTAGCGGAGACTGTTAAGTTGAACTTCTGTCTAGATCCTCAAGTTTCATCAGGTCACAACTTAAACAATGGACTACGCCTTGAATTGAAAGTTTTGTGTGAACTGATTTTACCAAAAGACCATTACCAGTACTTGACTACCAGTAGTCTACCCCGTGGGTGGAGCATATGCGTCGTACTCCCTGGTCTCTCCATGAGATTTATAGAGATCAGTCAAATCTCAAAGACTGCGACATTAGACAGTCGGAGCTCATATAGGTGTGTTTCCTTCAAGACTACCCTGTAGGATGGCATCTTTGCTACACACAGCCAACAAAAGCATGTTAAGGCAAATCGCCAACCTGCCCTATAGTTTGAGAGTACAAATGTGCATCTTCACATAGAGAGGGTCTAAAGGAAGTACTCTCCTCGGTGAAGCACTAGCTTGTTTCCCATAACCTAATTCACGGTATCTTCGATCACATAGGCTGAGTTACTACTATGGTGTCACATCAATCGGTCTCAAATCCATATCTCTTAATGCACTTTCTATCACATTACGTGATAGACCCTTAGTAAAGAGATCTGCTAGGTTTTTACCTGTTTGTATCTACGAAACGGTAATAACTCCGGAGTTTCTCATTTTCCTAACATATTTTAAACGTCTCTTGATGTGTCCTGATGATTTTGCATTATCCTTCGAATTGGTCACTTTGGCAATCACCGTCTGATTGTCACAGCTCATAAGGATTGCCAGTAATGGTTTCTCAACTATAGGCAAATCCATCAAGAGCTTTCGCAGCCATTCTGCCTCTGCAGTTGCTGTCTCTAAAGTAGCGAGTTCTGCTTTCGTGGTTGACCTCGTCAAAATGGTCAGTTTGCAAGACCTCCATGTTATAGCGCCACCAGCTAGAATGAACACATATCCCCTCGTGGCATAGAGTTCATCAACATCAGAGTCCAGTTGGAATCACTATAACCCTCAAGAACAGCCAGATGCCCAGTATAGTGAATTCCATAACTCATTGTACCTCTCAAGTAGCGCATAACCCTTTCAAGTGCATGCCAATGATATGTACCCGGGTTTGACATGAACCTGCTCAGTTTGCTCACAGCAAACGAGGTATCAGGACAGGTTGCGCTAGCTAAGTACATGAGTGAACCGATCATCTGAGAATATCTAAGTTGATCTCTTGACCCTTTCTTGTTCTTTCTAAGTGTCACGCTGGGATCATAATGCGTTGGAGAAATCTTGCTATCCATAAAGTTGAATCGGCTCAAGATTTTCTTAACATAGTGTGATTGACTTAAGGTAATTCCACTCTCATCCTTATTCAGCTTAATGTTCAAAATAACATTAGCTTCTCCCAGATCTTTCATATCAAAAAAATTTGATAGAATAGACTTGACCTCAGAAATTATATTAATGCTCGTACCAAAAATGAGTATATCATCCACATACAAGCATAATATAACGCTATCGCCCCCACCATGGCGATAATACACGCACCGATCAGCCTCATTAATGACAAAGCCCACAGATGTCAAAGTACTATCGAACTTCTCATGCCATTGCTTAGGTGCTTGTTTCAGGTCATACAAGGATTTCAACAATTTGCACACCTTTGTCTCTTCACCTTTTGCTACAAGCCCATCAAGTTGTTCCATATAAATTTCCTCAACCAACTCTTCGTTAAGGAAAGCTATCTTCACATCCATTTGATGGATGATTAGACCATAAGAGGCAGCCAGAGAAAGTAGTACACGAATTGTCATCATTCTGGCGACAGGTGAATAGGTGTCAAAATAGTCTTCACCTTCCTTTTGAGTATAGATCTTTACAACTAGTCTCGCTTTGTACTTTTCAATAGTATCGTCAGGCCTGAGCTTCTTCTTGAACACCCACTTGCAGCCTACTGGTTTGCACCCGTATGGCCGTTCAGTTAACTCCCATGTTCCATTAGAAAGAATTGAGTCCATCTCACTATGAACTGCTTCGTTCCAATCATATACATCTGGTGATGCATATGCCTCTGCTATGGATCTAGGAGTATCGTCCACAAGGTACACAATGAAATCATCACCGAAGGATTTTGCAATCCATGATCTCTTACTCGATTGAGTTATTTCACTGTGTTCCTCCTTTGGGACATTCTCAAATAGTGTATCATGAAAATCTCTATTTGTGGTGGATTCAGGACAAATTTCAAAAGAGATCTTAGCAGTGCTATGCATATCTTTCATAGGAAAAATATTCCCAAAAAATATTGCATCACGAGATTCCATAATAAGATCGACATACATATCACGTACCTCAGATTTAACTACCAAAAATCTATATGCGATGCTCCGATGAGCATAGCCTAGAAAAACACAATCCATTGTCGTTGGTCCCAGCTTGCGTTTCATGGTAATTGGAACATTGACCTTTGACAAACATCCCCAAGTACGCAAGTACGAAAGTGATGGTTTTCTCCCACCCACTCCTCATAAGGGGTTTTCTCTTTATTCTTGTTTGGAATGCGATTTAGGACATGACATGAAGTCAATAAAGCCTCCCCTCACCATGCCTTAGATAAACCGAACGTGTCTAACATGGTATTCACCAAGTCACACAATGTGCGATTTTTCCTCTCGACTACTTTGTTTGATTGGGGTGAATAGGAGGTGTCCTCTCATGTATAATATTGTGTTCCGCACAGAAATCATCAAATATTTTGGGAAAATACTCATCACCACGATCTGACCTAAGACATTTGATATTTCTCTCTAATTGAGTTTCTACTTTAGATTTATAGATTTTAAAGTAGTCTAAAGCTTCATCCTTAATTTGCAACAAGTAAACATAGCAGAATCTGGTAGAATCGTCTATTAATGTCATAAAATATTTCCTTCCACCTTTTGTCAACACACCATTCATCTCGCATAGATCATCATGTATGAGTTCTAATGGCGCCATGTTTCTCTCCTCGGCTGCCTTGTGAGACTTTCGAGGTTGCTTTGACTGCAAACAACTATGGCACTTAGAACCTTTGACAACAGTTAATTTTGGAATTAATTTGAGACTAGATAGCCGATTCATTAAACCAAAATTAACGTGACATAAACGAGAATTCCAAACACTTGCATCATCATTAATACTATCACAAATATTGTTTATTGACTTATTATTAAACTCTGAAAGAAAAAAAGCGAAATAGGCCTCCGCATTCATAGCCTTTACCAATAAATTGTCAATGCTTTGACACAACTATTTTATTGGACTCCAAAACTACTTTAAACCCATCTCTGCATAGAAGGGTACCACTAACAAGATTCTTGCTCATAGTAGGGACATGCTGCATGTTCTTCAGCTGGACAATCAGATCGACTGTGCCAAGACCACGGACAGAAGCATGTGACCCATTCCCCATTAGGACGGCGGAATCCTGAACGAATTGGTAAGAAGTAAACATGGACATGTCAGAACATACATGAACATTAGAACCCGTATCAAACCACCAAGATGATGTTTGAGAAATAGAAAGAATAGTAAAAGAATTACCATACCCATCTGCATTGCTAGACGTCACGATGTTGAGATTCTTTTTCCCTCTGCGATCTGCCCTCTCAGGACAGTCCTTGGAAAAATGTCCCTGCTCCCTACAGGTGTAGCAGCAGCCATCATTAGCTTTATTTGACTTCTTCTTATTCTTGAAAGTAGTAGTTTGTTTGGCTTGAATTGAGACTTGTTCCCTTTGTTCTTGACATTGGGTTTCTCCACCATATTAGCATTGGCGCTAGATTCACCCTCACTTCCTCAACATCAAGTGGTGCTATCAGGTTTTCTATTGATATTTCCCGTCTCTTGTGTTTGAGATCTGTGGCGAAGTTCCTCCATGAAGGAGGTAACTTTGCAATAATGCACCCAGCCACAAACTTGTCGGGTAAAGGACACTTAAGGAGATTGAGCTCTCTTACAAGGCACGGTATTTCATGAGATTGTTCCACTATGGGACAGTTGTTAACCATCTTGTAGTCATGAAAATTCTCCATGATATACAGTTCACCGCCTGCATCGGCTGCACCATACTTAGCGTTAAGTGCATCCCAGAGCTCCTTACTATCTATGACTGTCAGATAAACATCACAAAGTTTGTTGTACAGAGCACTTAAGATACATCCTCTCAGGGAAGAATTGGCTTCCTTGAACTTTGTATATTCTTCGACAGACAAAGGACCTTGAGGCCTACCATTGGTTACCCAAAAGATCTTAAGTGACTGGAGCAAGAGCGTGGCCTTAACTTGCCACCTCTTGAAGTGCACGCCAAAGAATTTCTCCTGCCTAAGTGCATCGGCTAAAGTCATCATGTTCAACTCATGAAATGACCTAATAAAGTTTTTGGATTGTTAGAAAATAGGAGGTAATTTACTGAATGATTCGCAAAAAACACGCAAAAATCAGCGATCAATATCGGCAGACAGACGGGACGAGAAATATCGCGCACCGATTTGAAGCCGAACGAGCCACTGTAGATCTGACGGCGAACAACCGCAGTATACGTTGGTGATGACGTTGGGCCGCAGCACCTGATCTCCTCGGTGGACGAATCGTAGTGAAGAACGCGAGTAGTCGCGCAGAGCGCTTCCCAAAAACCTTATTTGCCCTATCCCGGTGCAGGATCGCAAGGGCGTGCGGTTGCAGAGACCTGCACTACTGATTGACGGTGCACACCGGCGCTCGAGATGGAGTAGACTAGAAGGCGGCGCAAGGAACGCGAACGTGGGAAACGATCTGATCGTGGGATGATTTGTCGTATTGCGCACTCTCGTATTTATAGAGTCCCACAGAGGCGATTCGTATGCGTTCCAGAGGATCTGGATCCGAACTGACTCCGAAGTTGTAGAAGCATCCGCCTCCAACGTCTTGGACTCTGTCTCGGAAGCCCCAAAATTCGGAAGCCCAATAGCCCAATTTAATTTTCTGCAAAAAATATAAAATTTGGCTCGGCTCGAGGCTCGAATTCACACGAACACACGCGCGCGTGTGCATTCGGGGCAGGGTGAGACGAGGGAGCGAGGAGGAGGAGGAGCGCACGTGGACCACCCTTCTCTTCCTCTCTTCTCTCTCATTTAAGGAGTGGAAGAGCAACCTCCCTTATATGTAGGGGTTGCTCCACTTCCACTTCCTATGCTGGACTAAACATTTAGCACCACCCTCTCTTGCACTAATGAGCCTTTGAGATTTATTAGGAATTAATTCTGAATATTAGATGGGCTTAGCCCATTTATTCCAACAATTACAACAGCAAGGCAACAACCACAGTAAAAATAGTAAATGCAAACTGTCAAACAGTGTGGTCCGGCCTTTGTTTATAGTAACATATGAATAACACACAGATCATTTTCGCAGAATTCAAATATACAGACATTGTGCTACGGTCAGAATATGGAAAAGGTTGTATAGTAAGAGTCTTAGGGAAATATTGCTAGAACTAAACCTTTCTAAATTGATGCAGAATCAGCATCACCAACAGCCTCATACTAATTGTCAAAAATTGGACTCTTGCTACTATAGACAGTATCATTATTTCCTCGACTGTAATCTCACCAATGATTAAGTCTATTATAATCTGAGGTGAGTGCTTAGCCCTAATGGTGATTAGGGATCGGCCTAATTATCAAGAACAGAGAGCACACATACCAATCAAAGACTAGGATGTTCATACCTTCGGGTGTAGAGGCAGTAGCGGCCATGAACATCTCGATGAATACCTAGGAAACAGGCAGAGCAGTCTCCGGCGAGTTGCTGGAGACCTAGGTGAAGCCTTCCCAGGAATTTTTTCTGTAGGTGATCGGAGCCTTTGTTTTGTGGCGATGGCAGGTCTAATTCGATTAGATTGATTCTAAAGGGTGTCGGTGCCTATGCTTATAAAGAGAGGAAACGCCCCAGGAGGCTGATGAGGATTGCTACCGTTGATACAACCACAACAGCAGCCTATTCACCACTTGCGGCTAATCAAGGTCCAATGACACGCGCTCGTGCACGTCAACTTAATTATCAGGTGAACTCATTCCTAGCTGTTCAAAGTAATTATCCTTCAAATGGGGAACTATTAAAGCATTGTGATGACCTTGTTATTATTATGTGCTTGGGAATTGATCCAGCTAGGAGGAATGGATGGATTAATGCAATGAAGGCTGCTCCACCTGAGGGGTCCTCGTAACTGCAGCAAGTACCAGCTGAAAGGGGGCATAACTCTCAACACCTAAGGTTGTTTAATGCAAATAAGTACTTGATGGAAAGGTCTGTTCGTATACTTTCCACTGAACAAGACTTGTGACTCCATCCTGAGGTCTAGTCTTCCTCGACTATATAAAAAATTAGCAACCATAGGAAGAACTTGGGTTATAAACAAGTAGAAATGGCTAAACTTACAGAAAACAAAACCCAAGTTATTCCTATGGCTGCTAGTTGTTTATATAGAGGAGAAAGAATAGAACTCAGGATGGAGTCATGAGTCTTGTTCGGCTTTTTCTGAGCAGCTCAAGCATCATCTGCCTTTGGTTCTTGATCCAATGGAAAGTAGATGAAGAGACCTTTCCAGCAAGTACTTATTTACATTAAATAACCTTGGGAGTTGAAAGTTATGCCCATTTTAAGCTAGTACTTGCTGCAGTTACGAGGACCTTGTGGTTGTTGTAGTCGGGTAGCACAACGTCGACCTCAACCCAAATTGTAGTTACCAGGAGACAGTGCAACTGTCACTCAAGGCGCCACACCATTCTGGTTGTGGTAGTCGGTCCGCCAACGTGGGCCTCCACCAAATTCATTCACCACCAACATCTATCATCGAAAGATAGGGCATCCCCCGTACCCGTTGGGTTCATCAGGGCCCCCACCCAACAATTCTGTTGGGATTTTATCCTCCGATCTGGACTAGGGATATTAGCATAGGAGTTTGAGTTGGGTTCATCATGATCGTGCACGTGCTCTAGTGATCGGTCCTTGCATTGTATGCGAAGGAGAGATGTCCTCATCATCCTCCCCTTCTTGAATTGGAGTCGTCCTCGACTCAAGCTCATCTTCCTCACCCAACAATGGCTTCAAATCTGAAATGTTAAATGTGGAACTAACCCGAAACTCGGGAGGCAACTCAGGTTTATATGCATTGTCATTTATCTTCTCAAGAACCTTAAAAGGTCCAACAGCACGTGGCATGAGTTTGGACTTCCTCAAATCCGGAAACCTATCTTTTCTCAAGTGAACCCACACCAAATCACCGGGTTCCAATTTTACCTCCATCCTACCTTTACTAGCAGCAATGCGATACTTTTCATTTATTTCTTCAATTTGTAACTTAGTAGTTTCATGCAACTTAAAAATAAATTCAGAACGTTGTGTAGCATCTAAGTTCACAATTTCAGTATGTTGTAAAGGTAGCAAGTCAATTTGAGCACGAGGATTGAAACCATAGACTACCATAAACGGACTTAACTTGGTTGTGGAGTGAATATACCTGTTATAAGAAAACTCAATACATGGCAAACACTCCTCCCACAAACTCAAATTGTCTTTCAAAACAGCCCGCAACATAGTAGATAAGGTACGATTAACTACCTCCGTTTGCCCATCAGTTTGTGGATGACAAGTAGTAGAAAACAACAACTTTGTTCCCAATTTATATCATAAAGTTCTCCAAAAGTGACTCAAAAACTTAGCATCCCTATCAAAAACAATAGTATTGGGAACACCATGCAAACGCAGAACCTTATTAAAGAACAAATCAGCAACATGTGAAGCATTATCGGTCATGTGGCAGGGTATAAAATGAGCCATTTTAGAGAAACTATCAACAACCACAAAGACACTATTCCTCCCCCTCTTTGTTCTAGGCAATCCTAAAACAAAGTCCATAGAAATATCCTCCCAATGTGCACTAGGAACAGGAAGAGGCATATAAAGACCATGTGGGTTACGTCGAGACATAGCTTTGTTGCATATCGTGCAACGTGAAACGTAGCGCTCCACATCATGCGTCATTTGTGGCCAAAAGAAGTGAGCGGCCAGCACATCCTCTATATTTTAACATCAAAATGTCCCATCAAACAACCTCCATGCGCTTTCTGCAATAACAAAAGACGAACGGAGCTAGCTAGAACACAAAACTTGTTAGCACGGTAGAGAAATGTCTTCACGCAGCAGGTATTTTTGCCACGTTCTTCCCTCTCTACAATTTTCAAAGGAATATTTGAAGTCCAAATCATTAGAATACAACCTATTTATGGTTTCCAAACCAAATACTTTATGAGAAAGTTGGGACAGCATGGTATAACGTCTAGATAAAGCATCGGCAATCACATTGTCTTTCCCTTTTTTATGTTTAATGATGTAATGAAATGATTATATGAACTCAATCCATTTAGCATGACATTTGTTTATATTAGCTTGTCCTTTAAGATACTTCAAAGACTCATGATCTGAATGTATGACAAATTGTTTAGACCATAGGTAGTGTTGCCAAGTTTGCAAGACACGCACTAAAGCATAAAGTTTTTTGTCATATGTAAAATAATTCAGCGAAGGCCCATGCAATTTTTCACTAAAGAAGGAAACAGGTTTACCTCCTTTAATTAGCACTCCTCCAATGCCAATGCCGCTCGCGTCACATTCAAGCTCGAAGGTCTTCTCAAAATCAGGAAGTTGCAGCAGTGGTGCTTGTGTGAACTTCGACTTGATAACATCAAAAGCTTGTTTGTGTGCTGGTCCCCATCGAAACGGCACTCCATGCTTTGTCAACTCGTGGATAGGTGCCGCAATGGTGTTGAAATCCCACACGAAACGCCGATAGAAACCTGTGAGACAAAGAAAACTCCGAACCTGTGTGATCGTAGTCGGAAGTGGCCAGCTCGTGATGGCAACAATATTTGCCTCGTCCACCTCAATGCCCTATGAAGTGACAACATAACCAAGAAAAGACACAGGATCAGTGCAAATGGTGCACTTCTCAAGGTTACAAAATAAGCGTGCATCGCGCAAGACATTAAAAACAGCACACAAATGTTCAATATGCTCATCATATTACTTGCTATAAATAAGGATATCATCAAAGTAAATCACCACAAATTTACCAACGAAAGCACATAAAACCTCATTCATCAACCTCATGAAAGTGTTGGGCGCATTAGTCAAACCAAATGGCATGACTAACCATTCATAAAGTCCGAATTTAGTTTTAAAAGCAGTTTTCCATTCATCACCTAAAGCCATACAAATCTGATGATACCCCCTACGCAAATCAATCTTGGAGAAAGTAACAGAACCACTCAACTCATCAAGCATGTCATCCAATCTAGGAATAGGATAGCGATAATGAATGGTAATGTTATTGATGGCTCTACAATCAACACACATGCACCAAGTGCCATCTTTTTTCAAAACCAAAAGAACAGGAACAGAACAAGGACTAAGGCTCTCAAGAATGTACCAACACTCCAGAAGATCTTGTACTTGTCACTGAATTTCTATAGTCTCATCGGGGTTGGTCCTGTAGGCGGCACGGTTTGGCAAGCTCGCCCCTGGAATCAAATCAATCTTGTGCTCAATGCCTCGCACAGGTGGTAACCCCGAGGGTACCTCTGATGGAAAAACATCCATATATTCTTGCAAAAGGTTAGCAACAGTAGGTGGCAAGACAATGGATGTATCCTCAATGGAATATAAAGCATGTTTGCACACTAAAGCATAGCAAGTTCCATTAGAGGCATATAAATCATGAATATCAAATTTAGCTGCAAGCAAAATAGGATTTTTCAACCTAACAGGTTGCTGAATTTCAGAATTGGAAACACCCTTTTGCTTAGCATTATTCTTTTAATCCTGCTAAAATTGCACAATTTCAGTGGGACTCAGAAGAAGCAACACAATTTTCTTGCCCATATGCATGAGAGTATACTTATTAGATTGACCATGGTGAATAGCATCAGTATCAAACTCCCAAGGACGTCCCAACAAAAGAGAGCAAGCATTCATAGGTACCCCATCAAAATAAGCAAAATCATGATAAGAACCAATGGAAAATGTATCCTTGTTGTTTGTGTTACCTTTACCTTACTATTTTTGTAAAACCATTGAATGTGATAAGGGTGGGGATGCTCCCGTGCGGTCAAGCCAAACTTCTTGACCACCTCAACATTCACCAAATTGTTGCAGCTACCACCATCAATGATGGTATGTACACGGCAGTTCTTGATGACGAGAAACATGTTGAAAAGGTTGTGACGGTTGCGGTTGTCGTCCTCTCGAACTGTGGCACTCAAAGCTCGGTGCACAATCAAAGTCCTATATTTGTTGGTCGCAGATGTACCAAGAACCTCCTCAACACCATCATCGGAACCTGAAATGTTAGTTGCAATAACATTTTCGTCTTCAATATTAGAAGCACTAGCATACCCACCATCAGCAGTGGCAATGATCGCCCGTTTTCTGGGGCAATCTCGTTGCATATGGCCAAGTACCTGGCAGCGGTGGAACTTGATGTCGGAGGTGCAACTTGTCGAAGTGTTGGGTGCAGCCGTCTTTGCTGAAACACCTGGAGGCATCTAGGACCTGTTGTTATCTTGTCCCCGTGACGTAGAAGGTGCGGTGCTGCTGCGTACAACACCGGTGGAGTGTGGTGTAGAAGCACATACGCTCGAGGAGAGCGCAGCTTTTGATGGCATCAGAAGATGTCGTGGCGTGAAGGTGTTGTTCCGCTGCTGCTGTTGGCGACCCTGCACTTCTTTTTCTGCTAACATAGCAAGTTGAAATAAATGTTACATAGAATGATATTCCTTGTAGTCAACAATGTCCTAGATCTCACGCCGCAAGCTCCCACAAAACCTAACAATTTGGTCTTCTTGATCCTCAACTACCCCACGACGAATCATACCCTTCTACATCTTTTGGTAGTACTCTTGGACAGTCATGTCACCCTGATCAAAGCGTTGCAATTTCTTAAGAAGATCACATCTAAATGAAGGAGGAACAAACCTATCGTGCATCTCTTCTTTTAACGCAACCCATGTCTGTGGTGCATTACATGTGTTGACAAGTTCATTCCACCATATTATAGCGAAATCTTTACTCACTAGTGGCTTGTCTAACTCTATGTCGCTCAGGAACAAGATGAGAGCTAAATTTTTGTTCTACCATTATTTTCCAATCCAAGTAAGTCTCAGCATAATAAGATCCATAAAATGGTGTAATAGAAAACTTAATCTTAGCGTAAGGATCATTATCTTGTTCAGGAGCATTAGGACGAGGTCTACATCCCATACCTTGATGATTTCGTCGAGGGGGACGACGTTGTTGTGCATCAATCTCATCGTTATTGAAGTCATCCTCTGTGTCGTAGTGACCATGTGCATCAGCATCAAGGATGATAGGTGTAGCTTGTTGGGGAAGACGAATCTCCATCTCGTCCAACCGTGTGGTCAGACCAGCAACACTTGTATGGAGCCTCTAAAAGGTGGCTGTTGTAGCAGTCTGGTAATTGTTGAAAGCTTCGGTCATCGCCCGCATCATGTCCCTTAGTTCCACATGGGACACACACTCATCATCATCTGGAGGTGTAGAACTAGAGGTCTTATCCATAGGCTTCTTTCTTGTCATTGTTAGTACAAAACAAAAACAAAGACAAAAAAGATCGTGAAGAACCCTATTACTACGCTCTCTGAAGTGGAAGTGGAAATTCGATCAGTAAGATGCGTCTTACCCCGCTCATACAAGTTTCTTACCAACACTGCAGGTGGCCAACGGAGATCAGTGTCAAAGCAAGTAGAGAGTGGGTGTAATTGCAGAGGTTACCTGTTCTGCTCGAGAGAAGGTGTACCTTGGAAGGCTCAAATGCAGTATATGTATGTGGAATACCAGTTAGTAACAGATAGTAAT
This sequence comes from Tuctoria greenei, assembly GCA_036927565.1. Classification (NCBI taxonomy): domain Eukaryota; kingdom Viridiplantae; phylum Streptophyta; class Magnoliopsida; order Poales; family Poaceae; genus Tuctoria; species Tuctoria greenei. The sequence goes on along the minus strand of JAYESD010000005.1, from coordinate 151,296,641 downwards.
GTTGAATAAGTGTCCAAATAATTTCACCTAGTTGCTAGTCTAAGAATGTATTATAATAGTTGTGACAACAAGCAAGGAGAATGATGAATAATGATGAACAACAAGGACAATATCAGCAAGTATCCAGCACTCACACAGAAACAGCACAACTAGAAAACCCCTTAGCCTCCTGTTTTTGTCTTTAAGCACTAGTAGAAATCAAATGTTTTCTCTTTATTTTTTTGATATTTTCTTCTCAACCAGGTGCACAACAATAGAAACAGCACCAAGTATTAGCTCAAACCGATGAAATATGTGATCGGTACAAATTCAGAAGCGATTGGAAAAACTTGTGCTGGAACTTCAGAGTTCGAAATGAGGGCATTCTTAATTTTTTTTAATTTTTTTGAAAACGCCGTGACCGGCTTAGCCGGTGTATCGTATGTGGATTTTTTTGAGACCTTTCCGAGAAAAAAATGCGCCTCAATCAAAGTTCCGAGCAAAAAGTTATGCCCGTTTTAAGGATGATACCCCGAATCAGGTTTTGGTGGTAGTGTAAACTGCAATAGAAACGAATCGGTGGATGGAATTTTTTTTGTAGATTGATTTTTTGTAGATGGCAGTGGATGGAAGAAACAAAACTGAATCAAAACAAATCTAAACTAGCAACCAGACTCAACCTAGGACACGAACTCAAAACTACGGACTCCGAAACTAAATTGCGCAAAAGGCTGAGTGGGGGTTGTAGGTCAGGGAAAGTAAAGATTTTTTTGTGGCCTTTTGTGGACGATAGGACTGAAACAAAATAAATATAAAGGGCACACAAGTATTCCTCACGCTGAACCTAGAAATCTGATACCAATTGATAGGAGGATGAATCACGATCTTCCGAGAGGTATGGTAAACTTGATTGGGTGGAGATCTCGACGTTAATGATCCAAGGCTCCGAACGAACAAAACCACGCAATCACTACACCACTGCCCCGTTGGTTATCACCCGTATCACACGAATGACCTCGCCACGAAGGCTTATCCCTGCAAGTGCAATCAAGAACAGAGAAGTTGCAATGAAAACTGAATTGATCACAAAAATTGGGTCTCACAACCGATGATCGGCGACACTGTTCAATGACAGATTGTATCTAAGAAAAACACAACCATAATGTGGTGACGGATGCTGTATAAATAGTAGTTTAGGGGCGTGCAAGACCCCTGGACGCAACCATAATGGGCTTCCACATGATACACGGGCCAGCATCCCATAAGATGGTGGCGCAGCACTAGACAGATTCTGGACGCCCACTTGTTTCGCTGATTCCCGTCAACTTAGAAGGAATTTTGAGGTTTGGCTGGTTCTATTGGAAGCTTTATGATGTCACGGTTCAAACCATATATAGAACGTCCAAATCCGACTCCGTATGTGTCTGGAGTGTCAATTTTGGTGAAGGCAGCTTCCGGAACCCGAGGTGGAGTCGAAGTCATGTTGGACATGGGCTCCTCCTTGGTGTGCACGTCCAATCTCCTCCTCCTTGACTCGTTGGAATCCTCCAAGCCCTTCATGGTCGTCTCAATTTTTCCTAATCAATAAAACATGCATGGAAACAAGCGTAAGTTCTGAAAAACAATTGACAAGGTTAGAACGTACTTGGAGATCCAATTGTTGCGCACGTGCTCTAGTGATCGGTCCTTGCATTGTATGCAAAGGAGAGATGTCCTCATCACAGGTGACCAGTGCACAACTTGGGCCCAGGTGGTCCATAGATTGCAAGTGACGAGGATACGATTCCTGGAATTAATCCTGGCATTATACCTATCATGTCCAGCCATCATACGACCTCGTTTGGGTAGGAGTAGATCCACTTCAATCTAAGTGGATTGGAGAGTGTCCAGCCATCGTACGACTTGGCGTAATGAAGATTTTTGAATCTGATATACTCCTCTTTTTTAGTTCTTATCGTTATGACCACAAGTTGCATTGTCTCAACCAAACACCACTTACAACAACAATGACTCGGCGGAATCGGGAACTAGCCAATTAAAATCGAAGTCAGGACTCTCATGGTTCATGCATCGAAACGCACACCATCCTTTTTCTTCTTCCTTTTTTCTATCCATAACGGCGAGACTGCTGAGTTCCATGTTCACCGGCAAATGTACGGTCCGGGTGTGCCGGTGTACCTTAACCCCCGTCGTGCGTCCCCGATGGTGGTTGGAAGACCCCTGCAGGTATGTTCTGATTCCTGTCCTCCAACTCCATCTAGGTTTTCGATGACGCATGCGGTTCACCACCAGACAAACCAGGAAAGCCTCGGTGATGAGCGGCATGCAAGTTTCTTGATGAAAAACTAACTGCGGGGGCTGGTGATGGGCGGCATGCAAGTTTTTTGTTGAAAAACTGATTGCGGGGGCTGCAGTCAGTTTTTCATCAAAAAACGTGCATGCTGCTCAACACCGAGGCTTTGTTAGTTTGTCTGGTGGTGAACCGCCTGCGTCATTGGAAACCTGGATGGAGTTGGAGGACAGGAATCAGAGCTCCTGCAAGGCTCTTCCCAACCACCACCGGGGAAGGACGACGGGGGGTTAAGTTACACCGGCACACCTGTACCGTACGTGTACCTGGCCAACCATGTACTAGTTTCCTTCGAACCTCCGGGTGGCGGCCTAGATGGTATACTCCATCCTTCCCATAACATTGTCATTTCTGACAAGATTTTTAGTTCATTTTTAGTTCAAAATGAACTAAAAATCTTGTCCAAAACAACAATTATTGTAGAATGGAGGAGTACCCTTTATCCTCAAACCCTCGAGGGAATATCCTTCCTATGAAACATGCATGGCCGAGGCTCGCCCCCGCAGTCAGATTCTCATCAAGAAACTTGCATGCCACTAATCACCGAAGCTTTGCTAGTTTGGGACTCGATGTCATGGCAGAAGAAAGCGGGAGCACGCAGAGAAAGATTACTGGTCTCAAGAATATTCTGTATGGTAAAAGTTTGTTGTGTATTCATCAGGGAACACAGATGCACTTTATATAGGCTAGCTAGTGTAGTGTGAAACCGAAACTAAACCCTTTTGCACTACACAGATTCAAAGGCTAGCGTTAATGACTAAACTTAGGCCAACACAGTCAAACAATGATGTTAGACCAATGCAGTCAACAATGAATGTTACATGTGTACGTGTTTATCCTTTCTACATTCTGGTGGTGAACCGCCTGTGTCATCGGAAGCCTAGATGGCGTTGGAGGACAGGAATCGCAGCATACCTGCCTGGACCAGGATCGCCTGACGTAGCGACGTTTTACTGTATGCGTGCAGTAAATACTTGTAGGATCGAAGATCATGTGAAAAGCTACCAGAGGGGGGTGAATGGTAGATTTAAAAATCTTACGCAGCGGAAACAATTAAACCCCAAACCCTTTCAGCAGAAAAAACGACATGTTAAAGAAATCGTGTGTTAGACTAATCTAAACGTGTTTCACAGTGACAAAAGTGATAGATATCATAGAGAATCAAGTCACGAAGACAACACAAAAAGAATCACTCAAATCCGACAATAAAAACTCAAGTTATGATCAAAAGATCAAACAATGGTCAATCTGTCATACCCGAGGAAAACAGTTCTGGAACGCTGCAAAGAAACTCGTGTATATCAGAAACCACAACTCCAATGACCGTGAAATTTTGACAGATGATAGATAATCAAGTTGTTAAGACAACCGAAAAGAATCACGTCAATTGGATCTGTAAAACTCGAGTTATGATAAAACCACCGACGAAAGATAGTGCTGTCCAGAAACTCGACGAGTAAAACTTGTCTGAAACAAGTCGGATGAACAAGGCACAAAAAGTTCCTTCAAACTACGAATTTTATTCAATAGAACACAAGATGAACATCTACCAAAGTCGTCTACCACGAGCTCTGGGCTCCCTTGCTTATATAACCAGCCCTTAGGCCAACCCAATATCAACTAGGACTCCAATCCTACTCAGATCTCGAATCGTAACTTTCCGTAACTGCTCAAGATTCTTCTATACGCAGATAGAAGCAATCTAAAGACTTCCAAACACCTTAGGAACGTTTCCCACATTCCTAAACAACTCAAATTCGTGACCCACACGAAATCCTATCATAACCAACTCGATACTTTCCATATCGAGTCATAACCGACTTCGCCGCAGTCAAAGTCATCAACCGGTACGATCCGATCCTTCCAACTAGATCTTTCCTTCCTTATACCATCTTAGGAACCATGTTGCACGTCATGCACTGCATGCATACGTGCGAACACCTTCCTTCGACGTTCAGTAACATTCATATGCACTGCCCTTGATTCAATCATCCTGCGCGACCTCCTGATCAGCTCAACCACAGTTCCTCCAAAACTTGGTTGTTGGAACCTCATCTCCTCCATGAGACTAGTCCAATGGATCCCGTCACCAGTCATGACTTGAACTCAAGCAACACCTGCACATGAATAAAAAACCAATCCATACGAGCCCAAGTCCTCGACTTGACTCAAGTTAGTTCCGAACACAACACCTTACGTGAGAACCTCACATAAGCATGTTGCAAAACCACAGTAACACGATATCATCCATATCAACCAAAACGCACCAAAAACTTAGCAAATGAATACTAAGCAATCTTTCCAACAATGTAAAACAAGTACGAAACATTGCAAATGAAAAGCAGAAGCACTACGGTCAAATTCCGGACCTTGCCAGAGCAACCCGAACCTTGAGCCGGAGCTAACAAAAACTAGTAGAACCTAGCGCCGGAGCTTACCAAAACTATTACAACCAAGCTCCCGCCGGAGCTTACAAAACTAGCAGGACCTAGCGCCGGAGCTAACCAGAACTAGTCGGAACTAGTAAACCCAAAAGCCGGAGCTAGAAAAATGAACTCGGAGCTTAGGAAAAGCATGTCGGAGCTATCAAATATATGCCGGAGCTATCAAAGACATGCCGGAGCTGATAAAGACATGCCGGAGCTAAAGATAAAACTCATCGGAGCTAACCAAAGCTAGTCGGACCTTACCAAGAAGCCGGACCTAGCATCTAACGTAGCCGGAGCTACCCAAAACAAGTCGGACCTATGGTCGGACCTTGCTATAGCTCGGGGCTAGAGTCGGACCTTAATAAAAAGGTGTTTTGGTGATTATTAAAACTTTTATCATCAAAGCCAAGTGTATTCACTACAAGCCAATGTATTCAACACACATAGGTCTTACAATCTCCCCCTTGATGAATGCATTGGCAACACCATTTAAAATCCGAACATTGGCTTATTCACATAAAAGTTTTGAAGGCAATTTCTCCCCCTTTGTAAATCAAAAGTAAAATGAGAAGAAAAATTATCCCATATTATCTATAAAATTTTCCCGTATTATCTTTCCCCCTTTATTATCTCTCCTTATGCACATATTCTCTTTCTCTTCATGCTTATCTCTCCCCCTTTGACAATGTATTCAGCAAGTCATGAGCATATAAACAAATTATCTCTCCCTCTTTAGTTGTCTTGAGCATATTATAACATATACATATAAACAAAGCTCATCCAAGTCATACTATCAAATACCTTACATTATCACATCAATGAAATACATAAAGTAGTGTAAGCCATGCTAGAGATCATATGTAATTTTCAATTTAAGTAAGTCATGATCTCACAAACTTAACTATTTCAAAACCTGAAAGCATGACACTAGTTGCTGCATTTTAATATTTTTCAAAGCATAAATTTAGATCATATGATATTTGCAAGAGATTATATGTGCATCTGCCTTATTCTAACCAACCAAGCCAAGCCTATGTCATTTGACAATCAGAAGCTTAAGGACATGGTTTTAGTCATACACAACTTCTTCCAAGTTCATATCTAAGTGCAATGACAAGCCATCTCAAAAGAAGAAGTGCGATGCATGCATATTCTCTTGATCTTTTCTCAGTTTATATTTGTTCATAAAAACTCAACATGTGAGTTGATTACTTGATGAATTCTTAATGATTAAAAGCACTTGTGAACATGTAACAAGTTCAAAACAGCAAGAAAGTTCGACCATGACCAGTTTTAGTGTAAGTTATTATTCCAATTACTAGACATGGCAAAAACTACAAAATGTATAACACGAGTAATGTAGTAAGAACTTTCAGCATGTAAAAGGAATCACAAAGTCATATATGTATGAAATAATATGCTCATATTATTTTAATTTCAGATTCACACATAGACTTCCCAAGTTTCAAAACTCCCCCTCAATTTAAGCCATGAGGATGCATAACCCCTATTTCACTATGAATGTAACAAAAACGAGTGAAATCCAAAGGTTTTGCAAAAATGTCAGCCAATTGTTGTTCGGTATCTACATGGTGAAGCACAATGTTTTCTTTTTCAACATTATCTCGGAGAAAGTGATACCTAATGTCAATGTGCTTAGTTCTAGAATGTTGCACGGAGTTTTTAGCAATGCAAATGGCACTAGTGTTATCACAGAACAGTGGAACACTATCTAGATCAACCCCATAGTCCTTAAGTGTTTGAACAATCCAAAGAACTTGTGAGCAAGCACTAGCAGCAGGTACATATTCAGATTCGGCTGTGGATTGTCCAACTGAATTTTGTTTCTAGAGGACCAAGCAACAAGAGAATTACCAAGAAAATGACAAGCACCAGAAGTACTTTTCCTATCAATCCAACAACCCCCAAAATCAGCATCCAAAAAAGCTTTCAAAGTAACGGTTGAGGAAGAAGGAAGAAAAATGCCAAATTCTTGAGTTCCATGTAAGTACCTGAGAATCCTTTTGACGGCTTGACGATGTGAAACACGTGGGGAAGCTTGAAACCGTGCACAAAGACATACGCTTAATTGTATGTCCGGTCTTGATGCTGTGAGGTACAAAAGTGCTCCGATCATGGTTCTATATTCTTTTTGATCCACGGACTCATCATCTTCATCAAGTTCAAGTGTTGTTGCTATTCCCATTGGTGTCCGAAGAGGCTTGCTTTTGTCCATGTTGAAGCGTCTTAGGAGGTCTTTGGTATACTTCGTTTGATGCACAAAGGTACCCTCCTTGGTTTGCTTGATTTGCAGCCCCAAAAAGTAAGTGAGTTCACCCATCATACTCATTTCAAATTCGGAACTCACCATTGCTGAAAACTTGGACACAAGATCATGAGAAGCACAACCAAAGATAATATCATCCATATACACTTGAACGAATAATGAATCATTGCCATGTTTAAGCACAAAAAGAGTTTTATCAACCTTGCCCATGGTAAACCCCTTTTCAAGTAAGAATGTTTTTAACCTATCATACCATGCTCTAGGGGCTTGTTTGAGACCGTACAAGGCTTTGGACAGTTTGTAAACATGATTAGGAAAATCTGGATTTTCAAAACCCGGTGGTTGTTTGACATAAACCTCCTCATCTATGTAGCCATTAAGAAAAGCACTTTTAACATCCATTTGATATAGCTTAAAACCTTTAGATGCTGCAAAAGCTAACAAAATTCTTATGGATTTTAATCTAGCGACAGGAGCAAAAGTTTCATCAAAATCTAGACCTTCAATTAAAGTGAAACCTTGAGCAACCAACCTAGCCTTATTCCTAACCACAACCCCATCCTCACTTTGTTTATTTTTAAATACCCATTTAGTTCCAATTAAAGTGTAACCTTGAGGTGGAGGTACAAGTTTCCAAACATTATTTCTTTCAAAATTTTCTAACTCTTCTTGCATGGCAATAATCCGAGATTCATTAGTGAGAGCGTGTGATATATCTTTGGGTTCAAAAGAAGCAACAAAAGCAGAATGAGCATGAGAGTTTGGATCGCAAAACCTGGACCGTGTGACTCTTTCGTGCAAGCTTCCAATCATCTGTTGTGGGGGATGATCTTTGTAAAACTGTGGGGGAACAGATGTCTCACAAGCTTCTTCTTCATTAGGTTCATTGTAGATTGATGAGCTTGTGACTTGTGGATGATCAGGACCAGTATAGGTGATAGTCGGAGCTTGTTCAATGTCCGGAGCTGGACACGTGTCAACTTCGGAACTACCAGGCAGTATCACCGGCTCTTCTTCATCTTCGAAAATACCCTCCCCCTGAGGATACGGATCTGGTCCTGCAACACCGGAGCTAGTACCTGGGCTAGCTTCATCGAAAGACACTTCACAAGTCTCCACAATTTTGTTAGTGTCAAGTAAAAGCACACGGTAGCGTCTAGTATGAGATTGATAACCAAGAAGCATGCCATCAATGGATCTAGGTTCAAATTTATCAAGATTACTATGTTTCTTAACAAAGCATTTGCAACCAAAGACCTGAAAGTGTGTAACACTAGGCCTATGTCCAAACCGAAGCTCATATGGTGTTTTACCTAGCTTAGCACGCAAGAAAACACGATTTGAGACATAACAAGCGGTTGCTAACGCATCAGCCCAAAATTTCCTAGGAGTTTGATATTCATCAAGCATAGTCCTAGCCATCTCAACTAAGGTTCTGTTCTTTCTTTCTACAACACCGTTTTGTTGAGGTACATATGGTGAAGAGAATTGATGATCTATTCTATTTTCAGCACAAAATTAATCAAAATATTGATTTTTAAATTCAGTTCCATTATCATCTAATTGCTTTTAATGATCCTGGGTGATCAATTGATAATCTAAGAAATAAAGTTCCAAAGTGACTAAAAACTTCATTCTTAGACGCCATAAAGTAAACCCAAGAGTATCTAGAATAATCATCAACAATAACAAGAACATACCATTTACCTACGAAGGATTGAACACGTGAAGGTCCTATGGTGTCAAGGTGCAAAAGTTGACACGGTTCAGTTGTCATGATCATTGTGAGAGGAGTATGTGAACCTGCAACCATCTTAGCATGTCTACAAGAAGAGCACACATTTTCTTTGTCCCCTTCAAGCTTAGGCAGCCCACGTATGCGATCAAGAGCACTAACACGCGTTAGATGATCAAAGCCTACGTGACCAAGTCTACGATGCCAAAAATATAAGTCCTTTGAATCATTAGCAACTAGACACCTATGCTTAGAGGAAGACATGTCAAAATCAGCTTTAAAAACTCTTCCAAACCGAGACATGTTAAAAATAAGTTCACTATTTGCACCTACAACTTTGCAGCAGTTTTTATTGAAAATAATTTCTAGATTTTCATCTAGCAATTGAGCAACAGAAAGCAAGTTGTATTTCAAATTTTTGACAAGTGCCACATACTTTAAAGTGTAGTGATCATTTACTCTTACCGAACCCTTAGCAATTATAGGAGTTGGAGAATTATCGGCAAAAGTAACATTCTCTACACGTGACACAAAAGAGAGGGAGGAGAACCAATCATTGTTACCGGTCATGTGGCGTGAGCAACCTGAATCAACAATCCAAATGTTCTCCTTCCTCAAACGTGTAACCTACATAAAAGCACAATACGTCGATGACTCAATACTGGGGTTAGTCAAAAGGCATTTAAGAATCCAGTACTGAGTCACGCGACATGCAGTAGGAAAAACACGCGAAAGGTGAGACAAAACAGCACGTTTATGAGTCAAAGTTTGAGATTTTTTATTCTTAACTACTGACCTATTAGGTGTTACTTGTGTAGCACAAAAATCAATAGCTCTGGAGGCAAAAACAGAAGGTCCAGAGGTAAACTTTGAATGTTTTTGACTCAAAACAGCATGTTGTATAATCGGTTCAATGTGTGCAGCAAATTTTGCATCAAAGTTATGAGATCTAGCAACCATTCTTTCCCTTTTCTGTTGTTTAGCTAGTCTATAACAAAAATCTATGACATGACCATCTCTACCACAGAAGGTACAATGAAATTTAACTTTGTGTTCATGTCTGGATGAGCAAGCAATATTTTTATTTGAAACCGAATGAGGCAACAATCCTGCAGATTTGAAAACCACTCGTTTTTGTTTAGGAACTGTTTGAATCAAACCACTTCCTAATGACTTTAAAATTTTAGGTGGATGTGCCTTAGCATGAGCATGAGAATCAAAAACCTAAACCAGTTTTATCATTGCATGACTTGGAAGAATTCAGCAGCAAGTTTAGGTTCTTATTCCCATTACAAAACCGATCTAATGTCCTATGCATGTCATCAAGTTTAATGGACAGATCAAGGCAATTTTCACATGAAGTTTTACCTTTTAGTTTGCAATTTGAACAAAATTTAACTTCATGAGAACGTAAAGCATTGTTCAATATAGAAATTTCATTCATAGCATCCTGTAGTTTCTTATCAAGATCATCACAAGTAGAACAATGCAAATCAATTGTAGAACAGCTAGCATCTTTCAAGTTTTTATCATTAAGTGCAGCAAGCTCTTTGTTCTTTTCAATTTCTAACTCAAGTTTATCAAGTGTGGAGGTGTACGCACTTCTTAATGAGGACAATTGTTCATATATTAAATCACATGAGGAACATGCATCATCACTAGGAATCAAAGTTTTTAAATGGTTGATTTCAGATTCTAGTGATTCAATTTTAGCAGCACTATCCCTAAGTTTTTTGTCCTTTTTCTTAACAATAATAGTGGCACGAGAAATAGCATCACACATTTCTTCACAAGTAGGACATACCTCTTCATTGTCGCTGTTGTGTTCTGCCTCCTCCATACTTGATCTTGACTTGCCCGCCACGAAGCACAAGTTTGCCAAATCATCTTCATCTTCATCACTTCCAATGTCCACGTCGCTTGAACTGAACTTTTGAAGCGCGGTGATGAAACTGTTGATCATCTTACGTCCTATGGTACCTTTCTTCTTCTTGTTGAAATTTCCAGAGGAGGTCCGAACCTTGCTTTATTTTTCTTCCCGAGTGGTCAGACCTGAAAGGTTAGGGCATTCTGTACGAAAGTGTCCTGTTTTACCACATTCAAAACAGCGTTGAGGTCTGTAGCTTACTCTCCTTCTAGTTCTCACATTTTGCAATGCTTTTGAGAATCTAGTAGAGATGAGTGCCAACTCCTCTTCTGAAAATTCTTTGATCTGCTCCAGGGTTAGTGAGGACAACAAAGCAAGAGTATTGCAAGATGATGATTGGCCGGAGCTAGACATATCACGTTGTCAATTTCATGAGTTTTTAACTTGGAATATAGAACATCTAAATTAAGTGAACTCATGACAGTAGATTCACGAATAGATGTGACTTTCATCTCCCACATTGACATATCTAATGCACTTAGCAATTGCCTAGCATTTTCAGCATCTAAAAAATTAACATTGACACTACGCAAGTTGCTGAGAATCTTATTAAAGCGAGGAAAAAGGTCATCAATAGACTCACCGGGTTGCATCTCGAAACGCATGTATTCCTTTTTGAACATGTCTTGCCTTACCTCTTTGATTGTGTTGGATCCTTCGTGGTAGTCACAAAGTGCTTTCCACACATCGTATGCAGATCGGAGGTGTGCAACACGGTCGATGTCGCTTTGAGTTAATCCTTGTATGATCAAGTTTCAGGCTTTGTTGTTGTTGTCGACGTCCCGTAGGTTTTTGGCCATGACATGATCATTGGGTGGTACTTCATAAGGCTTATACACCTTCTCCCATACTGCAAAGCCTTGTGCCTAGATGAAAGCCTCCATGCGTGCCTTCCAAACCTGGAAATCAATACCAGCAAACACACAAAGTTTGGCGGAGTACTTCTCCATGATGATTAGTCAAAAAAACACATGCAAATCTCAAAGATTAGAGCACCGTGGCTCTGATACCAATTGTAGGATCGAAGAGCACGTGAAAAGCTACCAGAGGGAGGTGAATGGTAGATTTAAAAATCCTACGCAGCGGAAACAATTAAACCCCAAATCATTTCGGCAGAAAAACGATCTGTTAAAGAAATCATGTGTGAGACTAATCTAAACATGTTTCACCGTGAAAAAAGTGATAGATATCAGAGAGAATCAAGTCACGAAGACAACAGAAAAAGAATCACTCAAATCCAAGGAGAAAAACTCAAGTTATGATCGAAAGATCAAACAATGGTCAATCTGTCCTACCCGAGAAAAACAGTTCTGGAACGCTGCAAAGAAACTCGTGTAGATCAGAAACCAGAACTCCAATGACCGTGAAATTTTGACAGACGATATATAATCAAGTTGTGAAGACAAGCGAAGAAGAATCACGTCAATTGGATCTGTAAAACTCGAGTTATGATAAAACCACCAATGAAAGGTAGTGCTGTCCAGAAACTCGATGAGTAAAACTTGTCTGAAACAAGTCGGATGACAAAGGCACAAAAAAGTTCCTTCAAACTACGAATTTTATTCAATAGAACACAAGAGGAACATCCCCCAAAGTCATCTACCACGAGCTCTGGGCTCCCTTGCTTATATAACCAGCCCTTGGGCCAACCCAATATCAACTAGGACTCCAATCCTACTCAGATCACGAATCGTAACTTTCCATAACCGCTCAAGATTCTTCTATACGCAGATAGAAGCAATCATAAGACTTCCAACCACCTTAGGAACGTATCCCACATTCCTAAACAACTCAAATTCGTGATCACACGAAATCCTATCATAACCAACTCGATACTTTCCATACCGAGCCATAACCGACTTCGCCGCAGCCAAAGTCATCAACCGGTACGATCCGATCCTTCAAACCAGATCTTTCCTTCCTTATCCCATTTTCGGAACCATGTTGCCATGTCATGCACCACATGCATACCTTTGAACACCTTCCTTCGACGTTCAGTAACCTTCATATGCACTGCCCTTGATACAATCATCCTGCGCGACCTCCTGATCAGCTCAACCACAGTTCCTCCCGAACTTGGTTGTTGGAACCTCATCTCCTCCATGAGACTAGTCCAATGGATCCTGTCACCAGTCATGACTTGAACTCAAGCAACACCTGCACATGAATAAACAACCAATCCATACGAACCCAAGTCCTCGACTTGACTCAAGTTAGTTCCGAACACAACACCTTACGTGAGAACCTCACATAAGCATGTTGCAAAACCACAGTAACACGATATCATCCATATCAACCAAAACGCACCAAAAACTTAGCAAATGAATACTAAGCAATCTTTCCAACAATGTAAAGCAAGTACGAAACATTGCAAATGAAAAGCAGAAGCACTACGGTCAAGTTCTGGACCTTGCCAGAGCAACCCGGACCTTGAGCCGGAGCTAACAAAAACTACTAGAACCTAGCGCCGGAGCTTACCAAAACTAGTACAACCAAGCTCCCGCCGGAGCTTACAAAACTAGCAGGACCTAGCGCCGGAGCTAACCAGAACTAGTTGGAACTAGTAAACCCAAAAGCCGGAGCTAGAAAAATCAACTCGGAGTTTAGCAAAAGCATGTCGGAGCTATCAAATATATGCCGGAGCTATCAAAGACATGCCGGAGCTGATAAAGACATGCCGGAGCTAAAGATAAAACTCACCGGAGCTAACCAAAGCTAGACGGACCTTACCAAGAAGCCGGACCTAGCATCTAACGTAGCCGGAGCTACCCAAAACAAGTCGGACCTATGGTCGGACCTTGCTATAGCTCGGAGCTAGAGTCGGACCTTAATAAATAGGTGTTTTGGTGATATTAAAAACTTTTATCATCAAAGCCAAGTGTATTCACTAAAGGCCAATGTATTCAACACACATAGGTCTTACAATACTACATCCACCATTTGTTTTGATCCGACGGTTGTACTTCCAAGCTATCCAACTAAGGGATCAATTCAAATCATTTCTTAAACTCTTGTCTGCTTCCTTCAACATGAGAAAGATTTTACATGCATATAGTGATCCATACTTCAATCATCTAAATAAAACAAAGTTCTATAACAAATTAACAGAATTAAAAACACATTAACTATCGAGGACATTAGGGAGGGTTCTGGTGCTTTCATTTTGTAAACTTCACAAGAATTCCAGAGTTTTTTTTTTAATTGCCTCTTGTTTGCATCAGCATGAAGTATACTCTTTTTTTGTTTTTTCCTAGAGCATGAAGTGTTGTATAGATCGAGCGCAATAATTAATGAGAAAATTCCATATTTAAAAGAACTTTTGAAAAAAAGATGCAGTAAAATTCACTACGTTAGGTGATCATGGTCTGCCTGCAAGGATCTTCCCAACAACCACCGGGGACGCACAACGGGGGTTAAGGTGCACCGGCACACCGGCCCGTACTGTACGTGTACCCGACCAACCGCGTAGCTTCGTTTTATATTATATTCCCTAGGCATAAAAGTTTGCTCTTCTTCTCTGTTTGCTCTTCCCTAGGCTTAAAAGTTTTATATTGTACAATATTTTTACATATGTAATATGACATAGGATATATCACTTGATGGTTTTGCAAAAAAAATGGGGGAGAAATATTTATATCCCATTCAACTACGTAAATTGAGCCCAATTAATTAGCTAGTTATTTTTTAAGATGATACAAAATTATTATCTTTTTCTAAGTGAGGTGGCCGGGGTAGATGATGTACATGGCATAATATCTTATGTGGCATGCAAATGTGGATGTCCAAATCAGAGTAAGGATGAAAGTGAAACGGTTTTTTGAAGTTGATGGACTGAATAATTGGCCCATTTGAAAGTTCAAGGACCAAACTTAGTTTTGACTGGAAGTTCGAGGATGAAGTTGACTATTGCCAGCTTGATGAGCTCAAGCTCGAAAAGTTCAAGTAAGCTCAACTATTGTTGTCATTTATTATATGTACGTATGATTAACTAAACTATATAATTCTATTTCAAAATGTTCTATGGGACATAATTTTTATACATGATAGAAACAAACTCACTCGAGTTCGACTTGTTGACAGCCCTACATGCAATTAAAGTTATGGTGCAATCATGTAATCAAAGATTTTCATCCATTGGATCTGCATCTTACCGTTATTACATCTTTTCATTTAACCCATTCCACCACCACCACCCCTCCACCTGGTGGAGGGGGTTAAATAAAAAGATTCAACGTTCGTAATGTAGATCGATCCAACGGTTGAAGATGGTTGATTGCACGATTGCACCAAACATCTGATTACATTCTAGTTGAATGCAACATTTAAACAGGTAATCTTTTGACACAGATTAATCCATTCGTGATGTTTTCTCTTCTTGTTTTTGTGATATTTTATTTTTTCTTGTTTCGTGATGTTGTTTTTCATGTTTTGTACTTCCTCCTTTCCATATTACTTATCGTTAATAATTAGGACAAGTTTTCTAGTTTAAATATGAACTAAAAAACTTGTTCTAACGACAAGTAATATAGGAAGGAGGGAGTAATGTTGTATGATAATGAACTCAATATTGTTCATCTGTTCCATCTATTATTTTGTTTTCTATCTGCTGTTTAGTAAACTATCTGTTCTACCTGTATTCTCTGTTAATGAACAACCCTCCACACCGCTAATGGCCTCTAAAGTGGCATGTACGATACTTTAGCCGCTGGAGGTGCCAGGAGATCGCCCGCAGCGGGGCCTGCAAAGCAGTCTGTAAAGTAGTATATAGTAATAACAGGTAGCGGTGATTGAAAAGAAATGTGGAGACAATCAACAGAGAGAAAAGAAAAAAAAGGACGAGAAAAATGATAGAAAAAGATAGATAGAACTCCAATGTACCACTGGGATATGCCCCTATACGCGGTGTAATCATTACCATTACTCCAATACGCAACCAGAAGTTATTGCCATTGCTTGAAGGGAAGTGCTGCGGACTAGATGTGCCGATTAGTTTATTTTGTGTTTATTGGGGATTATGTAACAGCTAGTTCTATCGATTAGCGATGACTGGAATGAAAAGTGGAGACAATGAACAGGGAGAAAATAAAAGAAAGGACGAGAAAAATGTTAGAAAAAAGATAGGTAGTACTGTAAAATAGGAAATGTTTGGCACAGATTACTGTCAAACATAGTATGTTATCTCTATTGATGACAAGATATTATTCTTCTGCTGATGTTGAAAATAGAGCGGTTCCATTGCTTCGCGCGTCCCACATGTGAGAGGCATGGGTCCCTTAGGTTGTGGGTTCACATGTCAGCCACCCATTAATGCACTTGTAGTAGTGCAGAGGATGTGGAATCCGCCACCGCCAGAAGCTGATCCATCACTGTGCGCGATCCCCATGTAATACTCCGGAGTCTCCCAGGAAAACGTGACCTCCAAATACTAAAGTAGTACACCCTTTGTTCCTCTCAGGCATATTTGTTTCTTCGGCTCGTCGCTCATTAATGGCAAACTTCTCCATCGACCGCCATCGGTTTTGTCCACAGCTGACGATCCCAGAAGATGGTGGTCTGTTGTGCCACATATCTGGCGAAATCGCGAAGAAAAAATGAGGAATATTCGGTTACGGTAAAAAATGAGGTACTAACTCCAACGAATTTATGGCCTAGATAACATTGTACATCCAAGATCAGGCAAGAATGCACATATTACTTACGGTGCACATCCCCAGGTGATTGGCATGTAGTACTTACGAGTTAAGAAATAAACTGGATAGAGATGCATTGGTCCAAGCAAATCCCCACGTTGAATGTATTTCCTTCTAAAGGGAACACTGATTTCCTTTGTTCCAAACTACTGTATGATTGAATGTATTTCATTTCCGGAAGAAACCATTTCTTTAAATTGTCCCGTGAGTTTCCTTTGATGCAAACGGGACTAAACAAAAGACGACGGCGCATAGGGGAAACACAACAAGTGCAACATTCACCAGAGACGAGTGCGCATAGGAGAAACTCATCAACATGCCTTATACAAGTCTATTTTATATACACCCTTTGTTCTCCTTTAATTGGCGCTGGGAGAACAAGGAGTGCATCCAAAAGGGAGTGGAGGGAATATAACACATAGAGTACAACGCCACACGGCAGAACCGATCATGCTCGTGCTTAATCCTATAGTTCTCAGTACAGAAGACTCTCCACTCCTCCCACCCTTGACTGCCGCATCGGGCAGTTCCCTGGTTCCCCCTGTTGGGTAGCCCCAAGAGTCATCGTCAATGTTGTGCACCGCCACCGACGGTGCTCCTGGACGAGTCCTGCCCAGGAACCTCCAGACGACACCATAGACACTCTTCATGGCTTCATGTCAACACCGGCAGCACTCCATGTTGGTCCACTTCAACACAACGGACACGGCCGCATTGTAGCTAACGTGAGCCTCACCTTTGACTTGCCAGATATACTCGAGGGTGTAGCGGGCCCCGCAGTTGGCATCGTAGTGGAGCATGGCGAGGACATAGGCCGCCACCTATTGGCCATTTGTGGTCGCCCAGGCAAGGAACTGGGTGCCCGGCTACGTGCGACCGTCCTTGAAGACGAGGTCGAACCCAGTGACATAGCACGCACGAGGGTAGCCCCGCACTATCACCGACCACCTCTCGCTCTTTATCCACACCTCTGTCGCATGAAAAATGGGTAGCCCCACAACGAAGCGCTCCAGGCCGTCGATGTCCCCACAACCTCTTTCTTCTCCGTTTTGTCGCAGGCAATGCAGTTCGAATTGGAGGCGGCGCCCGCACCTCCTCTGTCCCCTTTTCCACGCACGGCACCCGCACCTCTTCATCCCCTTTGGGTTTAGGAGACTGTCCGCCTCATCGAACACTGCTTCGATGAACTCGATCAGCGCCTGAAGGAGGCCACCGAGCATCTTTCTGCCACCGCCTGGCGCGCAAAAAAGCTTGACAAATTCGGGCGGGATGTATTTTCCGATACATCTCGCTCGTGTTACTATCTAGGTCTTGGGAACCTTCCCGTCTGCACCAGCATGGACACTGCTGGCCACTACTGCTTTGGATTAGGGTTTGTGGCCGGTCATCTCAACGTCCTCTACGAGACGATCAATGAGGTGGATGGGGTAGAGGGCCGCAAGCATCTTATGCAGGCCGTCGCCTGGAAGCTTCGGACTCAACTGTCGGAGGCGACGGCAGTGGTGGAGGCGGCGGCAGCAGAGGCGGTGGAGGCGGCGATGGCAGCAGCGGGGGAGGAGGAGGTGGCAGCGGCAGAGAAGGAGGTGGAGGAGATCTCCTACGACTCCGAGTAGAGTAGTATTTGTAGTTTTTCTTTTTCTTGTTTTCTATGTGCTTTTGTAGTTCTTGTTTGTAATATATGTGTTGTTTATATTTTAATGATAAATGTCTTTTATGTTCATGAACAATGTGTCCTATGCAGTATTGAAAAACAACACCTTTCTAAAAAAGGGGTGAGATAATTGTTGTTCAATGTGTAGACAAAAATTCGTTGTGTTGCGACAATCGACGACTCTTGGTTGAAACTCTATTGATATCGTGGTTGAGGCTGTGTTTCTCCTCTTTTGTGTTCTTTCACTCAATTTTTTCATTTTTAGTCGGTGCATGTGAAAATATATTTTTAGTAGTAGTACATACTACATGTTATCATTTCATTGTAATTAATGTTACAGAATGCTGATTGTTTGCCATCGTCCTATTGTGGACTTGGGTGTTCTGTATTTGCATATCGTTTGCATTAGCACATATACATTTGGCGATTCATATTTTTTGTGTATGTTTTTGGAATGTCCCACCATAAAGATGAATTAAGAAGCGAGCAAGTTGTCCGAAGAAGTCTACTCCTCTAGCTACACGCACCATGTGCACGAATCGACGCGACATGACATGTAATTAATCACGATTGGATGCGTGCACAAGGGCACGGCTAGTGTCAAATTCTCCACACTCACGAAAATTTTTTCATTCTTCTTGGCGCGCCACAATTAAGATTTTGACAATTCAATTTTCACTGCATGCGCCTCCAATTTTAGTCCCACCTATTGTAACCCTATTTCAGCCATGATGAGTGTAAATGGAAACACTGGCCTCCGTTCCCGACACACCGCTGTCCCGCCCTTCCGGTGATCTCGCAGTACTCCAAATGTGTTGTCTCTCTGTCCTATGTTCCATACGTGTATTCCTAAGAAATTCTCGTGTTTTCATTTCCCACGGCTTTTAAAATTTTTTCGCAATGGATCTCGCAGTGACGCATCAAAGCTCTTGGTGGTGTTGACTCCTGGGTACAACGTCAGGCGACCAAGTTTGACGGGTTCTACCGAACCTCTTCGTTGCCGACACCTTCCTGCGACATCGCATCCCGGACTCCAGTTTTATACTAGGTAAACTACACGATCCATGTCGTCTTTTTATAGAGCTATATTGGCTTGGTTCTACACAATCCATGCAGTTTTGGGCTAGTTAAGTTCTACATGATCCATCATGATATATGAAGATTAAATAAATTAACAAAGAACAAATGTGGTCTTTTGTTTCACGAATTTAGTATATACTACTTCTGTCCCAAAAAAATGTCGCTCCGACAGCTTATTACGGTAGTGTATTTCTAGTTTGATTCCTGGCCGGGAACGACAAATACTAAAAACCGGAGGTAGAATGTAATTTTTGGATTTAGAAGTAAATGACGCACGGGTTATCTAATCAAACACTCAAAATGTTGTACTCTCATTCCTGTTTTACAAATTTGTATTCCTAAGATTTTCAGTTCCCACTGTTTTTACACTTTTTTCTTTCTTGTGGCTTTCTCGGATTGTACATTTTTTTATATTCCTTTATTTCTAATCACTTCGTTCAAAACAAACACTGCAGTTTATAGAAACCACACCGTCCAATCCAAATTCAACGTCGGTCATGTAATCTGATGTTATCACAGTTATTTGGAATGACTACATACAATGCCCTTTACATTAGGAACAAGACATCAAACCGTGATGTCGTCTACGAGCATTCATAGTGGCCAACAAGCACCTGGTATAACTATAAATGTGTTTACTATCAAAATTAAAAAAATTAGAAAAAATTAAATTATTTGCATGGTATGCAGAGAATATTGCAGCACATGATGTTCAGGAACCCCGAGGTTCTTCACTCCCTGGTACTATGATGCATGAACCAACAGCAGGTATAGATATACAAACCAGAAATACTCCTTCCGCCCAGCATAACTTTACTTTTCGAGCTTAAAAAATGTCCCACTCCAACTCTATCGGTTGCTTCCAACTACCCATATCACATCACATTACTACCTGTCTCTATACCGTGCCATTTGTTTTGGCAGAGCATGTTACTCCCTCCTTATCTTTTTCATTGACGTTTCTTACAAAAAAAAGTGAACTACAAATGAACTGGAACTGATGCCCGAACGTCAAACAAAAAAATAAAGAGGGAGTAGTTTGTACTCCTTTGGCATTGAATTTGGAGCATTTTGAGAGACTATGGTTTGTCCTTTAGATGTATTAATGATAGGTGTATCATGGTTATTTGCATCATTTCCTAAGCTCTACTAATTGTTTTAGCATGCCTTGTGATTCTACTTTCTTAGTAGTCTTTATAGTTAACAGTTCATCAGCCTGTGTGATGGTGTGATCCTTTTATGCCTCCACGTTGTGCTCTCTCGCTGCTGGCTACTACGGCCAGCACCGGCAACCACACCTTGCTGCTGGTGACTTCAGTGTCCTTCCCGACGCGTCTCCCTCGCCCATCGCCACGTCCCATATTTCATGTGTCATGATGACCCCACCACCCGCAAATCCTTGGCCATTACTCGCCCTGCCACAAATCCTCCTCGAGAGTTGCTCCTGGTGATCTCAGCCAGACCAAACCCTCACTTTGTTAAGCGTCGCAAGCTGGGACTATGCATTAATGCACCTGCAGTAGCCGCAACTAACTAGTGGACCCGATGTCTCATGGGCCCACATGTCAGTGGCAGCTAATGCAAGTGTAGTACTACAGAGGATTTCAATCCTGCATGTTGCCTGCCTTATCTTTCTTGCATTTACCACCTGCTACCGCTGGCATTCATTACCTGCCCTCCAACTAATAATTCTCTTCGAGATGCGCTCGGCCGATGTCAGTCAGACCGAACCGGCAAACCCTATCTTTGTCTAGTCTAGCATTGTCAGATGCATGCCTGCCCCCTCAGTCTTGCCTGCTTCGCTGCTAGACTGAAAATCCTCTGCAGTACTACGAGTGCAGTAGCGTCACTGACATGTCTACCTAATGGATCATTTTAGGGTATAAATAGCAACAAGAAGTCAACAATGTACTCCCCCCTGATCAAAATAGTTGTCGTTCAGACAGTCCTAACTAGTTCATTTTTAATTCATTCGTTGGTCTAATATGACAATTAATATAAACAGAAGGGAGTAATACAGAACAAAATGTTGCTAGGACGCGGTCGTCCCACGCTAGTATTTGCCGCACTCGTCCTTAAGATGGTATGAACATCAAACTTTTCTTCTTTTCACACTATTTGTACATGATACTAAACTTGGTCAGGCGGTAATTTGCTTTAATCGTTTACTGTTTGAATCAATTTAACAGGAGGAAGGGAGCTAGGAAGAAGTGTGGATAAAGGACTTAAGGTTGCCAGAATACGCTATGCATCCCAAGTTAATAGAACAGAGCATGTGAAGCTACCAATTCATTTCTCCACTAGGTTGGGTGCTGCGGTTGGTATTTATCAGCGGCACTTTGTTGATGATGTGGTTATGTTTACAAAAATACATGCATCCCTCAGCGATGCAAGGGAGTGGGCAGAGGTTGGCCATAGTAACAAAAGAGATATAGTACGAGACATTATGGTTAGTGTTGTCACACCCCCACACAAGTATTTTTTTTGAAGTCTCCGTCTTGTACGTTTACAACAACTTGTTATACAATGTACAGGATCCTGGGACATGGAGGACACACCGGAGAGCGCAAGAAATATTATGAAAATTGCTAGGGAGCGCTACAAGGGGTGGCACTCGACTTTGCATGCAACCTATAAGAGTTATTCTACTGATGAAGAATGTATATGAAACAAGCCTGCTGACGTAACGGCGCCCGAGTGGTTGCACCTAATAGAATATTTTGGGTCTGAACGATTCAAGGTCAGCTAACTTTTTAATAACTTTGAATCATACATAAAATATTTGATTTACATTCATTTGTGTAATTAATTCTTAAATTATTGCAGTCAATAAGCATGACCAATTCTCAAAATCGAAGAAGACAAAAGGCGAGTCACTTGCTTGGCTCCAAATCATACGCCCAACTTAGTTACGAGAAGGTATGAAAAATAAATCACGCTTTTACTTTGCGCTGCTAACAATATGTATATCGACATGTTGAATTTCATTTTTATTTTATGTAGCGAGACCCAGAGACCAAAGAAGAACCCGATGACATACAAATGTGGGAGGCAAGCCATTTGTTGGAGAATGGTGACTGGGCAAACAAGCTGGCAGAAGTTGTACATGTGAGTAACACTTCAAACAATCCCCAATTAAATAAATATTTGCAATTTACCTATCACTTTTCTTTTCGTATATAGATCCAGGCACATGCCCAAGTGGACAACATGGAAGCTGAGCAGGGAGGCCCAATTCCAAATTAGGAGAGAAACCACATCTTCCAACGTTGTTATGGATCCTCAATTGATTGTCTAGTATCACAGGTTTAGCGCGTGGTTATATAGCTAACCCAACTCGTCCTGAAGGTGAACGTATGCGTATCTAGATGTCTGAACACCCCAACGACCATGTTCGAAACTTAAATGATAGAAATGCAGGCCTCAATCACCAAGTGCAGGAGTTGGAAGGAAGAAATGATAGCTTAAACACCCAGATG
Organism: Tuctoria greenei; assembly: GCA_036927565.1. Classification (NCBI taxonomy): domain Eukaryota; kingdom Viridiplantae; phylum Streptophyta; class Magnoliopsida; order Poales; family Poaceae; genus Tuctoria; species Tuctoria greenei. The sequence continues at coordinate 151,274,034 of JAYESD010000005.1, read as the reverse complement.
GACTGTATAAACCAGAAGAATGAAGATTTAAACGTTCAAGTCCGGAACTTACAAGGTCAGATAGCAGCTGATCGTGAACAGACAACTAAGGAAATGCAGGACATGCGCATCTCAATGACTAAAATGCACTAAAAGATGATGGAGACCACTCCACAAAAGGTCCACCAAAGGAACTGCCAAAAGTTACCTGCTGCAACAATTAGTCCAGGTCAACTTAGGCAAAATTACATGCATACACGTCGCGAACAACGTAATACTTGAGTGTTGTTATGCGTGTTGCAATATCAATTGATAGATGTTTATTGTTAAACTCGTGATTCTGTTGGCACTAATTTTCAAACCTGGTGCATTAGGATTCTACTGCCGCTAATTATAAAATGTGGCATTACGAATTTCATGTCACGAATGAAAAATTGTTGCAATAGGAAGCTATTGCCACGAATTACAAAATGTTACAGTATAAACATTTGGCCACAACTCAAAAAACATTACACTAGACTACTATTGCCACCACGAAGAAAATGTTGCATTACAACACTATTACCACAGATGAGAAAATGTTGCATTATACCTATATCACCACAAATCATGAAACGTTGCATTACGAACCTATTACTACAGATAAGGAAATGTTGCATTAGAAACCTATTACCATGGATCAGGAGACGTTGTATTACGAACCTGTTGACACAGATGAGAAATCGTTGAAATACCAAACTATTCACAATGGATGTGAAATCATTGCAGTACGGTACTATTTCCCAAGGATCTGAAATCGTTGCAATACACTACTATTCGGCACGTTTGTGCACTCGTTGCAATAACATACTATTTGCCACGGACGTTAAACCTCCGCAGTACCAAACTATTTGCCACGGTTGTGACATCGTTGCAGTACCATACTATTTGCCACGAATGTGAAATCATTGCTATACCGTGATATTCATTGCAATACGTTAAATCATCGCAATACCATAAATCATTGCAATATCGTACTATTTGCCATGGCTGTGAAAATCGTTGCAATACTATAGTATTTGCCATGAATGAGATATTGTTGCAATCACATACTATTACCATGAATGTGAAGTCGTTGCAATATCATGCTATTCGTTGCAATACGTTAAATCGTGGAAATACGCTAAATTGTTGCAATACTATTGGCAACGAATGTGAAATCATTGCAATACTATACTATTGCCACGACTGTGAAATCGTAGCAACCACATACAATTACCACGAATGTGAAATCGTAGCAACCACATACAATTACCACGAATGTGAAATCGTTGCAATATCATGCTATTCATTGCAACAGGTTAAATCGTCGCAATACGCTAAATCGTTGTAATAGCATACTATTTGCCACGAATATGTGTAATACCGTACTATTTGCCACGATCGTGAACTCAATGCAATACCGTACTATTCGTTGCAATACGTTAAATCGTCGCAATACGTGAAATCATTGCAATAGCATCCTATTTGCCACTGATATGAAATCGTTGCAATACCATACTATTTGCCACAGATTTCCTGGCGTCTCAATAACCTATCACCACAGGAATTATTACAACGATTCGTAAAAACTATCACCACACTCTTTTTATTGCAACAGTGATCTATTGTTACGAAAAACGATCTATTGCAACGAATTTTTTCATGCGATAAACAGGAATTCTTGCAGTGATACCTTGATGCATATAGTTGGGGAATCATTATTTCAAATATGAATTCTATCTTATTCTCTCCTCTCTCATAGATGCCAAGGGATATGCTACTAGCAAAAGAAGGAACACTCGTGGTGCCGCAACTAGCAGAACACACGATGGTGATGATGACAACATGGAAGTTCCTCAGAACAAGAACATTGGGGGCTGATGCAAGCAACCTTGAGCGCTTGATGGCTATGCAGAACCAACTCATGTAAACTATGATGCAAACTGTGGGTCAGTTCCAAGCAAACAACAAAAACAATCTCTACCATGGTGCTGCACCGCCATCGCACCCGCCCCAGCCACCACCACCACCACCGCCACACAACAGATTGGGAGAGTTCATGAGGACTAGACCACCTACCTTTGCACAAGCCAATGATCCTATAGAAGCTGATGATTGGCTGAAGTCTGTTGAGAAGAAGCTTGCTGCTATTCAATGCAGTGATCGAGATAAAGTTCTCATTGCATCACATCAACTAGTTGGAGCAGCTGCAGACTGGTAGGAAGCCCTTTGCGACACTCATGCTAATCAGGAGGCAATCACTTGGGCTGAATTTAAGCAGAGCATCCATTCTCACTATGTTCCTGAAGGTGTCATGATACTAAAAAGACAAGAATTTGAGCTTTTGAGGCAAGGGAAGATGAGCATAATGAGTACTCGAACAAGTTCATGCAATTGTCAGGGTATGCTCCAGAAGATGTCAACACGAACAACAGGAAGAAAAACTTGTTCATGAGTGGTCTAAACAATGAGTTTTGAATTCAGTTGCTTAATGGTGATTATACAAACTTCCAGAAGCTTGTGGACAAGGCTATCATTGTTGAGAACAAAGTTTGTGAGATGGAACAAGATAACAATAGGAAGATGCCATACCAGGGACAGCCGCAAGGAAGCAATGTTCGCCCTAGCTATGCACCACCAACTACACCCTATTACAACCCATCTGCTCCTGCTTACCACGCTGCGTATCCACCCAGCCCAAATAAGCCACCTCAGCAACGACCCGCCAAGCAAGCCCCTCGCTATCACATGCCACCTGCACCACGTCCCAACATGACATCTAATGCTCAGAATCAGATGCGCCCTATCTTTCCTGGTACTACGTGCAGCAATACGCACTATGTGTGTGGAGAGGCCAGGCACTTTGCAAGTATATGCCCCAAAAGAAGCTATGGACCGATGAGCAATGCATCGGGGCCAAACTACCCACAGCCAAAAGGAGGAGCACAACAAGGCAACCGTGGATAGCAAAATTTTTCTCATGGCAATGTGAATCATGTCTCTACTGAGAAATCCCAACAAGCTGATGACGTCGTGATTGGTATGTTCCTCGCCAACTCCAACCCCGCAACTATTTTATTTGATTCTGGAGAATCTCATTCATTCATCTCATAAAAGTATGATGCCAAGTATAATCATCGTATATCTCATATGAAGCAAACTATGCTAGTAAGTTCTCCTAGCGGAGAGATGAGGACAAATATAGTATATCCGAAAGTACGCATTAAAATAAGGGGGGTAGACTATCTCGCAAATCTCATTGTTCTGGACTCTGAAGGAATAGATATAATACTTGGAATGGACTGGCTGAGCAAGTACAATCCAGTCATTCAGTGCGCCGAGAGGATTGTGTAGTTGATAAGCGAGCACGGTACTTGCATCGAAGGTTAGGCAGCCCAACCCGCAGCGCAGAAGGCAATGTTGAATCATGTGGAAGGTGTGACCTTGGAAAGCATCCTGATTGTTCGCGAGTACCCACATGTGTATTTGGATGAGTTGCAAAGTATGCCACCGGATCGTGACATACAATTTGATGTTGAATTGATACCCGGAACTGCACCTATAGCTAAGAGGTTGTATAGGATGGCTCCTAAGGAATTAGCAGAGCTCAAGAAGCAAATTCAAGAGCAGCTAGAGAAGGGTTTTATATGCCCAAGCTATTCGTAGATAAGAGCACAAATGCTCTTTGTAGATAAGAAGGATGGAACCAAAAGGATGCGCATGGACTATAGGTCTCTCAACGATGTGATGATCAAGAACAAGTACTCATTGCCCCGCATACATGATTTGTTTGACCAAATGAAGGGCACTTGTATTTTCTCCAAGGTCGACCTACGGTCAAGATGCTTCAAAATGAAGATTAAACCATTGGATATACCCAAAACGGCTTTTCGGACACGGTATGGGACATATGAGTACACTGTTATGTCACTTGGATTGACGAACACGTCTGCGTACTTTATGTATCTCATGAATAAGGTATTTATGGAATATCTAGATAAGTTCATCATAGTGTTCATTGATGATATTATGATCTACTCGGGAAGCGAGGAAGAGCATGAGGAGCCCTTGAAGCTTACATTGCGGAAACTACGGGAACGCCAGTTTTATGCCAAATTGAGCAAGTGTAAATTCTGGTTACGGGAAGTGTCTTTCTTCGGCCATATCATTTCTAGAGGAGGAGTATCGGTGAACTAGGGGAAAGTGAGAGATGAGCTAATGTGGGAGCCGCAACAGAATGTGAAGGAAATTCAGAGTTTCTTTGGAATGGAAGGATATTACTGCTGACTCATCAAGGATTTCTCCAACATATCAAATCCTATGACCAAAATACTCATGAAAGGGAAGGCATTCCGATGGACTCAAGCTTGTTAGGATAGCTTTGAGGAGTTAAAGAAAAGGTTGACAACTTCACCGGTATTAGTATTGCCGGGCGTGAGCAAGGGTTTTGATATATATTATGATGCATCAAGACAGGGACTAGGGTGTGTGCATATGCAAGAAGGCCAAGTGGTAGCTTATGCATCGAGGCAGCTAAACAAACATGAGCTGAATTACCCTACGCACGACCTTGAACTCGCAGCTGTTGTGCACGCCTTGAAGGTATGGAGACACTATATTTTTTATCACTGTTGTGAAATTTACACATACCACAAGAACCTCAAGTACATATTCACCCAAATGGACCTAAATTTCAGGCAACACCGATGGTTGGAACTCATCAAAGACTATGTTCTATGGATTAACTCCCACCAGGGGAAAGTCAATGTAGTGGCAGACACCTTGAGCCGAAAGGGAACATGTCACCAACTCACGGTGCGAGAGTTACCACCTGAACTATATAAGGAATTCGAATGGTTGAACCTTGGATTCATAAATGAGATGGGAACAATGGAAGTAAACCCAACATTAGAGCAAAAAATACGGGAAGGACAGACAAAGGATGAGGAAATACAAGAAATCATGGAAAAGATTCGAGAAGGGAGAGAATTCAGATATGATAAAGACGATCATGGTACCCTATGGCTTGGGGAAAGGATCGTGGTGCCTAAGGTGAAAAAAATTCGGGAGACCATATTAAAGGAGGCACATGACTCACCTTACTCAATTCACCCCGGTAGTACCAAGATGTACAACGATCTAAAAATGTTCTACTAGTGGGATGGTATGAAAAGGAACATAGCAGAATATGTTGCGTTGTGTGATATATGCCAACGAGTCAAGGCTGAGCATCAACGACCTAATGGATTATTGCAGCTGCTAAAAATACCCGAGTTGAAGTGGGAAGACATCGGCATGGACTTTATAGTGGGATTGCCACAGACTCAGTCCGGTTACGACTCTATATGGGTTATTGTGGATCGATTGACAAAGTCCTCTCATTTTATTCTTGTATGTAGAAAATACAAAGTGGAAAAGCTAGCAGAGCTCTAAATCGAGAAAACTGTATGCCGACATGGAGTTTGGAAGAAAATATTCTCGGACCGAGGTTCTTAATTCACCTCTAGGTTCTGGCAGAAACTGCATGAAGCTATGGGTACAAGGTTAAATTTCATCTCCGCGTACCATCCACAGACTAATGGACAAACCAAGAGGACAAACCAGATATTAGAGGACATATTGAGAGCTTGCACCTTGAAACACGGACATAGCTGGGACAAGAGTTTGTCGTATGCCAAATTCTCGTACAACAATAGTTACCAAGCCAGCTTGAAAATGTCACCCTATGAAGCACTATATAGGAGGAAGTGTAGTACACCTTTGTTTTGGAATGAGACAAGAGAGAACCAAGTATTTGAACCCGATGTGTTACAAGACGCTGAAAGGCGAGTTCAAATAATTCATGAAAACCTAAGTGCTACTCAGCCACGCCAAAAGGGCTATGCATATAATAGGCGAAGGATTGTGGCTTCTAAAGTTGGAGATTTCGTGTATCTCAAGGTGTCACCTATCCGAGTCAACGACAGTTTATCGTTAAAGCAAACTGACACCTCATTACATCGCACAATTTATGATTTTGGACAAGCGAGGAGAGGTAGCTTAGTGACTCGAGCTACAGGTGCATCTCTCCGATGTGCATGACATGTTTCACGTTTCTCAACTCAAGAAGTGTCTCAGAATGCCGGATGAGCAAGACCCGATGGATGATGATGAGTAGGTTTAGACCCGATCTTCCGAAAGGTAAGTCGATTGGGGTGGAGAACTCGACGTGGATGATCCGCGGCACTCGAGCAGATCGAATACCCCTACAATCACTACACCACTGCTCCGTTGGTTATCAACTGTGTGGCACAGGCTTGACCTCGCCGAGAAGGCTAATTCCTGCAAGTGAACCGAGAACACAAGCAAGAACGTGGAAGACACGAACTGAAATTGAGAAGTTGGGGTCTCACAAACCGTAGAACAACGAAATTGTTATTCTAAGCAAAACCCAGCGAATATGACTGGCGGCTGCAGTATTTAAAGGTTAGGGTTCGGCCAAAACACGGTTATACGCGTCCCTAATGGACTCTAACGGGGTACAAGGCCCAAAGGCCCGATTCGGTGGCGCAGCACTGGACAGAAATCTGGACTCGACTTGTTTCGACTATTCCCAATGACTCCATAGGAATTTTGAGATGGGACCATAACCATTGGAAAATTTATCGTCTCCTCTTTTCTTGCGTATGTAGAACATCAAAAACGAAGTCCATATGCCACCTGGGCGTTCGTTTTAAGGTGGACTGCTCCTGGAGTTCGAGTTGAACTCGAATCCTAGTTGTAAACTGTTTCCATCAACTTGTGGACGTCCCAGCTGGTTCTCCATGCTCCCAAGGACTCTTTCCTTCACTTGTTGATCTTCTCCATTATTCCTGACAATTAAATCATCACATACCAATCTATTTTCGAACTCACATGCAAAAGAAGTTAGGAACGAATTCACCTGCTGATTTATTAACCGTGCTCGTGCTCTTGTGATTGGTTCTTGTAGTTTAATGTGGGTCTCCGCTGTTGTGATGTCCTTATCATCCTCCCCCTCTTGAATTGGAGTCGTCCTTGACTCAAGTTCATCTTCTACTCCCAAGTACGGTCGCAAATCTGAAATGTTAAATATAGGACTAACCCCAAAATCGACAGGCAATTCAAGCTTATATGCATTATCATTAATCTATTCAACAATCTTAAAAGGACCAGCAGCTCGTGGCATAAGTTTAGATTTTCTCAAGTCAGGGAATCGCTCTTTTCTCAAGTGTAACCACACCAAATCACTCGGTTCAAGTTTACTTCCTTTCTACCTTTACTACATGCAATCCTATACTTCTCATTCATCTTTTCAATATTTTTCTTTGTAGTTTCATGCATCTTAAGAATGAAATCAGATCGTTGTGTAGCATCAAAATATATAGTTTCAGAAGGAGGCAAAGGTAGTAAATCAATAGGAGCACGGGGATTGAAAGCATACACTACCTGGAATGGACTTACCTTTGTCGTGGAGTGCACGGATCTGTTGTAAGCAAATTCTATATGTGGTAAACACTCCTCCCACAACCTCAAATTTGTTTTCAAGACAGCCCGCAACGTAGTTGATAAAGTATGATTAACTACCTCGGTTTGTCCATCCGTTTGTGGGCGACATGTGGTTGAAAACAGCAACTTGGTTCCCAATTTATACCACAAATTTCTCCAAAAATGACTTAAAAATTTTGCATCACGATCAGAAACAATGATATTTGACACACCATGTAAACGAATGATTTCCGTCATAAATAAATCAGCAATGTGTGAGACATTATCATTCTTATGACAAGGTATAAAGTGTGCCATTTTGGAAAAACGATCAACAACTACAAAAATAGTATCCCTTACCCTCTTAGTCCTAGGCAATCCCAAAACAAAGTCCATATAAATATCCTCCCAAGGTACACTAGGAACAGGAAGAGGCATATAAAGACCATGTGGGTTAAGGCGAGACTTAGCTTTGTTGCAAGTAGCGCATCCTGACACGTCGCGCTCGACATCACGCCTCATATTTGGCCAAAAGAAGTGTGTAGACAGCACGTCTTTAGTCTTCTTCACTCCAAAATGTCCCATCAAACCTCCTCCGTGTGCTTCCTGCAAAAGTAATAGATGAACGGAGCTAGCTGGAACGCATACCTTGTTAGCACAATAGAGGAGACCCTCTTGCAGAACATATTTACGAAGCTTCCCTCTTGACAATTTTCAAAAGCATCTTTGAAGTCTAAATCAGTAGGATATAATGCTTTTATTGTTTCCAAACCAAAGATTTTATGATCAAGTTGGGACAGCATGGTATAACGCCTAGATAATGCATCGGCAATAATATTTTCCTTCCCTTTCTTATGCTTAATGATGTATGGAAACGACTCTATGAACTCAATCTATTTAGTATGTCATTTATTCAGATTGGATTGACACTTAAGATACTTCAATGATTCATGATCGGAATGTATGACAAACTCCTTAGAACAATGGTAATGTTGTCAAGTTTGTAATACTCACACTAAGGTATACAATTCCTTATCATAAGTGGAATAATTCAGAGAAGGACCATGAAGTTTTTTACTAAATAAAGCAACGGGTTTACCTCCTTGTATGAGAACGCCTCCAATACCAATGCTGCTTGCATTGCATTCTAGCTCAAAGGTCTTGTCAAAATCAGGAAGTTGTAGCAATGGTGCTTGTGTAAGCTTCGATTTGAGAGCATCAAAAGCTTGTTGCTGCTGTTCTCCCCATCAAAACGGCACTCCCTTCTTCGTTTTCTCTTGTAGAGGTGCTGCAATGGTGCTGAAATCCCGCACAAAATTCCGATAAAAACCTGCAAGACCAAGAAAACTATGAACCTGCGTGACAGTTGTTTGGGCTGGCCAGCTGGTGATTGCTTCAATTTTTGCCTCATCCATCTCAATTCCCTGCAAGGAAACAACATAGCCAATAAACAAGACTCGATTGGTGCAAAATACGCACTTTTCGAGGTTACCAAATAAATGTGCATCTCTCAAAACAGTAAAAACAGCACGTAAATGATCAAGGTGTTCATCATATGACTTGCTGTAAATGAGGATATCATCGATGTAAACCACCACAAATTGTCCAATGAAAGCATGTAAAACCTCGTTCATTAAACGCATAAAGGTGTTGGGTGCATTAGTTAAACCAAAAGGCATGACTAACCACTCATAATGTCCAAACTTGGTTTTAAATGCAGTTTTCCATTCATATCTTAGTGCCATTCTAATTTGGTGGTAACCACTACGCAAGTCAATTTTTGTGAAGATAATAGCACCACTCAATTCATCAAGCATGCCATCTAAGCGAGGAATAGGATAACGATATCGAATGGTGATGTTATTAATCGCTCGACAATAAACACACATGTGCCAACTACCATCTTTCATAGGAACTAGAAGAACAGGAACAAAACAAGGGCTAAGGCTTTCATGAATGTACCCGTGGTCCAAAAGGTCTTGGACTTGTCGCTGAATTTCCTTAGTTTCTTGTGGATTCGCCCTGTATGCTGCACGATTTGGCAAACTTGCTCCTGGAATCAAATCGATCTTGTGTTCAATGCCTCTCATCGGTGGTAAACCAGGGGGTATCTCGTAGGGAAACACATCCTCAAACTCCTGCAAAAGGTTAACAACAGCAGGGGGCAATGCAATAGACAACTCATGAAGTGAAAACATGGCTTCTTTGCAAACTAAAGTATAGCACATCCCCTTAGCATCGAATAAATCAGCTAGGTCAGATTTAGTTGCCAGCAACGATGGTGATTTTAACTTAATGACTTGATGTTTTTCAGATTCTAATTTTGTTGCTTTGCCATCACGAATTTTACTCTTCTCAAAACGCACAATTTCAGCAAGGTCAGATTTAGTTGCGGCCAACGATGGTGATTTTAACTTAATGACTTTCTATTTTTCAGATTCTAATTTTGTTGCTTTGCCATCACGAATTTTACTCTTCTCAAAATGCAAAATTTCAGCAGGAGTCATCAGATGAGCTAGAACTCCTGGAGGATTTAGCCTATGCTGAGAAACCTACCAAAATCCTTGATATGAAGAAAAGAGTCACAAGGAACAAGAAAGTTTGTTGGTGCAAAGTGCAATCAAACCACCATACGGAAGCCGAAGCTATTTGGGAACATGAAGAAGACCTCAAGTTTGAATTCCCTCATCTTTTCTCCACGCTATTGAATCTCGAGGGTGAGATTCATTTTAAGGGGGGTAGGTTTGTAACACCCTCATTTTTAGCATCATACATTGCATACATTTTCATTAATAAATCGTTAATATAACAAACGAGAAGAAATAATAATAATAATAAATAAAACCTATGCATAAATATGCGTAGGTAAAAGAAGAAAAAATATAGAATAAATATATATATATATATATTAGAAATATACATATTTATTAAAAAAGAAGAATAAGAAAAAAAATGTAGAAGCCAGCACCAACCGGGCCGCAACACCGACTCGGACTGGAATCAGGGCGACCAGCGTACGGGCTGGCGCGCGGGCATGCGCTTGACAGGCCTACGCGCCCGGGACTCGTGGCCGAGCCGGACACTAGCGGCGCCCGGTACCGATCCGCCCCTTGTACGCATGCCCCCGCCCTTATAAATAGCGCCTCTGCCCCGTAGCTCAAGCCAAGTACAAATTTTTGGCCAACACAAGTTCCAGCAGCCGCCAGGAGAAAAAAAAGGAGAGGAGATAAAAACCCTAGCTGCCAGGAAAGAAAAATAAAAAGAGGTTGCGACAAGGAAAAAAAGGGAGAAAGAAGAGGAAGGTAAGGAAGGAGCCACCGTCCGCCGGAGATCGTCGCATTGCCGTCATCATGCCGCAGGAGGATCACTACACCGTCTACTTCGTCTATGCTATGCCTCCGTGCCGCGACCTTCGAAGCCTCTGCACCTATGGTAGGATACGTTTTTTGAGACAAATTTTAGAGACGTAATAGATATAATACCCAGAATTAAATCGTAGATGCACCTATATATTTTATTTCAGAAACCCTAATTATCGCTAAAACCTCCATAAACTCGCATGAACACATATGAACTAGTTGCATCTAATTAATGAACAACCTTGGATAATTAATTACTGAACCTTGCATGCATTCATGTCATTGCATATTGATTAATATGTGTGCAGTGTGTTGATTCGTATGGGTTTTCTTGTGTGTGTATGATCGTGAGCAGAGGGACGTGCTCAAGAGGCTATGTATGAGGATTTCCAGAATCAATACTTCGAAGCTCTTAAGCAAGCCAACCCGTCGGAGCAAGGCAAGTGTCCTTGATCAAATTGATCCCATTATTGTTAAATGTTTTGTTTGTGAAATTGCATGCTCGTGTCAATATAATTGGAAACCCATATATAGGAGTTTACTGGCGTCGTATGCCACTCCTTGTCCCCGTGGTATACATGATGAGTAGGGTATGGGTATTTTTCTTTTTGCACCGCATCACTACACGGGTTATGGGCAACTTAAATAATATACTTGACAACTTCAATTATGAGAAATTGGGATGGTAATGAGATGATGATTAATTTAGCAACATGGAACTTAGGTGATCTAAGCAAGCATGGCATAGTGGAATGAGTTGGATGAGATGGTGTTTTGCTTGCCTTACATCTAATGACCGGTTCATGCAAATATATGCTAGAACAACAGTGCCACCACAAGGCCAAGTATGGGTGCGGCACAGCTGAATAATTAGGAGTGCTGCTTGTATTGTATGGACCATTGGATGGCACAGAGAACAGAAGTCGAGTAGGGCTACCCTGGGATCTGCATGGCACACAAGGGGGCCCGTGGGTGGGAGAATGAAGTCAAACCTGCCGGTGAAACCTCACTGGGCCTGTACATACTAGTAGTCCCTTTTGAAAGGCTATTTTGTGATCTCTTGGCCACACACCCATGGAAGTGTGATAAGGCATAATAGAGGTTCTTAGTCATTGAAAGGTGATGAAATCACGGACATGTGGGTAAAGTGGTACAACTCTGCAGAGTGTTAAAAACTATCATGATAGCCGTGCTCCCGGTCACGATCACCTGGACAAACTTCCATGATTACAATTGGACTTGGGTTTTGGGGAATGGTTTGGTTATGTCACATGAGTATGGTCGGTATATGGTAGGATATGAAATTAGTGTATGGTGATGACATGAATTGATGGCTGGTTATAATTATATTATAATGGTAAATGAGGATGTTATTATGAGGTATGATAATTATTTGGGTTATGTTGGAATTTAATCACACCTAGACATTGCAGGATGCTTTTACTCGTTTGCGAATTAAAATTTTCTCACTGCAAAGAACCATTTATTTCCGTCCTTGTTTCTAGCTACATGTCATACTTTCTCACACTTGCTGAGTACAACATGTACTCACCCTTGCAATTCCTCCACCAACTGCTACAGGAGACACGTGGGAGTACCCTGAGGTTCACGTGGAGTACTAAGTTGTGTGCCACCGTCAATTGCCTGTGCAATGGAGACTTGCGACATAGTTTATTTTCTGCTGCAATAATTTTAGTCTTGTCATTTATGAACCATTGGATTATTGTAATAAGGTACTTATTTACTATTTGAGATGTGGTTAAATTTTGTATATCATTTGTGATGTATCCGTGTATGTGTGATGAATGTCTTGGGCACACATATATGCTATACTTGGTTCATATTAGGAACCGAGTGTCATAAATAACTTATTGAGGATGCTTTGAGTTTATGATATATCATACAAGAAGAACACTCAGGTAAAACAGTAAAATCATCAACTATTAAGAAACCGTATTTGTTACTATCGATGCTTATATAAGCGATTGGAACCAAAAGAGCCATGTGAAGAACTTACAGCGATCTTCATGTAGTCATCATGTTCTTTGTGGTGCTCCAACTTGCTTCCCGACTTGGGATACGCTACACGACCTATCTTTCTCAAACACAACACCTTTTAAGCCTCAGATGTTATCACCTTTTAGAAGTTTTTGCAGATTTCTCATACCAACATGGGCTAGCCGTCTATGCCACAATCATTCCGTGTTAGTTTTTGCAATCAAGCATGTGTCGAGTTCTGCTTTATCTTTGTTGAAGTCAACAAGATAAAGCTATCCCTCCAACATACCCTTGAATGGAACTGAGTTATCGCTCCTTCGAAAAACGGTCACACCCTCATTAGTAAACAAGCAGTTATATCCTTTGTCACATAGTTGAGATATGGACAAAGACTGTAATCCAAAGAATCAACATTTAAAACATGGGAAAGGGTGTGTTGAGATGATATCGCAATTTTACCGGTGCCAAGTACTTTTCCTTTGCCATTGTCTCCAAAAAAGATACCTTCACATAGATCTGCATTTTGCTCATATTCATGAACATTCTACTTTCTCCGGTCATATGATTGGTACATCCACAATCTAGCACCCATTTTGATCCACTGGAGGAGTAAGTCTGCAAATAGAATTATGCCTTTGTTTTAGGTATCCAAGCTTGCTTGAGTCCTTTGAGGTTAGTTACAAGTGACGTAGGCACCCACACACAAGTTTTAAAATCTTGCAGCGCAGCCCTGCATGTTGTGCATAAGCATGACCAAACTTATTTCTCATAATAACATAAGATGCATCAAAAGTATGAAACAAGGTTTGTTGTTCATGTTTATATTGGTTCTTGTTGACAAAAGCAATGAGATCCGTATTATTCTTGTGAACATTAGTGGATTGTTTTTTACCTCGTTTATACCTATGACCATCTTTGACATTAGGAGGACTTGGGACCATATATGCACTACATGCAAATTTGATCTTCTCCTTGTCAAAAATGCTGCTTTGTGATGGATGTTTAACTTTTGGAACATTGGAGTTATTCTTCACATTAATATTCAAGTTGGCACATGTGCATGTTTTAATTGATGTCGACTTGACATCTTGAGGGGACGAGCTTTTAGAGGAGGAAGTGCCATTTGCTTGAGTGACTCAATTTGCACTTCAAGAATCTTGTTAACTTTAGTCAAGTTAGCAAGCTCATCCTTAATTGCAACGTATAACGCTAGTTCGAGCTCCAATGCCTTGCTTCTCTCCTTTTCAATCTCAAGAAGCTTTTCAACCTCGTGATATTTTTTCTTTCGAGAATCAGCAGATCTTCTTGACGGTTGAAAAGCTCCCCCTTGTCAAAGATCTCATCCGACAACAATTTCATTTTTCTTAATGCTGATTTACTTGATCCTTTTAGCATGTCCTACTTTTTGATGGCACTATCAAAATCATCAATAGAGGAAGGTTTAGATCTGACATTTTTCTTGCCCTCTTTAGCCATGAGGCAAGTGTGGTTGGAATCCTTCGTCCTCCCATGTTTGGGAAGAGTGTAGACTTCTTCGTCAGCATCTTGATGCCGATTGTTGCCATCTCCTCTTTGTCTTTAGAGGAGGACTCATCGTTTGAGTCCCACTCCTTGTCAATGTGTGCTTGGGGTGCTTGCTTTTTCTTCTTGAACATTTCATTTTCCTTTTCCTTTGATTCATTCTTCTTTTTCTTGTCTCCATATTGGCAGTCAACCATGAAGTGTTTCTATTCACCACAGTTGTAGAAAGTACACCAAGCTTTGGATTTTCCCTTCTCTTTACTTTTTCCTTCACTTGAGTTGTTGCCTTTTCTTCTTCTCATCATGCGATTGAATCTTTTGATGAAGAGAACCATTTCTTGATCATCCATATCGGTGCTCACATCATCACTATCCTCTTCTTCATGAGTCTCAAAAGTTTCTTTTTCGTTGGGCTTGCAGGTTGCCTTGAGGGAAACTTCCTTTTTTCTTGGATAAAATAAGCTCTGCAAGGTCTTTTACATATTGAGCTTCCTTCTCCATCATCTCATGATTTTTAATCTTTCCAAGTACTTCATCAGGGTCATTTTGTGGAACCCTAGGCTTTCTCTCATCATTGAGAATAGTGTCACGTTGCGTGACATGAATTCTCTTATCATCTTCTTGACAACCTCATGATCAGTCCACTTCTTACTTCCATGAGCACAGATCTTGTTAATGAGTATCTTCATGCGATTGTACATCTCTTGAGGAGTCTCACCATCCTCAATGGCAAACTTCCCCAATACACCCTCAAGCATCTTGATCTTCTCTTCGCAGATGAAGCGGTTTCCTTCATGTGCGGTCTTGAGAGTGTCCCATATATCTTTGGCAATTTCAAGTCCATCGACCTTGGTGAACTCTTCTCGACTCAAGGATGATGTGATCACCGCAATGGCTTGTGCATTGCGATGAATCTCTTGTTCTTGCTCTGAGGTGAGTTCTTCATCATTGTCTGGAATATCTAGACCTAAACATACTATGTGCCAAAGACTTGGGTTTAGAGAGATAAGATGCATCTTCATATTGTATTTCCCCACAATATAGTCAGTTCCATCGAAATGGGGAGTTTTTCCTAATGGAATAGAGGTAATGTTTATTGTTGTTGAGCTTCTCAAAATTAAAAGGATGCTGGGAGTAGTCTTGATCACTACCCTCTTTTGGATTGTTATCTTCTTTCTTACCCTTCTGGCTCAGAAGCTTCCTTCTTAGGAGTGCCTTTAGCTGGTGAACTTCCATATCGTTGTGCTCATAGTCCTTAAGCACATCAAACACCTTAGTGTCTTGTTCGTCTCCAATGATGAGAATTTTTGAGATCTCGTTGGTCTTGTTATCAACCATTTGTTTCTCAGAGTGGTGAGTCTCTTGATGGAGAGCCTTTTTCTGATACCAACTGAATGTGGCCTAGAAGGAGTTAATGGGCAATAAAACTTTTCCTGCAACACTTAACAAAATCATCAAATACCAGGAAGATCAGACTAGTCCGGTGTAGGGCGCAGACTAGTCCCATGTGCTCGTTATACCTACAAAAAGATTAACTGTTCTTGTGTTTTATTAAGTTTATTGAGAATAACACAATTAATGACAATTACGAGTATGATCTAGTATTGCTGTAGATAGTGACAATATTGAATGGTATGAATCAAAAGCACACGTGACAAGAGATTTTTACCGAGGTTCGATCTCATAAAAGTGATCTACGTCCTCGTCGAGGAGCTCACACATAACCAGGTGTCAACCAACCCTGTACCTTTTCAAGTCACCACGAAGGCCGACATGACTTCGACTATTGCCAAGGGTGATCTATGAGTCAATGGGGCAACCTAACAATCTGAGGGCTCCCACAAGTTTACAGCGAGAAAAACAGATCAAATACAATCAAAAGATGTACATTAATTGCAAGAGTGTATGAAATATCAAACCTCAAGAGCTCAACAATGCGTAGATGTCGCTCTCCATTTTACAAACCTGGATTTCCAAAAGCTTGAACCTTTTAGGGCTTTAGATGTGTGGAGATGAGTGTTTTGTGCTCTTGGGACGTGTCATGGCGCTAGGGTTGTTCGTTATCTGTTTAAGAGTCATGGATCACTTATTTATAGTCATTCGAAAAAGTTACCTTTAAAGATCCCCACAATCGGACTAGACCACTATGGGGACCAGACTAGTCCGGTGTGCCAAGTGAAACGTGCGTAAAATCATGCAACACACTGTGAAACCCTAATTGTTGTGAGTGTTCCGGACTAGTCCATAAAGGATCGGACTATTCTGTTCTGTGTCTAGTAAGTAAATCGGACTAGTCCGTATTAATTGGACTTGTCTGGTGCATTGTGTAATTGAATTGTTGACGGACTAGTCCTCATTCTGGATCTTGTCCGTATGAGCACACGTTAGTATATCGGACTAGTCTAGACATTATCGAAGTTGTTCGGTGCTAAAAAGAAAGGAAATCTGACTAGTACCTAATTTACAGACTTGTTCGATGCTTCTGTGTGTTTTTCAATTTGTTGTTGTTTAGCCCTTACACTATACGCAAATATTTCAGCTCTTGGTGTGTGTATCTCACACAACACCGTATACATTTAGAACTACTTTGCGCTTGCATTCTTCACTTGGGCTCCTTCCTTCTTATTTCTCATCTTTTTGGTGCACCGATATTTTCATTCTCCGAAGACCTGTTTTCATCTCAACAAATCTTATTAGGATCTTGTTTGTTTGTCATCAATCGTCCAAAACCCACAAGAGTGTGCCTAGATGCACTTTGAAAGTCTCCTACATTGCATGTCTTGCCAACGGAGACAACATCCCAAACCCTCAACACGACGAGGTTGCGTCATTCCTCGCCTTCCACACGCGTAAGCTAGGGCTTCCGAGGCACCCCTTCATCAGGGGGCTCCGCAATGAGTACGACATCGAGTTCCATCATTTGGCACAGAACGGTGTTCTCAACATAGTGTTGTTATCACCCTGTGAGAGGAATACCTAGGGATGGATCCGCATTTCAACCTATGTCAGTACTATGTTTGGGTGCGCACCACTCGGGGCTCGTCATCTCCATATGTTTGTGGTGCATGCATCCAACTACACAGGCAACAATCGTTGTTTTTGGCCTCCAACTACCTACATCCCTCGAGGGCTGGCATAAAGAGCGGTTCTACATATGGGACATGACGCCTGGCCTGCCGCCATTTAATGGTGAGTCTCTTGTGTTCAAGGAGTCTTGGAGGGGAAATGGGTGAACTGGGGCCGATCCTTGACCGATTGGAAACCTGAAGTGAGAGGCCTATTCGGCTTTACTCGAGTCTGGAGGACCCAACGATGGATTTGACATCCTCGCTTACCGCCCCTGAGCATTCTTGGGGGATGCGAGATCTCATGGAAGCATCATTTGAGGTTAACGCTAAGCCTCGACCTCTCCCGTTTTTAGCGCATCGACCCTCCACTCAGAGGCTTGGCCAACCCGTGAGCCTTTCAAGGTTTCCGGAGGATGGGGAAAAGGGGAGGCTAGGGCAACCCTTGTCGAGGCACCAAAGAAGGAGAAGGACAAGCCTCAGGCTCGTCATCCAAAGCACTAGAGGGTAATGCGAGCCATGGAGGCAGCTGGTCGACTTCGTCGGGAGGCGCTAGACTCCTCCAGCTTAGATGACCTCAACCTGAGCGGGTCACCCTTACCAGGAAGCGCAAGCCAAAAATCGAGCGGCGGGCTGCTGTCGATCCAGTCTCGAAGAAGGAGAGGGGAAGCAACGAGCGTGCCCCTCCATCAGACCTTGAGGAGGGCGCCGCAGGGTTGGGGTTGAAGGCTATCTTTCGCCGCTCGCATAGGTGAGGGACTCTTTTTCGTTTCCATGTGTGTAAGTGGAGCTAGTACGATACATAAATTTGCTTCAGGACATGAGTTATGACCTTGGGGTTGCTGCTTCGACCAAGGACTCTATGAGGCTGACCTGTCAGGCTTCATCGGTGAAAATGGGAGGAACGATGCCCTTGTCGCTCCCCATTTTATTAAGTGCGATGTCGGCGCAACCATTTGTTGGCGAGGTTGTCAGAACACATGTTGCCCCGACGTTTCTGCCTCCCGCTGCCGCGACAGTTGCGGTATCTGGGGTTGGGGAGTCCTCTGTGCACCCTTCCGGTGGGGTGATCGCCAGAGGTGATGTTCCTCTTGGTGGAGACCACTAAGGGTGTGTTTGGTTAGGAGTCAAAGTGGGATGAGATGGATCCATTCCAGTTTTTAGGTATAAGATGGTCTTGTTTTCTGTTTGTCTAGAGGGACGGGACGATCCCTGTTTCTTATTTGTTTTGTGGGATGGTATGGGACGGAATAGTATCGTCTCTTGTTTGAATGAAAGGATGGGACAAGGACATGTGAGTATGTGTATTTCTGGAAGGTCGCGCACCTGTCACCACGGAGGTGGGATGGATCCGTCCTCATGTTTTCGGTGCGATGGTTCCATCCCGCATCTGGGTGGAATATTCTCTTTTGAGAGATGACTCCATCCCACATGTCTCCAAACCAAACAACAGAAAAGTGGGATCGTCCCGTCCCGTCCCACTATATCCCTCGAACCAAACACACTCTAAGTGGCTCCTGGAGCCGGTTGTGGGGCCGGTGTCTAAAGCGGTTGTAGATGTGGGTGATGAGGGCCCCAGCTTGGGGTTCGCACCTAAGGCCCCAGTCGTTAGACTATCCGCACTCGTTACTCTATACTTTACTCTATACACTATTCTCCTTCTACTTTTACAGCATTTACTCTAAAATTACACTACCCAGTATTGTTTACAGTAGAACCGGTGTGGATGGTCTTAAGAGCGAATGGTGATGGAGGTGCACGTGGATGTATAGGTCTTAGGCCCTGATATCACTTTGAAGGTCTGGGTTCTTGTGGGCGACGCACCAGAGTCTGAGGTGTCCACAACCATGGTCGGTCAAGGCCTGGACTCGGGTGTTGCTCCCAATGCTCTGGTCCCAATGGTCGTACAGTCCTGGCTGGCACTCAAGTGTTTTTGGGGTGCTGTGAAGCCTGGCAAGTGGGAACACACCCATCTAGACGTCGCATACTCCTTATCCTAGCTTGTCAAGGCCCGAGCATGTGGGGACCAGGGTCTCGATATTGTAGAAATCATATTGGATGGTGTCGAACGATGCAACAGAAAATAACACAACGCATAAAAAAACTCAAATATAATAAATATGTCTTAATTACATCTCATTGTCATGTTTACAAACTAATATACATCAATTACGGCGGAAGTCTTCACAGCTCACACCCTCAAGCCTAAACTATGCAAAAAAGAAGCCATCATGCCCCCGAAATCTTCCCACTAGCAAAGCTTGCTTCTTTTCAGCGGCGAGCAAGGTTTCCATTTAGCTACACACAAGGAGAGGGTGGTTTTGTATTAGGAAACCCGTCATAATGCTTAATAACTATTAAAATACCTACAAAACTCGTATAAATGCAACCATGAGCACAAGGCTCGGCAAGATATAACCGTCTCACCTAAAGCAAATAAACTCCATATGCTGGGAAATGTAAGACTGGAATTTAAACATAAATAAATAAAGCTTGCCTAAAAGTGAATCCTTAATTTTAGTTTTAGGAACAAGTTAATGGTTCAATTTCAAGATTACCCATAAATCATATTCCATATGATGCCAATTATGTTGTTACTACATCACAACTCGGTGAGAAGCAGTAGTCAATCCATAACCCTGAGGTATGGTGTAAAAGCACGGGTTCAGGCTCGAGAGACTCGTTAATTCAATAAAAAGAAATAATATTTAAGAGAAAAAGATCAACAAATAGTATTTATAAACATAATTTATCTAAATGAGCCTTGTCGAGCTTAACGAGCTCGAGCTCATCAGGCTTGAGATGAAGCTTGAGTTCGGATCATTTATGTGTCAAGCGGAGCACGAATCAAGCTTTTAACGAGACAAACTCGAATAGCTCATGAGCATCGAGCTTAAATTATAGCCCCAGTCTCTGGTCAAATCTACAATCTATGATGGTGGGGATTGCCTCAACACCAAGGTTAATAAGTTACATCAGTTTCCTGGTGCCCATAATACCATTATACATCTGATACAGTCCAAACTTGTTCAGCAGGGCTGCACACGGTACTGTCCTTAATCGACATAAGCAGGAACTATGCTCACGTGACCACGTCATGTAGCTTCCTAGCCATGCTGCTGGTCTCAATTCCCATATAAGTGAATCCATTCAAGTCCTCCCCCAAGTGATTTCCTATATCTTGCGAGTAGATTCCGACTACTCGACTTCAACCGAATAATCTTTGACTATAAAATTTAGCACAATATTACTAATATTACGAAAAAAATCCTATACTACCCATACTCCGGGGTTTCTTTGGACATGCCTGTGGAGTGTCATATAATATTAGACCTGATGCGCAATTCGTTTCTAAGCAATACAAGGATTATAAAAGAAAACTGGTTAATAACTTAAATGCAAACCGGGGCTTGCTTGGTTATTGCTTCGGGTCAACCTCTCTCAGCAGAATAAGTCACGGTATACTCCGGTGTTTTCTCGTTGTCGATTTCTAACGATATGATCAAAAAATAATGAAATGAGTATAACACCATACTTGTTTATGTAATGACACCATAACACATTTAATTTTTGCAAGAAGATAGACTCTATATGAGTTGCAATTTTTAAAGTGGCTTCCAGAGGTGATAGGTAGATGCTCAGAAAAGTTTCAGAATTTTCCATAAAGCAGTTTGGTCATAATAAGTTCCCAATGCCTTCTCCGTACATCAAATACAGAGAAATTATCAAGCTTTATTATAACCTAAATTTGTTCTAATATGCAGGTGTGGTCATAAGGAATCTAAGACAGCAGATTTCACAGTTTTATGAGCTTTCTACAGGTTATTTATTTTTTTGGACTATTTCTTATTATTTTCTGCAATTTTATTTAACCTAGAGAAGACTCCCATAATAGACTAACTTAATGAACATAAATGGGATTAATATTTGTGCTGATAATTAGAGGTTGCCCAAGGAAGATATTGGCCAAGTTTGGGAATTTATAAATAAAGAATACTTCTGGAATAAATTCCCAAAGGCAAAAGAAAAACGGAATTAAACAGGGAATCCCAAGGACTTTCAATACCAAGTATTTTGCTCCATTGAAAAGTAATGGTCAATAGGAAGTCATCAAAATTTGTTTCAGAAATTTTGGATTTATCTATGATTTTCTAAATATTGGTTAATTTTGGGAATTGTTTCCTGGGTCAATAATTAATTATTAAGTTAATTTTGACGGACTCATGCAATAGGGGTGTCAGAGGATACGTTGGGCTCGCCGATCCCAGGCCAATGTAAAACCAACTATTTATAGAAAAAATTGTTGTAAAATGAATTTTTCAAGAGATAAAAACATTTTATTGGGAATAAAATTCATATAAGGTAAGTTGCATCATGTTTGAATGATTGTGTGAATTTTTGAAAATTCAAATTTGCTATTCAGATTACAAATTCAAAACATAAAACAGAAGAAAAAAAACAGAAAAGAAAAAGAAAAGAGAAAAGAAAAACGAAAAATGCCCCTGGGCCGAATTCCCCAATCCGTCCCAACTTCCCCCACTCTCCCGTGCCGGCCCGCGCCCGCACCCTCTCTCCCCCTCGCTGCTAGCCGGCCCCACCTGTCAGACCCGTCGCCCACCTCCCGCCGCGCCCGCGCTGTAACGGCTGCGCGCCATCACCGCGCCGCCGACTCCCCCCCCCTCCCCTCTTCATTTCTGACCGTTTCACCTCAATCAAGAGTGGAATCGTGCCCATGATGATTGCCGCCCGTTTCTACACCGGAATCCCTATAAATACCGCCCGATTCCCCTCGGATTTCATCACCCCGTCGCCCCAAACCCTAGCCGCTGTCGAGGTTAGTATTGGCGATCGCGTTCCCGTTGACTCTTTCAATTTCCGTCCACGACACCTTGCCTAACACCTTTGCCGCATCCTGAGGAGCTTGCCGGACAACTTCGACGGTTGTTATCGCCGCTGCGTCGCAAATTTCATCGGGCGCCGACGAGCGCCACCGCTCCCCATTGTCGTCGGCTAGCCTCCGTCCAATTTCCGGCCTCGCGACCACTACTGGTGAGTTCCCCTCGCTTCCACCTTTCGATTAAGCCTTTTGGTTGTACCACGTAGCCTTCATTTGGCGATTTTGGTTGCCGCCGGCGAGTCCGCAGCCGCGCGCGCGTCGCCGCCGCCGCGCGCCGCCCCCTGTGCCGCCGCTCCCGACATTCGAGCGATGTGGCCCCCTGTCATCCGTCCAATTTGGTTCTACGGCCGAGATTAGAACCCGGGATACCCCTTCGGTTAATAAAATCAGGGCCGTCCATTTTAAATCCAACGGCCCCCGTTCAAATAACTTTTCCCGCCGCCAGTTTTGCGCCTTAGCCCTGGAAACTTGCGGGCTACCCCCTGAGTTATTCTAAAATTCAAGCCTAACCCTAGTAAATTTTAAACTAGCCCTAGACTTTTTAGAAATTAGGAAAATACTGGTAAATTGAATAAAAAGTGTTTTTAAGTCCCTGGAAAATTATAAAATAGCAAATAAAATCTGGAAAAATTGTAGAATAATCCTTGGACTTAATAAAAATTATTTTTAGCCACTGGTATAGTTCCGAATTTGCAGAAAAGCCCCTGTTAGTTCTAGAAATTAAATAAAAGTCCTTAATTTGTATAAAATAATTATAAAAACGGACTTAAATATGTTTTATTTATTTTCATTTCTGTATTATTTTTATTAATCCATTTTAATTTGCTGAATTAGTCATAAAATACTTTCTAAGCACATCTAATTCATGAAAATTGAATTGCACATAGAAATAATTAATAAAAATATTGTAAAAACTATAAAATGTATAAATTATGATATAGAACTGTTTTAAGCTTATTTTGAAGGATAAAAATTTCTAGAAAATTATAATAGGTTTCTAATAAATGTAAAAATGGTATACAAATGGTTAAAAATATGTTTTGCTTAATATATTTTATTTAAAACTCTAAATACTCATCAATTGGTTTATGCCTATAATTGAAATCAACTTTAAAAAATCACATTTTGCGTAGGAATTTGCGTTTATTTGAATGTTTGCATTTTATTGTGTTCTTATTGTATGTTATTTTTCGTGCAACGTCGTAATTTAGAGTCGGGGTCAGAAACCACCCTTAACCTACAAGAGCAGCAGTTTCCCGACGACCCCGAGACACAGTTTGGAGGCATGTTCCTTGACCATCTTGCACCCTTCTTGTTAAGTTTTAGTTAGTTGCATGCTAATTAAAATATGAATCCCATGTTATGTTTTCCTAGACTTTTCCACAATATTCCTTGTCAACATAGTTTGGGTGTTTTATTATTATTTAGTTACGCATAGCCATGCCTAATTGGAATATGATCTATTTATTTACAAGTTTACATTTGAAATACTTTGATTCATGAATAATGGAAATTAGTAGATAGGAATCTGATAGGGGGTTTGGTATGGATTGGTGCATGCGTGCACAAGACCTTGGTTTGGGGCTTGACACCTATCGGATTTTAAGGACCGGTTTATGGAAGAAGTTGCTAAGCCTTTTAGTATCACCACATAATTGTATATGGGACAACTTGGTTTAGTAATTTGGTCTCTCCCGATGTAGCATAGGTAATTGAATGGGCGGGGAATGGGTTTTGCCTTGGGATCCGCATGGCTCAAGAGGGGGCTTCTCCTGGCGGAGGGAAAATAGACTCCAGGTGCCGGAGCGGTGAAACCTTAGAGTATCCGTTGCAAGTCGGGAGAACCATCGGAAACACCTCGTAGTGATCTCCTGGCCAAACACCTACGGAAGTGTGTATTGTGGTTAGCTACCACGAGCATCAGGGAGGTTTACTTTAGTCCACCTGGCAACAGGGGACGAAATCACGAACTGTGGGTAAAGGATACACACTCTGCAGAGTTTTGTCAAACTGTCTAGACAGCCGTGCTCACAGACACGAGCGGCTTGGAAACCAAATTCATAATTAGCACATGGTTACTAAATGGATGGTTTGGGTTTGGTCTTACCTGGATTAATTTTGGGATGTTGGTTGGGATTTCACCTAGTTGTAGGTGCTTAATAAATAATTAAGAGTAGGTTGTTACTGCTATAGTGCTTAACCTATAAATTGCCTTCCTTGTTGTGAACCACACATGTCATGATTTCCCAACTTGTGAGTATTGTTGGTACTCAAACTTGTTAGTTGCATATCCCCCCCCCCCCAGTCTATGAAGACGCAGCGGTGGAGAACCAGGACTTCTATGGAGACCCCAAAGAGATGTTCTAGGCTGGCGCTCTCCCGTGCAACACATGTGTTTGGAGCCCTTGTTATGTTTTTCCGCTGCTTGTGTACTTTTATTTTAAGACTGGATGGTCATTTATGTAATAAGGTGATGTATTCGAACATGGTATTATATTTGGTATTTCACTTTCGTCTATACATGTATGAGTCGAACTGATTCTGGCATACATGTGGAAAGCATCTGGTTGTTTTTCTTATTACCAGGTGTGACAGCCAATGGGATCGGGTGAACCCGAATCCCATTAGTGAATCCCCCCCTCCCCACACCCGCATACGTCCCACCGAGTAGTGTCACGGGAGACAGGAAAAAGTCCATTAAAGTCGTTGATGGCCATGAAGCTAAAGTTGAAGTCGTAGATGAGCTCCCATTAGTACTTAGAGATGGTTTTGTACTTAAGCTTCATGATGTACACTCCGTGAAAGAACTTTGATTTATGTGTTCATGTTTGGATGATAAATGCCTTTTTAAGTTTATAATAACGTAGTTAGTGTTATCTTTCGATGTTATATCTATTCTCCTTGCATGATAATATTAAATGTGTACGTGATATTCAAAATTCATCTAACAGTGACTTACACTACGTAAGAAACCCAAATATGAGGCAAAGATGGGCGACGTGCTAAAAAGGGAACATCTCTTATAAGCTTAAGCAAGACGAGCCCGCTTCAGCGAGGATCTAACATGGCTTGATTGAACGTACAAGGAGACGTGTTACAATATAGCATGTCTCAGTTAAGTAGGTATTCAAGATGCACCCTCCTCTCTGACAAATGGGAGACACGCCATCATTGAGCGCGACTCATATTTATTACAAAACTAAGACGAACTTTCCTTGTAGTGCTTCTCCTTTCATTATCAAATCCGGCGCGTCTCCTTTTGTTATGGAAGCGGGCTCGCTTCCCATTCCCTCTATAGAGAGATGTGTTTTATATCAGTTCGTCTCAATTTTTCGTTGCCCTTCTACGACCTCCCAGCTATGGCAGAACTAGTGGCTACCAGATCTGCCCTGTTCATACCCTGTTCTTTCCCTCTTTGGAGTTGCACTTCTAAAAGTCTTGCGGTGATTATGAGTGGATCTTAAAACAAAGGGTTAGTCCACTTCTCCTGTTTCTTACTATTTTTTATCCCATTAGATCTTGACTATCGATGGCCTCAAATTTCTTTGATTTAGCTCTTCTTTTCTGTATGTAGATGTTGTTGGATCGATGTTGGATGTATGGGACGTGCCTTCTCAATGAATATATCCAAGGGGTAGATGAATTTATCAATTTCGCAAAGAAAGACATGTTGGAAAACATTAGAGGGACTTTTGTTGTCCTTGCAAACACGGTAAGAATGAGAAGAGATATCGCACAGATGAAGTGTTGAGGTCACATTTGATCAGACAAGCATTCATGGTGGATTATCGATGTTGGAACAAACACGGGGAGGAGGGGGTTAATGAAGCTGAGATGAGAGATTCATATCTGGGGAGGGAGGCCCCTACCAATGTCGAAGAAGATCACAACAAGGATGTGAACGAGCCAGATATATCAGGGTTCACCAATGATGACATTGAGTTTCGGGTGCATAACATAGAGGAGATGGTACGTGTTGATGGTTGTTATATACCAATTTCATCCGTCAATATAACTCAATTATGTAAAGGAAATATAATTTATTGCACACATCACCTTTCTATTTAACCTATTTCCACTTGTCCTTGAGAGAGTAGTGCATGCAGGGATTCTATGCAGAATTGAAGTGAAACAAGGGGATGGATCCTATGATATATTATTCTAGCCAATCACGTGACG
This sequence comes from Tuctoria greenei, assembly GCA_036927565.1. NCBI lineage: Eukaryota > Viridiplantae > Streptophyta > Magnoliopsida > Poales > Poaceae > Tuctoria > Tuctoria greenei. The sequence continues at coordinate 151,247,530 of JAYESD010000005.1, read as the reverse complement.
CCACATGGCACCACATGGATCAAGTGGCCCACCAACAGAAGTATTCGAGGCCATTCAACGGTGTAGAACCGATATCAATAAATGAGACCCACCTGGCAGAGACCTGGAGGAAGCACACCGCAAAAGGGGCCAAAACCAGGTCGGTCGACCCCCCTAGTCGGCCGACTAGGTCCTAGCGCCTTTCGCGGTCAAACACCATGTGTTGGCTTCTCCCGACTTGAAGAGGGGGTGACTGATTCACGCGCTTTTGGTAGCGGGAACCGACCCTTCTCCAAGCTATAAATAGGACCCATCACCCCTCACTTCAACAGACACCACTTGAGTATTCATCCATTGTATCCACTACTCTCCATTGGTTTAGAGGAGTATAGGCTGTAGAGAGGAGAATCTCAAGTCCATAGTCCAAGTAGGAGACCGGTAGAAGGAGTCTCTTCCCAATTTCCAATTGGGAAAGGTATGTCTCTCATATTCCTATTTGTATTTGTGACTTTATTCTTAATAAAGATGTTATCTTTAGTCTTCCATTGTTCATATATTTGGATGAAGCATGTTTGATTGTGGATTCCATGTATGTGGTAGGAACAGTATTTATGATTATGCTATATCATTATCATTATATCACCATAAACACTATAAACCTTAACTATAGTCTAATTAGCTATGATATGATTATGTTAACATGATTCACTTATGCTATGAATTAACATTGGTTCAACGATGATTTAGTTCATTGCCTTAGGATGGCTTGTGCCTAGGATATTAAGGTAATTACTTAATATGCTAGCATGGTGCTAAGATATAGAGTAGCGTTGAATGTCTCGTATACCCACAGATTGAAGAGGTAGGCAGTAGGAGGTGATAGACCTATCTGTCCTATGTAATCCTCCACGTTCGATTATGTCACATGCACTTGGCGGGAGTCGTCCTAGTATTGCTAGTGGTAAACCCGTGCCCGATGTGTTAATCCATTTAGCATGAGAGTTCATAATTGACATGATCATTAGTAACTAACCTAGGCTATGTATATATACATTAGAAGCATTGTTGGAGTCTCTACCTAGTTCTTAGCCTGGTCCCTCTTTACCCCATATTATCCCCTTAGGATACAATGCTCTTGTGTGTGTCACACTACCTCAGTTACCCTTTAACCATCCTTGCCAGAACCTTACCTAGACCAACCTATCCTTTCCACTTGATGATTGTTTTACTTCCATCTAGCCTTCCTTTGGGAGAATATAAATGACACCCTTTGGGAATATTCTTAGAGGGGAAATGCTACATTAGTAGTTTTCGTACGCTTGAGGATTTACATGTATAATATAAAACCTATCAACAAGCATTTCAGGCACCCCTGCTAGGGATGAATTATTAGTAGTGCGTAGGAAATATCGACAAGCATTTCTAGCGTCCTTGCCGTGGAAGGCAGCCGAAGTATTACATGATTGAGTGAATACAATGGGACCCTGGTAGGTTTTAGTAGGATGACCCTTCTTTGTTTTTGCATTTTATGTGAAAACATGGTAGTGTATGTCTAGTTTCTGCTTGCCGGAAAACTTTGTTGAAGATTACGAATACCTTCTAAGAGATTGACATAGTGTCGTTACTCCTCAGAAGCTTTGAGTGGCAAATAAAGCTAGCACAACTGCACCAACAACCGAAACATCAATGGCCCAGAAGACCCTTCGTGAGTTTTCAGCTCCCTTTGCTAACAATGTGATGTTGGTCCCACTGTTTACACGGGAGACGTAAACTTCAAAATCAAGATTGTCCTTATCACTATGGTGCAAGACAACCCATTTTGTGGGAATGCTAACAAGTATGCAAGTGCTCACCTGCAACAGTTCCTCGAGATCTGCATCACTTTTAAGATAAAGGACGTATCTCTTGATGTTGTCTGTCTTAGGCTATTTCCGTTGTCTCTTCTTGGGAGAGCGAAACAATGGTTCTATGTGAACCGAATTATTGTAGATACTTGGGAGAAGTATTATAATGCATTCCTTGCCAAGTTTTCCTGTTTGGGCAAGACCAATGCCCTATGTGGAAGAATTTCGAGCTTCCAGCAAGATGCCAAGGAATCTATTCCCGAGGCATGGGAAAGGCTTCAGGAGTACATCCTAGCCTGTCCCCACTATGCGATGGATTACTGGCTCAACATCCAAAACTTCTACAACGGGCTAATCCCTTCAACCCGTGACCATGTTGATGCTATTGCTGGAGGTGCCTTCTTGTCATTGACGGTGCCCAAAACCAACGATTTAATTGAGAAGATGGTGTCAAACATGGGTTGGAGCGATGCGCGTGTCCATACCCGCCAGTGAAGCATGCACACCTTAAAGGAGGTGGACATGATCACTGCCAAATTGGACCTCCTTATGAAGAAGATTGATGGACAAGGCGATGGTGAGGTATGTGGAAATGCCTATGCCTTAGACTCTAACATTACTTGTGAAGTCTGTGGAAACATGGGCCATTTGGGCAATGACTGCACAGAAACCCGTAAGGATGCCTTATACATAGTCATCAATGGAAACAACAATGGCTATGGTCCAAGAGGTCAAGGGTGGGGCCAACCACGCCCATTCTTTCAAGGAGGGTACAACAACAATGGCAACAATAGAAATCAACCCAACTTGAGAGACCTTGCCATTGGTCAGCTGAAGATCAATGAGGCTACATCAAAGAAGCTATTGGCGAATGTCAGGACCCTATAGAGCATAAATGCCAAGATTGAAGGACTATCTTCAGCCTTCAAGAACCAATTGAGTTTCAACAGGATGTTGGAAACTCAGTTGGCTCAAGCGAAAGCTGTTGTTCCTCCAGTGGAGAATGGAAAGATGCCAGGACAGCCCGAACCCCCTGTGGAAAATGTCAACATGATTTCTCTACAAGGAGGCAGCTGGCTGAAAGACCTTAGATGTCCTACAATCTAATGCTCAATTGGGGCACACCACTTTGACAAGGCCCTTTGTGACCTTGGAGCAAGTGTGAGCGTGATGCCCAAGGTGGTTTTCGACTAGCTGAACTTCACGAAACTTACTCCAACACCAATGCAGCTCCAACAGGCTGATTCCCCAGTCCGTTATTCGGCAAGTATCGCTGAAGATGTCCTGGTGAAAATTTGAACTGCTTCATACCTGTGGATTTCATGGTGCTCGACATGGAGGTCGAGAAGGATACGTTGCTCATTCTTAGGCGCCTGTGTGTAAGCACTGCGAAGGCTCACATACATGTGGGAGCTGGAGAAATCCACTTCCATATCAATGGCAAGTAGGAGAATGTTAACTTCTGCCCAAAGTTGGATCAATGATCCATGATCCATATCAAGTATGGGTCGAATGTTAAATACATTCAAGAGGTCAAAATCACACCTCCAAAGGTGGACCCGCTCATTGCATTCGTGAGGAATTTGATCTATGTGGAAACCCGTCTTATCGTCCATGCTGACATCCCAAGAAGACAGAGAAGCCCGGGCCTCTGCAAAGGCCCAAGTCCACCAAGCTGCCAAAGAAGGTATGGCGGAAGAAGCAAGACAAGCTGTCCGAGCCCATCCCTCCAGGCCCTGATGTCATGAAATGAAGGAGGGTGTTCATCTCATCGGACGGTGGTGAGACCTAGCCAATAGGTTAAATTGGTAGTTATCCTTTTCTTTGTTTTTCTTTTTTTTATTTGGTTTTCCCATTTAGTTTGATTTTTCACACTGCATATTTGATTTTCTTAGTAAGTTGAGAATCTTATATTCTTAACTATCATTTTTATTTCTTCATTTTTCACAACAAAAAGGGTTTCGAAAAATGAGTTTTTATTTGGAAAACAATTTTTCTGAGCTGCAAAAGTGGTATTTCATCAACATGCTAATTTCATAGTCTTTGGGGGGCCACCTGCCAAAAGAGGGAATAAGGGGGCCCACCTGTCGGGTCGATGGACCCCCCCTGTTTGACCAACATGGGGAAAGGGCCATTTTGGCTCTCTCTCCTCTGGCGGCTACATTTGGTTCCCTAGTGACCGTTGGGGATTGCACACTATAAATGGTGGCCGTGAAGAGCTCTTCTCCTCACACTTCACCTCATTTGATACCTCCCCAAAGTCACTCTTGCTCACATTGTTTACTTGCTCTTCATTGAAGCACTCTTGATCAATTCCCAACTCAAAAATAGCTTTTGTTTGCATTTGCAATTTGCTCTCAATTTCTTCAAGGGAAAATTCGCCGGGGTTTTGCTTTCACTAACATCACCTCTTTTGACTTTTTGCCTTGTTGTGTTCTTGTTTGTTGTGGCCATGAAATGAATGAAGAGGTTGTTTAGAAAGTGGAAAGAGGCTGCAAGCTCAAGCCATGATGGAGACTCAGGTGCACACCCCTCTTCGGTTGCTACACCAAGTCATGTAGGAGGAGTATAGGAGAGGACACTTCCATGGGTGAGAGGAGCAACCCACACCAAATTCTTCACGACGACGACCTCGACATCCAAAGTGAAGTTAAATATCAAGCACGCAACTCCTCTAAGATCGTGAGTTTTCTCATACGAAAGCTTATGATCCAGATTTGATCTCCAAAATAGGTACGGATTTTGAATTCTTTTCCATTTTGCGTGCATTAGGATGGGAAAACTTTGCTCACATAGAGGAGAAAGGTTCACGCCTTCTCTCCATACAATTACTTTGCACACTCGAAATAGCATTTGATGATATTACTTTTAGATTATTTCAAAAATAATACAACATCCTATGGAAAGAATTAAGTGAAATCCTAGGCTTCCATAAACATTGTTTGCTAGATTTAGACACTTTGCCTAAGTTTAACAAACAATGTTTTTGGTAGATTTAACTGGTGAGGTCAGATGTAGTGCACCTAGGAATAGCCACCTGCACAACCCTACTTTACACTTCATACATAAATGGGTGGTTATGACTATGATCCCTAGAGGACATGTATGGATAATACGTGATGATGAGCTAAAAATTTTATTTGCCATGATTAAAAAGATAAAAGTTGCTCTAGTCATTGCCATGATGACACAATGGTTAGACTACATTCCAAGGGTGGGGCCAATTGAATGTACTTCATTGATTAACCGTATTGCTACTAGGGTAGGAGCACTAGAATATTCTTCATTTGAGTATATTGAAAATGCAAGAGAATTAATTAATGAAGATTATATAGTGCGAAGACATACCCTTAAGCATGATCAAGATGGCTCTTTGATTTTTTATTATACCGACTTTGTCAATGAAATTTGTTTACCTAACCCGTATTATCATTTGTACAAATGCCGGAGGCTAACCATTGACCTTCTTCCCATCGAGGAAGCCGGAAGAAGTAATGTTTGTGGCAGGGTAACTAGAAGCCGTACAAGGAGAGCAGCTATGCCTCCCAAAACCTCCACGGTCCATGAGTATGAAGAGGAAGAGGACCCAATAGGTGATGCACCCGGATGGAATCAACCTCCATCATATGAGACCGAAGGTCCATCTTGGCATGGATGGCCAGATGCCACATGGGAGCCACCCCTATCCACTTCAAGCTCTAGCAGCTTGCCTCCATCGTCCATGGGAAGATGTCGTTCCTCTTTGGCTAGAAGTCAGCATGACTATAGCCAGTGAATGACGGATCTCACTAGACGTATGGATGAGCTTGAAGTGAGAACGCATGACAACTACAACACTCTGCAAGGGCATGTCCGAGGTACCCAAGACTGGCAACAACACATGGACGCTCAATTCATCAACCTAAACTCCACGCTACAGCAACAACAAGCCGATCTCGCGGCATACTTCCATCATCAAGGGTTCAACCCTCGACCCGGAGGTGAGTGAAGAACAAGCTTGGGGGAGGACCCCCACTTGAGGTAAATTGTATCAACCCCTTGTGCATATATTTTCCATTAGACCATCATTCACCTTGCATATAAAAAATAAATAACAATAACTTTAAGGGTAGATTTGTTTTTAAATAAAATAAATGATGTGTGGTAAGAATGGTTTGTAATTCACATAGATGAAATGATGAATAGTTGCTCTGTTTTAGTTTTCCTAAGTCCCTAGTTTACAACTTACTACTCTCCAACATATTGCTCTCATTGGCTAAATTTTTTTCCTTGATTTAATTTGGAAATTGTGGGTAGCAAAAGCTTAATCTATTCTAAGTTGTTTTTAGATATGATATAGTGATAGGGCTGCTATTCCTAGTTTGAAAGTGAAACTTAGATTTCTTGAGAAATTCTAAAAAGATTTAAGTTACTCTCATTTGATTGGAGATACCTACCAAAGCCATATATTACATCATATTGATAGACCTTATGCATATGCTATTTGTCTTCACATTGAGCTGTGTCAAATTAGTATAGACCTATGTGATATTTCATTCATTACTTTTTTAATTCAAGACTTCACTTGCACATGCTATACTTCTACATTAGAAGTAAGCAAAATTCCACCATTCCACAATAAAAAGAGAAACTCCATCTCATTCATGCTTAGTACTCTCTCCAATATTCATTGTATAAAAAAGGGAGTAGAAGACATAGCTACAAGAAAAAGAAAATGAAAATGCATGCTTACATCATAAGCATGAGAAAAAAAGTAGCCATTTTTCATCCCTGCAAAATAAGTGAGTTCACTCAAAAAGGAGTCATCTCAAGATCCGCATCCACTCCTTTCCATCACACATGCAATAGTCTTGAATCAAATTTTTTTGAATTGATTTCTCCTAAGGATTACTCTTTTGACTTAGCAATATTATGTGTTGCAAATATGCCTGCTATATTCCCTACCTAGCTCCACATGCAAGCCTTATGTAGAGGTAGGATGAATTTAGGCAAAATGCCTTGTAAGGATATATTTCCAATACACACAAAGGAGAGACTTGAGAAAATCAAATTGAGATACTTGAAATCTAAATTGAACTCTCTGGAAATTGACTAGAACTTGACTTCTAGGGTATGTGTGTTCCATCTGCTGTTCCATCTTTCAACTACCCATGAATAGGAGATGGCATAATCCCCATAATGACTTAATATGGGTGAAGTACCATGCCGATTTTTGCAATACTAGGTAGAGTATTTTGTTGTGCACATGGTACTTTTGAAAAATAGAACATAGTAGCAACTCCTGATCATCAACCTAAATTCTTGACTTTGCTCGGGATGAGCAAAGGATAAGCTTGGGGGAGTTTGTTGACGGTTGTTATATACCAATTTCACCCGTCAATATAACTCAATCATGTGAATGAAATATCATTTCTTGCACACATCACCTTTCTATTTAACCTATTTCCACTTGTCCTTGGGGAAAGTAGAGCATGCAAGGATTCTATGCAGAATTAAAGTGAAACAAGGGGATGGATCCTAAAAAATATCACTCGAGCCAATCAAGCGATGCCACGTGGCACCACATGGATCAAATAGCAACAAACAGAACTATCTGAGGCCATCCAACGGTGTAGCACCAATATCAGTCAATGGGACCCAACTGGCACAGACCTGGAGGAAGCACACCGCAAAAGTGTCCAGGACCAGGTCGACCGACCACCTAGTCGGCCGACTAGGTCCTAGCGCCTTTCGGGTCAAACACCACGTGTTTGCTCCTCCCGTATTGAAGAGGTCATGGGTGACTAATTCACGAGCTTTTGGTGGTGGAAACAAACCCTTCTCCAAGCTATAAATAGGACCCCTCACCCCTCACTTCAACACACACCACTTGAGTATTCATCCATTGTATCAACTAATCTCCATAGGTTTAGAGGAGTATAGGCCGTAGAGAGGAGAGTCTCTAGTCCATAGTCCAAGTAGGAGAGGAGTAGAAGGAGTCTCTTCCCAATTTCCAATTGGGAAAGGTATGCCTCCCATATTCCTATTTGTATTTGTAACTTTATTCTTAATAAATATGTTATCTTTAGTCTTTCATTGTTCATGTACTTGAATGAAGAGTTTCTTGTTTTATTGTGGATCCATGTATGTGGTAGGAATAGTATTTATGATTATGCTATACCATTATAATTATATCATCATAAGCACAATAAACCCCCACTATAGTCTAATTAGCTATTATATGATTATGTTAACATGATTCATTTATGCAATGAATTAACATTGGCTCAACAATGATTTAGTTCATTGCCTTAGGATGGCTTGTGCCTAGGCTCTTAAGGTAATTACTTAATATGCTAGGATGGTGCTAGGATAGAGAGTAGTTTTGAATGTCTCATATGCCCACGGATATAAAAGGTAGGCAGTAGGTGGTATCAACCCTATCAGTCCTTTGTAATCCTCCACGTTCGGCTATGCCATAGGCTCTTGGCGGGAGTCATCCTATTATTGCTAGGGGTAAACCCGTGTCCGATGTTTTAATCCACTTAGCACGAGAATTCATAATTGACATGATCATTAGTAACTAACCTAGGCTATGTATATGTACATTAGAAGAATTGTAGGAGTCTCTACCTAGTTCTTAGCCTGGTCCCTCTTCACCCCATATTATCTCCTTAGGATAGAATGCTATTGTGTGTGTCACACTACCTCAATTAACCTTTATCCATCCTTGCTAGAACCTTACCTAGGCCAACCTAGCCTTTCCACTTCATGATTGTTTTATTTCCATCTTGCCCTTTTTGGGAAAATATAAATGACACCCTTTGCGAAAACTCTTTGAGGGAAAATGCTACATCGATAGTTTCCGTGCGCTTGCAGATTTACATGTATAATAAAAACCTACCAACAAGCATTTTTGGCACCCCTGCTAGGGATGAATTGTTAGTGGTGTGTAGGAAATATCAACAAGCATTTCTGGCGCTGTTGCCGTGGAAGGCAGCTGAAGTATTACATGATTGAGTTATTAGGATAGGACCCTGGTAGGTTTTAGTACGATGACCCTTCTTTGTTTTCGCATTTTACGTGAAAACAGGGTAGTATATGTCTGGTTTCTGCTTGCCGGAAAACTTTGTTGAAGATCCAGAATCCCTTCTGAGAGATCGACCTCATGTCGTTACTCCTGAGAAGCTTCGAGCGGCAAATCAAGCTAGCACAACTGCACCAACAACTGAAACACCAATGGCCTAGAAGACACTTCATGAGTTTTCAGCTCCCTCTGCTAACAATGTTCCTGTTGGGCCCACTATTAACACGGGAGATGTAAACTTCAAAATCAAGACTAGCCTTATCACTATGGTGCAAGCCAATCCATTTTGTGGGAAGGTTAACAAGGACGCAAGTGCTCACCTGCAATAGTTCCTTGAGATCTGCAACACTTTTAAGATAAAGGATGTATCTCTTGATGTTGTTCGTCTTAAGTTGTTTCTGTTCTCTCTTCTTGGGAGAGCAAAACAGTGGTTCTATGTGAACTGAAGTGCTGTAGATACTTTGGAGAAGAGCTCTACGGCATTCCTCACCAAGTTTTTCCCGTTGGGCAAGACCAATGCACTACGTGGAAGAATTTCCAGCTTCCAGCAATATGCTAAGGAATCTTATCCTGAGGCTTGGGAAAGGCTTCAGGATTACATCCTCTCCTGTACCCACCATGGGATGGATGACTGGCACATCATCCAAAACATCTACAATGGGTTGATCCCTTCTGCTCGTGATCATGTTGATGCTGCTACTGGAGGTGCCTTCTTCTCATTGACGGTGCCCAAAGACAAATATTTAATTGAGAAGATGGTGTCAAACATGGGTTGGAGCAACAAGCGTCTCCATACCAATCAGCGAGGCGTGCACAACTTGAAGGAGGTGGACATGATCGCTGCCAAATTAGACCTCCTTAAGAAGAATATTGACTGACATGGCAATGGTAAGGTATGTGGCAAAGCCTATGCCTTAGACTCTCACATTACTTGTGAAGTCTGTGGCAACACGGGCCATTTGGGAAATGATGGCCAAGAAACTCGTGAGGATGCCTTATACATAGCCGACAATGGAAATAACAATGGCTATCGTCCAGGAGGTCAAGGGTGGGGCCAACCACACCCATTCTTCAAGGAGAGTATAAGAACAATGGAAGCAATGGAAATCAATCCAACTTGAGAGAACTTTCCATTGGCCAGCTGGAGATCAATGAGGCTATATCCAAGAAGCTGTCAGCATATGACAAGACCTTAGAGAGCATAAATGCAAAGATTGAAGGACTATCTTCAGCCTTCAAGAATCAATTGAGTTTCAACAAGATGTTGGAAACTTAGTTGGCTCAACTGGCAGCTGCTATTCCTCTAGTGGAGAATGGCAAGGTGCCAGGATAGCCTGAACCCCCGGTGGAAAATGTCAACATGATTTCTCTACAAGGATGCAACTAGTTGAAGGACACTGGATGTCCTACAATCTCATGGTTAATCGGGGCACACCACTTTGACAAGGCCCTTTATGACCTTGGAGTAAGTGTGAGCGTGATGCCCAAGGTGGTTTTCGACTCGCTGAACATCACGAAACTTACTCCAACACTAATGTAGCTCTAATTGGATGATTCCTCAGTCCGTTATACGACGAGTATAGCTAAAGATGTCTTGGTGAAAATACGGATTTGCTTCCTACCTGTGGGTTTCGTGGTGCTTGACATGGAGGTCGAGAAGAATACTCCACTCATTCTTGGGCTCCCGTTCCTAAGCACCGTAAAGGATTGCATTGATGTGGGAGCTAGAGAAATCCACTCCCATATCAAAGGCAAGGAGGAGAAGTTTTACTTCTGCCCAAAGTTGGATCAATGCTCCATGATCCATATTGTTGCGATGGCACAGAGAGAAGCATAAGAACGATGTTGGAATGATAAGACATCCTGCTGATGCCACGTAGTGGTGAAACATTGATTAGTGAAATCATGAATTTGCAATTGATCCCAAGAATATTAGGATCGAAATGAGCACTGATGGCATGAATCCTTTTTTTGAATAGAAGCACACATAGCACATGATCAATTGTGCTAACAATTTTGAACCTTCCTCCGTGGTTGTGCAATGTACAGAAATATATTATGATGTCAAGACTGATATCGAGGCCACAACAACCTACTAATGACATCGACACTTATTTTAGGCCTCTGGTTAATGATCTGAAGCAGTTGTGGTACAATGACGGAGTGCACGGCTGGTATGACCACAAGCGTGAGTACTTTCGCCTCAAAGCCATTTTATTTGTGACTGTTAGTGATTCTCCAGCGGCACGTAACTTGTTCGGACAGAGTAAAAAAGTAGGTTGTGAAAGTCCACATTTATTCAAAGAAACAGACTCACCTTACTTGAGCAAGTCATGAAAAATAGTGTACATGAGACATCAACGCTACATTCCAATGAACCACCTATTTCGGAGTATGAAGGATAATTTCAATGGTGACACTGGGGAGAGTCGTCCTCCACCTCGTCTCACGGGTGTTGAAGTCTATGAAATGGTCAAGGATATCCATGTTGTCCTTGGTAAGGGGAAAAGGACTGACAAAAATACTGGCAAAGATGACATGTGGAAGAAGAAACCGATTTTTTGGGAGCTACCATATTGAAAGAACTTGGACATCCGTCATTCGGTTGATGAGAGGCATGTAGAGAAGAATGTGTGCGAGAGCCTACTCGGGACATTGCTTAACACAGATGGGAAAACTAGGGACCATGGACATGCACGACAGATCTAAAGAAAATGAGAATTAGGCCTGAGTTTGTGGGTCGATGAAAAAAATGAAAAGAAAGAGTTTGGTGGGTCCTTTAAAAATTTGAAAGTACTATCCGACTACTCGATGAACTTCTCAAGGCTTATTTCATTTCCAGATCTAAAAGTAGCCCCAGGTGTGAAGTCTCATGATTACCATATACTGCTTACGCAGATGATTGCTGTTGGAACTCAAAATGTCCTACTCGTCAATGTTCCAGAGACTATAATTAACTTTTGCTTTTTCTTCAATGCAATTGGTCAAAAATTAATATGTGAAGAAGATCTCGAGTCATTGGAAAAAAGGCACTATGAAACTTTATGCTTCCTTGAGATGTATTTTCCACCAACCTATTTTGACATTAGTGTCCATTTCACAATTTATCTTATATGGAGATAAAGCTACTTAACCCAGTGTTCCTTCACTAGATGTATGCGTACGAGAGATTCAACGGCATACTGAAGTCCCTCGTTAGAAATTGAGCTTACCCTAAAGGTAGCATGGTACAAGGATACTCTACGTAGGAAGCTGTAGAGTGGGCTCTAAACTACACTGACCTGAGTAACCCGATTTGAGTTCCCCAAGTCTTGTCATGAGGGGAGGCTCACAAGAGAAGGGACCATTAGGGAAGAAGGCTATAACTCCAGATTCATATTTATTCTTCTGCGATTATTTCCACGTGTTGCAACACATGTCCATTGTGTTGGAGTACCTCGATGACCACAACGAGGTGGTGCTTAGATACAATCCTGACCGCAATGAATCATGGTTAGCAAATGAACACATGATAAAATTCATTGGCTGGCTTCGGGATCGGATTTCTCACTTATCGGATACTCAAACAAGTGAATACCTAAAAATGTTGGCTCTTGGTCCTATATTCACAATTATTATATATTAAGGGTATGACATAGATGGATACACATTCTACACTGTAGAACAAGATAAGAAAATCACATATAAGAATAGTGGTGTCCGTGTTGATGCTTATAATACTGCTGGCCAAGACAAAGACCTGTACTATGGATAAATACAAGAGATCTGGGAGCTTGACTTTCAAGGATTCAAGATTCCTCTTTTTCGTTGCAACTGGATTGATGGAATCAAAGGTGTTGTACAAGACAAGTATGGATTCAGTAGCGTTGATCTTAATCTTCAAGGATATAAGTCGGTGTCTTTCGTGTTAGCAGAAGATGTTGCTCAAGCCTTCTATGTTCCAGACACAACAAATAAAAGATTTATGGTGGTTATACGTGGAAAACAACGAATCGTCGAAGTCGAGAATGCCGTCGATGAGGAAGAGTTTGACCAATTTGATGAGATTCCTCCTTTTGTCACATTGATGATCAAGCAAAGAATACCATCGACCAACAAACTTCCTTACTTTCAGAACGACCACAATGAAAAAGTCAAGAATTTCAAAAAACCAAGAACGCAACATAAAATACCAAATTGTTCATGTGTAAATATGCTCAAATATGTGAAGATATGGTCAATTGAGTGAAAAAATTGACTTCCATTTGGATATTTGTATGATATAGGCTCAAATGTGTGAAAATATTGCCATTTGAGTGAAAATTTGACTTTCATTGGTCATATGTGTTCGATTTCTTATGGAGAAGTACTGATGCCTTGTGTTTTGTTTCTTAAGGAAGCACTACTAAATATAGCACTTGCCCTGCCCATGGAAAATGGGATACCGATGTAATGCAAGACGTGCCTCACAAAGGCTCGTCTCTCAGGCAAGATAATATGAGACACGTTTTTTAAAAGCACGTCTCTGATTTAGACGCTTCGATCTGCGCAAATGGTATTACTGACAATGGCTCACATTAATTGAAAAGAAAAGAGACGTGCTCTTATAAAGCGTGTCTCTGATATGGGCTTACATACGTGTGGGAGACGCGCCCGGCGGTGGCTCTTCTAAGGCGCGTCTGAAATTGTTGCCCTAAGATACTTTTAGCACTGTCGTGCGCTCTCTTCTCAACACATAAAAAAACTTTTCGACACTTTAGCTCTCGTGCGCTGATAACTTTTCATCGTAGAAACACCATCATGTCCTCCCCTTCCCTGGAGCACGCTTCCGCATCGGTTCGCTTCCCCAGAGCTAATCGTTGCCTCGACACTGCCCTATTGATCATTGTCGCACTGCCGCTGTCGACCCTCGGCTCCCCGTCGACCAGCTCGACACTGCCCTAATAAGGATTGTTCGTGCTTTGGTAGGAGTCGAAGTGGTCCGCGCTTTGGTGGTTCACCAGTCAATGTTTAGTATATTTTCAGAGTACTACACTTAGAGTATTATGCTTTGATTGGAGTCGAAATGGTCCGCACTTTGGTGGTTCACCGATCAATGTTTAGTATATTTTTAGAGTCCTACGATTAGGGTATTACACTTTGGCTTGTAGTAATCTATTTAATGAATTCTTGTTTTGTATTGTCCTTACACTTGGCACATAGATCTTATTAAGGTACAAATGCCATGAGAGAATTTGCTCTATTATGTGGCTGTTTGTGCGAATGTGACTGAATTTGATAATGTTTTACATGATTTCAGTTATTTTTTGTGAATTTGGAGATGTCTTAGTCGGAGCATCAGCAACATATTGAAGAGGAGGCTCAGCAGTAGACTCAACAACAGACACATGAAGAGGATGCATCTGCCTCTAGTAACACAAGAAAGAAAAGGTCATGGACGACGTGGCCGACAAGCGTTTTGACTGTTGATGAGGCCAACGATTAAGGCTTACCTCTCGACCATAATGTGAAAACGAGACTGCCTATAATATGTGGTCTAGCTGCTCGGGAAAGGGTTCCGCTAAACCTACAGAGATTCGATCACTTGACCAAAAATGAAAAGGATGAACTCTTCGAAAGCTCCATCCAACCATATGTTCAATATTCAGAACATATGAAACAAAAGGGGAAGAAGCTAGCTATGAAGATGATCTCTCATGCATGGAGGACCTACAAAACAAAGCTTTACAAGTTTTCGAAGAATAATGAAACCCTCTTCCATAAGTATCAAAATATGTCAGAAGAGGACTAGACAAGATTTGTTGCAAAGTGTGAATCACTGGAATTTGCCATGAACAGTGAACATATGAAGTGGCTCCGATCCAGCATGAGCTCGACCACCACCTCGTCAACATCGGTTATGCCGAAAAAAAAGGATTTTGGAACAACTGGATGAAGCATTGGCCGAGCTAGGTGGTGTGAATCCATATGACAGATTTATTGGACGGCTAAAACTATTTATTCGTGCTCGTTCACAGCTGTCTAAGTCTGGCGGTATCAGCTTCTACAGCCTGAGCACCTTACATGTCACTCAAAGAACCTGTAACCTGAGCAGCGAAGAGTCAAATGGTGAGAGGGAAAACGATGCCCTCACCAAGGCCCTGCAAAGACAAGAGCAACGAGGCCGTGTTCGTGGTGTTTCCAGTAAGTTGACTTGGAGGGAGGATTTTCCGAAACACAAAAATACTTATCGGAAGCAGAAAACGACCTCAACATCATAGCTTCACATCGAGGAGCTGAAAACACAGCTGAGAAGGGAGCTCCTAGGAGACGTGAAGCAAATGCTGGAGGGAGCAGGTATAACAATGCCTAACGCGTTTTTCATCTTAAATAGTGACAAGGAGCGTAGGAGCAGCTTTTCTTCTATAGTAGCTGGGAGTGGACAACCACAGGAGGATCTTTAGGCACTAGCGTCTGGACCTTCAATTGAGCCGGACACGATAGATAACTTAGCTCAGCCAACAACATGCAACCTTCTGCTAATGGTCGAAGGAATCACTCGAATGGAGGTCGGGAGAGGGCTAGTGTATCCCGATCAAACCATGCATGACAACATCCAGGTGGACACAACATACTATGTTGTGGTCAAGGTGGACATGGTGCATGAAAATCTTAAAAACCTGCAACTTGAAGTGCCACCAGACGATACAACACTGATGACACAGGATGCACTTACTAGAATGGTTCAGTGGGAACGGAGCCTTTTTGTTGTTGACCCAGTAGCAACAACAGCTCCCATGTTGATCGCTTTGATGCCTCTTGGGGCACGTCTGCTTCTGCATCCAAATCCAGAGCGATCGTTGCATCCAGTTATAGAGAAGCAGTAGAGGTCTCCAATTGGAGAGCAGTTGCCTCTAGTTACAGAGAAGCCGCATATGTGTCCAACTCTAGAGCTGTCGTAGAAGTCTCCACTTGAAGAGCTGCCGCATTGGTCTCCACGTCGCACTCGAAGTTCCCTGCACCCTTCACCTGATCAGCCACCAGCAAAGCCAACAAAGAATGTACATGCCAAGAGCAAGAGTCAGCTGCAACTGCGATTATCATTGAAGGAAGCTTGGAAGAATCTAATGAAAGAGTTAGAAACTAACCTGAGGGCACCGAAAGCTAACACATGCAAACCGGAAGTTAGAAAGGAAAAAGCCAATGTTAACTGTGGCCGCACTTAAACAAGTTGGTGAACCTTGTGTTCAATTTCATCAACACTACATGGAAAATTACAAAAGTGTGAAACCATACTAGTGGCATTGAAGGATAAACAATTTCTCTCGAGTGATGGCACTTTTTTCATCATATGGTCCGATCTCTATGACCTTTTCAACCTTAACGCGTTGGATGTCTCTCTAATACGCTGTTTCACATTGTAAGTCCCCGAAAACTAGGTTCATCAATACATATACTCAACATAAGTGTTATATGTAACAAATTTGGCAGTTTGTATGTAGGCACCAACAACAACATACTCATCATAACACGGGAAATGTGTCTCCTGCATATCATGATCCGCAAGTACCAACGAGAACTTATATTCAAACGTCGAGCGGCCAAAAAGATGTTGTTTAATATTTTGTGAAGGCAATGAAACAATACAATGATAAAGAGCTCCTAGTCGTACCGTTCAACATGGGTAACCATTGGGTAACCATAGCAATTTCTACAAGGTACGACCAAGTCTGGTACTTGACTCCTAAAGGCCGAGAGATGAAAAAATAAGTGATCGAATAACCCGTAGATGGAGTGATATCGCTTCCGTTATTGACGAGTAAGTTCTTGCTTTACTTTAGTTTCTGAATATTTCATCCTTGCACGATAATTTTACATTAACTGTGAATGTTTTTGTTAGGGCTTTTGGACAAGTAAAAGGAAACACCGACAACTTAAACATCATACTGCATTCGACGTCCCACAACAAGCTCTGGGCAACACGTGCGGCTTCTATGTCTGCTGACACATGGCTTTATTTGGAGAGCAGCCTAATTGCTATGTATGTGTAAGTGCATTTATTTTACTTTATTACTAATCTTTTGCTAAATCTCATCTATCGTGTGGCACGACTACATACTCTCATTCAAGAACGCTAAAAGTCGTAGCCTGGAGCAAATTAGAGACATACTATGCTGGTTCATCATTTATGAAATCATTAATTCAAAGGGAGAATTTCATTACCAAGTAGAGGATTAGGTGACAGTTATTCCTTTGTGTAATTAGTTACTTGTTAAGCTCGATGAACAGGGGAATTCTGTGTAAATAGTTACTTGGTAACCACTTTTGATACTTTGTTAATATTTGATTGGTCAATGTGTGTGATCTCCATTTGGCTATACATATGTTTTTATATGTGTATCTTGCTGACACTGGCAATGCGCCTGCCAAATCCTGTCTAGCTCTAGGATGCAACCGGCAATGAGGATAACTAGGGATGAGGGGCACCTAATAGGAGACGTGCATCTAGCAGGGAGTGTATCCTATTAGGTGCCCCTCATCCCTAGTTATCCTCATTGCCGCTTGCACCCTAGAGCTAGACAGTGTATCCTATTAGTGCTGCAGTGACCTGCCTATAAGCAATCTGCAACATGCTGTAACAGAGGACGTCTTGGATTACCTAAATAATGGAGACATGCTTCCCTACAGCATGTCTTAGATCAGTCAACAAATCTTTGACGGGCTAACATAAAGCGCGTCTCGTATCAGTCAATAAATCTTTGATGCACTGTATTAGATCGTGTCTCACATGTATGCTGATGGGCGACGCGCTCGGAGCCCGTCTCCAATGACCCTGTAAAGCCCATCTGTTATGAATCAACGAAAGGAGACACAATATCTTTGAGCGTTTCTCGCACTTAGCCGATCGGCAACGCGCTTGCAGTGTGTCTCTGAAGGCAACATAATACGAGACGCGACTATGGAGATGCACGGTTTGTTTGTCTCCCTTCTTCGTTCGGGCACGTCTCAGATGAGCCTTTCTTATGTCGTGTTAGTAGTTTACAAACGCAAAAGGATCACTTCCAAAATACTTTGAAATTATGGCATTGTCTTTTAATCCATATTTCAAGGGGGGAATTGAACATTAGTTTCTCAATCGATTCTCCTCTCCCCACTTAAATCCTATCGGATTTACTAGAATGCATTGAACATTTCGAAAAGATGTTGAACTTAGTCTCTATTGATTGTTATGATTCGTTCATAACATAGATGTTGTTCACATTTTGGCTATATTTATCCAGTCAAGGATCATTCCAAAGTGTTGGATAAATTTTAGGATTAAATCTGAAGTAGAGTTTCAACACTACATTAAGATTAAAGTAGTAAGATGTAATTGTGGAGGGGAGCGATACAATCGTCGTACCGGACAAAATCCTGGATCTTTGTGAGGTTTTGACAGGAATATGGCATAGTTACCTAGTATTCGACACCTAGTGAGCCTTGTCAAAATGGTGTAGAGGAACAACGTAAACGTATGCTAATCAAGTATGTTATGTTACTAGATTTTGTAAATTAATTATGGATCGAGGTATTAAAACAGTCATTCACGTGATATGTCAGGTTCCTAGTAAGTTGGTATTTAAGACACTGTATGAGTGTTGAACAAGACGTAAGCCCTCATTAAGGTAGTTGCATGTATGGGGTTGTCATGCTGCTCAAGTATTGGTATGCTGGACTCCAAAATGATAAGTTGCTATTTTATTGGCTGGTCGAATAAGAGTAAGGAACATTGTTTATACTATCTTGATCGTTATATTAAGTTTGTAGAAACAAGTCTTTCTATCATTTTAGAGGATGTCATGATCAGGGGGAGCATGGTAAGAAGAGAAATTGATCTTAAAGAAAATAGGGTCCATGCTCACGCCTATGATTTAAAAACCATATTTTTCGTTCCTGTTTTGGCTAATAATACAATACCTATCGTTAGACCTTCATCGACGACAGAAGGAGCCTATCAAGTTTGTTTCCGCTGAGGATGAAGAGCAACAACAGCCTCAAGCAAAGGATAACGCATAAATAAGAAGATCTCAACGAGTAAGAAGATCGCCCATTCCGAACGAATATGAGATCTATTTGAGTGAAGTCATTCAAATGAAGGGCGATCCCACTTCATATGAAGACATCATGAGATGTCGTCAATCATCTAAGTGACATAAACCTAAGAAGGATGAAATGAGGTCTATGGATAATAACAAAGTCTAAGAAATAGTCGATATTTTTTCGTAGAGCCAAAATAGTAGACCATAAGTGTGTCTACATGGTTAAAAGTGACTCCAAATGGAAGATCAAAAAGTGTAAAGCTAGACTTATAACAAAAGGCTTCACTCACAAAGAAGGTATATATTAGAATCATACGGTGTCACCCGTCCCTGCTAAGGATTCTTTTAGAATCTTTTTTACATTAGTAGAACATTATGGCTTAAATTTTACACCTGATGGATGTAAAAATGGTGTTTATCAATGAATCTCTACGATGATGTCTATACGACACGAGCAGAATATTTCGTCATTAAGGGTAAGGACCATATGGGACACCGCTTCAAAAAGTCATCATTCACATAAGCAAGCCTCGAGGCAATGGTATCTCAAGTTCTACGAGACAATAAAAAAGTTTGAATTTAAGGACAATGAGGAGGAAAATTGTATATATGATAAGTTCAAGAATGGTAAATTTAGTTTTCGTGTTCTGTTTGCAAATGACATACTATTTGCGAGTAGTGATAATAATCTACAATTAGAAACTAAGAAATTTTTATCCTCCAAATTTTATATGAAGGATATAGATGAAGCATCCTATGTGCTAGGAATTTAAATCCACCGAGATCATAGTAAGAGGTATTAGTCTTATCTCAGAAGCGATACTTAGATAGCGTACTCTAGAAGTACGTTGTGCATGCGAGTAAACCATTGCTTGCTTCGGAAGTCAAGGGCGATAAGTTTGGAAACCTTCAATGTACCAGGAAGCAATAAGAGATCGATAAAATGAAGTTTGTTCCATATTCTTCGGTGTCGGAAGTTTAATGTATACAAGTATGTACTCGCCATGACATCTTGTGGAACATCTCCGAACAAACCATCACTGCGTCATGCACAATGTGTTTAAATTTTGTTTCTTGTTGTGAAGCCATCGAGAAGGTGTTATGATTTCAAAACTTCTTACCCGATCTCTGGAGTGGTCGACCGCACTTTTAAACGACTTAAGTTATACTATCATAATAAGGTCACGATATTCTACTCTCACAACAACAAGTCGAGTGGAACAACCAAACACAATGGCAGTAAGTTTAGTGTTGTGAAAGGTAAAATGCAGGATCACAGCATCCGTATGGAGCATATAAGTATCAGACAAATACTTCAGTACCACTAACGAAAAGCCTTCTACCCAATGTGTTCAGTGAATATGTAGCATGCATGGGTTTAAGGAAAGCCTGTGATTATCGTGGATACTAAGAGGTCAACCATTTGTAATGCTATATCTAAATGTAATGCGTAACGTGGTCTTCAAGTAAAATAGTATGTAAATGGATGTATTGATATGTCATGCCCTTTTATATCAAAGCATGAGGAAATAGACACTCACTTCGGTAATTAATTAAGTTAGTTGGAATGTATTTGTTCCATGATCAAAAGGGAGAATGTCAGGTTGACCAACCAAAGGTTGGAGGACCCTCTCACGCCCATACACAAATATAAAGGGGGCAGCCGGTGGATAAGCGGATTAGGCAATATGCCTAACTACCCCCAACCTCTTTGGGCGATCGATTCTAGCACATGCAGAATGTGAGAGAAGATCATCGCAGCTCGACCTCGACTTTGCCAAACACCACCGCCTCTACTCCGACGTCACTACCACGCCCCCAACTTCAACTTCAACGAAGGTACGCCCCCAATTCCCATCTCCTAAATTGTTTAGTTATTAATCTTATCAGAACCATGGACCATTATGCATCGATTGATTGATTGTTAACTAGACCTAGGTTAATTAAGATGAGATAACCTGATTGACCAATCTGGCTAGAATAAGAACCCATGAATCCTAATTCTATCAAGGGGACTCTCTTCCTTTGGTACAAATATAGAAAAGATAGGTAGACAGCGAGATAGTCACTAGCAGTATATATGGCCTCAGTGCGCAGCATCTACACGGCCGTAACTGAGTGCGTGGTAGTGGTGGATGACAACCAAGATTGTAGTTGCTGTTGTTTCCGGATCTGATGAGATTCATCTGTGATAATGATGTTGACCCCCCCCCCCCCCTATCGGCATGTGGAGCGATCAGTTGCATACTATGGTAGGGGTTTTGAATCATCTTCCCTTCCTCATGGGTTACCGTAATGGGGTCCTAGCCAGGCCTTCATATCCTAATGTCATCATATCGGCAATGTTTTCGACTTTACTAATTACCATGATGTGACCAGAAGCAGGATTGATTGCAACAGTAGGAGAGGTCTACATGACAACAGAGATGGTAGTTTTAAACTCAAATCCTCATCTCCGGTTTGATAATGTACTTCTGCAAGAGTTTTTTGTTTTGTTTTTGGGTTGCTTGCATCCGTGTTGACCTGATTTTAATATATCAGTACACATCATGCATACTGCATCAGCATTTTGTATTTTATTTTACCCAAAATATTAGTAAAACCGGCTTTGGAGGACTCCTCATGATATTTTTATGTAGCTGTCCACATAGATAGCCGTAACATGTTGTCATGTTAAACATTTATATCTGATTTCACGTAAACAGCTGGTAAAATTATAAAATTAAATATAGTTTCCTTATTCTTTTTATTGAATCCTCTTCCACGAGTAGAAGCTAGCACAGTTAACATCGTCTTCCACACATCATTTTTTCTGTAACTGAAGTTGCCTCAACACTTCTTTAATCATTCCTTGACCAGATGTATAATAGCACAAAATCAAAGTCAACCTATTGTAGGTGCAGTGGCGGGCCCTTGGGGGGCCCGCAGAACAGACAGTTGCATGCCGGCCCAGGGATGCACGTGACAAGTTTACCTCCCAAGCCCTTGCAGTCTCTCATGCATTTACCAGGATTACACTCCTTTCCTAACCTAAGAACTACCAAACTATAGTTTTGGGATGAGGTTTCCATGCCATATTCAACGGAGGCTGGTGCTGGATGTCTGCATATGTCAACAAAAACGGGGTCAACATCATAATTTAGCTTGTAGTAAAAGGTAGCGACGTACCAGATGAGGATAGCACCACAAGTGCAAGGGTCGTCGTCAAAAGAACCATTTGGGTTCTGGTCATCTTGATGATTATCTATATGAGATGGTGACTATCTGTGACAAATGAAGAATAACTCGTAGAATAGAAAATGCACAATATATAGGATGAGAACTTTCTGATTTTTAGAAAGATATCATTAACGTTAGCACGCCAAAGGTATAGGGAAATATATAGCAGTAATGAAAAGCCCTTGCAGTTTGAGTCTTTTATTGGTGCTTATATGCATCTTATAGTATGGCGATGAATATCAAAATAGTTCTTATTTTTAGAAACATATTATTAACATTAGCACTGCCATAGTTTTAAGAAAAATATATAGCGGTAATGAAATGCCATCACGATATCAGTGATCTTATATATAGATACGGTGATGAATATAAAATATATAGCAGTTTGAGTCTTTTATTGGTGCTTATATGCGTCTTATAGTATGGCGATGAATATCAAAATAGTTCTTATTTTTAGAAACATATTATTAACATTAGCACTGCCATAGTTTTAAGAAAAATATATAGCAGTAATGAAATGCCATCGCGATATCAGTGATCTTATATATATATACGGTGATGAATATAAAATGGCACTGACAGATTTACATATATATATCCGTTTGCAATGCAAGGACAGATGAGTCGCAGGAAATCAGTTGTCATAAATATAATTGTATAAACGTTATGGTGTGTAGTAATAGTCTTTTCACACATAAAAATAAAATATATATTAATGCATTAAAAGTATACACTACAATAGAAACAACATTTTGTATTGCCCTGTGGGAACTTGTTAAACTAGAACCAGTAAAAAATGATTATCAGTACCAGTTCTTAACCGCTATGGCTGCATCAATCATTGAGACCTGAAGAACCGGTGCAGAAAGCAATTATAGTACACGTCCTTCAATGAAATTGGTACTGATATCTATGTAGACCTTTTATAACGGTTTTAGTTGTGAACCGGTACAATACTCATTATTTGTAACGCTTCTAGTTATGAACTGGTACATATATATACTCATTATTTGTACAGTTACAGTTTTGAATTGCTAGAGATATATGTCTATATACACTACTCGAAAGAGCACTTTAACGTATTATCACAAGCGTTTTGAAAATTGCCTGTAACAAAGCGCCTATGATAATATGCAATTTATACAGGTGGAGACCAAAAACCGTCTATGAAATATATTATCACAGGCTGTCTTTACATCCAAGAAACAGCCTACGGAAAATAGGAGGTTGCTTTTGTAGATGACCGCCTGTGATAAAACCTTATCACAGACGGTTCTTTACAATCATGAACCGCCTGTGAAAAGATTTTTTCTAGATGGTTCTCTAACTACAAGGATCTGCCTATGAAAATCTCTTATCTTAGGCGGTCATTTAAAGCCGATCAGCCTATAAAAATTCCTTATCACAAGCGTTTCTTTAGTGTCGACCATCTGTGAAAATTCCTTATATACCCTATCCAATACTACATGTTGTTATTTCTAATTTCAGCTCAAATTCAAATGCACATTCACACAAAGTACAAACAATATATTTTGACAAGAAACATTGACACACATATCACGAAATATAGGTCATCTCATATACATACAATGCAAGTACTGTACAATAAAATATATCTTAATTCATAGTTTACAAGTTTCACTAAATACCGCCTCGATGTTCGTACTGGCTAACTTCTAGCACATCAGCAAGTAGACATGTCGTGCCAAAGAATTCACCTTTTCGGTGAAAAACTTCACGACACGTGAATGTACACAGTTCACTCGCAATCTTATTGACTCCTTAACAAGGCATATCTCTAGAAACTGGCCATTCTGCGATCACATTCTTGTACCACAATGAAATACATTACAAAAGTATTAGAATGTGTTGGTCACAATGAAAACATAATATAAGTACTAAAATAAGCTAGTGACAATGAAAATGTAACTCAAAAGTAAGAAAATACAATATCGATATTAAGGATAACTTACATCCTCATGATTCACTCTATATTCACAGGCGGTCCGAAGATGCTCGCATAAATAATATCCGCATAAGACACTACCAAGTGGCTACTTGGGACAAAGATAGCATGTTCATATTTGCATTGTGGACTTATTAGGAGGTCGCTCACTGCCATGTTGTTTCCAGTAAAACTGACAAGCGCTATCATACAAAGGAATATCATATACGAATTACCAACCTATATACGTGTGTATATAAAAGCTAGATGTGCATGAAAACCGCTGTCAACTGGAAATCTGTCGTATATAACAGTATCAAGTATCCGTACCTTTTCAAAATGCCAAGGAAATCTTTGTAAGTCTTTAATGGGAAATCGACTGAGTCTAAGATCGTTGCACAACCTTGCATTGGCCTGGTGAAGATCATTATGTAGTGTTTACTGCACACGTATGAACAAACGTGTTAAGTTAACGACTAACAATAATTGCTATTTCAGTGTCTTGTGTCGAACTTAGTCGAAGTGGTAGAGAGTCTTTATGAGGCCCTTGCCAGCTTTGACAAAGTTATACATGCTTGTCCTATGTAGGTTGTCAACTTCGTCTTTTTATTCTTCTTTTGGTATGTGATTGATTTTTGAAACAGAAACATCATTTCGTATTGCCCCGTCAGAATTGGTTAAACTAGAACCAGTCAAATATGATTATGAGTACTGGTTCTTAACAGCCATGACCACATCAATCATTGAGACCTGAAGAACCGATGCAGAAAGCAATTATAGTACACATTTTTAACTGATATCGGTACTGATATCTATGCAGAATTTTGTAACGGTTTTAGTTGTAAACCTGTACAATACTCATTATTTGTAACCGTTCTAATTAAGAACCGGTACATATACTCATTATTTGTACAGCTACAGTTTTTAATTGCTAAAGATTTGTTTATACAAGTGTCTCAAAACTTCAGGTCATGTCAGCACCGCTAATTGAAGACACCGCTGGAAATGATGCTAGAGCCCCAAGATAGACGACACTTGCCTTGCGCTGGGGCTAAATGTTCCGGGCAAAGTGGGGCAAGTGACACAGTGATGGCAAGAAAGGTCAGCTCCTGCTTTTTGATGTAGAGGTCCTTCCACGCAGGTTATGACAACAGGGTGGAGATCAAGGTGAGGGTGGGGAAAGAAACATCAGTGGACCCTACCACCACCGAGCTGCTACTCCAACTACATCTACAGTTCGAGCAATAGCCTCGTCATGAGGTACATAGGGCCCCTTCCTCCAAAAATTTTTCTTAATATTTGGATCAGCAACATAAATTTAATTCAAGTTCGTCATTCATTGGTGCCTAGAACCTTGCTGGTGTTTTTGTTGAAACACGGTCATCTTATGATGCCGAGCATTGATGCTTCAACTTTCCCGCCAAGTGAAGTCACATGGTGAGGATGAAGGACACGGTGCCGGCGCGGATCTTGCCGCCTCCCTCCTTCCTCATACGGGTGATGGCTCTTCGAGGGCCTTCGCAAGGTCGGGTTTTGTGGCAGCGTCTTGGTCGATCCGCTTCGAGATGTGCAGCCTGGTCAAGGCTCGGGACCAATAGCTTCATCAGCCCCCCCTCTCCAAATGCTGCGGAGGTGGAGCAGGAGGGCCGATGTTGGCCCACCACCTTGCGTGTGTCCACGCGCCCACCACCACCCTATTTAAGCAAAGTAGCGGGGAGGAGCCCGCGTGCTGTTGGGGAGGATCGCGGGCTGGAAGGAGGCAGCGGCAACAGAGCCTGAGGTCCTGGACATGGGGCTATGGTTGGTTGGTGTGCACGTGGGGGGCAAAAAGAAAAATAGAGTCAAAACATTTTCTATGTAAGCAGTGGCAGTCGCTATAATTTCTCTCAACTTCACATTACTTAATCTGTTCAAAACTGGAATTGGTTTAGATAATAAGTACGTGTACCGATTGACAATTGAAACCGGTACAGATAATAACACTACTAAAGAAAAAGTTATTTCTGTCAGGTCATAAGTACAGCAATGGCTAGTACACAGTCTGGTTTATAGTGCAGTCCTAAAATAATTTATTCCGAACCATTGGATGTTCATCTTAGGGTGATTGTGTTTTTTTTAGCTAACCCCCTCCATCCGTGTTTCTCACGTGGAGGGAGTTACGTGAAAAAACAAAATCACCCTAGAATGAACATCAAATGATTAGGGATGAATAAATGCATGATTGCATAAGTCATATTGTATACTAGTCATTGCCCATAAGTTCATATTTGTTCCGATTCTTGAATCAACACTAAATATTCAAAGCAGATAGTTCAGGTTATCGGTACTGGTTTCATAAGCAGTACAGATAACTGATTTTAGAATCAGCTAATGTAAAGAACCAATGTTGAAAAAAAGGACAGCCCCAGTGCCGAAGCTCTCACGCAAAGTGGGGTCTGTGGAAGGATTATACGAGACAAGTATTATCCCCACAATGTGCAGTGCGGAGAGACGGCGTCGAACCCAGGACTTCTTGACACCAATGGGATGACTTCATCACTGCGTTAGGAACAACAGTAATCGAAATGAGCTCTGGACATACACATAACACTGACATAAACTGCTAATGTTTATGTACATAACATAACAATTAGTCAAATAGTCACAGACACCAGACAAACACTCTCATGAAAAACACAATTCATGTTCTCCTTATTAATGATCTTGTCTGTCTTGTACAAGGTTCAGGTGTATGTCTATTTGAAGGTTCAGGTATGGTCTAGTGAAGGGTGACTTCTGTTGAAAGTCAGAATTAAAAGTTGTTGTGGATGAAAAAGGACTACGATCGACCAGTGTTTTGGGTTTTAAGAAAGAACACAATAAGTTCCATGTTGTACTCATATTGCAGCAAATGAAGCATACCAATGATTGGTCTGCTAAATGTTTCACATATTTATTATATTTTTTGAGGTACTGAGCCACAGCCCAGGGACGCACGGGCTCACATATCTCCTGTTACCTTGATAGCTGTTGGACCTAATTGTTTTTGTTATCTATGCTGGTTCCAGTTGTGAACGGGTACATAAGGGCAATCTAGTCTTTTCCCTAATACTATAATATATAAATATGACAATTTCAGCCCACCGGCCACCGTAGCACTGAATGCCCTGTCACCCGCAGATTTAGTATCATATGGGTTGCTTTGCATGCCTGAAACCTTTCTATAAATCGGGATGCAGCTATCATCTTGATTTCACAAGTATTCTATATCTTGATCAACAGCTACAGAGGCAGCAGGACAGACATGTTTTGCGACTTTCATAGCTCTTAGACCATTTTTTTTGTTATCTGTACCGGTTCTAGTGTAGTCACACTCGCACAGAAGTTTTTCCCCAATCTTGCGATTTCATTCGTCCCCCATGGGTTGTCCTCTATGTCGTCCCCCTCCTCTCAGGATGAATGGTCGGAGCTTTCCCTCTTCTACCGATACATGGTTGTGGCATGTCCCTCCTCTGCTTCATGATGGAGTTGTTGTGTCATAGGTCTTTAAAACGCCTCTTAGGATCCAACATCTTTTCTAAGGATGGCTGGTACATTTGAGGCACGACTTCGATCCTCCTTGGTTCTATGACTGGTGACACATCCTTGGCTTCCCTAATTCAGACATTTAGTAGATGTAAGGATTTGCTCGAAAAATTATTAGTATGTACTCCTTTTGTTTAAGATTGTTATCTAGTGTTAATTGTTGGAGACGTAAATTGTTACGGCTTCTTATCGACTTTGTGTTAGACTATTATCTTTCTCTATGGATGGCAGTTGCTCTTATCTGTTGTGGTTCATTTGTTACTCAATTTTTATATTATAGTTCTTTGTTACTAAATTACTACTGTCTGTGTTCCTACTACTGATGAGTATCAATTTTGTTGTGCATTTGTCTTCGAGGTGACCTAGCTACGCAGACACAAATATTTATACTAGTTCAGGCAAGTGCCCAATGTCCAGTGTTGATCTCCTGCTCTTTGATGATTGAAAGAGGGGACTAGTGTTACAAATGGTGAAAGCGAGTGGTGCTTGCGTGCTGAGTCTTCCCTTCTATGGGGGTCCTTCGGGGGCCTTTTACAGGCAGCTTGGTGCTTGCCCAGTCGTATCATTCTATCTACCCCCGTCCTCCTTGTAAATGGGGAATGATTACAAGGGTTGCTATTGCTAAACGTAGCTTCTGGCGTGCTTGAAGCTAGGTCAGATATCGGAAGTCATTGCCGCACCTGCCTGCTCTTGTCGCACATCGGCTCCGTATTGCAGCTCACGCCCATCATTACACCAGATCAGACAGGGTGCAAGGGTGTTAGATGGGCCAGCACCCCCTGTCAGAGGTGCACTCAGGTGCGTTTGTACCATCAGTAATGAAGGTGTCTACTCTGCCCGTGTTGTAGTGGATATCGCCACAAACCCCACTTCTGAGTTCGGGCTCGGGTGAATTCAATGCCAACATCAATGGTCGGGGTTGGGGATGCCCGCCCTCAACCTCGATAGTCGGGGTCCGCTCACTTGACGTTTATCAGATCTGATGGTTGATATGTCATGTTCTATCAGAGCTCGACTGCTGACTCTCGCTTCCTAGCAACCAAGACACGAAGTCCCGTATGTAGCCTCCAAGCCTGCACCGAGCTATTTGATTGGTTAGAGGTTGTCGGGACGTGTTCCCTATAGAATAGAAGCCAAACATATGAGTTCATGGTTTGTTTATGGCAACCATGGTGGTCAGAGTTAGAGAGCCAGAGCGTTTGCCCTAGTCATGGTTCCTGAGCTCTATGGTCAGCCCACGTTCCCCTTAATGAGGCCCGGGTTAATGTTTCCGCAAATCCTCTTTGTGCCCCATCCACGAGCCGTTCGTTGCTTGGAGGGTGTGAGCTTGTCAGGAATCTTCTTTGACGGTCAAATTCTCGAGCTTGTTGAGCTACCTATCAGGTAGAATTGAGTGAAACTCGATTGCCTTATTTCGCAAGCACTGACAGAACCAGTTATCCTTTTCTAAAGAATCATCCCGATCGAGGTTCAGTGCCTGCATTTCATTATATCCTGCTCGGGACACTATGTAGATCTTGGGACTTTTGAGGGTCCGAGCGGCTCAATGTCGACCCTTCGGGGGTTACCGTGGATCCGCCAAGCTAGGACTTGGATATGGACTTGGAGATATCAAGGGTATTCGATTCCCCCGAGTTCGCCTCTTTGCGGGCCATTCCGTGCCATCCATCCCTCACTATGAGTCGTTTCGGGTGACCTCAAGACCAAGCGGGCAAGCCTTTGAACCCGGAACTTGGCCGACCTCTAAAAGTGGACCGATGACTTAATCGTCTTACTTCAGCCTACCACACTGGTGTCGTGGGAAATGAAAATGCATCGGCCATCTGGGCTCGTACGCGATAGGAATTGTCCAATTCAAATTAGAGTAGTTGTGCAGATTAATCGGCAATAGTTATGAGGAGTCATGGGGGGGAACACATCTTTTGATAGCCTCAGAGCACACCAGTTGCCACACCGGCTTTATAAAACATGGTGGAGCACTTCTGCCTAGCGCACGCACCTTCATTTTGCTTTCCGCCTCTCCTTTTTGCTTCCATGTGCTTGCA
This sequence comes from Tuctoria greenei, assembly GCA_036927565.1. Taxonomy (NCBI): domain Eukaryota; kingdom Viridiplantae; phylum Streptophyta; class Magnoliopsida; order Poales; family Poaceae; genus Tuctoria; species Tuctoria greenei. The sequence goes on along the minus strand of JAYESD010000005.1, from coordinate 151,217,831 downwards.
GGAGGTGAATTAAGCCGTATTCAAGTGAAAGGAAAAAATAGGAAGTTACTATATCCTCATCTCCCTCCTTTATTGTGATGTCATTATCGGTGGAGTCATGTGCAAACTCAGTCTGCATCTCCGAGCTCGTTCATAGGAGCCTGATGTTGGTGCAATGCTCCTGCGCTATCAGCCTTACCGACGGGGACACAAGGCCAAACACTCTCCATGATGGGATCATGCCGTTTCTCATCTTCATCAAGGGGCTCCTCAAGGACTATGACATCAAGCTCTCATGCGGCACCGAACGGTGTTCTCCACATAACAGTTCTTATCACCCAGTGAGAGGCATAACTGGGGATATATCCACATTTCAACTTGTGGCAGTACTATTTTTGTGTGCACGCCACTAAGGGCTCATCGCCTCCAGATGTCGGTTGGGCATGCATCCAAACTACATAGGCAACAACCATGGTATTTTGACATCTACCTACCTACGTCCCTCAAGGACTGGCCTCAAGAGTGGTTCTACATTCGAATCATGGCGTGGACACGAAAATTAGAAACCACAAAGGCGGAGGCGGATGTGGCCTTACTCAAGCCTGTAGGACCCAATTAGGGAGTTGGCGTCTGCACTTACCACCTTCGAGCTTTCTCAAAAGATGCGAGGTCTCACAGCGGTGCCATTCTAGATTGACACAGGCCCTGTACTCTCCTGTTATTAGCGCATCGGTGCTCCACTCGATGGCTTGGCAGCCTGTGAGCCTTATGAGGTTCCCGGAAGATGGAGAAACGGGGGAGGCCAGGACCAACCACGCCGAAGCGGGCAAGAAGGATAAGGACGAGCATCGGGCTCGTCAACCAAATCACCGGAGGGTGATGCAAGTCCACTGAGACGGCAAATCAACTTCACCGAGAGGCACCATACTCCTCCGGCTTAGATGACCTTCGGTTGAGCAGGTCACCCTTGCCAGGGAGCGCTAACCGAAAATAGGCGGTAGGCCCTGCTACCGATCTGGTCTTGAATTAGGCGAGGGCAAGCAATGAGTGTGCCCCTGCATCAGCCCTTGAGGCGAGAGCTGCAGGGTCGGGCTTGAAGGCTATCTCGTGCCACTCGTATAGGTGAGGGCATCTTTTTGTGTTTCCATGGCTATAAGTGGAGCTAGGACGATCCTTAAGTTTTGCTTCAATGGAGGAGTTATGACCTTTGGGTTGTTGGTTTGGCCAGGAACTCAATGGGGAAGACTTTTCAGGCTTTGTCAGTGACGGTGGGAGCAATGATGCCCTTGTCGCTGCTTATTTTATCAAGTGTGGTGTTGGCGCAACCCTTTGTTGGTGAGGTTGTCAGAACACCTGCTGCCCCAACATTTTCGCCATCCGAAGCCGCAACTGTTGAGGCGGTATCAGGGTTTGGGGAGTCATCTGCGCACCTTTCCTTGGGGGCAAGGTGATTGTCGTGAGGTCATCGCCATAGGTGACGTTCCTCTAGGGGGAGACCGTTGAGGGCTCCTGGAGCCGGTTGTGGCCCCAATGTCCCAGGCAGTTGTAGATATGGCTTATCGGGGCCCCTACTCGGGGGTTGCCCCTGAGGCCCCGGTCTTTTCAAGCGAATGGCAGGTGGTGGAGTTGCCTACGGCCGCATAGGGCCGAGACCTAGATATTGCTTTGAGGCTGCCCGCAGCCGTAGCGGTAAAGGAGCCGCCATCCGTTTTTTTAGCGATCGGGAGAGGCACAACGGCAGCTCTAAAGCATCTGCCATGCTCCCGACCGGCACAGTAGAGCGTCAAATATGGAGACACCACTACCTGCGGGAGTGATGGAAAGAAGAGAGAGAGAGAAAAGGAGGAAAAGAGGAGAGAAAAAAAAGAAAAGAGGAAGATATATTATAAAATAGTTTGTAGTGGATATAGAGGTGTCATATAGAGGTGAACGAGCGTGGAGAACGAAACTATAAAAAAGGGAATCTTTTGGAGGTGAGATATGGAGGTGGGATATAAATGTCCACGAGTGATAGCAGTCTGAAGGACGAGGTGTTGGCGACCGTGGCCGGTCAATGCCTGGACTCGGGCGTTGCTCCCAAAGCTCTGGACCTAGTGGCCGTATGATCGTGGCTAGCACTCGAGTGGTTTCAGGGTGCTGTGGAGCCTACCGAATGGGAATGTGCCCATGAGGACATGGCATACTCCTCATGCTTCGGCGTGTGCGAGATAGAGTGCTAGAATCCCGACATTACAGAAATCATATTGGATGGTTTCGTACAATATGGTACTAAATAACACAACACAGAAAAAAACTCAAATATAATACATATGTCTTTATTACATATCATTGTCATGTTTACAAACTAATGTACATCAATTATGGTGGAAGTGTTCACAGCTCACACCTTCAAGCTTAAACTATGCAAAAGAGAAGTCATCCGCTCCACGGATGCTTCCCACTAGCAACACTTGCATCTTTTCAGTCGCGAGCAAGGTTTCCATTTAGCTACACACCCGGAGAGGGTGGTTCTATACTAGGAAACCCGTCCTAATTCTTAATAACTATTAAAGTACCCGCAAATCTACTATAAATGCAACCATGCGCACAAGGCAAAGCAAGACTTGACCGTCTCACTAAACGTAGGTGAACTCTATATTTTGGGAAACGTAAGACTGGAATTTAAACATAAATAAAGAAGCTTGCATAAGAGTGAATCCTTACATTTAGTTTTAGCAAGTTAATGGTTCGAAAATCATAACTTTTGTTTGCACTACGACAAATCCATACAAGGTTCAATGTTAAAATTATCCCCAAAACATATTCCATATGATTCCAATTATGTTGTTACAACCTCAAAACACAGTGAACAAGCGGTACTCAATCCATAATCGTGAGGGGCGGTGACTCAAATCAATAAACACCTGGATAACATGACAAATACACTCATTTAGAAGGGGCATAAGGCACCCACCGTATGTGGCAACCTTTCACAGGACACGCAAACATCAAACCGATCTTACTATCTCGGATGTAAGCCCTACTACTCGGGTACACTGGCAGTAGAGTAAACCCTACTTTCCGGTAGGCCTGTCGATGACCCGAGCTTGAGTGTGCTTATCCTCCAAGGCTCGAGCTCAACAAGAATTCGAGCCGAGCTTGAGCTGAGCCTAAAATCCGGTCGATCCTGTAGTCAAGCACGAGCTTGGCTCAATAAGGCTCTCTTAAATAATTAGGCTCGATTGAAGGTCATAAAAGCTTGATTTTGATCTCGAGGGGTTCATTTAAAAAATAAATATAAATAATATTTAATATAACAATATTAACAAATAATATTTATAAAACATAATTTATCTAAACGAGCCTTATCGAGTGTAATGAGCTCGAGCTCGTTAGGCTTGCGAGTTCGAGATGAAGCTTGAGTACGGGTCATTTATCTATCGAGCCGAGCTCGAATCGAGCTTTTGACGAGCCGATCTCGAGTAGCTCATGTGACTCAAGCTTTATTCACAACCCTACTCTTCGGTCGACTCTACAGTTTATGACGGTGGGGATTGCCTCAACACCATGGTTAACAACTTCCATTAGTTTTCTAGTGCCCATAATATTAGTATACATCAGATACAGCTCAAACTTGTTCAGCAGGGCTGCACACGGTACAATCCTTAATTGACATCAGTAGGTACTATGCTCACATGACCATGTCATGTAGCTTTCTAGCCATCCTACCCGATCTCAATAACCATATAAGAGAATCCATTCCAATCCTCCCCCAAGTGATTTCCTTTCCTATATCTCAGGAGTAGATTCTGACGACTCAACTTCTACTGAATAATCATTGACCATAATAATATTACTAATATTACGATAATGTCATAAACAACCCAAACTCCAGGGTTTCCTTGGTCATGTCTGTGGAGTGTCATATAATATTAGACCTAATGCACAATTCATTTCTAAGCAATACAAGGATTATAAAAGAAAACTGGTTAATAACTTAAATGCAAACATGAGCTTGTCTAGTTGTTGCTCTTTGTCAACTTTGCTCTCAGCAGGGTAAGTCATGGTATACTCCTGTGTCTTCTCAATGTCGATGTCTAACGACATGAACAAAAAAGCAATGAATATAAAACCATTCTTGTTTATGTAATGACACTATAATGAATTTAATTTCACAAGAAGATAAAATCTTATGGAGTTGAAATTTTACAGTGGCTTCCAGATATGATAGCTAAATTCTCAGAAAAGTTTCAGAATTTTCCATATAGTAGTTTGGTAATAATAATTTCTGTTGGTACCCTGCATACCAGGTACCCCGCGATATCGCAAGAAGTGCAGGAAAGTTCCACCGGTCAGAGTCGGGGACCCTTGCAGGTCCCACATGTCACGTTGCACCAAACCTGCTCCCCTCACATGGCTGTCTCGAGGGTTAACACGTGTAAAAGAAGACCGGAACTAAACTCCCAACCAAGGAAAGCTCCGGCGACTACACGTGTACAGCAGCCCCGGACCTAGCCCTTGTTAGAGAGGAGCTTCGGTGCAGACACCTATACAGCGACCCCGGGCCTACCCTCCAACAAGTGAAAGCTCCGGATCTGCCACGTGTGGAGGCTCCGGACCTTCATCGCCAATAGAAATACAAGCAGATCACGTCCATTACAAACATTCAAGGATGGTTAAAGTGGCAGTTACAAGGCCTGATAATGTGTCATTACTGCCGTATTAATGACACACGATCAGTGCATCATTAATAGGGGTAACTCTGCCATGAAGGCACGTTATCACACTATTAGTGATACTTAATATTTTCTAGACAGTGTATTAGGTCATTAAACAAGCCAGTGCCACATGTCGGGCCAGGCAAGCTTTGTAACGGTCAGTACTTAGAACTTTAAAAGGGCTGCACCGCACGAACATCGAGGGACAATCCGATTTGACCTAATCCTAGCGATCATACTCGCTCAATACAACTACACAAACCCCATGGAGTAGGGTGTTACGCTCAGGCGGCCCGAACCACGTAAATCTCTGGGGTCACCATCTTGATATTGATCTCTGCGTTCCCCAACCGTAAAAGAACCTCTGCGGGCTGTTTTTCAGCGGGCCCGGGGGAAGTATCATATCAATCAACATTTGGCGCGCCAGGTAGGGGCAAAAGTCCTGAGATCACAACATGGTGAATTCAGCTGTTGGATCCTCCAATGGCAAACACGCTGGGCAACCTGCTGGAGGCAATCCCTCCAACATTCAACAACACGTAGGTGCCATTGTTCCAGCAGGCGCCGTGGCACCACAACCACCATTTGTTCTAGCAAACAATGCTGGTCAACAAGATGGAGCATCTGCGCCGATCACTGCATCGACGAACAACAACCTCGAGCACGTGCTCATTGCTGTGCGAGCTCTTCTACAATGCCCACCACCTCCAGGTGCACCCTAGGGTGCTATGGAGCAGTGGAGAGCTGATCTAGGTCACCTGGTCGTAGCTGCTGCTGCAGGCCTCAGCAACCAAGTTCCTCCTCCTCTGGGTCGAGCACCTTCAATGACGGACCTTGTCCTGCCGACTTGGTCTACAAGTCTCTCAACAGAGGAGACGGGTTGCATCTCAGCAGGTGACTTCATTGCCTCGCGGGATACGACGCACCCACACAATTACCAGGATTCCGACTCATGATCTGCGGTCATAACTGGATCGCCGTTATCGACAGCAAGACGGCCGTGTCCACATTGAGCGCGCTCGTGAGAGACGAGAAGCTTGGGACAACTCTGCTCCTCAGGGAGTAGGAGGAGGTTGTTCTGCCCTGGCCATGCACTTACGTATGGTTAGGTGGTTACAGAAGTTTCGGCCCTACTTACCAGAGAAATTCGACGGGACTGTCAACCCCGCTGAATTTCTTCAAATCTACTCTACTGCATACTGGCAGCGGGAGGTGATGAGGCTGTAATGGCCAATTACTTCTCGATGGCTTTAACTAGGACTGCAAGGTCCTGGTTCATGAGTCTTCCACCCGACTCCATTAATAGTTGGGAGGAGCTATGACAGATATTCACTGCCAACTTCGGGAGCTCCTACACCAGGTCTGGCACTGAATTGGACCTGTTTGCCATAAAGCAAACATCGGGGGAACCGCTACGGTCCTTCATCTAGCAATTCTCTTAGGTACGAAATACCATTCCTTCAATCTCGAGCTCCTCTGTTACCGTTGCATTCAGATAGGGTGTTCGAGATAAGAAGATGCTAGAGAAGCTGGCTATTAAAGAAGTTACCAGCGTCACGGAACTCTTCAGCCTAGCAGACAAATGTGGTAGAGCTGCGGAGGGCCATGAAATGCACTCCAAGACAGCTCCCGAGGTCAACCAGAAGTCCTCCAAATCTGAAGTCGCTACCTCCGGTAATGGCAAGAAGAAAAAGAAGCCCAAGGGCAAAAAGAAGCCGTCGGCCGGCGCTCCAGCTGTTGTTGCTGCAGCTCCTGGAAGCTGGGGGCCACGCTCCGAGAAGAGACCTCGTCCTTCATCAGAGGACGGCAACAATTCCGAAGCATGGTGTCTGATTCATAAAACGAACCAACACAGCTTGGAAGAATGCCGGGAGGTTCAGAACCTTGCCGAGCGCTACAACAAGTGCCGGGAAGAAGCTCCTTTCCGTCAAATGGAAGGAAAACAAAAAGTCGACGAAGCTTCGGCCAAAGAGGAGCTAGGTTTCCAAGACTCCATAAAGGTCTTAAAAGCCGTTTACAACACTGTCGACGATGACTCCGACGTCTCTAACAATGAACATCGGAAGACCTTGAACACCATCTATGGTGGTTCTTGGGACATCACCTCTCACCGCATCCTCAAGACAATGCAGCAAGACATGGCCATGGTAGCTCCCGCTGCTAAGGTGGAACCACATCAGAAGTGAATGGATACACCCATCATTTTCGATGCTTCCGACTGCCCCCGAAATATGATCGGGGCTCGACAACTCCCGTTGATGGTGTCACCCACAATTAACAATATCCAAATCCACCATGTAATGGTCGATGGAGGTTCTTGGCTAAACCTCATAAGCTCCAAAGCTTTCGTTAAGCTTCAGCTCTGGCCTACGAACCTTCACCCATACCGACCGTTCTCCGAAGTAGGTCCGAGAACCATTACTCCTCTTGGTTCCATTACACTCGCAGTGACCTTCTGGACCCGGGAGAACTACAGAACCAAGAAATTGATATTCGACGTCGCGCAGATCAGTCTGCCTCTTAATGCCATTTTGGGTAGGCCATCTTTACACAAGTTTATGGCTGCTGCCCATTATGGTTATTTGGTGTTGAAGATGCCAACAACCACGTGTGTTCTCCGGATCTGTGGAGACCGTACCGCAGGAGTTACAGCACTGAAAGAACTCTATGTTCTTACCACGGCGCAAGAGGAAGGAAACGATAAGGAGCCAGCTGCGAATCCTCCAAGCATTCGTCACAAAGGCTCTACCTCCGCATCTCGTGTGCAACCAAGCGGCGACGCAGACATACCCATCAAAGTCGTCCAAATTGGTTCTGATGCTGCTCAGAATACTCGTATATCGAGGGGTCTGAACAACAAATAGGAACTCGCGCTCATCACTTTCCTCCGGGCTAATGTCGACGTGTTTGCCTGGCAACCGTCACAAATGCCTGCGATCCCTAGGGAGGTGATTGAGCACAATCTGAAGATTTACCCAAACGCTCGACCTCTACACCAGAAGCCCCGAAAGCAATCAATAGAGCGACAAAACTTCATCCGACAGGATATAAGGAAGTTGCTCGAAGCAGGATTCATCCGGGAAGTCTTCCATCCAAAATGGCTGGCAAACCCAGTTGTTGTACCCAAGGCCGGTGGGAAGCTTTGGATGTGTATCGACGACACCACCTTAAATAAGGCATGTCCAAAAGATCCATTTTCACTACCTAAAATAGATCAGATAGTGGACTCCACCTCCTGGTGTGAGTTACTGTGTTTCTTAGATGCATATTCTGGATATCATCAAACCCAAATGTCTAAGGAAGATGAAGAGCATATTGCCTTCATATTAGTAGATGGGTTGTATTGTTATACTACCATGCCATTCGGTCTTAAAAATGTTGCTTCAACATTTGTGTGAGCTATGTACAAAACATTTGGAGAGCTAATAAGAGACTTGGTGGAGGTGTATGTTGATGACATCGTTGTGAAGATCAAAAACAAGGAGTCACTCCTTGACAACTTACAAGCCGTTATGAGTCTTCGGGGTTAGCTCCGAAAAGCTTCTGGGGTTCCTGGTGACTCACCGAGGAATGGAAGCAAATACGACCAAGATCAAGGCTATAGGAGAAATGTGGCCCCCAGCCCGCATTAAAGATGTCCATAAGTTGACTGGATGTCTAGCTGCGCTCAGCCGGTTTATATCAAGACTGGCAGAACGGGCACTACCCTTCTTCAAACTCTTGAGGAAATCCGGATTATTTCATTGGTCTTAAGAAGCAGAAAAGCCGTTCCAGGAGTTGAAACAACTCCTCAAAACACTACCAATCTTGGTAGCTCCGAATCCTGGTGAGCCTTTACTGCTTTACATTTCGGCAACCACTGAAGTTGTCAGTATGGTCCTGGTCGCGGAAAGACTAGAACCACATTCAGTCCAGGAATCCAGACCCCTCCGGGAAGGTCTGGAACCACCTGAAGACATGACTCTGTCTCAGCTCCCATACATGGAACATCGAAATGAAAGTGCTAGGAGATCAACCTCATTCGTTTGAGGAGCTTCCCAGTAAGATTCGGGTTGAACAAGAAGGAATTCTGGACCCCTCCGGGAGGGTCCAAGAAGAACAAACCGAACGACCGGGACCTTCCAGTAGGGTCGGCGACGAAGGAGAGGAAGTTTTGGGTCCTTCTAAAAGGGTCCGGACCATCCAACGCCCTGTGTACTTCATCAGTAAAGTACTCCACAACACCAAGACAAGATACATTGAGGTGCATAAATTGCTTTAAGCAGTTCTTATTGCCTCAAGAAAGCTTCGTCACTACATCTATGCCCACAAAATATCAGTGGTAACTTCTTTTCCACTACGTGCAATTTTGCATAACCCTAATTCTACTGGGAATATTGCAGAGTGAGCAGAGGAACTCGTCGAATTTGATCTAGAATTCTTGTCAAGACAAGCAATCAAAAGTCAAGCCTTGGCTAACTTTGTCGCGGAATGGACCCCCTCTCCATAAAATCCTGCGGGCCACAGTGAGCAGAAACCAGAACTCAAAGTTTTGGTATTCACCGAGCCTCACTGGACCCTCTACATTGACGGCTCTGTGCAGAAGCAGGGGGCCGAAGATGGAATCCTTCTCCTGGCTCCGACTGGAGAGAAGGTCAAGTACATGGTACACCTTGATTTCAAGGCAACCAACAACATGGCGGAGTATGAAACCATCATCTATGGACTCAAGGTGGCACCATCCTATGGTGTCAAACAGCTGTTGGTGAAGGGAGATTCACAACTCATTATCAAAAAAGTGAAAGGTGAATGTTCTTGCAATAACTCTCAATTAGCTGCTTATCTCCTTGTAGTCTAAAGGCTTCAGAACGACTTCGAAGTCCTGGATCTCCATCATGTTCAGCGCCTTCACAACTCTGAAGCCGACGAACTCTCGACGAAAGCCTCAACCGGAGCTCCGGCTCCTGAAGGAATCTTCGTCCGAAGGTTGTCAAAACCAACAGCTGAGCCTACCAAACTGAGCAAAGGGGGCAAGACCAGCACCTCAAAGCTGGGGGTCCCAGTGGCCCTTCTACCATGGCGTCCACCAAGGGTCGTTGGTGCTGTCGGAAGCTCCAAGCAACCCAACATGCAAGACTCAAAAGTTTAAGTTAGCTCTGATGCATGGATCTCGAAGATCCGGAGCTACTTGAAAGACAATATCCTTCCTAAAGATAGTGTATCTGCTGACCGAATTGTCAGATTGGCTAAAAGATACACGTTGGTAGAAGGGGATCTCTATCGACGCGGTGCCAATGGCATCCTAATGCGGTGCGTTGCAAGGGAAGAAGGCCACGAGCTCCTCGCGTACATCCATGGAGGCGAGTGCGGGAACCATGCTTCTTCTCGCACGCTGGTTGGCAAAGCCTTCCGGCATGGCTTTTATTGGCCTATAGAACTCAAGGATGCAATTGAGCTAGTAAAAAAATGTGAAGCGTGTCAATTCCATGCAAAATAGATTCACACGCCGGCTCAATCACTACAAATGATACCTCCTACATGGCCATTCGATGTGTGGGGCATGGACATCTTGGGACCTTTCCCAAAAGTCGTTGGAGGTTACAGATTCCTGTATGTCGCCATCGACAAGTTCACTAGGTGGTCAGAAGCAACTCTAGTAGTAACAATCAACAAACAATCAGCAATCAAGTTCTTGAAATCCATTATATGAAGATTTGGAGTTCCAAACAAAGTCATAACTGACAACGGAACTCAATTTACATGTGCTGCATTCCAAGAATATTGCGAAGACCTTGACATTCAACTTAGCTACACCTCAGTAGCTCATCCAGCAAGCAATGGCCAAGCCGTGAGAGCAAATGCAGAAATCCTAAAAGGACTCAAGTCGCGCACAGATGAGTGCTTGAAAAAGCACGGAGCTAACTGGATTGAGGAACTTTCGTCCACGTTATGGGCGAACAGGACAACACCCAACCGGTCAATTGGGTAGACTCCATTCTTCCTTGTGTACGGAGCTAAAGGAGTCCTTCCTCCAGAGATTACCTTGGGGTCCCTACGGGTCCGAACCTTTGACGAAGCCACGCAGGACCAGCTCCGGCGTGAAGACCTTGACCTCGTCGATGAGAGAAGGCGCCATGTAGCTATTCGGAATGCACATTATCGCCAAGCGCTCCGGCACTATCGTCAAAGGCATGTGCATGATCGATGGCTTGAAGAAGGCAACCTGGTGCTTTGTATGATACTAAGTCGTGAAGAGATGAACAAACTTTCCCCCACCTAGGAGGGTCCCTTCCGAGTAATTAATGTATCCCGACCAGGATGCGTTTGCTTGGCAAATAAGGATGGGATCCCGGTTCCCAATCCTTGGAACATCGAGCACCTCGGTAAGTTTTGTTCTTATAATCACGAAGGTGAGTCTGTAATTACACACAATGCATGTTGTAGAGTCATTATACAGAGACGGGCAAGTCCTCTGGGAGAACATACGGACCCCTCTGGGAGGGTCCAGAAAGTTCAAGTAACACTTGAGACAGTCACAGTACTAAAAGTGTAACTACTTTCTATGGGCTAGCACAAGATGTATATCAGATTTAGCTTGGTCCAACACCCTAAGTGTGTCCTTTTCTCCCCTGTAATCTGGACCTATAATGAAATACATTGCCGTGTGAAAACAGACTCCACGTGCAATTCCCTTTTGTGCAAGGCTCTATATAAAATTATTTTTACCCCACTTGTCTATAATGAAGTTTTGCAAATCTTAGATTTGTTCCATGTAGTTCACATGCATTACAAGCCTTATTGATGCTCTATTTGATCTTAACATTGCGACATAGTCTACTTGCCTAAACGCCAAGCCAACATAGGACCGGAGTGTGCTACCAACTTAGCCTGGTCCTGCACCCTAAGTACGCCGCTCTACCTACAACTGGGCAGGCCACAGTAGGGTGAGTACCAAAAAGACATGCAGATCTAGAAAGGTTATATCAAAATGCTCGTTATCATGTTGAGTTTCTTCGGATCTAAAGTCAAAACAAGAATGATAAGTCACAACCAATTTATAGACAAGAGGACGGATTTTACTTTTTCTCTTGCCTTTATTGTGCAAGAAAAGCAAAAATTCATGGCGATGGTGGAGGACGCCGGAGCTACTAAGCTCCGACATCTTCTGAGGGGGGTCCGCCGTTAACATCTAATATGTTGACAGTGGAAGACATAGGAGCTACCAAGCTCCGACTATCTCAAGGGTCTGTCTCCGACACCTCAAAATTGAAGACTTCAGACCTAAAATTTACAAGTGCGAAGTATTCAAATCGTCAACATACTGCCACAACCATTGGTACATGCACACATTTAAATTGTACACATGTACGAGGGGGCCAACAAGATACGACACGGTATATTGAAGACAAATTGAAATTGAAGGCAGGAAAGGAGGATTTCATTAATTTGAGATAGTGGATTACAAAATGGGGAGAGTACAACATAAGAAAAAAGAAAGAAAGTCCTAAGCTACTGGAGAACCTAAGACCTGCGGAAGAATGAAGCTACTTTATGGGCAACTTCTTGGATGCTGGCTTTGGCGGTGTCTTCCTCTTCAACGATGGGACCTTCGAGCACTGGGAAATAGGGATCCCGGCTCAAATAACACGTCAACACGTATTCTGCAACGTTTGTAGCCAAAAGCCTTCCTCTCTGTCTCTAGCTGATCCGCGATGACGTCGCCCATTGCGTCAAGTTTGCCGCCAGAACCATTGAGGGCCACCAGCACTCGGTCCATGTCCAGTTCCGGGTTGTCTGGACGTACAGGACTGATGCTCAGCGGCGTCAGCGCATCATTCGCCCACCCTAAGAAGTCCCACACTTGAATAGCTTTGGTCTCCTTCAGGCTCCGCAGCTCCTCCAGCGACTTCCAGGCAGCCGCAAGCTCGAAACCTTCATAGGCAGGGCGCTCAGCCAAGTTAGCATGCTGCTGCATGCTCTCAGAAACTTGCTTTTCCCAGTCGGCCAGCTCCGTCTCCCGGAGGTGGATGCGGTTCTGCCTTTCAGCAAGGTTTTTCTCCCTGCCTTTAACTCTCTCCTCCCTAGCGGCAATGTTAGACTCTCTTTTAGAGAGCTCTTGCCCCACCTTCTAGTTCTTCTTCCTCTCTTCCTCCTTCCATAGATCCAACTTTTTGCTGCGATTCGTCAACTTTTTCTCACCCAGAGTCAACTTCTGGGTGACCTCCGCCTCTCTCCTTACCAAATCCTCCTGCTGCTCCAGGAGTTTTTCCTCCCTCGCCTCCAGGTCCGCTCGACGCTATAGGAGAGTTTCATTCAATTAAGTGAGATTTTCGTAACGCTCGTCAGCAGCGTCACGTCTCTCCTTAGCTTGCTCCAGGATTGTCGTGGAGTTAGCATCAAGCGCTAGGATGATGGCTTCCTTTTCTTCCATCAGTTTATACCGGTACTCTAACCGGGCTTTCTCCGCCTTGATCCATTCCTTCTGGTCAGCCAGCCTTGTCTGAGCAAGCCTGGTCTCAAAATGGAGTTTGTTGCGCCAACGCCTCAAGGTATTGCGCTCCTCCTCCAAGGCTTTGCTCTCATGATAAAAGGCAAGCTGGACCTGTCGGAGACTTGAGCAGGCTTTGTCTATGGATAATGCCAGAGGGATAGGTTTTGGGCCTGCCGGGACTATTTACGCATGCTCAAAAGGGTTTTCCATCAAAAAAATTGGGTCCCACTCTACAATTGTGGTCCCCTGGACTCCTGCAGTGCTAGGACTACTCTCCTGGAGCCCTTTAGCGGCAGCAGAAGAACCCACTAGGGGAACTTCCACGTCCGGAGTAGTTGAAGGCACCACTTCAAGGTCTTCTATTGACGGCTCCAAAGTTTGAGGACCTGTCGCCAGTTCTGCAGGATGCTCTGGCTCCAGCCCAGGTACCTCTGGGACCACCACCTCGGAAGCAGCAACCGGAGCTTTAACTGGGGCCTAAACCATTGCTGGCTCAGGCTCCGGCATAGCGAGTGCTTCCGGCTTAGTCGCCGGACCTTCTACCACTTCTGGCTCAACCGCGTGATCTTCAACCGCTTGCGGCACAAGGACAAGAGCTTGGGTAATTTCCGGCTCAATAGTCGGGGCTTCAACTACTTCTAGCTCAGTAGCCAGGGCTTCGGCAACTTCCGACTCGAAAGCCGGAACTTCTGGCATCGCCGGTGCTGGAGCATTAGCCTCCGCCGCCAGGGGTACAGCTTCAACGTCTCTCCTATGGTCCGGCGCTACCACAAGAGCTTTGGGTGACGACTCTGAGTCCAAGTTCACGACAGCTGGCGCCAAAGCCGTCGCGACTTCTGCCTCCGCTCGACGAGGAGGCTCAGCGCTCGAAGTCGGAGCTTCGGCAGGTGCAGCCCCAGCTGTTGCAACAGTCGCTGAAGCTCCCGGCCCCTTCTTTGACACCCTTGAAATAAAGGGAAGACTAGATTAAAAACAGGTTAAGATCAATATTGGCATGTCAGGACGAGCAAACAATGCTTACCTCGGGATGCTACCACCCAGTCACCTCAGAACCTCTTGTTCTGGGGCCCGGAGCTAGAGCCCACAAAATTTGGTGAGACAACTGCTTCGGACCTCAGTTGAGGAACACTCGCAGCCATCGGAGTCCTTTTGGCCGAAGCTTCTCTTCGCCAGGAATAACCCCCGGACCTGGAACTTCTAAATGACACTGAGGCCGGGGTCGCTTGCCCAAAGCTTATGCCTCTTGAAGATGCTTGCACCGGAGCAGGGGTAGTTGCAGAAGACCTCCCCTGCCGGTCTGACGGATCTCCCGTCAGCGTCCTTCAACTTCCTCTTTCGGCTGGAAGGCTCAGCTGGCTCTTTGCCCTTGCCCTTGCCGGTATCTTCAGTCTTTTGGCTTGGGGCGGAGGTAAGACCACCCTCAGAAGCTTTGGGGATCACCAATCTGGTGGTCGAACGCCTCTCTACCTTGCCAAGGTTGTCAAACACCTGCATTCTCCTCTGAAGCTCCCTACTGAACTGCGCCTCCATGTTCAGGAGGAGGAAGGCTGCTGGCAGAGCCAAGTCGTCGCCGTTGACATTAATCCCATGCTGGAATTTCTTCAAATGAAACTCCAAGGATTAATCATCCAAGTTGGATTTCAGATCGGTTTCAATCCGGTCGGCATCAATCACGCTGTTGAGGGCCCACGCGAGCTTCTCCCTCTTCTTCAGTAGAGCCCACCTGTTGATTAGGAAGTTGCAGAAGACCATCTGGGGGGTCACTCCACCTTCCACGCACTCGCGGATCCTTGTCAAAACGGGGTTGAAGGCATCTGACATCACCGGAACTACACTCTAAGCGTCAGTGTCAACATTGGGGAGACCTTCAGGCAGCTCCAATTTCTAGTGCTCCTCCACCATAATGATGATCCAATCCTTCTTCCAGTCGTCCCACTTGCCGGAAGGAAACGACTTCAAGTATTTGTAGGGGCAGTTCTTGCGCTTCACAAAATATTAGAAGCCAAGAAACTCGGACCCCTTGTCGGTGGAGTGGATTGTCAAGAAGGTGCGGAAAAGCTCGACACAGGGGGGAATACCCACCCACATCTCACAGTAGTGGATGAATGTCACCACGAGAAGAAGAGAATGGGGGCCAAGGTGATACAACTGCAGACCATAAAAGTCTAGCAGCATAAAAAGGAAAGAAGAAAAAGGTGCAATGAATCCCACCATGGCGTACACTATGAAGTACACCATATCGCCACTACGCTCCTTATTGAACGGGAGCTTGCCGGTGCAGACCAAATGATTGAAGGAGTCGCTGGACCACCCCATGTAGGTCCGAACCTTCTTCAGATCATCATCGCTCTTGAGGCGGCCCATGGGGAGACCCAACTCCATCACGGCAATGTGGAGTAAAGGATGGAAAGTTAGGCGGAGTTAGGGAGGCTCTGAGCGCAAAGATGATCAAAGGTGTAAAGAGTCCACAAACCGTGCACACATTCCTTCTTAAGTAAGCCTCTGCGACGCTTGGATGGAAACCATAGTGAGATCAAAGGCACTCTTCAAAAATCTACCTCGTCAATGACAAGTGGGCCTGGGGCTACCTTAGCGAAGAGGTCGAGGTTCTTACCCAAGGAAAATCGTTGTCATGATGAACGGAGGGAAACCCAAAGTCGGCGCTCTGACAGGGCACGCAAAACCGATACGCTTTCCGTATTGGGAACTGACGACCTTCAATTGCGTGAGATCCGCACTCAAAGATCTCATTTGCCGTATTCATAACAAGCCACGCGTCGAAGGTTCACTCCCGGACCGTCATTCTATCGGTGCATCAGAGGACTTTTGAAAATCGAAGTGTAGGAATCGAGAATGGCCCCACCTCCGGCACAATAACTTAACCCAAAGGATTTCTCCCAGAGGTGGGCCCAGGGGCCACTGTCGGTACCCTGCGTACCAGGTACCATGCGATACCGCATGAAGTGTTAGAATGTTCCACCCGTCAGAAACGAAGGCCCTTGTAGGTCCCACATGTCACGTTTCATCGAACCCGCTCCCTTCACATGTCTGTCTCCCGGGTTAACAAGTGTAAAAGAAGACCGGAACTAAACTCCCAACCAAGGAAAGATCAGGCGACTACACGTCTAAAAAATTCGTGGACCTAGCCCCCGTCAAGGAGGTGCTCCGGTGCCGACACGTATACAGCGACCCCGGTCCTACCCTTACACAAGGGAAAGCTCCGGATCTGCCACGTGTGGAGCCTCCGGACCTTCATCGCCAACAGAAATACAAGCAGATCACGTCCATTACAAACATTCAAGGATGGTTAAAGCGGTAGTTACAAGGCCTAATAATGTGTCATTAATGTCGTATTAATGACACACGATCAATGCATTGTTAATAGGGGTAACACTGACATGAAGGCACGTTATCACACTATTAGTGATACTTAATAATCTCTAGACAGTGTATTAGGTCATTAAACACGACAGGGCCACATGTCGGGCCAAGCAAGCTTTGTAACGGTCAGTCCTTAGAACTATAAAAGTGATGCACCACACGAACATCGAGGGACAATCCGATTCGACCTGATCCTAGCGATCGTACTCGCTCAATACAACTACACAAACCCCGTGGAGTAGGGTGTTACGCTCAGGCGGCCCGAACTACGTAAATCTCTGGGGTCACCATCTTGATATTGATCTCTGCGTTCCCTAACCGTAAAAGAACCTCCTCGGGCTGCTTTTCAGCGGGTCCGAGGGAAGTGTCGTATCAAACACTTCGACAATTTCCAAATGCTTTCTCCATACATAAGACTACAAAAAAATTATTAGGCTTTATTATACCATAAATTGGTTCTAATAGGTAAGTCTAATCATAGTCAACCCAAAAAATCAAATTCACAATTTTATGAGCTTTCTACAAGGAGTTATGAATTTTACAAGTTATTTCCTTTTTTCTGATCTATTTCTCAATATTTTCTGCAGTTTTATTTGACCTAGAGAACACTCTTATTATTAGACCGATTTAATGCGCATCAAGGGGATTGATATTTGTACTGATAATAATAGGTTACCCAAGGAAGATATTGGCCAAGTTTGGGAATTTATAAATAAAGAATACTTCTGGAATAAATTCCCAAAGGCAAAAGAAAAAATGGAGTATAATAGGAAATCCCAAGGACTTTCAATACCTAGTATTTTGTTCCATTGGAAAGTAATGGTCAATGGGAAGCCAATAAAATTTCTTCAACAAATTTTGGAGTTATCTATGATTTACTTTGATTTTCTGAATATTGGTTAATTTTGTGAATTGTTTATTTTTTCTGCAATTTAATTAACGTAGGTCAATAATTAATTATTAAGTTAATTCTGATGGAGTCTTGCAATGGTGGCATCAGAGGATACGTTTGTGCTCTCGTATCCCATGACAGTAGATCGGCGAACACGGGTCTCATCGGTGAAGCCGCACCTAGACCCGGATCGTTGGGAAGACAACCTTCCCGACCCTATGAGATCGATGACAACCGTGTTTGTCCCGCCATGTTCCGAGCATGAGAGGCGGGATCCCACCAACCAGGTCTCTACTTGGGAAACCGTGTCAATACCACTACCAATGCCCGCCCTGCACATCCTGCCCGGTCCAGTCGTGGATGACACGATTGGACCCGGGTACCAAGGCACTAATAGGGATCGTGAAGTAATCGAACAGGGAAGGTGTGGCGCTTGCAGCCTCCATGTTGGACCCCACCCCCAACAATGCAAAGGATAGGGAAAAATATGTAAACACCGCTTCCCATATAATAAAGCAGAAAGTAGATAGGAAAAAGATGGTCGCCTTGAACCCATATGATAAATCCTGCCCAAACAAGTATAAACCATTTGTTCTAGTCGTTAGGCCGCCTCAAGGCAGAACGCGTAATGAAAACATCACTAGTCTGCAATCAAAGTGTCGATAGTTGGCATGCCAGGTAGGGGGTTATCATGTGTCCTCGCTTGTCCCTGCCTTGACGGCTCCACCAACCCCAACCTTATTCCTTGTCATGAAGCTCTACTCCAAGCACTGACGGGCCAGACACCGGCATGGGCATCTTGTGAGACCTATGTGTGCTCAATACATTTCTAATTTAAATAAAAGCGAGGGTTCACACACAAAGTTTTGAATATTTCTAAAAATGTCACTTCGGATTGTCCAAACTTGCGGAAATCCATTTTGCACTGTCCGAACATCATCGCAGTGAGTTGCATGTGTTTTCTCACTTCAGATTGTCTGAATTTTTCTCATGCGACTTGCACATGTTTGGCACTTAGGATTGTCTGAGCTTTCACACACGTGAGATGCACGAGAGTTGACAAGGGTCGAACTATTGAATGAGTTTTTTGGAGTAACATTTACTCTTTACTTGGTTAGGACTGTCCAAACTTCTGGTCATGTGTTTCGCACATGAATTTTGCATTGGAATGTCCTATCTTTTGCCTATACATTGCAGCACTGCTTTTGTTCGATTCGTTAATTTTATTTGCTGAAATAATTGTGTGATGGATCTTTTTTTAACTCGCAAGTTTCAAACTTGCTTTTTGGCTTATGGAATGTTTCCTCAATATTCTCTTACTAAGTTTTTGATGTGTTATGGCTGATTATGGGAGTTAAAAATTGCTATGGTTTGCAACATGCTTATGTGAGGTGCTCACATAAAGTGTTGAGATTTTCGAACTAAGGAGAGTCAAGTCAAGGACTTGGGCTCGCGAAGATTTGGTTGTTTGTTCAAGTGCAGGTATTGCTTGAAGTCAAGACATGGCTGGTGATAGGATCCATTTAACTAGTCTGAGGTAGAAGATGAGGCTCAACAACCAAGTTTGTGAGGAATTGTGGTTGAGTTGATCGGGATGTCACAAAACATGTTTGGTCAAGAACAATGCATATGAAGGTATTATGGACATCATTAGAAAGTGGTTGCGCGTATGCAAGGGGTGCATGGATGTAGCTACATGTTCTAGGGCATGATGAAGAGAAGTGGACATGAAGATATGGCCGGAGAGGTCCAACCGGCTTGATTATGCCTCAAGCTGTGGCTATGGTGGTTTTGGTTCGTTTATGGAATGTTTCAAGTTTTTTTTCTTAGATTTCATGTGGGTCACAAAGTTGAGTTGTTTTAGGAATGTTTAGGACGTTCCTAAGGTTTTTGGAAGTCTTAATATTGCTTGCATCTGCGTATCGAAGAGTCTTGAGCAGTTATGAAAAGTTTTCCCGTTGAAACTGAGCAGGATAAGTCCTAGTTTGGACTGGGCTGGCCCTATGGCTGGCTATATAAGCAAGAGAGGCCAAGGATCATGGTAAGACGACTTTGGGGCTGTTCCTCCTATGTTTTGATAAATAAAATTCATAGTTTAGAGGAGCTTTTGTGACTTGTTCATCTGACTTCTTTTTGTCAAGTCTTTCTCGTCGAGTTTCTGCATTGCCCGACCTTTCTTCAGAGTTTTGATCGTTACTCGCGTTTTACTACTCCAATTGACGTGATTATTCTTGTGTTGTCTTCACAACTCAATTATCTAATATCTTTGAAAATTTCACAGTCATTGGATTTCTTGTTTTTGAGTTATGTGATTTTCTTTGCAGCATAATAGATTTGTTTGCTCTCTGTTAGAACAGATTGACTTTTGTTCAAGGTGTTTATCATAACATGAGTTTTAGTCGATGATTTCTCGTGATTCTTGTTGTGGTGTCTCCGTGACTTGATTACCTACAATCTTTACTAGTTTTGTTCTTGTTTTGGTGTCTTCGTGACTTGATTACCTACAATCTTTACTAGTTTTGTCACTATTGAACTCATCTAGATCAGTCGCACACACAGTTTCATTATCAGATTAGTTTTCTACCGAAGGGTTTTCATAGCTTCCACTCAAAAGTTTTTAAATCTACCATTCACCCACCCTTTGGTAGATTTTCACATGATCTTCTATCCTATAATTGGTATTAGTGCCACAGTGCTCTAATCTTTGTGATTTGCATGTCTTTTGACTAATCGTCATGGAGAAATACTCCGCAGAACCTTGTGTGTTCAACGACATTGGTTTTCAAGTTTGGAAGGCACGTATGGAGGCTTACATATAGGCGCCAGGCTTTGCCATATGGGAAAGGTGTATAAGCCCTTCGACATGCCACAAAACGATCAAGTTACAGCTGCGAACATGACAGATGTCGACAACAATAACAAGGCTTGCAACTTGATCATACAAAGATTGACTTAAAGCAACTTTGATCGTGTTGCACATCTCCGATCTACGTATGACATGTGGGAAGCACTATGTGACCACCACGACGGCTCCAACACAATCAAGGAGATAGGGCAAGATATGTTCAAGAAATAATGTATGCGCTTTGAGATGCAACCAGGTGAGTCCATCAACGATTTATTTGCTCGCTTTAATAAAATTTTCAGCAACTTTCGTAGTGTGAATGTTAATTTTTCAAATGCTGAAAATGCTAGGCAATTGTTAGGTGCATTAGAAATTTTGATTTGGGAGATGAATGTTACTTCTATTCGTGAATCTACTATCATGAGTACACTTATTTTAGATGTTCTATGTAACGTAAATTGAAAACTCATGAACTTCACAAAATATCACATAAGAACGCCAACAAATTTTGCTTCTATAACAGCTGCACAACCGCATGAGGATCTTCAGGCACCAGCGTCTAGACCTTCAATTGAGCCGGACACGTTGGATAACTTAGCTCAGCCAACAACATGCAGCCTTCTACTAATGGTCAAAGGAGTCGCTCGAGTTGAGATCGGGAGAGGGCTAGTGTATCCCGATCAGACCATGCTTGATGACATCCAGGTGGACACCACATCCTATGCTGTGGTCAAGGTGGACATGTTGCATGAAAATACAACGCTGACTACGCGAGATGCGCTTACTAGAAGGGTTCAGTGGAGACAGAGCCTTATTGTTGTTGATCCAGCAGCAACAGCTTCTGTGTCGATCGCTTCGTTGTCTCCTGAGGCACGTCTCCAATTCCAGAACAGATGGATCTGTCTCCAATTCTAGAGCTATCGTTAACTCCAGTTATAGAGAAGCAGCAGAGGTCTCCAATTGGAGAGCAGTTGCCTCTTGTTACAAAGAAGCCGCATATGTCTCCAACTCTAGAGATGTCGTAGAAGTCTCCACCTGAAGAGCAGCCGTGTCGGTCTCAACCTCGCACTCGAAGTGCCCTGCACCCCAAACATGATCAGCCACTAGCAAAGCCGATGAACAATGTACGTGCCAAGAACAAGAGTTAGCCGCAATGGCGATTATCATCGAAGGAAGCTTGGAAGAATCCAATGAAAGAGTTGGAAACTAACCCGAGGCTGTCGAAAGCTATGACACATGCAAACCCAAAGTTTGAAAGGGGAAAGCCGATGTTAACTGTGGTCGCACTCAAACAAGTTGGTAAACCTTGTGTTTAACTTCATCAATACTGCATGGAAAATTAGAAAAGTGTGAAACCATACTAGTGGCATCGAAGGGTAAACACTTTCTCTTGAGTGATGACGCTTTTTTCATCAGATGGTCCTATCTATACGACCTTTTCAACCTCAACACATTGGATGTCTCTCTAATACGCTGCTTCGCATTTTAAGTCCTCAAAAACTAGGTTCTTCAAAACATATACTCAACATAAGTGTTATATGTAACAAATTTGACATTTTGTGTGTAGGCACCAACAACAACATACTCATCATAACATGGAAACGTGTCTCCTGCATATCTTGACCGGCAAGTACCAGCGAGAACATATGATCAGACGTCGAGCGGCCAAAAATATGTTGTTCAATATTTTTTGAAGGCAATGAAACACACAATGATAAGGAGCTCCTAGTCGTACCGTTCAACCTGGGTAACCATTGGGTAACCATAGAAATTTCTACAAGGTACACCAAGTCTGGTACTATGACACCTCAAGGACGAGAGATGAAAAAACTGGAGAGTGAATAGCCCGTACATGGAGTGATATCGCTTCCGTTATTGACGAGTAAGTTCCTTCTTCACGTTAGTTTCTGATTGCTTTGTCCTTACATGATAATTTACATTAATTGTGAATGTTTTTGTTTAGGGCTTTTGGACAAGTAAAAGGAAAATGCCGACAACTTAAACATCATACTGCGTTCGATGTCCCACAACAAACTCTGGGCAACACACGCATGGCTTTATTTGGAGAGCAACCTAATTGCAATGTATGTGTAAGTGCATTTATTTTACTTTGTGACTAATCTTTTGCTAAATCTCGTTTATCTTGTGGCAGGACTATGGACCCTCCTTCAAGAACGTTGAAGGCCATAGCCTCGAGCAAATTAGAGACGTACTAAGAAGGTTCATCATTTATGAAATCATTAGTTCAAAGGCAGAATTTCATTACCAAATAGAGGATTATGTGATAGTTATTCTTTTGTGTAATTTGTTACTTGTTAAGCTAGATTAAAAGGGGAATTTTGTGTAAATAGTTACTTGGTAACATCTATTGACACTTTGTTAATATTTGAATGGTCAATGTGTGTGACCTCCATTTGGCTATACAAATGTTTTTATATGTGTATGTTGCTAACACTGGCAATGCGGCTCCCAAATCCTGGCTAGCTCCAGGATGCAGCCGACAATGAGGATAATCAGGGATGAGGGGCACCTAATAGGAGACTTGCATCTAGCGGGGCGCGTGTCCTATTAGTGCCGCTGTGACCTGCCTATAAACAATCCTCGACGTGCTGTAACAGAGGACGTCTTGGATTACCTAAATAAAGGAGACACGCTTCCCTACAGCACGTCTCAGATTAGTCAACAAATCTGCGATGAGCTAACATAAAGCACGTCTTGGATTAGCCAATAGATCTGCGACACACTATATTAGAGTGTGTCACGCATTTATGCTGATGGGCGAAGCGCTCGGAGCCCATCTCCAATGACCCCATAAAGCTCGTCTGTCATGACTCAACAAAAGGAGACACACTATCTTTGAGTGTGTCTCGCACTTAGTCTGATCGGCGACGCGCCTATAGCGCGTCTCTGATGACAAAATAATGCGAGACGCAACAACGAGTACACATGGTTTGTTCATCTCCCTTCTTCGTTCGGGCACGTCTAGGATGAGCCTTTCTTACGTAGTGTTAGTAGTTTACAAGGGCAAAAGGATCAATTCCGAAATACTTTGAAATTATGGCATTGTCTTTTAATCCATATTTCAAGGGGGAAATGGAACATTAGTTTCTCAATCGATTCTCTTCTCCCCACTTAGATCCTTTCGGATTTACTAGAATGCATTGACCATTTTGGAAAGATGTTGAACTTAGTCTCTATTGATGGTAATGATTCGTTCATAAAAAGATATTGTTCAAATTTTGGCTATATTTATCAAATCTTGGATTGTTCTGAAATGTTGGATAAATTTTAGAATTAAATCAGAAGTAGAGTTTCAACAATACATTAATATTAAAGTAGTAAGATCTAATTATGGAGGGGAGCGCTATGGTCTTTGTACCCGACAAAATCTCGAATCTTTTGTGAGGTTCCGATATGAATATGGCCTAGTTACCTAGTATTCGACACCTAGTGAGCCTTGTCATAATCGTGTAGAGGAACGACATAAACGTATGCTAATCAAGTATGTGAAGGTATTAGATTTTTTCAAAATTATTATGGATTAAGGTATTAAAATAGTCATTCACATGATATATCAGGTTCCTAGTAAGTAGGTATTTAAGACACTCTATGAGTGTTGGACAAGACGTAAGCCCTCATTAAGCTAGTTGCATGTATGGGGCTATCATGCTGAGTCAAATTTAACTGAAATATTGGTAAGTTGGACTTCAAAATGATAAGTTGCTATTTTATTGGCTAGTCAAATAAGAGTAAGGAACATTGTTTATACTATCAAGACCGTTATGTTAAGTTTGTAGAAACAAGGCATTTTATCATTTTAGAGGATGTCATGATTAGGGGGAGCATGGTAAGACGAGAAATTGATCTTAAAGAGAAGAGTGTCTATGCTCACTCCTATGATTCAAAAACAATATTTCTCGTACTTGCTTTGGCTAATAATGCAATACCTATTGTTAGTTCTTCATTGACAACAGAAGGAGCCTATCGAGTCTTTTTCCACTAAGGATGAAGAGCAAAAACAACCTCAAGCAAAGGATAATACATAAATAAGAAGATCTCAACGAGTAAGAAGATTGCCCATTCCAAAAGAATATGAGATCGATTTGAGTGAAGTCATTCAAATGAAGGGTGATCCCACTTAATATGAAGACATCATGAGAGGTCGTCAATCGTCTAAGTGACGTAAACTTTAGAAGGATGAAATGAGGTCTATGCATGCTAACAAAGTCTATGAATTAGTTGATATTTTTTTCATAGAGCCAAAATAGTAGACTATAAGTGTGTCTACATGGTTAAAAGTGACTCCGAATGGAAGATCGACAAGTGTAAGGCTAGAATTATAACAAAATGCTTCACTAAAAGAGAAGGTATATATTAAAATCATACAGTGTCACCCATCTCTACTAAGGATTCTTTTAGAATCATTATGACATCAGTAGCGCGTTATGGCTTAAGTTTTACACCAGATTGATGTAAAAATGGCCTTTCTCAATGGGAATCTCTATGATGATGTCTATACGACACAAGCAAAAGATTTTGTCATTAAGTGTAAGGACCATATGGGACACTGCTTCAAAAAGTTATCATTCACTTAAGCAATCCTCGAGGCAATGATATCTAAAGTTCTATGAGACAATAAGAAAGTTTGAATTTAAGGACAATGAGGAGGAAAATTGTATATATGCTAAGTTCAAGAATGGGAAATTTATTTTTCGTGTTCTCTTTGGAAATGACATACTGGCGAGTAGTGATAGTAATCTACAATTAAAACTAAGAAGTTTTCATCCTCCGATTTTTATGTGAAGGATATAGATGAAGCATCCTATGTGCTAAGAATTTAAATCCAACAAGATCATAGTAAGGGGGTATTAGTGTTATCTCAGAAGGGATACTTAGATAGCATACTCAAGAAGTACGTTGTGCATGCGAGTAAACCATCGCCTGCTTCGAAAGTCAAGGGTGATAAGTTTGGGAACCTTCAATGTACCAAGAAGCAATAAGAGATCGATCAAATGAAGTTGGTTCCATATTCTTCCGTGTCGGAAGTTTAATTTATACAAGTATGTAGTCACCCTAACATCTCATGGAACATCTCCGAACAAAACATCACTGCATCATGAATAACGCGTGTGAATTTTTTTGCTTGTTATGAAGCCATCGACTAGGTGTGAGGGTTTCCAAAGTTCTTACCCGATCTCTGGAGTGGTCGACAACATTTTTAAACCACTTAAGTTACATTATCATAATAAGGCCAAGATATTCTACTCTCACAACAGCAAGTCGAGTGGAACAACCAAACACAATGGCAATAAGTTTGGTGTTGTGAAAGGTAAAATGCAGGATCCCACCATTAGTATGGAGCATATAAGTATCAGGAAAATACTTCAGTAGCACTAACAAAAGGCCATCTACCCATTGTGTTCAGTGAATATGTAGCATGCATGGGTTTAAGGGAAAGCCTGTGATTATCGTGGATACTAAGGGGTCAACTAATTGTAAGGTTATATCTAAATGTAATGCATAACGTGGCCTTCAAGTCAAAAAGTACGTAAATGGATGTATTGATACATCATGCCCTTTTATATAAAAGCATGAGGAAATAAACACTCAATTCAGAAATGAATTAAGTAAGTTGGAAAGTATTTCTTCCATGATCAAAAGGGAGAATGTTAGGTTGACCAACCAAAGGTTGAAGGACCCTCTCACGCCCATACAAAAATATAAAGGGGGCAGCCGGTGGATAAGTGGATGAGGCAATATGCCTAACTACCCCAACCTCTTTGGGCAACCTGTTCTAGCACATGCAGAATTTTAGAGAAGATCACCGTAGCTCGACCTCGACTTTGCCAAACACCACCGCCTCTACTCAGACATCACTACCACGACCGCCAACTTCCACTTCAATGAAGGTACGCCCCCAATTCCCATCTCCTAAATTGTTTATTTATTAATCTAATCAGAACCCTGGACCATTATGCATCGTTTGATTGATTGTTAACTAGACCTAGGATAATTAAGTTAAGAAAACCTGATTGACCAATGTGGCTAGAATAAGAACCCTTGAACCCAAATTCTATCAAGGGGACCCTCTTCCTTTGGTCATGTCAAAGTGTTAATGCGACACTTCCCCCAGATCTGCTAACTAGTAGCCCACGAAGGTTCTTTGTTTATCGGGGCTTAGGCCTCAATCAAGTGTAGTGTGTATGAGAGTATATGAGACGGTGGTTTTTGCGTTGTTCAGGCTGCAAGGAGCATAACACCCTATTCCACGGTGGATTGTATTGCTAGTGGGTGTGTATGCGCGCGTGTGTGTGTGTCGGGGACTCGATGTTGGGTCCTCTGTAACGGTGGCGGTCTAGGCCTTTAATAGCTAAGGTCTGACGCCTTACAAGTGGGGTCCAGGGCTCGACAGGTGGTCGCAGGGTGATCTTATCCTAAATATCTATACTTCTCGTGTAAGCTCCCTCTGACCATGGCAGTGAAGACTCGCCGTTTTTCCGCCTCTCTCATCAATAGCCTACGCGCCATTGCAGAAGATGGCAAAAGGTGTCCCGTCAGCGGTCTTGTTGCCGCAAGCTACCCACTTGGCTGCATGGTATAGGCCTGCAGCGCCTTCACTGTGATGATTGCTCATAGCGGTCTCTGACTACTGGTGTGCTCCGCGTTGTGCGCCGGACGGGGGGTGCGCGTCTTCAATGCTTGACTTGGGCAGGACGCACCGTCCCTTAACTCCCGCATCTTACCACTCAGGAATAGCTGCGGGACATGTGGCAGCAACGGAGCTGACCCCTGCTGGGGAGGCCAACCCCGATCCTTTGTGACACATTGCAGCTTCAGGGCTCTAAAGGGGACGCGCCAGCACCAGGCTCTTTACCGTGGGGGTGCTGAACCTGGCGCTCTAAGCCGCATGGCTGCACCGAAGCTCTCCTAGTAAGTTGGTATTTAAGACACTGTATAAGTGTTGGACAAGACGTAAGCCCTCATTAAGCTAGTTGCATGTATGGGGTTGTCATGCTGAGTCTAATTTAACTCAAATATTGGTAAGCTGGACTCCAAAATGATAAGTTGCTATTTTATTGGCTAGTCGAATAAGAATAAGGAACATTGTTTATACTATCCAGATCGTTATATTAAGTTTGTAGAAACAAGTCATTCTATCATTTTAGAGGATGTCATGGTCAGGGAGAGCATGGTAAGAAGAGATATTTATCTTAAAGAAAAGAGGGTCTATGCTCACTCCTATGATTTAAAAACCATATTTCTCATACTTGTTTTGGCTAATAATGCAATACCTATCGTTACTCCTTCATCGACAACAGAAGGATCCTATCGAGTCTGTTTCCACTGAGGATGACAAGCAACAACAGCCTCATGCAAAGGATAACGCATAAATAAGAAGATCTCAACGAGTAAGAAGATCACCCATTCCGAACGAATATGAGATCTATTTGAGTGAAGTCATTCAAATGAAGGGTGATCCCACTTCATATGAAGACATCATGAGAGGTCGTCAATCGTCTAAGTGACGTAAACTTTAGAAGGATGAAATGAGGTCTATGCATGCTAACAAAGTCTATGAATTAGTTGATATTTTTTCATAGAGCCAAAATAGTAGACTATAAGTGTGTCTACATGGTTAAAAGGGACTTCGACTGGAAGATCCAAAAGTGTAAGGCTAGACTAATAAAAAAATGATTCACTAAAAGAGAAGGTATATATTAAAATCATACAGTGTCACCCATCTCTGCTTAGGATTGTTTTAGAATCATTTGGACATTAGTAGCGCGTTATGGCTTAAGTTTTACAGCAGATGGATGCAAAAATGGTGTTTCTCAATGGGAATCTCTACGATGATGTCTATACGACACAAGCAGAAGATTTTGTCATTAAGGGTAAGGATCATATGGGATACCACTTCAAAAAGTCATCATTCACTTAAGCAAACCTCGAGGCAATGGTATTCAAGTTCTATGAGACAATAAAAAAGTTTGAATTTGAGGACAATGAGGAGGAAAATTGTATATATGATAAGTTCAAGAATGGGAGATTTAGTTTTTGTGTTCTGTATGCAAATGACATACTACTTGCGAGTAGTGATAATAATCTACAATTAGAAACTAAGAAGTTTTCATCCTCCAAATTTTATATGAAGGATATAGATGAAGCATCCTATGTGCTAGGAATTTAAATCCACCGAGATAATAGTAAGAGGTATTAGTCGTATCTTAGAAGCAATACTTAGATAACGTACTCTAGAAGTACGTTGTGCATGTGAGTAAACCATTGCTTGCTTCAGAAGTCAAGGGCGATAAGTTTGGGAACCTTCAATGTACCAGGAAGCAATAAGAGATCGATAAAATGAAGTTGGTTCCATATTCTGCCGTGTTGTAAGTTTAATGTATACAAGTATGTACTCGCCCTGACATCTCGTGGAACATCTCTGAACAAACCATCACTGTGTCATGCACAATGTGTTTAAATTTTGTTTCTTGTGCTGAAGCCATCGAGAAGGTGTTATGATTTCAAAACTTCTTACCCGATCTCTGGAGTGGTCGACCGCACATTTAAACCACTTAAGTTATACTATCATAGTAATGTCACGATATTCTACTATCCCAACAACAAGTCGAGTGGAACAACCAAACACAATGGCACTAAGTTTAGTGTTGTGAGAGGTAAAATGCAGGATCACATCATCAATATGGAGCATATAAGTATCAGGCAAATACTTCAGTACCACTAATGAAAGGCCTTCTACTCAATGTGTTCAATGAATATGTAGCATGCATCGGTTTAAGAGAAAGCCTGTGATTATCGTGCATACTATGAGTTCAACCATTTGTAATTCTATATCTAAATGTAATGCGTAATGTGGTCTTCAAGTAAAATAGTACGTAAATGTATTGATTGACATGTCATGCCCTTTTATATCAAAGCATGAGGAAATAGACACTCACTTCGGTAATTAATTAAGTAAGTTGGAATGTATTTGTTCCATGATCAAAAGGGAGAATGTCAGGTTGACCAACCAAAGGTTGGAGGACCCTCTCACGCCCATACACAAATATAAAGGGGGCAGCCGGTGGATAAGCGGAATAGGCAATATGCCTAACTACCCCCAACCTCTTTGGGTGATCTATTCTAGCACATGCAGAATGTGACAGAAGATCACCGCAGCTCAACCTCGACTTTGGCAAACACCACCGCCCCTACTTCGACGTCACTACAACGCCCCCCAACTTCAACTTCAACGAGGGTACGCTCCCAATTCCCATATCCTAAATTGTTTAGTTATTAATCTAATCAGAACCATGGACCATTATGCATCAATTGATTGACTCTTAACTAGACCTAGGTTAATTAAGTTGAGATAACCTGATTGACCAATGTGGCTAGAATAAGAACCCATGAACCCTCATTCTATCAAGGGGACCCTCGTCCTTTGGTACAAATATAGAAAAGATAGGTAGACAGCGAGATAGTCACTAGCAGTATATATGGCCTGAGTGCGCAGCATCTACACGGCCGTAGCTGAGTGCATGGTAGTGGTGGATGACAACCAAGATTGTAGTTTCTGTGGGTTTCCGGATCCGATGAGATTCATCTGTTATAATGATGCTGACCCCCCCCCCCCCCCCTTATCGCCACGTGGAGCGATCGGTTGCATTCTATGGTAGGGGTTTTGAATCATCCCCCTTCCTCATGGGTTACCGTAACAGGGTCATATCCAGGCCTTCAGATCCTAATGTCATCATATCGGCAATGTGTTCGACTTTACTAATTACCATGATGTGACCAGAAGCAGGATTGATTGCAACAGTAGGAGAGGTCTACATGACATCGGAGATGGTAGTTTTAAACTCAAATCCTCGTCTCAGGTTTGATAATGTACTTCTGCGAGAGTTTTTTTGTTTTGTTTTTGGGTTGCTTGCATCCGTGTTGACCTGATTTTAATATATCAGTACTCATCATGCATACTGCATTGGCATTTTGTATTTTACTTTACACAAAATATTAGTAAAACCGGCTTTGGAGGACTCCTCATGATATTTTTGTTGTCGCTGTCCACAAAGATAGCGGTAACTTGTTGTCATGTTAAACGTTTATATCTGATTTCACATAAACAGCTGGTAAAATTATAAAATTAAATATAGTTTCCTTATTCTTTATATTGCATGCTCTTCCACGAGTAGAAGCTAGCACAGTTAACATCGTCTTCCACACATCATTTTTTCTGTAACTGAAGTTGCCTCAACACTTCTTAATCATTCCTTGACCAGATGTATAATAGAACAAAATCAAAGTCAACCTACTGTAGGTGCAGTGGCGGGCCCTTGGGGGGGGGGCCCACAGAACAGACAGTTGCATGCCGGCCCAGGGATGCACGTCCCAAGTTTACCTCCCAAGCCCTTGCAGTCTCTCATGCATTTACCGCGATTACACTCCTTTCCTAACCTAAGAACTACCGAACTACAGTTTTGGGATGAGGTTTCCATGCCATATTCAACGGAGGCTGCAGCTGGATCTGTGCATATGTCAACAAAAACGGGGTCAACATCATAATTTAGCTTGTAGTAAAAGGTAGCGACGTACAATATGAGGATAGCACCACAAGTGCAAGGGTCGTCAAAAGAAGCATTTGGGCTCCGGTCATCTTGATGACTATCTCTATGAGATGGTGACTATCTGTGACAAACGAAGAATAGCTCGTAGAATAGAAAATGCACAATATATAGGATGGGAACTTTCTGATTTTTAGAAAGATATCATTAATGTTAGCACTGCCAAAGGTATAGGTAAATATATAGCAGTAATGAAATGCCCTTGCAGTTTGAGTCTTTTATTGGTGCTTATATGCATCTTATAGTATGGCGATGAATATCAAAATAGTTCTTATTTTTAGAAACATATTATTAACATTAGCACTGCCATAGTTTTAAGAAAGATATATAGCAGTAATGAAATGCCATCGCGATATCAGTGATATTATATATAGATACCGTGATGAATATAAAATGGCACTGACAGATATACATATATATATCCGTTTGCAATGCAACGACAGATGAGTCTCAGGAAATCAGTGGTCATAAATATAATTGTATAAACCTTCTGGTGTAGCAATAGTCTTTTCACCCATAAAAATAAAATATATATTAATGCATTAAAAGTATACACTGCAATAGAAACAACATTTTGTAATGCCCTGTCAGAACAGGTTAAACTAGAACCAGTAAAAAATGATTATCAGAACCAGTTCTTAACCGCTATGGCTGCATCAATCATTGAGACCTGAAGAACCGGTGCAGAAAGCAATTATAGTACACGTCCTTCAGTGAAATTGGTACTGATATCTATGTAGACCTTTTATAACGGTTTTAGTTGTGAACCGGTACAATACTCATTATTTGTAACGCTTCTAATTATGAACTGGTACATATATATACTCATTATTTGTACAGTTACAGTTTTGAATTGCTAGAGATATATGTCTATATACACTACTAGAAAGAGCACATTAATGTATTATCACAAGCGGTTTTGAAAATCGCTTGTAACAAAGCGCCTATGATAATATGCAATTTATACAGGTGGAGACCAAAAACCGTCTATGAAATACATTATCACAGGCTGTCTTTACATCCAAGAAACAGCCTATGGAAAATAGGAGGTTGCTTTCGTAGATGACCGCCTGTGATAAAACCTTATCACAGGCGGCCTTTACAATCATGAACCGCCTGCGAAAAGATTTTTTCTAGACGGTTCTCTGCCTACAAGGATCTGCCTAAGAAAATCTCTTATCTTAGGCGATCATTTAAGGCCGATCAGCCTATAAAAACTCCTTATCACAAGCGTTTCTTTATTGTCGACCATCTGTGAAAATTCCTTATATAGCCTATCCAGTACTACATGTTGTTGTTTCTAATTTCCAGCTCAACTTCAAATGCACATTCACACAATGTACAAACAATATATTTTGACAAGAAACATTGACACACATATCACAAAATATAGGTCATCTCATATACATACAATGCAAGTACTGTATAAAAAAATATGTCTTAATTCATAGTTTGCAAGTTTCACTAAATACCGCCTCGATGTTCGTACTGGCCAACTTCTGGCATATCTGCAAGTAGACATGTCGTGCCGAAGAATACACATGACACGTGAAAGTACACAGTTCACTCGCAGTCTTATTGACTCCTTCACTAGGCATATCTCCAGAAACTGGCCATTATGCGATCACATTCTTGTACCACAAAGAAATACATAAGAAAAGTATTAGAATGTGTCAGTGACAAAGAAATCATAACTAAAATAAGCTAGTGACAATGAAAATGTAACTCAAAAGTAAGAAAATACAATATCGATATTAAGGATAACTTACATCCTCACGATTCACTCCATTCACAGGCGATCCGAAGATGCTTGCATACATAATATCTTCATAAGACACTACCAGGTGGCTGCTTGGGACAAGGATAGCATGTTCATATTTGCATTGTGGACTTATTTGGAGGTCGCTCACCGCCATGTTGTTTCCAGTAAAACTGTCAAGCGCTGTCATACAAAGGAATATCATATAAGAATTGCCAACCTATATACGTGTGTATAAAAAAGCTAGATGTGCAAGAAAACCACTGTCAACTAGAAATCTGTTGTATATAACAGTATCAAATATCCGTACCTTTTCAAAATGCCAAGGAAATCTTTGTAAGTCTTTAATGGGAAATCGGCTGAGTCCAAGACTGTTGCACAACGCTGCATTGGCCAGATGAAGATCATTATGTAGTGTTTACTGCAGACGCACGAACAAATGTGTGAAGTTAATGATTAACAATAATTGCTATTTTAGTGTCTTGTGTCGAACTTACTCGAAGTGGTAGAGAGTCTTTATGAGATCCTTGCCAGCTTTTACAAAGTTATACATGCTTGTCCTATGTAGGTTGTCAACTTCGTCTTTTTATTCTTCTTTTGGTATGTGATTGATTTTTGAAACAGAAACATCATTTCGTATTGCCCCGTCAGAATTGGTTAAACTAGAACCAGTCAAATATGATTATCAGTACTGGTTCGTAACCGCCATGACCGCATCAATCATTGAGACCTGGCGATCCGACGCAGAAAGCAATTATAGTACACATTTTTTTAACTGAAATCGGTACTGATATTGATGTAGAATTTTGTAACGGTTTTAGTTGTGAACCTGTACAATACTCATTATTTGTGACGGTTCTAGTTAAGAACCGGTACATATACTCATTATTTGTACAGCTACAGTTTTTAATTGCTAAAGATTTTTTTATACAAGTGACTCGAAACTTCAGGTCATGTCAGCACTGCTAATTGAAGACACCGCTGGAAATGATGCTAGATCCCCATGATAGACGACACTTGCCTTGTGCTGGGGCTAAATGTTCCGGGAAAAGTGGGGCAAGTGACGCGGTGATGGCAAGAAAGGTCAGCTCTTGGTTTTTGATGTAGAGGTCCTTCCACGCAGGTGATGACAGCAGGGTGAAGAGCAAGGTGAGGGTGGGGAAAGAAGCATCAGTGGACCCTATCGCCGTCGAGCTGCTACTCAAACTACATCTACAGTTCGAGCAACAGCCTCGTCATGAGGTACATAGGGCCCCTTCCTCCAACATTTTTTTCTTAATATTTGGATCAGCAACATAAATTGAATTCAAGTTCGTCATTCATTGCTGCCTAGAACATTTCTGGTGTTTTGTTGAAACACGGTGAAGTTATGACGCCGAGCATTGATGCTTAAACTTTCCCGCCAAGTGAAGTCAAATGGTGAGGATGAAGGACACGGTCCCGGCGCGGATCTTGCCACCTCCATCCTTCCTCATCAGATGGTCCTATCTATATGACCTTTTCAACATCAACGCATTGGATGTCTCTCTAATACGCTGCTTTGCATTTGAAGTCCTCAAAAACTAGGTTCTTCAATACATATACTCAACATAAGTGTTCTATGTAACAAATTAGACATTTTGTGTGTAGGCACCAACAACATACTCATCATAACATGGAAACGTGTCTTCTGCATATCTTGACCGGCAAGTACCCGCGAGAACTTATGATCATACGTCGAGCGGCCAAAAATATGTTGTTCAATATTTTTTGAAGGCAATGAACACACAATGATAAGGAGCTCCTAGTCGTACCGTTCAACCTGGGTAACCATTGGGTAACCATAGCAATTTCTACCTGTACGACCAAGTCTGGTAATATGACTCCTCAAGGCCGAGAGATGAAAAAACTGGAGAGTGAATAGCCCGTACATGGAGTGATATCGCTTCCGTTATTGACGAGTAAGTTCCTTGTTCACGTTAGTTTCTGACTGTTTTGTCCTTACACGATAATTTACATTAATTGTGAATGTTTTTGTTTAGGGCTTTTGGACAAGTAAAAGGAAAATGCCGACAACTTAAACATCATACTGCATTCGACGTCCCACAACAAGCTCTGGGCAACACACGCATGGCTTTATTTGGAGAGCATCCTAATTGCAATGTACGTGTAAGTGCATTTATTTTACATTGTGACTAATCTCTTGCTAAATCTCATTTATCTTGTGGCAGGACTATGGACCCTCCTTCAAGAACGTTGAAGGCCATAGCCTCGAGCAAATTAGAGACGTACTAAGAAGGTTCATCATTTATGAAATCATTAGTTCAAAGGGAGAATTTCATTACCAAATAGAGGATTAGTGATAGTTATTCTTTTGTGTAATTAGTTACTTGTTAAGCTAGATGAAAAGGGGAATTTTGTCTAAATAGTTACTTGGTAACATCTATTGACACTTCGTTAATATTTGAGTGGTCAATGTGTGTGACCTCCATTTGGCTATACATATGTTTTTATATGTGTATGTTGCTAACACTGGAAATGCGGATGCCAAATCCTGGCTAGCTCCAGGATGCAGCCGGCAATGGGGATAATCAGGGATGAGGGGCACCTAATAGGAGACTTGCGTCTAGCGGGGCGCGTGTCCTATTAGTGCCGCTGTGACCTGCCTATGAACAATCTGCGACGTGCTATAACAGAGGACGTCTTGGATTACCTAAATAAAGGAGACACGCTTCCCTACATCACGTCTCAGATTAGTCAACAAATCTGCAATGAGCTAACATAAAGCACGTATTGGATCAGTCAATAAATCTGCAACACACTATATTAGAGCGTGTCTCGCATTTATGCTGATGGGCGAAGCGCTCGGAGCCCATCTCCAATGACCCCATAAAGCTCGTCTGTCATGACTCAACGAAAGGAGACGCACTATCTTTGAGTGTGTCTCGCACTTAGTCTTATCGGCGACGCGCCTGTAGCGCGCCTCTGATGACAACATAATGCGAGACGCAACGACGAAGACACACGGTTTGTTCATCTTCCTTCTTCGTTCGGGCACGTCTATGATGAGCCTTTCTTACGTAGTGTTAGTAGTTTACAAGGGCAAAAGGATCAATTCCGAAATACTTTGAAATTATGGCATTGTCTTTTAATCCATATTTCAAGGGGGGAAATGGAACATTAGTTTCTCAATTGATTCTCTTCTCCCCACTTAGATCCTTTCGAATTTACTAGAATGCATTGACCATTTCGGAAATATGTTGAACTTAGTCTCTATTGATGGTTATGATTCGTTCATAACATAGATATTGTTCAAATTTTGGCTATATTGATCAAATCTTGGATTGTTCCGAAATGTTGGATAAATTTTAGAATTAAATCAGAAGTAGAGTTTCAACACTACATTAAGATTAAAGTAGTAAGATCTAATTATGGAGGGGAGCGCTATGGTCTTTGTACCTGACAAAATCCCGGATCTTTTGTGAGGTTCCGATAGGAATATGGCCTAGTTACCTAGTATTCAACACCTAGTGAGCCTTGTCATAATGGTGTAGAGGAACGATGTAAACATATGCTAATCAAGTATGTTAAGGTATTAGATTTTGTCAAAATAATTATGGATTAAGGTATTAAAATAGTCATTCACATGATATATCAGGTTCCTACTAAGTAGGTATTTAAGACACTCTATGAGAGTTGGACAAGACGTAAGCCCTCATTAAGCTAGTTGCATGTATGGGGCTGTCATGCTGAGTCAAATTTAACTCAAATATTGGTAAGTTGGACTCCAAAATGATAAGTTGCTATTTTATTGGCTAGTAGAATAAGAGTAAGGAACATTGTTCATACTATCAAGACCGTTACATTAAGTTTGTAGAAACAAGGCATTTTATCATTTTAGAGGATGTCATGATTAGGGGGAGCATGGTAAGACGAGAAATTGATCTTAAAGAAAAGAGTGTCTATGCTCACTCCTATGATTCAAAAACCAAATTTCTCGTACTTGCTTTGGCTAATAATGCAATACCTATTGTTAGTTCTTCATCGACAACAGAAGGAGCCTATCGAGTCTGTTTCCACAAAGGATGAAGAGCAACAACAACCTCAAGCAAAGTATAATACATAAATAAGAAGATCTCAACGAGTAAGAATATCGCCCATTCCAAAAGAATATGAGATCGATTTGAGTGAAGTCATTCAAATGAAGGGTGATCCCACTTCATATGAAGACATCATGAGAGGTCGTCAATCGTCTAAGTGACATAAACTTTAGAAGGATGAAATGAGGTCTATGCATGCCAACAAAGTCTATGAATTAGTTGATATTTTTTCATAGAGCCAAAATAGTAGACTATAAGTGTGTCTACATGGTTAAAAGTGACTCCGAATGGAAGATCGACAAGTGTAAGGCTAGAATTATAACAAAATGCTTCACTAAAAGAGAACGTATATATTAAAATCATACAGTGTCACCCATCTCTGCTAAGGGGGGGGGGGTGTGTCTTTTAGAATCATTATGACATTAGTAGCGCGTTATAGCTTAAGTTTTACACTAGATGATGTAAAGATGGCCTTTCTCAATGGGAATCTCTCTTATGATGTCTATACGACAAAAGCAAAATATTTTTTCATTAAGTGTAAGGACCATGTGGGACACCACTTCAAAAATTCATCATTCACTTAAGCAAGCCTCGAGGCAATGATATCTAAAGTTCTATGAGACAATAAGAAAGTTTGAATTTAAGGACAATGAGGAGGAAAATTGTATATATGCTAAGTTCAACAATGGGAAATTTATTTTTCGTGTTCTCTTTGGAAATGACATACTACTGGCGAGTAGTGATAGTAATCTACAATTAAAACTAAGAAGTTTCCATCCTCCGATTTTTATATGAAGGATATAGATGAAGCATCCTATGTGCTAAGAATTTAAATCCATCAAGATCATAGTAAGGGGGTATTAGTCTTATCTCAGAAGGGATACTTAGATAGCGTACTCAAGAAGTACGTTGTGCATGCGAGTAAACCATCGCCCGCTTCAAAAGTCAAGGGTGATAAGTTCGGGAACCTTCAATGTATCAAGAAGCAATAAGAGATCGATCAAATGAAGTTGGTTCCATATTCTTCCGTGTCGGAATTTTAATTTATACAGTTTTGTAGTCGCCCTAACATCTCGTGGAACATCTCCGAACAAAACATCACCGCATCATGAATAACGCGTGTGAATTTTTTTGCTTGTTATGAAGCCATCGACTAGGTGTGAGGGTTCCCAAAGTTCTTACCCGATCTCTGGAGTGGTCGACAACATTTTTAAACCACTTAAGTTACATTATCATAATAAGGCCAAGATATTCTACTCTCACAACAGCAAGTCGAGTGAAACAACCAAACAAAATGGCAATAAGTTTGGTGTTGTGAAAGGTAAAATGCAGGATCCCACCATTAGTATGGAGCATATAAGTATCAGGAAAATACTTCAGTAGCACTAACGAAAGGCCATCTACCCATTGTGTTCAGTGAATATGTAGCATGCATGGGTTTAAGGGAAAGCCTGTGATTATCGTGGATACTAAGGGGTCAACTAATTGTAAGGTTATATCTAAATGTAATGCATAACGTGGCCTTCAAGTCAAAAAGTATGTAAATGGATGTATTGATACATCATGCCCTTTTATATCAAAGCATGAGAAAATAAACACTCAATTCAGAAATTAATTAAGTAAGTTGGAAAGTATTTCTTCCATGATCAAAAGGGAGAATGTTAGGTTGACCAAACAAAGGTTGGAGGACCCTCTCACGCTCATACAAAAATATAAAGGGGCAGCCGGTGGATAAGTGGATGAGGCAATATGCCTAACTACCCCAACCTCTTTGGGCAATCTGTTCTAGCACATGCAGAATTTTAGAGAAGATCACCGCAGCTCGACCTCGACTTTGCCAAACACCACCGCCTCTACTCAGACATCACTACCACGACCACCAACTTCCACTTCAATGAAGGTACGCCCCCAATTCCCATCTCCAAAATTGTTTATTTATTAATGTAATCAGAACCCTGGACCATTATGCATCGTTTGATTGATTGTTAACTAGAACTAGGATAATTAAGTTAAGAAAACCTGATTGACCAATGTGGCTAGAATAAGAACCCATGAACCCAAATTCTATCAAGGGGACCCTCTTCCTTTGATCATGTCAAAGTGTTAATACGACACTTCCCCCGGATCTGTAACTAGCAGCCCGTGAAGGTTCTTTGTTTATCGGAGCTTAGGCCTCAATCAAGTGTACGTGTGTATGAGAGTATATGAGACGATGGTTTTTACGTTGTTCGGGCTGCAAGGAGCATAACACCCTATTCCACAGTGGATTGTATTGCTAGTGGGTGTGTATGCGCGCGCGTGTGTGTGTCGGGGATTCGATGTTGGGTCCTCTGTAACGGTGGCGGTCTGGGCCTTTAATAGCTAAGGTCAGACGCCTTACAAGTGGGGTCCAGGGCCCGACAGGTGGTCGCGGGGTGATCTTATCCTAAAGATCTATACTTCTCGTGTAAGCTCCCTTTGACCATGGCAGTGAAGACTCGCCGTTTTGCCGCCTCTCTCGTCGATAGCCTATGCGTCATTGCAGAAGATGGCAAAAGGTGTCCCGTCAGCCTGTCTTGTTGCCGCAAGCTACCCACTTGGCTGCATGGTATAGGCCTGCAGCGCCTTCACTGTGATGATTGGTCACAGCGGTCTCTAACTGTTGGCGTGCTCCGCGTTGTGCGTCGGATGGGGGGTGCGCGTCTTCAATGCTTGACTTGGGCAGGACGCACCATCCCTTAATCCCGCATCTTACCGCCCAGGAATAGTTGCGGGACATGTGGCAGCAACGAAGCTGACCCCTGCTGGGGAGGCCAGCCTCGATCCTTTGTGACGCATCGCAGCTCCAGGGCTCTAAAGGGGACGTGCCAGCTCCGGGCCCTTTCCCGTGGGGGTGCTGAACCTGGCGCTCTGAGCCACATGGCTGCACCGAAGCTCTCCTAGTAAGTTGGTATTTAAGACACTGTATGAGTGTTGGACAAGATGTAAGCCCTCATTAAGCTAGTTGCATGTATGGGGTTGTCATGCTGAGTCTAATTTAACTCAAATATTGGTAAGTTGGACTCCAAAATGATAAGTTGCTATTTTATTGGCTAGTCGAATAAGAGTAAGGAACATTGTTTATACTATCCAAATCGTTATATTAAGTTTGTAGAAACAAGTCATTCTATCATTTTAGAGGATGTCTTGATCAGGGAGAGCATGGTAAGAAGAGATATTTATCTTAAAGAAAAGAGGGTCTATGCTCACTCCTATGATTTAAAAACCATATTTCTCGTACTTGTTTTGGCTAATAATGCAATACCTATCGTTACTCCTTCATCGACAACAGAAGGAGCCTATCGAGTTTGTTTCCACTGAGGATGACGAGCAGCAACAGCCTCATGCAAAGGATAACGCATAAATAAGAAGATCTCAACGAGTAAGAAGATCACCCATTCCGAACGAATATGAGATCTATTTGAGTGAAGTCATTCAAATGAAGGGTGATCCCACTTCATATGAAGACATCGTCAATCGTCTAAGTGACGTAAACTTTAGAAGGATGAAATGAGGTCTATGCATGATAACAAAGTCTATGAATTAGTCGATATTTTTTCATAGAGCCAAAATAGTAGACTATAAGTGTGTCTACATGGTTAAAATTGACTTCGACTGGAAGATCCAAAAGTGTAAGGCTAGACTAATAACAAAATGCTTCACTAAAAGAGAAGGTATATATTAAAATCATACAGTGTCACCCATCTCTGCTTAGGATTCTTTTAGAATCATTTTGACATTAGTAGCGCGTTATGGCTTAAGTTTTACAGCAGATGGATGCAAAAACGGTGTTTCTCAATGGGAATCTCTATGATGATGTCTATACAACACAAGCAGAAGATTTCGTCATTAAGTGTAAGGATCATATGGGATACCGCTTCAAAAAGTCATCATTCACTTAAGGAAGCCTCGAGGCAATGGTATCCAAGTTCTATGAGACAATAAAAAAGTTTGAATTTGAGGACAATGAGGAGGAAAATTGTATATATGATAAGTTCAAGAATTGGAGATTTAGTATTTGTGTTCTGTATGCAAATGACATGCTACTTGCAAGTAGTGATAATAATCTACAATTAGAAACTAAGAAGTTTTCATCCTCCAAATTTTATATGAAGGATATAGATGAAGCATCCTATGTGCTAGGAATTTAAATCCACCGAGATAATAGTAAGAGGTATTAGTCTTATCTCAGAAGCAATACTTAGATAACGTACTCTAGAAGTACGTTGTGCATGCGAGTAAACCATTGCTTGCTTCAGAAGTCAAGGGCGATAAGTTTGGGAACCTTCAATGTACCAGGAAGCAAAAAGTGATCGATAAAATGAAGTTGGTTCCATATTCTGCCGTGTTGTAAGTTTAATGTATACAAGAATGTACTCACCCTGACATCTCGTGGAACATCTCTGAACAAACCATCACTGCATCATGCACAATGTGTTTAAATTTTGTTTCTTGTGCTGAAGCCATCGAGAAGGTGTTATGATTTCAAAACTTCTTACCCTATCTCTGGAGTGGTCGACCGCACATTTAAACCACTTAAGTTATACTATCATAGTAAGGTCACGGTATTCTACTATCCCAACAACAAGTCGAGTGGAACAACCAAACACAATGGAAGTAAGTTTAGTGTTGTGAAGGTAAATTGCAGGATCACATCATCAGTATGGAGCATATAAGTATCAGGCAAATACTTCAGCACCACTAACGAAAGGCCTTCTACCCAATGTGTTCAATGAATATGTAGCATGCATCGATTTAAGAGAAAGCCTGTGATTATCGTGGATACTATGAGGTCAACCATTTGTAATGCTATATCTAAATGTAATGCGTAATGTGGTCTTCAAGTAAAATAGTACGTAAATGTATGTATTGATATGTCATGCCCTTTTATATCAAAGCATGAGGAAATAGACATTCACTTCGGCAATTAATTAATTAAGGTGGAATGTATTTGTTCCATGATCAAAAGGGAGAATGTCAGGTTGACCAACCAAAAGTTGGAGGACCCTCTCACGCCCATACACAAATAATATAAAGGGGGCAGCCGGTGGATAAGCAGATTAGGCAATATGCCTAACTACCCCCAACCTCTTTGGGTGATCTATTCTAGCACATGCAGAATGTGACAGAAGATCACCGCAGCTCGACCTCGACTTTGGCAAACACCACCGCCTCTACTCCGACGTCACTACAACGCCCCCCAACTTCAACTTCAACGAGAGTACGCTCCCAATTCCCATCTCCTAAATTGTTTAGTTATTAATTGAATCAGAACCGTGGACCATTATGCATCAATTGATTGACTCTTAACTAGACCTAGGTTAATTAAGTTGAGATAACCTGATTGACCAATGTGGCTAGAATAAGAACCCATGAACCCTCATTCTATCAAGGGGACCCTCTTCCTTTGGTACAAATATAGAAAAAATAGGTAGACAGCGAGATAGTCACTAGCAGTATGTATGGCCTGAGTGCGCAGCATCTACACGGCCATAGCTGAGTGTGTGGTAGTGGTGAATGACAACCAAGATTGTAGTTTCTGTGGGTTTCCGGATCTGATGAGATTCATCTGCTATAATGATGCTGACCCCCCCCCCCCCCCTATCGCCATCTGGAGCGATCGGTTGCATTCTATGGTAAGGGTTTTGAATCATCCCCCTTCCTCATGGGTTACCGTAACGGGGTCATATCGAGGCCTTCAGATCCTAATGTCATCATATCGGCAATGTGTTCGACTTTACTAATTACCATGATGTGACCAGAAGCAGGATTGATTGCAACAGGAGGAGAGGTCTACATGACATCGGAGATGGTAGTTTTAAACTCAAATCCTCATCTCAGGTTTGATAATGTACTTCTGCAAGAGTTTTTTTTGTTTTGTTTTTGGGTTGCTTGCATCCGTGTTGACCTGATTTTAATATATCGGTACTCATCATGCATACTGCATTGGCATTTTGTATTTTACTTTACACAAAATATTAGTAAAACCGGCTTTGGAGGACTCCTCATGATATTTTTGTTGTAGCTGTCCACAAAGATAGCGGTAACTTGTTGTCATGTTAAACGTTTATATCTGATTTCGCATAAACAGCTGGTAAAATTATAAAATTAAATATAGTTTCCTTATTCTTTATATTGCATGCTCTTCCACGAGTAGAAGCTAGCACAGTTAACATCGTCTTCCACACATCATTTTTTCTGTAACTGAAGTTGCCTCAACACTTCTTAATCATTCCTTGACCAGATGTATTATAGAACAAAATCAAAGTCAACCTACAGTAGGTGCAGTGGCGGGCCCTTGGGGGGGCCCACAGAACAGACAGTTGCATGCCGGCCCAGGGATGCACGTCCCAAGTTTACCTCCCAGGCCCTTGCAGTCTCTCATGCATTTACCGGGATTACACTCCTTTCCTAACCTAAGAACTACCGAACTACAGTTTTGGGATGAGGTTTCCATGCCATATTCAACGGAGGCTGCTGCTGGATCTGTGCATATGTCAACAAAAATGGGGTCAACATCATAATTTAGCTTGTAGTAAAAGGTAGCGACGTACCAGATGAGGATAGCACCACAAGTGCAAGGGTCGTCAAAAGAAGCATTTGGGCTCCGGTCATCTTGATGACTATCTCTATGAGATGGTGACTATCTGTGACAAACGAAGAATAGCTCGTAGAATAGAAAATGCACAATATATAGGATGGGAACTTTCTGATTTTTAGAAAGATATCATTAATGTTAGCACTGCCAAAGGTATAGGGAAATATATAGCAGTAATGAAATGC
Source organism: Tuctoria greenei (assembly GCA_036927565.1). Lineage (NCBI taxonomy): Eukaryota > Viridiplantae > Streptophyta > Magnoliopsida > Poales > Poaceae > Tuctoria > Tuctoria greenei. Next base: position 151,174,306 of record JAYESD010000005.1, on the reverse strand, counting down.
CCTTGCAGTTTGAGTCTTTTTATGGTGCTTATATGCATCTTAAAGTATGGTGATGAATATCAAAATAGTTCTTATTTTTAGAAACATATTATTAACATTAGCACTGCCATAGTTTTAAGAAATATATATAGCAGTAATGAAATGCCATCGCGATATCAGTGGACTTATATATAGATACGGTGATGAATATAAAATGGCATGACAGATATACATATATATATCCGTTTGCAATGCAAGGACAGATGAGTCTCAGGAAATCAGTGGTCATAAATATAATTGTATAAACCTTCTGGTGTAGCAATAGTCTTTTCACCCATAAAAATAAAATATATATTAATGCATTAAAAGTATACACTGCAATAGAAACAACATTTTGTAATGCCCTGTCAGAGCTGGTTAAACTAGAACCCGTAAAAAATGATTATCAGTACCAGTTCTTAACCGCTATGGCTGCATCAATCATTGAGACCTGAAGAACCGGTGCAGAAAGCGATTATAGTACACGTCCTTCACTGAAATTGGTACTGATATCTATGTAGACCTTTTATGACGGTTTTAGTTGTGAACTGGTACAATACTCATTATTTGTAACGCTTCTAATTATGAACTGGTACATATATATACTCATTATTTGTACAGTTACAGTTTTGAATTGCTAGAGATATATGTCTATATACACTACTAGAAAGAGCACATTAACGTATTATCACAAGCGGTTTTGAAAATCGCTTGTAATAAAGCGCCTATGATAATATGCAATTTATACAGGTGGAGACCAAAAACCGTCTATGAAATACATTATCACAGGCTGTCTTTACATCCAAGAAACAGCCTACGGAAAATAGGAGGTTGCTTTCGTAGATGACCGCCTGTGATAAAACCTTATCACAGGCGGTTCTTTACAATCATGAACCGCCTGCGAAAAGATTTTTTTCAAGACGGTTCTCTGCCTACAAGGATCTGCCTAAGAAAATATCTTATCTTAGGCGATCATTTAAGGCCGATCAGCCTATAAAAACTCCTTATCACAAGCATTTCTTTATTGTCGACCATCTGTGAAAATTCCTTATATAGCCTATCCAGTACTACATGTTGTTGTTTCTAATTTCCAGCTCAAATTCAAATGCACATTCACACAAAGTACAAACAATATATTTTGACAAGAAACAGTGACACACATATCACAAAATATAGGTCATCTCATATACATACAATGCAAGTACTGTACAAAAAAATATGTTGTAATTCATAGTTTGCAAGTTTCACTAAATACCGCCTCGATGTTCGTACTGGCTAACTTCTGGCACATCTGCAAGTAGACATGTCATGCCGAAGAATACACACGACACATGAAAGTACAAAGTTCACTCGCAGTCTTATTGACTCCTTCACTAGGCATATGTCCAGAAACTGGCCATTATGCGATCACATTCTTGTACCACAAGAAATACATAACAAAAGTATTAGAATGTGTCGGTGACAAAGAAATCGTAACTAAAATAAGCTAGTGACAATGAAAATGTAACTCAAAAGTAAGAAAATACAATATCGATATTAAGGATAACTTACATCCTCACGATTCACTCTATTCACAGGCGATCCGAAGATGCTTGCATACATAATATCTGCATAAGACACTACCAGGTGGCTGCTTGGGACAAGGATAGCATGTTCATATTTGCATTGTGGACTTATTAGGAGGTCGCTCACCGCCATGTTGTTTCCAGTAAAACTGTCAAGCGCTGTCATACAAAGGAATATCATATAAGAATTGCCAACCTATATACGTGTGTATATAAAAGCTAGATGTGCAAGAAAACCACTGTCAACTAGAAATCTTTTGTATATAACACTATCAAATATCCGTACCTTCTCAAAATGCCAAGTAAATCTTTGTAAGTCTTTAATGGGAAATCGGCTTAGTCCAAGACCGTTGCACAACCCTGAATTGGCCAGATGAAGATCATTATGTAGTGTTTACTGCATACGCACAAACAAATGTGTAAAGTTAATGATTAATAATAATTGCTATTTTAGTGTCTTGTGTCAAACTTACTCGAAGTGGTAGAGAGTCTTTATGAGATCCTTGCCAACTTTGACAAAGTTATACATGCTTGTCCTATGTAGGTTGTCAACTTCGTCTTTTTATTCTTCTTTTGGTATATGATTGATTTTTGAAACAGAAACATCATTTCGTATTGCCCCGTCAGAATTGGTTAAACTAGAACCAGTCAAATATGATTATCAGTACTGGTTCATAACTGCCATGACCGCATCAATCATTGAGACCTGGCGAACCGACGCAGAAAGCAATTATAGTACACATTTTTAACTGAAATCGATACTGATATCGATGTAGAATTTTGTAACGGTTTTAGTTGTGAACCTGTACAATACTCATTATTTGTGACGGTTCTAGTTAAGAACTGGTACATATACTCATTATTTGTACAGCTACAGTTTTTAATTGCTAAAGATTTGTTTATACAAGTGACTCGAAACTTCAGGTCATGTCAGCACTGCTAATTGAAGACACTGCTGGAAATGATGCTAGATCCCCAAGATAGACGACACTTGCCTTGCGCTGGGGCTAAATGTTCCGGGCAAAGTGGGGCAAGTGACGCGGTGATGGCAAGAAAGGTCAGCTCTTGCTTTTTGATGAGGAGGTCCTTCCACGCAGGTGATGACAGCAGGGTGAAGAGCAAGGTGAGGGTGGGGAAAGAAGCATCAGTGGACCCTACGATGATGTCTATACGACACAAGCAGAAGATTTCGTCATTAAGGGTTAGGATCATATGGGATACCGCTTCAAAAAGTCATCATTCACTTAAGCAAGCCTCGAGGCAATGGTATTCAAGTTCTATGAGACAATAAAAAAGTTTGAATTTGGGGACAATGAGGAGGAAAATTGTATATATGATAAGTTCAAGAATGGGAGATTTAGTTTTTGTGTTCTGTTTGCAAATGACATACTACTTGCGAGTAGTGATAATAATATACAATTAGAAACTAAGAAGTTTTCATCCTCCAAATTTTATATGAAGGATATAGATGAAGCATCCTATGTGCTAGGTATTTAAATCCACCGAGATCATAGTAAGAGGTATTAGTCTTATCTCAGAAGCAATACTTAGATAGCGTACTCTAGAAGTACATTGTGCATGCGAGTAAACCATTGCTTGCTTCAGAAGTCAAGGGCGATAAGTTTGGGAACCTTCAATGTACCAGGAAGCAATAAGAGATCGATAAAATGAAGTTGGTTCCATATTCTGCCGTGTCGTAAGTTTAATGTATACAAGTATGTACTCGCCCTGACATCTCGTGGAACATCTCTGAACAAACCATCACTGCGTCATGCACAATGTGTTTAAATTTTGTTTCTTGTGCTGAAGCCATCGAGAAGGTGTTATGATTTCAAAACTTCTTACCCGATCTCTGGAGTGGTCGACAGCACATTTAAACCACTTAAGTTATACTATCATAGTAAGGTCACGATATTCTACTATCCCAACAACAAGTCGAGTTGAACAACCAAACACAATGGCAAGAAGTTTAGTGTTGTGAGAGGTAAAATGCAGGATCACAGCATCTGTATGGAGCATATAAGTATCAGGCAAATACTTCAGTACCACCAACAAAAGGCCTTCTAGCCAATGTGTTCAATGAATATGTAGCATGCATCGGTTTAATAGAAAGCCTGTGATTATTGTGGATACTATGAGGTCAACCATTTGTAATTCTATATCTAAATGTAATGCGTAATGTGGTCTTCAAGTAAAATAGTACGTAAATGTATGTATTGATATGTCATGCCCTTTTATATCAAAGCATGAGGAAATAGACACTCACTTCGGTAATTAATTAAGTAAGTTGGAATGTATTTGTTCCATGATCAATAGGGAGAATGTCAGGTTGACCAACCAAAGGTTGGAGGACCCTCTCACGCCCATACACAAATATAGAGGGGGCAGCCGGTGGATAAGCGGATTAGGCAATATGCCTAACTACCCCCAACCTCTTTGGGTGATCTATTCTAGCACATGCAGAATGTGACAGAAGATCACCGTAGCTCGACCTCAACTTTGGCAAACACCACCGCCTCTACTCCGACGTCACTACAACGCCCCTCAACTTCAACTTCAACGAGGGTACGCTCCCAATTCCAATCTCCTAAATTGTTTAGTTATTAATCTAATCAGAACCATGGACCATTATGCATCAATTGATTGACTCTTAACTAGACCTAGGTTAATGAAGTTGAGATAACCTGATTGACCAATGCGGCTAGAATAAGAACCCATGAACCCTCATTCTATCAAAGGGACCCTCTTCCTTTGGTACAAATATAGAAAAGATAGGTAGACAGCGAGATAGTCACTAGCAGTATATATGGCCTGAGTGCGCAGCATCTACACGGCCGTAGCTGAGTGCGTGGTAGTGGTGGATGACAACAAAGATTGTAGTTTCTGTGGGTTTCCGGATCTGATGAGATTCATCTATTATAATGATGCTGACCCCCCCCCCCCCCCTATCACCATGTGGAGCGATCGGTTGCATTCTATGGTAGGGGTTTTGAATCATCCCCCTTCCTCATGGGTTACAGTAACGGGGTCATATCCAGGCCTTCAGATCCTAATGTCATCATATCGCACTGCTACAATAAGCCTCATCACAGGCGGCTCCAAACCTATTATCACAGACGGCTTTTAAAACCGCCTGAAACGAAGAGTCTGTGATAATCCGCAATTTCACAGGCGGAGAAGTGAAACCGCCTGTGAAGACTAATTATCATAGGCGGTTCTTCACTAAGGATAGCCGCCTGTGAAAACCGATTATCATAGGCGGTTCTTTACTTAGGCTAGCCGTCTGTGAAAATACTTTATCACAGACGGGTCGTGCAGCATATATAACCGTCTGTGATAATCGTCTTATCACAGACGGTTATTGAAGAATAACTAACCGCCTATGATAAGAAGTCTTCACAGGCGGGTATTGAAGCATAACTAACCGCCAATGATAATATGTCTTCACAGGCGGATTTTGAAGCATAACTAACCGCCTATGATAATGTGTCTTCACAGTCGGGTATTGAAGCATAACTAACCGCCTATGATAATGTGTATTCACAGGCGGATTTTGAAGCATAACTAACCGCCTATGATAATATGTCTTCACAGGCGGGTTTTGAAGCATAACTAACCGTCAATGATAATGTGTCTTTACAGACGGTTATTGAAGCATAACTAACCCGTCTATGATAATGGTGTTATCACAGACGGAGATTACCTATATCAGCCGTCTGTGAAGACCCTTTAACGCAGCCGGTTTCTACCATAACAGACACCGCCTGTGAAAATTAGGTTATCACAGATGTTTCTTTACTTGTATCTAGCCGCCTGTGATAATTGTTTTTCACAGTCATGCAGTACTACTGCTGTTATTTCTAATTTCCAGGTCAATTCAATATAATCACAGAACAAAAAACAACAATCATCACAGAACAAAAGACAACAATATTATCATCACAGAAGTCAATTTCACTAAAACAATATACATATGTACAAGTTACAGATACAATTTCATCTCAAAGTTTACAAGTTTTCACTAAAAACTGTTTAGATTGGTATAGTCGCAAAGTTCTGGCACATCAGCTGCTGAACCTCTCTTATCAAAGAACTTCCCCGTTTTGTGCAAAATTTCGCGACGAATGAACTGACAGAGTTCAGAAGCAATCCTGTCGGCTCCTCCATCAGGAATACTTCTACAAACCGGCCATTCTTCGTTCAGATTCTTCTTGTGCTGCAATATAACACATAACAAGGTTTAGAATGTGTTGGTTTGAACAATCTCAAAGTATAGATCAAAGTGAGAGTATACAAGAATTTAGTAGGTATTTTTGGAGCAGTTGTACTATGAGCAATTGAATTTTGAAGTTGGAATCAAAATATGAAAATAATGTTTCTGGTAATATTGAACAGCAGAGAATATAAGCATTAAACTATGCTAGTTACAATGAAAATGAAACACAAAAGTAAGAAAATAAGGTATCGACATTAAGGATAACTTACATCCTCACGATTGACTCTATATACGGCGGCGGTCCGAAGATGCTCGCACACATAATACCCGCATAAGACACTCCCAGCAGGCTGCTTCGGACAAGCATAATACGTTTTAATGTCCAATGCATTCGTATTAGGAGGTCTCTGACCGCCAAGCTGTTCCGCGTAAAACCGCCAAGCGCTGTAATACAAGAAATGTCATATAAAACTTGTCAACACATTCTAAATGTGCGTAAATTAAAATTATTGAATAAACGTACTTTTTCAAAATGGAAAGGAAATCTTTGTAACGATCTGGTGGGTAATCGGCCGAGTCCAAGACTGTTGCCATTCCCTGCGTTGGCTTGATGAAGATCATTATGTAGTGATTACTGCAAACATACAAACACACGTGTTAACAATTACCAATAATTGCTATTTCAATGCCATGTGTCGAACTTACTCGAAGTGGTACGGAGCCTTTACGAGGTCCTGGCCGTCTCTGACAAAGTTAAACATCGCATGTCCTATGTAAGCTGCAACTTCTGCCTTTCTATCCTTCTTAAGTTTTGCAATTGCTCTTTCAAAATCTTTTTTTTTCATGTGTTTGTACTTGCTTGATTCTCGATTTGCCTGGACGTCGAATAGCGACTTTGCAATCCTAGTAGGGTCAAGGATACCTGTCTTGTGCGCCAACTTTTCATTATCCATGTATTGCATCCTATTGAAGAAGTCCAGAATTGTTATAATCTCATGAAATGCGTATGCGTGTAGTAAGAAAAGCAAATACAAAATATTAGAGCACTTACAAGCACCAGACGAGCAGCAGGTTGATTTCGAGCATGCCCCGATGGAAAAGGGAAAGCAGCTCTTCAAATAAAATGACTCGTTTATCTACTCCAGTGCTCCAGAATGCTTCTTTTGGAATACGAAATGTGACGCACTGAAGACCATATTTTGTGCTGGCAGTGATGTACCACTCATGCATTCTTCTGAGCGCGACGGGTTGTTTGCTAAGTTGTACGGATGTCATTAACGGCTTCCCATTCTCAAATTTAGGAGGAACATCCTCAAGCTTGTATATTGGAACTCCTGGTTTAACTAAAGCCGTCCGCCGATTATACATGACACCGTCTTCTTCCCACTCCTCGATATCTTCTAATGCTGGCTCATGAGAAGAACGAGATGCACTCGATTTTCTAATATTTTCCTTCATAGCTTCCAAATACTTTGTCACTTCTGATGAAGGTTTCTTATTTTCGTATGAGCTAACTTTGACAGGCACTGATGATCGAGGAGTAGTCGTCGGAAGTTGGACACTGGCTTGTTGTTGAACCTGTTGTTCAACTGATTGCTCTTTACTCCCAGCAGCTGGCTCTAGTACTACTTCAAGCTGTTGCTCAACTAGTTGCTCTTTACTAGCAACAGCTTGCTCTGGTACTGCTTGAAGTTGTTGTCCAACTTGTTGCTCTTGGATATCATCATCCTTGCTCAGACATAGGGGGAGTGGATCTTCCCGGACTGGGAGTGGATCTTCATGCACTTTCACCTTAGAAGATGGGGTTGCAGTATTTGGAGATGCGACGGGGCTAGAAATTGGCTCATCGTCCAACACGATATCGCGTCGGTGCCAAAGGATTAATTGGTTGACAGCCTGCCTCAGAGTCGCGATCCCCTCAGGTGTGACGTGGTCTATTTCATAATCTTCATAATCATTATCAATGATCTGAAGAACTTGCACCACAGAATAATACAACGGAAGTGGACTCCCGTTGAAGTCACGATCAGGCTTTGCCATAGCAGTGGCAACCTGTTTGGTTTTGTTCCCTGCTCTGCCTATCGGGACAAGAAGACGACAAGATTTGTCGTTAGCAATATCATCGACAGGGAACTTATGGGCTGACCCTGAGCCTGGCACGGAACCAACGCTGCTAGGGTAGGCAGTTGGAGATACTAATTGCTCCTTTTGCACCGGAACCATCATTGTACTCGGTGCCACTAATTGTCCTGATTGTCTAAGTTGTTCCATAATTTCTTGCATATTTTCTTTGACCTTTTGAGCAATTGTTTCATCAAGTGTTTTCTTAAACTTCTCACGTCTTCTATATGTGTCTTTATCTTTAGGGAAACCATCTAGCCAAGACATTTGAGAAGAGACCGCTCGAACCCGTCCGCTGTGTTCAGGGTTTCCCAAGATAGCGGTAAGTTGGTCATTCTCCCTCTTCGGCTTGAAGAGACCCTTCTGTTGCTTTTCAATTACTACTTTCATTTTATCCTCTACTTCATTCAGAGAGTCGGGCTTTTCAAGTTTGCCCTCGCTGGTCAAACCTGACCGAGCAAAGACCCAGCGTTGAGTTCGCTCATCGCACCCTTCTAATGGGTGAGGATTGCCCTTACTAAGAATGTCGTCTATTATCTTATTCCATTTCTGGACTTTGGGGCCATATCCGGCAGACCCCAAGCGATGATGGTATTTGTTCTTTTTTGCAAGCTCTGACCTAGTTGCACTTAGAGCTTTAGCATCAGGTGTGCTCTTTTGACGAACAAACTCTTGCCACTGAGCTTGTGTGATTTTTCCCATCTTCCTCGGGCTAGGGACCTTATTGGCCTTAACATAAGCATTCATTTCACTCTTCCAGCATCGAAACTTCTTGCCGCAAGAGACCAATGTTGCTTTCTTTACAGCTTCTTCTGTGCCTTTCGGGAACTTGAATTGTTTCTTTATCTTTTCCCACAACTCATTCTTGGTCTGCTCGGGTAATTTCCTCCAATTCTCGGTTGTGATCGGCACAACCTCCCTAACAAGAAAACCGCATGCATTACGGTACTTGGTAACTGAATCCAGTGGTTCTTGGGGAAGCCCACTTGGACCGACCCTTGTTATGTACATGATGCGGTCCAATAGACCCTTATTGGGACCTCGTTGCCCTCGTTTCCGCTTGAGTGAAGCTGAGGATTCATCCATTGGTGAACCTTCTGCGGTTTTAGGAGCCGATGACACCTCATTGTCTTCGAGATTAATCTAGGTAGAAAAAAATTATAAGACTTCGTATACTTGACAACCAACATTAACTTGAACTGCTGAAGTTAAGATTCGTGATCCATACCTCGTCGGCAGGATCATATTCCGGGTCTAGATCCACTGAAGTCTTTTTAATTTTTATATTCGGAAAAGGATCCGAAGGACTGTGATAGGAGCCTGAACTGCTGGAGTCAGTAAACTCCATATTGTCTTCTTTGTTGTTACAATCAGGACCAGTCTTCTTAGGGCTTTCCATGCTAGATCTAATAAGACAAAAAATCTAATAAATGGCATAACTAAATTTGGTCATATTTAAAACAAATTTTCTCAATTTTGGCTCAATTAAGTAAATTTAGCCAAAACACATTTTTGAAGTTATATAGGTCTAACTAAATTCTTGTATCATAGAGATCGGCATCATATGCTCAGACTCCATCGCCACACCTAGTGTTACCTAGATATGGGCGTGAGGATGCTCCTGGCATCACAAATGAGTTGGCCAGCAACTTTTGTTTGGCTTCAGAGCTAAATATAGCATAACTTTGGTAGCTCAGATTAGGTACAATTGCTAAAATGAAGCTGATGGAGCCACAAGTGCAGACATCTTTGGTAGCACAGATTAGCTACAATTGCTCAAATGAAACTTAGAGAAATAAAAGCAAACTTAGCCAAACTTAGTCTAGCATAGCTAACTCTAAGCAAAAGTAGCCAAATATAGCTAAATATAGCATAACTTAGTCAAAATTAGTCAAGTATAACTATATCTAATGTAACTTAGCCAAAATTAGCCAAATTTGGTCAACTTAACCAAATATAGCTAAATCTTGCCCCTAATAGAGAATTATGTGGCATATGCAAGGCCGATGACAGAAATAGGGAATATACTGCTGTTACTAGAGTCTAGAATCATGTTTACCACTAATGTGTTGGAACAGTTTCAGACACACAGAACCAACTACCAATTTATCGTGATATAACCATCCACATAAATCTTGCCCCACCGAACCCTAACCAAAGATGCCACCGAACTTGACAGTTTTTCGAATTCCACCGAACCCTAACCAAGGATGCCTACCATTATCTAATTCCCGAACCCTAACCAAGGATATGCAAGGCGGCAGCGAGGGCGGGGAGGGAGGCGGCACGGCGAAGGAGGATGGAAGGTCGAAGGGTTTAGGGTTTACCTTGAAGCTCGGCGGTGACGGAAATGGCTTCGCTCGGCGTACCTGGAAGTGAGGAGGGCGAAGCTCGGCGGCGACGGCGAAGCTCGGCGACGACGGCGAAGCTCGGCGACGGCGAAGCTCGGCGGCGTACCTGGAAGTGACGAGGGGGAACACTTGGCGGCAAACGAAATTTTGGCAGCCTAACGGCGTCTAAGTGTTTCGCCTGGGTTAGGTTTTTCCAATGCTGCCGAGGGGTATATATAGACTCACATTTTCTCAGGCGGATTTTAAGTACCGACCGTCAGGGAAGACTGTTATCTCAGTCGGATTTTACTTACCAACCGCCTGAGAAGATACAATTATCTCAGGCGGTTGGTTAGTAACACCCGCCTGAGAAGATACAATTATCTCAGGCGGTTGGTTAGTAACACCCGCCTGAGTTAAACATGAAGATATTTACTTCTTCTTAATTTGATGAACGCCTACATAAAGACCCCTCACCAACCGGGATGAGGATCCCCTGACTTAATCAGCGGTCACTGACATGTAGACCCGGTCCCACACGTCAGTGACCATGTCACGCGTGCGCGACCTTTCTTTTCCCCGAGGTGCGACCTTTCTTTTCCACTCCGCGCGGCCTTAAAGACCCAACACCACTATGGCTCACAAGCGCATCGCTCACTTTGAATCCTCTTGTTTTCTTCGTCTTCCTCCGCTCCGACGACCCAACACCACTATGGCCGACCTTCCGCCGCCAAGCCCTCCGAGGGAGCCACCTTGCAAGAAACAATGTTGCAGCTCCCCCGAGAAGATCAACGCCGAGCAGCGCCTCCTCATGGCGCGAGAGGCGTACAACAATACGTCTCGCGCCATGAGTGCCTTGGGGCTGGGTACCCTTCCAGAGTATACTGGAATGGGTACCTTGGGCCACTACCTCTACGCCCTCGTGGGGGTGGCTGATCGTCTCGACATTCTGTTCGCGACGATGGCCCAGGTTCTTGGCCCCGAGGGCCGTAGAACGCTGGTGGAGGCGACGGCTAGCAACCTCGGGGTTGCACCGCCGGTGCAGCCGGTGCAGCCGGTGCAGCCGGTGCAGCCGGTGCCGGAGTCGCCGCCGGAGGACGAGGAGGAGGAGATGGAAGAGGAGTAGGAGTAGGATTTAATTAGTTTTTCTTTTTGTTGTTTTTAGTTGCTTCTGTTTTGTAAATATTGTTAATGAATGAAATCTATCTTTTTTCATCTATGTGATTGAATATTACTTGTGTATCTTTTGTGTTCTTGTGTGTTCTTGTGTAAATATTGTGCATCTTGTGTGTTCTTTTGTGAGATGTGCATATTGTTAATGAATGAGTATCTTGTGTGTTCTTGAACTGTGTGAATGATTGAATATTGTTAATGGATGTAGTGTGTTCATCGTTAATTAAAATTTCACGTCTGAGAAGAAATTAATTTGATATTTACCAAAACATTACAATGTCAGCTATACAAGTTTTAAAAATATTTTGTCCAGGTGGTAGATGTTAATTTTATACAAATGTAGAAGAAAGAATCATCGAATTTGGACACAATTTGCAGAATCTAAACATGTTTGAGTATTTATATTGGAATCTAAATAAAAAAGAAGCAAGGGATAAGGGAACTGAAGAACAGTATCGGGCATTATCTCAGGCGGTTGTTAAGCAATAACCGCCTGTGAAGATATTTACTTCTTCTTATTTAATATTCTTGATTAAATGTGGTCCTTTAAAAAGGCAAAAATCCACCTTCTTGTAATATTATTGATAAGTAAAGGTTACCATTAAATTTCACTTCATAAATCCTTTTAAATTTGTCAGAACATAAAAAACATACAACAAATGCTATTTTTCATTTTTCTATCTTGATGAATATAATGCTTTTTTCATTTATTTTTTCAGTGGACATTTTTAATCATCATACCAACATCTAGGAATTTTTTCATATTTTTTTAAATTTTTTGGAATCAATGTGTGTTCATAATTTGATGAATGCCTCATATGAATATGAGCATTTAGTTAGAATGGTGGATAATTTGAAGTTTGACATGTTGGAATGCTTTTAAAAAAATTAAAAAAATTCATACATGTATAAATTATACAAATATGTTCATACCAACAATTTTGAGTGAAGGAACCTTTTTTTTTATGAGATACACAAATGTGAATAATATGTGAGTAGAAATTAATTTGATATTTACCAAAACATTACAATGTCAGCTATACAAGTTTTAAAAATATTTTGTTCATGTGGTAGATGTTAATTTTATACAAATGTAGAAGAAAGAATCATCGAATTTGGACACAATTTGCAGAATCTAAACATGTTTGAGTATTTATATTGGAATCTAAATAAAAAAGAAGCAAGGGATAAGGAAACTGAAGAACAGTATCGGGCATTATCTAAGGCGGTTGTTAAGCAATAACCGCCTGTGAAGATATTTACTTCTTCTTATTTAATATTCTTGATTAAATGTGGTCCTTTAAAAAGGCAAAAATCCACCTTCTTGTAATATTATTGATAAGTAAAGGTTACCATTAAATTTCACTTCATAAATCCTTTTAAATTTGTCAGAACATAAAAAACATACAACAAATGCTATTTTTCATTTTTCTATCTTGATGAATATAATGCTTTTTTCATTTATTTTTTCAGTGGACATTTTTAATCATCATACCAACATCTAGGAATTTTTTCATATTTTTTTAAATTTTTTGGAATCAATGTGTGTTCATAATTTGATGAATGCCTCATATGAATATGAGCATTTAGTTAGAATGGTGGATAATTTGAAGTTTGACATGTTGGAATGCTTTTAAAAAAATTAAAAAAATTCATACATGTATAAATTATACAAATATGTTCATACCAACAATTTTGAGTGAAGGAACCTTTTTTTTATGAGATACACAAATGTGAATAATATGTGAGTAGAAATTAATTTGATATTTACCAAAACATTACAATGTCAGCTATACAAGTTTTAAAAATATTTTGTTCATGTGGTAGATGTTAATTTTATACAAATGTAGAAGAAAGAATCATCGAATTTGGACACAATTTGCAGAATCTAAACATGTTTGAGTATTTATATTGGAATCTAAATAAAAAAGAAGCAAGGGATAAGGAAACTGAAGAACAGTATCGGGCATTATCTCAGGCGGTTGTTAAGCAATAACCGCCTGTGAAGATATTTACTTCTTCTTATTTAATATTCTTGATTAAATGTGGTCCTTTAAAAAGGCAAAAATCCACCTTCTTGTAATATTATTGATAAGTAAAGGTTACCATTAAATTTCACTTCATAAATCCTTTTAAATTTGTCAGAACATAAAAAACATACAACAAATGCTATTTTTCATTTTTCTATCTTGATGAATATAATGCTTTTTTCATTTATTTTTTCAGTGGACATTTTTAATCATCATACCAACATCTAGGAATTTTTTCATATTTTTTTAAATTTTTTGGAATCAATGTGTGTTCATAATTTGATGAATGCCTCATATGAATATGAGCATTTAGTTAGAATGGTGGATAATTTGAAGTTTGACATGTTGGAATGCTTTTAAAAAAATTAAAAAAATTCATACATGTATAAATTATACAAATATGTTCATACCAACAATTTTGAGTGAAGGAATCTTTTTTTTATGAGATACACAAATGTGAATAATATGTGAGTAGAAATTAATTTGATATTTACCAAAACATTACAATGTCAGCTATACAAGTTTTAAAAATATTTTGTTCATGTGGTAGATGTTAATTTTATACAAATGTAGAAGAAAGAATCATCGAATTTGGACACAATTTGCAGAATCTAAACATGTTTGAGTATTTATATTGGAATCTAAATAAAAAAGAAGCAAGGGATAAGGAAACTGAAGAACAGTATCGGGCATTATCTCAGGCGGTTGTTAAGCAATAACCGCCTGTGAAGATATTTACTTCTTCTTATTTAATATTCTTGATTAAATGTGGTCCTTTAAAAAGGCAAAAATCCACCTTCTTGTAATATTATTGATAAGTAAAGGTTACCATTAAATTTCACTTCATAAATCCTTTTAAATTTGTCAGAACATAAAAAACATACAACAAATGCTATGTTAATTAACTGACGCGCCGCACGAGGTCTGCGGAGAAGTTAAGAAGCCGTGGTGCAGGGGACGCGTGCGACGGAAGGATCTCTGAAGATCGTCTTCCACAGTGGTTTAATTGTGCGCCGCACGAGGTCTGCAAAGAGTTCAATGCGCAATGAACAAAATATTTTGTTCAGTTGGTAGATGTCAATTTAATACAAATGTAGAAGAAAGAATCAGCGAATTTGAACACAATTTGCAGAATGTAAACATGTTTGAGTATTTATATTGGAATCTAAATAAAAAAGAAGCAAGGGATAAGGAAACTGCAGAACAGTATCGGGCATTATCCCAGGCGGTTGTTAAGTTATACCCGCCTTAGATAAACGTATTTGTAGACGGTTGTTAAGTACCAACCGTCTGTGAAGATCTTTACTTCTTTTTTCTCAGGCGGTTTATAAGTAATACCCGCCTGAGATAATCATTTTTAAACTACAATATGTTAATTAACGGTCTGAGAAGTGTTAATTAACTGACGCGCCGCACGAGGTCTGCGGAGAAGTTGAGAAGCCGTGGTGCAGGGACGCGTGCAAGGATCTCTCAAGATCGTCTTCCACAGTGGTTTAATGGTGCGCCGCACGAGGTCTGCAAAGAGTTCAATGCGCAATGAACTAAATATTTTGTTCAGTTGGTAGATGTTAATTTAATACAAATGTAGAAGAAAGAATCATCGAATTTGAACACAATTTGCAGAATGTAAACATGTTTGAGTATTTATATTGGAATCTAAATAAAAAAGAAGCAAGGGATAAGGAAACTGCAGAAGAGTATCGGGCATTATCCCAGGCGGTTGTTAAGTTATACCCGCCTTAGATAAACATATTTGTAGACGGTTGTTAAGTACCAACCGTCTGTGAAGATTTTTACTTCTTTTTTCTCAGGCGGTTCATAAGTAATAACCGCCTGAGATAATCATTTTTGAAACTGACGCGCCGCACGAGGTCTGCGGAGAAGTTGAGAAGCCGTGGTGTAGGGACGCGTGCAAGGATCTCTCAAGATCGTCTTCCGCAGTGGTTTAATTGTGCGCCGCACGAGGTCTGCAAAGAGTTCAATGCGCGGGAAACGAACCGCTCCCTCGTCTACTCCGCACAGACCTATATAAGGCGCGTCGTCGGTTATGGACAAGCACAAAACTTTTCTCCACTCCTTTCTTCTTCTCCTAGCCCGCCGCCGATTAACCACCACAGCCATGGCCAACCTTCCACCACCTAGCCCGCCGAGGCAGCCATGCAAGCGGATACGCTGCAGCTCCCCCGAGAGGGTGAATGACGACCAGCGCGTTCCACCGCCGGTGCAGCCGGAGCCACCGGTACAGCCGGAGCAATCGGCACAGCCGGAGAAGCCGACCCTCTCTACTGCTGCATCGTCGCCGGAGGAGGAGGAGGAGGAGGAGGACGACTTCGACGACGACGACGATGATGACGATGATGACGACGAGTCGTCCTCCGACGACGGCGACGACGAGTCGTCCACCGACGACGGCGACGACGAGTCGTCCACTGACGACGGCGACGACGACGACGGCGACCACCACCATGGTGACGACTACGACGACGACGACGACGAGTCGGAGGAGGACCGCTTGGCTTGGTTTGAGAAGCTGGCGGAGAGGATGGAGGAGGCGGGGCCGTAGTGTAGTTTTAGGATTTCAATCAAGTGTTCTTGTACATTTTTCTTGTGTTTTGTACATATTTCAATCAAGTGTCAATGAATACTGGTGGATAATTTGAAGTTTGACATGTTGGAGTGCTTTTAAAAAAATTAAAAAAATTCATACATGTATACAAGTTTTAAAAATATTTCGTTCAGTTGGCATTATCTCAGGCGGTTGTTAAGTAATACCCGCCTGAGATAAAAATCTTCCCTGGCGGTTATTAAGTACCAACAGCCTGTGAAGATATTTACTTCTTAATTAATAAACATCATCTCAGGCGGTTGGTAAGTAAAACCCGCCTGCGATAAAGTTAAAAACCGCCTGTGAAAAACCTACGTCTATATAAGGACCCCTCACCGCAGTCAAAACGCAACCCTGGAGAATTTATATCGACGCCGCCAGGCTGTTGAAATTTCCCCTGCGCCGCGCCGCCGCTCCGCCGCCCAGCCCATACTGCCGCGCCGCTGCTCAACCCCGCACCGCCACTTCTCCACCCAGCCGGCCCACCGTGCTGACGCCTCTGCAAGGTAAATGTAGTTTCCTTACTTTTTCTTTGTATATTTTCATTAGCTGATAAGCTGTTAGTTTTGTGTGTTCTGGTATATGGATTCTGTCCTTTTGCATGTGTAAGGACTGTATGGATTGTGTTCTGGTATATTGATGTATGGACTATATGAATTGTTTCCTTTTTGTACCTATTATGTGACATGAATATGATGTTTAATCAACAGATGCTATTGTAATATATATAAGATGCATCTGGGCCTTGTTTCCCGATATAACGGACTGGATCCCACCCAGACCTAGCCCATGCTGCTGGGCCTGTTTCCCCCTTTGACTCCGTCCGCCTCAAGACGTCGCCCGTCTCCTACATTAGTCGCCCTAATCATACTTGTTATGTCTCTGTAAATTCATTTTATAGAAGACCTTTAGAGAATATTTGTGGCCAAATTTTGTAAATCTGACAAAAAATTCTATTATTGAAGCATGGACCGTCGAGCGTGGATGTATAACATGCCAAGACCCGATCCTATGTACATTCGTAATGTTGCAAATTTTATTGAAGCATCCAAGAGACATGCGAAGTTGCAAAAGATAGATGACATATTATGTCCATGTATCGACTGCGAAAATAAGATTGCTTGGACGGATACTATAGTAATCCAATCTCATTTGGTGAAAAGAGGTTTCAAAAATAACTACACAATATGGACAGAGCATGGTGAGTTAGATACACATGATGTGGATAAAGATGATGAGAGAGGCTCAGATGATGATAATGTTCATATCAATGATGGTAGTGACAATCAAGCTGGTGATGATGATGATGAGTTCGATTGTGAGGAGATGTTGCGTCACATTGAACCATATGTACTGACTTCTATGGGAGCAAGCAAAGGTTTAAGTAAAATGGAGACATTGCAGAATGCGGCCACAGAGCTTTTATATGATGAATCAAACGGTTGTGATAAAGAGTTTACTACATTGCGTGCAGTCTTAGAACTACTAAAGTTGAAAGCTACGCACGGATGGTCCGATTGTAGTTTCTCTGATCTTTTGAATCTTCTGGCAGAAATTCTTCCAAATCCAAATAAACTGCCTAGAAGCACTTATAAAGCGAAGAAACTTCTTTGCCCGATGGCACTAGGTGTGACAAAAATACACGCTTGTGTGAACCATTGTATTCTGTATCGCAAAGAGCATGAGCTCGCAACTAGATGGCCCATTTGTGGTGTCAGTAGATATAAGAAGGACTACAATCACCAGTATGTTACCAACATGAAAAAGACTCAGAAGAATAAGAAGTTTATTATTGGTCCTGAAGGTGACGATGACGATACTTCTGGCGATGCAGACGGAAAGAATAAGAGAAAAATTCCTGCATTGGTGATGTGGTACCTTCCGGTAATTGATCGCTTGAAGCGTTTGTTCTCAAACCCTAGGGAGGCTGAACTTATGCGTTGGCATTCCGAGGAACGCAAGAAGAATGAAAAACATATACGACACCCTGGTGATGCAACGCAGTGGAAAAATTTTGATATTCAGTATCCAGAATTTGCGAAGGAAATCAGAAATGTGAGGTTTGCCTTGGGTACAGATGGAATGAATCCGTTTGGTGAAAAAAGGAGCATACACAGCACATGGCCCGTGGTCTTAACTATGTACAACCTACCGACGTGGTTGTGTCACAAAAGGAAATATATCTTATTATCTGTTCTTATCCAAGGTCCGAAACAACCCGGCATCGAAATTGATGTGTTCTTGGAACCTTTAATGGAAGATATGGCGAAATTGTGGAATGAAGGGGTACGTACATGGGATGAGTACAAGCGGGAGTATTTCACGCTAAGAGCAATGATATTCGTTACCGTGCATGATTATCCCGGACTGTTTACATTATCGGGACAAATGAAAGGGAAGAAAGGTTGCGTTAGGTGCGTGGATAGAACTGGATATCTATACCTCACTTCATCCAGAAAGACGGTGTACATGAGACATCGACGGTTCTTGACAGATACACACAAGTATAGGAAGATGAAAGAACAATTTGATAACAAAATCGAAAAAGATACTGCACCGAAACCTTACAGTGGAAAACTTGTGTTTGAAATGGTCAAGAACATTCATATTGCTTTCGGTAAGGGAAAAAAGAGTAAAGGAATTAAGAGAAAGAAAAGTACATCTTCGGATGATACAACTGACATGGCTTTCAAGAAACAATCAATTTTTTTCAAGTATCTTCCGTATTGGAAGAATCTGGAATGTTGCCATAGTATTGATTTGATGCACGTTACAAAGAATGTATTTGACAGCATCATTGGGACCTTGCTGGACATGCCGAGGAAGACAAAGGATGGATTAAATTCACGTATGGACCTAGTAAATCTTGATTTGAGACCAGAGCTTCATCCAGTAGAAAAGGCGAACGGGAAGCATTACCTTCCCCCAGCCAGCTACAACTTGACGCTAGAAGAGAAAAAAGCAATTTGCGAATGCTTGCGTGGGATCAAAGTGCCCACAAGTTTCTCATCCAATATCCGCAAACTAGTCTCGATGAAAGACTTGTCTTTATTCGGTTATAATTCTCACGACTGTCACATGATGATGACAGTTTTCCTTGCCATTGCAATAAGAGTAATCAAACCTGAGCATATAAAAGTTGTCATCACACGTTTGTGTTACTTCTTCAATGCAGTATCGCAAAAGGTGATAGCACGTGAAGATTTAGACTATCTGAAAACATACATCGTCGAGACAATGTGCAAGCTTGAGATGTGTTTCCCACCATCCTTTTTTGATATGCAAGTACACCTAATCATACATCTTGTTGATCAGATAAAAGCATTGGGGCCACTATATTTACATCATATGTTTTCGTTGGAGAGATATTTAGGAGTATTAAAAGGTTATGTGCGGAACCGTGCTCACCCAGAGGGTTCAATTATGGAAGGATACACCACTGAAGAAGTGATTGAGGGTTGCGCTGATTACATCAAAGATGGAAAATCGATAGGTGTGCCTATACCGGTACATGAGGGTAGACTACGTGGGAGAGGCAAAGTGGGTAAGAAAACTTTTATTGTTCAAGATTACAAGAATGTACACCGTGCACATTTTGGTGTACTACAACAGCTCGCAATAGCTGAGCCGTACATCGAGGAACACCAAATTGAGCTTCGTGATAAAAACCAAGACCGCAAAGAGGACTGGATCATGAAAGAGCACAGAAGATGTTTCACTGAATGGTTAATGGATAAAAATATATCATACGGAAACACTATAGAAGAGGCAACAATGAAAAAGTTAGCTTGTGGCCCATCTGCTTTGGTAACATCATGGCAAGCATATGACATCAATGGTTACACATTTTACACTAAAGAAAAAGACGGTAAGAGTGTTGCACAAAATAGTGGTGTTCGTATTGAGGCTTATGATTCACAAGGGCAGAAGACCACATACTTCGGGTTCATAGAGGAAATATGGGAACTCGATTATGGCGAAAGAATGGTAATGCCCGTATTTAAGTGCCAATGGGTCAAACATCCTGATGGTTTGAAAGTGGACAATTACGGACTGACACTGGTAGACTTGAATAAAGTGGGTTACAAAGATGACCTGTGGGTTCTCGCCGATAATGTTGCACAAGTTTTTTATGTTCAAGATCCAGAAACTGAGAAGTTGCACGTAGTTGTTTCTGGAAAGCAAAATATTGTTGGGGTTGACAATGTGGGAGATAATGAAGAGGAATATAATCAGTATGAAGAGATGTACCTTTTCACCGAACCAAAAAACATCAAGCGCGTAGAGAGAAGCATTAAAAAGAATTTGAAACCCTATATGCGAGAAGATGTCAATGCTGGAAAAAATGTATATAGCAATGCGAGATGATATATATTGTATATATTTGTATCTTCTGAAATCAACTTAGAACAATGTTGGTATATGGATTGTGTCCTTTTGCATTTTTGTACATATGCGTTTGGACTCAATGATTTGGAAGTTTGGAAGTTTGGTCTTTCTTCAGATAATGATGTCTCGGGCGTGTAGCCGATTGAAGGAGGAGCGCTTGGCGTGGCGCAAGAACCATCCCCATGTATGTACATATGGCACACCGGTCACATGGTTGTATATACATATGTATCTGTAATGGACTGATGAACTTAACTGTAGTTTGTTTTTCCGTGTTGTTTGTTTTTGGTATTTTCAATTTCTCCGCGTAGGGTTTCTCTGCGAAGCCTGAATCGGGAGATTTATTGAAGTGGCAGTGCATCGTCCCCGGTAAAGAAGGGGTAAGTCATGAAGAACAAGCACAATATGAGTTTAACTATCGTCCTCCTATTAATAAATTTCTTTTGCAGACTGAATGGGAAGATGGTTACTACCCCCTGACAATCTCCTTCTCTGAGGACTATCCCTTGGTGCCTCCAAGATGCTCCTTTCCAATTGGGTTCTTCCACCCAAATGTCCATCGTTCGGGAGCACTCTACATCGGGATTCTTGATCAAGAGACTGTAAGATAGACCTATTTTGTTCATGTAATTATTACTTATAATTTTTGTCGAACTTATTTGAACTGGTTTCTTATATTGCTTAAATTATATTTCGTAGGGGTGGTGCAGTGCTTTTACAATCAAAACTATACTACTTGAAGTTCAGCGTTTGCTGCATCAGCCAAATGTGCCTGATGTTGAAAATGATTGCTATAATCTACTTATCAAGGTTAGATGACACTTTGACTTAGTGACCAATGTAGGTTATTCATTCCTCCTTCGACATTTGTTAATATAAATAATGTCAATATTTTCAGGATCCAGCGGAATATAAGAGACGTGTTCGGGAGCAAGCAGGACGGTACAATTTAGATTGATCGATGGGAGCTTCATCGTCGATCTACAATGAATGTAGCATGATTTTTGTTCAGTGTGTAAAGAAATTATCTTTGAACAATTGTAAAACCTCTAATGGTGTATTATCACAATTAAGCCAGCCTCACTGGTGATCGAGCATTTCCTATAATGCATTACTGTACTAGTATCCGCTAGCTCATCTGTGTTTTTTTCCTGATACAATTTTGCCTGCACGACTACATGCGGGTGTGATATATAATTGCAACTACATCCCTGTAATTTCAATGAAAACTGCTTATGATAATTAAACAATGACCGCCACTGAAAATACATGATCTTCTTAGGCCGTTGTTAATCAAGAACCGGCTATGAAGTTCATTGCATTACAGACGGTTATTAATTAAGAACCGCCAACGAAGATCATGTATTTACTCAGACGGTTGTTCCTTAAAATCCATCTGTGAAGTTCATTGCATTACAGACGGTTATTAATCAAGAACCGCCAACGAAGATCATGTATTTACCCAGACGGTTGTTTCTTAAAATCCGTCTGTGAAGTTCATGGCATTGCAGGCGGTTAATAATTAATAACCGTCTGTGAAGATCATGTATTTACCCAGACGGTTGTTTCTTAAAATCCGTCTGTGAAGTTCGTTGCATTACAGGCGGTTCTTAATTAAGAACCGATTCTGAAGATCATGTATTTACCCAGACGGTTGTTCTTTAAAATCCGCCTGTGTTGTTCTTTCATCACAGACGGTTATTATATCATTCGTCATCACAGTCGCATATTTTTAAGGACCGCCTGTGTTTGAAAAATTGAGGCGCCTGTAAAAATGCTTTTTGTAGTAGTGTCGGCAATGTGTTCGACTTTACTAATTACCATGATGTGACCAGAAGCAAGATTGATTGCAACAGAAGGAGAGGTCTACATGACATCGGAGATGGTAGTTTTAAACTCAAATCCTCATCTCAGGTTTGATAATGTACTTCTGCAAGAGTTTTTTTTTGTTTTTTTTTTTGGGTTGCTTGCATCCGTGTTGACCTGATTTTAATATATCAGTACTCATGATGCATACTGCATTGGCATTTTGTATTTTACTTTACACAAAATATTAGTAAAACCGGCTTTGGAGGACTCCCCATGATATTTTTGTTGTAGCTGTCCACAAAGATAGCGGTAACTTTTTGTCATGTTAAACGTTTATATCTGATTTCGCATAAACAGCTGGTAAAATTAGAAAATTAAATATAGTTTCCTTATTCTTTATATTGCATGCTCTTCCACGAGTAGAAGCTAGCACAGTTAACATCGTCTTCCACACATCATTTTTTTCTGTAACTGAAGTTGCCTCAACACTTCTTAATCATTCCTTGACCAGATGTATAATAGAACAAAATCAAAGTCAACCTACTGTAGGTGCAGTGGCGGGCCCTTGGGGGGCCCACAGAACAGACAGTTGCATGCCGGCCCAGGGATGCACTTCCCAAGTTTACCTCCCAAGCCCTTGCAGTCTCTCATGCATTTACCGGGATTACACTCCTTTCCTAACCTAAGAACTACCGAACTACAGTTTTGGGATGAGGTTTCCATGCCATATTCAACGGAGGCTGCTGCTGGATCTGTGCATATGTCAACAAAAACGGGGTCAACATCATAATTTAGCTTGTAGTAAAAGGTAGCGACGTACCAGATGAGGATAGCACCACAAGTGCAAGGGTCGTCAAAAGAAGCATTTGGGCTCCGGTCATCTTGATGACTATCTCTATGAGATGGTGACTATCTGTGACAAACGAAGAATAGCTCGTAGAATAGAAAATGCACAATATATAGGATGGGAACTTTCTGATTTTTAGAAAGATATCATTAATGTTAGCACTGCCAAAGGTATAGGGAAATATATAGCAGTAATGAAATGCCCTTGCAGTTTGAGTCTTTTATTGGTGCTTATATGCATCTTATAGTATGGCAATGAATATCAAAATAGTTCTTATTTTTAGAAACATATTATTAACATTAATACTGCCATAGTTTTAAGAAAAATATATAGCAGTAATGAAATGCCATCGCGATATCAGTGAACTTATATATAGATACGGTGATGAATATAAAATGGCACTGACAGATATACATATATATATCCGTTTGCAATGCAAGGACAGATGAGGCTCAGGAAATCAGTGGTCATAAATATAATTGTATAAACCTTCTGGTGTAGCAATAGTCTTTTCACCCATAAAAATAAAATATATATTAATGCATTAAAAGTATACACTACAATAGAAACAACATTTTGTAATGCCCTGTCAGAACTGGTTAAACTAGAACCAGTAAAAAATGATTATCAGTACCAGTTCTTAACCGCTATGGCTGCATCAATCATTGAGACCTGAAGAACCGGTGCAGAAAGCGATTATAGTACACGTCCTTCACTGAAATTGGTACTGATATCTATGTAGACCTTTTATAACAGTTTTAGTTGTGAACCGGTACAATACTCATTATTTGTAACGCTTCTAATTATGAACTGGTACATATATATACTCATTATTTGTACAGTTACAGTTTTGAATTGCTAGAGATATATGTCTATATACACTACTAGAAAGAGCACATTAACGTATTATCACAAGCGGTTTTGAAAATCGCTTGTAACAAAGCGCCTATGATAATATGTAATTTATACAGGTGGAGACCAAAAACCGTCTATGAAATACACTATCACAGGCTGTCTTTACATCCAAGAAACAGCCTACGGAAAATAGAAGGTTGCTTTCATAGATGACCGCCTGTGATAAAACCTTATCACAGGCGGTTCTTTACAATCATGAACCTCCTGCGAAAAGATTTTTTCAAGACGGTTCTCTGCCTACAAGGATCTGCCTAAGAAAATCTCTTATCTTAGGCGATCATTTAAGGCCGATCAGCCTATAAAAACTCCTTATCACAAGCATTTCTTTATTGTCGACCATCTGTGAAAATTCCTTATATAGCCTATCCAGTACTACATGTTGTTGTTTCTAATTTCCAGCTCAAATTCAAATGCACATTCACACAAAGTACAAACAATATATTTTTACAAGAAACATTGACACACATATCACAAAATATAGGTCATCTCATATACATACAATGCAAGTACTGTACAAAAAAATATGTTGCAAGACTGTTGCACAACCCTGCATTGGCCAGATGAAGGTCATTATGTAGTGTTTACTGCAGACGCACAACCCTGCATTGGCCAGATGAAGATCATTATGTAGTGTTTACAGCAGACGCACAAACAAATGTGTGAAGTTAACGATTAATAATAATTGCTATTTTAGTGTCTTGTGTCGAACTTACTCGAAGTGGTAGAGAGTCTTTATGAGATCCTTGCAAGCTTTGACAAAGTTATACATGCTTGTCCTATGTAGGTTGTCAACTTCGTCTTTTTATTTTTCTTTTGGTATGTTATTGATTTTTGAAACATAAACATCATTTCGTATTGCCCCATCAGAATTGGTTAAACTAGAACCAGTCAAATATGATTATCAGTACTGGTTCGTAACCGCCATGACCGCATCAATCATTGAGACCTGGCGAACCAACGCAGAAAGCAATTATAGTACACATTTTTAACTGATATCGATGTAGAATTTTGTAACGGTTTTAGTTGTGAACCTGTACAATACTAATTATTTGTGACGGTTCTAGTTAAGAACCGGTACATATACTCATTATTTGTACAGCTACAGTTTTTAATTGCTAAAGATTTGTTTATACAAGTGACTCGAAACTTCAGGTCATGTCAGCACTGCTAATTGAAGACACCGCTGGAAATGATGCTAGATCCCCAAGATAGACGACACTTGCCTTGCACTGGGGCTAAATGTTCCGGGCAAAGTGGGGCAAGTGACGTGGTGATGGCAAGAAAGGTCAGCTCTTGCTTTTTGATGTAGAGGTCCTTCCACGCAGGTGATGACAGCAGGGTGAAGAGCAAGGTGAGGGTGGGGAAAGAAGCATCAGTGGACCCTATCGCCGTCGAGCTGCTACTCCAACTACATCTACAGTTCGAGCAACAGCCTCGTCATGAGGTACATAGGGCCCCTTCCTCCAACATTTTTTTCTTAATATTTGGATCAGCAACATAAATTGAATTCAAGTTCGTCATTCATTGCTGCCTAGAACGTTTCTGGTGTTTTTGTTGAAACACGGTGAAGTTATGACGCCGAGCATTGATGCTTCAACTTTCCCGCCAAGTGAAGTCACATGGTGAGGATGAAGGACACGGTGCCGGCGCGGATCTTGCCGCCTCCATCCTTCCTCATACGGGTGATGGCTCCTCGAGAGCCTTCGCAAGGTTGGGTTTTGTGGCAGCGTCTTGGTCGATCCGCTTCGAGACGTGCAGCCCGGTCCAGGCTCGGGACCAATAGCCTAATCATCCCCCCTCCCCAAATGCTGCGGAGGTGGAGCGGGAGGCCCAATGTGGGCCCACCACCTTGCGCGAGTCCACGTGCCCACCACCACCCTGTTTAAGCAAAGTAGCGGGGAGCAGCCCGCGTGCTGTTGGGGAGGAGCGCGGGCTGGAAGGAGGCAGCGGCGACAGAGCGTGAGGTCCTGGACATGGGGCTATGGTTGATTGGTGTGCACGTGGGGGACAAAAACAAAAATAGAATCAAAACATTTTATGTAAGCAGTGGCAGTCGCTATTATTTCTCTCAACTTCACATTACTTGATCTGTTGAAAACTGGAATTGGTTTAGATAATAAGTATGTGTACCGATTGACAATTGAAACCGGTATAGATAATAACACTACTAAAGAAAAAGTTATCTCTGTCAGGTCATAAGTACAGCATTGGCTAGTACACAATCTAGTTTATAGTGCAATCCTACAATAATTTATCGCGAACCATTGGATGTTCATCTTAGGGTGTTTGTGTTTTTTTAGCTAAGCCCTTCCACCTGTGTTTCTCATGTGGAGCGAGTTAAGTGAAAAAACAAAATCACCCTAGGATGAACATCCAATGCTTAGGGATGAATAAATGCATGATTGCATAAGTCACATTGTATACTAGCCATTGCCCATAAGTACATATCTGTTTCAATTCTTGAATCAACACTAAATATTCAAAGCAGATAGTTCAGGTTATCAATACTGGTTTCATAACCAGTACAGATAACTGATTTTAGAATCAGCTAATGTAAAGAACCAATGTTGAAAAAAAAGAACAGCCCCAGTGCCAAAGATCTCACTTGAAGTGGGGTCTGGGGAAGGATTATACGAGACCAGTCTTATCCTCACAATGTGCAGTGCGGAGAGACGGCGTCGAACCCAGGACCTCTTGGCACCAATGGGATGACTTCATCACTGCGTTAGGAACAACAGTAATCGAAATGAGCTCTGGACATATACATAACACTGACATAAACTGCTAATGTTTATGTACATAACATAACAATTAGTCAAATAGTCACAGACACCAGACAAACACTCTCATGAAAAACACAATTCATGTTCTCGTTATTAATGATCTTGTCTGTCTTGTACAAGGTTCAGGTATATATCTATTTGAAGGTTCAGGTATGGTCTAGTGAAGGGTGACTTCTGTTGAAAGTCAGAATAAAAAGTTGTTGCAGATGAAAAAGGACTACGATAGACCAGTGTTTTGGGTTGTAAGAAAGAACACAATAAGTTCCATGTTGTACTCATATTGCAGCAAATGAAGCCCACCAATGATTGGTCTGACAAATGTTTCACATATTTATTATATTTTTTGAGGCACAGAGCCACAGCCCAGGGACGCACGGGTTCACATATCTCCTGTTACCTCGATAGCTGTTGGACCTAATTTTTTTTGTTATCTATGCTGGTTCAAGTCGTGAACGGGTACAGAAGGGCAATCTAGTCTTTTTTTCCTAATACTATAATATATAAATATGACAATTTCAGCCCACCAGCCACCGTAGCACTGAATGCCCTGTCACCCGCAGATTTAGTACCATATGGGTTGTTTTGCATGACTGAAACCTTTCTATAAATCGTAATGCAGCTATCATCTTGATTTCACAAGTATTCTATATCTTGATCGACAGCTACGAAGGCAGCAGGTCAGATATGTTTTGCGACTTCCATAGCTCTTAGACCATTTTTTTTGTTATCTGTACCGGTTCTAGTGTAGTCACGCTCACACAGAAGTTTTTCCCCAATCATGTGATTTCATTCGTCCCCCATGGGCTGTCCTCTATGTCGTCGCCCTCCTCTCACGATGAATGGTCGGAGCTTTCCCTCTTCTACCGATACATGGTTGTGGCATGTCCCTCCTCTGCTTCATCATAGAGTTGTTGTGTCATAGGTCTTTAAAACGCCTATTAGGATCCAACATCTTTTCTAAGGATGGCTGGTACATTTGAGGCACGACTTCGATCCTCCTTGGTTCTATGACTGGTGACACATCCTTGGCTTCCCACATTCAGACATTTAGTAGA
Source organism: Tuctoria greenei (assembly GCA_036927565.1). NCBI lineage: Eukaryota > Viridiplantae > Streptophyta > Magnoliopsida > Poales > Poaceae > Tuctoria > Tuctoria greenei. The sequence continues at coordinate 151,146,450 of JAYESD010000005.1, read as the reverse complement.
TGTAAGGATTTGCTCGAAAAATTATTAGTATGTACTCCTTTTGTTTAAGATTGTTATCGAGTGTTAATTGTCGGTGACGTAAAGGGTTAGGCTTCTTATCGACTTTGTCTTATACTATCATCTTTCTCTATGGATGGCAGTTGCTCTTATCTGTTTTGGTTCATTTGTTACTCAATTTTTATATTATAGTTCTTTATTACTAAATTACTACTGTCCATGTTCCTACTACCGATGAGTATGGATTTTGTCGTGCATTCATCTTCGAGGTGACCTAGCTATGTAGACACAAATATTTATACTAGTTCGGGCAAGTTCCCGATGTCCAGTGTTGATCTCCTACTCTTCCATGATCGAAAGAGGGGACTAGTGTTACAAATGGTGAAAGCGAGCGGTGCTTGTGTGCTGAGTCTTCCCTTCTATGGGGGTCCTTCGGGGGCCTTTTACAGGCAGCTCGGCGCTTGCCCAGTCCTATCATCCTATCTACCCCGTCCTCCTTGTAAATGGGCAATTATTACAAGGGTTGCTATCGCTAAATGTAGCTTTTGCCGTGCTAGAAGCTAGGTCAGGTATCGGAAGTCATTGCCGCACCTGCTCTACTCTTCCCGCACATCGGCTACGTATTGCAGCTCATGCCCATCATTACACCAGATCAGACCGCGTTCAGAGGGTGTAAGATGGGACAGCACCCCCTGTTAGACGTGCACTCAGGTGCGTCTGTACCATCGGTAATGAAGGTGTCTACTCTGCCCGTGTTGTAGTGGATATCACCACAAAACCCATATCTGAGTTCGAGGCTCTGGTGAATTCAATGTCAACCTCGATGGTCGGGGTTTGGGATGCCCGCCCTCAACCTCGACAGTCAGGGTCCGCTCACTCGACTTTTATCCGATCTGATGGTTGTCATGTCATGTTCTGTCAGACCTCGACCGCTGACTCTCGCTTCCTGGCAACCGAGACACGAAATCCCGTCTGTAGCCTCCAAGCCTGCACTGGGCTATTTGATCAGTTAGAGGTTGTCGGGACGTGTTCCCTGTAGAACAGAAGTCAAACATATGAGTTCATGGTTTGTTTATGGCCACCATGGTTATCGGGTTCAAAGAGCCCGAGTGTTCTCCCTAGTCATGACTCCCGAGCTCTATGGTGAGCCCACGTGCCCCTTAATGATGCTTTGGTTAATGTTTCCGGAAATCCTCCTCGTGCCCCATCCACGATCTGTTCGCCGCTTGGAGGGTGTGAGCTTGTCATGAATCTTCTTTGGCAGTCAAATTCCCGAGCTTGTTGAGCTACCTATCGGTAGATCTGAGTGAAACTCGATTGCCTTATTTCGCAAGCACTGATAGAACCAGTTATCCTTTTTTTGAAGAATCATCCTGGTCGAGGTTCAGTACCCGCATTTCATTATATCTTGCTTTGGACACTATGTAGATCCCGGGACTTTTGAGGGCCCGAGCGGCTCAATGCCGACCCATCGGGTGTTACCGTGGAGCTGCCAAGCTAGGACTTGGATATGGACTTGGAGATGTCAAGGGTATTCGATTCCCCCGAGTTCGCCTCTTTGCGGGCCATTCCTTGCCATCCATCCCTCGCTATGAGTCATTTCGGGCGACCTCGGGACCAAGCGGGCAGGCCTTTGAACCCGGAACTTGGTCGACCTCTAAAAGTGGACCGGTGACTAAATCGTCTTACTTCAGCCTACCGCGCTGGTGTCATGGGAAATGAAAATGCATCGCCCATCTGGGCTCCTACGCGATGGGAATTGTCCAGTTCTAATTGGAGCAGTTGTGCGGATTATTTGGCAACAGTTATGAGGAGTCATGGGGGGACACACATCTTTTGATGGCCTCAGAGTGCACCAGTTGCCACATCGGCTTTATAAAACATGGTGGAGCACTTCTGCCTGGCACACACACCTTCATTCTGCTTTCCGCCTCTCCTTTTTGCTTCCGTGTGCTTGCTGGAGGTGAAGTAAGCCGTATTCTAGTGAAAGGAAAAAAGAGGAAGTTACTATATCCTCGTCTCCCTCCTTCATTGTGAAGTCATTATTGGTGGAGTCCTGTGCAAACTCGGTCTGCATCTCCGACATAATTGATAGGAGCCTGATGTTGGTGCAATGCTCCTGCGCTATCAGCCCTGCCGACGGGGGCATAGGGCCAAACACTCTCCATGATGAGATCATGTCGTTTCTCGCCTCCGTCAAGGGGATCCTCAAGGACTATGACATCAAGCTCTCGTGCAGCACCGAATGGTGTTCTCCACATAACAGTTCTTATCACCCTGTGAGAGGCATAACTAGGGATATATCCGCATTTCAACTTGTGGCGGTACTATTTTTGTGTGCACCCCACTAAGGGCTCGTCGCCTCCAGATGTCGGTTGGGCATGCATCCAAACTTCATAGGCAACAACCATGGTATTTCGACCTCCACCTACCTACATCCCTTAAGGACTGGCGTCAAGAGTGGTTCTACATCTGAAACATGGCGTGCACACGAAAATTGGAAACCATGAAGGCGGAGGCAGATGTGGCCTTAATAGAGCTTAGAGGACCCAATGAGGGAGTTGGCGTCTGCACTTACCGCCTTCGACCTTTCTCGAAAAAAGCGAGATCTCACAGGGGTGCCATTCTAGTTTGATGCAGGACCATACCTCTCCCATTATTAGCGCATCAGCGCTCCACTCGATGGCTTGGCAGCCTGTGAGCCTTTTGAGGTTCCCGAAAGATGGAGAAACGGGGGAGGCCAGGGCCACTAGGCCGAGGCGGGCAAGAAGGAGAAGGACGAGCATCGGGCTCGTCAGCCAAATCACCGGAGGGTGATGCAGATCCATGGAGACAACAAGTCAACTTTACCGAGAGGCGCCATACTCCTCTAGCTTAGACGACATTGCTTGAGTGGGTCACCCTTGCCAGGGAGCGCTGGCCGAAACAGGCAGTAGGGCCTGCTACCGATCTGGTCTTGAAGAAGGCGAGGGCAAGCCATGAGCGTGCCCCTCCATCAGCCCTTGAGGCGAGAGTTGCGGGGTCGGGCTTGAAGGCTATCTTTTGCCGCTCGTAGAGGTCAGGGCCTCTTTTTTGTTTCTGTGGCTGTAAGTGGAGCTAGGATGATCCTTAAGTTTTGCTTTAATGGAGGAGTTATGACCTTTGGGTTGCTGGTTCGGCTAGGGACTCAATGGGGAAGACCTTCTAGGCATTGTCGGTGACAGTGGGGGGAATGATGCCCTTGTTGCTGCTTGTTTTATCAAGTGCGGTGCTGGCGCAACCCTTTGTTGCTGAGGTTGTTAGAACACCTTCTGCCCTGACATTTTCGCCATCCGATGCTGCAACCGTTGAGGCGGTATCAAGGTTTGGGGAGTCCTCGTGCACCTTTCCTTGCGGGCAGGGTGATTGTCGTGAGGTCATCGCCGGAGGTGATGTTCCTCTTGGGGGAGACCGCTGAGGGCTCCTAGAGCTAGTTGTGGCCCCAATGTCCCCGGTGGTTGTAGATTTGGCTTATCGGGGCCCCTACTCGGGGGTTGCCCCTGAGGCCCCGGTCTCTTGAAGCGAATGGCCAGAGAGGCACAGCGGCAGTGCTAAAGTGTCTACCATCCTCCCTACCGGCACAGTAGAGTGTCAAATATGGAGACACCGCTACCTACGGGAGTGAAGGAAAGAAGAGAGAGAAAAGGAGGAAAAGAGGAGAGAAAAAAGAAGAAGATATATTATAAAATAGTTGGTAGTGGATATAGAGGTGTCATATAGTGGTGAACGAGCGTGGAGAACAAAACTGTAAAACACGGAATCTTTTAGAGGTGAGATATGGAGGTGGGATATAGAGGTCCACGAGTGCTAGCAGTCTGAAGGACAAGGTGTTGGCGACCGTGGCCGGTCAATGCCTGGACTCGGGCATTTCTCCCAAAGCTCTAGACCTAGTGGTCGTATGATTGTGGCTAGCACTTGAGTGGTTTCAGGGCGCTGTGGAGCCTACCAAATGGGAATGCGCCAATGAGGACATGGCATACTGCTCATTCTCTGGCGTGTGCGAGATAGAGTGCTAGAGTCCCGACGTTACAGAAATCATATTGGATGGTTTCGTACGATATGATACTGAATAACACAACACATAAAAACTACAATATAATATATATATCTTTGTTACATATCATTGTCATGTTTACAAACTCACGTACATCAATTATGATGGAAGTCTTCACAGCTCACACTTTCAAGCTTAAACTATGCAAAAGAGAAGTCATCCTCTCCACGGATGCTTCCCACTAGCAACACTTGCATCTTTTCAGCCGCGAGCAAGGTTTCCATTTAACTACACACCCGGAGAGGGTGGTTCTAGACTAGGAAACCCGTCATAATTCTTAATAACTATTAAAGTACCCGCAAAACTCCTATAAATGCAACCATGCACACAAGGCAAAGCAAGACTTAATCGTCTCACTAAATTAAGGTGAACTCTATATTTTGGGAAACGTAAGACTGGAATTTAAACATAAATAAAGAAGCTTGCATAAGAGTGAATCCTTATATTTAGTTTTAGCAATTTAATGGTTCCAAAATCATAACTTTGGTTTGCCCTACTACAAATCCATACAAGGTTCAATGTCATGATTATCCCCAAAACATATTCCATATGATTCCAATTACGTTGTTACTACGTCACAACACAGTGAACAAGCGGTACTGAATCCATAATCGTGAGGGACAGTGACTCAAATCAATATACACGTTGATAACATGACACATACGCTCGTTTAGAAGGGGCATAAGGCACCCTCCATTTTACGCCGTATGTGGCAACCTTTCACAGGACACCCAAACATCAAAACCTTACTATCTAAGATGTAAGCCCTACTACTTATGTACACCGGTAGTAGGCTGACCCCTACTCTCCGGTAGGCCTGTCGACGACCCGAGCTCGAGTGTGCTTATCCTCCAAGGCTCGAGCTCGGCAAGAACTCGAGCCGACCTTGAGCTGAGCCTAAAATCCGGTCGATCCTGCAATCAAGCACGAGCTTGGCTCGATAAGGCTCCCTTAAATAGATAGGCTCGATTGAAGGTCGTAAAAGCTCGATTTTTATCTCGAGGGGTTCATTTAAAAAATCAAAATAATTAATATTTAATATAAAAATATTAACAAATAATATTTGTAAAACATAATTTATCTAAATGAGCCTTATCGAGTTTAACAAGCTCGAGCTTGTTAGGCTCGGGAGTTCGAGATGAAGCTTTAGTTCGGATCATTTATCTGTCAAGTTGAGCTCGATTCGAGCTTTTGAGGAGCCCATCTCGAGTAGCACATGTGACTCGAGCTTTATTCACAACCCTATTCTCCAGTCGACTCTACGGTTTATGACGGTGGGGATTACACCAGTTTTCTAGCGCCCATAATATTAGTATACATCCGATACAACTCAAACTTGTTCAGCAGGGCTGCACACGGTACACTCCTTAATCGACATAAGTAGGTACTATGGTCACATGACCACGTCATGTAGCTTCCTAGTCATCCTGCCCGATCTCAATTCCCATATAAGAGAATCCATTCCAATCCTCCCCCAAGTGATTTCCTATCCTATATCTCAGGAGTAGTTCTGACGACACAACCACTATAGGAAAAGCGGTCATTTCGACGGCCGGCCGTATTGCGACGGCCGGCGCGCAGATGGCCATCGCAAATAAGCAAACCGTCACAAATTAGCGTATATTGGCGACGGTTTCCAAAAGTGGCCGTCGCAAATAAGGAGGCCGTCGCAAATAAACCTTATTTGCGATGGCCTTTTCCACTAGACGTTGCAAATAGTATTAATTGCGACGGCCAACCCTAGGGCCGTCGCAAATAAGTTGGCCGTCGCAAATAAGTTGCGACAATCAAAACTATACTACTTGAAGTTCAGCGTTTGCTGCATCAGCCAAATGTGCCTGATGTTGAAAATGATTGCTATAATCTACTTATCAAGGTTAGATGACACTTTGACTTAGTGACCAATGTAGGTTATTCATTCCTCCTTCGACATTTGTTAATATAAATAATGTCAATATTTTCAGGATCCAGCGGAATATAAGAGACGTGTTCGGGAGCAAGCAGGACGGTACAATTTAGATTGATCGATGGGAGCTTCATCGTCGATCTACAATGAATGTAGCATGATTTTTGTTCAGTGTGTAAAGAAATTATCTTTGAACAATTGTAAAACCTCTAATGGTGTATTATCACAATTAAGTCAGCCTCACTGGTGATCGAGCATTTCCTATAATGCATTACTGTACTAGTATCCGCTAGCTCATCTGTGTTTTTTTCCTTATACAATTTTGCCTGCACGACTACATGCGGGTGTGATATATAATTGCAACTACATCCCTGTAATTTCAATGAAAACTGCTTATGATAATTAAACAATGACCGCCACTGAAAATACATGATCTTCTTAGGCCGTTGTTAATCAAGAACCGGCTATGAAGTTCATTGCATTACAGACGGTTATTAATTAAGAACCGCCAACGAAGATCATGTATTTACTCAGACGGTTGTTCCTTAAAATCCATCTGTGAAGTTCATTGCATTACAGACGGTTATTAATCAAGAACCGCCAACGAAGATCATGTATTTACCCAGACGGTTGTTTCTTAAAATCCGTCTGTGAAGTTCATGGCATTGCAGGCGGTTAATAATTAATAACCGTCTGTGAAGATCATGTATTTACCCAGACGGTTGTTTCTTAAAATCCGTCTGTGAAGTTCGTTGCATTACAGGCGGTTCTTAATTAAGAACCGATTCTGAAGATCATGTATTTACCCAGACGGTTGTTCTTTAAAATCCGCCTGTGTTGTTCTTTCATCACAGACGGTTATTATATCATTCGTCATCACAGTCGCATATTTTTAAGGACCGCCTGTGTTTGAAAAATTGAGGCGCCTGTAAAAATGCTTTTTGTAGTAGTGTCGGCAATGTGTTCGACTTTACTAATTACCATGATGTGACCAGAAGCAAGATTGATTGCAACAGAAGGAGAGGTCTACATGACATCGGAGATGGTAGTTTTAAACTCAAATCCTCATCTCAGGTTTGATAATGTACTTCTGCAAGAGTTTTTTTTTGTTTTTTTTTTTTTGGGTTGCTTGCATCCGTGTTGACCTGATTTTAATATATCAGTACTCATGATGCATACTGCATTGGCATTTTGTATTTTACTTTACACAAAATATTAGTAAAACCGGCTTTGGAGGACTCCCCATGATATTTTTGTTGTAGCTGTCCACAAAGATAGCGGTAACTTTTTGTCATGTTAAACGTTTATATCTGATTTCGCATAAACAGCTGGTAAAATTAGAAAATTAAATATAGTTTCCTTATTCTTTATATTGCATGCTCTTCCACGAGTAGAAGCTAGCACAGTTAACATCGTCTTCCACACATCATTTTTTTCTGTAACTGAAGTTGCCTCAACACTTCTTAATCATTCCTTGACCAGATTCAAGCTCGAGCTTGTTAGGCTCGGGAGTTCGAGATGAAGCTTTAGTTCGGATCATTTATCTGTCAAGTTGAGCTCGATTCGAGCTTTTGAGGAGCCCATCTCGAGTAGCACATGTGACTCGAGCTTTATTCACAACCCTATTCTCCAGTCGACTCTACGGTTTATGACGGTGGGGATTACACCAGTTTTCTAGCGCCCATAATATTAGTATACATCCGATACAACTCAAACTTGTTCAGCAGGGCTGCACACGGTACACTCCTTAATCGACATAAGTAGGTACTATGGTCACATGACCACGTCATGTAGCTTCCTAGTCATCCTGCCCGATCTCAATTCCCATATAAGAGAATCCATTCCAATCCTCCCCCAAGTGATTTCCTATCCTATATCTCGGGAGTAGTTCTGACGACACAACCACTATAGGAAAAGCGGTCATTTCGACGGCCGGCCGTATTGCGACGGCCGGCGCGCAGATGGCCATCGCAAATAAGCAAACCGTCACAAATTAGCGTATATTGGCGACGGTTTCCAAAAGTGGCCGTCGCAAATAAGGAGGCCGTCGCAAATAAACCTTATTTGCGATGGCCTTTTCCACTAGACGTTGCAAATAGTATTAATTGCGACGGCCAACCCTAGGGCCGTCGCAAATAAGTTGGCCGTCGCAAGTTAAAGCACTATACCGTCGGGCCGAACCATTCCCTTCGTCATTTCCTTACCACCGCCGCCGCCGCTTCGCTCTGCCCCCGGCCCTGCCGCCCCCGCTCCCGCCGCCGGCCCACCGCGCCGCCGCCCCGGCCTCGCCGCCCGCAGCCCGCCGCACCCCCGCTGCCCCCAGCCTCGCCGGCCCCGGCCCGCCACGCCCCCCTCCCCCGACTGCAGTGCCGCCGTGCCGCAATCCGCTGCCCCTGCTCCCGCCGCCAGACCGCCGCACCGCCACCGCCCCGGCCTCGCCGCCCCCGGCCCGCCGCGCCCCCGGCCTTGCCGGCTCCGGTCCGCCGCGCCGCCGCTGTTCCAGGTACGCCCCCTCTCTCCCGTCGCCCTCTCGAATCCTATATGATGGTAATATGAAGTTCACAATGATTAGTTATTAGCATCTAATTCTCATTTTGCATACGGGATCAACTAGGATCAATTTTGCATATGGGATCATTTCTAGGAATGCAATGCAAATATGCAATACAGACAGACCCTTGTAGGGGAGGGGGAGGAAAAAAAGAATAGGAGGAGCAGCAGCATGAGCACAGGAATCGGGGCCCACCGCCGGCACCGACGTGTGTTGGGGATCGGATGAGCCGGTCATCGCATCGGTGGGAAGCGCGTGGCCGGGCATCGTCGTCGTGTCCCCGTGCACCCGCCGGAGGCGTCATGGAGGGGGCATGCAGGGGCAAATATTGTCGCCATGGTGGGGAGGCGGAACTGCCGGTTGGGTGGGGTGCCTGCGCGGCGAACATCGTCGCCATTGCCAGGAGGCACAGCCGCTCGTCGCCGTGCTGGTAGCTGCAAGAGCCTGGCCTCGTGGGGGGGGGGGGGGGGGGGTGGGTGACGCCGTGGGGGCGCAACGGTGGCGATCTGGGGGCCTCGCGCAGCGCGCCGCTGGTGGGCGGCGATATCAGTTGGGATGGGGCCCAAGAGACCGTGAGGAGGGGGGCAGAGGGGAATGCATCTATGGGGCAGGTCACCTTGGCGGACATGGCGCATGGCGTCTCAGGGGCGGGGCGATGGAGGAGGACGAACCTCCTCGTCTGGCTACTGGGCCGAGCTTGTGGGTTGGAACCAGTTCCAAACAGTGGTTATTGAAAACAGATCGGTTTGGGTTGGGCTCAAAAGTAGGTTTGGGTTGGGTGGTTTGGTTTTGTATGTTTATTTTACAGGCCGGGTTGGGCCGGGTTGATTGATACAGAAAAAATGGATTGGGTTTGGGTTTAGTCCAGATCCTGGCCGGGTTGAGTTAGTCCACTATCCAAAAAATGGATTGGATTTTAGGCTATCTTTTTGGTTAATATGTTTTTGTCTTGCATAATTTACTGATATGCTTTATATGTTGTCTTGTATTACACTTGTGATTTCACACTTGTCCATTGTGGATAATATGTTTTTTGTTCAGATTTTGTAGTAAATGCATAATTAGATTTTGTATATGCTTTATATATTTTTGTCTATAGCTTGGTCTGTCATTCTGAATTTCTATTCTGTTTAGTGTATGTTTGGACTTTAGTGCATTCATAAAATGTTTTTGAGTGACTACTTAATATATATAAATAAAGGGGTTTTAGGTCGGCTCGGACCAACCTGGAAGGGCACGACACATAATAAGTGTGATCGTGCCGTGTAGACCATTGTAGTGGTACCGTATGCGTCAAGTCGACACGGAAGCGAACGGGTTGGTAAGGACGTCATTGACCCGCGATTGCGTGGACGGTGGAAATGGATGTGGAATTGTCATCTAAGACCAACTTTCCTCTCACTCTTTCTCTAGTTTTTTCCTCTCTCTTAAATGATCTCAAAATGAAAATGAGCAACGTAACCTATAGCAATGTATTACCCATTTCGGATCGGCACATCTCACATGCCATTGGCATGTGAGACGTGCAGGTTCGGAATTGTCCCTTTTTGGACAGCCTCGGAGTGACCGAGGGGGCGTGGCTTGTGACGAGACGCGGGTCCGGATTTGGACGAGATTTCGGTGGCGTAACCCTGATGTTCTCTGCTGCACCATTTTTGGGCGTGCAGTGGAGAACAACAGGGTTATGCTGCCAAAATTTCGTTCAAATCCAGATCACGCGTCTCGTCATGAGAACGCTCCGTTCGATCACTCTTGGGTGGGTTTAGGGTCTATCTGCCTAGGTTGTAGGGCCGTGACATAACACAACAATACATTAACGACAATTTCTTTCACGTTAAACTGCAGAGCAAAACATGGGTGAAGACCGCAGTTGGATGTATACTGGCTGGAAGAGCAGAACTGGTGGTCACTCGGATGAGTGGTTTATCAAGTTAGATCAATTTTTGGATCGAGCATTTTCGTTGTCAACGGAAGATATGGTGCGGTGCCCATGTACCAAATGTCGGAACACCAAGTTTTTGAGAAGATTGGAGCTTTCGTTTCACTTATGTCGAAACGATTTCACTCTACATTATGAAGTGTGGACATTTCATGGCAAGACTAATTCTTGAGTCATAGCCGAAGTGGATGAGGATGATGATATAACAGAGGTTGATAGGATGGATGAGATGCTAGAAGCTCTGGAAGCGGAGGATCATCTTACAAATGAGGCAGAGAAGTTCTTTGAGGAGCTGAAGAAATCACAAGAGCCGTTGCATGAGCACACGGCTGTGATCGTACTTGCTTTCTTGACCAGATTTATGGCAATTAAGTCCAAGTACTTTTTTTTTCATCAACTGCTACAATGATCTCATGAAATTGATCTGCGATATCCTTCCACAACCTCACAAAGCGCCACCGGATATGTATCAGTCAAAGATCAAGATATCTGGTCTCAGTATGAAGTATGAGAAAATCGATGTGTGCCCAGACAACTGCATGCTATTCTGGAAAGAGCACGCCAATGAGAAGATGTGCTTCAAATGTGGTAAATCGAGGTATGTCGAAGTTGTTAATGATGATGGCGATAATATGACGACAGATGTCGCACATAAGCAGCTTCGTTACATGCCTGTGACACCTCGGTTGAAGCGGATGTTTCTTTCAAAAAGAACCGCAAGACACATGAGATGGCACAAAGAAGGTAAACGTGAGAACAAAGAATTCTTGACGCATCCGTCCGACGGTGATGCATGGAAGGCGCTAGACCGTTTCGATCCAGACTTTTCTCGTGATGCGAGGAATGTCGGCATCGGATTAGCGACCGACGGATTCTCACCGTTCAGTATGAATGCCACGCCTTACTCATGTTGGCCCGTCTTTGTCATTCTGTACAACCTGCCACCTGCTCTTTGTACGAAGAACAAGTTCATGTTTCTCAGCCTTATTCTACCAGGACCTGATCATCCCGAGTCACGTCTCAACGTGATGTTAAAACTGCTAATCGAAAAATTGAATGTCTTGTGGACAGGAGTCGAAGCGTACAACAGTTACAAGAAGCAGAAATTCAACCTTCGAGCTGCTTATTTGTGGTTCGTCCATGATTTGCTGGCATATGGCATGCTTTCCGGATGGGGCACTCACGGTCGTCTGATGTGTCCGATATGTGCTTCAGGCACGGATTGCTATCGACTAACTCATGGAGGCAAAAGATCTTACTTCGATTGTCACAAACGTTGGCTGCCCTCGAGTCATATATTTAGGCAGCAGAGGCATGTATTCCAAATGAACACCGTTGTCACTAAAGGACCACTGAAGCGTCTCAACAGGTCAGAAATTTCTGATATGTTGGACAAACTTGTGCCTGATGAAGGTCGTCCTGGATATTTCGTAGGTTATGGAGAGGAACACCATTGGACTCACATATGTGGACTGTGGGAGCTACCGTATGTGAAGTCGTTGATTCTAATGCACACCATTGATGTCATGCATCAGGAGCGTAACATGAGCGAAAGTATCATAAGCACTCGCATGGATATGCCTGGCAAAACGAAAGACAATTATAAAGCTAGACTAGATTTGGCAGACATTTGTCACCGTCCAACTCTTAAAATCTCCGAAAGTGGTGGAAAGCCATGTGCTTCTTTCTAACTTCGATCGAAAGAAAAGAAAGAAGTTATGAAATGGATAAAAACTTTGAAATTCCCAGATGGTTACGCAGCTAGCCTGAAACGAGCCGTAAATGTTAACACAAGAAACCTCACTGGTTTGAAGAGTCATGATTATCACATTATAATGGAAAGACTCCTACCTGTTATGTTTCGAGGCTATCTAGATGATGTGGTGTGGAAGGTTTTAGCCGAGCTCAGCTATTTCTATAGACAGCTTTGTGCTAAAGAAATCAAGATCGGGATGATGGATAAGTTAGAGAAGGAGATACCCATACTTTTATGTAAGATGTAAAAATATTTCCACCGGGTTTCTTCAATCCAATGCAACATCTGCTTATCCATCTTCCATTTGAAGCTAAAGTTGGCATTCCTGTGCAATATAGGTGGATGTATCACATTGAAAGAGCGCTACGATATGTGAAACCAATGGTTGGCAACAAGGCAAGGGTGGAAGGGTGCATCGCTGAAGCATGTGATCTTAAGGAAGTAGGATACTTTTCAAGTGTCTACTTTGCGGAAGAAAACAATATCAATACTTTGGCGATGCGGTACAATGTGGACGAAACACCCCCTCTAAGCGACCTTTACATTTTTCAGACGAGAGGCACCACCGTTGGTAGCTACACGACCTATGTTCTATCCGAACATGAAAGGACTGTTGCTTTAATCTACATGTACACAAATATAGAAGGCATGCAGGAATACTTCGACTAAGTGTTTCTCCTACATTTATGCTAATCGACATATTCTGCTACACATAACCACTTGCGTTTATCTAAACACATGGTAAGTGTGTGTAACTTATATTTATATATTCATAATATATTGTTCGTACTAACACGTATTGACAGGAGTGCAAGATGGGGGTGCCGCCGACCCCTGCTGAGATCTGGAAGAGAGGTCACAAGGACCCTTCTCAGCCGACGGGGTGTAGTGAGGGTTCAGCCGAGCGATTGGTAATTTTATAAATCATTCATATTAAATATAACTATATAGATTGTTGAACTTACACCCTTTTCTTGTTTTGCAGGCTATGTACGGGGAGGAGGATGGGAAGATACACGACGAGGATTTCAATTGGGAACATCAACCAGTCGGTCCTCAAGCCGCGTATGCAACTGGTGGTGGAAAAGCACACGGAAGGTGAGTTTACAAATCATTTTATCATTTTCAATTCAAAGTATTCAAGATATTTCAATTTCATATTACTGACTCTCTTTTTTATAGGCTCGCCATATTCGACGGAGTTGTTGACTCGAGGGCAGGGAGACCGGCGAGAGACAGCTCTATGAAGGCTTCTTCGGTGGGCACGACTAGTCATCGCGCCTCGTAGAGGGACATTGAGATGCAGTCCCTCTTCAGGCGACAGGAGGAGTCGAAATGCCAGAGGATCGCGATGGAGGCCACGATCCAAACCCAGGCAGCAGCATTGGCGCACATGCGGGAAGCAATGGAGGTAACCAAGTAAAAACTAAAGTTCTCATTAATTCAGCGTAAATGACTTACTAATAGATAACATTTAGTGTTTGCAATGACAGGCCATGACTCGAGCGCAAGGTCTGGGGATCCAGCTACCAGTACTACTACCGGTCCTTCCAGGCGATCCTTCTTTAGCGGGTCAGGTAATTGTCCATGTAATCCTTCTTCACCAGCGTAATAAGATTGAGATAGATGAAAGAGAGATAGTTAGATAGAAGAAAATGATTGAGATAAAAGAAAGAGAGAGATAGAAGAAAGAGTGAAAGATAGTTAGATAGAGTAGGAGGGGAATGAAGAGAGAGAGGAAGATGTAGATGGAGATAGAGGGAAAAGGATAGCAATAGAGATATAGAGTGAGAGAGAAAAATAGAGGGAGAGAGAAAGAGAGAAATGAAAAGAGAGAGGAAGAGAAGGGGATCTAGATGAACATAGAGAGAGAGGAAGGGAGGGAGAGAGATGTTGATGCATCTATATTCTAACTCTAAGTTTCATTAGTTGCAGGGATCCGCGACAACTGCACAAACGCCATCTCCGTCGCTACCGCCACCTGGAATGAGGCGCTACGACAACTTTGACATTGGAGGTGGCTCTGCTGGTGGCTACGGAGGTCAGATGGGCGAGGCATCGGAGGCAAATAAGCATTAATTTACAATGGCCCGACCGTCGCAAATTCAGGAGTGGGTCCCGCTGGAGGACACGTGGGCCCTGCCGGCTTACCTTATTTGCGCAGTCGGGCCATCGCAAATAGGGGCACTTATTTGTGACGGCTAGGCTATCGCAAATAAGATTTAATTGCGACGGCGGGGCCATCACAAATATTGTTGCGGGACCCACCAGCCCCTGGTTGTAACTTGCGATGGCCGTTGCTAGCCGTAGCAAATAACCTTATTTGCGACGACTTATTTGCGATGGCCACAAACCGTCGCAAATAAGCAAAGCCTTCGCAAATAGCTTATTTGCGACGGCTTTTTGCTTATTTGCGACGTCCCTGGCCATCGCAAATCGTCGGGTTCCTGTAGTGAACTTCTACCGAATAATCTTTGACTATAATAATATTACTAATATTATGGTAAAGTCATATACAACCCAAACTCCAGGGTTTCCTTGGTCATGTTTGTGGAGAGTCATATAATATTAGACCTAATGCGCAATTCATTTCTAAGCAATACAAGGATTATAAAAGAAAACTGGTTAATAACTTAAATGCAAACATGAGCTTGTCTAGTTGCTGCTCCATGTCAACTTTTCTCTCAGCTGGGTAGGTCACGGTATACTCCGGTGTCTTCTCATTGTCGATGTCTAACGATATGAACAAAAAAAGCAATGAATATAAAACCATTCTATTTTATGTAATGACACTATAATGAATTTAATTTCACAAGAAGATAGACTCTTATGGAGTTGAAATTTTACTGTGGCTTCCAGATATGATAGCTAGATGCTCAGAAAAGTTTCAGAATTTTCCATTTAGCAGTTGGTCATAATAATTTCCAAATGCTCTCTCCATACATAAGACTACAGAAAAATTATCAGGGTTTATTATACCATAAATTGGTTCTAATAGGTAAGTCTGATCAAAAGCAATCCGAAAAAATTGATTTCAAATTTTTATGAGCTTTCTACAAGGAGTTATGAATTTTACAAGTTATTTCCTTTTTCTGCACTATTTCTCAATATTTTCTGCAGTTTTATTTAACTTACAGAACACTCTCATTATTAGACTGACTTAATGCGCATCGAGGGGATTAATATTTGTACGGATAATAAGAGGTTACCCAAGGAAGATATTGGCCAAGTTTGGGAATTTATAAATAAAGAATACTTCTGGAATAAATTCCCAAAGGCAAAAGAAAAAAAAGGAATAGAATAGGAAATCCCAAGGACTTTCAATACCAAGTATTTTGTTCCATTGTAAAGTAATGGTCAATAGGAAGCCAATAAAATTTCTTCAACAAATTGTGGAGTTATATATGATTTACTATGATTTTCTAAATATTGGTTAATTTTCTGAATTGGTTATTTTTTCTGCAATTTAATTAACATAGGTCAATAATTAATTATTAAGTTAATTTTGATGGAGTCTTGCAATGGGGGCATCAGAGGATACTTTTGTGCTCGCCGATCCCAGGACAGCGGAATCGGCGAACACGGGTCCCATCGGTGAAGCTGCACCCAGACCCGGGTGGTTGGGAAGACGAACATCCCGACCCTATGAGCTTGATGACAACCGTGTTTGTCCCGCCAAGTTCTGATCATGAGAGACGGGATCGCACCAACCAGGTCTCTGCTTGGGAAACCGTGTCAGTACCACTACCAACGCCCCCTACACATCCTGCTCAATCCAGTCGTGGATGACACGACTGGACCCAGGTACCAAGGCACTAATAGGGATCATCAAGTAATCGAATAGGGAAGGTGTGGCACTTGCAGCCTCCATGTTGGACCCCACCCCCAGCAATGCAAAGGACAGGGAAAAATCTGTAAACACTATGGTCGCCTCGAACCCATATGATAAACCTTGCCCAAACAAGTATAAATCCTTTGTTCTAGTCATTAGGCCGCCTCAAGGCAGAACGCGTATTGAAAACATCACTAGTCGTCAATCAAAGTGCCGATAGTTGGCATGCCAGGTAGGGGATTATCGCGCGTCCTCGCTCGTCCCTGCCTTAACGGCTCCACCAACCCCAGCCTTCTTCCTTGTCATGAAGCTCTTCTCCAAGAACTGACGGGCCCGACACCGGCATGGGCATCTTGTGAGACCTATGTGTGCTGAATACAATTCTAATTTAAATAAAAGCGAGGGTTCACACACAAAGTTTTGAATATTGCTAAAAATATCACTTCGGATTGTCCAAACTGGCGGAAATCCATTTTGCGCTGTCCGAACTTCATCGCAGTGAGTTGCACGGGATTTCTCACATTGAATTTTCTGAACTTTTCTCATGTGACTTGAACATGTTCGGCACTTAGGATTGTCTGAGCTTTCACACACATGAGATGCACGAGAGTCGACAAGGGTCGAACTTTTGAATGTGTTTTTGGGAGTAACATTTACTCTTTACTTGGTTAGGACTGTCCAATCTTACGATCATGTGTTTCGCACATGAATTTCGGATTGGAATGTTCGATCTTTTGCCTATACAATGCAGCATCGCTTTTGGTTGATTCGTTAATTTTATTTGCTGAAATAATTGTGTGGCGAATCCGTTTTTAACTTGCAAGTTTCAAACTTACTTTTTGGCTTATGGAATGTTTTCTCAGTATTCTCTTACTAAGTTTTTGATGTGTTATGTCTGAATATGGGTGTTAAACATTTCTATGGTTTGCAACATGTTTATGTGAGGTGCTCACATAAGGTGTTGTGGTTTTCGAACTAACGAGAGTCAAGTCAAGGACTTGGGCACGCGATGATTTGGTTGTTTGTTCATGTGCAGATGTTGCTTGAAGTCAAGACATGGCTAGTGATAGGATCCATTGAACTAGCCTGAGGGAGAAGATGAGGCTCAACAACCAAGTTTGTGAGGAATTGTGGTTGAGTTGATCGAGATGTCACAAAACATGTTTGGTCAAGAACAATGCATATGAAGGTATTATGGACGTCGTTAGAAAGTGTTTGCGCATATGCAGGGGGTGCATGGATGTGGCTACATTGTTCCAGGGTGTGATGAAGAGAAGTGGACATGAACATATGACCGGAGAGGTCCAACCGGCTTGATTGTGCCTCATGTTGTGGCTAAGGTGGTTTTGGTTCGTTTATGGAATGTTTCAATTTTTTTTGTTAGATTTCATGTGGGTCACAAAGTTGAGTTGTTTTAGGAATGTTTACGATGTTCCTAAGGTTTTTGGAAGTCTTAATATTGCTTCCATCTGCATATAGAAGAGTCTTGAGCAGTTATGAAAAGTTTTTCTATTGAAACTGAGCAGGATTAGTCCTTGTTTGGACTGGGCTGGCCTTAGTGCTGGCTATATAAGTAAGAGAGGCCAAGGATCGTGGTAAGATGACTTTGGGGCTGTTCCTCATGTGTTTTGATAAATAAAACTTGTAGTTTAGAGGGGCTTTTGTGACTTGTTTATCCGACTTCTTTTCGTCAAGTCTTTCTCATCGAGTTTCTGCATTGCCCAGCCTTTCTTCAGAGTTTTGATTGTTACTCGCGTTTTACTACTCCAATTGGCGTGATTCTTGTTGTGTTGTCTTCACAACTCAATTATCTAATATCTTTGAATATTTCAAGGTCATTGGATTTGTGGTTTTTGAGTTATGCGAGTTTCTTTGCAGCATAATAGATTTGTTTGCTCTCTGTTAGAACAGATTGACTTTTGCTCAAGGTTTTGGTCATAACATGAGTTTTACTTGACGATTTCTCGTGATTCTTGTTGTGGTGTCTCCGTGACCTGATTACCTACAATCTTTACTAGTCTTTCTCTCGTTGTGGTGTCCCCGTGACTTGATTACCTACAATCTTTACTAGTTATGTCACTAATGAACTCATCTAGATTAGTCGCACACACAGTTTCCTTATCAGATTAGTTTTCTACCGAAGGGTTTTCGTAGCTTTCGCTAAAAAGTTTTTAAATCTACCATTCACCCACCCTCTGGTAGATTTTCAAATGATCTTCCATCCTATAATTTGTATTACAGCCACGGTGCTCTAATCTTTGTGATTTGCACGTCTTTTTGACTAATCGTCATGGAGAAATACTCCGCAGAACCTTTTGTGTTCAATGACATTGGTTTTCAAGTTTGGAAGGCACGTATGGAGGCTTACATATAGGCGCCAGGCTTCGCTATATGGGAAAGGTGTACAATCCCTTTGACATTGTGGGGACCGGAATCCCGACATCTAAGGATCTCATTGGATGGTATCGTGCGATGCAACACCCAACAATATACAAGAAAAAACAAGAATAAAATACAATACTAAGTCTTTATTTATAAACGCAGCGGAAGTTTTACAATTTATAACATAGGAAAGAAGTCTATACATGATACTACGCTCTCAGCACTAGCTATGCATGAGTAAAGCTGTCCATGCCCTCTGGTGCTTTACACTAGGAGCACTCACAGATATCGGCGGCGTGCAGGGCTTCCATTCAGCTATGAACCATAAAGGGTAAGTCATCGTCATTAGGCCATTCATCAACGGTATAACCTGTAAAAACTCATTAACTGCAAACATGAGCATAAGGCTTAGCAAGACTGACCCGTCCCACTAGACATATGCAAGGTTAGACTAGCAAATGACATTCTTTAGGCATAGCACATCATAGACTCCACAATCAAACAAGAAACGCTTTGCCGACGATATGACATGCCCAAATCACATAATGCTATTATAATTAAAGTATGGAGAAATTGTAAACTGTTAATTGTGCTATCTCTAAGCCACACAAGGTTGCAAAGCAATTATAATTCAATATATCATATTCTTCTGGCTTCTTCAGTATTTACTACATCACGACAGCGACGGACAAGTGGTACTCAAATAACCGCGAGGGATGATGAATGCAATCAGGACACACCTAGACTGCACGACACGCACACCCGCATGGGAGACACCTACGTGCTCTCCTCCCCGCGTTATACGCGACCACCTTTCACCCAAGACCCCAATGTCGACGAACCTCTTCATCTCGAGCAAAATGTCCCCTACACGGACACGCCGAAGTTGCCCGCTAGAAGATTTACACCTTTATGCCTTTGCATCTCTGTTCAAGGACAACCGAGGAGTCTCCACACTACAGTCTGGAGTTACATAAGTTCATTGGGCCCATATCGCATTATGCAACCTGTACAGTTCAAGCTTGCCCAACGGTGCCGCATACGGCACGATCCTCAAGCAACACAGGCAAGTCTATGCGCCCGAGACTCCATCTCGTCGACTCCTATTCCCCCTGCCTAGTATGGTATTCATTTCATAAGCCATTCTTTCATCTTTCACCCTCATATGAACTGTTATTCCTATCTCATGAGTAGATTCCAACTACTCGACTTGTACCGGTATATCTACACTTTTAGCATTGGCAGTTCTACATGTCAAGTTGTAAACCTTTCCTGCCCTCCCATAGGATTTGTGGATATGCAAGTGGAATATCAAACACCTTACACGTAATGCACAATATCAACTGAAACATAAGTGAATAAAACTGGGAAAACATTGAAAAGCTCTTAAATGCAAACCGGGGCTTGCCTTAGTTTGCGTCTCGATTAAATGTCAATTGTTAGTGGTCCTTCTCTGAAGACTCCACCATGGACTTCAAGTGGACACCCTGGCCTTCTCCTCCAAGCAATACTTCTCGTCAATATCGATCACTACATGACATGCATATAGAATCTATATGAATGCTAGTGAAATTATAATGTATATATAGTTCATAAACTTCTAACTATGGTTATAGTGATGGAATGATCTTAGTTGGCTTTGGGATTTCTATGGTAGATATTAGGGACTATAATGGAGACCCTTCCAAAGAAAAGGAGATGATCAAGAAGGTTTGTTGTCTCTAAAATTATGACAAGCAATAACATTTCCAGAATTTTAGAGGGGAAACTGTAGCTTTAACACAGCCACCAGTTGATGATCATGATAGAGGAGGTTGTCCTGGTTCTAGCAAAATTGGTTTCATGATTTTCTAAACATACATGAGTGAGATATTGAATTTTACAGTTGCTAGGAATTTCTGGAATTATATTATAACTGAAATTAGACTTACAATTATTATCTAGGCTTGGAACTGAATTTGGATTAGAAGATTATGTCGATTAAATCTGTAACTTTTACTGGATTTGTTAAATGTATAAAAGAATGTTTAGTTCAAATTTGGGACGTAACAAGGAAACTGCACATCTGTAATAATTCAATGATTGAAAAAAAAAGTAATTGAATTATACAGAAAGTTATGCAGGCTTGTATACCAAACCACTTGTACAACCTGAAACATCAGAGCATAAGGGTTATACATAATTTTACTTGAGATTTTTAGAGCAAGGTTACTAGGAGAAATTTAATCTAGAAGTTTGAATCCATTTATGGTTACAGTTCTGTTTTATAAGTGAACAGCAGATTGAAATTTGAAATTTGGATAGGTTAGACAGGTTCAATGGTTCCCATACCTTTCCTGGTAACCAAGAACAGGCAAAAGTATTTTATGTGAATTTTGGGGATTTTTCTAGTGGAAGGATTTTCTATGAAAATCCCAGGAATGTTTGGAGATAAATAATTTTCCATAAATGAAAAATGATTTTCATGGACATTAATTGCACTACTACAAAAAGCATTTTTACAGGCGCCTCAAATTTTCAAACACAGGCGGTGCTTAAAAATATGCAACTGTGATGACGAATGATATAATAACCGTCTGTGATGAAAGAACAATACAGGCGGATTTTAAAGAACAACCGTCTGGGTAAATAAATGATCTTCACAGACGGTTCTTAATTAAGAACCTCCTGTAATGCAATGAACTTCACAGACAGATTTTAAGAAGCAACCGTCTGGGTAAATACATGATCTTCATAGACGGTTCATAACTAATAACCGCCTGTAATGTAATGAACTTCACAGTCGGTTCTTAATTAACAACGGCCTGAGAAGATCATGTATTTTAAGTGGGGGTCATAGTTTAAGAACCGTATGTAGTTGTTCAATTATCACAAGAGGTTTTCATTGAAATTACAGGTATGTAGTCGTTGCAATTATCACAACCGTATGGTATCAGGAAAAAAACACAGATGAGCGGATACTAGTACAGTAATGCATTATAGGAAATGCTCGATCTCCAGTGAGGCTGGCTTAATTGTGATAATACACCATTAGAGGCTTTACAATTGTTCAAAGATAATTTCTTTACACATTGAGAACAAAAATCATGCTACATTCATTGTAGATCGACGATGAAGCTCCCATCAATCAATCTAAATTGTACCGTCCTGCTTACTCCCGAACACGTCTCTTATATTCCGCTGGATCCTGAAAATATTGACATTATTTAAATTGACAAATGTCAAAGGAGGAATGAATAACCTACATTGGTCACTAAGTAAAAGTGTCATCTAACCTTGATAAGTAGATTATAGCAATCATTTTCAACATCAGGCACATTTGGCTGATGCAGCAAACATTGAACTTCAAGTAGTATAGTTTTGATTGTAAAAGCACTGCACCACCCCTATGAAATATAATTTAAGCAATATAAGAAACCAGTTCAAATAAGTTCGACAACAATTATAAGTAATAATTACATGAACAAAATAGGTCTATCTTACAGTCTCTTGATCAAGAATCCGATGCAGAGTGCTCCCGAACGATGGACATTTGTGTGGAAGAACCCAATTGGAAAGGCGCATCTTGGAGGCACCAAGGGATAGTCCTCAGAGAAGGAGATTGTCAGGGGGTAGTAACCATCTTCCCATTCAGTCTGCAAAAGAAATTTATTAATAGGAGGACGATGGTTAAACTCATATTGTGCTTGTTCTTCATGACTTACCCCTTCTTTACTGGGGACGATGCACTACCACTTCAATAAATCTCCCGATTCAGGCTTCGCAGAGAAACCCTATGCGGAGAAATTAAAAATACCAAAAACAAACAAGACGGAAAAACAAACTACAGTTAAGTTCATCAGTCTATTACAAATACATATGTATATACAACCATGCGACCGGTGTGCCATATGTACATACATGAGGATGGTTCTTGCGCCACGCCAAGCGCTACTCCTTCAATCGGCTACACGCCCGAGACATCATTATCTGAAAGACCAAACTTCCAAACTTCCAAATTATTGAGTCCAAACGCATATGTACACAAATGCAAAAGGACACAATCCATATACCAACATTGTTCTAAGTTGATTTCAGAAGATACAAATATATACAATATATATCATCTCGCATTGCTATATACATTTTTTCTAGCATTGACATCTTTGCGCATATAGGGTTTCAAATTCTTTTTAATGCTTCTCTCTATACGCTTGATGTTTTCTGGTTCGGTGAAAAGGTACATCTCTTCATACCGATTATATTCCTATTTATTATCTCCCACATTCTCAACCCCAACAATATCTTTCTTTCCAGAAACAACTACGTGCATCTTCTCAGTTTCTGGATCTTGAACATAAAAAACTTGTGCGACATTATCGGCGAGAACCCACAGGTCATCTTTGTAACCCACTTTATTCAAGTCTACCAGTGTCAGCCCGTAATTGTTCACTTTCAAACCATCAGGATGTTTGACCCATTGGCACTTAAATATGGACATTACCATTCTTTTGCCATAATTGAGTTCCCATATTTCCTCTATGAACCCGAAGTATGAGGTCTTCTGTCCTTGTGAATCATAAGCCTCAATACGAACACCACTATTTTGTGCAACACTCTTACCGTCTTTTCCTTTAGTGTAAAATGTGTAACCATTGATGTCATTTGCTTGCCATGATGTTACCAAAGCAGATGGGCCAGAAGCTAACTTCTTCATTGTTGCCTCTTCTATAGTGTTTCTATATGATATATTTTTGTCCATTAACTATTTAGTGAAACATCTTCTGTGCTCTTTCATGATCCAGTCCCTTGTGCAGTCTTGGTTTTTATCACGAAGCTCAATTTGGTGTTCCTCGATGTACGGCTCAACTATTGCGAGCTGTTGTAGTACATCAAAATGTGCACGGTGTACATTCTTGTAATCTTGAATAATAAAAGTTTTCTTACCCACTTTGCCTCTCCTACGTAGTCTACCCTCATGTACCAGTATAGGCACACCTATCGATTTTCCATCTTTGATGTAATCAGCGCAACCCTCAATCACTTCCTCAGTGGTGTATCCTTCCATAATTGGACCCTCTGGGTGAGCACGGTTCCGCACATAACCTTTTAATACTCCTAAATACCTCTCCGACGAAAACATATGATGTAAATATAGTGGCCCCAATGCTTTTATCTGATCAACAAGAAGTATGATTAGGTGTACTTGCATATCAAAAAAGGATGGTGGGAAACACATCTCAAGCTTGCACATTGTCTCGGCGATGTATGTTTTCAGATAGTCTAAATCTTCACGTGCTATTACCTTTTGCGATACTGTATTGAAGAAGTAACACAAATGTGTGATGACAACTTTTATATGATCAGGTTTGATTACTCTTATTGCAATGGCAAGGAAAACTGTCATCATAATGTGACATTCGTGAGAATTATAACCGAATAAAGACAAGTCTTTCATCAAGACTAGTTTGTGGATATTGGATGAGAAACTCGTGGGCACTTTGATCCCACGCAAGCATTCGCAAATTGCTTTTTTCTCTTCTAGCGTCGAGTTGTAGCTGGCTGGGGGAAGGTAATGCTTCCCGTTCGCCTTTTCTACTGGATGAAGCTCTGGTCTCAAATCAAGATTTACTAGGTCCATACGTGAATTTAATCTGTCCTTTGTTTTCCTCGGCATGTCCAGCAAGGTCCCAATGATGCTGTCAAATAAATTCTTTGTAACGTGCATCAAATCAATACTATGGCAAAATTCCAGATTCTTCCAGTACGGAAGATACATGAAAAAAATTGATTGTTTCTTGAAAGCCATGTCAGTTGTATCATCCGAATATGTACTTTTCTTTCTCTTAATTCCTTTACTATTTTTTCCCTTACCGAAAGCAATATGAATGTTCTTAACCATTTCAAACACAAGTTTTCCACTGTAAGGTTTCGGTGCAGTATCTTTTTCGATTTTGTTATCAAATTGTTCTTTCATCTACCTATACTTGTGTATATCTGTCAAGAACCGTCGATGTCTCATGTACACCGTCTTTCTGAATGAAGTGAGGTATAGAAATCCAGTTCTATCCACGCACCTAACGCAACCTTTCTTCCCTTTCATTTGTCCCGATAATGTAAACAATCTGGGATAATCATGCACGGTAACGAATATCATTGCTCTTAGCGTGAAATATTCCCGCTTGTACTCATCCCATGTACGTACCCCTTCATTCCACAATTTCGCCATATCTTCCATTAAAGGTTCCAAGAACACATCAATTTCAATGTCGGGTTGTTTCAGACCTTGGATAAGAACAGATAATAAGATATATTTCCTTTTGTGATACAACCACGTCGGTAGGTTGTACATCGTTAAGACAATGGGCAATGTGTTGTGTATGCTCCTTTTTTCACCAAACGGATTAATTCCATCTGTACCCAAGGCAAACCTCACATTTATGATTTCCTTCGCAAATTCTGGATACTGAATATCAACATTTTTCCACTGCGTTGCATCACCAGGGTGTCGTATATGTTTTTCATTCTTCTTGCGTTGCTCGGAATGCCAACACATAAGTTCAGCCTCCCTAGGGTTTGAGAACAAACGCTTCAAGTTATCAATTACCGGAAGGTACCACATCACCAAGGCAGGAATTTTTCTCTTATTCTTCTCGTCTACATCGCCAGAAGTATCATCATCGTCACCTTCAGGACCAATAATAAACTTCTTATTCTGCTGAGTCTTTTTCATGTTGGAAACATACTGGTGATTGTAGTCCTTCTTATATCTACTGACACCACAAATGGGCATCTAGTTGCGAGCTCATGCTCTTTGCGATAGAGAATACAATGGTTCACACAAGCGTGTATTTTTGTCACACCTAGTGCCATCGGGCAAAGAAGTTTCTTCGCTTTATAAGTGCTTCTGGGCAGTTTATTTGGATTTGGAAGAATTTCTGCCAGAAGATTCAAAAGATCAGAGAAACTACAATCGGACCATCCGTGCGTAGCTTTCAACTTTAGTAGTTCTAAGACTGCACGCAATGTAGTAAACTGTTTATCACAACCGTTTGATTCATCATATAAAAGCTCTATCGCCGCATTATGCAATGTCTCCATTTTACTTAAACCTTTGCTTGCTCCCATAGAAGTCAGTACATATGGTTCAATGTGACGCAACATCTCCTCACAATCGAACTCATTATCATCATCATCACCAGCTTGATTGTCACTACCATCATCGATATGAACATTATCATCATCTGAGCCTCTCTCATCATCTTTATCCACATAATGTGTATCTAACTCACCATGCTCTGTCCATATTGTGTAGTTATTTTTGAAACCTCTTTTCAACAAATGAGATTGGATTACTATAGTATCTGTCCAAGCAATCTTATTTTCGCAGTCGATACATGGACATAATATGTCATCTATCTTTTGCAACTTCGCATGTCTCTTGGATGCTTCAATAAAATTTGCAACATTATGAATGTACATAGGATCGGGTCTTGGCATGTTATACATCCACGCTCGACGGTCCATTCTTCAATAATAGAATTTTTGTCAGACTTACAAAATTTGGCCATAAATATTCTCTAATGGTCTTCTATAAAATGAATTTACAGGGATATAACAAGTATGATTAGTGCGACTAATGTAGGTGACGGGCGACGTCTTGAGGCGTACGGAGTCAAAGGGGGAAACAGGCCCAGCGGCATGGGCTAGGTCTGGGTGGGATCCGGTCCGTTATATCTTGACGTCGGATCCCATCCAACGATGGTAACTAAATGGGTGAGTTATCAAACCATCTGCTTAGAAAGCTAACCCTAATCGCTCATTCGAAATATATGCAAGCAGGAGGTACACACACACAAGTAGCATATTGAAAAGGAAAACAAATAAAACTACAATTACAAGTTTGGGTACACTTCATGCATCTTATATATATTATAATAGCATCTGTTAATTAAACATCATATTCATGTCACATAATAGGTACAAAAAGGAAAGAATCCATATAGTCCATACATCAATATACCAGAACACAATGCATACAGTGCTTACACATGCAAAAGGACAGAATCCATATACCAGAACACACAAAACTAATAACTTATCAGCTAATGAAAATATACAAATAAAAAGTAAGGAAACTACATTTACCTTGCATCTGTTAATTAAACAATAGCATCATATATATATTACAATAGCATCTGTTAATTAAACATCATATTCATGTCACATAATAGGTACAAACTACTATAAGCTTATTACAATATAGTCCATACATCAATATATAAAAGACCAAACTAGCAGAACACACGAAAAGGAAACAATCCATATAGTCCATACATCAATATACCAGAACACAATCTATACAATGCTTACACATGAAAAAGGACAGAATCCATATACCAGAACACACAAAACTAACAGCTTATTAGCTAATGAAAATATACAAATAAAAAGTAAGGAAACTACATTTACCTTGCAAAGGCGTCAGCACGGTGGGGAGGCGTCAGCGCGGTGGGCCGGCTGGGTGGAGAAGTGGCGGTGCGGGGTTGAGCGGCGGCGCGACAGTACGGGCTGGGCAGCAGAGCGACAGTGCGGCACAGGGGAAATTCAACAGCCTTGCAGCATCGATATAAGTTCTCCAGGGTTGCGTTTTGACTGCGGTGAGGGGTCCTTATATAGACGTCGGTTTTTCACAGGCGGTTTTTAACTTTATCTCAGGCGGGTTTTACTTACCAACTGCCTGAAAAGATATTTAATCAAAAATATTAATTAAGAAGTAAATATCTTCACAGGCAGTTGGTACTTAATAACTGTCTGAGAAAATGTTTATCTCAAGCGGGTATTACTTACCAACCACCTGAGATAATGCCAACTGAACAAAATATTTTTAAAACTTGTATAGCTGACATTGAAATGTTTTGGTAAATATCAAATTAATTTCTACTCACATATTATTCACATTTGTGTATCTCATAAAAAAAAGTTCCTTCACTCAAAATTGTTGGTATGAACATATTTGTATAATTTATACATGTATGAATTTTTTTTTAATTTTTTTAAAAGCATTCCAACATGTTAAACTTCAAATTATCCACCATTCTAACTAAATGCTCATATACATATGAGCATTTAGAGCACATACTTGATTGAAATGCAGAAATTCTAACAGACCAGTATTCATTGACACGAATGAACACATATATATTACAAAACGCAAGAAATATGTACAAGAACAGAATTGAAGCTAAACATGTACAAGAACTCCTAAAACTACAAAAGAAATATGTACAAGAACTCCTAAAACTACACTACGGCCCCGCCTCCTCCGCCCTCTCTACCAACTTCTCAAACCACTCCATGCGGTCCTCCTCCGACTCGTCGCCGTCGTCGTCGTCACCATGGTGGTGGTCGCCGTCGTCGTCGCCGTCGTCATCATCGTCATCATCATCATCGTCGTCCTCCTCCTCCTCCTCCTCCTCCTCCTCCTCCTCCTCCTCCTCCTCCTCCTCCTCCGGCGACGATGCGGCATGAGAGTGGGTCGGCTGCTCTGGCTGAGCCGATTGCTCCTGCTGTACCGGTGGCTCCGGCTGCACCGGCGGTGGAACACGCTGGTCGTCATTCACCCTCTCGGGGGAGCTGCAGCGTATCCGCTTGCAGGGTGGCTGCCTCGGCGGGCTAGGAGGCAGAAGGTTGGCCATGGCTGTGGTGGTTCGTCTGCGCCGGGCTAGGAGGTGGAACGATGGAAGAAGAAGAAAGGAGTGCAAAAGTTCAGTGCTTGTACATAACCGACGATGCGCCTTATATATGGTCTGTGCGGAGTAGACGAAGGAGCGGTTCGTTTCCTGCGCATTGAAATCTTTGCAGAACTCGTGCGGCGCACAATTAAACCACTGTGGAAGACGATCTTCAGAGATCCTTCCGTCTCTCTAGTATCCATGTGGAACGTCGCGCACGCGTCCCTGCACCACGGCTTCTTAACTTCTCCGCAGACCTCGTGCGGCGCGTCAGTTAATTAACATCTTCTCAGGCCGTTAATTAACATCTTGTAGTTTCAAAAATGTTTATCTCAAGCGGGTATTACATACCAACCGTCTGAGATAATGTCTGATACTGTTCTTCAGTTTCCTTATCCCTTGCTGCCTTTTTATTTAGATTCCAATATAAATACTCAAACATGTTTAGATTCTGCAAATTGCGTCCAAATTAGATGATTCTTTCTTCTACATTTGTATAAAATTAACATCTACCATCTGAACAAAATATTTTGTTCATTGCGCATTGAACTCTTTGCAGACCTCGTGCGGCACACAATTAAACCACTGCGGAAGATGATCTTCAGAGATCCTTCCGTCTCTCTTGTATCCATGTGGAACGTCGCGCACGCGTCCCTGCACAACGGCTTCTTAACTTCTCCGCAGACCTCGTGCGGCGCATCAATTAATTAACATCTTCTTAGGCCGTTAATTAACATCTTGTAGTTTCAAAAATGTTTATCTCAGGCGGGTATTACATGCCAATCATGTGAGATAATGCCCGATACTGTTCTTCAGTTTCCTTATCCCTTGCTTGTTTTTTATTTAGATTCCAATATAAATACTCAAACATGTTTAGATTCTGCAAATTGTGTCCAAATTCGATGATTCTTTCTTCTACATTTGTATAAAATTAACATCTACCATCTGAACAAAATATTTTTAAAACTTGTATAGCTGACATTGTAATGTTTTGGTAAATATCAAATTATTTTCTACTCACATATTATTCACATTTGTGTATCTCATAAAAAAAGTTCCTTCACTCCAAATTGTTGGTATGAACATATTTGTATAATTTATACATGTATGAATTTTTTAATTTTTTTAAAAGCATTCCAACATGTGAAACTTCAAATTATCCACCATTCTAACTAAATGCTCATATACATATGAGGCATTCATCAAATTATGAACACAAATTGATTCAAAAAAATTTAAAAAAAATCTGAAAAAATTCATAGAGGTTGGTATGATGAGCAAAAATGTCCACTAAAAAAATAAATGAAAAAAAACATTATATTCATCAAGATAGAAAAATGAAAAATAGCATTTGTTGTATGTTTTTTATGTTCTGACCAATTTCAAACGATTTATGAAGTGCAATTTGATGGTAACCTTTACTTATCAATAATATTACAAGAAAGTGGATTTTTGCCTTTTTAAAGGACCACATTTAATCAAGAATATTAATTAAGAAGAAGTAGATATCTTCACAGGCGGTTGGTACTTACCAACCATCTGAGAAGATGTTTATCTCAGGCGGGTATTACTTACCAACCGTCTGAGATAATGCCCGATACTGTTCTTTAGTTTCCTTATCCCTTGCTTTTTTTTTATTTAGATTCCAATATAAATACTCAAACATGTTTAGATTCTGCAAATTGTGTCCAAATTCGATGATTCTTTCTTCTACATTTGTATAAAATTAACATCTACCACCTGAACAAAATATTTTTAAAACTTGTATAGCTGACATTGTAATGTTTTGGTAAATATCAAATTAATTTCTAGTCACATATTATTCACATTTGTGTATCTCATAAAAAAAGTTCCTTCACTCAAAATTGTTGGTATGAACATATTTGTATAATTTATACATTTATGAATTTTTTTTTAATTTTTTTAAAAGCATTCCAACATGTCAAACTTCATATTATCCACCATTCTAACTAATTGCTCATATACATATGAGGCATTCATCAAATTATGAACACACATTGATTCAAAAAAATTTAAAAAATCTGAAAAAATTCATAGAGGTTGGTATGATGAGTAAAAATGTCCACTGAAAAAATAAATGAAAAAAGCATTATATTCATCAAGATAGAAAAATGAAAAATAGCATTTGTTTTATATGTTTTTTATGTTTTGACCAATTTCAAAGGATTTATGAAGTGCAATTTAATGGTAACCATTACTTATCAATAATATTACAAGAAAGTGGTTTTTTTCCTTTTTAAAGGACAACATTTAATCGACAATATTAATTAAGAAGAAGTAAATATCTTCACAGGCGGTTGGTACTTACCAACTGCCTGAGAAGATGTTTATCTCAGACGGGTATTACTTACCAAACGTCCGAGATAATCTTCTTCTCAGACGTGTTTTAATTAACGATGAACACAGTACACATTTATTCATTCACATAGTTGAAGAACACACAAGATACTCATTCATTAACAATATTCAATCACACATCTCACAACAGAACACACAAGATGCACAATATTTACACAAGAACACACAAGATACACAAGTAATATTCAATCACATAGATGAACAAAGATAGATTTCATTCATTAACAATATTTACCAAACAGAAGCAACTAAAAACAACAAAGAGAAAAACTAATTAAATCCTACTCCTACTCCTACTCCTCTTCCTCCTGCTCCTCGTCCTCCGGCGGCGACTCCGGCACCTGTGCAACACGAGACAGGGCCGGCTGCACTAGCTGCACCGGCTGCACCGGCGGTGCAACCCCGAGGTTGCTAGCCGTCGCCTCAACCAGCATTCTATGACCCTCGGGACCAAGAACCTGGGCCATCGTCGCGAACAGAATGTCGAGACGATCAGCCACCCCCGTGAGGGCGTAGAGGTAGCTGCCGATGGTACCCATTCTAGGATACTCTGGAAGGGTACCCAGCCCCAAGGCACTCGTGGTGCGAGACGTATTGTTGTACGCCTCTCACGCCATGAGGAGGCGCTGCTCGGTGTTGATCTTCTCAGTGGAGCTGCAACATAGTTTCTTGCAAGGTGGCTCCCTCGGAGCGCTTGGCGGCGGAAGGTCGGCCATAGTGGTGTTGGGTTGTCGGAGCGGAGGAAGACGAAGAAAACAAGAGGATTCAAAGTGAGAAATGCGCTTGTGGAGAACTAACGGGTGATAGCGCGTCTTTAAGGCCGCGCGGAGTGGAAGATGGAGCAGTTGGTTTACCGCGCATTGAAAGGTCGCGCCTCGGGAAAAAGAAAGGTCGCGCACGGTCGTCGACACATATTAATTAATAACCTCACAGGCGGTTGGTGAGGGGTCTTTATGTAGGCGTTCATCAAATTATGAACACATATTAATTAAGAAGAAGTAAATATCTTCACAAGCGGTTGGTAATTAATAATCGTCTAAGAAGATGTTTATCTCAAACGGGTGTTACTAACCAACTGCCTGAGATAATTGTATCTTCTCAGGCAGTTGGTAAGTAAAACCCGCTTGAGGTAACAATCTTCTCAGGCGGTCGGTACTTAAAATCCGCCTGAGAAAATGGGAGTCTATATATACCCCTCGGCAGTGTTGGAAAAACCTAACCCGTGCGAAACACTTAGATGCCGTTAGGCTGCCAAATTTTCGTTTGCTGCCATGTGTTCGCCCTCGTCAGTTCCAGGTACGCCGTCGAGCTTCGCCCTCGTCACGTCCAGGTACGCCGAGCGAAGCCATTGCCGTCACCGTCGAGCTTCAAGGTAAACCCTAAACCCTTCGACCTTCCATCCTCCTTCGCCGTGCCGACTCCCTCCCCGCCCTCGCCGTCGCCTTGCATATCCTTAGTTAGGGTTTGAGAATTGGAAAATGGTAGGCATCCATGGCTAGGTTTCGGTAGAATTCGAAAAACTGTCAAGTTCGGTGGCATATTTGGTTAGGGTTCGGTGGGTAGGCATCCTTGGGTTGTCGGTGTACTTCCATCAATTCTACGCAGCAGCAGTTCCAGCAACCCAATGTCCTCACCTGACCGAAATTCGAATACGTAATGAACTGGAATATTCATGGTGACTCACACTCGATACACAAAATGATTTTGGTTGAGGGGGTAACTGCAATGAGAACTCTATTGGAACTAGGTGTGTCCATCTTCTAGCGGTGCTTGATGCCAAACATATGATGTGTCACTCAAATACGTAGGATTGTGATGATAATGGCCATATTGGCACAATTGAACGAAATTAGTGGCTACGATTTGCATTTTTTAGTACAATGGTCAAATTGAAATACATGAACATGTACAATAAACATATACGTATCTTATCCTTTGGAGAATGATATTACTATGTTGAATAATTCTTGCTGTTATATGACTATGAGTTTGTTTATTGAATAGCTTATTCAATCATGATGATGTGAAGAATTACAGAAGGATTGCATGCGTTAAAACAATTATGTATCCCATTATTGAACTCAGCTTAATATTAAGGCATTTCACAAGAAAAAAGTTTATGTACCCATTTATGATTTGTTAGCACCATTTGTATCGAACTAGATATATTGGGACTTCATTTTTGTTGGATGATCTGGGTATCTGGTGCACCCAGTAGAGGAGTCGAACTTGGACTTTGGACAAAGTTGCGGAAACACCAGTCTAGGGTTATATTGTTATAGATAAAGCAGATTTCATCCTTAACGATATTAGTAGAGTCCTACTCTGAATTGAGTTAGGAGTCAGATTCAGTTTAGGAACCAGTCCTAGTCCTAGTACGAATTGAGTTACAATCCATATAGGATTTGGAGTCACATGAAGGGGGATTTCAAAAATAAGCCCCCAACCCCTCGACCTGGTTAATACCATCCTATCAGAAATATTCCACAAAAGGTTTCATATGCCCAGACTTGATCAAGTCACCTAAACCTCGTGAACCTCTAGAACTCACCAAGTTTATCACTATAGGAGGCGCCGACTTCCCTGTCCTGTTTTTCAAACAGCTTGGACAATTGACCATCCCATAAATCCTTGGTGCCATCATATGTGGGGTACGTAATGCCTTTCATGATGGCTGAACCTGCTCCCATGATGAGCCCATTTGGTGCGGCCGAGCACACCGGGACTAGATTTTGGCAAATCTTTCCGTATTCCTGATTCATTTGAGAATGTGGGTCTTTTATCTTTTTTACCGTGCAAATACCACAATTGTAGAGATGATCGCTGAAAAAGAGTGTCTCTTCTCGCCTGCAGCTACTCTGAACGAAGCTAGCCTATTTAGAATAAAAAGATAAAATTGCCATTGCTGGTGATCAACTTTAACATGCTTGTCACCCTCGCAATGTATAGGAACCTTTTGGTCAGTCGCCTTAAACCCTAGAATGCCTTATCAAATCCTAGAATGCTTCCATCTTTTTCTTCATACAACACTTCATGTAGAGTTAATATTCCATTTATTAGATTTTTTTTCTTACTAGATCTAGCATGGAAAACCCTAAGAAGACTGGTCCTGGTAGTAAGAACAAAGAAGATAATATGGAGTTTACTGACTCCAGCAGTTCAGGCTTCTATCACAGTCCATGAGATCCTTTTCCAAATAAAAAAATTAAAAAGACTTCAGTGGATCTAGACCTAGAATATGATCCTGCCGACGAGGTATGGATCACGAATCTTAACTTCAGCAGTTCAAGTTAATGTTTGTATGTCAAGTATACAAAATCTTATAATTTTTTTCTACCTAGATTAATCGTGAAGACAATGAGGTGACATCGGCTCCTAAAACCGCAGAAGGTTCTACAATGGATGAATCCTCAGCTTCACTCAAGCGGAAACGAGGGCAACGAGGTCCCAATAAGGGTCCATTGCACCGCATCATGTACATAACAAGGGTCGGTACAGGTGGGCTTCCCCAAGAACCACTGGATTCAGTTACCAAGTATCGTAATGCATGTGGTTTTCTTGTTAGGGAGGTTGTGCCGATCACAACCGAGAATTGGAGGAAATTACCCGAGCAGACCAAGAATGAGTTGTGGGAAAAGATAAAGAAACAATTCAAGTTCCCGAAAGGCACAGAAGAAGCTGTAAAGAAAGCAACATTGGTCTCTTGCGGCAAGACGTTTCGATGCTGGAAGAGTGAAATGAATGCTTATGTTAAGGCCGATAAGGTCCCTAGCGTGAGGAAGATGGGAAAAATCACACAAGCTCAGTGGCAAGAGTTTGTTCGTCAAAAGAGCACACCTGATGCTAAAGCTCTAAGTGCAACTAGGTCAGAACATGCAAAAAAGAACAAATACCATCATCGCTTGGGGTCTGCTGGATATGCCCCCAATGTCCAGAAATGGAATAAGATATTAGACGAAATTACCAGTAAGGGCAATCCTCACCCATTAGAAGGGTGCGATGAGCAAACCCAACGCTGGGTCTTTGCTCGGTCAGGTTTGACCAGCGAGGGCAAACTTGAAAAGTCCGACTCTCTGAATGAAGTAGAGGATAAAATTAAAGAAGTAATTGAAAAGCAACAGAAGGGTCTCTACAAGCCGAAGAGGGAGAATGACCAACTTACCGCTATCTTAGGAAACCCTGAACACAGCGGACGGGTTCGAGCGGTCTCTTCTCAAATGTCTTGGCTAGATGGTTTCCCTAAAGATAAAGACACATATACAAGATGTGAGAAGTTTAAGAAAACACTTGATGAAACGATTGATCAAAAGGTCAAAGAAAATATGCAAGAAATAATGGAACAACTTAGACAATCAGGACAATTAGTGGCACCGAGTACAGTGATGGTTCCAGTGCAAAAGGAGCAATTAGTATCTCCAACTGCCTACCCTAGCAACGTTGGTTCCGTGCTAGGCTCAGGTTCAACCCATAAGTTCCCTGTCGATAATATTGCTAACGACAAATCTTGTCGTCTTCTTGTCCCGATAGGCAGAGCAGGGAACAAAACCAAACAGGTTGCCACTGCTATGGAAAAGCCTGATCGTGACTTAAACGGGAATCCACTTCCGTTGTATTATGCTGTGGTGCAAGTTCTTCAGATCATTGATAATGATTATGAAGATTATGAAATAGACCACGTCACACCTGAGGGGATCGCGACTCTGGGGCAGGCTATCAACCAATTAATCCTTTGGCACCAACGCGATATCGTGTTGGACGATGAGCCAAATTCTAGCCCCATCGCATATCCAAATGCTGCAACCCCATCTTCTAAGGCGAAAGTGCATGAAGATCCACTCCCAGTGCGGGAAGGTCCACTCCCCCTATGTCTCAACAAGGATGATATCCAAGAGCAACAAGTTGGAAAATAGCTTCAAGCAGTACCAGAGCAAACTGTTGCTAGTAAAGAGCAACCAGTTGAGCAACAGCTTGAAGTAGTACTAGAGCCAACTGCTAGGAGTAAAGAGCAATCAGTTGAACAACAGGTTCAACAACAAGCCAGTGTCCAACTTCCGACGACTACTCCTCAATCATCAGTGCCTATCATAGTTAGCTTATACGAAATTAATAAACCTTCATCAGAAGTGTCAAAGTATTTGGAAGCTGTGAAGGAAAATGTTAGAAAATCGAGTGCATCTCGTTCTTCTCATGAGCCAGCATTAGAAGATATTGAGGAGTGGGAAGAAGATGGTGTCATGTATAATCGGCGGACGGCTTTAGTTAAACCAGGAGTTCCAATATACAATCTTGAGGATTTTCCTCCTAAATTTATGAATGGAAAGCCGTTCATGACATCCGTACAACTTAGCAAACAACCCGTCCAGCTCAGAAGAATGCATGAGTGGTACATCACCGCCAGCACAAAATATGGTCTTAATTGCGTCACATTTCGTATTCCAAAAGCAGCATTCTGGAGCACTGGAGTAGATAAACGAGTCATTTTATTTGAAGAGCTGCATTCCCTTTTCCATCGGGGCATGCTCGAAATCAACCTGCAGCTCGTCTGGTGCTTGTAAGTGCTCTAATATTTTGTATTTGCTTTTCTTACTACACGCATACGCATTTCATGAGATTATAACAATTTTGGACATCTTCAGTAGGATGCAATACATGGATAATGAAAAGTTGGAGCACAAGACAGGTATCCTTGAGCCTACTAGGATTGCAAAGTCGCTATACGACGTCCAGGCGAATCGAGACTCAGGACAATACAAACACATGAACAAAGGAGATTTTGAAAAAGAAATTGCAAAACTCAAGAAGGATAGAAGGATAGAAGTTGCAGCTTACATAGGACATGCGATGTTTAACTTTGTCAGAGATGGCAAGGACTTCGTAAAGGCTCCATACCACTTCGAGTAAGTTCGACACATGACATTGAAATAGCAATTATTGGTAATTGTTAACACGTGTGTTTGTATGTTTGCAGTAATCACTACATAGTGATCTTCATCAAGCCAACGCAGGAATGGCAACAGTCTTGGACTCGGCCGATTTCTCACCAGATCGTTACAAAGATTTCCTTTCCATTTTGAAACTATACGTTTATTCAATAATTTTAAATTACGCACATTTAGAATGTGTTGACAAGTTTTATATGACATTTCTTGTATTACAACGCTTGGCGGTTTTACGCGGAACAGCTTGGCGGTTAGAGACCTCCTAATACGAATGCGTTGAACATTAAAACGTATTATGCTTGTCCAAAGCAGCCTGCTGGGAGTGTCTTATGCGGGTATTATGTATGCGAGCATCTTCAGACCGCCGGCGTATATAGAGTGAATCGTGAGGATGTAAGTTATCCTTAATGTTGATACCTTATTTTCTTACTTTTGTGTTTCATTTTCATTGTAACTAGCATAGTTTAATGCTTATATTCTCTGCTGTTCAATATTACCACAAACATTATTTTCATATTTTGATTCCAACTTCAAAATTCAATTGCTCATAGTACAACTGCTCCAAAAATACCAAATAAATTCCTGTATACTCTCACTTTGATCTATACTTTGAGATTGTTCAAACCAATACATTCTAAACCTTGTTATGTGTTATATTGCAGCACACGAAGAATCTGAACAAAGAATGGCTGGTTTGTAGATATATTCCTAGTGGAGGAGCTGACAGGATTGCTGCTGAACTCTGTCAGTTCATTCTCGTGAAATATTGCACAAAAAGGGAAGTTCTTTGATAAGAATTGTGCAGCAGCTGATGTGCCAGAACTTTGCGACTATGCCAATAGAAATAGTTTTTAGTGAAAACTTGTAAACTTTGAGATGAATTGTATCTGTAACTTGTACATATGTATATTGTTTTAGTGAAATTGACTTCTGTGATGATAATATTGTTAACTTTTGTTCTGTGATGATATTGTTGTTTTTTATTCTGTGATTATATTTAATTGACCAGGAAATTAGAAATAACAACAGTAGTACTCCATAGGTTATACCTTATCACAGGCGGTTATTAACCAATGGCTAGGCATGACTGTGAAAAACAATTATCACAGGCGGCTAGATACAAGTAAAGAACCATCTGTGATAACCTAATTTTCACTGGCGGTGACTATTATGGTAGAAACCGGCTGCGTTAAAAGGTCTTCATAGATGGATGATGAAGGTAAACGTCCGTCTATGACAACAACATTATCATAGGCGGTTAGTTATGCTTCAATACCCGCTCGTGAAGACACATTATTAGAGGCGGTTAGCTATGCTTCAATACCCGTCTGTGATAAGACATTTATCACATACAGTTATATATGCTGCACGACCCGTCTGTGATAAAATATCTTTACAGGCGGCTAGCCTACATAAAGAACTTCATATGATAATTTGTCTTCACAGGCGGTATCACTTCTCCACTTGTGAAATTGCGGATTATCAAAGGCTCTTCATTTCAGGTGGTTTTAGAAGCCGTTTGTGATAATAGGTTTGGAGCCACCTGTGATGAGGCTTATTGTAGTAGTGTTGGTACTAACAAAAACTAGATCTAAAGGGCTTTCAAAAAAAATTGTTTGAAGATTTTTGGATAATTCTACAGAGAGTTATGAATTTTCTAAGTTTGATAAAAATATGGATTTTTTTTTTCAAATGGGAAAGTTTAAATAAATCAACACGGGCCCATGCACTACAGGAATCCCGACAATTTGCGACGGCCGGGGCCGTCGCAAATAAGCCAGATGCCGTCGCAAATAAGCTATTTGCGACGGCTTTCGGCCATCGCAAATATGGCGTCGCAAATAAGCTTATTTGCGATGGCCACCGTCGCAAATAAACTTATTTGCGACGGCTAGGAGAGGCCGTCGCAAGTTGTTGCTGCGGGCTGGTGGGCCCCGCGAACTTATTTGCGACGGCCCAGCCGTCGCAATTAAAGCTTATTTGCGACGGCATAGCCGTCGCAATTAAGGGCCACTATTTGCGATGGCCTGGCCGTCGCAAATAAGTTCAGAGGACAGGGCCCATGTGTCCTCCTCCGGGACCCACGACTCTATTTGCGACGGCCAGACCGTCACAATTAATGCTTATTTGCGACGGCCAGGCCGTCGCAAATAACTGTGGTTTAATTGCGACGGCTTGTACTCTTATTTGAGACGGTACTGTATAAAAAGCCGTCGCAAATAAGGTTTTTTATTTTTTTTTAAAAACAGAAAACACTAACCGGCTCGATGGCCAGATTCACAACAAACACAATATACACAATATACACAATATATACACAGCATACACAAAGATCATCACAATCACAAACTAAAATTCCGATACATCTCACATCGTCATCAACAAAGTAAATAAAAGGGCTCACTCGCCCATCTAACCTCCGAAGCCACCTCCGAAGTCGAAGTCGTCGTCATCGCGCCTCAATCCAGGCGGCGGTAGCGAAGGCGACGGCGTTTGTGCAGCCGTCGCGGATCCCTGCAATTAATAAAACTTAGAGTTAGAATATAAATGCATCAACATCTCTCTCCCTCCCACTCCCTCTATCTTCATCTAGATCACCCTCTCTTCCTCTCTCTTTTCATTTCTATCTTTGTCTCTCACTCTATATTTCTTGCTCACTCTATCTCTCTATTGCTATCCTTTTCCCTCTATCTTCCTCCCTCTATCTCCATCTACATCTCCCTCCCTCTATCTTCCCCTCTCTCTATCTCCATCTACATCTTACTCTCTCTTCATTCCCATCCTACTCTATCTATCTTTCACTCTTTCTTCTGTCTCCCTTTCTTCTATCTCTTTCTTTCTTCTATCTCAATCATTTTCTTCTATCTAACTATCTCTCTCTTTCATCTATCTCAATCTTATTACGCTGGAGAAGAAGGATTACATAGAGACTTACCTGACCCGCTGAAGAAGGATCGCCTGGGAGGACCGGTGGTAGTACCGGTAGCTGGATTCCCAGACCCTGCGCCCGAGCGATGGCCTGTCATTGCAAACATTAAATGCTACCTATTAGTAAGTCATTTAAGCTGAATTAATGAGAATTTTAATTTTTAGATTGTTACCTCCGTTGCTTCCCGCATCTGCGCCAACGCTGCTGCCTGGGTTTGGATCGTGGCCTCCATCGCCCTCCTTTCCTCCTCATGTCGCCTTTCATTTTCTTCTACAGTTTCTCGGAGGGACTGCATCTCAATGTCCCTCTGCGACACGCGGCGACCTCCCGTACCCGAAGCCTGCGTGGAGCTGCCTCCCGCAGGTCTACCCGCCCTCGAGTCGACAACTCCGTCGAATATGGCGAGCCTATAAAAAAGAGAGTCGGTAATATGAAATTAAAATATCTTGAATACTTTGAATTGAAAACGATAAAATGACTTGCAAACTCACCTTCCGTGTGCTTTTCCACCACCGGTTGCATACACGGCTTGAGGATCGATCGGTTGACGTTCCCAATCGAAATCCTCGCCGTGTATCTTCCTAGCCTCCTCCCCGTACTTAGTCTGCAAAACAATAAAATCGTGTAAGTTCAACAATCTATATAGTTATATTTAATATGAATGATTTCTAAACTTACCAAACGCTCGACTGCAGCCTGAATGCACCCCGTCGACTGAGAAGGGTCCCTGTGACCTCTCTTCCAAACCTCAGCAGGGGTGGGCGGCACCCCCGTCTCGCGCTCCTGTTAATACGTGTTAGTATGAACAATATATTATTAATATATAAACATAAGTTACACACACTTACCATGCGTTTAGCTAAACGCAAGTGGTTATCTTGCCCGTGCCTGCTCTTCCCCTCCACCCCTCTGCAGTCTCGAGCCTTCTCAGACTTAGCTTTAAACTCGTCGCTAGCCCAGTAGCGACAAAGGGCCCAAAATGCATCGGTCCGACCCTGCAACCAGCTCACGTGGCCCTGCACATAGTTCGAAGTCGTTAAAAGTACCATCGAGGACATTATCAGAAAAAAAATACTTACTACACTCCATGTACCTGCGCGTACACCCCTCCGTCAGGTGCCTCTCGCTCTCTTGTCGGAAGTGTAACACGTGCTGCTGGTTCGCCTTCAAGTGCTCATTAATGATTTGAACACGGGCGTTCGACAAAGCTTGTCGAAGCGCCTTGGCAGCGTTGAAGTGAAACACTCGCCTCGCATCCTCAAACATGCGACGGTCGTTCGGGTCCTCTAAAGTATATCTTGCCTGCGATAAAGAATATATTGAAGAGATGTTCACTAAAAGAGTTTAAGAGTTGTAACTTAGAAACTTTTTTTAACATACTTACCATAAAATCGGCCCATACGGCCTCCTGAAGATTGCCGTGCTCCTGGTGATGGACGCGTGCGTAGTCCTCCCACGAAAGAGCAGGCACCCCGTCGATGACCCCAGGATAGTGCAAACGCACTATAGACCCGAGGACGCCGTTCACCGGTCTTTGGTGTTTCTCACCGGTGAAAGACAAGTCGTCCCAAGCCCTGTAAGATATTTATTCATTCATTCATTACTTAAGTAATCAAAAGAAACTAAAACTGAAAACTATAATTTTTATTACCTGTCTCCGACTGGACGAATCACGGTCCTCTGTGAAGGGACCGCGGGAGGACTGACAAAGTGAGTCCTCCTCGTCCTCCGCGTCTGCTGGGGCGCCACGTCAGGTGACCCAGACGGCTCCTCACCAGCCGAGTCAAAGGCCTCAGGAACAAACTCATCGTCAGCTGGGGGCTGGCTGGCCGAGGGCTGGCTCGCCGAGGGCTGACTCGCCGAGGGCTGCCTCGCCGAGGGCTGGCTGGCCAAGGGCTGGCTCACCGAAGGCGCCGCAGCCCCTGAGTCAGCCGGTGAGGACTACAACATTCAAATGATTCATAAGTAAGTTTAATGTGAATTTGAATTTAAAGAATTTGTCAAAAACGAGTGACATTTACCTGTGACGAAGCTCTAGAGCTGGTCTGAACGTGCCCCAGTAGCTGAGAGCGTCTGCTGCCAGTCGACGAGGCACCAACGAAAGCGTCCTCAGGTCTAGAGGGGTAGAACCCCCTCGTCGGCGGCACCTTCTTACCCTTCTTTGACGCCATCCTATTATAATTAGATAATTAGTAAATATGCAAATAAAATATATAAAATTCATGTTACTATCTTCAAGAAAATATTACTTGTAGTCACTTTCAAAATTCATCAACATCATTGTCATGTGCCTGTGCCCTACTCCTTAAACCAGCCCAACGATCTTCCATCGTGGCCTGTTCTAATTTTCGTTTTCGCGTATCATCTGCCTCTACATCTTCAACGTCTTCAACATCTCCAACTAATTGATCGAGTCCTGCACCAAGCTCGACGATAAAAGTGTCTGGCAACTCTTCTTCTTGGTACACTTCTTCAACGTCTTCGCTATCATGGTAACCATCATCCCCAGGAGTATATAGCGGCTCACGAGGATTCACCTTATATACCACCCACCAAGCACTGAGCTTCGTGCATGGATAAGGTAGATAATACACTTGTTCAACTTGATGCGCAAGAACAAATGTATCGTAACCTCGTTGTCGGTCCTTATGTTTCATTTCCACCATTCCAAATTGGTTTTCTCGAGTTCCATGAGTACGATCAAACCAGTCACAGTCAAAGAAGACAACTCGAAGGGTCTTATTTCCGGTAAAAGTAAATTCAAGGATTTCGTTAATGATACCATAATAATCGGTTAAATTCCCTTGAGTGCCCATTGCTCTCGTCACAACACCAGAATTTGATGTTGCCGCAAGAGGACGATGAGCTTCAAAATGAGTTGTACGGAATCGGAAGCCATTTACGTCATATCGACCATAGCTTCTAACATTCACCAATCCATAAGATAGCTGCCGCAAATCTTCATGGACATTGTGAGTCCGACACTGTTATAAAAGACGAGAGAATATTACATAATACTTCTTTAATAATAGTAATTTATAATACATAGAAGACGAGAGAATATTACATATTCTCGAAACCAAGATAGAAAACTCTGCCCCCCATTTATTCCTTCCTTTCGCATCGCTTCTACTTGTTTGGCCGTAGGTTGATGCCTATGTGGCCAATATTGTCTGTGGAACTCGCTGAATATGAAAAAACATCTTTTAGAGTACATGTGTAGCAAAATATGTAGATTAACATAAACATAGGAGAAACACTTACTCGAAGTATTCCTGCATGCCTTCTATATTCGCGTACATGTAGAGTAAAGCAACAGTCCTTTCCTGTTCGGATAGCTCATAGGTCGTGTAGCTACCAACGGTGGCACCTCTCGTTTGAAAAATGGAAAGGTCGCTTAGGGGGGGTGTTTCGTCCACATTGTACCGCATCGCCGAAGTATTGATATTGATTTCTTCCGCAAAGTAGACACTTGAAAAGTATCCAACTTCCTTAAGAGCATATGCTTCAGCGATGCACCCTTCCACCCTTGCCCTGTTGCCAACCATTGGTTTCAGATATCGTAGCGCTCTTTCAATGTGATACATCCACCTATATTGCACAGGACCGCCAACTTTAGCTTCGAATGGAAGATGGATAAGCAGATGTTGCATTGGATTGAAGAAACCCGGTGGAAAATTTTTTTCCATCTTACATAAAAGTATGGGTACCTCCTTCTCTAACTTATCCATCATACCGATCTTGATTTCTTTAGCACAAAGCTGTCTATAAAAATAGCTGAGCTCGGCTAAAACCTTCCACACCGCATCATCTAGATAGCCTCGGAACATAACAGGTAGGAGTCTTTCTATTATAATGTGATAATCATGATTCTTCAACCCAGTGAGGTTTCCTGTGTTAACATTTACGGCTCGTTTCAGGCTAGCTGCGTAACCATCTGGGAATTTCAAAGTTTTCATCCATTTCATAACTTCTTTCTTTTCTTTCGATCGAAGACAGAAAGAAGCACGTGGCTTTCCACCACTTTCACAGATTTCAAGAGTTGGACGGTGACAAATGTCTGCCAAATCTAGTCTAGCTTTGTAATTGTCTTTCGTTTTGCCAGGCATATCCATGCAAGTGCTTATGATACTTTCACTCATATTACGCTCCTGATGCATGACATCAATGTTGTGCATTAGAATCAATGACTTCACATATGGTAGCTCCCAAAGTCCACATATGTGAGTCCAATTGTGTTCCTCTCCATAACCTACGAAATATCCAGGACGACCTTCATCAGGCACCAGTTTGTCCAACATATCAGAAATTTCTGACCCATTGAGACGCTTCGGTGGTCCTTTAGTGACAACAATGTTCTTTCGAAAGACATGCCTCTGCTGCCTAAATATATGATTCGAGGGCAGCCAACGTCTGTGACAATCGAAGTAAGATATTTTGCCTCCATGAGTTAGTCGAAAGCAATCTGTGTCTGAAGCACATATCGGACACGTCAGACGACCGTGAGTGCTCCATCCGGAAAACATGCCGTATGCCGGCAAATCATGGACGGACCACAAATAAGCAGCTCGAAGGTTGAATTTCTGCTTCTTGTAACTGTCGTACGCTTCGACTCCTGTCCACAAGACTTTCAACTCTTCGATCAGCGGTTTTAACATCACGTTGAGACGTGACCCGGGATGATCAGGTCCAGGTACAATGAGGCTGAGAAACATGAACTCGTTCCTCGTACAAAAAGCAGGTGGCGGGTTGTACGGAATGACAAAGACATGCCAACATGAGTATGGCGTGGCATTCGTACTGAACGGTGAGAATCCGTCTGTCGCTAATCCGATGCGAACATTCCTCGCATCACGAGAAAAGTCTGGATCGAAACGGTCTAGCGCCTTCCATGCATCACCGTCGGACGGATGCGTCAAGAATTCTTTGTTCTCACGTTTACCTTCTTTGTGCCATCTAATGTGTCTTGCGGTTCTTTTTGAAAGAAACATCCGCTTCAACCGAGGTGTCACAGGCAAGTAATGAAGCTGCTTATGTGCGACATCTGTCATCACATTATCGCCATCGTCATTAACAACTTTGACATACCTCGATTTACCACATTTCAAGCACATCTTCTCATTGGCGTGCTCTTTCTAGAATAGCATGCAGTTGTCTGGGCACACATCAATTTTCTCATACTTCATACCGAGACCAGATATCTTGATCTTTGACTGATACATATCTAGTGGCGCTTTGTGAGGTTGTGGAAGGATATCACAGATCAATTTCATGAGATCATTGTAGCAGTTGAT
The DNA here is from genome assembly GCA_036927565.1 of Tuctoria greenei. Taxonomy (NCBI): domain Eukaryota; kingdom Viridiplantae; phylum Streptophyta; class Magnoliopsida; order Poales; family Poaceae; genus Tuctoria; species Tuctoria greenei. The sequence continues at coordinate 151,101,761 of JAYESD010000005.1, read as the reverse complement.
GGAAAAAAAGTACATGGACTTAATTGCCATAAATCTGGTCAAGAAAGCAGGTACGGTCACAGCCGTGTGTTCATGCAACAGCTCTTGTAATTTCTTCAGCTCCTCGAAGAACTTCTCTGCCTCATTTGTAAGAGGATCCTCCACTTCAAGAGCTTCTAACATCTCATCCATCCTATCAACCTCTGTTATATCATCATCCTCATCCACTTCGGCTATGACTCGAGAATTAGTCTCGCCGTGGAAGGTCCACACTTCATATTGTGGAGTGAAACCATTTCGACATAAGTGAAATGAAAGCTCCAATCTTCTCAAAAACTTAGTGTTCCGGCATTTTGTACATGGGCACCGCACCATATCTTCCGTTGACAACGAAAATGCTCGATCCAAAAATTGATCTAACTTGATAAACCACTCATCGGAGTGACCACCATTTCTGCTCTTCCAGCCAGTATACATCCAACTGCGGTCTTCACCCATGTTTGACTCTGCAGTTTAATGCGAAAGAAATTGTCATTAATGTATTGTTGTGTTATGTCACGGCCCTACAACCTAGGCAGATAGATCCTAAACCCACCCAAGAGTGACCGAGCGGAGCGTGCTCATGACGAGACGCGTGATCCGGATTCGAACGAAATTTCGGCAGCATAACCCCGCTGTTCTCCACTGCACGCCCAAAAATGGTGCAGCAGAGAACAACAGGGTTACGCCACCGAAATCTCGTCCAAATCCGGACCCGCGTCTCGTCACAAGCCACGCCCCTTCGGTCACTCCGAGGCTGTCCAAAAAGGGACAATTCCGAACCTGCACGTCTCACATGCCAATGGCATGTGAGACGTGCCGATCCGAAACAGGTAATCAATTGCTATAGGTTACATTGCTCATGTTCATTTATAAATCATTTACGAATGAGGAAAGAGAAAGAGAGTGAGGAGAAAAGTGGGTCAGAGTTGAAAGTTTCATAGTCAGGGCCGTCCACGATAATTGTGTTCGGCATGGCGTCATGGCCTTCATGGTCGTGGGACTTCTTGCAGTTGCAGTCGTGGCGAGCCGAGCGGCTCCTGGGACCTGCAGACCAACTACACCAACTGGGTCGCCTTCAAGAGGTTCCTCCCCGGTGATCAGATCGGTGGGTACCTGCACGGCCACCAGCCCTCGCTCCTGGAGCCTCTCCTCCACTGCCGTCCACGCCTTCCGGAGGATCCTCTGCCGCTACCAAGACCACCGCCATCGGCTTCGGTCTCACCGCTGTCATGCTCGCCGCAGGCGATATGGCGTAGAATATCTCCTCTCTCTTTTGATATTTCTTCTGATACATTATCGTTTTAACCCGCTTATGTATATATATATATATATACATATTTATATTTATATATTTATATATATAAAGAATATTAAACATGCTAAAAGAAATATAACAATTAATCAAAATTTGAACATTTAATAACTTAATTCAATAACGATAAGCAGCAATGAACATAAACATTAATAATACTAAAGCAAAACATAAGCATGCTTAACATCTACATAATCAATAACATTATCAACAAATTTGCATAACCAACATCATTAACAACTAAGCATAATTAACATCAAGATCGAGCAACAATTTCTACTCATTCGATCAACAATCATTCGAAGATTGAACAATCCATATGAAGGCAATTATTTGCGACGACCAGTTAAATTGCGACGGCTCGGGGGCGCGGCTAGCGGCTAGCGGCGGGGCCGGCGGGCCGGGGGCACAGGGGCGGCGGGGGGCTGGGGGCGGCGGGGTCGGGGCGCGGCGGGCCGATGGCGAGGGTGCGGCGGGGCCGGGGGCGCAGGGGCGGCGGGGGGCCAGGGGCGGTGGGCGCGCTGGGGGCGGCGGTGTTGGGGCGCGGCGGCGGTGGGGAATTGTAAATGAAGAGTCGGGGCCGGAGGGTCCCGATATTAGACTTAGTTTGCGACGGCCTATTACATGGCATCGTTCCCATACATACACACACTCAAGTTCTTTCGCCGTATGCATAAAACTGCACTAGCAAATGCCCTTTTTATTACATCTTCTATAATTAAGTGATTCAATCCTTAAATAAACTATACAAGCTATTCTAAGCTACTATATCTATATGCTACTACCTCTTAACAAAATTGCTAGCTACATCTGAAAAAAACCCTAAAACAGGGGGGAGTAGCACTGACCTCAAGGTCGGGGGCGCGGCGGTCCGGTCGGGGGCGCAGCGGTCCGGGCCGGCGGCGGCGACGCCGGTGGCGCGGCGAGCCGGAGGCGGAGGCAGGCAACGCCGGTGGGGGCCGAGGGCGGCGGGCGCAGAGGCGGGCGCGGAGGCGGGGCCGAGGGCGGCGGGCGCGGAGGCGGGGCCGAGGGCGGCGGGCCGGCGGCGGAGCCGGGGGCGCGGCAGGGTGGCGGGGGCGCGGCAGCGGGGGCACGGTGGCGGTGGCGGGGGCGCGGCGGTGGGGTGTTATGAGGAAAATGAAGAGTCGGGGTGGAGCGTCCCGATATAAGCCCTAATTTGCGATGGCCGGATTAATTGCGACGGCGTCGACTTACGGCCGTCGCAATTAAATCCTATTTGCAACGGCCGTTTGAACGGCCGTCGCAAATAAGGGTTTATTTGCGACGGCTCCGTTATTTGCGACGGTCCTAGGGTTGGCCGTCGCAAATAACCACTTATTTGCGACGGCCTGTCCGAAAGCCGTCGCAAATAACCTCTTATTCGCGACGGCCATCTTATTTGCGACGGCCAGAGGCCAGCCGTCGCAATTTAAGCTATTTGCGACGGCTGGCCGTCGCAAATAAAATCAGCCGTCGCAAATGATCGCTTTTCCTGTAGTGATGGTTTTAAAATGAGCCAATCGGGCTGAAGCAACACAGAGGCCCACTGATTTAACCACGTAGACGCACTGGATCACTGGCCACACAAGACCCGGGTGCGCCTTCCTCTCTCTGACGAATGGGCCCCACTGGTCAGGTTCATCTTCAACCTCGGTCACCCCGATCCAGAACAAGGGATTGTGATGGTGTCCGCACGTTCCCACCTCAAAGCTAGAGCAAACTTCGATCTTTTGTGGGGATAGATTCCATGGAGCAAAGGACACCCGTGGCACACCATGGTGACGGCCGGCGGCGAGCAGAACCTCGCCGGCGTCGGCAACCGCAGCGGTCTTGGCATGGCCGACGGTGATCATCCAGGGGAATGCACCAAATGATGCGCTGAGATGTCCAGAAGCATCGTGGTGCTCCAAGGAAAAACGAAATGGCCTCCAGTCGATAGAAAACTAGGCGTAAGTGGGTTCTCAACGGTGAACCGAGCCCTTTTTAGTAGCGGTGGGGAACACTTCGATTTCTCGACCGTTGCTTGATTATTTCTTAATCTTCTTGGTTCGATGTGCATGTTAGGAGATGGTGAACACAATTGCTAGCTATTGCCAAGAATTATTACACGTAGAAAAAGAATGGAGCTCGAGATCTAATGGCGAAGGTATGAACTAGCTTCAGTAAATTAATAATTTCTCATGACATAGTGAATGAAATGAGGAGAGGTTTTTACCTAGTGTAAAAGGGCAGGATGGCGATCCTTTTCTATGTGGGAGTCGAAGCATGACAAGGCTTGTGTGGTGCTGTCCACGGTGGAGCAAAGGAGCTCCTCCACGGCGGCCAGAAATCAACAGTGGAAAACTGCAATTTAACGAGTGCATGTCGGGAGGTGTCGTCGCTACGGTGAGTTGAAGCAGGGTATTCACGAATTGGTTCCTCTGACTAGTGGGTCCCACTGTCTCTTCAATTCATTCCTCTCTGTTAACCAAAATACCCTACCAGCTGATGTCCAAAAATCATAAAAACTTGAGGATAGGCTCAAATAAATATCTGGAATGTGATTCTGAAGTTGGATTTCGAATTGGAACAAGTTTCATTTGAAATTCAAATTTGAATTTGAATGAAATTCAATGGTGCCACTGAATTAAATAGCAAATGAGTTTTAAAAATTGTGAAACTTGCGGAATAAGTCAAGCAAGTCATGCTGACCATGATGGTGTGTTCAATCTTGATGTTAAAAAAGTTTGAACAGAATTTAAAAATTGAATTCTAATATGGCTTGAGTTTGCTAAGCGTCTCAAATAATATAGCAAATGGAATTCAAAAATCTTGAAACATTGTAGGAAGGCTATTTGAAATATGTTGAGGCGATGGAAAAATGTATAGCCTCAGATATGAATATTTTTGACAGAGCCTAAATGTACAGTGGCTGTATTCAAGTTTTGGAATAATTTGAATATATTTAGTACTGCATATTGTTATGCCCTAACAATTGCACTCAATAAATTCTAAAATTTGCAGAAAGGTCACATGAATTATTCTAAGATCATTGGTGAAGTTACTTCCCCATGTTAATAATATTTAAGCATAAGAGAAAGAAAGATTTTTGATGAGATCAAGTTCATGTGTCCAACCATAAGTTCATGTGCATAACCATGATGGATCTCAGCAATGGTTGATAATAAACTTGTAGCTGAACTTTATATTAAGGAAGAAACTGGGATTTTATAGAAATGCCACAAAACGATCAAGTTACGGCTGCGAACATGAGAGATGTCAACAACAATAACAAGTCTTGCAACTTGATCATACAAAGATTGACTCAAAGCAACTTCGATCATGTTGCACATCTCCGATCTGCGTATGACGTGTGGGAAGCACTATGTGACCACCACAAAGGCTCCAACACAATCAAGGAGATAAGGCAAGATATGTACAAGAAATAATATATGCGCTTTGAGATGCAACCAGGTAAGTCCATCAATGATTTATTTGCTCGCTTTAATAAAATTTTCAGCAATTTTGGTAGTGTCAATGTTAATTTTTCAAATGCTGAAAATGCTAGTTAATTGTTATGTGCATTAGAAATTTTGATTTGGGATGAAAGTTACATCTATTCGTGAATCTACTACCATGAGTACACTTATTTTAGACATTCTATGTAATGTAAATTGAAAACTCATGAACTTGACATAATATCATGTAAGAACCCCAACAAAATTTGTTTCTATAACAGCTGTTGATGGACAACCGCAGGAGGATCCTCAGGCACCAGCGTCTAGACCTTCAATTGAGCCGGACACGATGGATAACTTAGCTCAGCCAACAACATGCAGCCTTTTGCTAATGGTCAAAGGAGTCGCTCGAATGGAGGTCGGGAGAGGGCTAGTGTATCCCGATCAGACCATGCTTGACGACATCCAGGTGGACACAACATCCTATGTTGTGGTGAAGGTGGACATGTTGCATGAAAATATGAAAAACCAGCAGCTCAAAGTGCCACCGGACGATACAACACTGACTATGCGGGATGCGCTTACTAGAAGGGTTCAATGGAGACGGAGCCTTATTGTTGTTGACCCAGCAGTAGCAGCTTCTGTGTCGATCACTTCGATGTATCCTAAGGCACGTCTCCAATTCCAGAACATATGGATCTGTCTCCAATTCCAGACATATAGTTGCCTCCAGTTATAGAGAAGCTGCAGAGGTCTCCAATTGGAGAGCAGTTGCCTCTAGTTACAGAGAAGTCGCATATGTCTCAAGATTTAGAGCTGCCGTAGAAGTCTCCACCTAAAGAGCAGCTGCGTCGGTCTCAACCTCACACTCGAAGTGCCCTGCACCCTAAACCTGATCAGCCACCAGCAAAGCCGACGAAGAATGTACGTGCCAAGAACCAGAGTTAGTCGCAACAGCGATTATCGTCGAAGGAAGCCTGGAAGAATCCAATGAAAGATTTGGAAACTAACCCGAGGGCATCAAAAGCTATGACGCATGCAAAACCAAAGTTTGAAAGGGGAAAGCCGATGTTAACTGCGGCCGCACTCAAACAAGTTGGTAAACCTTGTGTTTAACTTCATCAATACTGCATGGAAAATTAGAAAAGTGTGAAACCATACCAGTGGCATTGAAGGGTAAACACTTTCTCTTGAGTGATGGCGCTTTTTTCATCAAATGGTCTGATCTATACGACCTTTTCAACCTCAACACATTGGATGTCTCTCTAATTCGCTGCTTCGCATTATAAGTCCTCAAAAACTAGGTTCTTCATTACATATACTCAACATAAGTGTTATATGTAACAAATTTGGCATTTTTTCGTGTAGGCACCAGCAACAACATACTCATCATAACAGGGAAACGTGTCTCCTGCATATCTTGTCCGCTAGTACCAGCGATAACTTATATTCAGACGTCGAGCGGCCGAAAAGTTGTTGTTCAATATTTTGTGAAGGCAATGAAACACACAATGATAAGGAGATCCTAGTCGTATCGTTCAACCTGGGTAACCATTGGGTAACCATAGCAATTTCTACATAAGACGACCAAGTATGGTACTTTGACTCCTCAAGGCCGAGTGATGAAAAAACTGGAGAGTGAATAACCCGTACATGGATTGATATCGCTTCCGTTATTGACGAGTAAGTTACTTCTTGACGTTAGTTTCTGACTGTTTCGTCCTTACACGATAATTTACATTAATTGTGAATGTTTTTGTTTAGGGATTTTGGACAAGTAAAAGGAAAACACCGACAACTTAAACATCATACTGCATTCGATGTCTCACAACAAGCTCTGGGCAACACGTGCGGATTACATGTCCGCTGACACATGGCTTTATTTGGAGAGCAGCCTAATTTCAATGTATGTGTAAGTGCATTTATTTCACTTTATGACTAATCTTTTGCTAAATCTCATTTTATCGTGTGGCAGGACTATGGACCCTCCTTCAAGAACGTTGAAGGTCGTAGCCTCGAGCAAATTAGAGACGTACTAAGCAGGTTCATCATTATGAAATCATTAGTTCAAAGGGAGAATTTCATTACCAAGTAGAGGATTATGTGACAATTATTCTTTTGTGTAATTAGTTACTTGTTAAGCAGAATGAAAAGGGGAATTTTGTGCAAATAGTTACTTGGTAACAACTATTGACACTTTGTTAATATTTGATTGGTCAATGTGTGTGACCTCCATTTGGCTATACATATGTTTTTATACGTGTATGTTGCTGACACTAGCAATGCAGCTGCCAAATCCTGGCTAGCTCCAGGATGCAACCGGAAATGAGGATAATCAGGTATGAGGGGCACCTAATAGGAGACATGCGTCTAGCAGGGAGCGTGTCCTATTACTGCCGCAGTGACCTGCCTGTAAACAATCCGCGACGTGCTGTAACAGAGGACGTCTTGGATTACCTAAATAAAGGAGACACGCTGCCCTACAGTATGTCTCAGATCAGTCAACAAATCTGCGATGAGCTAACATAAAGCGCGTCTTGGATCAGCCAATAAATCTGCATCACGCTGTATTAGAGCACGCATGTATGATGATGGGCGAAGCGTTTGGAGCCCGTCTCCAATGACCCCATAAAGCTCGTCTATTATGACTCAACAAAAGGAGACACACTATCTTTGAGTGTGTCTCGCACTTAGTTTGATCGGTGACGCGCCTCTGATGACAACATAATGCGAGACGCGACGACGAAGACACACGATTTGTTCATATCCCTTCTTCGTTCGGGCACATCTCGGATGAGCCTTTCTCACGTAGTTTTAGTAGTTTACAAGCGCAAAAGGATCAATTCCGAAATACTTTGAAATTCTGGCATTGTCTTTTAATCCATATTTCAGGGGGGGAAATGGAATATTAGTTTCTCAATCGATTATCTTCTCCCCACTTAGATCCTCTCGGATTTACTAGAATGCATTGATCATTTCGGAAAGATGTTGAACTTAGTCTCTATTCATGGTTATGATTCGTTCATAACATAGATATTGTTCACATTTTGGCTATATTTATCCAACCTATGATTGTTCCGAATCGTTGGATAAATTTTAGAATTAAATCAGAAGTAGTGTTTCAACACTACATTATGATTAAAGTAGTAAGATCTAGTTGTGGAGGGGAGCGCTATGGTCTTCGTACCCTACAAAATCCCGGATCTTTTGTGAGGTTCTGACAGGAATATGGCTTAGTTACCTAGTATTCGACACCTAGTGAGCCTTGTCATAATGGTGTAGAGGAACGGCGTAAACGTATGCTAATCAAGTATGTTAAGTTATTAGATTTTGTCAAATTAATTATGGATTAAGGTATTAAAATAGTCATTCACATGATATATCAGGTTCCTACTGAGTTGGTATTTAAGACCTTGTATGAGTGTTGGACAAGACGTAAGCCCTCATTAAGCTAGTTGCATGTATTGGGATGTCATGCTGAGTCAAATTTAACTCAAATATTGGTAAGTTGGACTCCAAAATGATAAGTTGCTATTTTTTGGCTAGTCGAATAAGAGTAAGGAACATTGTTTATACTATCAAGATCATTATATTAAGTTTGTAGAAACAAGGCATTCTATCATTTTAGAGGATGTCATGATTAGGGGGACATGGTGAGACGAGAAATTGATCTTAAAGAAAAGAGGGTCTATGCTCACTCCTATGATTCCAAAACCATATTTCTCATACCTGCTTTGGCTAATAATGCAATACCTATCGTTAGTCCTTCATCAACAATAGAAGGAGCCTATCGAGTCTGTTTCCACTAAGGTTGAAGAGCAACAACAACTTCAAGCAAAGGATAATTCATAAATAAGGAGATCTCAACGAGTAAGAAGATCGCCCATTCCAAAAGAATATGATATCTATTTTAGTGAAGTCATTCAAATGAAGGGTGATCCCACTTCATATGAAGACATCATGAGAGGTCGTCAATCGTCTAAGTGACATAAACCTAAGAATGATGAAATGATGTCTATGCATGCTAACAAAGTCTATGAATTAGTCGATATTTTTTCATAGAGCCAAAATAGTAGACTATAGTTGTGTCTACATGGTTAAAAGTTACTCCGAGTGGAAGATCAAAAATTGTAAGGCTAGACTTATAACAAAATGCTTCAGTAAAAAAGAAGGTATATATTAAAATCATACGGTTTCAGCTGTCTCTGCTAAGGATTCTTTTAGAATCATTGTGACATTAGTAGCGCATTATGGCTTAAGTTTTACACCAGATGGATGTAAAAATGGCCTTTCTCAATGGGAATCTCTATGATGATGTCTATGCGACACAAGCAAAAGATTTTGTCATTAAGGGTTAGGACCATATGGGACACCGCTTCAAAAACTCATCATTCACTTAAGCAAGCCTTGAGGCAATGGTATCTCAAGTTCTATGAGACAATAAAAAAGTTTGAATTTAAGGACAATGACGAGGAAAATTGTATATATGCTAAGTTCAAGAATGGGAAATTTATTTTTCGTGTCCTATTTGGAAATGACATACTACTGGCGAGTAGTGATAATAATCTACAATTAGAAACTAAGAAGTTTTCATCATTTGATTTTTATATAAAGGATATAGATGAAGCATCCTATGTGCTAAGAATTTAAATCCACCAAGATCATTGTAAGGGGGTATTAGTCTTATCTCAGAAGGGACACTTAGATAGAGTACTCAAGAAGTACATTGTGCATGCGAGTAAACCATAGCCTACTTCATAAGTCAAGGGTGATAAGTTTGAAAACCTTCAATGTACCAGGAAGCAATAAGAGATCGATCAAATGAAGTTGGTTCCATATCTTTCGTGTCGGGAGTTTAATTTATAGAAGTATGTACTTGCCCTGACATCTCGTGGAACATCTCCAAACAAAACATCACTGCATCATGAACAATGTGTGTGAATTTTTTTGCTTCTTATGAAGCCATGGACTAGGCGTTAGGGTTTCCAAAGTTCTTACCTGATCTCTGGAGTGGTCGACAACATTTTTAAACCACTTAAGTTACACTATCATAATAAGGCCAAGATATTCTACTATGACAACAACAAGTCAAGTGGAACAACCAAACACAATGACAGTAAGTTTGGTGTTGTGAAAGGTAAAATGCAGGATCTCACCATCAAGATGGAACATATAAGTATCAGGAAAATACTTCAGTACCACTAACGAAAGACCCTCTACCCATTGTGTTCAGTGAATATGTAGCATGCATGGGTTTAAGGGAAAGCTTGTGATTATCGTGGATACTAAGGGGTCAACTAATTATAAGGTTATATCTAAATGTAATGCATAACGTGGTCTTCAAGTCAAATAGTACGTAAATGGATGTATTGATACGTGATGCCCTTTTATATCAAATCATGAGGAAATAAACACTCACTTTAGTAATTAATTAAGTAAGTTGGAAAGTATTTCTTCCATGATCAGCCGTTGCTGAAGATGGCAAAAGGTGTTCTGTCAGCCTGTCTTGTTGCCGCAAGCTACCAACTTGGCTGCGTGGTATAGGCCCGCAGTGCCTTCACTGTGATGATTGGTCACAGCGGTCTCTGACCGTTGGCGTGCTCCGTGTTGTGCGCCAGAGGTGGGTGCGTGTCTTCAATGCTTCACCTGGGTAGGGCGCACCATCCCTTAACTCACGCATCTTACCGCCCAGGACTAGTTGCAGGACACGTGACATCATCGGTGTTGTTTCCTGCTGGGGAGGCCAGCCCCGGTCCTTTGTGACGCATGGCAGCTCTGGGCTCTCTAGGGGACGCGCCAGCTCCAGGCCCTTTCCCGTGGGTGGTGTTGAATCTGGCGCTCTGAGCCACGTGGCTGCACCGAAGCTCTCCTCCAAGGTTGGGGGAGGTCCTGTCCCTACACGTTGCCTCTCGGGAGCTCATCTCACTGGAGGGGCCGAGTCCCATCTTCAAGGCTCTCGTGGCAGTGCCGGAGCTAGATCTTGAAGGAGACCTAGGTCTCGGCACCTTTGGGACACGTGGCGCCACCGAATGTGCATCAGTGTATTCATGTTGTGTGCGAGCGTTACGCGTCTGCAGGGTACCGAAAGTGGCCCCAAGGTCCACCTTGGGGCGAGGTGAAAAGCCCAAAAGTGGATCCCTTTCCATATTTTCCTGCACCATGCTTTGAATTCTTTCTTGGACAGCCGAAGCGGTGGGTGCTTTTGCCAACGTTGCCACGCGTCCTCATGTTGTTCTGGGACTATGGCAATGGGATCTGTACGGTGCCTTTGACCACGACAGTTCCCAATGCGGCTATAGAACTTTCGTTCACTCCGCCTTTATGGGAGCTGCTTTTGCTTTTTCCTCAAGCGGCTGACCGCTTGGGCCAGTGCTTCTAACTGGGGGTGTAGGGCCCATTGTCATGGTGATGTGTGTTGAGTGGTGCGGGCCGAATCATTGTGATAGCACGAAGTACTCATGCGTTGTGATGGTGATCAAAAAGGAAACCTTTGTTAGAGGGGACAGTTCCTTCCTTACACACATCCCACAACCTGAGCTTTCGCCTTCTTCCTCGAGCGCCCGAGCCTTCACCCCTCAGCAATAGCTCTCACCTTAGCTTGCTCCAATGTCCTACCCACTGCCTCCTTCTCGCTTCTAGTCGGCCGATGACCTATTGTCGATGCGGCGACTGCTTGGCTGGTTGGCGGGGGAGTGCACGTGGATGATCCGTTGCGAATCTCCCGCTCTTGAAGATCTGCGCGAAGACGAGACTGTCCTCTTTGACACCTACATGTCTGCGGGGTTTGGGCTCCCACCGTCGAGGTTCTTCCTCGCTGTGCTGGAGGAGTACGGGCTATAGATTCATCACCTGTCGCCGAACTCCATTGACGTGGTTGCCTTGTTCGACCACTTATGTGAGGCGTTTGTGGGCTGCATGCCAACAGTGGAGATGTTTTGGTTCTTCTTTGTGATGAAGACCACCGGAAAGAGCTAGACGACCCAGGTGGGTTCCTACAAATTTCAGTACCAGGACAAGACCTCCTGATCCTACATCTCCTTGCTCAAAAGGGGCAAGTGGGAGACCTGGAGGGAGGATTGGGCGATCATGCGGGTCGATGCCCATCCAACGCTGAAGATCCCCTCTGAAGGTCCGACTTCTGATCCCCTCACCCGGGAAGCTTTCTAGGTGTTGACGAAGGAGTATACGCTGATATCGAGGAGGAGACGGTTAATGGCGCGCAAAGGCTTGACCTCCCTGATGGCGTTAGCCGACTTCTTGTGCCGCCGCACCGCCCCTCTCCAGAAGTGCCAGTACGGGGTCTGGCACTATACCGGTACCCATGATCGATGCTGGCTGGCTCTGGACGAACTCACCCCAAAGATGTTGGAGGGTTTGCTGAAGGTGGTGACCTGCGACACGGTCGACAACGAGCACGTTTCCATCTTGGACCACTGCCAGCCGCTCTTCATGACCCCCGACTTGAGGGATGATATGTTGAGCCGTTCTTCAGCATTACCAGTCTGCACCCCGAGGAGACGTCTGGGGCCTCTGTGGTCCTGGCGCGGTGTCGCGTCGTGACGCAACCAAGGTCGAGGTCCTCCTCCCGTTCTTCGGAGATGGTGGAGATAGGGACCCCAACATCCCCCGTCAGGCTGGAGGGTAGCCAGCCAGCACCTGTTCCATCGCCGGGAAAACATTACCGCCTTCTAGTCGGAGGTTCAACCACTACTATGCTGAAGAAGCAGAAGCTGGCGCGGGGGGACGGTACCCCAATCCCTCATCGCGATGGGGCCGGAGCGGCCAAAGCTCCCGTGCTTGACTTGGTTTCCGATTCCAGCAGTGATTCTGGTTTTGGAGGAGGCGCAGAGGGGTCTACGCAGGTGGCCATGCTGACGCGGGTCGACAAAGAGCCGGTGTTGGAGACAGTGGGCCAGCCTTGTCATCAGGTCCTGGCAACCTCAGTCTACCGCGTGGGGTCCCAGGGTCACTGGAGCGGTCTGACCCGACGGTAAACCGCAGCTTATCCCCTGCTATTTCTCTTCCCTTCTTCTTCGCTTTGATGGATTTTTGTCTTTAGCTCTTTAGGGCTTCATCAGCCAACAAGGCGCCCTTGGTGCTTCCAGGGGTGGGCTCGGTAGCCCCTAGTTCTCCCGGAGCTGGAACAGGGTCTGCTGCGCTGTGTCCTACGCTCGGAGGTGCACCGACATGTGGTGAGGTTGATGCTTCTACGCCCCCCTCCGTCGAGGCTGATGGAGCAGAGGTGGTGCCAGGTGAGGTGGTGTCGGGTGAGGAGGCGGCTATCGTGGTTGTGGCGGCTTCACTTGGCGGGGCTGACCCACCCGTTGTTGACGTAGCGCCAGCGCCTAATGTCATTGGTGCGCAAGACGGCGACTCACCACCGGCGGCCGGCGACGCCCTTACAATGGAGGAGGGGACTTCAGCGCCAGGTAGCGATGCGGTGGTTCCTGGAGGTCCAGCTGGGGAGCCACCTGGTCCCCAGGCGCTGGTGTTTATCACGGAGTCAGAAAGAAGGTGCGGAGAGGCAGTTCTAAGTGGCGACGGTCATGTAGATCCTTGTCGCCAATGTTGTTGTCGCGGCCCAGTCCTCCTTGCGCTAGATGCAGGCTACTTTTGCCTAAGAGTGGTATTAGATTGTGGAGGAGCGACGCTTGGATAAGCTGGTCGACGACAAGAACAAGGAGCTCGAGGCGAAGGCCTTGAAGGCCCATGCCGTCGCCGATGCCCGCCTCAAGCTATGTGAGGATCAGCGGCTGGAGCTGGTCCGCTACGAAGTTGTCGTTGCTGACGCGGAATGGGACTTGGCGATGAAGGAGGATGAGGTCTCCTAGAGCCTCGGTGTGCTGGAGGAGAAGCGCCAGGCTATGTAGGACTCGGAGCTCGCCATCAAGCGCTGGGAGGACGATCAGGAGCGTCGTGCTCGGGAGCTCGCCGACCCTGTGGAAGTTGTACAGAGGGAGATGGAAGGCCTCCAGGCCTCCTTCGTGACCGAAGCTCAAGGGATCCGGGACTTCCCGGCCTGTGCTGGGGCTATATTGGAACCCCTTGGCCTTGGTCACGTGCTGCGCGGGGAAGCCATCTCAGGTGGGGACGCAACTGCTTCCCGCCTTGGACTCCCTTTGCTCATCGTTGTGGTCAATGGACATTGTCCTAGTGGGGTGGCTCGAGGTCGAAGGAAGGGAGCTAGCTAAGTTGGTGGCTTCCCATGTCTTGGTATGCTTCTGGAGCTAGTACCAGAAGATCCCGCTGGAGCCGGTGGAGAAAGGCCCCCTTGATGAATTATAGGAGGAGGCGAGGGCCAAAGTCTTGCCAAGTAGTTGGCCTCTTTGATCCAGCAGTCTTAGGCCAGTGGCTCCAAGCGGAATGCCTTTGTAACTGGGGTGGCCCCTTTGTATAAATAATTGTTAATAAATTTGAATCCATGTTTTATTTGCTTGTTGGCTTGTCTTGTTCTTTTCAAATTGTTGCCCTATGTCCTTCTCTGCATGAGGTCTTGAAGATCTTTTGATAATGTCGTTAGCCTTTGAGGTACCAACGCTTGCACAGTTGACACGACCAATTTGTCACTAGTTGATGTCCTGCCTATGGAACCCCCTTAGAGTCCCCCCTGGTAGGAGTGGACAGGTTGTCGGGTACGCCTACCACTTGAGTTCAAGATGTCTTCCACTGGCCCCCCAACAAAGTGGCGGAGCATGAGCGGTTGGCCTCAGTGTGGCCCTTCAAGGAGCGTCGAGCTTCGTATCAGTGTTGACATTGATGGCAGGCCCCTTGGGTGATGCCAGAGCTGGATGCTCCGGCGTCACCCATGATCGATGTAGATGCGTTGACAGCAGGCCCCCTGAGAGGTGCCAGAGCTGGTTGCTGCAGCGTCGCCCTTCATCAACGTAAAGTCATTGACGGCAGGCCCCCTGGGAGGTGCCGGGGCTGGATGACCGGGCGTCGTCCACCATCTTCGTAGGGACGTCGAAGGCAGACCCCTTGGGAGGTGCCGGAGTTGGCTGCTCTGGCGTCACCCTCCATCGTCGTATGGACGTTGACGCCGGGCCCCTTGAGAGGTAGCGGAGCTGCATGCTCCGATGTTGTCCACCATCTTCGTAGAGACGTTGATGGTAGGCCCCTGGTGTACATGATATCAAAAGAGAACCCTGTTAGCAACAAGAGCGAGGCAGTAGATTTTACTCACGTCTCCGCGCTTCTTGCTGTCGTTGACGTGTTGAGGCATCGACGACAGGCCATTTGCAAGGTGACAGAGCTGGCTCCTCGGACGTCCTCCACCATCATCGTAGAGACGTCGATAGTAGGCCAATTGGGAGGTGCTAGAGATGGCTGCTCCGGCATCGCCCATCATCATCGTAGAGACGTCGACAGAAGGTCCCCTGGGAGGTGCTGGAACTGGATGCTCCGGCATCGCCCACAATCAACGTAGATGCATCGACAGTAGGTCCCGGGTTTACAGGATACCCCAAGAGAACTTTGTTAGCAACAAGAGCGGGTCAGGAGAGTGTACTCACTTATTAGTGCTTGTTATTGTCGTCAACATATTGGGACGTCGATAGCAGGTCCCCTGGGTGATGTCGGAGCTGGATGCTCCGGCGTCGCCCACCATAATTGTAGATGCATCGACAGCAGGCCCCTGGGTGATTGTGACACCCAGTTCCGAAAATGAACCAAGTGCAGTATATGTGTGCCCAGGACGTTCAACACACATACACAAGTGCATCACCAACGATATACAGACAATTACCACAGAACAAGATTAATTAAGTACTTTTATTACACCAACAATATTATCCTCAAATACAAGCACTAATGAATATTAATAACAAGTTTTAACTAATACTGCGGAAATAACTAAATAAGCAACTAAGCAAACTAAGCAGATAGGGTAGTGTGGCTCCAAGCAACACCACAGGCAAGCTGACAACAGACACGGCCTAGAACTCTGCATTATCATCGTTATACTCCCAATCCTGACCTGCAACTGTTGGTGGGGGAATCGCAAAAGTGAGTACATGTCGTACTCAGCAAGTGTTGAAAGTTTGACACGTAGGTGATACAAATGACAAATATAATAACGGCTAAGCGCTGAAAAGTACATTAAAACATTTGAAAAGCAATATATATCATGTATGTGAATAAACCAATCATAAACCATAATTAATGATATAGTACCAGTCCATATTCCATATCCATCATCCATATACCAGATTTCGCCATTGTCAATAACCATATTCAGTACCAGAATTTAATCCATATCCAGGCATAACCATATTACCAACCATAACCATTACCAAACCATCCCAATACCATGTTTCCCTCTAATCATGGAAGTTGTTCAAGTGCTCATAACCGGGAGCATGGCTATCATGATAGTTTTATTAGACTCTGCAGAGTTTGTACCACTTTACCCATGTGTTTGTGATTTCATCACCTTTCGGCGACTAAGAACCTCCCTTATTCATGTGACCCATCGGTCACATTACACACTTCTGTTGGTGTGTGGCCAAGAGATCCCAAAATAGCCTTTACAAAGGGATTACTAGCCTATTTAGGCCCTACTGAGGTTTCACCGGTGGCGATGCCTCCCACTGAGCACATCTTCAACCAAGGGCCCTCTCTTGAGCCATTCGAATCCCAGGGTAGTCCCACCAATCATCAACAAACCCAATCCGACTACCCCTCCCCTGAGCAACCTTAATGGTCCAAATAGCACTGGGAAAGCCCCAATTAATTAGCTACGCCGAACCCATACTTGGCCTCGTGGTGGCACTGTAGTCCTGGCTCATTATCGCATGAACTGGTCCTTAGATGTAAATCATTCAACCACCATATCATCCAACCCATCCACATACCAGTCTTGCTTAGATCACCCATTATCATATTACATTAACCAGTTCATGTTAGTCATAATCACACAAATGCATCATTAATGTGTAGTATTGTGTTCCCATCCCAATTAATTAAGCGAAGGAAAAGGTAAAAAGCCCTTCCCGAATCTCTACCATAAATTCCAGGTGACAAGGGTCACTAAACAAAACTAGTAAACTTCCTATCATGATTCCCATCAAATTGACACAAGCATGCCGTTTTGCAAACAAAACATTTACTTTCTAAAACAGGATCAATATGCTTCAAGGACACTTGCCTTGCTCTTGGGATTGGTTCGGGTCAAAGCCTTCAAACTCTTGGTGCTGTAGATCCTACACGGCACTCTCTAGCGCAAATCCTTCTAATCCGCACAATAACATACAAGACAAGAATTACAATCAAAGAGTGCACAAGTATTACTCAACATGACATGACATGCATGGTCAATGCAATTGCCCGGTGGAACCTATTAATGAGTTGCTTTTAATGATCACTAGCTAGTTCTAATAGCCTTTAATAAGTTTATACAGGTTTGATTAGATCCAATTTTAGAATTAATTTGACACAATTTTACGAGGAAAATCAAACTAGTCTGCTAGGGACCGGACAACTCCGCACTGCGCGAGATCAGCAGATTAGGGTTTTCTAGATCGACGTGAATTTGGAGATTTGGGGTTGAATTCACGTAAGGAAAATAGAATAGAAGGTATACTAGGTCTTTAGAACTCTAATGAATCAAGGATGTTGGAGGTAACACTTGGATCTTGACGATCTAGGGTTGATGAAGAACATGATGGTGAATTAGTGACAAAGAACGCGAAGTTGATGGGGATCTTGATCCTTTTTTGTTTCCTCCTATTTTTCTTCTCGTTCTAGACCTCTTTCTTCCTCCTTAGTGGTGGTTATTCACGAGCTAGAGTTTGGGTGAGGTGGAAAGGTGACAAATAGATGTCAAGCCAAGGGGTGGGGCTATTTATATAGGGGTGGAGGCTAGGGTTAGATGTATTTTGAGTTTGGAATGAGTAGAGGTCAGTTTAGAGTCCCACATTGGCTCTAAAAGAGTTAGGCACGACGTCCATAGGCCCACTTAACGTAAAACCCAAGAAACATGTCGTGAAACGAAAGATCAACTCAGAGTCGCGATTTATCGGACAAGTTCGAAAAGGGCCAGACTAGTCCGAAGTTGGACAGAGAGATATTGGACAAGTCTGGACTAGACATCGGACAAGTCCGACTTTAGTCACAGAACAAAACAGACAAGTCTGCTGGATACAGGACTAGTCCGGATAAGTCCAAGGACTTAGCAAATTTACTTGGATTCTTGGAACACTAGACTAGTCCGCACAGGACCAAACAAGTCCAAAAGTGTCTAGAGGCAAAAACAGACTAGTCCGCAGAAAAATAGACAAGTCCGATCGAGGTCAGAGAGAAATTGGACTAGTCCGCACAAAAAATGGACTAGTCCGCACTTCCTAGAATTTTTAAGTGTGGTTTTGTTTCTAATTCCTTTTAAACTTTTCCATTTTTTATGTGGATTATTGTTAGACACATATATGAATGTATGCGGGGCATGATGCATGAAATGAGGGTGCTACAAACCTACACCCCTTAAAATGAATCTCGCCCTCGAGATTCGACGAGGAAGACAAAAGATAGGGAAATTCCTTCTTGAGATCATCTTCCAACTCCCATGTTGCTTCCGATTCTATATGGTGTTTCCATTGAAATTTACACCATCTGAGGACCTTGTTTCTTGTGACTCTTTCCTTGGTTCCCAAGACTTTTACTGGTTGTTCGGCATAAGTCAAATCTGCCTCTAATTCCAATTCTTCCATTGTCACTTGTTCTTCCGGCACATTCAAGCACTTCTTGAGCTGGGAATCATGAAACACATCATGAACATCCGCTAAGTGAGTTGTCATCTCCAACTTATATGCTACCTCTCCTCTTTTGTCCAAAATATTGAATGGTCCAATGTATAGAGGTGATAGCTTTCCTCTTATGTTAAACCTCTTATGACCTCTCATTGGCGACACCTTGAGGTAAACGAAATCTCCTACTTCAAAGGCTAATTTCCTTCTCCTATTGTCCACATAGCCTTTTTGTCTTGATTGAGCAGCCCTCAAGTTCTCGCGAATAATCTGGACTTGCCTTTCAGCTTCTAGCAACACATCCGGACCAAATACTTGAGTTTCTCCTCTCTCATTTCAGAACAAAGGTGTCCTACACTTCCTTCCATATAGTGCTTCGTATGGTGACATCTTCAAACTTGCTTGATAGCTATTGTTATATGAGAATTCTGCATACGGCAAACTCTTGTCCCAACTTTTCCCATGATTTAAAGCACAAGCTCTTAACATGTCCTCCAAAATTTTATTGGTTCTCTCGGTTTGTCCATCCTTTTGAGGGTGATATGCCGAACTGAAATTCAACCTTGTTCCCAATGCTACATGCAATTTCTACCAAAACCTGGAGGTAAATTGAGAACCTCTATCCGATACTCTCTTGTTATGGACCCCATGTCGACACACAATATGCTCCATGTATATTTCGGCCAATTGTGCAGTTGTATACTTGTTCTTCATAGGAACAAAATGAGCTGACTTGGTCAATCGATCCACAATTACCCAAATTGAGTCATACCCAGACTGGGTACGCGGTAGACCAACTATAATGTCCATTCCAATTTCCTCTCCCTTCCATTACGGAATCTTCAATGGTTGCAATAATCCAGCTGGACTTTGATGTTCCACCTTGACTCGTTGACACATATCACACAATGCTACATATTTAGCTATGTCCTCTTTAATGCTATCACAACAATAACATGTCTTCAAGTTCTTGTACATCTTCGTACAACCATGGTGAGTCTAGTATGGCGAATCATGTGCCTCATATAGTATTGTCTCCCGAATATGCTTCACATTAGGCACAACAATCCTCTTACCAAGCCATAGAGTACCATGTTCATCCTCATCAAATCTGAATTCTGTCCCTTCTGGGTTCTTTCCTTGATCTCTTGGATTTCCTCATCCTTTGTTTGACCTTCCCGAATTTCTTGCTCTAAGGTTGGGTTTAACGCCATCATCTCCATCTCATTTACAAATCCAAGATTCAATCGTTCAAACTCCTTACATAACTCGGATGGCAGCCCTCGAACTTTGAGTTGGTTCCTTTCGGGCTCAAGGCATCGGTCAGTACATTGGCCTTCCCTGGATGATAATTGATCCCCAAATCATAATCCTTGATGAGCTCCAACCATATTTGTTGCCTCAAATTCAGATCCGTTTGTGTGAAAATATACTTAAGACTCTTGTGATCTGTGTAAATTTCACACCTATGTCCATGGATGTAGTGTCTCTATATTTTTAATGCATGTACCACGGCTGCATGTTCCAAATCATGTGTTGGGTAATTCTGCTCATGCTTCTTCAATTGCGTCAATGCATAAGCTACCACTTGACCTTCTTGCATCAATACACAACCAAGTCCTTGTGTCGACGCATCACAATAAATATCAAAACTCTTGCTTACATCCAGCAATATCAAAACCAGGGCCGTTGTTAACCTCTTCCTCAACTCCTCAAAACTTTCTTGACAAGCTTGAGTCCATTGGAAAGCTTTCCCCTTCATTAGCAACTCTGTCACTGGCTTGGCTATCTTGGAAAAGTCCATGATGAATCTCCGGTAATATCCAGCCATTCCAAGAAAACTCCTTATTTCCTTGACATTTTGCGGTGGCTCCCATTTTAACACGTCTCTCAACTTAACTGGGTCAACCGATACTCCTCCTTCTAAGATGATATGACACAAAAATGGCACCTCCCTTAACCAAAACTGACACTTGTTGAACTTGGCATACAATTGATGCTCCCTCAATTTTCGCAACATAAGCCTCAAGTGTTCATCATGCTCCCTCTCATCCTTTGAGTAGATCATTATATCATCGATAAACACCACGACGAACTTATCCAAGTAATCCATGAAGACCTTATTCATGAGGTACATACAGTATGCAGGTGCATTTGTTAATCCAAAGGACATCACGGTGTACTCATAAGACCCATCCCGTGTCCTAAAAGTTGTCTTAGGTATATTCGATGGTCTTATCTTCATTTGAATATAGCCTGACCTCAAATCAATCTTGGAGAAAAAACAAACACCCTTCATCTGATCAAACAAGTCTTCTATGCGTGGCAAGGTGTACTTGTTCTTGATGGTTACCTCGTTGAGAGCTCGGTAGTCTACACACATCCTTTGGGATCCATCCTTCTTGTCCACAAATGAAATGGGCGCTCCCCAAGGTGAAGAGCTTGGGCGAATAAAACCTTTCCCTAGTTGCTCTTGAATCTGCTTCTTAAGCTCCGCTAATTCCTTAGGAGACATTCTATACGGCCTCATAGCTATAGGTGCAGTTGCAGGTATTAAATCAATAACAAACTCAATGTCTCGGCCAGGTGGCATACCTGGCAACTCGTTCGGAAAAACATCCATAAATTCACACACCACCCGAATCTCCTCAATTGTGGCACTTTCCATGTGATTCAACTCCACTTGCTTCGGCGCGTGTTGAGATGCTTCAAATTCTACGTTGATCCCTTCCTCAATGGTCAACTTCGCCATTTCGTGGCACACTCAATAACTCCATTGTGTTTCCTCAGCCAGTCCATACCAAGTATAATGTCCAATCATTGAGAATCCAAAACAATGAGGTTGGCGAAGAAATCTATCACCCTTATTCTAAGTCTTACATTTGGACATACTATATTTGTCCTCATCTCTCCTCCAGGAGACTTAACCAATAGAGTGAACTTCATATGAGAGATAAGAAAACTATACTTGCCGGCATATTTCGACGCAATGAATGAATGTGATGCTCCAGAATCAAATAACATAGTCGTCGGGTTGGAGTTTGCAAGAAACATACCAATCACCAGGTAATCCGCTTGTTGAGCATCCTCCCTAGAGACATTGTTCACGTTGCCCCGAGCAAAATTTTGTTGTCCATGGTTTCCTTGCGGCTGTCCTCCAATGGGTCTTGGGTTTTGTCTCAGCACATTGCTTCCTTGACCAAGGCCTGACTTAGGACATTGATGTGCAAAGTGTCCAGCATCTCCACAAGTATAGCACTTCTTTACTCCACTGGGATTATTGGGGCAAGTTTGGTTTTGAACATTTGCACCACGGAAATAAGCACGGGGTGCATAAGGCATTGGAGTCCTAGGTGCTTGCATAACAGGGCGCTGCTGCACAAACTGAGCTGTTCGCGGTGCATATCCAGGGCGATAAGTAGGCGCAAAAGAGCTTAAATAAGGGGCATTTTAGAGGTGAGCTTGTTCTTATATGTTTCCTTATATGTTTTTGAGCATAGATTGCTACCTAATGATTTAATTGTGATTAGGATCCATGGAAAGGTTCAAAGAGTACTTTTAGGAAGTATTAGGGATGTGGAAGACCAGAGAATTCGTTCAAAGAAGCTGGAAATCGAACCAAACTCAAAATCGTTTCCAACTCAGAGTCCAAGAGCAGTAAGCACTAAAACGGACGCCCATGACGCATACGAACTCCGTTTTGGACGTTCCACATATGCACGGAAAGGGGAGAGGATAACCTTTCCAATGGCCCTGGTCTAATATCAAAATTACTTCAGAGTAAACGGGAATTATCGAAAAAATATCGAGTACAGAATCTGTCAGGGTGTTGCGCCACCGTATTGGGCCATTGGGCCTTGTATCAAGTCTAAGTCCATTATTTTCGTATCTTGGGGTTAGGTCACGACCCTAACACCACCTTGGACGTCCTCCCACGTATATATACTCTATGGTAGCCACCATAGACGATTGGGTTTCGCTTAGATCAATAATATCGCCGTTCTTCGGTTTGTGAAACCCCAACTTCGCGATTTCAGATCGTGTCTACCTTGTTCTTTCTTGTGTTCTCGGTTGCACTTGCAGGGATAAGCCTTCTTGGCGAGTTCAATCGTGTGAAGCACGGTTGATAACCAACGGAGCGGTGGTGTAGTGATTGCAGGGGTTTTTCGTGTTCTACTCGAGAGCCTTGGATCATCAACGTCGAGATCTCCATCAATCGATTTACCCATTACCTATCGGAAGATCGGGCCTCATCTTTTTCCTATCAATTGGTATCAGATTTCCAGGTTGCCCGTTAGGTAATTCATCTATCCATTACATTAGTTTTGTTTTTCATACCTAGAGTTTACAAAAAAAAGCCACAAAAAACTTACAGTTTAGTAGATCTGTTCATTACTTTGTCCAAACCACCATTGAGCCTTTGCAACTTTTGTTTTCAGTTTAGTTTTGTTGAGTTTGTGTCCGTTGTTGAGTCATATTTCAGGTTTAGAAAGTGTTTTTGGTCTTAGTTTGGGTTTTTCATTGTGTGATTCATCCTTTTGAATCACGTCATCACGTTCAGATTAGATTCACCTCTGTCCAGTTAGGTATTTTCATCATATCTCGCACATACGAACTCGGATTTTGGTGTTCTTGTACTTTCTTGAAATATTAAGAAGTGCTCTATAACTTTCATATTCATCATTTTCCCAGAAAATATAGTTATCGATGTCTAAATTGCATTAGATCCGAATCTGTTGTTGACCTAAAAATTCTGAACAGTCTGTATTTCGAGGGCAATATCTCCTATTGTTCTTTTCGAAAATAGGTCTTCCATATATTGAAATTGAAGAGGAGAGATATATATACAATATTTCTGTTGTTAGTTTTTCTATTTGGAGCCTCTAAGTGTGCCTATTTGTTCTTGGACGATTGATCAGAAAATTTGTGACAGGCCCACGAGATATCTTTGATTGATTTTTATTGTGTTCTTCCCTTGCAGCACATTCTAAAAAAAAAAATAAAAAAGAAAAAGGCAAGTGCAAAACAAGAAACAAAAGCCGACAAAAAAAGAAAAAAAAAACAGAAGTGCTTGCATTCTTTGTGTCATCTAGTTTTGTCTCATGTCTTGCTAGCTTGAACTACTAGGAACACATTTAGGCTAGCAACTTTGACAAGTACTTTGGACACTTATTCAACTTTACTATCTGATTTCATTGTTGCTAATCCTTGCTACATATAAAGTGCCATTCAAGCTACACTTTACTCTTGAGCAGAATCGATACACCTTTGCAATCATCCCACACTTCATTGGTTTCTTCATACCGGCCACCGTTTGCCACCTGCAGTGTCGGTAAGAACACTTGTAAGAGCATGGTATGACGCTTGAGAGTGTGTGATTCCACTTCCACTTTGTCATTATCCTGTGTAGTTGATAGGGATAACATATTTTTTTGTTGTCTTCTGTTTGCTACTAACAATGTCAGGTAAAAGCAAGAATCATGCATTATATGCTGAGATGATGGACATGATGAAGACGGCGATGGAGTTGCTCACTAAAAATCAAACATCAACCAAGGGTTCACATGACATTCAGACCACCTTTACAACACCTTCCATAAGAAGTAATTACATTCTCCCATCTCTTCCTTCTTATGATGGTTTTGGTTATGATTAATATATTACTTGGGAAATAGAGGTGGATAAATTTTTTGGACAATGTCATATGTGTGAGAGGAGAAAGATTAGAAATGTTGCAAGTGCATTAGTAGATTGTGCATTAACTTGGTGGAACAATTTAAATGAATTAGAAAAACCTCGAACATGGAAAGAAACAAAAATTCTTATGCGAGAAACTTTTGCTAATGTATCTATGTGCAAAGAAGAAATTCAGCAATTTGAGAAGAAATTTCTTGTGGTACCTCCTTTTGTGTCTAACGTTTTGCAGGACAATATAGAAAATAATATAGATGATGCAAAAGAGAACGAGGCTTTCGACAACACTTGTGAAATTTTAGATGGATCAACTCATAATGCACTCGAAATCACTGCTGAAAATGGTAAGGAAAAACATTCTACAAATACAGAAGGTGAGAAGTTTTTGGATGTTCTGAATTTTTCCACCAACCATGCTATTTTCGAGGAGCAACTATTAGAATTGTTTATTTATACACTATTGTCACGTGTTGATGTTCCTGCTGATCATTGCGCTAAGAAAGAGTTGTGTGCTGATAACTCTATTATACCTATGCAAAAACAAGTTAATGTACAAGATGATTGTGTTTTGGATTCACCTACTTGTGCTGAAATTCATAATTTGATCACCGCTACTGCTGAAAATGATGAGCTGAAATTTTTTTCTTCTCTAAATACTTTGGGTTATATTGAATTTGATACTCTTTGTGATCTAAATATTGTAGAGAGGAGAATATTTTCAGAATGTGAATTGCCTTTATTAAGTAGAAATATTTTTCATGCTATAGGCAACTATGAAGATAGTGGTGAATTTATGGTGCATAATGTTTACATATGTTCAAATGTGCAAGCTCATTTTGTGCTGCAACAACATGGTGAAATGAATGGATGCACTAACACTAATAATGTATTGTCAAGTTTTTCTAGCATTTTTTTATTGCAGCAGGAACAACAAATAAAAAAGAAGCATTGTTCGTTGCGGTTGTGCAATATGGACAGTGTTCATTCTACCCCTAAAGCAATCATTTTTCTGGACATACGAGCATGCCGAGGACGGCTTGTCATAAAGAAGGGGAGAATGATGAGATCATGCATATTATTATTGCACCTACAAACAGACACAATGTTTATTTGTTTGGGATCCTGGCTCAAGTGAATGTGCACTCTTATTTGATGGACAAGATCAAGATGGTGCACTATGTCGTCCACCACCTTGGCCTCCTCCATTCTTGCATACAAGAAGATTTGATGACGTTGCACATTTGGACCAACACATGAGAGGAGATGAACTTGAGTCGAGGAGGACTCCTATTCAAGAAGGGGAGGATGATGAGGACATAACTTCTATGTATACAAACAACACTCCATTGATATACAAGATGCAATCAATAGAGTTCATACACAACAATTAATTTTAGAGGTGAGCTCGTTCTTATATGTTTCCTTATATGTTTTTGAGCATAGATTGCTACCTAATGATTTAATTGTGATTAGGATCCATGGAAAGGTTCAAAGAGTACTTTGAGGAAGTATTAGGGACGTGGAAGACCAGAGAATTCGTTCAAAGAAGATGGAAATCGAACCAAACTCAAAATCGTATCCAACTCGGAGTCCAAGAGCAGTACGCACTAAAACGGACGCCCAAGACGCATACGAACTCCGTTTTGGACGTTCCACATATGCACGGAAAGGGGAGAGGATAACCTTTCCAATGGAGCTGGTCTCATATCAAAATTCTTTCGGAGTAAATGGGAATTGTCGAAAAAATATCGAGTACAGAATCTGTCAGGGTGCTGCGCCACCGTATTGCGCCATTGGGCCTTGTATCAAGTCTAAGTCAATTATTTTCATGTCTTACGGTTAGGTCACGACCCTAACAGCACCTTGGACGTCCTCCCACGTATATATACTCTATGGCCTTCTTGGCAGGGATTAGCCTTCTTGGCGAGGTCAATCGTGTGAAGCACAATTGATAACCAACGGAGCGGTGGTGTAGTGATTGCAGGAGTTTTTCGTGTTCTACTCGAGAGCCTCGAATCATCAACGTCGAGATCTCCATCAATCAATATACCCATTACCTATCGGATGATCGGGCCTCTTCTTTTTCCTATCATTGCAAGAGTGAGTACATGTCATACTCAGCAAGTGTGGACAGTATGACATGTAGCTGATACAAATGATGAATATAGTAATGGCTAAGTGCTTAAAAGTATATTAAAACATTTCAAAAGCAATATAAATCATGTATGTGAATAAACCCATCATAAACCATAATTAATGATATAGTACCAGTCCATATTCTATATCCATCATCTATATACCAGATTTCACCATTGCCAATAACCATATTCAATACAAGAATTTATCCATATCCAGGCATAACCATATAACCAACCATAACCATTACCAAACCATCCCAATACCAAGTTTCCCTCTAGTCATGGAAGTTGTCCAGGTGAACATAAACGGGTGCATGGCTATCATGATAGTTTCATTAGACTCTTTAGAGTTTGTACAGCTTTACCCATGTGTTTGTGATTTCATCACCTTTCGGCGACTAAGAACCTCCATTAGGCCTGTGATCCCTAGGTCACATTACACGCTTCCCTTGCAGTGTGGCCAAGAGATCACAAAAAAGCCTTTACAAAGGGATTACTAGCCTATTTAGACCCCACTGAGGTTTCACTAGTGGCGATGCCTCCCACTGAGCACATCTTCAACCAAGGGCCCCCTCTTGAGCCATTCGGATCCTAGGGTACTCCCACCAATCATCAACAAACCCAATCCGACTACCCCGTCCCCGAGCATCCTTAATGGTCCAAATAGCAGTGGCAAAGCCCCAATTAATCAGCTACGCCACACCCATACTTGGCCTCGTGGTGGCATTATAGTCCTGGCTTATTCTCGCATGAACCAGTCCTTAGATCTAAAACAAGCAACCACCATATCATCCAACCCATCCACATACCTGTCTTGCTTAGATCACCCATTATCTTATTACATTGACCAGTTCCTGTTAATCATAATCTCATAAATGCATCATTAATGTGTAGTATTGTCTTCCCATCCCAATTAATTAAGTGAAGCAAAAGGTAAAAATCCCTTCCTAACTCTCTACCATAAATTCCAGGTGACAAGGGTGGTTAAACAAAACTAGTAAACATCCTATCATAGGATTCACATAAAATTGACACAAGCATGCAGTTTTGCAAACAAAACATTTACTTTAAAAACAGGATCAATATGCTTCAAGGACACTTGCCTTGCTCTTGGGATTGGTTCAGGTCAAAGCCTTCAAACTCTTTGTGCTATAGATCCTCCGCGGCACTTTCTAGCGCAAATCCGTCTAATCCGCACAATAACATATAAGACAAGAATTACAATCAAAGAGTGCACAAGTATTACTCAATATGACATGACATGCATGATCAATTCAATTGGGCGGTGGAACTTATTAATGAGTTGCTTTTAATGATCATCAACTAGTTCTAATAGATTTTAACAATTTTATACATGTTTGGAGTTGATTAGATACAATTATATAATTAATTCAACACAATTTAACCAGGAAAATCGGACTAGTCTGCTAGGGACCGGACGAGTTCACACTATGTGACATCAGCAGATTAGGATTTTCTTGATCGACGTGAATTTGGAGATTTGGGGTTGAATTCATGTATGGAAAAGAGAATAGAAGGTATACCAGGTGTTTAGAACTCCAATGAATCAAGGATCTTGGAGGTAACACTTGGATCTTAACGATCTAGGGTTGATTAAGAACTTGATGGTAAATTGTTGACGAAGAACGCGAAGTTGATGGAGATCTTGATCCTCTTTCATTTCCTCCTCTTATTCTTCTCGTTATAGACCTCTTTCTTCCTCCTTGGTGGCAGCTATTCACGAGCTAGGGTTTGGGTGAGGTGGAAAAGTGACAAATAGATGTCAAGCCAAGGGGTGGGGTTGTTTATGTAAGGGGTGGAGGCTAGGGTTAGATGGATTTCAGGTTTGGGATGAGTAGAGGTCGGTTTAGAGTCCCACATGGGATCTAAAAGAGTTAGGAACAACGTCCTTAGGCCCACTTAATGTAAAACCGAAGAAACAAGTCGTGAAATGAAAGATCAATTCGGAGTCGCGATTTATCGGACAAGTCCAAAAAGGGCCAGACTAGTCTGATGTTGGACAGAGAGATATTGAAGAAGTCCGAACTTGAAATCGAACAAGTCCGAACTTATTCAGAGGGGGGGGGGAATAGACAAGTCTGGCCGAAAATTGGACAAGTTCGACTTTAGTTAGAGAGTAAAACTGACAAGTCCGCTGGATACCGGACTAGTCCAGACAAGTCTAGGGACTTAGCATATTTTCAAGGATTCTTCGAACACTGGACTAGTCCGCACAGGACTGGACGAGTCCGAAAGTGTCCAGAGGCAAAACAGACTATTCCGTCGAAAAATGGACAAGTCTGATCGAGGTTAGAGAGAAATCAGACTAGTCCACACAAAAAACGGACTAGTCCGCTCTTCCCAGAATTCTTAAGTATGGTTTTGTTTCTAATTACTTTTAAACATATTCCTTTTTATGTGGATTAATGTTAGACACATATATGAATGTATGCAGGGCATGATGCATGAAAACGAGGGTGTTACAGTGATGCCAGAGCTGGATGCTACAGCGTAGTCCACCATCGTCGTAGTTGCGTCGACCGCAGGCCCCTTGGGTGATGCCAGAGCTGGATGCTCCGGTGTCATCTACCATCGTTGCAAAGTCGTCGACGGCAGGCACCCTAGGAGGTGTCGGAGCTGGATCCTCTGGCATCGCCCGCCATCACCATTGATGCGTCGATGGCAGGCCCCCTGAGACGTGATGGAGCTGGATGCTTTATATGTTATGCACATGTAACAGGGGTGCATATTTTTCGCTTATTGGTGATCTTTTCCTATTCTTTTAGTTTTGACATCTCTTACAGTCCTGGGCTGGTACGCAAGGTTTGGGTAATTCAGTGCGTTAGCGCCCGGGATCCAGCTCCCACCTTATTCGGGGTGTGAGCGTTCTGGCCCTCTGTATTTAGCCGTTGCACGAGGAGGAAAAACACGCACACTTAGTGTACAAGGCCAGGATAATCAGGCTGCGCGCTCTGGACCTCCAACTCAGCATAGACCCCAAGTAAGAGGGGCAACAACGATGTCCCAGAACACCTTGCAGGTACCTTGAATGTAGCCTAGAAGGGGGTGAAAAGGCTTTTTGAATCTTTGTCGATCCCTACAAATAGATCAAATGCAGGGAGGCCGGACTAGTCCGCTATGGTGCGGACTAGTCCGATATACATGGACTAGAAAGATCAAGATTGATAGTTAATTTCACTTCTAGTAGCCTATGCAGCGGAAAGCAATTGACAATTGAATGTATTATAAAAACGAAACACTATATTGCAATGGTTAACTCTAATTCCAATATTTCAATGTGAGTTACACAAGACTATGCAAACCCTAGAATATGATGAACGATAAAACAAGAACACGCGAGACACAAGATTTATCCCGAGGTTCGATTCCACAGAGGAATCTACGTCCCCGTTGAGGAGTCTATGGAGGACCGGGTCCTCACTAACCCTTCCCTCGTTGGATCGCCGCGGAGGCCGATTCTCGACCACTAATCACACAGGGGCAAATAACTTGTTCAAACGGCCTTCTCACAAATTGAGGGCTCACCAAGAATTACAACGATGAACACCACCAAACACACTCAAAAGATATACATTTAACAATGAGAGTCTGCAAGAGATCAAACCCAAGAGCTCAAGATCGCGTAGAACAAGTTCTCTCCTTTCCCAATCCCTAATCCTCAAAGATTTGATCCTTTTAAGTTTAGAATGTGTGGAGAGATGTATTTTTGGGCTCTTGTGAGGTGTGACAGCGCAGGGAGTCGATAGTCGATGTTGTATGGTCGTACACCTCTATTTATGTTAGTGTTACCAAATGTTACCGTTAGGGTTCACAAAGTTCAGAGTAGTCTGTGGTGGACACAAGACTAGTCCGGTGTGCAGTGAGTAGAAAACCCTAAGTGTTAATGAATATCGAACTAGTCCGTTAACGTACAGACTAGTCCGATCTTAGTCAAAGAGATTTTATAGTCCGGTGAATATCACACTTGTCCGGTGTGGTGGAAAATTGTGTAGAACTGAGGACAAGTCCGGATTCGGAGGGACTTGTCCGATTTTAGTTAGAGAGTTTTTGAACAAGTCTGTTGGATATAGGACTCTTCCGTTGCTGTAACACCCTTAATTTTTGCATCATGCATTTCATACATGTTCATGCATTGAATATTAATAGAACAAAAGAAAGATAATAAAATATAAAGCATACATTGTGCAAACATGTGTAGCAAAAGAAGAAAAAGAATATAAAAATATAAAACATGTATTAGGGGACAAATATAAAAATTAAAATATTAATATATATATATATATGTATTTGTGAAACCTAAAGAAACAAATGAAAAAATATATAAATAAATAATATATATATATAATATATATATATAATAATATATAATAATATTTGTATATGTAAACGAAAAAAAAAAGAAAAGAAACAAAAAGAAAAAAATGTTAACACCGCCTGCTGGCTAGGCAGAGTTGGCCCAACTAGCGTTGACCCGCCCGAGCGCCCGCACTGGCCCCGCGCCACCAGTGCGCGCCCCGCTGCCCGCATCGGCTGTAGGGCATCGTAAATTTTCCCTCAACGCCAGGAGTAGCGCCGCCACCAGAGAAAAGAGCCCATGCTTGGTAGAAGAAAAAAAATAGAAGCACCAGAGGCTGCGCCACCAGGGGAAGAAGAGGGAAAAAAGGAAGAGAAGAGGAGGGTGTCGTCGTCCGCCAGAGTTCGTCGCGTCGCCATCGTCGTGCCGCCGGAGGATCTTGTGCCATCTACTTCGTCTACGCGTCGTCCCCATCCTGCGATCTTCGAAGCCACCGCATCTACGGTAGCACACGTTTTCCGATGCAAATTTTAGATAACGTATTGAATCTAATAGACGTAGATTGATCGTAGTCGCACCATCTTTTATTTTCAGCAGCACTAATTATAGCTAAAACCACATAAACTCATATGAACACGTATGAACTAGTTGCATCTAATTAATAAACAACCGTAGTTAATTAATTATTTGACCTTGCATGCATGCATGTCATTGCATGTTGATTAATTTGTGTGCATCATATTGAATTGTATGTATTTTCTTTTATGTGAGATCACGCATAGAGGGACGTGCTCAAGAGGCCGCATACGAGGATTTCCAAAACCATGACTTTGAAGCGCTTGAGCAACCCCATCCATCGGAGCAAGGCAAGTGTCCTTGATCATATTGGTCCCGCTTTATTAAATGTTTTGTTTTCCAAGTTACATGCTCGTGTCAATATGATGGGAAACCCATACGTAGGAGTTTAGTCGCATTGTTTGCCACACCTTGTCGCCGGGATATACATGATGAGTCGGGTATGGGTATTTTTTTTTGCACCGCATCGCTACATGGGTTATAGGTAACTTAAATAACGTGGTTGACAACTCTAAATATGAGGACATGGGATGGTAATAAGATGATGATTAATTTAGCAAAATGGAATTTAGGAGATCTAAGAAAGCATGGTTTTGTGGAATGGGTTGGATGACACGGTGGTTTTGCTTGGACCGGTTCATGCGAGAATGTGTTAGGACAACAGTGCCACCACAAGGCCAAGTATAGGTGCAGTGTAGGTGAATAATTAGGAGCGCTACTAGTATTGTATGGACCATTGGATGGCGCGGGAATGGGAGTCAAGGAGGGTTACCGTGGGATCCGCTTGGCACACGAGGCGGCCCGTGGGTGGGAGAATGGAGATTCAAGCCTGTCGGTGAAATCTTAGTGGGCCCGTACATACTAGTAGTCCCTGTTGAAAGGCTATTTTGTGATCTCTTGGCCGCACACCAATGGAAGTGTGACAGGGCAACATAGAGGTTCTTAGTCATCTAAAGGTGATGAAATAATGAACATGTGGGTAAAGTGGTACAACCTCTGTAGAGTGTTAAAAACTATCATGATAGCCATGCTCCCGGTTAAGAGCACCTGGACAACTTCCATGATTAGAATTGGACTTGAAATTTTGGGATGGTTGGTATGGTTTCAGTTTGTCACTTGAGTATAGTCGTGCATGAGAGAATATAGAACTGGCATATGGTATTAAATTAATGGTTGACTGGTATTAAATGAATTGTGATGGTAAATGAGAATTGTTGGATTTATGATATGATAATTACTTGGGTCATGAAGGGAAATAAACTCACATAGACATGATAGGCTGCTTTTACATGTTTATGAAATGTACTTTTCTGCAATTAGCCTTTTTATTCCAATCATTTATTTAGCCATATGTCATCTATTACCACACTTGCTTAGTACAACATGTACTCACCCTTGCAATCCCCCCCCCCCAACAGCTTCTGGAGATAATTGGGAGTACCCTGAGGATCACGCGGAGTACTAGGTTGCTTACCGCCGTCAATTGCCCGTGGAATGGAGTCCTGCTGTGTCGGTACCCTAAAAACCGTACACCCCTTGAGGTTACAAAGATCTCCAAGAAAAGTCATCTACTTGATTTGAAGACCTTCGGAGGCCCACATGTCAAATATAACCGGACCCGCTTCTCCATGATGGTTAATCCCAAGGTCGCCACGTGTACTATCAAACCGGAGCTACCACCCACAAGGGGGAAGCTCCGGGCCATGTACCTAAATGGCACCTCCGGACTTAACCCCAGACCAAGAGAAGCTCCGGACCTGACACGTGTCAGGTAGCTTCGGAGCTACCTGTTTCCCACAGTATGCTCCGGAGCTACCACGTGTCCAACTGTCGGATCTTCAACCCCTAACCTCCGGAAGACTCGCAACGGCTCCGGATCTTCAAAGGGGAATCATGAACTTCAAGACCTGATTAAGTGTCATTAATGCCATATTAATGACACTTAAACAAACGATCTTAACACCAGTAACGGTGCTGTCAAAGCCCGTTACGGGGTCATTAAGAGTAATTAAATGTGTTAAATAAGTGTCAATACTAGTAACCGCCGGGGCCACATGTCGGGCCAGGCTAACTTGTAACGGCCTGCCCTTGTACTATAAAAGGACAGTCCGACGACACGTTCTGGGGGCTAGACAGACACACGCCATTGACGCTCAACACAAGCTCAAACAGCTAATACAACACCAACACACCCGTGGAGTAGGGTATTACGCTCAGGCGGCTTGAACCACGTAAACTCTTGTGTCTCCTATGTCAATTCCTACTCACCTTCTTAAATCTCCGCGCGTCCATACCGAACATCAAACTCCCCTATCACTTTAGTAGGGTAGGGAGATCTGCCGGTTCCAAATCACCGACTGTTGGCGCGCCAGGAAGGGGCGCCTGAGATTCTGAGAATGGTGAACTCAGCTGCTGGATCATCCAATAGGCACCCGCCAGCAGGAGCCTCAGCACTAGCAGGAGTTACACTCCCACCACCACCGTCTCCTCCAGCAAATCGTGCTGGGCAACGTGATGGTGCGCCGGCATCAATCACCGCGTCGGCAAATCATGACAACCCGGAACACACGCTCCATGCCGCGCGTGCTCTTCTCCAACGCCCACCACCTCCGGATGCATCCCGGGATGCACTGGAGCAGTGGAGGGCCGATGTGGAGCATTTGGTTGTAGCTGCAGCCGAACGCCTCAGCAACCAGGGTCCTCCTCCTTCAGGACGAGCCCCATCGCAGCGGCGGACTTTGTCTGGAAGACTTGGTCCACACGTCTCCAATAGCAGGAGACGTGCTGCGTCACAACAAGTGACGTCATTGCCCTCCGGGGCACGACGTACTCACACGGTATCTAGGCTTTCGACTCATGACCTCCGGGCGGAGCTTGATCGCCGATACCGCCAGCAGGATGGCCGAGTCCATATTGAGCGTGCCCGTGAAAGACGGGAAGCTCAGGACCTTTCTACTCCTGAAGGAGTAGGAGGAGGCTATTCAGCCTTGGCCATGCACCTGCGCATGGTTAGATGGCCACAGAAGTTTCGGCCTTACCTGCCGGAAAAATTCGACGGGACTATCAAACCCGCCGAATTCCTTCAGATATACTCCACTGCAATCTTGGCAGCTGGAGGAAATGAGGCCGTGATGGCCAATTACTTTCCAGTGGCCTTAACTGGGACTGCCAGGTCTTGGTTTATGAGCCTTCCACCCAACTCTACCAACAGTTGGGAAGAGCTGTGCCGTCAGTTCACTGCCAACTTCGAGAGTTCATACACCCGACCAGGCACTGAATTAGACCTTTTTGCGGTCGTGCAAAAAGGGGGAGAATCCTTGCGGTCATTCATCCAGAGGTTCTCTCAGGTACGAAACACTATCCCTTCTATCTCTAGTGCCTCTGTCATTGTGGCATTCAGACAGGGCGTATGGGACAAGAAGATGTTGGAGAAACTGGCGATCAAGGAGATCACCAGTGTCACGGAACTCTTCAGCTTGGCTGACAAATGTGCCAGAGCTGCGGAGGGCCGTGAGATGCACTCCAAACCAACCTCGGAGGGTCACAATAAATCCTCCAGAGAAGAATCCACTACCTCCGGGGGTGGCAAGAAGAAAAAGAAGACCAACGGCAGGAAGAAGCCGTCGGCCGGCACATCCAACATTGCAGCTGCTGCAGCTCCGGGTGGCCGGGGGCCACGCCCTGAGAAGCGACCTCGACCGTCTTCTCAAGACGGTGGCAAACCCAAAGTGTGGTGTCCCATTCACAAAACAGGCAGCCACAGTTTGGAAGACTACCGGGAGGTCCAAAACCTTGCCGAGCGCTACAACAAGCGCCGGGAAGAATCTCCTTTCCGACAGAGGGAAGGAAAGCAAAAAGTCACGAAGCTCCGGCTGAAGAGGAGTTGGGGTTTCAGGATCCCAAAAAGGTCCTGAAGGCCGTCTACACCTCCATCGACGATGATTCTGACGTCTCTGACAACGAGCGTCGGAAGACCATGAACACCATTTTTGGTGGATCATGGGATATCACCTCCCGTCGCGTCATCAAGACTATGCGTCGGGATATGGCCGCTGTAGCTCCTACAGTCAGGCCGGAACCCCATCGAAAGTGGATGGACACAGCCATCACTTTTGATGCTTCGGATTGTCCCTAGAGCATGGTTGGAGCAGGTCAGTTACCTTTGATGGTATCTCCTACCATCAATAATATCCAGCTCCACCATGACATGGTAGACGGAGGTTCGGGGCTAAACCTCATTAGCTTCGAAGCTTTCACTAAGCTCCAGCTCCGACCTTCAGACCTCCACCCCTCTCGACCTTTCTCTGGAGTAGTTCCGGGGGCCATCACCCCACTCGGAGCTATTACTCTCCCTGTTACCTTCGGGACACAGGAAAAGTACCGCACCGAGAAGTTGGTCTTCGACTTCGCTCAGATCAACTTACCATTCAATGCCATCTTGGGTAGACATGCCCTGTACAAATTCATGGCAGCTGCTCATTATGGCTATCTGGTGTTGAAGATGCCAACGCCAGTAGGCGTTCTCCGGATCTGCGGAGATCGCAGTGCCGGAGTAACTGCACTGGAATAACTTCATGCGCTCACTACAGCACAAGAGGAGGACTCCAGGCAGGAGCAAGCTCCAAAACCCCTGAGCATTCGCCAACGAGGCTCGACTTTTGCACCTCGAGTGCAGCCAAGCGGCGACACCGACATTCCCGTCAAAGTCGTCCAAATTGGTTCCGATGCCGCTCAGACCACCCGTATATCGGGAGGATTGAACGACAAATAGGAACTCGCGCTCATCACTTTCCTCCGGGCTAACGTCGACGTGTTTGCCTGGCAACCGTCACAAATGCCTGGGATCCCCAGGGAAGTGATTGAGCACAATCTGAAGATCTACCCCGATGCCCGGCCTGTGCATCAGAAGCCTCAGAAGCAATCCGTAGAGCGACAGAACTTCATCCAACAAGAAGTGAAGAAGTTACTCGAAGCCGGATTCATCCGAGAAGTCTTCCAACCAAAATGGCTGGCAAACCCAGTCACTGTGCCCAAGGCCGGCGGGAAGCTTCGGATGTGTATCGACTACACCACACTAAATAAGGCATGTCCAAAAGATCCATTCCCACTACCTAGAATAGATCAGATAGTGGATTCCACCTCTGGTTGTGAATTACTGTGTTTCCTAGATGCATATTCCAGATATCATCAAATCAGGATGTCTAGGGAAGATGAAGAGCAAACTTCATTCATCATAGTAGATGGATTGTATTGTTTCACAGCCATGATATTTGGTCTCAAGAATGCAGCTTCAACTTTTGTACGAGCTATGTACAAAACTTTTGAAGAACTCATTAGAGACATAGTGGAAGTGTACATCGATGACATCGTGGTCAAGGTCAGGAACAAGGAGTCACTCCTTGACACCTTGCAGGCTGTCTTCGACAAGCTGCGGGCCACCCGCAAAAAGCTAAACCCAGACAAGTGTGTCTTCGGGGTTAGCTCCAGAAAACTTCTTGGTTTCCTGGTAAGTCACCAGGGCATAGAAGCTAATCCAGCGAAGATTAAGGCCATTGAAGACATGCGGCCACCAACCCGCATCAAAGACGTCCAAAAGTTGACTGGATGTCTAGCAGCCCTCAGCCGGTTCATTTCAAGACTGGCGGAACGGGCACTCCCCTTCTTCAAGCTATTGAGGAAGTCCGGGCCATTTCAATGGTCCGAAGAAGCAGAGAAGGCATTCCATGAACTGAAATAGTTTCTCACCACCCTACCAATTCTGGTAGCTCAGAACCCTGGTGAGCCTTTGTTGCTTTATATTTCAGCTACTGACGAAGTCGTCCGTATGGTTCTGGTTGCGGAGAGACCAGAACTACCCCACACTCAGGAATCCAGATCCCTTCGGGAGGGTCCGGAGGTTCCTGAAAGCGAGTTTGGGTCCCAACTCCCAGATTCGAATCCACAAGAAGTTACTTCAGAAGACCCAGACCCCTCCGGGAGGATCCAGGTCACTTCTGAAGAAGCTCCGGGTTCCTCCAGCCAGAACCAGGAGGTCCCCGAAGAAAATTCAGATTCCTCCGAGAGGATCCGGGTCAGTGAAGAGGGAGCTCCGAACCCCTCTGGGAGGGTCCGGACCATTCAACGCCCGGTGTACTTCATTAGTGAAGTATTACATGATGCCAAGAATCGATACCTAGAGGTGCATAAGCTGCTCTATGCAGTTCTTATTGCCTCTAGAAAGCTTCACCATTACTTCCAAGCTCACAAAGTCTCAGTGGTGACCTCCTACCCACTTCGAGCAATCCTGCACAATCGCAATTCAACTGGGAATATTGCAAAGTGGGCAGCGGAATTGGCTGAATTTGATCTTGAATTTATTTCAAGGCAAGCAGTCAAGAGTCAAGCATTGGCAGATTTTGTGGCAGAATGGACTCCCTCTCCATCAAACCCTGGGGGCCCCAGTGAGCAGAAGACGGAACAACAAGCTCCCACTTTCACCGAGCCTCACTGGACTCTCTACTTCGACGGCTCCATGCAGAAGCAGGGGGCCGGAGCTGGAATCCTTCTCCTTGCACCGACTGGGGAGAAGGTGAAATACATGGTACACCTTGACTTCAAGGAAACCAACAACATGGCAGAGTATGAAGCACTCATCTACGGACTAAAGGTGGCACTGTCATATGGTGTCAAGCAATTGCTGGTCAAGGGAGATTCACAACTCATCATTAAGCAGGTGAAGGGTGAATGCTCCTGCAATAATCTCTAGTTAGTTGCTTACCTCCTTGAAGTCCAGGGGCTTCAGAAGGACTTTGAAGTCCTAGATCACCACCATGTTCAGCATGCCCACAACGCTGAAGCCGACGAACTCTCGACGAAAGCGTCAACCGGAGCTCCGGCTCCTGACGGAACTTTTGTCCGGAGATTGTCAAAACCCACAGCTCAGCCTGCCGAACTGAGCGAAGGGGGCGAGATCAGCATCCCGAAGCTGATGGTCCCGATGGCCCTGTTACCATGGCAGCCATCAAGGGTCATAGGTGCTACCGGAAGCTCCGAGCAACCCAACACGCAAGACTCAAATGCTCAAGTTAGTTTCGATGCATGGATCTCGGAGATCCGGAACTACTTGAAAGACAACATCCTTCCTGATGATGATGTATCCGCTGACCAGGTAGTCAGATTGGCTAAAAGATACACGTTGGTAGAAGGGGATCTCTATCGGCGTGGTGCCAATGGCATCCTAATGCGGTGCATCACAAGGGAAGAAGGCTGCGAGCTCCTCGCAGAAATCCATGGAGGCGAGTGTGGGAACCACATGTCTTCCCGCACTTTGGTTGGTAAAGCCTTCCGGCATGGCTTCTACTGGCCTACAGCACTCCAGGATGCAACTGAGCTGGTGAAAAAAAAATGCAAAGCATGTCAATTTCATGCAAAGCAAATTCACACTCTGGCTAAGCTCTTACAAATGATACCTCCTACATGGCCCTTCGCTGTGTGGGGGATAGACATCTTGGGACCTTTCCCAAGAGCCGTCGGAGGTTACAAGTTCCTGTACGTCGCCATTGACAAGTTCACCAAGTGGCCGGAGGCAACTCCAGTTGTGACAATCAACAAGCAATCTGCTATCAACTTTTTGCAGTCCATTGTATGCAGATTTGGAGTCCCAAACAAAATCATCATTGATAATGGGACCCAATTCACAAGCTCCGCATTCCAAGGATATTGCGAAGACCTCGGCATACAAGTTTGCTACGCTTCCGTAGCTCACCCAGCCAGCAATGGCCAAGCCGATAGAGCAAATGCTGAAATCCTTAAAGGACTTAAAACGCGCACCTATGAGCGCTTGAAAAAACATGGAGCCCACTGGATTGAAGAGCTTCCGCCCACTTTATGGGCCAACAGGACATCTCAAAATAGGTCAACTGGAGAGACACCCTTCTTACTGGTGTACGGAGCTGAAGCAATCCTTCCTCCGGAAATCACCTTGGGTTCACTCTGGGTCCGGACCTTCGACGAAGCCGCGCAGGACCAGCTCCCGCGTGAAGACCTAGACCTCCTTGAGGAGGGAAGGTGCCAAACAGCTATTCGGAATGCCCGATATCACCAAGCCCTACGGCGTTATCACCAGCGGCATGTAAACAACCGACAGCTCGAGGAAGGCGATCTGGTGCTACGGAGAATACAATGTAGAGAAGGGTTAAACAAACTCTCCCCCGGCTGGGAGGGGCCCTTCCGAGTGATTAAAGTATCCCGTCCCGGAAGCGTTCGCTTGGCTACCGAGGATGGGACACCTGTCCCAAATCCTTGGAACATCGAGCACCTCCGTAAGTTCTACACTTAATACCACGGAGGTGAGTATTGAGTAACTTGAGATGTATGTTATAGAGTCATTGTACAGAGTCGGGTAGTTCCTCCGGGAGAGCAGCCGGACCTTTCCCGAAAGGTCCGCAAAGCTCATGCAACGCTTGTCACAGTCTCAGGACTAAAAGTGTCGCTAACTACCCTGTGTCAAACGATAAATGAAACACGCTTAGCCTGGTTCCGTACCCTAAGAGTGTACTTGTTTCCCCTGTACCCCGGACCTATAATGAATGACATTTTCATGTGAAATAGACTCCACGTGCATTTATTTTGTACAAGCTCAACATTTTTATTTTTCTCTTTCTTGTCTATAACAAAGACGTGCAATTCTTAAGAAATTTTAGTTCAACTGGTTTATATACGATTCGAGTTGTATTGTCAATTCTTTTGGATTCAAATATTGTTCATGGCCAACTCGCCTGAAAGCCGCCAAGCCAATCTAGGGCTGGAGTGTGCTATCGACTTAGCCTGGTCAAGAACGCTAAGTACGCCACTCTACCTACACCCCGGCAGGCCGAAGTAAGGCGGGTCCATGGACAGATGGATCTAGAAGAAAAGACAGCACATTCGGTGGTATTTAAAGTCGTGTTTAACTTAAAGTCTTCTTAAGAATCGTAAGCCGCAACGAAATTATAGACAAGAAATGAATTTTACTATTTTTCTTGGCTTAAGTGTGCACGAAAAATAAAATGTACATTGATGGAGAAAAGCCGGAGCTAACTAAGCTCCGACTCCCCTAGGGGGAACAGCCGTCGACGCTGAATAAAAGATGGTGAGAAGACCCTGTAAATGGAGTCTGCTGCCAACCAACTGAGTGTTGGCAAAGGTCACTGCCGAAGCTACTAAGCTCCGACACCCCGGAGGAGTAACTATCGATGCTCTACGCATTGATAGAGACTATTGTCGGTGCTACTATGCTCCAGCGATTGACAATGTCGGAGCTTCTAAGCTCCGACAACCTCAGGGGGCTTTCACTATCGAAGACTTCGAACCTAAATTCTACAAGTTCGGAGCGAAAGAGTCTTCAACAAAACACAATATCCTCTTGGTACATGTTCACAATCAAATTGTGTACATCTACCAGGGGGCCAAGTGAAGATAAAAGTGTTGAAGATAAAAAGTGAAATTCATAAAAATTTGGGGATTTCATTTATCTGGAGACAAGGAATTACATCTGGAGACAAGGGATTACAAAATTGAGGAAGAAGAAGAGAAAATACAAGTGAGAACTATAGAGATGGTCCTAGACCCTATGGAAGAATTGGGTGACCTTCTGGGCAACCTCCGATACGCTGGCTCGAGTAGCTTCGCCTTCTCCTTCGATGGGGCCTTCAAGAACCGGGTCCAGAGGAAATTGGTAGTTCCGGCTGGTGTAGCACGTCAGCACATACTCTGCGATGTTCTTCGCCAGGGATTGCCCCTCAACCTCTTGTTGGTCCGCGATGACATCGCCCACCTTGGAGAGCTTGCTACCTGCTGCGCTCAATGCCTGCAGCGCTAGGTCCGGCTCCGGCTTCGGATCATCCAGGCACACGGGGCTAAAACCCATCGGTGTCTGTGCATCATTGGCCTTGCTAAAGAACTCCCAAATCTGTAGGCAGTCCTCAGCCCTCAAGCCCTTCATCTCTTCCAGGATCTTCTGGCCGCCACCAGTTCAGAATTCTCACGGGCAAGACGCTCAACTTCTTTGGCGTTTTGCTGAATCTTTTTAGTAACCCGCCTTTCGAGTTTTCCGAGCTCCTCCTCCCGGAGGTGGATATTGTTCCGGCGCTCAACCAGGTCCTTCTCTCTACCCCTCACTTTCTTCTCTCTGGCACTAAGGGCACACTCTTGTTCATAGAGTTCCTGCCCTCGCACCCAGACCTTCTCCTCTTCCTCTTGGCAGCGCTCATCCAATTTCTTGGTGCGCTCCTCGAGGCCCTTGTCAGCCAGAGCCACCTTCTCGGTGAGCCCCTCCTCCCTCCTCAAGACAACATCCCTCATCTCTAGGAGTTTCTGCTCTTCATCTTCGAGCCATTTCTCCCTCTCTTCAAGTGCCTCTCGGCGCTTGATGAGTGCAGTGTCAATGGCCTCAAGCTACTCGTGGCGTGCATCAGCCGCATTATTGGTTGCTTTGGCCTGATCGTAGATCTCCCAGGATTGAGCGTCGATGGCACTAGTCATACTCTCCCTGTCATCCAGTAACTTGCCCCGGTACTCCAGGCGGATCTTCTCCCGCTTGATCCATTCTTTGTCATCCGCTAGCCTCGACTGCGCCAGCTTGGTCTCGAAGTAGAGCCGGTTACGCCACCGCCTAAGGGTCTGGCGCTCCTCTTCAAGAGCCTTGCTGTTGTGGAAGAAGGCCAGTTGGACTTGACGCAGGCTGGAACATGCGTTGTCAATAGACAGCGACAACAGGATGGGTTCAAGACCTGCTGGGGTCTCCTCCGCTGGTTCCAGCGGGTCTTCAGATACAAAAATTGGGTCCCACTCCACAAGAGTGGTCCCCTGAGTCTCCATGGCACTAGGGCCATCCTCCGGGATGGCCTCAGTCGCCATCGAGGAAGGCCCTGCCGCCAGGTCTTCGTTCATCCCCTCAGACAGGGGGCCAGCAACTTCGTTTGGGCACTCCGGCTCGGCCGTAGGTACCTCCGACGTCGTCGCTTCCGGAGCAGGAGCTGCTGCTGGCTCCGGCCTGGGCACATCTTCCGATGGGAGCTCGAGCTCCGTCACCTCTTCAACAACCGGCTCAGAAGCCGGAAGATCTTCAACATCGTCCGGCCCTGTGGCCGGAGCTCCAACAATGACCGGCTTAGTGGCCGGTGCTTTGGAGGTAGTCGGCCCAACTGCCGGAACTACCTCAGTTTCCGGCGCACACGCCGGAGCTTCAATCACTTCCGGCTCAACCGTCGGGGCTTCGACAATTTCCAGCTCAGAGGCCGGGATTACTGCTTCCTCCGGCTCAACAGCCGGAGCTTCCATCATCACAGCACCAGGAGCTTCAACCTCCAGGACAGGTGCCGCTGGCGCATCTTCACTCTCGTGGTCCGGCGCTACCACGGGAACTTCTGTGGATGAGTCGAGGTCCATGACCACGACAGCCGGCGCCGGAGCTGTCGCAGCTTCAGCCACCACTTGGGGCGGCACCGGGACAGGAGCTGAAGCTCCCGCTCTCACGGCTTCAGCCATTGTGGCTGAGGGTGGAGCCTCACTCCCCTTCTTGGAGACGCTGCAGATGATGAACGAAGAAAATTAAAAAATAGTTGCTACGATTAAAACAACTATCCAAGGTAGAAATGAAAAATTACCTTGGGAGGCTTCCACACCAGCTTGCACGGAATCTTTTTCCCGGGCGTTCCGGGCTAGCCATAGCCGGCGTGGAAGCTCCGGAAGGCCCCCCGGAACTCATCGCGGCCACGGGTGTTTCCCGGGTCGAGGCTCCCCTCGATCGGGAAGAACCCCCGGACCTGGAGGCCTCCACCGGCCCAGGAGCTGGAGTTGCACGCCCGGAGCTAACACCCCGGGAGGACCCCACTGCGGGGACAGCCGCGCTCCGAGAGGACCCCACCGCGGGAACAGTCACGTTCCGGGATGACCCCACTATGGGAACAGTCGCCGCAGCTGCAGAGGACCTTCCCCTCTGGGGAGAAGGAGCCGACGCAGAAGTAGCGGGCCCGACGGACCTTCCGTCGGCGTACTGCAACTTCCTCTTCCGGCTCACTGGTTCATCTGCCAGCTCCTTGCCCTTGCCGACGACTTCTCCCCTCGGCTTAGGAACAGAGCCGGAGCTATCCTTGGGTACTCCGGGGATCTCTACCCCGGAGGTTGGTCTTCTCTCGACGACACCAAGGTTGTTAAGCACGGGCATCTTCCGCCGGAGCTCCCTGCTGAACTCCACTTCCATGTTCAGAGGAAGAAAAGCTGATGGCGGAGTCAAGTCGTCACCTTCGACGTCGATGCCGTGCTGGAACTTCTTGAGGTGGAACTCCAAGGTTTTCCCCACCATGTTGGACTTCAACCCGGTCTCAACTCGGTCGTCGTCCATCACGCTGTTGAGGTCCCAAGCAAGTTTCTCCCTCCTCTTCAGCGGCGCCCACCTGTTGACCAAGAAATTGCAAAAGACCGTCTGAGGAGTCAATCCTCCCTCCACACATTGGCGGATCCTGGTCAAAGCAGGGTTGAAAGATTCCGCCAGCACCGGAGCTTCACTCCAGATCGTCGTGTCGATGCCGGGAAGACCATCGGGTAGCTCCAACCTCTCGTGCTCCTCCACCCTGACGACTATCCAGTCTTTCTTCCAGTCATCCCACTTCCCAAAGGGAAATGACCGGAGGTACTTGAATGGGCACTTCTTGCGCTTCACGAAGTAATATAAGCCAAGGTACTCATTGCTCCGGCCAGTGGTGTGGACGGTGAAGAAGGTCCGAAAGAGTTCAATGCAGGTGGGATGCCCACCCACATCTCACAGAAGTGGACGAAGATAGACACGAGGAGAATGGAGTGAGGGCCAAGGTGATATAACTGCAGACCATAGAAGTCTAGCAGCATCAAGAAAAAGGAAGAAGAACGTGGGATCAACCCCACCATGGCGTACGAGGAGAAGTACACCATTTCGCCGGAGTGCTCCTTCTCGAATGGGAGCTCTCCACCGGCGCGGACCGAACGATTGAAGAAGTCCGAGGACCACCCCATGAGGACCCAGACCTTCTTCAGGTCGCCGTCGGTCTTC
Organism: Tuctoria greenei; assembly: GCA_036927565.1. Classification (NCBI taxonomy): domain Eukaryota; kingdom Viridiplantae; phylum Streptophyta; class Magnoliopsida; order Poales; family Poaceae; genus Tuctoria; species Tuctoria greenei. The sequence continues at coordinate 151,057,484 of JAYESD010000005.1, read as the reverse complement.
AAGTGACTCTCGTAGAGACCCAACTCCATCGCGGCACAGCTAGGCAAGAGAAGAAAAGCGAAGCACAAGTTGGGAGTTTGATCGCAAGAACAGATGAGAGGCGTAAAGAACTCCCGACGGTGCACACTTTCCTTCTTAAGTAAGCCCTCGCAACGCTTGGATGGAAACCACAAGGAAGTCAAAGGTACCACCCTAAAATTCCACCCAGCCGATGACAAGCGGGCCCGGGACCACCCCGACGATGAAGTCGAGGTTCTTACCCAGGTGAACGGTTGTCATCAAGAGGCGGGAAGCCCAAAGGCGGCTGCCTGACAAGGTGCGCGGAACTGATACGGTTTTCGTATCGGGAACCGGCGAGCTTCAATTGCGTGAGATCCGCACGCCAAAGATCTCATCTGCTGCACGTGGGATATGCCACGCGGCGAGGATTTAATTCCAACGGAACCTTCAAAGACCCTTGAAGACTCAGTTCAAAGGTTGTGAGGATGGACCCACCTCCGGTGGAATGACTTCACCCCAGTGGTCTTCCCCGGAGATAGGTCCAGGGGGCCACTGTCGGTACCCTAAAAACCGTACACCCCTTGAGGTTACAATGATCTCCAAGAAAAGTCATCTACTTGATTTGAAGACCTTCGGAGGCCCACATGTCAGATATAACCGGACCCGCTTCTCCAACATGGTTAATCCCAAGGTCGCCACGTGTACTATCAAACCGGAGCTACCGCCCACAAGGGGGAAGCTCCGGGCCATGTACCTAAATGGCACCTCCGGACTTAACCCCAGACCAAGAGAAGCTCCGGACCTGACACGTGTCAGGTAGCTCCGGAGCTACCTGTTTCCCACAGTATGCTCCGGAGCTACCACGTGTCCAACCGTCGGATCTTCAGCCCCTAACCTCCGGAAGACTCGCAATGGCTCCGGATCTTCAAAGGGGAATCAAGGACTTCAAGACCCGATTAAGTGTCATTAATGCCATATTAATGACACTTAAACAGACGATCTTAACACCAGTAACTGTGCTGTCAAAGCCCGTTACGGGGTCATTAAGAGTAATTAAATGTGTTAAATAAGTGTCAATACTAGTAACCGCCGGTGCCACATGTCGGGCCAGGCTAACTTGTAACGGCCTGCCCTTGTACTATAAAAGGACAGGCCGACGACACGTTCTGCGGGATAGACACACACACGACATTGACGCTCAACACAAGCTCAAACAGCTAATACAACACAAACACACCCGTGGAGTAGGGTATTACGCTCAGGCGGCCCGAACCACGTAAACTCTTGTGTCTCTTGTGTCAATTCCTACTCACCTTCTTGAATCTCCGCGCGCCCATACTGAACACCAAACTCCCCTATCACTTTAGCAGTGTAGGGAGATCTGCCGGTTCCAAATCACCGACATGCTGCTTAGTTTATTTTCCGCTGCATTAATTAGAGTTTAGTCATTTGTGAACTAGTGGATTATTGTAATTAAGTACTTATTTAATAGTTAAGACGTGGTTAAATTCTGTATATCATTTGTGATGCAACCGTATATGTGTGATGAAGTTCCTGGGCACACATATGTGTTACGCTTGGTTCATATTCGGAACCGGGTGTCATATACCTTGATGCATATAGTTGGGGCATTTCTTTCCAAATTCTAAATTCTTCTGTCTCCACCTTTCTTTCGCCAACAAATGGTGAGAACTCGCAACCAAAGGGATGCCAATAATGAGGAGGAGCGCAATGAAGTACCTCAGAACAACCAGGGACATGCTCATGGAGCTATCAATATTGAATAGTTGTTAGCTATGCAGAACCAACTCATGCAGACCATGATACAAACAATAGGACAACTGCAAGCTGACAACAACAATCAGCTTCATATACCGCCACCGCCATCACCCCTGCCACACCACAACCTTTTGGGAGAGTTCATGAGGACCAAGCCACCTACCTTTGCACAAGCCACAGAACCAATTGAAGTTGATGATTGGATAAAGTCCATTGAGAAGAAACTTGCTATTGTCCAGTGTACTAATAGATAGAAGGTTCTCTTTGCATCACATCAACTAGTTGGAGCAGCTGCTGACTAGTGGGAAGCTCTTTGCAATGCTCATGATAATCAGGAGGCAATCACTTGGGCTAAGTTTAAGCAGAGTTTCCATTCCCACTATGTTTCTAAAGGAGTTATGATACTGAGAAGACAAGATTTTGAAAACCTCATGCAAGGAAGGATGAGCGTGAGTGAGTATCTCAATAAGTTCACTCAACTATCGAGATATGCTCCAGAAAACATCAACACTGATAGTAGGAAGCAGTATCTATTTATGAGGGGTCTCAACAATGAAATTCAAGTACAGTTGCTCAATACTGACTATTCAATCTTCCAGAAGCTGGTTTACAAGGCTATTTTGGTTGAGAACAAGATTCGTGAGATGGAGCAGGACAACAAGAGGAAGATGCCACATCATGGACCGCAGCAAGGAAGCAATGTTCGTCCCCGCTATGCACCACCAACTGCACCATACTACAACCCATCTGCTCCTGCATACCGCGCTGCTTATCCACCGCGCCCAAATCAGCCACCGCAGCAACGCCCCGCCATGCAAGGGCCTCACTATCATGTGCCACCTGCGCCGCGTCCTAACATGGCGGCAAATGCTCAAAACCAGTTGCGCCCAAGCTTCCCTAATGCTACAGGCGGCTAATGCTACAGGCGGCAAGACATGCTATGTGTGAGGAGAGGCCGGGCACTTTGCAAGTCAATGCCCCAAAAGAAACTATGGACCGATGAACAATGCACCGAGGCCAAATTACCCACGTCCAAATGGAGGAGCAACACAAGGCATCCGTGGACAGCAGAATTTTGCTCGGGGCAATGTGAATCATGTCTCCACTGAGGAAGCCCAACAAGCTGATGACGTCATGATTGGTATGTTCCTCGCCAACTCCAACCCCGCGACTGTTTTATTTGATTCGGTAGCATCTCATTCATTCATCTCGTCAAAGTATGTTGCCAAGTACAACTTGCCTATATCTCATATGAAGCAAACTATGCTAGTAAGTTCTCCTGGCGGAGAGATGAGGACACATATAGTATGTCCAAAAGTAAGCATTAAAATAAGGGGTGTAGACTTTCTCGCAAACCTCATAGTCTTGGACTCCCAAGGAATAGACATAATACTTGGACTGGACTTGCTGAGCAAGTATAATGGAGTCAGCCAATGTGCCAAGAGGATTGTGCAGTTGACAAGTGAACACGATACATGCATCAAAGTTGAGGCAGCCCAACCTGCAAGAGAGAAAGCGATGTTGAATCTCGTGGAAGGTGTGACATTGGAAAACATTCTGATCGTCCGTGAGTACCTAGATGTGTTTCCAGATGAGTTGCCAGGTATGCCACCTGATCGTGACATAGAATTCGCTATTGAGTTGATACCCAAAACTGCACCTATAGCTAAGAGGCTGTATAGGATGCCTCCTAAGGAATTAGCAGAGCTCAAGAAGCAAATTCAAGAGCGGCTAGGGAAGGGTTTTATACGCCCAAGCTCATCCCCGTGGGGAGCACCAGTGCTCTTTGTAGATAAGAAGGATGGAACCCAGAGGATGTGTGTGGACTATAGGTCTCTCTACGAAGTGACAATTAAGAACAAGTACTCACTGCCCCGTATAGAGAATTTTTTCGACCAAATGAAGGGTGCCTGTATGTTTTCCAAGATCGACTTGCGGTCAGGATACATCCAAATGAAGATTAGACCATCAGACATACCCAATATAGCATTTTGGACACGACATGGGTCCTATTAGTACACCGTCATGTCATTTGGATTGACGAACGCGCCTGCGTGCTTTATGTATCTCATGAATAAGGTCTTCATTGACTTTCTGGATAAGTTCACTGTAGTGTTCATTGATGACATTATGATATACTCAAGAAGCAAGGAAGAACATGAGGAGCACTTGCAGCTTACATTACAGAAGCTACGGGAACATCAATTGTATGCCAAGTTCAGTAAATGTGAATTCTGGTTACGGGAAGTTTCTTTCCTAGGCCATATTATTTCCAGAGGAGGAGTATCAGTTGACCCAGGGAAAGTGAGAGATGTGCTTAAGTGGGAACCACCACATAATGTCAAGGAAATTCGTAGTTTCCTTGGAATGACTGGATATTACCGCCGATTCATCAAGGATTTCTCCAAAGTAGCCAAGCCTATGACCGAATTACTTATGAAAGGGAAGGCATTCCGGTGGACTCAAGCTTGTCAGGATAGCTTTGAGGAGTTAAAGAAAAGGTTGACAACAACATCGGTGTTAGTATAGCCAGATGTGAGCAAGAGTTTTGATAGATATTGTGATACATCAAGACAAGGATTAGGATGTGTGCTCATGCAAGAAGGCCAAGTGGTAGCTTATGCATCGAGGCAACTAAAGAAACATGAGCTGAATTATCCTACACACGACCTTGAGCTCGTAGCCGTGGTACACGCCTTGAAGATATGGAGACATTATGTTTTTGGTCACCGATGTGAGATTTATACGGATCACAAGAGTCTCAAGTACATATTTTAGCAAACGGATCTAAATCTGAGGCAACGCCGATGGTTGGAGCTCATCAAGGATTATGACGTGGGAATCAACTATCACCCAGGGAAGGCTATTGTAGTTGTTGATGCTTTGAGCCAAAAAGGAGTAAGCCACCTACTCACAGTCCGGGAGCTGCCATCCCAGTTATGCAAGGAGTTTGAACGATTGAACCTTGGATTCATAAAATAGATGGGAACAATGGAAGTCAACCCAACATTAGAGCAGGAAATACGGGAAAGACAGTCCAAGGACAAGGAAATACAGGAAATCAATGAAAAGATCCAAGAAGGAAGAGAATTCAGATTTGATGAGGATGAACAGGGTACCTTATGGCTTGGAAAGAGGATTGTGGTACCAAATGTTAGGCATATTCGGGAAACAATATTGAAGGAGGCACATGACTCACCTTACTCAATTCATCCCAGCTGTACGGAGATGTACAAGGACTTAAAGACATGCTATTGGTGGGCCAGCATGAAAAATGACATAGTTGTATATGTAGCGTTGTGCGACGTGTGCCAACGAGTGAAGGCGGAACATCAAAGGCCAGCCAGATTATTGCAACCATTGAAGATCCCGGAATAGAAGTGCGAAGAAATTGGAATGGACTTCATAGTTGGGTTACCACATACTTAGTCTGGTTACGACTCAATTTTGGTAATTGTGGATTGCTTAACCAAGTCAGCTCATTTTGTCCCCGTGAAGACCAACTATACAGCTGCACAGTTGGCTGAAATATACATGGAGCATATTGTGTGTCAACACGGAGTACCGAAGAAGATAGTCTCGGATAGAGGTTCTCAGTTTACCTCCTTATATGCCCACGCCGACCACACCATCAAGTATATCGACTACATAAAGCAAGATGGAACAATCATCAAGTCAAGTTGCAACAGCTCATGTTTTCGATGGACCAATTACTCGTAGTCGAGCTAAACAGCTACAACAAGAGGTGCACACACTACTTTGTGAAATTCCATTTATTAATGATAAATATATACTTCCTAAATTGTACATGTTTCTATTACTCAAGTTCACCAAGGAGGATGACAAGGACACGCCAATACTGCACCAGAGAGGAGAACTACGTCGAACCAGTTCGGCCTGGTAGAACTGTCATGAAGAAACGGTCATATCTCATGATTCATAGAAGCTGTGAAGGTCCATGAGTACTTGTTGGAAACGTGTTGAAGTCAAAACTTAATGCCACCAAGTGTCGAGTGCATTAGAGCTCCTAGCTTGGCAGCCGAGTGCTTTTGGTGCAGACTGTTCAGAAGATCAACAGTCAGCCTGATATCCAAGTTTCCATGAGAAAATGTATCACTCTACAATATTTCGTGAAGAATTATACACATTGTGTGAAAGGTTATCAAATTATCTTTTCAACGCATCTGGTCCCATGTCTTTTGGATGTCCCTAGGTGGAGTTATGATTAAAACACTGAAGACCACTCAAAAGGCCAGGAGACATGCGGGAAATTGATGACCATTGCATGAATGATCAAGCCAGTTGGCCTTCCACCTTCCCACGTGGCTTTTTCAGTTCACATCTATTTTTAGACTAGTTGTTGGTATAAATACCCCTCTTTTGTATGCCAAGAAGGACTTTTGATGAATTAAGATTATTCCAGTGATATTTGCAGCCGAGCTGCTTGAGTGTCTTACTCAACCCTTGTTCTTCCTTGTTCTTCTTGAACTTGTGGAGAGGTCTCTCTGAGATCCACTAATTCATGCTCTACGGGTTCCAGTACGGCTGCCACGAAGGGTGGCCCGATCTTCACGACAAGGGGTTCACGAACAAGATAACTTACTGTAGAAACAGCACAGATAACTAGCTTTATACCTGACCAAGGTTGGATGTGACCAAGCGACGGGGAGAGAGACACTGAAACCGCGAAGACTTCGACTCGATCTTCGAACGACCACAGAACCACAACCGGAGCTAATCCATACAAGAAGGGGCAGCCTGCTGGAACCCACGGAGCACGAATTAGTGGATCTCAGAGAGACCTCTCCACAAGTTCAATAAGAACAAGGAAGAACAAAGGTTGAGTAAGACACTCAAGCAGCTCGGCTGCAAATATCACTAGAATAATCTTAATTCATCAAAAGTCATTCTTGGCTTACAAAAGAGGGGTATTTATACCAACAACTAGTCTAAAAATAGATGTGAAGTGAAAAAGCCACGTGGCAAGGTGGAAGGCCAACTGGCTTGATCATTCATGCAATGGTCATCGATTTCCCGCATGTCTTCTGGCCTTTTGAGTGTTCTTCAGTGTTTTAATCATAACTCCACCTAGGGACATCAAAAAGACATGGGACCAGATGCGTTGGAAAGATAATTTGATAACCTTTAACATTATGTGTAGCATGCTTCACGAAATATTTTAGATTGATACAGTTTCTCACGGAAACTTAGATATCAGGCTGACTGTTGATCTTCTGAACAGTCTGCACCAAAAGCACTCGGCTGCCAAGCTGGGAGCTGTAAAGCACTCGGCACATAGTGGCATTAAAAAGTTGACTTCAATACCTTTCCAACAAGTACTCATGGACCTTCACATCTTCTATGAATCAAGAGATATGACTGTTTCTTCATGACAGTTATGCCAGGCCGAACTGGTTCGACGTAGTTCTCCTCTCTGGTTCAATCTTGGCGTGTCCTTGTCATCCTCCTTGGTGAACTTGAGTAATAGAAACATGTACGATTTAGGAAGTATATAATTCTCATTAATAAATGGAATTTCACAAAGTAGCGTGTGCACCTCTTGTTGTAGCTGTTTAGCTCGACTACGAATAATTGGTCCATCGAAAACATAAGCTAGTGCAGCTTGACTTGATGATTGTTCCATCTTTCTTGATGTAGTCGGTATACCTGATGGTGTGGTCGGCATGGGCATATCACCTCTATATTTTAGCAGAAATTGCATGAAGCAATGGGAACAAGGTTGAACTTCAGTTCAGCATATCACTCTCAAACGGATGGACAAACCGAGAGGACCAACCAAATTTTTGAAGACATGTTAAGAGCTTGTGCTTTAAAGCATGGGAAAAGTGGGGATAAAAGTTTGCCGTATGCTGAATTCTCGTACAACAATAGCTACCAAGCAAGTTTTAAAATGTCACCCTATGAACCACTATACGGAACGAAGTCTAGGACACCCTTGTTTTGGAATGAAACCGGAGAGAATCAAGTATTTTGTCCTAATGTGTTACAGGATGCTGAAAAGACATGTTCAAAAAATACTGGAAAACTTAAAGGCTGCCCAGTCTCGATAGAAAGGTTATGCGGATAATAGGCGAAGGAGTCTGACTTTCGAAGTTGGAGATTTTGTATACCTCAAGGTGTCACCTATCCGAGGTCAGCGACGGTTTAACGTCAAAGAAAAACTGGCACCACGTTACATCGGACCATTCAAGATTTTGGACAAACGAGGAGAAGTAGCATATCGACTTGAGCTGCCGGTGTATCTCTCCGATGTACACGACGTGTTTCACGTCTCCCAACTCAAGAAGTGTATCAGGGTGCCGAAAGAACAAGTGCCGATGGATGAGTTAGAACTTCAGGAGGATTTGCCCTATGTCGAGCAACCAATCAAGATCTTGGACGTGAAGGAAAGGGTCACAAGGAATAAGGGGATCCATTGGTGCAAAGTGCAATGGAAACACCATATGGAAGCCGAAGCTACGTGGGAACATGAAGAAAACCTGAAGGCATAATTCCCTCATCTTTTCTCCACGCTATCGAATCTCGAGGGCGAGATTCACTTTAAGGGGGTAGGTTTGTAACACCCTCAATTTGTGCATCATGCATTTCATACATGTTCATGCATTAAACATTAATAGAACAAAAGAAAGATAATAAAATATAAAGCATACATGTGCAAACATGTGTAGCAAAATAAGAAAAAGAAAATAAAAATATAAAACATGTATTAGGGACAAATATAAAAATAATAAGAATAATATACATAAAATAAATAAATAAATATATATATATATATATATATGTATTTTGAAACCTAAAGAAATAAATGAAAAACATATATAAATAAATAATATAATATATATATATATAATAATATATGATAATATTTGTATATGTAAAAGAAAAAAAAAAGAAAAAAAAGTCAACACCGCCCGCTGGCCAGGCGGAGCCGACCCAACCAACGTTGACCCACCCGAGCGCCCGCACTGGCCCCGCGCCACCAGCGCGTGTAGCGCGCCCCGCCGTCTGCGTCCGCCGTAGGACATTGTAAAATTTCCCTCAACGCCAGAAGCAGCGCCACCACCAGAGAAAAGAGCCCTAGCTCGGTAGAAGAAAAAAAATAGAAGCACCAGAGGCTGCGCCGCCAGGGGAAGAAGCGGAGAAAAAGGGTGCCATTATCCGCCGGAGTTTGTCGCATCGTCGTCGTCGTGCCGCCTGAGGACCTTGCGCCATCTACTTCGTCTATGCGTCGTCCCCATCCCGCGATCTTCAAAACCATCGCATCTACGGTTGGACACCTTTTCCGATGCGAATTTTAGCGAACATATTGAATCTAATAGACATAAATTGATCATAGTCGCACCATCTTTTATTTTCAGCAGCACTAATTCTCGCTAAAACCATGTAAACTCATATGAACATGTATGAACTAGTTGCATATAATTAATTAACAACCGTAGTTAATTAATTATTTGACCTTGCATGCATGCATGTCATTGCATGTTGATTAATTTTTGTGCATAATATTGAATTGTATGTATTTTTTTGTATGTGTGATCACGCGTAGAGGGACGTCCTCAAGAGGCTGCATACGAGGATTTCCAAAACCAAGACTTTGAAGCGCTTGAGCAACCCCATCCGTCGGAGCAAGGTAAGTTTCCTTGATCATATTGATCGCGCTTTATTAAATGTTGTGTTTGCGAACTTGCATGCTCGTGTCAATATGATGGGAAACCCATACATGGAAGTTTACTAGCGTTGTTTGCCACCCCTTGTCGCGGGATATACATGATGAGTCGGGTATGGGTATTTTTTTCTTTTTGCACCGCATCGCTACATGGGTTACGGGTAACTTAAATAATGTGGTTGACAACTCTAAATATAATGACTTGGGATGGTAATAAGATGATGATTAAATTAGCAACATGGAATTTAGGAGATCTAAGCAAGCATGGTTTTGTGGAATGGGTTGGATGATACGGTGGTTTTGCTTGCCTTAGATCTAAGGACCGGCTCATGCAAGAATATGTTAGGACAACAGTGCCACCACAAGGCCAAGTATGGGTGCGGAGTAGCTGAATAATTAGGAGCGCTACTAGTATTGTATGGACTATTGGATGGCACGGGGAATGGGAGTCGAGGAGGGCTACCTTGGATCCGCATGGCACACGAGGGGGCCCGTGGGTGAGAGAATGGAGATTCAAGCCTGCCGGTGAATCCTTAGTGGGCCCGTACATACTAGTAGTCCCTTTTGAAAGGCTATTGTGTGATCTCTTGGCCGCACACGAACGGAAGTGTGACAGGCAAACATAGAGGTTCTTAGTCATCGAAAGGTGCTGAAATCACGAACATGTGGGTAAAGTGGAAAAACCTCTGCAGAGTGTTAAAAACTATCATGATAGCCGTGCTCCCGGTTAAGAGCACCTAGACAACTTCCATGATTAGAATTGGACTTGCAATTTTGGGATGGTTGGTATGGTTTCGTTTTGTCACTTGAGTATAGTCGTGCATTAGAGAATATAGAATTGCCATATGGTATTAAATTAATGGTTGGCTGGTATTAAATGAATTGTGATGGTAAATGAGAATTGTTGGATTTATGGTATGATAATTACTTGGGTCATGAAGGGAAATAAACTCACATAGACATGATAGGCTGCTTTTACATGTTTATGAAATGTACTTTTCTGCAATTAGCCTTTTTATTCCAATCATTTGTTTAGCCACATGTCATCTGTTTCCACACTTGCTGAGTACAACACGTACTCACCTTTGCAATCCCCCGCCAACAGCTACTGGAGATAATTGGGAGTACCCTGAGGATCACGCGGAGTACTAGGTTGCGTACCGCCGTCAATTGCGTCTGGAATGGAGTCGTGCTTCTTAGTTTATTTTCCGGAACATTAATTAAAGTTTTGTCATTTGTGAACTATTGGATTATTGTAATAAAGTACTTATTTAATAGTTAAGATGTGGTTAAATTCTTTATATTGTTTGTGATGCAACCGTATATGTGTGATGAACTTCTTGGGCACACATATGCGTTTCGCTTGGTTCATATTCGGAACCGGGTGTCACAGGTGCTGTCAAAAATTGTAGGGCTAAGGACAAGTCTGCACTTGGAGGACTTCTGCGATTTTAGTTAGGGGGTTATCAGACTAGTCCGATTGATATCAGACTAGTCCGCACATGCTAATTTTTGTGCCATGAGTATAATCTATTTCACTTGAGCTCATGGGGTGTGTTTCTCCAACACACTGCATAAAAAAATTCTAATCTTTTCTGCTCTTGAGCTCTTTTCCCTTTGGATCCTCATTCTCCTTTTTTTGTGCTTTCTTCCTAATTGCTTTAAAACATGCGCTCATCTCAACAATTTTGTTAGGATCTCATTTGTTTGTCATTAATCAATCAAAACCCACAAGGGATGCCTAAATGCATTTTCATACCTCAAACAAGTCCCCCTTCAGCAGGTTTGCATAACTCTACTAGGTGTGTTATGGAAAAAATTTCACCAGGTATATGATGATAATATACGAGACAACGATACTAGACTGATCGATCATACAATTAACTGGTAATTAAGTGAACATAAGAGAAAGCATATGGTAACACAGTGATTTTTTCGAAGTGGCATTCATAGGAGCTGATTGGATTTACAACAAGGCAACATGAATGTAGCCTAGAGGGGGGCTGAATAGGCTTTTTAAACTTTTGTCAGAACCTGAAACACTTAGCAACCTAATCAAACATAGGGAAATTCGACAAGTCCAGTAGGGTGTGGACTAGTCCGATGTGTGCAGACTAGATCGATCATGTTTTGTCGATGATTACAATACAAGTACTCTATGCAGCGGAAATTGAGTTGTCGAGTCTAATGCTTCAGTGAAACTAGATATGGCACAAGTTAACTTTAGTTTCATAGTATTAACGTAAGTTGAACAAGATTGAGAGAACCCTAGATTGCAATGAATAGTATGAGAACAAGTAAAGACACAATGATTTTATCCCGTGGTTCGATTCAACAGAGGAAATCTACATCCACGTTGTGGTGTCCACGGAGGACCGGGTCTTCACCAACCCTACCCTCATCGAATCGCCATGGAGGCCGATTCTCTTCAACTAATCACGAAGGGGGTAAATAACCGTGTTCAAGGGGCCTTCTCACAAGTCAAGGGCTCCCCAAGATTTACAATTTGAAACACCACAAAACACACTCGAAAGATATGCAGTAAAACAGGAGAGTGTGTGAGAGATTTAAACCCAAGAGCTCAAGACGTGGAGAACGTGTCTCTCATTTGATCTATGGTTAATCATCAAGGATTTGATCTTTCTTGCGTTGGATTGTGTGGAGAGACGTGTTTCCTAGGCTCTTGGAAGATGTGATGGTGCAGGGGGTCGAGAGAGATCATAGTAGGGACGTGCACCTCTATTAATATGAGGGTTTCCAAAGGTTACCGTTAGGGTTTACAAAGTCCGGACTAGTCCGTGGTGGGCTCCAGACTAGTCCGGTGTGCGGCATGTGGAAAACCCTAAGTGTTCAAAATATCGGACTTGTCCGAAAACATGAGGACTTGTCCGATCTGGGCACTGGAGATATTCGGACTAGTCCGGCACATATCAGACTAGTCAGGCGTGGTGAATCCCTTAATGAACTGAGGACAAGTCAACACTTGGAGGACTTGTCTGATTTTAGTCAAAGAGGTTATCGGACTAGTCTAGATAATATCGATCTAGTCCGGTGTCGTGAAATTTTGAGGGGCTAAGGACATGTCCGAAATTGGGAGACTTGTCCAAAGTTGGTCAGTTAGGATTTCATACTAGTTCGTGGAATATCGGACTTGTCGGATGTTGATCAGAGGTATTATCGAACTAGTCCAGACTTTATCGGACTAGTCTATTGTGGACAAGTCTGCACTGGGAGGACATGTCCGTTCCTAGACAGAGAGATTATCAGACTAGTCCGAGGTATATCGGACAACTCCGACCCTATGTAAAATTATGCAGTGAGAGTGTTTTCTTTTGCTTGCTCTTGGGGTGTATTTCTCCAACACACTTCATACACAAAGAGTATTCTATTCATCTCTTGAGCCCTTTTCAACTTGACTCCTCACTCTCCTTTCTTTTTGTGCTTTCTTCATAGTTTCAGTAAAACCTGCGCTTATCTCAACAATTTAGTTAGGATCTCATTTGTTTGTCATAAATCAACCAAAACCCACAAGGGATGCCTAGATGCACTTTCAATCCCCCGCTTTTTGGTAATTGATGCAACAAATTGAGATTTCACAAATATGATTAAAAGTCTAGATTTTCATAAAGTGTGCGCATATGAGCTTGGAACAAATTAAGCAATGAAAAACATAAGACATATGTGCACTCCTTATGGTGGGGTGCAAAACTAAGGGTGTGTAAGCAATAATCGTGATGAGAATGAAATAATTGACATAATCATATCAACATCAAGCATATATGTCAATTTCAAAGCATAAGCATAGATTATATCAAAATATCATCACAGGCTTCATAAACATAACTTAGAAGCATAATAAGAGTCTCATAACACTAAAAACAGTCTTACACCACCAAAAGCATAACAAGTATCAAAAGATACAAAAGGAGATCTCATCTCTCATCTACGGCTACAACCTAATGACTCCCCCTCAATCGCTCCCCCTTTGGCATCAACGCACCAAAAAGGAGAGGAGGGATCTAGAAGTCGCTGCAGGCTCCTTCCTCATTGTCGGTCCTCGCATCGTTTTCATTGTCGTCAGCCTGAGGAGGAGGAGCATGAGAACCACTCGTCGTGCCCCCAACACCAAAATAGGCAAGCTCAGAAGGAGATAAAGGTGGAAGCTCCTAGAAGTCAGAAGGAGAGTCCTCGGAGATGACAGGAGATCCTGGCAAATGTTCTGGACATTTTCATTCACGTACTTCATGTCTGCATTTCTTGCCTTGCTCAAATTGTGAAGCTTCACCTCAGCCTTTTTGCGGGAGCCAAAGATGGCGGCCAAGTACTTCAAAATGCCACTTGGAGACCCTTTTTGAGGAGGGGCCCTAGTAGTGGAGGCAGGCCTCGCATCTCCTTGAGCTCTCCTCGGAGCCTGCTCACTCGAGACAGGTGATGGAGCAGTTGGAAGAGAGGCTTGAGGAGGCTTCTATGGCCTTAGAGTAGTATGCTCTACATCCTTCACGAACTCAATTTCTATGACTTTCTCAATCATAAACATCAAGTATGGTGCATAGCCACAGGAGCGGTTTGGTGTGCAGGACATGTTCACCTTACCATTCCAGATATAGTCAAAAACATCAAACTTCTTGTCCTTCATATAGCCTTAGATAGCCTTCCATAACATCAAACTTCCTGATCACCTTCATCAATGTCCTAAGATAGCCTTGGACACTCCATGCATCTCTGTCTTTCAGAGCAATAGTCTTCCGGAGCACTCTATTTAGAACCATCAATAATGGATTCATGTTCTTGATGGAAGGGGGATTGAATTTCAGGCGAGTGTCATAGAGGAACTTCATTTTGTCTATCTCCAAGACACTCATATTGTGGATGATGAGCTCATTTCTGCTAGTGTCCTCAAGGTGCAGCAGTCTTAGAAACTCATCATAAGACACTGTGTACTTGGATCCTTGAGTCATCCAAGTCACCCTTTCCTCTTCATCACTAGCAAAATAGCAGGTAGCATAAAACTGAGCAATGACTTCATCATTCCAGTTGTATATGAAGGAAAACAAATCCTTCAGACCATGCCTCACGTCAGCCTCTACCACTTCATCGAATGCACCACAACTTTTTCTTTCAAAATGGCTCTAGTAAATCCACTGGCTGCGGACTACGAGAGTCTTCATCGTGAGATACATGGAACTATAGTAGTCCGCGTGGAAGTTGCTCCATAACCTTGCATCAGTTGCCTTCCTAGAACTGCTGTAACAGTCAATCGTCCTGAGTTTCGAAGGCACATCGCTGCCTTTGACATTGAATCTTTCTTTTGCAGGTTCTCTGTTCCCCTGGCTTGGAGCACTCATCTTGAGAGGGCCAGAGGCAATACCTTTGCCTTTCCATTTGGATTGGCGATGAGCCGCTGAGCTAGAGCCAATTAAATCTTGAGCTTTCGAAGTTGGCTTCTTTGCTGAAACCTTCTGTCGCATCCTAGGTGGGGTGGGTTATGGTTTGGCAGCACACTCTTGCCACTTCTTGCCTTGCCCCGTCGAAGCACGAGGCAAAGAGTCTTGTTGCATTTTGGCCTCAAAGTCGAAAATCTCATCGTTTGAGCTCGACATTGTTCTGACAAGATTATACAAGACATAGATAAGGATTGATAGCAAGGCAATGCATTGAGTAGAAGGAAATTAGGGTTGTGTCCAATCAAAAATTAGACTTGTCCGGTGGTCTAGTTCGGACTAGTCCGTATTACCGGACTTGTCTGTACTGAGACCGGACTAGTCCGGTGTTCAACTGATCAAAACCTAACTAGCAAATCAATGGTGTTTCTCAATGCAAAATATCTCAATGTAGATGTAATACAACAAGGAGTCATGTATTAACTAGTGGAGCTATGCTATTTGGTCCATAACAAAAGAAATCAAAGGTTCTAGGGTTTTGGAGAAAGTTTACCAAATTCCTTCAATTCTTGAAGTTGGAGGAGTTGTTGTTGTGGACTAGTACGTGGACCTCGATCCCCTTGCGATGAAGATTGTTTTCCATGGAGAGTTGAAGAGATTTGGTGGAGAAATCACCAAATCACCTTGGGGGCGCTCGAGTAAGGAGAGAGAATGTGAGGAACGTTCTGAGGATGAAGGAGATTATGGTTTGGCGGCCTTAGGGTTATGGAGTCCAAAAATCGAACTAGTCCGTGGTCAACCGGACTAGTTCGAACTACCGGATCTCTACGGACTAGTCTGCAGTGTGCGGACTAGTCCGTGGTCACAAGAACAGAAGCATTTAGCCCTATTGTATATATTTGAAGGTGCTTACAAAGAAAATAGGGGCCAAAACACGCAAATAATCTTGACGAATATGATCAATAAACATCTAACAATCAAGCTATGACCATAATTCACCAAGATCAAGTAATTAATATAGTTTTTCAGAGAAAATAGAGAGAGATGATTTTCACAACATAATCAATGGATTTTGAAGAAGTCATACAAGTATGCAAGTTTTCCAGCCACATTTCGAGCATCGAGGATATTTATTTCATTTTGGATCTCGCAAAAACATTTTTCATCAAGTGGCTTTGTAAATATATCAGCTAGTTGTTTTTTGGAGTTGACATGGGAAATGGCTATGTCTCCTTTCATTGATTGGCCTCTCAAAAAGTAATGTTGGATGTCTATGTTTGATCCTAGAGTGCTCAACGGGGTTATGGGCAATTTTAATGGCACTCTCATTGTCACAAAGGAGTGGAATACGGCTTATATTGTAACCTTAATCCCTTAGAGTTTGTCGCATCCAAAGGCGTTGTGCAGAACAACTCCCAGCTGCAACATACGCCGCTTCGGCCGTGGATAAGGCAATATAGTTTTCTTTCTTGGAGCACCAAGAAACTAGGGATCTACCTAGGAATTGGCATGTACCGGAGGTACTTTTTCTATCTAATTAGCATCTAACATAATCTGCATCAGAGTATCCAATGAGATTGAACTTGGAACCTTTAGGATACCAAATGCCTAGGTTGGGTGTATGAACTAAATATCTCAAGATTATTTTTACGGTTGTCAAATGACACTCCTTAGGATTGGCTTGAAGTCTTGCACACAAACATACACTCAACATATTATCAGGCTTAGGTGCACATAAGTAAAGAAGGGATCCAATCATGGAGCGATATACCTTTTGATCCACACTAGATCCGTCTTCATTGAGATCCAAGTGTCCATTTGTTTCCATGGGAGTATTTATAGGCTTCGTCTTGTCCATTTCAAATTTATTGAGTATGTCTTGAGTATACTTGGTTTGGCTTATGAACGTCCCTTCCTTTTTTTTTCTTCACCTGGAATCCCAAGAAATATTTCAATTCACCCATGATAGACATCTCAAATATATTTGTCATAAGTTTACTAAATTCTTGACAAAAGGATTTGTTAGTTGAGCCAAATATAATATCATCAACATAAATTTGACAGACAAATAGATCATTGTCAAAATGCCTAGTAAACAACGTGTAATAAAATTTACCAATCTTAAATCCATTTTCAATTAAAAAATCTCTAAGACACTCATACCACGCTCTAGGAGCTTAATTGAGGCCGTAGAGAGCCTTACGCAGTTTGAACACATGGTCGGGGAACTCATGATCCTCGAATCCGGGGGGTTGCTCCACGTACACATCCCCTTTGATTGGTCCTTTGAGGAAGGCGCTTTTCAAATCCATTTGATAGAGCTTGAAATCATGGTGATTGTCATATGCAAGTAGTATCCGAATCGATTCAAGCCTAGCTACGGGAGCAAAAGTTTCATCGAAATCCAAACCTTCAACTTGTTAATAACCTTTGGCCACATGTCGCGCCTTGTTCCTTGTCACCACCTCGTGTTCGTATTGCTTGTTGTGGAATACCCATTTAGTGCCGAAAACGTTGAACTTGGGTCTTATGACAAGTTCCCACACCTCGTTCTGTTTGAAGTTGTTCAGTTCTTCTTGCATCGCCACCACCCAATCTCGATCTTTAAAAGCGTCCTCGATCCAGTGTTGTTCCAAAGAGGATACGAAAGAGTAATGCTCACAAAAATTGGCCTTACAAGATCTAGTGGTTACTCCCTTTTGGATGTTACCAATTATATTGTCGACGGGGTGATCTCCTTGGATGTGTTGATATACTCTTGGATGTGGCACTTGTGGTATTGAATCTTCATGATCATCTTCTTCTCCCTCTAGATGTTTGCCCTCGTTGATTTGTTGATCATCGTGATCTTCATGTGGTTGATCTTGTGTAGAAGATCCCCCTTGATCATTTACCTCCACTTGTTGTTCATCTTCTTCATTCGCATTTGGGGGGTGGCGCTTGTGGTCGAACATCGCCCAATGCCATTCTTCTCAACGATTGACATGTAGCTTCTTCTCTATCTAGCACACATTGATCAACTTGCTCTTCTTGAGAGCTATTAGTTTCTTTGAACACTATGTCATGTGCTACTTAATGAAGTCCTGAGACAATGTTGAAGACACAATAGGCGTAAGAGTTCAAGTCATAACCAATCAAGAAACCTTCATTGGACTTCGAAGCAAACTTTGAAGTCCTGGGCTTCTTGTTCAAAATATAACATGCAGAAACAAAAACTCAAAAATATGAAATATCTGGCTGGTTACTGTGAGTAGTTCATATGATGTTTTCTTGAGTAGGCGATGAAGATAGAGTCAGTTTATGGTGTGACAAGCGGTGTTAACCACTTCAGCCCAAAATTGATCCAAAGTCTTGAACTCATCGAGCATTGTCCTCACCATCTCTATGATGGTTCGATTCTTCCTTTTGGCTACTCTGTTTTGTTGAGGGGAATACGATGCTGAAAATTCATGTTTTATCCCTTCTTCGTCTAGGTACTCCTCAACTTTGGTGTTCTTGAATTTCGTGCCATTGTCACTTCGTATTTTCTTGATCTTCAATGATAATTCATTTTGGGCACGCTTGAAAAACATCTCGAGGGTTCCTTGAATTTTTGTCTTATCGTGCAAAAAGAAAACCCACGTGAAGCGCAAAAAATCATCAACAATTACTAAACCGTATTTGTTTCCGATGATGCTTATGCAAGCAATTGGACCAAATAGATCCATGGGAAGTAGATCGAGCGGTCTCGTTGTTGTCATGACATTCTTCGCGGGATGGGGTGGTCCTACTTGCTTCCCGGCTTGGCAAACACTACAAGGCCTGTCTTTCTCAAAAATAACATCCTTCAAACCTCGTATGTGATCGCCCTTAAGTAGTTTTTGAAGATTCCTCATACCAACATGTGCTAGCCGTCTATGCCACAGCCAACCCATGTTGGTCTTTTCAATCAAGCATGTGTCAAGTTTGGCTTTATCTATGTTGAAGTCAACTAGGTAAAGCTTTCCCTTTAACACACCCTTGAATGCAACCGAGTTATCACTCCTTCTTGAGACGGTCACACCCTCATTAGTGAACAAGCAATTATATCCCTTGTCGCATAATTGAGATACGGAAAGAAGGTTATAATATAAGGAATCGACTTGTAAAACATGAGAAATAGTGTGTTGAGGTGAAATCGCAATTTTACTGGTATCGAGCACCCTTCCTTGACTATTATCGTGAAAATAGATGACTTCGCCTGGATCTTCATTTTCTTCATATTCAACAAACATCCTTCTTTTTTCGGTCGTGTGGTTGGTGCATCTGCTATCTAGCACCCATTTTGCTCCACCAGAGGAGTAGGCCTACAAAAACAAATTACGCCTTGGTTTTAGGTACCCAAGCTTGCTTGGGTCCTTTGAGGTTAGTTAGAAGTGATTTGGGCACCCACACATGAGACTTGGTGTTCCCATGTCGTGGCCAAACATGTTTAGCATAAACTTTACCAAGGTTACTTTTCATAAGAACATATGATGCATCAAAAGTTCTAAACAAGAGTTGTTATTCATATGTGTTAACAATTTTAGACTTATCAACATTATTATGCTTTCTAGCTTGAGAGGAGTTACCCTTGACAAAGACAATGCATTCCTTGTTATTATTATGGTTTCTAGCATTTTGCTTTTCACCATAAGAATACTCGAGCCCATACTTGACATTTGGAGGTCGCGAGACCAAGTATGCACTACGTGCATACTTGACCTTCTCCATGTGAAATATGCCACAATGGGAAGTTAGCTTGTCCTTGGTCGAGGTTGACTTTTCTTTCAAGCTAGTGTCAATTTTAGCACATGCACAAGTAATAGTAGTTTCAGATTTTAAGTGTTGAGAAGGTGAGCTTTAAGAGGACGAAGGGTCACTTTGCTTGAGTGACTCAACTTGTACCTCAAGGATCTTGTTAACTTTGGTTAAGTTAGCAAGTTCATCCTTGATGGTTACATTTGAGTCGCTTAACTTCAAGCAAGCTTCCTTGCTTGAAGCTAACTCAAGTTCTAGTCACTTGCTTCGCTCCATTTCAAGTTCAAGGAGCTTTTTGATCTTAATATATTTCTCCTTTAAGGGGTGATCATGTCTTCTTGGCGATCAACAAGCTCCTCCTTATCAACAAGCTTATCCATTAAAATTTTTATCTTAGAAGCTGTTTTCTTGTCTAAACCATTAAGCAAGTATTCATTTTTATCACAACAATTGTATTTACTAGAATCATCACTATCGCTGGCAAAGGAATACAAGGACGAAGATTTAGTTGTTACCTTTCTTTTACCTTCCTTCTCCATTAGACATGTGTCGTTGTCCTTCCATGCGCCAATAGTTCGGTAGAGGGTGGATTTCTTTGTTGTATTCTTGATGGCTATGCTAGCCATCTCCTCTTCCTCTTCGGATGAGGACTCATCATTGGAGTCCCACTCCTTTCCTAGGTGTGCCTGTCAAATTTGCTTTTTCTTCTTGAACATCTTCTTGGGTTGAGGCTTTGTATCCTTGGTCTTCTTTTTTTTTTTCTTCAAAAGGACAATCAACTATAAAGTGATCATATTCACCACAGTTATAGCAAGCGCGCCCCAACTTTGGTCTTGATTTGTCTGTGTGTCTTTCTTCATTTGTTCTACCACCTTGTCTACTTTTCATCATCTTATTGAATTTCTTCATAAATAGGATCATATTCTCTTCATCGATGTCACTGCTTTAATTATCGTTGTCATCTTCTTCTTGAGCTTCTCGAGTCTCTTTTGAAAATTGCTAGCAAGTGGACTTCAAAGCGACTCCTTTCTTCATTGCCGAGGTAAGGTTGGCAATCTCTTTTACATGCTTTGCTTGTTTCTCCATCATCTCAAAATTGATAATCTTTCCAAGCAATTCATCTGGAGTCATTTTCCGATACTAGGGGCTTTCTCTAATCATCGAGCATAGAGTTATGTTGCGAGGCATGAAGGCTTTGATAATTAGCTTCACCACCTCGTGATCTTTCCATTTCTTGCTTCCATATGCTCGAACTTTATTGATGAGATTCTTCAACCGATTGTACATGTGTTGCGGTGACTCATCTTCTTCTATGGCGAATCTTCACAATTCGCCTTTGATCATTTCAATTTTAGCCTCTCGCAGATGACGATCGCCTTCATGTGTGGTCTGTAGCGTATCCCATATTTCCTTAGCAATTTTGAGTCCACCCACCATGGTGAACTTGTCTAGGCTCAATGATGATGTTATGACAGCTGCAGCTTGAGCGTTCTTATGAATATCTTGCTCTTGACTTGGTGTGAGCTCTTCATCATTATTCGGGATATCAATCCCTGTACACACTATATGCCACAAGCTGGGGTTAAGTGATATTAGATGCACCTTCATATTTTGTCTCCACATAAAATAATCATTGTCATAAAGAAAGGTGCTTTTCCTAGAGGCGACAAGTAATGATTATTATTCGAATTTAACCGATCACAATTAAAAGGATATTGGGAGTAGTCGGTGTGACAACTACCCTTTGGAGAGTGCCTTCTTTCCTAGGAGTGCCTTGAGTTCAAGCATATCCTCATCATCATCCAAGCAGTCTTGGATTGCATCGGCAAGCTTCTCCATCTTCTGAGCCTTTTCATCATCAACCTTCTCTTGGTTGAAATTCTTGTGCACATCGTTCATGTTCGATATCTTCTCCTCGAGTGATTAGTCTCTTTTGAAGAGTCTGGCTCTAATACCAATTGAATGCAACCTAGAGGGGGGTGAATAGGCTTCTTGATCTTTTGTTGGAACCTGAAACACTTAGCAACCTGATCAAACATAGAGAAATAGGACTAGTCCGGTAGGGTGCGGACTGGTCCGGTGTCTGCGGACTAGATTGATCAGGTTTGATCCATGATTTCGATCCAAGTACTCTATGCAGCGGAAATTGAGTTGTAACTCGAGTGTATTGCTTCAATGAAACTAGATATGCCACAAGTTAACTTTAGTTTCAAAGTTCTAATGTAAGTTGAACAATATCTAGGAAACCCTAGATTGCAATGAATAGTAAGAACACAAGTAAAGACACAATGATTTTATCCCATGGTTCGATTCCACAGAGAAAATCTACATCCACGTTGGGGAGTCCACAGAGGACCTGGTCTTCACCAACCCTACCCTCGTCAAATCGCCACGGAGGCCGATTCTCATCCACAAATCACAAAGGGGGTAAATAATCATGTTCATGGGGCCTTCTCACAATTTGAGGGCTCCCCAAAGTTTACAATTTGAAACACCACCAAAGACAATCGAAAGATATGCAAAAAAATAGCGAGAGTGTGTGAGATATTCAAACCCAAGAGCTGAAGACGTGAAGAACATGTATCTTCTTTTATCTATGGTTTATCCACAAGGATTTGATCTATCTTGCGTTGGATTGTGTGGAGAGACGTGTTTTCTAGGCTCTTGGAAGATGTGACGGCACAGGGGGTCGAGAGAGATCATAGTAGGGCAGTGCACCTCTATTTATATGAGGCTTTCCAATGGTTACCATTAGGGTTTACAAAGTCCGGACTAGTCCGTGGTGGACTCGGGACTAGTTTGATGTGCGGCGTGTGGAAAACACTGAGTGTTCAGGAATATCGGACTTGTCCGAAAACATGAGGACTAGTCCGATCTGGGTACTGGAGATATTTGGACTAGTCCGACGTGGAGGACTTGTCCGATTTTAGGAATTGAGGACAAGTATGCACTTGGAGGACTTGTCCGATTTTAGTCAGAGAGGTTATCGGACTAGTCCGGATAATATCGGAATAGTCCGGTGTCGTGAAATTTTGAGGGGCTAAGGACAAGTCTGAATTTGGGGATCTTCTCTGAAGCTGGTCAGTGAGGATTTCAGACTATTCCGTGGAATATCGGACTTGTCCAATGTTGATAAGAGGTATCATCGGACTAGTCCGGACTTTATCGGACTAGTCCGTTGCGGAAAAGTCCGCACTGGGAGGACTTGTCCGTTCCTGGACAGAGAGATTATTGGACTAGTCCGGGGTATATTCAACTAGTCTGACCCTGTGTAAATTTGTGTAGTGAGAGTGTTTTCTTTTGCTTGAGCTCTCGAGGTGTGTTTCTCCAACACACTCCATACACAAGGAGTATTCTATTCATCTCTTGAGCTCTTTTCAACTTGATTCCTCTCTCTCCTTTCTTTTTGTGCTTTCTTCATAATTTCATTAAAACTTGTGTCATGTCAACAATTTAGTTAGCTTCTCATTTGTTTGTCATAAATCAACCAAAACCAACAACGGATGCCTAGATGCACCTTCACAACGACCCACTCCAGTTGGCAATGGAGGTAGAGTGTTCATGCTTAGGGTACAA
This sequence comes from Tuctoria greenei, assembly GCA_036927565.1. Taxonomy (NCBI): domain Eukaryota; kingdom Viridiplantae; phylum Streptophyta; class Magnoliopsida; order Poales; family Poaceae; genus Tuctoria; species Tuctoria greenei. The sequence continues at coordinate 151,034,303 of JAYESD010000005.1, read as the reverse complement.
GACCAAGCTAAATGGATGAACCCTCTGGACCTGCCCCCCCCCCCCCCCCGAGCTTGGTTGTCCTAAGTGTCGTTCCTTGGCACCATGACACCCTACACTATCCTACTATATGCTTAGGGATAGAACTTACGGACATGCTCTATGGTCCAAGTGTTGGGGAGGGGCTCTCCGTCTTCTCTGGCCAGGACAACACACCCGGGGCGGGATACTTGTGTCACTCAGAAGAGGCCCTCCTAGCTGGGGGAAAGTTTGTGCGACCCTTCTCGAGAAAGTGTATGTCATCGGACCATGTCACCTGTCTGGAGCTCTCTACTCCGCATGAACCGCTCTTGGTAGCGCCTGAGCGCCTATCGATAGCGTGCATTTTGGATGGTGGTGTGCCACCTTGCTTCATCTAAAGAGGTCAACATCTTCTTGTCGGAGCAGGTCCTGCGATGCATCATCAAATGCTCAGACTCGAAGCGAGCCCACTCCGATCTCTGTGGGAGAACGGCCTCGACCCCATACACCAGGAAGAAAAGTGTTTTTCCAGTGGCGCAGCTGGGTGATGATCGGCTTGCCCATAGTCCACAAGGGAGTTTGTGATCCCACTTGGCACCATGCTTATCCAAGTTGTTATACATGCGTGTCTCTAGGCCCCTGAGTATCTCAGTGTTGGCCCTTTCGACTTGACTGTTGCTCTTTGGATCAGCCACAGATTCATAACAAACATGGACGCCGAGGTCTTCGCAGTAGTCTTGGAAAGATGCACAAGTGAACTGGGTCCCGTTGTTAGTGATGATCCTGTTCGGGACCCCAAACCTGCAGGCAATCGACTTGATGAACTTGACTGCGGACTCCTTGTTGATGTTGATCACTGGGGCTGCCTCCGACCACTTGGTGACCTTGACTACAGCGACCTAGAGGCACCAGTACCCTCTGACTGCCCTGGGGAAGGGTCCCAGGATATCCAGCCCCCAGCCCGCGAAAGGCCAAGAGGGCGGGATCATCTGCAACATCTGCATCGGAGTGTGAATTTGCTTGGCGTGGAACTGACACGCCTTGTATCTCTTGAGCAGCTTGACAGCGTCTTGTAGTGCTGTTGGCCAGTAGAAGCCATGCTAGAAGGCTTTGCCAACCAGTGTGCGGGAAGCTGCATGGTTCCCACACTCTCCTTCGTGGATCTTTGCGGGCATGTCGCTGCCTTCCTCCAAGGTTATGCATCATAGCAGTACGCCATTTGTGCCACACCGGCAGAGGTCACCTTCTACAAGCATGTAGCATTTCGCCAGCCTCACGATCCTCTCAGCGGATATTGGATCCTCCAGGAGGATGTTGTCCTTTAGATAGTCCTGGGTCTCCATGATCCATGCATCAAGATTCTCCTGAGCTTTTGGATCTTGGGCGCTGGGTAATTTGGGGTCTCTAGCGACGCACAAGAACCTCGGAGGGCCCCATGGTTGTAGGGATGCTGTGATCGCCAGCTCTGTGGTGCTTGGATAGGCTTCTTCGTTAGGCCCTGCAAGCCTAGCGGTCGGCCGCAGCAATCTTCTGCCGAAGACCCCCCTTCAGGAACCGAGGCTCTCGTGGATTCCATGATTGACAGGGAGTTAGCGATGGAGTTGTCGTCGCGAGCCACATGGCAGAGGTCCAAGGCATCGAAACTTGCTTCCAGCTTCTTGATGTGCAGCTGGTACGCCGCAAGCTGGGGGTCGTTGCAGCAGCACTCTCCTCGGACCTGCTTGATGATCAGCTGTGAGTCTCCCTTGACCAGCATCTGCTGGACACCAAAACCCTGCGCAACTGTGAGTTCGAAGATGAGGGCTTCGTACTCTGCCATGTTGTTGTTCTCCTAGAGAAGGAGTGAATATGCAATAAGCCCTAAAATGGCTTAATCAAACGAGATTAAATTACTGAGGCCAGCCTTGTGTGGACAGGGCCATACTAGTGCACCCAACACGGGGTGAAAAACAAAAATCTTGATTTCCACAATTTATTTGCAGAATTTAAGTTCACTAAAGATGTATACAATGTATAGTAACCTTGTGAAACTTTGATTGACAATTATATGCAAATAGGTTACAAGATTTCAACAAGATCAAAGTGAAGAGCAATATGAACCCTAAGAGCAATTCTAGTGATTATCAAATGTAATGCGACAAGAGAGACACGATTTATCCCGTGGTTCAGCTCCACGAAGAAGACTACATCCACGTTGAGAAGTCCACATAAGGATCGGGTCTCACTTGACCCTTCTCTCACCAAGCCACCACAATTGTCGGCTTGGTTTCCACTATATCAATGGGTAATCATCAAGTTTGATTGGGGATGTTCACAAGTTGAGGCTCCCATAAATCAATATAATGAGGAGCACACGAAGCTCAACTTACATAAGCCACAAAACACAACACAATATGCAAGAGATTAAACCGAGAGCCCAAGCGTGATGATCTTCCTTCGCTCTCCTCCCCAGACCCTAATATCTTCAATATTTGGTCTTATAGGGCTCGTAGGACAAGTGGAAGGCTTTGGAAGGCTCTAGGTCAGTTGTGGCGGCGCTAGGGTTGAAGAGTAATCAAATAGGGGATGGGGGTACCCTTTTATAGGGGTCCTAACAACTAGCCGTTGCCACCAGGGCAAACCCAGACTAGTCCGGACCTATGCCACGGACTAGTCCGACCTTTTGGGACCACCAACAATTTCACGTCATCGATCGACATAACAGATGACATGCGCCGCAACGTTTGAATTTCAAACGGCCACTAACAACACGCACTAGTCCAGTTCAAGACGGACTAGTGCAAAGTCAGACAGAAAGGTTTGGTCTGTCCCAAAATGGACACAGCTGGGTATGGCTAGACTAGTCTGACCCTCTAGGGTTTTCTATCACTTTATCTCACTAAGTCTCAAACGAACTAATCCGTACCACCAAGGACATGTCCAAACTTTTCCAGAGAGCTTTGGTCCGTTCAAAAACAAACAAGTCCGATTTTCGAGGACATAGCTCCAACTGCAGTAAGGGATGAACGGACTAGTCCGTACCCATAAGGACAAGTCCAAATTCATCCAGAGACCTTTAGTCCGTCCCAAAGTGGACTTCTCTATCTGGCCGGACTAGTCCGGGCCTTAGGGCCCCGACTAGTCCGGCCTCCTAGAGTTTTTCCTCATTTTGGCTTCTCACTTAGGTTTTTCTCCCAACCACCACCTTGATCCCTCTAGAATGATCTCAATGCACATGATACATCCACCCTCACACATGATACGGCTCAGATAAGCTCAATACCATAGAAACTCTAATTTTTACGCTTGAGTCTTTGACCCCTGCTTCGATCTTTTCTTTTTGAGGGTTTATATCTCATTTCAACCATTACACCTGTGCCTAAAATCAACTTAGCTCAATAGTCTCTTAATTGTCGTCCTCAATCATCCGAAACCCATGGGGATGCCTAGATGCACTTTCAGCACCGCATATTTGGACTGCTCTCATGTTGGCGAGGTGAGCAGTATGCTGGCCCAACCCCTTGCTTCCACAATGATCCATGCAAGAAGAGTGTCCAGTGAGGTTCGGTAAGCATCGGTGCCCTGGGCTCCGACTTGCTGATTTCTCGGCCCCTTGGGTTGCTTGGTGAGGGAGTCCACTCGATGATGAAATATGCTAGCGCTTGGCTCTTGATCGCGTGCCGTGGTATGAAGTCGAGCTTGAACTCTGCTTGTCTGGCCACCCGTTTGGCGATATTGCCAGTTGCGTTAGTGCTGCACAGCACCGCTGCTAGTGGGAATGAAGTCACCACTGAAACTCTGTGTGCCTGAAAGTAATAATGAAGCTTCCTCGAAGCGATTAGCACTGCATAGAGCAGCTTGTACACTTCAAGGTACCTTGTTTTTGTTTCATGCAAGACTTTTCTAATGAAGTAGACCGTGCGTTGGATGGTTCGCGATGTCCTTGGAGAAAGTGGTGCATCCTCTTCCATCTGCTCCGGGCCCGGAGACTCAGTGCCCCCAGTACCCGGTACATCCTTTAAGGGCTGGGACCCAAAGGGTCCTTGATCTCCGTGGCACCCTAGGGGGACCCGATCATCCTCTGGGGGCTAGGACCCGGAGGCTCCTTGTTCTCCGGGGCCCGCTTTGGGGACCCGAACATCCTCTGGGGGCAGGGATCTAGAGGCTTCTTTCTCCCTAGGGCCCCCTAGGGTGACCCGAACAACCTTTGGGGGCTGGGACCTAGAGGCTTCTTACTATCCGAGGCCCTCTAGGGGGACCCGGACATCATTTGCGGGCTGGGACCCAGAGGCAACCCTGTTGTTGGGCCCCATGCGAGCTCCAAGCCCTGGGGCCCAGAATCGGCGGCAGTGGCCCCCTCCGTCCGTCGGAGCTACTGAGGGCCAGCCTGTTCTGCAACCAAAACCATACTTACCACCTCTTTTGTGGCGGCGATGTAGAGGTACAGAGGCTCCCTGGGCTCTGGTGCCACCATTATGGGCAGCGACATCAGCTGTTGCTTCAGCTCGCGGAATGCCCTCTCTACCTCCTCAGTCCAAATGAATAGTCTAGACTGGCGCAGGAGTTTGAAGAATAGGAGGTCTCACTCAGCTAGACAAGAGATAAACCAGCTGAGCGCTGCCAAGCAACTTGCAAGCTTCTGCACGTCCTTGATGAGGGCTGGAGGCCGCATCAGCTCGACTGCCTTGATATTCTCTGGGTTGGCCTCAATCCCTCGCTGTGACACCAAGAAACCGATGAGCTTAGCAACTTTGACTCCGAACATGCACATCTCGGGATTGAGCTTTGTGAGTGTGGTCCGTAGTCTGTCAAAGACTAGGGCGTGATTCTCTATCAATGATGTATTTGTCTAGATTTTTACTACAATATCATCTACATACACCCCTACTAGGTCTCGAATGAGGTCCCCAAATGTTTTATAAGGCATGGAGACATAGCAGTAAAGGCCATCTACAGTTATAAATGCGGTATGTTCTTCGTCCTCTCTAGACATTGGGATTTGGTGAAAATCTGAGTAGGCATCTAGAAAGCATAGCATATTGCATCCCGAGGTTGAATCTAAAATTTTATCTATTCTAGGGAGAGGGAAAGGATCTTTAGGACATGCCTTGTTGAGGTTGGTGTAGTCGATGCACATCCAGAGCTTACCGTCGGCCTTGGGGGCAACAACAGGATTGACCAACCATCTGGGATGGTAGACCTCCCGTATAAAGCCAGCATTGAGTTGCTTCTTGATCTTTAAGCGTATGAAGTTCTGCCGCTCAATGGACTGCTTACAAGGCCTTTGTTGTTGTGGTCGGGCGTCGGGGTAGATCCTCAGACGGTGCTCGATCAGTTCCCTAGGGATGTCCAGCATCTGCAATGGTTGCCAGGCGAAGACGTCGACGTTAGCTCGCAGGAAAGTGGTGAACGCCGATTCATGCTCGCTGTCTAGATGTAACACCCTAAACTTTTGCATCATGCATTGCATACATGATCATGTATTAAACATTAGTGGAATAAAGGAAAGATAATAAAAGATAAAACATACATATACAAATATGTGTACCAAACGAAGAAAAAGAAAATATTAATATGAAACATTGATTAGGAAACAAATAAAAAAATTAAAAAAATAATAATAATATATAAAAAAAATTGTGAAACCTTATGAAAGAAAAAAAGAGAAAAAAAAGATTCCGGAAACATCCAGAAGTTTCCGGGGGAAGCTTTGCTTCACCCCGGAAGTTTCTAGACATATAGTGCCTGGGTGCATCGTAGCCAGCCCGGTTTGCCGGGAGCCAACCGCGCCCCCGCGCCCTTGGCCGATTCGACCGTGCCCCCGCGCACCTGGCCGGTTCGACCGCGCCCCGCGTACTGTGGCCAGGTCGGCCGAGAGCCGCACTGGACCCATCACCGAGTCAGACGCATCGACGGCCCAGCTCCGTAGAAGATAGGGAGACCGCTCCAACGCGTTTTGCCGCCTATAAATACGACCGTAGGGCCTTGTGTTTCCAACATCAGAAAACAAGCACGGCGCCGCCGCCCAGAAGAAAAAAAGCCCTAGCGCCGTAGAGGAGAGGAACACAGGCGCCACCAGGAAAAAAAAAAGAAGGGGAAGAAGAGGAAGAGAAAAAGGAGGGTGCCGTCATTTACCGGAGTTCGTCGCGTCGCTGTCGTCATCCCGCCGGAGGACTGTTGCGCCATCTACTTCGTCTACACGTCGTCTCCACCCCGCGATCTTCGAAGCCATCGCATCTACGATAGGACACGTTTTCCGATGTGAATTTTAGCAAATGTATTAGATCTAATAGACATAATTTGATTGTAGTCGCACCATCTTTTTATTTTCAGCAGCATTGATTCTCGCTAAAACCGCGTAAACTCATATGAATACGTATGAACTAGTTGCATCTAATTAACAAACAACCGTAGTTAATTAATTATTGAACTTTGCATGCATGCATGTCATTGCATGTTGATTAATTTGTGTGCATCATATTAAATTGTATGTATTTTCTTGTACGTGTGATTGCGCATAGAGGGACTCGCTCAAGAGGCCGCATACGAGAATTTCCAGAACCAAGACTTCGAAGCGTTTGAGCAACCCCATCCGTCGGAGCAAGGCAAGTGTCCTTGATCATATTGATCCCATTTTATTAAATGTTTTTTTGGGAACTTGCATGTCGTGATGGGTAACCCACACGTAGGAGTTTACTAGCGTTGTTTGCCACCCTTTGTCGCCGGGATATACATGATGAGTCGGGTATGGGTACTTTCCTTTTTGCACCGCATCGCTACATGGGTTATGGGTAACTTAAATAATACGTTTGACAACATTAATTATGGGAACTTGGGATGGTAATAAGATGATGATTAATTTAGCAACATGGAATTTAGGAGATCTAAGAAAGCATGGTTTTGTGGAATGGGTTGGATGATACGGTGGTTTTGCTTGCCTTAGATCTAATGACCGGTTCATGCGAGAATATGTCAGGACAACAGTGCCACCACAAGGCCAAGTATGGGTGCGGCGTAGCTGAATAATTAGGAGCGCTGCTAGTATTGTATGAACCATTGAATGGCGTGGGGAATGGGAGTCAAGGAGGGCTACACTGGGATCCACATGGCACACGAAAAGGCCCATGTGTGGGAGAATGGAGATTCAAGCTTGCCGGTGAAACCTTAGTGGGCCCGTACATACTAGTAGTGCCTTTTGAAAGGCTATTTTGTGATCTATGGGCCGCACACCAACGAAAGTGTGACAGGGCAACATAGAGGTTCTTAGTCACCGAAAGGTGATGAAATCATGAACATGTGGGTGTAGGATCAAGGAGCACATGAAAAGCTACAAGAGGGGGGGTTAATGGTAGATTTAAAAATCTTACGCAGCGGAAATAATTAAATCCCAACCCCTTCAGTAGAAAAATGATCTATTAGAGAAATTGTGAGTAAGACTAATATAAATGTGTTTTACAGTGAAAAAAATGATATATATCAGAGAGAATCAAGTCACGAAGATGACACAAGAATAATCACTCAAATCCATCAAGAGAAACTCAAGTTATGATTGAAAAATCGAACAAAGGTCAATCTATCCTATCCGAGAAAAACAGTTCTGGACCACAGCAAAGAAACTCATGTGGATCAGAAACCACAAATCCAATGACCGTGAAATTTTTACAGATGATAGATAATCAAGTTTTGAAGACAACCCAAAAAGAATCACGTCAATTGGATCTGCAAAACTCGAATTATGATAAAACTACCGACAAAAGGTAGTGCTGTCTAGAAACTCGACAAGTAAAACTTGTCTGGAACAAGTCGGACGAACAAGGCACAAAATTTCCTTCAAACTACGAATTCTATTCTATAGAACACAAGAGGAACAGCACCAAAGTCATCTCTCACGAGCTCTGGCCTCCCTTGATTATAGAACCAGCCCTTAGGCCAACCCAATCTCAACTAGGACTCTAATCCTACTCAAATCATGAATCGAAACTTTCCATAACTGCTTAGGACTCTTCTATACGCAGATAGAAGCAATCTTAAGACTTCCAAAGACCTTAGGAACGTATCCCACATTTCTAAAACAACTCAAGTTCGTTACCCACACGAAATCCTATCACAACCAACTATAATATTTCCATATTTTAGTCAAACCCGACTCAACCGCTGTCTGAGTCCATAACCTAGTCGGTTGGACCTTTCCGACCAATTCTTTACGTCCACATCTCTTCATCACGCCTCGGAACCATGTATCCACATCCATGCACTCCTTGCACACGTGCAAACATCTTCCAATGACGTCCACGATACTTTCATATGCATTGTTCTTGATTCAAACATGCTACGCAACCTCCCGATCAACTCAACCACAATTCCTTCCGAACTTGGTTGTTGAACCTCATCTTCTCCCTAAGACTAGTGCAATGGATCCTGTCACCAGCCATGTCTTGAACTCAAGCAACACTTGCATATTAATAAACAACCAATCTGTACGAGCCCAAGTCCGCGACTTGACTCAAGTCAGTTCCGAACATAACACCCTACGTGAGCACCTCACATAAGCATGTTGCAAAGCATATCAAAACGATATCAGCAATATCAACCAAAACACACAAAAAACATAGCAAATGAATACAAAACAATCTTTCTAAGAATATAAAGCAAGTTAGAAACATTTCACATGAAAATTTGGAACATTATGATCAAGCTCCGAACCTTGTCAAAGCTAATTGGAGCTTGAGCCGGAGCTTACCAAAGCTAGTACAACCTAGCGCTGGAGCTTACCAAAACTAGTCGGACCTAGTGCCGGAGCTAACCAAAGCCAGTCGGACCTAGCATCGGAGCTAACCAAAACTAGTCGCACCTAGTAAACACAAAAGTCGAAGCTAGAAAAACATGTCGGAGCTAACCAACATAAGTCGGACCTAGCAAAACATATCAGAGCTTAACAAAGACATGCCAGAGCTATCAAAGACATGCCGGAGCTAAAGACAAAACTCACCGGAGCTACCCAAAACATGTCAGACCTTGACAAAACAAGTCGGACCTATTGTTAGACCTTGCAGAAGCTCCGGGCTAGATTCGGACCTTGCTAAAAACATGTTATGGTAGCATTCAAAACTTTTATTGTCAAAGCCAATGTATTCAACGCACATAGGTCTCACAATCTACCTCTTGATGAATGCTTTGGCAACACCATTTAAAATCCGAACACTGGTATAAAAAGTTTTGAGAACAATTTTCCCCCTTTTTGAAAATCAAATGAGATAGAAATAAATTTCTCCCCCTATACATATTTCTCCTCCTTGCATAGTTCAACATATTATCTCTCTCCCTTTGACAATGTATTCAGCAAGGTTCAAAAGAGAAATTTTCATTTTTATGAGCATACTATAACATATACATACAAAAAAAAACTCATCCAAGTCATACTATCAAGTAACTTACACTATCACAACAATGAGATACATAAAGTAGTGTAAGCCATGCTAGAGATCAAATGTAATTTTCAATTTAAGCAAGTCATGATCTCACAAACTTAACTATTTCAAAACCTGAAAGCATGACACTTGTTGCTGCATTTTATTATTTTTCAAAGCACAAATTTGCATCATATTATATTTGCAAGAGATTATATGTGCATCCGCCTTATTCTAACCAACCAAGCCAAGCCTATGTCATTTGACAATCAGAAGCTTAAGGACATGGTTTTAGTCACACACAACTTCTTCCAAGTTCATATCTAAGTGCAATGATAAGCCATCTCAAAAGAAGAATTGTGATGCATGCATATTCTCTTTATCTTTTCTCAACTTATATTTGTTCACAAAAACTCAACATGTGAGTTGATTACTTGATTAATTATTTATGACTAAAAACACTCGTGAGCATGCAACAAGTTCAAAACAGCAAGAAAGTTCAACCATGACTAGATTAATTGTAAGTAATTATTCCAATTACTAGACATGGCGAAAACTACAAAATGTATAACACGAGTAATGTAGTAAGAACTTTAAGCATGTAAAAGTAATCACAAAGTCATATATGTATGAAATACTATGCTCATATTATTTTAATTTCAGATTCACACATAGACATCTCAAGTTTGAAAACTCCCCCTCAATGTAAGCCATGAGGATGCATAACCCCTATTTCACTATGAATGAAACAAAAACGAGTGAAATCCAAAGGTTTTGTAAAAATATCAGCCAATTGTTGTTCGGTATCTACATGGTGAAGCACAATGTCTCATTTTTCAACATTATCACAGAGAAAGTGATACCTAATATCAATGTGCTTAGTTCTAGAATGTTGCACAGGGTTTTTAGCAATACAAATGGCACTAGTGTTATCACAAAATAGTGAAACACTATCTAGATCAATCCTATAGTCCTTAAGTGTTTGAACAATCCAAAGAATTTGTGAGCAAGCACTAGCAGCAGCCACATATTCAAATTCGGCGGTGGATTGTGCAACTGAATTTTTTTTTCTGGAGGACCAATCAACAAGTGAATTAACAAGAAAATGACAAGCACTGTAAGTACTTTTCCTATCAATCCTACAACATCCAAAATCAGCATCGGAAAAACTTTTAAAGCAATGGTTGAGGAAGGAGGAAGAAAAATGCCAAATTCCTGAGTTCCATGTAAGTACTGAGAATCCTTTTGACGGCTTGGCGATGTGAAGCACGTGGGGAGGCTTGAAACCGTGCACAAAGACATACACTGAATTGTATGTGCGGTCTTGATGTCGTGAGGTACAAAAGTGATCCGATCATGCTTCTATATTCTTTTTGATCCACGGGTTCACCATCTTTATCAAGTTCAAGTGTTGTTCTTGTTCCCATTGATGTCCGAAGAGGTTCGCTTTTGTTCATGTTGAAGCGCCTTAGGAGGTCTTTTTTATACTTCGTTTGATGCACAAAGGTACCTTCCTTGGTTTGCTTGATTTGCAACCCCAAAAAATCCGTGAGTTCTCCAATCATACTCATCTCAAATTCTAAACTCATCATAGCTGAAAACTTGGACACAAGATCATGAGAATCACGACCAAAGATAATATCATCCACATACACTTGAACGAATAATGAGTCATTGCCATGCTTAAGCACAAAAAGAGTTTTATCAACCATGCCCATGGTAAACCCCTTTTCAAGTAAGAATGTTTTTAACCTATCATACCATGCTCTAGGAGCTTGTTTGAGACCGTACAAGGCTTTGGACAGTTTGTAAACATGATTAGGAAAATCTGAATTTTCAAAACCCGGTGGTTGTTTGACATAAACCTCCTCATCTATGTAGCTATTAAGAAAAGCACTTTTAACATCCATTTGATATAGCTTAAAACTTTTAGATGTAGCAAAAGCTAACAAAATTCTTATGGCTTCTAATCAAGCAATAGGAGCAAAAGTTTCATTAAAATCTAGACCTTAAACTTGAGTGAAACCTTGAGCAACCAACCTAGCCATATTCCTAACCACAACCCCATCCTCACTTTGTTTATTTTTAAACACCCATTCAGTTCCAATAAAAGTGTGACCTTGAGGAGGAGGTACAAGTTTCCAAACTTTATTTCTTTCCAAATTTTCTAACTCTTCTTGCATGGCAATAATCCAAGATTCATTAGTGAGTGCGTGTGATATATCTTTGGGTTCAAAAGAAGCAACAAAAGCAGAATGAGCATAAGAGTATGAATCGCAAAACCTGGACCGTGTAACTCATTCGTGCAAGCTTCCAATAATCTGTTTTGGAGGATGAATTTTTAGAACCTGGAGGGGAGTGGACACTTCACAAGCTTCTTCTTCTTCATGTTCATCACAAATTGATGAGCTTGTGACTTGAGGAGGATCTGGACCAGCAATGGTGGTCGTTGGTGCTGGCTGTGAATCAAAATCAGGAGCTCAAACAATGTGATTACCTGTTGAATTTTCGGGCAGCAGCTCCACCTCTTCCCCATCTTCAACAAAAATGCTCTCCGCCTACAGATAAGGATCTGGACCTGCAATGTTTGAGCTAGTACCTGCAATGTTTGAGCTAGTACCTGGGCTAGATTCATCAAAAGACACTTCACAAGTCTCCAAAATTTTGTTAGTGTCAAGTAAAAGCACACGGTAGCCTCTAGTATGAGATGGATAACCAAGAAACATGCCATCAATGGATCTAGGTTCTAATTTAAAAAGATTACCATGTTTCTTAACAAAGCATTTCCAACCAAAGACCCGAAAGTGCGTAACACTAGGCCTATGTCTAAACCGGAGCTCATATGGTGTTTTACATAGCTTAGCGCGCAAGAAAACACGATTTGAGACATAAAAAGCGGTTGCAATCGCATCAGTACAAAATTTCCTAGGAGTGTATATTCATCAAGCGTAGTCCTAGCAGTCTCAACTAAGGTTATGTTCTTTCTTTCTACAACACCGTTTTGTTGAGGTGCATATGGTGAAGAAAATTGATGATCTATTCCGTTTTCAGCACAAAAGTGATCAAAATATTGATTTTTAAATTCAGTTCCGTTATCACTTCTAATTGATTTTAAAGATCCTTGGTGATCAATTGATAATCTAAGAAATAAAGTTCCAAAGTGACTAAACGTTTCATTCTTAGATGCCATAAAGTAAACCCAAGAGTATCTAGAATAAACATCAACAATCGCAAGAACATACCATTTACCTCCAAAGGATTGAACATGTGAAGGTCCTATGGTGTCAAGGTGCAATAGTTGACCCGGTTCAGTTGTCATGATCATTGTGAGAGGAGTATATGAACGTGCAACCATCTTAGCATGTCTACAAGAAGAGCACACAATTTCTTTATTCCCTTTAAGCTTACACAGCCCAAGTATGCGATCAAGAGCACTAACACGCGTGAGATGATCAAAGCCTACGTGACCAAGTATACGATGCCAAAAATATAAATCTTTGGAATCATTGGCAACTAGACACCTATGCTTAGAGGAAGACATATCAAAATCAGCTTTAAAAACTCTTCCAAATCGTGACATGTTAAAAATAAGCTCATTGTTTGAATTTACAACTTGGTAGTAATGTTTAGTGAAAATAATTTCCAGATTTTCATCTAGCAATTGTGAAACAGAAAGCAAGTTGTATTTCAAATTTTTGACAACTGCCACATCCTTCAAAGTTTAGTGATCATTTACTCTAACCAAACCCTTAGCAGTTATAGGAGTTAAAGAATTATCGACAAAAGTAACATTCTCTACTCGTGACACAAAAGAGAGGGAGGAGAACCATTCTTTGTTACTGGTCATGTGGCGTGAGCAACCTGAATCCACAATACAAAAGTTCTCCTTCCTCAAGCATGTAACCTACATAGAAGCACAATACGTCGATGACTCAATACTGGGATTAATCAAAAGGCATTTTGGAATCCAGTACTGAGTCACACGACGTGCAGCAGGAAAAACACGCGAAAGCTGAGATAACACAGCAGGTTTATGAGTCAAAGTTTGAGGTTTTTTATTCTTAACTACTGACCTATAAGGTGTTACTTGTGTAGCACAAAAATCAGTAGCTCTAGGAAGCAAAAATAGAAAGTTCTGGAGGTAAACTTTGAATGATTTTGACTCATAACAGCAGGTTGCATGTTCCTGGCATTCGGTTTAATATGTGCAGCAAAGTTTGCATGAAAGTTATGAGATCTAGCAATCATTCTTTCTTTTTTTTCTGTTGTTTAGCTAGTCTATAACAAAAATCCATGACATGACCATCTCTACCACAGTAGGTACAATGAAATTTAACTTTGTGTTCATGTCTAGATGAGAAAGCAATATTTTTATTTGAAACCGAATGAGACAACACTCCTGCAGATTTGAAAACCACTTCTTTTTATTTAGGAACTGATTGAATCAAACCACTTCCTAATGACTTTACAATTTTAGGTGGATGTGCCTTAGCATGAGCATGATAATCAAAACCTAAACAAGTTTTATCATTGCAAGACTTGGAAGAATTCAGCAGCAAGTTTAGGTTCTTATTCCCATTACAAAACCGATCTAATGTCCTATGCATGTTATCAAGTTTTTTGGACAGATCAAGCCAATTTTCACATGATGTTTTTCTTTTCAATTTGCAATTGGAGCAATATTTAACTTCATGAGAACGTAAATAATTATTCAATATTGAAATTTCATTCATAGCATCTTTTAGTTTCTTTTCAAGATCATCACAACTAGAACAATGCAAATCAATTGTAGAACAAGAAGCATCTTTTAAGTTTCCAATGTCAAGTGCAGCAAGCTTTTTGTTCTTTTCAATTTCAAGTTCAAGTCTATCTAGAGTGGAGGAATGTGAAGTTCTTAATGTGGACAATTGTTCATAGATCAAATCACACGAGGGACAAAAATTATCACTAGGAATCAAGGTTTTCAAATGGTTGATTTCAGATTCTAGTGATTCAATTTTAGCAGCATTATCCCTAAGCTTTTTGTCCCTTTTCTTAACTATAATAGTTGCACGAGAAATTGCATCACACATTTCATTACAGGTAGAACATACCTCATCGTCGTCACTGTTGTGTTCTGCATCCTCCTGACTTGATCATAATCTTGTTTTGCCCGCAATGAAGCATAAGTTGGCCAAATCAACTTCATCTTCGTCACTTTCAATGTCCACGTCGCTTGAGCGAAGTTTCTGGAGTGCGGAGATAGAACTGTTCCCCAGTTGGCGACTTGTAGAGCCCTTCTTCTACTTCTTATCATTTGTTGAGGAGTGCTTCGTCCTTGATTGTTTTTCTTCTAGGGAAGTAGAACCTGAAAGGTTAGGGCATTCTGTATGAAAGTGTCTTGTCTTACCACATTCGAAGCATTGTTGAGGTCCAGAGCTTGCTCTCCTTCTAGTTCTCACATTTTGCAATGCTTTTGAGAACCTAGTAGAGAGAAGTGCTAGATCCTCCCCTAGAAATTCCTTGATCTGCTCCAGGGTTAGTGAGGACAACAAAGCAAGAGTATTGCAAGATGATGATTGGCTGGAGCTAGTCATATCACGTTGTGAGAAAAATTCAATAGACTTATTTGGGTTCTTACGTGATAAGATGTCAATTTCCTGAGTTTTGAGTTTAGAGTAAAGCACATCTAAAGTAAGTGTACTCATGATAGTAGATTCACGAATAGATGTAACTTTCATCTCCCAGATTGAAATTTCTAATGCACTAAGAAGTTGCCTAGCATTTTCAGCATCAGAAAAATTAACGTTGACACTACGCAAGTTACTGAGAATTTTGTTAAAGCGAGCAAAGAGATCATCGATGGACTCAATGGGTTGCATTTCGAAGCGCATGTATTCTTTCTTGAACATGTATTGCCTTACCTCCTTGATCGTGTTAGATCCTTCGTGATAGTCACAAAGTGCTCTCCATACATCGTATGCCGATCGAAGATGTGCAACGAGGTCGAAGTCGCTCTGAGTGAGTCCTTAGATGATCAAGTTTCGGACTTTGTTGTTGTTGTCGACGTCCCATAGGTTTGTAGCCGTAAATTGATCGTTAGGTGGCACTTTGCAAGGCTTGTACACCTTCTCCCATACTGTGAAGCCTTGCGCCTGGATGAAAGCCTCCATTCGTGCCTTCCACACCTGAAAATCAATACCAGCAAACACAGAAGGTTTGGTGGAGTATATCTCCATGATGATTAGTCAAAAACACGTGCAAATCACAATGATTGGAGCACCGTGGCCCTGATACCAATTGTAGGATCGAAGGTCACGTGAAAATCTACCAGAGGAGGGTTAATGGTAGATTTAGAAATCTTACGCAGCGGAAACAATTAAATCCCAACCCCTTCGGTAGAAAAACGATCTGTTAGAGAAATCTTGAGTGATACTAATCTAAACGTGTTTTACCATGACAAAAATGATAGATATCAGAGAGAATTAATTCACGAAGATGACACAAGAAGAATCACTCAAATCCGTCGAGAGAAACTCAAGTTATGATTGAAAGATCGAACAAAGGTCAATCTGTCCTACCCGAGAAAAACAGTTCAGGAACGCTGAAAAGAAACTCGTGTAGATCAGAAACCACAAATACAATGACCCTGAAATTTTGACAGATTATATATAATCAAGTTGTGAAGACAATCCAAAATGAATCACGTCAATTGGATCTGCAAAACTCGAGTTATGATAAAACTACCGACAAAAGGTAGTGCTGTCCAGAAACTCGACAAGTAAAACTTGTCTGGAACAAGTCGGACGAACAAGGCACAAAATTTCCTTCAAACTACAAATTCTATTCAATATAACACAAGAGGAACAGCACCAAAGTCATCTCTCACGAGCTCTGGCCTCCCTTGATTATATAACCAGCCCTTAGGCCAACCCAATCTCAACTAGGACTCTAATCCTACTCAAATCATGAATCGAAACTTTCCATAACTGCTTAGGACTCTTCTATACGCAGATAGAAGCAATCTTAAGACTTTCAAACACCTTAGGAACGTATCCCACATTTCTAAAACAGCTCTAATTCGTTACCTACACGAAATCCTATCACAACTAACTCAAATCTTTCCATATTTGAGTCAAATCCAACTCAGCCACTGTCTGAGTCCATAACCTAGTCAGTTGGACCTTTCCGACAAATTTTTTACGTCCACATATCTTCATCATGCCTCAGAACCATGTAGCCATGTCCATGCACTCCTTGCACATGTGCAAACATCTTTCAATGACTTCCATGATACTTTTATATGCATTGTTCTTGATTCAAACATACTGCGCAACCTCCCGATCAACTCAACCACAATTCCTTCCGAACTTGGTTGTTGAACCTCATCTTCTCCCTAAGACTAGTTCAATGGATCCCGTCACCAGCCATGTCTTGATCTCAAGCAACACCTACACATGAATGGACAACCAATCCGTACGAGCCCAAGTCCGCGACTTGACTCAAGTCAGTTCCGAACCCAACACCCTACGTGAGCACCTCACATAAGCATGTTGCAAAGCATATCAAAACGATATCAGCAATATCAACCAAAACACACCAAAAACTTAGCAAATGAATACTAAGCAATCTTTCTATGAATATAAAGCAAGTTAGAAACATTTCACATGAAAAGTTGGAACATTATGATCAAGCTCCGAACCTTGCCAAAGCTAACCGGAGCTTGAGCTGGAGCTTACCAAAGCTAGTACAACCTAGCGCCGGAGCTTACCAAAACTAGTCGGACCTAGTGCTGGAGCTAACCAAAGCCAGTCGGACCTAGCGCCGGAGCTAACCAAAACTAGTCGGAACTAGTAAACCCAAAAGTCGAATCTAGAAAAACATGTCGGAGCTAACGAACATAAGTCGGACCTAGCAAAACATATCGGAGGTTAATAAAGAAATGTCGGAGCTATCAAAGAAATGTCGGAGCTAAAGACAAAACTCATCGGAGCTACCCAAAACATGTCAGACCTTGAAAAAACAAGTCGGACCTATTGTCGGACCTTGCAGAAGCTCGGAGCTAGAGTCGACCTTGCTAAAAAGATGTTATGGCAGCATTAAAAACTTTATTGTCAAAGCCAATATACTCAGCACACATATGTCTCACAGTGGGTAAAGTGGTACAACCTCTGCAGAGTGTTAAAAACTATCATGATAACCGTGCTCCCGGTTAAGAGCACCTGGATGACCTACATGATTAGAATTGGATTTGGAATTTTGGGATGGTTGGTATGGTTTGGTTTGTCACTTGAGTATAGTCGGTACATGAGAGAATATAGAATTGGCATATGGTATTAAATTAATGGTTGGCTGGTATTAAATGGATTGTGATGATAAATGAGTTTGTTGGATTTATGGTATGATAATTACTTGGGTCATGAATGGAACAAAAGTCACATAGACATGATAGGCTGCTTTTTCATGTTTATGAAATGTACTTTTCTACAATTAGCCGTTTTATTCCATCTTTCATTTAGCCACATGTCGTCTATTTCCACACTTGCTGAGTACGACACGTACTCACCCTTGCAATCCCCCCCAACAGCTACTGGAGATGATTGGGAGTACCTTGAGGATCACGTGGAGTACTAGGTTTCATACCGCCGTCAATTGCCTGTGGAATGGAGTCGTGCTGCTTAGTTTATTTTCCGCTGCATTAATTAGAGTTTTGTCATTTGTGAACTATTGGATTATTATAATAAAGTACTTATTTAATAGTTAATACGTGGTTAAATTTTGTATATCGTTTGTGATGCAATCGTATATGTGTGATGAACTTCCTGGGCACACATATGCGTTACGCTTGGTTCATATTCAGAACCGAGTGCCACAAATTGGTATCAGAGCCGCGTAGACCGTAGGACGCAAGACTAGGTAGAATGGACACTTTAGAGCACATAGGAGCACTTAGGAATTGATGTGTTTTTGCTTGGAGTATTGTTTGCTATATATATTGTTTGCTTGCGTGCTTAATAGAGGATTTTGGGATGCTTTAGCATTGCCATGTCCACATAGGCTAGTATAGGTAGTTGCTTAGTTTCATACTCCTTGATGCATATAGATGGGGATTTGTTCTATCTATCTTTTATTTCATGCTCAATCTCTACTTCAATGGAAGAAGGACACAACCAAAAGATTCACTGTCCTAGACGAAGCTGTATGAAAGATGAGAACAAAGATAGTGTGTCCAAGAGAAAGTTTTAAAATAAGGGGGTAGAATCCTTCGCCAACCTTATTGTTTTGGATTCACAAGGATTGAACATGACACTTGGAATGGATTGGCTATGGAAGCATAATGGAGTGGTCTGGTATGCCACCAGGACAGTGCAATCGACAGGTGATAAGGATGTTAGCATTGGAGTTGATGCATCACAATACATATCAAGACTAACCAATCATCAAAGACTACTCCAACGTAGTGAAGTGCATGACTGATATGCTAATAAGGGGAAAGCCTCTCAAATGGATTCTATCTTGTCAGGATGCTATTGAGAAAGTGGAGAAGAGATTTATCACTACAGCGGCGTTGGTATTACTATACATGAGCAAGAAGCTTGGATTTATACAATGCGTCATGACAAGGATTAGGATGTGTGCTCATGCAAGAAGGACAAGTGGTAGCTTATGCATCGAGGCAACTAAAGAAACATGAGCTGAATTATCCTACGCACGACCTTGAACTCGTAGCTGTGGTGCACACCTTGAAGATATGGAGACATTATGTTTTTGGTCAGTGTGAGATTTATACGGAACACAAGTGTCTCAAGTATATATTTACGCAAACGGATTTGAATCTGAGGCAATGCCGATGGTTGGAGCTCATCAAGGATTATGATGTGGGAATAAACTATCACCCAGGGAAGGCTAACGTAGTGGCCAATGCTTTGAGCCGAAAAGGAGTAAGCCACCATCTCACAGTCCAAGAGATGCCATCTAAGTTATGCAAGGAGTTTGAACGGTTGAACCTTGGATTCATAAATGAGATGGGAACAATGGAAGTCAACCCAACATTAGAGCAGGAAATACGGGAAGGACAGACAAAGGACGAGGAAATACAGGAAATCAAGGAATAGATCCAAGAAGGAAGACAATTCAGATTTGATGAGGATGAACATGTCACCTTATGGCTTGGAAAGAGGATTGTGGTACTTAATGTTAGGCATATTCGGGAAACAATATTGAAGGAGGCACATGACTCACCTTACTCAATTCATCCTGGTTGTATGAAGATGTACAAGGATTTAAAGACATGCTATTGGTGGGCTAGAATGAAAAAGGACATAGCTGAATATGTAGCGTTGTGCGATGTGTGCCAGCGAGTGAAGGCGGAACATCAAAGGTCAACTGGATTATTATAGCTATTGAAGATCCCGGAGTGGAAGTGGGAAGAAATTGGTATGGACTTTATAGTTGGACTACCGCGAACACAATCCGGCTATGATTCAATATGGGTTATTGTGGACCGGCTGACAAAATCAGCTCACATCATTCCTGTCAAGACCACATATACCACCGCGAAGCTAGCATAATTGTATATGGAGCATATTGTGTGCCGACATGGAGTTCCAAAGAAAATAGTCTCAGACCGAGGTTCTCAGTTTACCTCTAGGTTTTGTTAGAAATTGCATGAAGCTTTGGGTACAAGGTTAAATTTTAGTTCAGCATATCATCCACAAACTGATGGACAAGCTGAGAGGACCAATCAAATACTAGAAGACATGTTGAGAGCTTGCGCCTTGAAACATGGACGTAGCTGGGATAATAGTTTGTCGTATGCTGAATTCTCGTGCAACAATAGCTGCCAAGCCAGTTTGAAAATGTCACCCTATGAAGCACTGTACGTAAGGAAGTGTAGGACATCCTTGTTTTGGAATGAAACCGGAGAGAATCAAGTATTTGGTCCTGATGTGTTACAAGACGTTGAAAGACAAGTTCAAATAATACATGAAAACCTAAGGGCTGCCCAGTCTCGACAGAAAGGCTATGCGGATAATAGGCGAAGGAGTCTGACTTTCGATGTGGGAGATTTTGTATACCTCAAAGTGTCACCTATCCGAGGTCAGCAATAGTTCAACGTCAAAGGAAAACTGGCACCTCGTTACATCAGACCATTCAAGATTATGGACAAACGAGGAGAAGTAGCATATCAACTTGAGCTGTCGGTGTATCTCTCCGATGTACACGACGCGTTTCATGTGTCTCAACTCAAGAAGTGTCTCAGGGTGCCTGAAGAACAGGTGCTGATGCACGAGTAAGAACATCAGGAGGATTTGTCCTATGTCGAGCAATCTATCAAGATCTTGGACATGAAGGAAAGGGTCACGAGGAATAAGAGGGTCCGTTGGTGCAAAGTGCAATGGAACCACATACGGAAGCTGAAGCTACGTGGGAACGTGAAGAAGACCTGAAGGCAGAATTCCCTCATCTTTTCTCACTGCTATCGAATCTCGAGGGCGAGATTCACTTTAAGGGGGGTAGGTTTGTAACACACTAAATTTTTGCTTCATGCATTGCATACATGTTCATGCACATTAGTGGAATAAATGAAAGATAATAAAAGATAAAACATACATATACAAATATGTGTAGCAAAGGAAGAAAAAGAAAATAATAATATAAAACATGTATTAGGAAACAAATAAAAATAATAATAAAATAAAAATAATATATATATATAAATATATTTGTGAAACCTAAATAAAGGAAAAAAAGAGAAAAAAAAGATTCTGAAAACTTCTGAAAGTTTCCGGGGGAAGCTTTGCTTCACCCTGGAAGATTCCAGGCAAATAGTGCCTAGGTGCACCGTAGCCAGCCCGGTTTGCCGAGATCCAACCGTGCCCCTGGCCGGTTCGACCGCGCCCCGTGTCCCATGGCCAGGTCGGCCGAGTGCCGCGCCGGACCCAGCACCGAGTCGAATGCACCGAGGGCCTAGCGTCGTGGCTGATAGGGAGACCGGTCCAACGTGTTTTGCCGACTATAAATACGACCGTAGGGCCTCATGTTTCGAACGGCAGAAACAAGCGCTGCGCCGCCGCCCAGAAGAAAAAAAGCCCTAGCGCTGTAGAGGAGAGGAACAGAGGTACCGCTGGAAATAAAAAGAAGCGGAAGAAGAGGAAGAGAAAAAGGAGGGTGTCATCGTCGGCCGGAGTTCGTCACGTCGCTGTCATCGTGCCGCTGGAGGACCGTTGCACCATCTACTTCGTCTACTCGTCGTCTCCACTCTGCGATCTTCGAAGCCATCGCATCTACGGTAGGACACCTTTTCCGATGCAAATTTTAGCAAACGTATTAGATCTAATAGACATAATTTGATTGTAGTCGCACCATCTTTTTGTTTTTAGCAGCATTAATTCTCAATAAAACCCCATAAACTCATATGAACACGTATGAATTAGTTGCATCTAATTAATAAACAACCGTAGATAATTAATTATTGAACTTTGCATGCATGCATGTCATTGCATGTTGATTAATTTGTGTGCATCATATTGAATTATATGTATTTTCTTGTATGTGTGATCGTGCATAGAGGGACGTGCTCAAGAGGCCGCATACAAGGATTTCCAAAACAAAGACTTTGAAGCGTTTGAGCAACCCCATCCATCGGAGCAAGGCAAGTGTCCTTGATCATAATTATCCTGTTTTATTAAATATTTTGTTTGCGAACTTGCATGCTCGTGTCAATATGATGGGAAACCCACACGTAGGAGTATACTATCATTGTTTTCCACCCCTTGTAGCCGGGATATACATGATGAGTCAGGTATGAGTACTTTTCTTTTCACACCGCATAGCTACATGGGTTATGGGTAACTTAAATAATATGTTTGACAACTTTAGTTATGAGAACTGGGATGCTAATAAGATGATGATTAATTTAGCAACATGGAATTTAGGAGATCTAAGCAAGCATGGTTTTATGGAGTGGATTGGGTGATATGGTGGTTTTGCTTGCCTTAGATCTACGGACCGGTTCATGCGAGAATATGCCAGGACAACAGTGCCACCACAAGGCCAAGTATGGGTGCGGCATAGCTGAATAATTAGGAGCGCTGCTAGTATTGTATGGAACATTTGATGGCGCGGGGAATGGGAATCAAGGAGGGCTACCCTGGGATCCGCATGGCACATGAGGGGGCCCATGGGTGGGAGAATGGAGATTCAAGCCTGCCGGTGAAACCTTAGTGGGCCCGTACATACTAGTAGTCCCT
Organism: Tuctoria greenei; assembly: GCA_036927565.1. NCBI lineage: Eukaryota > Viridiplantae > Streptophyta > Magnoliopsida > Poales > Poaceae > Tuctoria > Tuctoria greenei. The sequence goes on along the minus strand of JAYESD010000005.1, from coordinate 151,011,685 downwards.
TTTGAAAGGCTATTTTGTGATCTCTTGGTTGCATACCAACCGAAGTGTGATAGGGCAACATAGAGGTTCTTAGTCACCGAAAGGTGATGAAATCACAAACATGTGGGTAAAGTGGTACAACCTTTGCAGAGTATTAAAAACTATCATGATAGCCGTACTCCCGGTTAAGAGCACCTGGATGACCTACATGATTAGAATTGGATTTGGAATTTAGGGATGCTTGGTATGGTTTGGTTTGTCACTTGAGTATAGTCGGTACATGAGAGAATATAGAATTGGCATATGGTATTGATTTAATGGTTGCGTATTAAATGGATTGTGATGATAAATGAGAATTGTTGGATTTATGGTATGAAAATTACTTGGGTCATGAAGGGAAATAAACTCACATAGACATGATAGGCTGCTTTTACATGTTTATGAAATGTACTTTTCAGAAATTAGCCGTTTTATTCCATCATTTGTTTAGCCACATGTCATATATTTCCACACTTGCTGTGTACGACACGTACTCACCCTTGCAACCCCCCACCCCCCCCCCCCCCCAACAGCAACTGGAGACAATTGGGAGTACCCTGAGGATCACGTGGAGTACTAGGTTGCTTACCGCCGTCAATTGCCTGTGGATTGGAGTCGTGCTGCTTAGTTTATTTTCCGCTGCATTAATTAGTGTTTTGTCATTTATGAACTATTGGATTATTGTAATAAAGTACTTATTTAATAGTTAAAACATGGTTAAACTCTGTATATCGTTTGTGATGCAACCGTATATGTGTGATGAACTTCCTGGGCACATATGTGTTACGCTTGATTCATATTCGGAACTGGGTGCCACACTAGACTCCCCGCGGTATGGGTGGTTTGAGAAGCATCAGAGCCAATCTGGATTGTCTTTATGGGCACAACATCATCGTCAAAGGGATGCACCTATGGCCCAGCAGCATGACTACACGCGCGTGAGTCTGGCGAGGGCTGACTCGATCCACCATCGCTCGGGGCAAGTGCTGGGGCTGATCCCAGTGCTTGGAGCTTCTCCAAAGTTGTCACCGCAGCAGTGCAGTCTCTACAGATTATGAGGACACCAGCGGGAGTCAGCATCTTGAGGACGAGGTAGCCATAGTGGGCTACAACCATGAACCGGTACAGGGTTGGCCTGCCGATGATGGCATGGTAGGGGAGGCTAACCTCCGCGACGCCGAATAGGATATTCTCCTTCCTGGATTTCTCGGTTGTCCCGAGGGTCACCCAGAGGTGGATGCTGCCCTGCTGGATAATACTCCCCGGTCCAACCCCCGAGAATGGTCTCGATGGGGCGAGCTTGGACATGGGAATCTTCAGCTTGTCAAAGGCCACATGGTTGATGAGGTTGATGTCAGCTCCACCATCTACAAAGATGTGGTAGAACTTTACATTGGCGATGGTGGGGGCAAGGAGGAGGGGCAACAACCCGACCCCCCCAATTCATCAGGGCAGGCGGAGGCGTCGAAGCTGATCAGCACCTCCATCCTGTGATGTGGCGCTTGGTCATGAGTAGAGGATGTTGAAGCCATTGCCTGGCGCAAGGTCTTGACTGCATTCCTGGATGCGGGTTCCCAAGATCCTCCACAGATGACGTGGAGTGCTTTGCGACTCTCGTGGTCGCTGTTGAGGTCGAAGTTCACAGCATGGTGAGCCACTTCCATAGCGCGTTTGGACCGTTGGAACTCCATCTCCACGACTTCGTCAACATGTTGGTCGACCTTTTGCGGCTTGATCTTGCCGCAACTCAAAGGCTTTATGAACACCATGGTGGTGAAAGCACTACCAATTTTTTAAAGGAAAAAGCCCTACCTGGCACGCCAAATCTCAATGTGTTAATGCGACACTTCCACTGGAGCTGCCAAGGAGCAACCCGTGGAGGTTATTTGTTTGACGGGCCTTAAGCCTCAATCAAGTGTACGCGCGTATGAGAGTATATGAGACAGTGGTTTTTACGTTGTTCGGACCGCAAGGAGCCTAACACCCTACTCCACGGTTGATTTTATTGCTAGTGGGTGTGTAAGCGTGTGTGTGTGTGTGTGTGTGTGTGTGTGTGTGTTTGTGTGTCGGGGATTCGATGTTGGGTCCTTAGTAACGTGGCGGTTTGGGCCTTTTATAGCTAAGGACGGATGCCTTACATGTGTGGTGTAGGGCCCGACAGGTGGTCCCGAGGTGATCTTATACTAATGATCTATGCTTCCCGCATAAGCTTCCTCTGACCGTGGCAATGAAGACTCGTCGTCTTGCTGCCTTTCTCGTCAGCAGCCCATGCGTCGTTGCTGACGATGGCAGAAGGTGTCATGTTAGCCTGTCTTGTTGCAGCAAGCTACCCACTTGGCTGGATGGTATAGGCCTGCAACACCTTCACTGTGATGCGATTGGTCTTAGCAGTCTCTGACTGTTGGCATGCTCCGTGTTGTGCGCTCGAGGTGGGTGCGCATCTTCAGTGCTTGACATGGGTAGGGCGCACCATCTCTTGACTCCCGCATCTTACCGCCAAGGGCTAGTTGCGGGACACGTGGCAGCATCAGAGCTGACCCCTACTGGTGAGGCTAGCCCCGGTCCTTTGTGCCGTGTGGCAGCTTTGAGGCTCTCCAGGGGACGCGCCATCTTCGGGCCCTTTCCCGTGGGGGCTGCTGAACCTGGCGCTCTGAGCCACGTGGCTGCACCGGAGCTCTCCCCCGAAGTTTGGGGAGGTCTCATCCCTACACGTGGTGTCTCGGGAGCCCGTCTGACCGGAGGGGCCAAGTCCCATCTTCAAGGCTCTCATGGTAGTGCCGGAGCTTGATCTTGAAGGAGGCCTAGGTCTTGGCACCTTCAGGACACGTGGCGCCACCGAACGTGCCTCAATGTCTTCATCCTATGCTCGACGGTACCCCATCTGCAGGGTATCGACAGGTCCAAATATAGAAAAGATAGGTAGACAGCTAGGTAGTCACTAGCAGTATATATGGCATGAGTTCGCAGCATCTACACGACCGTAGTTGAGTGCGTGGTAGTGGTGGATGACAACCAAGATTGTAGTTTCTGTGGGTTTCCAGATCTGATGAGATTCATCTGTGATAATGATGTTGAAACCCCCTATCGTTACGTGGAGCGATCGGTTGCATTCTATGGTAGGGGTTTTGAATCATCTTCCCTTCCTCATGGGTTACCGTAACGGGATCATAGCCAGACCTTCGTATCCTAATGACATCATATCGGCAATGTGTTTGACTTCACTAATTTCCATGATGTGACCAGAAGCGGGATTGATTGCAACAGTAGGAGGAGAGGTCCACATGACAACGGAGATGGTAGTTTTAAACTCAAATGCTCATCTCGGGTCTGATAATGTACTTCTGTAAGAGTTTTTTGTTTTGCTTTTGGGGTGCGTGCATCCGTGTTGACCTGATTTCAATATAACAGTACTCATCTTGCATACTGCATTGGCCTTTGTATTTTATTTTCCACAAAATATTAGTAAAACCGGCTATGGAGGAGTCGTCAGGATATTTTTGTTGTAGCTGTCCACAAAGATAGCGGTAACTTGTTGTCATGTTAAAAGTTTATATCTGATTTCACATAAACAGCTGGTGAAATTATAAAATTAAATATAGTTTCCTTATTTTTTATATTGCATGCTCTTCCACGAGTAGAAGCTAGCACAGTTGACATTCTCTTCCACACATCATTTTTTTCTGTAACTGAAGTTGTCTCAACACTTCTTAATCATTCCTTGACCAGATGTATATAATAGCACAAAATCAAAGTCAACCTACTGTAGGTGCAGTAACGGGCCCTTGGGGGGCCCACATAACAGACAGTTGCATGCCGGCCCAGGGATGCACGTGCCACGTTGACCTCCCAAGCCCTTGCAGTCTCTCATGCATATACCAGGATTACACTCCTTTCCTAATCTAAGAACTACTGAACTACAGTTTTGAGATGAGGTTTCCATGCCATATTCAACGGAGGCTGCGGCTGAATCTGTGCATATGTCAACAAAAACGGGGTCAATATCATAATTTAGCTTGTAGTAAAAGGTAGCGACGTACCAGATGAGGATAGCACCACAAGTGCAAGCGTCGTCAAAAGAAGCATTTGGGCTCCGGTCATCTTGATGACTACTATCTCTATGAGATGGTGACTATCTGTGACAAACCAAGAATAGCTCGTAGAATAGAAAATGCACAATATATAGGACAAGAACTTTGTGACTTTTAGAAAGATATGATTAACGTTAGTACTGCCAAAGGTATAGGGAAATATATAGCAGTAATGAAAATGCCGTTGCAGTTTGAGTCTTTTATTGGTGCTTATATGCATCTTATAGTATGGCGATGAATATCAAAATAGTTCTTATTTTTAGAAACATATTATTAACATTAGCACGGACAAAGTTTTAGGGAAAATATATAGCAGTAATGAAATGCCATCGCGATATGAGTAATCTTGTATATAGATACGGTGATGAATTTAAAATGGAACTGACGGATATACATATATATCGATTTGCAATGCAAGGACAGATCTGCAGGAAATCAGTGGTCATAAATATAATTATATAAACGTTCTGGTGTAGCAATAGTATTTTAATTTATAAAAATAAAATATATATTAATGCATTAAAAATATACAATACAACAGAAACAACATTTCGTATTGCCCTGTCAGAACTGGTTAAACTAGAACCAGTAAAAAATGATTATCAGTACCGGTTCTTAACTGCTATGGCTGCATCAATCATCGAGACCTGAAGAACCGGTGCAGAAAGCGATTATAGTACACGGTCTTCACTGAAATTGGTACTGATATCTTTGTAGACCTTTTGTAACGGTTTTAGTTGTGAACCGGTACAATACTCAGTGTTTGTAACGCTTCTAGTTTTGAACTAGTACACATATATATTAATGATTTGTACAGTTACAGTTTTGAATTCCTAGAGATATATGTCTATATACACTACTAGAAAAGACACTTTCACAGGCGGCTCTAAGGGTATTATCACAAGCGTTTTGAAAATCGCCTGTAACAAAGCGCATATGATAAAATGCAATTTTCACAAGCGGAGACCAAAAACCGTCTTTGAAATATATTATCATATGCTGTCTTTACATCCAAGAAACCGCCTACGAAAAATAGGGGGTTGCTTTCGTAGATGACCGCCTGTGATAGAACCTTATCACAGGTGGTTCTTTACAATCATGAACCGCCTGCGAAAAGATTTTTTCTAGACGGTTCTTTACCTACAAGGATCCGCCTATGAAAATCTCTGATCTTAGGCTATCATTTAAAGCCGATCGGCCTATGAAAATTTCTTATCACAAGCGGTTCTTTACTGTAAACCATCTGTGAAAATTCCTTAGCATAGGCGGTTTTTATTTAAGACCAGCCTGTGAAGACATATACCCTATCCTGTACTACGTGTTATTATTTCTAATCCAGCTCAAATTCAAATGCGCATTCACACACAGTACAAACAATATACTTCCACAAGAAACATTGACACGCATATCAAAAAATATAGGTCACCTCATATACATACAATGCAAGTACTGTACAATAAAATATATCTTAATTCTTAGTTTACAAGTTTCACTAAATACCGCCTCAATGTTCCTACTGGCTAAGTTCTGGCACATCAACAAGTTGACATGTCTTGTCGAAGAATACACCTTTTCGGTGAAAAACTTTGTGACATGTGAAAGTACACGGTTCACTCACAATCTTATTGACTCCTTCACCAGACATATCTCTAGAAACTGGTCATTCTGTGATCACAATCTTGTACCGCAATGAAACACATAACAAAAGTATTAGAATGTGTTGGTGACAATGAAAACATAATATAAGTATTAAAATAAGCTAGTGACAATGAAAATGTAACTCAAAAGTAAGAAAATACAATATTGATATTAAGGATAACTTACATCCTTACGATTCACTCTACATTCACAGGCGGTGCGAAGATGCTCGCATACATAATATCCTCGTAAGACACTACCAGGAGGCTGCTTGGGACAAGGATAGTATGTTCATATTTGCATTGTGGACTTATTACGAGGTCACCCTGTGAGGACCGGGTCCACACATTCTAGGAATCGCAGAGGGTAGTGCCGTGTGACGCGGCACCCAACAGCAGACATGAAAAGAATATGAGAAAATACAAAGTTTTATTTATAAAAATATCAGAAGTCTTTAACAGTACTTAATGTACAGTGAAGGTCATACTCATAGCTAAACACCCAGCCTAGCTATGCAAAAGTGTAGCCATCCAACCCGGGGACGCTACAAACTAGAAGCACACAACATATCACGGCGGCGTGCACGGCTCCCACTCGGCGGTATACCCCGACGGGGGCCTCGCCTCATCTTCAGGCCCTTCCTCATACGTCTCACATGCAAATAACTTAATATAGCAACCATATGCATGAAGGCTCATCAAGAATTAACCGTCTTACCTAAGCATGAAACTCTACATGCAGGCATACATATAAATATAGGCAGTGATATTGCATAAACGACTTGCCTACAAGTGGATCCTTACTTCCAAGTTATAGCAACAAATTAAATGTTCAGAATGTAACTTTAGTGAGAAATATACTACAGTAATAATTATTTCAAAGCAATTATAATTCAATACATCAAATTCCTCTGGCTTCTTCAGTATTTACTATGTCACAGTGCAGTGAACAAGCAGTGCTCAAATCATTGTGAGGGTCGGTGATTGTAATCAGTAGACACCCGGATAACACGTACGTACACATGTGCTTGAGAAACATGCAATGCTCCTCACGATGTCATATGTAGCAACCTTTCACGATAAACACAAACACCGAACCGGTCCGACCATCGAAGGCATAAGGTCCCCGCACGGAGCGTGTATGTGCCTGCCGGCAGATTTACACCTTGTTGCCCTCAACCCACCCCTATCGACAGTGGGCTATGCCTTGACACCCAGGTCCTCAGTCGACATAAGTAGGGCTACGCACGTGAGACCACGTCTCGCTGCATCCTATCCTCTGCTTGGTGTCATATTCATATTCATAAACCATTCTTTGATCAAATCCATCCTGTGTGATAAAATTCTATTTCGCGAGTAGATTCCAACTACCCGACTTCTATCGGATTCCTCAAAACATTAGCATGGCATTTTCTACTGGTCAAGCTGTAGACCCACCCAATACTCTGTGGGATTTGTGGGTCATGCAAGTGGAGTAACAAGAACCTTAGACCTAATGCACAACATTCACTCTAGACATAAGTGATACAAACCAAAACTTTGCAAAAGCACTTAAATACAAAATGGGGCTTGCTGGCTGCGAGTCGGAGGGGAAGTTAGCTTCTGGTGATATACTCTCCAAGGGCCCCGGGTCCTCCTCGATCTCGGTCACTATATGATATGCAATATATAAAGTACATGAGTGATATTGAAACTATATAGAAGACTTTTTAAATACTGATCAGGTATGTAAATATTTTTAATTGGCTTTGGGATTTTTACACTAGATACTAGGTACTGTGAAGAAGATCTGGATCAAGAAGTGGAGATGTTCGAGGAAGCTTGTTGCCTCTAAAATTCCAACAAGTAAAAATCTTCTCTGAAATTTTATACTAAATCTGGAGCTTTGTCATGGATAACAGGGGATGATTATAGTAGAGAAGGTCTCACTGGTTCTATGAAAATTTGTTTATGAGCATGCTACAAGAAGAAATTGATTTTACAAGTGTTGGATAAAATCTGGAAATGTTTCTATACATTTCGGAATTTTCTATACACACTAGGTTTTGCACACCGTTTGGTCCAAAAAATGATGTCTAATGAACTTGAAACTGTTGTGGAGTTCAATTGTATTATAATGAAGGCTCTGACCAAAATTGGGAATTTTCCAATTAGCAGAACAGAAGTAATTAATTTCTCAAGCAGATAGACTTTCAAGTCCAACAAATTGCACCACTGCAAAATTCGGATCAAGATGAGTCTACCAGAATTTATTGGGAATTATTTGAATACGTCTACTAGGAGTAATTGAATTTAGAAGTTTGCTGAAATTTTGGATTTATCTGGAAAGGGAAAAGTTTGGATTAATCCGTACGGGTCCCAACCATTTAAAATGGGCCAACTGGATTGGGGCCACACCGAGGACCACGGGTTTAAACTGCGCAAACACACTTGATCCCGCGACGACGGCAGATATCGAGGGATTTAAACAGAGCCTGACATGCGGGACCTGCAGCGTCATCTTCAACATCCAGACGCGCGACGTGCCGCGAGGCGCTGCGCCGCCGAGCTCACTGGCTCCATTCTCCCGACAATCTCCCTTGCTGATATTCTCCTCCTAACCGTTTCGAGGGTCGAGGAACACAATGGTGGGGTTGAATCGACGTGGTGACAGCCGGAAATGGCGGCACAACGACAGCGACGACAGCTAGGGTTCCTACAATGATGGAACCGGCGCTCCATAGCTTATATGCCTCGGAAATGATAGGAAAGCTTCTGGGAATCATGGAGAAGACGATAGTGGAGAGGGACAGGGGTGGAACAATCGGATAAAAGATTTCGGCGAGGGACTGAACAATTTTCCGTGGCGGCTACAAAAATAGGCATAGCCCAGCCATTCCTTGATTATTCTCTCTAGTTTTTAGTTCGACAAGGCACGCAAGGTGGTTAGGAAACTGTCGAAGCGTGTGATCGACACTTCCCCCGGTAATACTAGATCATAGCCCGCGGAGGTTGTTGATTGGTTGGGGCGCGTAAGATTTGGACAACACAGTGACATGAGAGATTTTGCGTGGTTCTGGCCACCTAAGCATAACACCCTGCTCCACGGCTTGTGTTGTTGTAAGTATGTGTATGGCGCTTGTGAGCGTGTGAGCTTCCTTGTCATGTATCATGCAGCGCATCCCTTTTATAGTCTATGGACTGGCTGTTACATCAGCCTGGCCCGCCATGTGGCCCTGGCGGTAGTTAATTGCATAATACACGATATGTAAATATTAAGCACAATTAACAGTGTGATAATGCACCTTAATGGTGGCATTACCGCTGTTAAGAGTGCCCCAATTGTATGTCATTAATATTGCATTAATGACACGCAATCAGGTCTTGTAACTGAAGGTTTAACTTCCCCTTGAATGTCCGCACCGTTTCAGATCCGCTTGTCTCTTCGTTATTGTCTTAGGTCCAGAGGCTTGACACGTGGCGGCTTCGAAGCTTCCCGTCGTGGGGAGGCAGGTTCGGAGCCACTATACATGTTGCAGCATCGGAGCTTCCCTCTACTGTGGTTAGATCCGGGGTCATTGGAGACGTGGCAAGACTGGAGCTTCCCTACAGGGGGACTTTTCTCCGGCCTTGCATTCCACGTGGTAGTGCTGGAGATAGCCAAACGTGGGAGGCTGGTCCAATGTTGTAGCACGTGTAGCCTTTGGAGGTCTTCAACTCTTACGATTGGAACTCTTCAGTGTTTCTTGTGGTATCATGGGGTACCCGATACCCAGGGTACTAACAGTGGCTCCCTGCCCACTTCTAGGAGAAACTCTGTGGGTTAAGTTATCCTACTAGAGGTGGGGCCATCTTCGATTCCCACGTTGTGGCTTCAAAGGTCTTCTAATGTGCCGTTGGGGCAATGGTTCTCTGTTAAACCATCACTGTGTGGCTTATTTTGAATGCGGCAAGCGAGATCCTTGGGTGCGGATCTCACGCAATTGATGGTCGCCGGTTCCCAATGTGAAAACTGTATCGGTTCCGCGCGCCTTGTCAGGCCACCGCCCTCGGGCTTCCAACTTCCCATCATGACAACGGTTCACCTGTGGTAATTACTTCCGCCTTTCCGCTGGAGTGGACCAGGGCCCATTCATCATTAACAGGGTAGATTTTTGGAAATATGATTTTGATACAATTGTGATTTCCATCCAACTGTTTTGGAGGCTTACATAAGAAGGTAAGCCAGCACAGTTTAAGGACTCTTTACGCTTTCGATCGAACTTGCGCTCAAAGCCTTCCAACCTTCGCATAGCCATCCAACTTTCGCTCCACATTGCCACGATGGAGTTGGGTCTTCCCCGCACCAAGGTCAAGACCAACGAGGAGATGGCAATTGTCTGGACCTACATGGGATGGTCCAGCGACTCCTGCAACAAGGACATCCGCTTCGGCAAGCTACCCTTCAAGAAGGAGCACACATGGGAGATGGTGTACTTCTCTGTGTAGGCCATGGTGGGTCTGATCCCGCCTTTCTCAAGCTTCCTCTTAATGCTGCTGGATTTCTATGGCCTCCAGCTTTATCATCTCGGCCCCCACTCCCTCTTTCTAGAGGCGACTTTCATCCACTTCTGCAAGATGTGGGTGGGCGTGCCTCACTGCATCGAGTTGTTCTAGACCTTCTTCAAGGTCCACACCACTGACAAAGGGACGGAGCTCATCGGCTTCTACTACTTCGTGAAGCGGAAGAATTTCCCCTTGAAGTACTTGAAGACCTTCCCCTCCAGCAAGTGGGACGATTGGAAGAAGTATCGGGTGATCATCACTATGGAGAAGCACAAGAGGCTGGAACTGCCCAAGGGCCTTCTCAACATCGACACCGATGCCTAGAACGTAGTTCCAGAGTTGTCAGATGCGTACAAGCCCATACTGGAAAGGATCGAAGAATACATAGAGGGAGGAGTGACCCCCCAAATGGTCTTCCGCAATTTCATGGTGAACAGGTGGGCTTCACTAAAGACTAGGGAGTGGCCCACATGGGCGTTCAATAGTGAGATGGATTATAACCGAATCAAAGTCGGCTTGAACACCAACTTGGTTGATGAAGCTTTAAAGATCCATCTCAAGAAGTTCCAAAATGGAGGTATCTCCCGCGACGCTCTGGCTCCATTGGCTGCCTTCCTTCCTCTGAACATGGTTCCAGAGATTAACAGGGAGATCCGGAGGAGAATGCCAGCATCGGATGACCTAAGCGTGTGGAGAGACGTCGTATCTCCAGGGTTGCAATACATGGAGCTTCTAAGAAGGTGGCTACACCTACCGCGAGTTAGAAAGTCGATGAAATTGTCAAAGGCAGGGGCAAAGGCAAGGAGCCGACCGAATCCTCTAACCAGAAGTGGAAGTTGAGGCAAGCTGACTGGAGCCACGTCAGGTCACCTTCGACTACAACAGTCCCTTCTACCCGGCGAGGCAAATCTTCGACAGCTATGCCTCCTTTGGTGCAGGTGTCCTCAAGGGGAGCTAGCTTCGGAAGATCGACTATGGTCCTAGCGCTGAGCGTGGGCTACAGATCTTGAGGTCCTTCCCAGCCGAGGGAGGTCCCATCTGAGGTGACGCCGAAGACGACGACAAGTCCCAGACAGCAGTCCGGAGTTCTGGCCACATTGACCACAGTGGGCTCTTGCTCTGATCGTTTGGTGAAGAAGTTCCACGCCAGCTGGAGCGGTAGCCTCCCAAGGTAAACAGTGCGTCCACACGTTGAGTTGCTATTTTTATTTTTTTCATGTATTGAATCTTTCGATTCTTTGTTTACAATGCAACAAAGAAAGGCACAGAAGCTCCAGTACCCGCCACAGCGACTGAGGCTGTGCAGGTGGAAGTTTCAGCTCTGACACCTGTGCCTCCCCAAGTGGTGGCTGAGGTCACGATAGCTCTGGCACCTACTGTCGTTGATATAGATCTCAAATCGACACCAGAAGCCCTTGTGGTAGTGTCGGACCATGGGGGAGACATTTGTGAAGATGCGCCAGCAGCGGCAGCGCTGGCGGCTGAAGCTCCGGCTCAGGACACGGAGATGGAAGAAGCCCCGACATTTGAGTCGGAGGCAATCGAAGCTCCAGTGCCTGTGCCGAAAGTCATTAAAGAGCCGGTGATCGAGCCTGAGGTGCCCAAAGTCCCGATCTCTTTGCTGGAAGTTATTGAAGCCCTGACACTCGAGGCTGATGCAGTAGAAGTGTCGAGGCCTGAGCCGACAGTGGTGGGGGCTCCAGACGAAGCTCCAACATCCACTACAGAGGCGATTACTCCATAAACACACATGTCTGAGTCGGAACACCCAGTGGAGTCAGCAGCGGGCCCTCCACCTGCAGAGCCGTCGGTTGATTATCCAGAGGGGAGACTTTCGGCGTCAGCCAGGGTGGGACCCTTGTCGGTGGCAACAGAAGCATAGGAGCTTCTAGGGGGTGGCCCTAGTGGCGCAGAACCGTAGGGGGCCACGCTTGTGGTGTGGGACCTAATTTTTGTACAGGAAGACCCCTTGGAACTAGAAGAGATGACCCCAGCAGGTCTGGAGCCTATTCCCTTGGCATTGTCCATTGACAATGCCTGCTTGAGTCTCCTTCAAGTCCAGCTCACCTTTGACTACGACAGCAAGGCTCTCAGAGAAGAGTGCCAGACCTTGAGGCGTTGGCGCAACAGACTTCAGTTCGAGACCAAGCTGGCACAGACATGGTTTGCCAACCAACGGGAATGGGCCGAGAAGGAGAAGGCCCGAATGGAATATTGGGGCCAACTGCTGGAGGAATAGGAGGCCTCCATGAGGGCCCTCGACGCTAAGTCTCGAGAGATTCTTGAGCATGCTAGGAAAAGCGGTGAGACTGCTGACGATCATCACGACAACCTCAACACGCTGAATAAGATTCTCTTGAAGGGCCGAGCGGACCTCGATGAGAGAGAAGAGAAACTCCTAGAGATACAGGAGGACATTTTGAAAAGAGAGGGGGAGCTCGCCGAGAAGCTGACTCTAGAAGAGCAGAACTTGGCGGACCGCACCAAAAAATTTGAACAGCGGTACAAGCAGGAGGAAGTGAAGCAATGGAAGCTGGGGCAGGAGCTCTCTAAAAGAGAAGCTGATGTTGCTACTAGAGAGGGGAAAGTGAGAGGCAGTGAGAAGGACCTGGCCGAGCGGCAGAGCTGCATTCACCTCCGGGAGATGGATCTCACTGACTATGAAAAAGCAAGTGGCTGAAAGCATTCAGAAACATGCCAAAGAGGTCGAGCGCATCTCCCGGGAGAGTTTAGAGCTTGTGGTGGCCAGAAGGTCACTAGAGGAGCTGCGGATCTCGGGGGCAACTAATTCCCATCAAGTGTGGGATATCTAGGGGCATGTTGACAGAGCCTTGGTGCCACTTGGCTTCAGTCTGGTACGTTCGGAGAACCCAGCTCTAGAGCTGGACCAGGCGCTGGTGGAGCTTAACTCTATCGGCAGCAAACTCCACGCGATGGGTGACGTTATCATCGACCAACTCGAGACGGAGGGAAAGTCTCCGGCCATGAATGTCACCGAATATGTTCTGTAATGTTACAAGAGCCGAGACCCCCAACTTTCTCTAGATCTGATCTTCAAAGGACCCATTGTCGAAGAAGTGGATGCTCCGAGGGCTAGCGTCCCAGAATGTGCCGAGAAGGTTACCTTGTTTTTCCACATGACTTATAGCCTCTGGTAGCTAGGACCTTTCTCTTTTGCGTTTTACTAATCCTCATTTTGTAATCCAGTACTTCTTATGAATAAAATTCACTCTTTGAGTGAATGAGTTCCATTTTATTCTTGTCTTCAATACATTGCCCTTTATCTTATTGGCCCCCTGGTAGATGTACACAATTTGTTTGTGAACATGTGCCAAAAGGTTTGACAATGTCTTGATGACTTGAACGCTTCAAATTTGTAGTTGGAACGCTTAGCATTTAGGTCCGAAGTTTCGTTCTGGCATTTCCTGGGACCCTTTGTTATGTCGAATCTTGATAGGTCCAACGGCACCTACTATCAACGCGTAAAACATCGACGGCGGGCCCCCTAGGGTTGTCAGAACATGGTAGGTCCGACAACACCCACTATCAACGCGTAGAACATCGACGGCGGCCCCCTAGGGTTGTCGTAGTTTTGTAGGTCCAACGGCACCCACTGTCAACGCATGAAACGTTGATGGCGGGCCCCCTGGGAGGTGTCGGAGCTTGTTAGGTCTGACGGCAGCCACTGTCAACACGTAAAATGTCAGCGGCGGGCCCCCTGGGATCGTCGGTCCTTCCCGACTTCGATGATATCCACCATTGACATAGAATACGTCGACAGCGAATCCCCTCGCGGTGATTTCACCATCTTCACTCGAATTGTCATTATGCTTCACGTCGACGGCTGGCCCCCATGGGAGTTGTCGGATCTTGTTAGCTCTGATGGCGCCCACTTTCAATGTCTAAAACGTCTACGGCGGACCCCCTTGGGGGATGTCGGAGCTTAGTAGCTTTGGTATTGTCCACCATCGTCATGATTTTCATTCTTCCTGTGCATCAAAGACAAGAAAAACCGTAAAATTCATCCTCTCGTCTATAACTCATTGTGACTTACAATTATTATTTGAATTTTAGATCCGAAGAAACTTGATATGATAACAAGTATTTTGATGTAATTTTTCCTTATCTGAATGCCTTTATGACCCGCCGTAATAAAGCCTGCCGGAATGTAGGTAGAGTGGCGTACTTAGGGTGTTGGACCAGGCTAAGTCGATAGCACACTCCGGACCTGTGTTGGCTTGGCGTTGAGGCGAGTAGACCGTCTAGCAATGCTAAGATCCAAAAAAACTATAATATAACTTGTACAACATATGAGTAACTTGGACTAAAGGTCAAAAAGAACTGCACCACTTCATTATAGACAAGAAGGAGAAGGATAAATAAAAGAAATTGAGCCAATACAAAATTCATGCACGCAGAGTCTACTTTCAGACAACAATGTATTCCATTATAGATTCAGATTACAGGGGAGACAAGGGCACACTTAGGGTACGGAACCAAGCTAAGTGTATTATACATCTTGTTCTAACCCAGGGTAGCTAAGCCACACTTTCGGTACAGGGACGAAGTTAAATGTTGCTTGAACTGTCTGGGCCCTCCCGGAGGGGTTCGGGTGTTCTCCTGGAGGACCTACCCGACTTTGTGTATAGACTTTATAACTTACATTGCATGTAATTATAGACTCACCTCTGTGTAAGTAAGCATAAAACTTATGAAGGTTCTCGATGTTCCATGGATTTGGAAGTGGGGTCCCATTCTATGTTGTCAAGCTAACGCATCCAGGACGGGATACTTTGATCACTCAAAAGGGACCATCCCAGCTAGGGGAAAGTTTGTTCATCCCTTCACGAGTTATTATTCTCTACAGCACTAGATCCCCTTTCTCGAGCTGTCAGTCACGCACATGCCTTTGATGTTAGCGCTGGAGCACCTGGCGATAATGTGCATTCTGAACAGCTGCTTGGCACCTTCCCTCGTCAACGAGGTCAATGTCTTCACATCAAAGCTCTTCCTCCGTGGCTTCGTCGAAGGTCCGGACCCGGAGCGACCCTATGGTGATCTCTAGAGGAAGGACTGCTTTAGCTTCGTATACAAGGAAGAAGGGGGGTCTCTCAAGTTGACTAGCTAGGTATTGTCCTGCTCGCCCACAGTGCGGAGAGAAGCTCTTCAATTCAGTTGGCTCCATGTTTCTTCACGCGCTCATATGTGTTTCTCTCGAGTCCTTTCAATATTTCTGCATTTGCTCTCTTGGCTTGGCCAGTACTTGTCAGTTGAGCTACTGATGCGAAGCTTACTTGAATGTTGAGGTCTTCGCAATACTCTTGGAATGCTGCACTTGTGAATTGGTCCCGTTGTCTGTGTTAACTCTATTCAGAACTCCAAATCTGCAGACTATGTACTTCAAGAATTTGATAGCAGACTGCTTGTTGATTGTCACAACTGGAGTAGCTTCCAGGCACCTGGTGAACTTGTCGATGGAGACATACATGAACCTTTAACCTCTGATAGCTTTTGGGAAAGGTCCAAGAATGTCCATCCCCACACAGCGAATGGCCATGTAGAAGGTATCATTTGTAGTGACTGAGCTAGAATGTGAATTTGTTTCGCGTGGAACTGGCACACTTCACACTTTTCACCAACTAGACTACATCCTGGAGTGTTGTAGGCCAGTAGAAACCATGTCAAAAGGCTTTACCGACCAGTGTGCGGGAAGATGCGTGGTTCCCACACTCACCTCCATGGATCTCCGCGAGGAGTTCGTGACATTGTTCCCTTATTACACACCGCATTAGGACACCGCTGGCACCGCGCCGGTAGAGATCCCTTCTACCAATGTGTATCTTTTAGCCGACCTGACGATCTGATTAGCGGATGTACCATCTTCATGAAGGATATTGTCTTTCAAGTAGCTCTGCATCTCTGAGGTCCATGCATTGGAGCTAACTTGAGCTTCTGAGTCTTGTGTGTAGGGTTGCTCAGAGCTTCCTACAACACCTACGACCCTTGGTGGACGTCATGGTAACAGGGCCACCAGAACTGCCGGCTTCGAGGTGTTGGTCTCGGCCCCTTCGCTCAGTTCGGCTACCCGAGCGGTTGGTCTTGACAATCTCCGAACAAAAACTCTATCGGGAGCTAGAGCTCCGGTTGAAGCCTTCGCCGAGAGTTCTTCAGCTTGAGCGTTGTTGAGACGCTAGACATGGTAGAGGTCCAAGTTTTCAATGTCCTTTTGGATCTTGTGAATTTCAAGAAGGTAGGCAACGATTTGAGGTTTGTTAAAGCTGCATTCACCTTTGACTTGCTTGATGATGAGCTGTGAGTCACCCTTCACTAGCATTTCCTTGACGCCATATGAAAGCGACACCTTGAGCCCGTAAATGAGAGCTTCATACAATGCCATGTTATTGGTCGCCTTGAAATCAAGGTGCACTGTGTATTTAACCTTTTCCCCCATTGGAGCAAAGAGAAGTATGGTCCAATAAGGCTCGGTAAAGACCGGGACTTTGGATTCCGACTTCTGCTCACTGGGGCCCCCAAGATTTAATGTAGAAGGCGTCCACTCCGCCACAAAATCAGCCAAGGCTTGACTCTTGATATCTTGTTGCGATAGGAATTTGAGATCAAATTCTGCCAACTCCGCTGCCCACTCGGCAATGTTCCCAGTAGAGTTAGGACTGTGTAGTATGGCTCTCAGTGGATAAGAAGTTACCAGTGATATCTTGTAGGCTTGGAAGTAGTGTTGAAGCTTCTTTGAGGCAGTAAGAACTGCGTAAAGCAGCTTATGCAACTCAATGTATCGAGTCATGGCGTCGCGAAGTACTTCACTGATGAAGTACACTGGGCGCTGGACAGTCCGGACCTTCCGGAGGGAGCTGGAGCTTCTTCTTCATCAACCTGGACCCCGCCGAAGGGGTCCGGACCTTCCTGTTGATCTTCTCGGACCCTCCCGAAAGGGTTTAGAACTTCTTCTTGTTCAGTCCAAACCCTCCCGGAGGGGTCCAGATCTTTTTGATCAGCCGTGTGAACTCCCTTTGATGAGAGAGGTTGATCCTCTAGCCTTTCATCTTGAAGATCCGTCCTGGGGGATGGAAACCAGACACACCTTCAGGTAGCTCCGGATCTTCCTGGAGGGGTCTGAGATCCCAAAGTGGAGATGGTTCCGGTCTTTTCGCGACCAGTACCACGCTGACAACCTCTGTACTTGCAAAAATGTAAAGCAGTAGAGGCTCACCAGGGTTCGGAGCTACCAATATTGGTAGTGTCGTGAGGATCTACTTGAGTTGTTAGAACGCCTTTTCTGCTTCTTCGGACCAATGGAAAGGCCCAGTCTTCCTCAATAGTTTGAAGAAGGGAAGTGCTCGCTCCGCTAGTCTTGAGATGAATTGGCTGAGTGCAGCCAAACATCAAGTTAGTTTCTGGACATTCTTGATGCGAGCTGGGGGTGCCAAATCTTCTATAGCCTGGATCTTCGCATGGTTTTCCTCTATTCCTTGGTGGGTCACCAAGAATCTGAAGAGCTTCCGGGTTCAGTTTAGTGCGTGTCATGCGTAGCTTGTCGAAGACGGCTTGTAGGTTGTCAAGGAGTGACTCCTTGTTCTTGACTTTCACGAAGATGTCATCGACGTAGACCTCCACTATGTCCCTAATGAGCTCTCCAAATGTTTTGCGCATGGCTCGCACAAAAGTTGAACCAACATTTTTGAGGCCGAATGGCATGGCAATGTAACAATACAATCCATCTACTGTTATGAAGGAAGTATGCTCTTCATCTTCCCTAGACATTTGGATTTGATGGTATCCAGAATGTGCATCTAGGAAACGCAGTAGCTCACACCAGGAGGTGGAGTCCACTATCTGATGTATTGTAGGTAGTGGAAATGTTTACTTTGGACATGTCGTATTCAAGGTGGTGTAGTCGATACACATCCAAAGCTTCCCACTGGCCTTGGCTACAACGACTGGGTTTGCCAGTCATTTTGGATGATGAACCTCCTGGATGAAACCAGCTTCGAGCTGCTTCTTGATTTCCTGTCAGATGAAGTTCTGTCGCTCGACTGATTGCTTCCTGGGCTTCTGTGTACCGGTCGTGCGTCGCGATAAATCTTCAGGCTTTGCTCAATCACCTCCCTGTGGATCCCAGGAATTATTGACACTTGCTAGGAAAACACATCAACGCTGCCAGGAGGAAAGTGATGAGCACGAGTTTCTATTTGTTGTCCAGACCTCCCGATATACGGGTCGTCTGGGCGGCATCGGAACCAATTTGGACGACTTTGATGGGAACGTCAGTGTCGCCTCTTGGCTGCACATGTGGTGACAGATTGAGCCTCGATGACGAATGCACGGAGGTTGAGTAGCTTGCTCTTTGCTGGAGGTTCCCTCCTGCGCTGTAGCAAGCGCGTGGAGTTCTTCCATCGCATTGACTCCCGCATTGCGATATTCGCAGATCCAGAGAACCCCCGAAGGTGTTGGCATCTTCAACTCCAGATAGTCGTAGTGAGTTGTGGCCATGAACCTATACAGGGCAGGCCTGCCTAGGATGGCGTTGAAGGGCAAGTTGATGAGTGCGATGTCGAAGACCAGCTTCTCGCTCCGGTATTTCTCCAAGGTCCCGAAGGTCACTAGAGTGTTATGGATCCGAGAGGGCTGATGGCCTCTGGACCTACCCCGGAGAATGGACATTAGGGGCGAACGTCCGAGAGTCAAAGCTGGATCTTCACGAATGCCTCGTGGCTTAGGATGTTGAGCACCGCTCCTCCGTCTACCAAGACATGGTAGCGATGAACGTTGTTGATGGTTGGAGACACCATCAATGCTAGTTGGCCAGCCCCAATCATGTTCCAGTGTCATTCCATAGCATCGAAAGTGATGGGAGTGTCCATCAATTTCCGATGCGGTTTTTCCTTGGCGGTAGGAGTTGCGGTGGCCATTTCTCGCTACATAATCTTGAGGACGCGGCGAGAAGAGATACACCTGGACACTCCATACATGGTGTTGAGGGTCTTCTGACGCTCATTTTCGGACACGTCAGAATCATCATCGACTGTGTTATGCACAGCCTTCAGGACCTTCTTGGGGTCCCGGGAACCTATCTTCATATCAGCTGGAGCTTTGTTGACTTTCTGTTTTCCTTCCCGCTAGCAGAAAGGAGCTTCTTCTCGGGGCTTGTCATAGTGCACGACAAGGTTTTGGACCTCTCGGCAGTCTTCTAACTATGTTTGTCCATTTTGTGGATTGGAAACCACATATTTAGACTAGCGTCATCTTCTTATGAAGGTCGAAGTCACTTTTCAGGGTGTGGCCCCTGGCCACCCAGAGCTGCAGCTGCCGCAGCAGTAGGTGTCCTGGCCGATGACTTCTTCTTGACGTTGGACATTTTCTTGTCCTGGCCGTAGCAGCAGCAGTAGGCTTAACCTTTGGAGAACTTTTTGTTAGCCTCCGAAGCTAGCTTGGAGTGCATTTCTTGACCTTCTGCAGCGCGGGCGCACTTGTCAGCCAGACTGAATAGCTCTGTGATGCTGGTAACCTCTTTCATCGCCAGCTTCTCCAACATCTTCTTCTCTCTGACACCCTGCCTGAATGCCACGATGACAGAAGCATTGGAGATGGAAGGAATAGTATTTCATACATGAGAAAACCACTGGATGAAGGAACGCAGTGATTCTCCAGACATTTGCTGTACAGCAAAAAGATCCAGTTCAGTGTCGGGCCGGGTGTAGGAACTCCCGAAGTTGGTGGTGAACTGTTGAAATAGCTTTGCCCAACTGTTGATGGAGTCAGGCAGTAAACTCATGAGCCAGGACCTAGCGGTCCCAGTCAGAGCCACTGGAAAATAGTTGGCCATCACGACCTCATTGCCCCCTGCCACAAGAATAGTGGTGCAATAAATTTTGAGAAACTCGGCGGGGTTGACAGTCCCGTCGAACTTCTCTAGCAGATGAGGCTGAAACTTTTGCGGCTATCAGACAATGCGAAGGTGCATGGCCAGGGCCAAACAGCCGCCCCCTACTACCAAAGGAGAAGGGTTGTCCCGAGCTTCTCGCCTCTCGCGAGCACGCTCGACATGGATGCGGCCGTCCTGCTGTCTGCATCGTCGGTCAAGCTCCGACCGTAGATCGTGCGTTGAAAGTATCGACGTGGTGTGGGTGCGACGCGCCTCGAAAGGCAGCGACATCACCTGCTGAGACATAGAACGTCTCCGATGCTGTGGACCAAGTCTTCCAGACAAGATCTGATGCTAAAATGGTGCCTGCCCCGAAGGGGGAGAATCTTGATTGCTGAGGCCATCGGCACGACACTGCTCCATGGCACCCTGAGGTGCTCCTGGCGGTGGTGGGTGTTGGAGAAGAGTACGCGCGACAATTAGCGCGTTCTCAGGATTGTTGTGCATCGATGCAGTGACCGATGTTGAGATCCCATCCTGCTGTCCGGCATTATTAGCCAGAGCAGATGGTGGTGGTGGTGGTGGTGGTACGATGCCCGCCGGGACAATTGCACCCGCTAGTTGTTGCACGTTGGAGAGATTCCCTACCGCAGGTTGATCAGCGTTGCCGTTGGATGATCCTGCAGCGGAGTTCACCATCTTAAAATGACAACTTCCCCTACCTGGCGCGCCAAATGTCAAAGTGTGCGATCGACACTTCCCCCAGTACTACTAGATCGTAGCCCCTGGAGGTTCTTGATTAGTTGGGGCGCATGAGATTTGGACAAGACAGTAACACGAGACATTTTACGAGGTTCGGGCCGCTTGAGCGTAACACCCTACTCCACGGGTTGTGTTATTGTAAGTATGTGTATGGCGCTTGTGAGCATGTGAGCTTCCTTGTCATGTATCGTGCAGCGCAACCCTTTTATAGTCTAAGGACTGACTGTTACATCAGCCTGGCCCGACACGTGGCCCTGTCGGTAGTTAATTGCCCAATTCAAGATTTGTGAATATTAAACACAATTAAGCAGTGTTACCGTTGTTAAGAGTCCTCCGATTGTGTGTCATTAATATGGCATTAATGACACGCAATCTAGTCGTGTAACTGTATGTTTTGCTGCCCTTGAATGTCTGCGCTGTTGGAGATCCGCTAGTCTCTTCGTTGTTGTCTTAGGTCCGGACGCTTTACACGTGGCGGCTCTGGAGCTTCCCGTCATGAGGAGGTAGGTCTGGAGCCACTATACATGTGGCAACAGCGGAGCTTCCCTCTACTGTGGGTTAGATCCGGGGTCATTGGACACGTGGCAAGACTGGAGCTTCCCTAAAGGGGGGGGGGGGGGGGGGGTTAGCTTCGGCCTCGCATTACACGTCGCAGTGTCGGAGCTAGCCAAACGAGGGAGGCGGGTCCAGTGCTGTATAGCACGTGTAGCCTTCAGAGGTTTTCAACTCTAACGAGTGGAACTCTTCGGTGTTTCTTGCGGTATCATGGGGTACCCGATATGCAGTGTACCGATAGAAACTATTATCCAACTGGATTAGAAGATAGATACATCTAGAAAATGAACTTAAAGGTAAACTTAACAAGAAGGCTAAAGGCACGCAGAAAAGGAAATGAAGATTTTTTGCTCGATAAGGGATTAACCTAAGAACGGTTTTCACCGTGAGACAGAGGGTGAAGTTGCACTCGTTTCTTCTGTTGAAGAAGTCACACGAACCGGGCTGGTTCACCGGCACGACGTCGAGGCAAAGAAGGTCTTCCTCGGTGGCCAACGGCGCCGTCCGCAAAACTTCAAAATACCGGCAAACCAGTGAGCAAAATGACGAACTAAATTGTGGAGATGATAGAGCATAGCCTTGGCAACATTTTTGCTGTTTACATTGAAGTGAGAGGGAGCTGGACCGAGGTGCTCACCGGTGATGCAAGAAAAACGGTGGGGCTCTGTTTCCGTGAGGGAGAAAAATGAGCGGAGCACTGGGACGACGATTGCCTGTGTGCTTGGTGAGCTGGGAAGCAGCTGCACCGGCATTGAACGGCGGCAAACAGAGCCCAGCGTCGGTTGCACCGTTTTAAACACTCAAATGTGGGTCCCACAGACGCCTCACCCTTATTTGTGGAGAGGCCAATCCAAAGATGAAGAATATGATTCTGAAATCAATTCCCTGAACTGACCAAGTTTAATTGGAATTCAAAATTTGAATTTGAATTCGAATGGTATTCAATGGAGCCACTGAATTAAATAGCAAATGGACCTCAAAATTTCTGAATTTTGGCAGAGACCTTATTTGGAATATTTGAAAGCTAATGATAAACTTACATTTTTATTTTGTCGATGTTTGAACAGTAGCTATCCTTAAATTTTTGAATTCTCTCATATAGCATTTGAATCGATTTGTTTTTCCCATTTTATTAGTTGAATTAGTTTTCTTATTCTTGTTTTTGTTCTTCCAAACTGAAGTTTTTGATTTGCAAATTAGGCTTTTACAAGCTCATCACCATGTTGTTTCTAGTAAACCGCCAAGCGATGTCATACAAAGGAATATCATATAAGAATTGACAACCTATATACGTGTGTATATAAAACTTATATGTGCCGGAAAACTGCTGTCAATTAGAAGTCTGTTATATATGACAGTATCAAATATCCGCACCTTTTCAAAATGCCAATGAAATCATTGTAAGTCTTTGATAGGAAATCGGCTGAGTCAAAGACCGTTGCACAACCCTGCATTGGTCTGTTGAAGATCATTATGTAGTGTTTACTGCACACGCACGAACAAAAGTGTTATGTTAACAATTGAAAATAATTTTTATTTCAGTGTCATCTGTCGAACTTACTTGAAGTGATACAGAGTCTTTATGAGGTCCTTGCCAGCTTTGACAAAATTATACTTGCTTGTCCTATGTAGGTTGTCAACTTCGTCTTTTTATCCTTCTTTTTGTACGTGATTGATTTTTGAAACAGAAACAACATTTCGTATTGCCCCGTCAGAATTGGTTATACTAGAACCGTCGAAAATGATTATCGTTACTGGTTCTTAACCGCCGTGACCGCATTAATCATTGAGACCCAAAGAACCATTGCAGAAAGCAACTATAGTACACGTTCTTAACTGAAATCGGTACTGATATCTATGTAGAATTTTGTAATGGTTTTAGTTTTGAACCTGTACAATACTCATTATTTGTAACGGTTCTAGTTAAGAACCGGTACATATACTCATTATTTGTACAGTTACAGTTTTCAATTGCTAAATATTTGTTTATACAAGTGACTCGAAACTTCAGGTCATGTCAGCACCGCTAATTGAAGACACCGCTGGAATTGATGCTAGAGCCCTGTCGGTGGTTTGGATCCGGCAGATCTCCCGGCACTACTAAAGTGATAGAGGAGTTTGATGTTCGGTGTGGGTGCGCGAAGATTTAAGAAGGTGATTTATGAATAGCACAGGAGACACGGAAATTTACGTGGTTCGGGCCGCCTGAGCGTAATACCCTACTCCACGGGTGTGTTGGTGTTGTATTAGCTGTATGAGCTTGTGACGAGTATCAATTGCGTGTGTGTAGCGTCACTGAATGTGTAGAGTTCGTCGTCGGCCTGTCCTTTTATAGTACAAGGGCAGGCCGTTACAAGTTAGCCTGGCCCGACATGTGGCCCCGGCGGTTACTAGTATTGATGCTCATTCAACACGTTTGTCCTTAATGACCGGGTAATGGGCTTTGACAGCACCGCTACTGGTAATTATGGTCATCCGATTGTGTGTCATTAATATGGTATTAATGACACTTAATCAGGTCTTGAAGTTCTTGATTCCCCTTTGAAGATCCGGAGCCGTTGTGGAGTCTTCCGGAGGTTAGAGGCTGAAGATCCGACGGTTGGACACGTGGTAGCTCCGGAGCATACTGTGGAAAATAGGTAGCTCCAGAGCTACCTGACATGTGTCAGGTCCGGAGCTTCTCTCGGTCTGGGGTTAAGTCCGGAGGTGCCATTTCGGTACATAGCCCGGAGCTTCCCCCTTGTGGGCGGTAGCTCCGGTTTGATAGTACACGTGGTGACCCTGGGATTAACCATGTTGGAGAAGTGGGTCCGGTTATATCTGACATATGGGCCTTCGAAGGTCTTCAAATCAAGTAGATGACTTTCCTTTGAGATCATTGTAACCTCAAGGGGTGTACGGTTTCCAGGGTACCGACAGTGGCCCCCTGGACCCACCTTTGGGGAAGACCCCTTGGGTGAAGTCATTCCGCCGGAGGTGGGTCCATCCTCGTGACTTTTGAACTGAGTCTTCAAAGGTCTTCGGAAGTTCCGGTGGCGAGGGTTTGGAGTTAAATCCCCACCATGTGGCGTATCCCGCGTGCGGCAGATGAGATCTTTGGCGTGCGGATCTCACGCAATTGAAGGTTGCCTGTTCCCGATACGAAAACCGTATTGGTTCCGCGCGCCATGTTAGGCCGCCGCCTTCGGGTTTCCTGCCTCATGATGACAACCGTTCGCCTGGGTAAGAACCTCGACTTGATCGTCGGGGTGGTCCCGGGCCCCCTTGTCATCGGCTGGGTGGAATTTTTGAATGGTATCTTCAACTTCTTTGCGGTTTCCATCCAAGCGTCGCGAGGGCTTACATAAGAAGGAAAGCGCGCACCGTTTGGAGTTCTTTACGCCTCTCATCTGATCTTGCGCTCAAACTTCCGACTTGTGCTTTGCTTTTCCTCTCTTGCCTTGCTGTGCTGCGATGGAGTTGGGTCTCTGCGAGAGTCGTTTGAAGACCGACGGTGACCTGAAGAAGGTCCGGACCCTCATGGGATGGCCCTTGGACTTCTTCAACCGCTTGGTCCGCGCCGGGGGAGAGCTCCCGTTTGAGAAGGAGCACTCCGGCGAAATGGTGTACTTCTCCTCATACGCCATGGTGGGGTTGATCCCACCTTTTTCCTCCTTTTTCTTGATGCTGCTGGACTTTTATGGTCTGCAGCTATACCACCTTGGCCCTCACTCCATTCTCCTCGTGTCTATCTTCGTCCACTTCTGTGAGATGTGGGTGGGCATCCCCCCTGCATTGAACTCTTCCGGACCTTCTTCACCGTCCATACCACCGGTAGGAGCAATGAGTACCTTGGCTTCTACTACTTTGTGAAGCGCAAGAAGTGCCCATTCAAGTACCTCCAGTCGTTTCCCTCTGGGAAGTGGGATGACTAGAAGAAGGACTGGATAGTCATCCTGGTGGAGGAGCACGAGAGGCTGGAGCTGCGCGAAGGCCTCCCCAACATTGACACGATGATCTGGAGTGAAGCTCCAGTGCTGGCGAACGCCTTCAACCATGTTCTGACCAGGATCCGTCAGTGTGTGGAGGGTGGATTAACCCCTCAGGCGGTGTTTTGTAACTTCCTCGTCAACAGGTGGGCACCGCTGAAGAGGAGAGAAAAACTCGCTTGGGCCCTCAACAGCGTGATGGACGACGATCGTGTCGAGACCAGGCTGAAGTCCTTGGCCGATTCGACCAATGAAGACCTTGGCCGATTCGACCGCGCCCCCGCGCACCTGGCTGGTTCGACCGCGCCCCGCGTACCGTGGCCAGGTCGGCCGAGTGCCGCACTGGACCCATCACCGAGTCAGACGCATCGAGGGCCCAGCTCCGTAGAAGATAGGGAGACCGCTCCAACGCGTTTTGCCGCCTATAAATACGACCGTAGGGCCTTGTGTTTCCAACATCAGAAAACAAGCACGGCGCCGCTGCCCAGAAGAAAAAAAGCCCTAGCGCCGTAGTGGAGAGGAACAGAGGCGCCACCAGGAAAAAAAAAGAAGGGGAAGAAGAGGAAGAGAAAAAGGAGGGTGCCGTCATTTACCGGAGTTCGTCGCGTCGCTGTTGTCATCCCGCCGGAGGACTGTTGCGCCATCTACTTCGTCTACACGTCGTCTCCACCCCGCGATCTTCGAAGCCATCGCATCTACGATAGGACACGTTTTCCGATGTGAATTTTAGCAAATGTATTAGATCTAATAGACATAATTTGATTGTAGTCGCACCATCTTTTTATTTTCAGCAGCATTGATTCTCGCTAAAACCGCGTAAACTCATATGAATACGTATGAACTAGTTGCATCTAATTAACAAACAACCGTAGTTAATTAATTATTGAACTTTGCATGCATGCATGTCATTGCATGTTGATTAATTTGTGTGCATCATATTAAATTGTATGTATTTTCTTGTACGTGTGATTGCGCATAGAGGGACTCGCTCAAGAGGCCGCATACGAGAATTTCCAGAACCAAGACTTCGAAGCGTTTGAGCAACCCCATCCGTCGGAGCAAGGCAAGTGTCCTTGATCATATTGATCCCATTTTATTAAATGTTTTTTTGGGAACTTGCATGTCGTGATGGGTAACCCACACGTAGGAGTTTACTAGCGTTGTTTGCCACCCTTTGTCGCTGGGATATACATGATGAGTCGGGTATGGGTACTTTCCTTTTTGCACCGCATCACTACATGGGTTATGGGTAACTTAAATAATACGTTTGACAACATTAATTATGGGAACTTGGGATGGTAATAAGATGATGATTAATTTAGCAACATGGAATTTAGGAGATCTAAGAAAGCATGGTTTTGTGGAATGGGTTGGATGATACGGTGGTTTTGCTTGCCTTAGATCTAATGACCGGTTCATGCGAGAATATGTCAGGACAACAGTGCCACCACAAGGCCAAGTATGGGTGCGGCGTAGCTGAATAATTAGGAGCGCTGCTAGTATTGTATGAACCATTGAATCGCGTGGGGAATGGGAGTCAAGGAGTGCTACACTGGGATCCACATGGCACACGAAAAGGCCCATGTGTGGGAGAATGGAGATTCAAGCTTGCCGGTGAAACCTTAGTGGGCCCGTACATACTAGTAGTGCCTTTTGAAAGGCTATTTTGTGATCTATGGGCCGCACACCAACGAAAGTGTGACAGGGCAACATAGAGGTTCTTAGTCACCGAAAGGTGATGAAATCATGAACATGTGGGTGTAGGATCAAGGAGCACATGAAAAGCTACCAGAGGGGGGGTTAATGGTAGATTTTAAAATCTTACGCAGCGGAAATAATTAAATCCCAACCCCTTCAGTAGAAAAATGATCTGTTAGAGAAATTGTGAGTAAGACTAATATAAATGTGTTTTACAGTGAAAAAAATGATATATATCAGAGAGAATCAAGTCACGTGACAACACAAGAAGAATCACTCAAATCCATCAAGAGAAACTCAAGTTATGATTGAAAAATCGAACAAAGGTCAATCTATCCTATCCGAGAAAAACAGTTCTGGACCACAGCAAAGAAACTCATGTGGATCAGAAACCACAAATCCAATGAACGTGAAATTTTTACAGATGATAGATAATCAAGTTTTGAAGACAACCCAAAAAGAATCACGTCAATTGGATCTGCAAAACTCGAATTATGATAAAACTACCAACAAAAGGTAGTGCTGTCTAGAAACTCGACAAGTAAAACTTGTCTGGAACAAGTCGGACGAACAAGGCACAAAATTTCCTTCAAACTACGAATTCTATTCTATAGAACACAAGAGGAACAGCACCAAAGTCATCTCTCACGAGCTCTTGCCTCCCTTGATTATAGAACCAGCCCTTAGGCCAACCCAATCTCAACTAGGACTCTAATCCTACTCAAATCATGAATCGAAACTTTCCATAACTGCTTAGGACTCTTCTATACGCAGATAGAAGCAATCTTAAGACTTCCAAAGACCTTAGGAACGTATCCCACATTTCTAAAACAACTCAAGTTCGTTACCCACACGAAATCCTATCACAACCAACTATAATATTTCCATATTTTAGTCAAACCCGACTCAACCGCTGCCTGAGTCCATAACCTAGTCGGTTGGACCTTTCCGACCAATTCTTTACGTCCACATCTCTTCATCACGCCTCGGAACCATGTATCCACATCCATGCACTCCTTGCACACGTGCAAACATCTTCCAATGACGTCCACGATACTTTCATATGCATTGTTCTTGATTCAAACATGCTACGCAACCTCCCGATCAACTCAACCACAATTCCTTCCGAACTTGGTTGTTGAACCTCATCTTCTCCATAAGACTAGTGCAATGGATCCTGTCACCAGCCATGTCTTGAACTCAAGCAACACTTGCATATTAATAAACAACCAATCTGTACGAGCCCAAGTCCGCGACTTGACTCAAGTCAGTTCCGAACATAACACCCTACGTGAGCACCTCACATAAGCATGTTGCAAAGCATATCAAAACGATATCAGCCATATCAACCAAAACACACAAAAAACATAGCAAATGAATACAAAACAATCTTTCTAAGAATATAAAGCAAGTTAGAAACATTTCACATGAAAATTTGGAACATTATGATCAAGCTCCGAACCTTGTCAAAGCTAATTGGAGCTTGAGCCGGAGCTTACCAAAGCTAGTACAACCTAGCGCTGGAGCTTACCAAAACTAGTCGGACCTAGTGCCGGAGCTAACCAAAGCCAGTCGGACCTAGCATCGGAGCTAACCAAAACTAGTCGCACCTAGTAAACACAAAAGTCGAAGCTAGAAAAACATGTCGGAGCTAACCAACATAAGTCGGACCTAGCAAAACATATCAGAGCTTAACAAAGACATGCCAGAGCTATCAAAGACATGCCGGAGCTAAAGACAAAACTCACCGGAGCTACCCAAAACATGTCAGACCTTGACAAAACAAGTCGGACCTATTGTTAGACCTTGCGGAAGCTCCGGGCTAGATTCAGACCTTGCTAAAAACATGTTATGGTAGCATTCAAAACTTTTATTGTCAAAGCCAATGTATTCAACGCACATAGGTCTCACAATCTACCTCTTGATGAATGCTTTGGCAACACCATTTAAAATCCGAACACTGGTATAAAAAGTTTTGAGAACAATTTTCCCCCTTTTTGAAAATCAAATGAGATAGAAATAAATTTCTCCCCCTATACATATTTCTCCTCCTTGCATAGTTCAACATATTATCTCTCTCCCTTTGACAATGTATTCAGCAAGGTTCAAAAGAGAAATTTTCATTTTTATGAGCATAATATAACAAATACATACAAAAAAAAACTCATCCAAGTCATACTATCAAGTAACTTACACTATCACAACAATGAGATACATAAAGTAGTGTAAGCCATGCTAGAGATCAAATGTAATTTTCAATTTAAGCAAGTCATGATCTCACAAACTTAACTATTTCAAAACCTGAAAGCATGACACTTGTTGCTGCATTTTATTATTTTTGAAAGCACAAATTTGGATCATATTATATTTGCAAGAGATTATATGTGCATCCGCCTTATTCTAACCAACCAAGCCAAGCCTATGTCATTTGACAATCAGAAGCTTAAGGACATGGTTTTAGTCACACACAACTTCTTCCAAGTTCATATCTAAGTGCAATGATAAGCCATCTCAAAAGAAGAATTGTGATGGATGCATATTCTCTTTATCTTTTCTCAACTTATATTTGTTCACAAAAACTCAACATGTGAGTTGATTACTTGATTAATTATTTATGACTAAAAACACTCGTGAGCATGCAACAAGTTCAAAACAGCAAGAAAGTTCAACCATGACTAGATTAATTGTAAGTAATTATTCCAATTACTAGACATGGCGAAAACTACAAAATGTATAACACGAGTAATGTAGTAAGAACTTTAAGCATGTAAAAGTAATCACAAAGTCATATATGTATGAAATACTATGCTCATATTATTTTAATTTCGGATTCACACATAGACATCTCAAGTTTGAAAACTCCCCCTCAATGTAAGCCATGAGGATGCATAACCCCTATTTCACTATGAATGAAACAAAAACGAGTGAAATCCAAAGGTTTTGTAAAAATATCAGCCAATTGTTGTTCGGTATCTACATGGTGAAGCACAATGTCTCATTTTTCAACATTATCACAGAGAAAGTGATACCTAATATCAATGTGCTTAGTTCTAGAATGTTGCACAGGGTTTTTAGCAATACAAATGGCACTAGTGTTATCACAAAATAGTGAAACACTATCTAGATCAATCCTATAGTCCTTAAGTGTTTGAACAATCCAAAGAATTTGTGAGCAAGCACTAGCAGCAGCCACATATTCAGATTCGGCGGTGGATTGTGCAACTGAATTTTTTTTTCTGGAGGACCAATCAACAAGTGAATTAACAAGAAAATGACAAGCACTGTAAGTACTTTTCCTATCAATCCTACAACATCCAAAATCAGCATCGGAAAAACTTTTAAAGTAATGGTTGAGGAAGGAGGAAGAAAAATGCCAAATTCCTGAGTTCCATGTAAGTACTGAGAATCCTTTTGACGGCTTGGCGATGTGAAGCACGTGGGGAGGCTTGAAACCGTGCACAAAGACATACGCTGAATTGTATGTGCGGTCTTGATGTCGTGAGGTACAAAAGTGATCCGATCATGCTTCTATATTCTTTTTGATCCACGGGTTCACCATCTTTATCAAGTTCAAGTGTTGTTCTTGTTCCCATTGATGTCCGAAGAGGTTCGCTTTTGTTCATGTTGAAGCGCCTTAGGAGGTCTTTTTTATACTTCGTTTGATGCACAAAGGTACCTTCCTTGGTTTGCTTGATTTGCAACCCCAAAAAATCCGTGAGTTCTCCAATCATACTCATCTCAAATTCTAAACTCATCATAGCTGAAAACTTGGACACAAGATCATGAGAAGCACGACCAAAGATAATATCATCCACATACACTTGAACGAATAATGAGTCATTGCCATGCTTAAGCACAAAAAGAGTTTTATCAACCTTGCCCATGGTAAACCCCTTTTCAAGTAAGAATGTTTTTAACCTATCATACCATGCTCTAGGAGCTTGTTTGAGACCGTACAAGGCTTTGGACAGTTTGTAAACATGATTAGGAAAATCTGAATTTTCAAAACCCGGTGGTTGTTTGACATAAACCTCCTCATCTATGTAGCTATTAAGAAAAGCACTTTTAACATCCATTTGATATAGCTTAAAATTTTTAGATGCAGCAAAAGCTAACAAAATTCTTATGGCTTCTAATCAAGCAATAGGAGCAAAAGTTTCATCAAAATCTAGACCTTAAACTTGAGTGAAACCTTGAGCAACCAACCTAGCCATATTCCTAACCACAACCCCATCCTCACTTTGTTTATTTTTAAACACCCATTTAGTTCCAATTAAAGTGTGACCTTGAGGAGGAGGTACAAGTTTCCAAACTTTATTTCTTTCCAAATTTTCTAACTCTTCTTGCATGGCAATAATCCAAGATTCATTAGTGAGTGCGTGTGATATATCTTTGGGTTCAAAAGAAGCAACAAAAGCAGAATGAGCATAAGAGTATGAATCGCAAAACCTGGACCGTGTAACTCATTCGTGCAAGCTTCCAATAATCTGTTTTGGAGGATGAATTTTTAGAACCTGGAGGGGAGTGGACACTTCACAAGCTTCTTCTTCTTCATGTTCATCACAAATTGATGAGCTTGTGACTTGAGGAGGATCTGGACCAGCAATGGTGGTCGTTGGTGCTGGCTGTGAATCAAAATCAGGAGCTCAAACAATGTGATTACCTGTTGAATTTTCGGGCAGCAGCTCCACCTCTTCCTCATCTTCAACAAAAATGCTCTCCGCCTACAGATAAGGATCTGGACCTGCAATGTTTGAGCTAGTACCTGCAATGTTTGAGCTAGTACCTGGGCTAGATTCATCAAAAGACACTTCACAAGTCTCCAAAATTTTGTTAGTGTCAAGTAAAAGCACACGGTAGCCTCTAGTATGAGATGGATAACCAAGAAACATGCCATCAATGGATCTAGGTTCTAATTTATCAAGATTACCATGTTTCTTAACAAAGCATTTGCAACCAAAGACCCGAAAGTGCGTAACACTAGGCCTATGTCCAGACCGGAGCTCATATGGTGTTTTACATAGCTTAGCGCGCAAGAAAACACGATTTGAGACATAAAAAGCGGTTGCAATCGCATCAGTACAAAATTTCCTAGGAGTGTATATTCATCAAGCGTAGTCCTAGCAGTCTCAACTAAGGTTATGTTCTTTCTTTCTACAACACCGTTTTGTTGAGGTGCATATGGTGAAGAAAATTGATGATCTATTCCGTTTTCAGCACAAAAGTGATCAAAATATTGATTTTTAAATTCAGTTCCGTTATCACTTCTAATTGATTTTAAAGATCCTTGGTGATCAATTGATAATCTAAGAAATAAAGTTCCAAAGTGACTAAACGTTTCATTCTTAGATGCCATAAAGTAAACCCAAGAGTATCTAGAATAAACATCAACAATCGCAAGAACATACCATTTACCTCCAAAGGATTGAAC
The DNA here is from genome assembly GCA_036927565.1 of Tuctoria greenei. Lineage (NCBI taxonomy): Eukaryota > Viridiplantae > Streptophyta > Magnoliopsida > Poales > Poaceae > Tuctoria > Tuctoria greenei. The sequence continues at coordinate 150,979,124 of JAYESD010000005.1, read as the reverse complement.
ATGTGAAGGTCCTATGGTGTCAAGGTGCAAAAGTTGACCCGGTTCAGTTGTCATGATCATTGTGAGAGGAGTATATGAACGTGCAACCATCTTAGCATGTCTACAAGAAGAGCACACAATTTCTTTATTCCCTTTAAGCTTACGCAGCCCAAGTATGCGATCAAGAGCACTAACACGCGTGAGATGATCAAAGCCTACGTGACCAAGTATACGATGCCAAAAATATAAATCTTTGGAATCATTGGCAACTAGACACCTATGCTTAGAGGAAGACATATCAAAATCAGCTTTAAAAACTCTTCCAAATCGTGACATGTTAAAAATAAGCTCATTGTTTGAATTTACAACTTGGTAGTAATGTTTAGTGAAAATAATTTCCAGATTTTCATCTAGCAATTGTGAAACAGAAAGCAAGTTGTATTTCAAATTTTTGAGAAGTGCCACATCCTTCAAAGTTTAGTGATCATTTACTCTAACCAAACCCTTAGCAGTTATAGGAGTTGAAGAATTATCGACAAAAGTAACATTCTCTACTCGTGACACAAAAGAGAGGGAGGAGAACCATTCTTTGTTACTGGTCATGTGGCGTGAGCAACCTGAATCCACAATACAAAAGTTCTCCTTCCTCAAGCATGTAACCTACATAGAAGCACAATACGTCGATGACTCAATACTGGGATTAATCAAAAGGCATTTTGGAATCCAGTACTGAGTCACACGACGTGCAGCAGGAAAAACACGCGAAAGCTGAGATAACACAGCAGGTTTATGAGTCAAAGTTTGAGGTTTTTTATTCTTAACTACTGACCTATAAGGTGTTACTTGTGTAGCACAAAAATCAGTAGCTCTAGGAAGCAAAAATCGAAAGTTCTGGAGGTAAACTTTGAATGATTTTGACTCATAACAGCAGGTTGCATGTTCCTGGCATTCGGTTTAATATGTGCAGCAAAGTTTGCATGAAAGTTATGAGATCTAGCAATCATTCTTTCCTTTTTTTCTGTTGTTTAGCTAGTCTATAACAAAAATCCATGACATGACCATCTCTACCACAGTAGGTACAATGAAATTTAACTTTGTGTTCATGTCTAGATGAGCAAGCAATATTTTTATTTGAAACCGAATGAGACAACACTCCTGCAGATTTGAAAACCACTTCTTTTTATTTAGGAACTGATTGAATCAAACCACTTCCTAATGACTTTACAATTTTAGGTGGATGTGCCTTAGCATGAGCATGATAATCAAAACCTAAACAAGTTTTATCATTGCAAGACTTGGAAGAATTCAGCAGCAAGTTTAGGTTCTTATTCCCATTACAAAACCGATCTAATGTCCTATGCATGTTATCAAGTTTTTTGGACAGATCAAGCCAATTTTCACATGATGTTTTTCCTTTCAATTTGCAATTGGAGCAATATTTAACTTCATGAGAACGTAAATAATTATTCAATATTGAAATTTCATTCATAGCATCTTTTAGTTTCTTTTCAAGATCATCACAACTAGAACAATGCAAATCAATTGTAGAACAAGAAGCATCTTTTAAGTTTCCAATGTCAAGTGCAGCAAGCTTTTTGTTCTTTTCAATTTCAAGTTCAAGTCTATCTAGAGTGGAGGAATGTGAAGTTCTTAATGTGGACAATTGTTCATAGATCAAATCACACGAGGGACAAAAATTATCACTAGGAATCAAGGTTTTCAAATGGTTGATTTCAGATTCTAGTGATTCAATTTTAGCAGCATTATCCCTAAGCTTTTTGTCCCTTTTCTTAACTATAATAGTTGCACGAGAAATTGCATCACACATTTCATTACAGGTAGAACATACCTCATCGTCGTCACTGTTGTGTTCTGCATCCTCCTGACTTGATCATAATCTTGTTTTGCCCGCAATGAAGCATAAGTTGGCCAAATCAACTTCATCTTCGTCACTTTCAATGTCCACGTCGCTTGAGCCAAGTTTCTGGAGTGCGGAGATAGAACTGTTCCCCAGTTGGCGACTTGTAGAGCCCTTCTTCTTCTTCTTATCATTTGTTGAGGAGTGCTTCGTCCTTGATTGTTTTTCTTCTAGGGAAGTAGAACCTGAAAGGTTAGGGCATTCTGTATGAAAGTGTCTTGTCTTACCACATTCGAAGCATTGTTGAGGTCCAGAGCTTGCTCTCCTTCTAGTTATCACATTTTGCAATGCTTTTGAGAACCTAGTAGAGAGAAGTGCTAGATCCTCCCCTAGAAATTCCTTGATCTGCTCCAGGGTTAGTGAGGACAACAAAGCAAGAGTATTGCAAGATGATGATTGGCTGGAGCTAGTCATATCACGTTGTGAGAAAAATTCAATAGACTTATTTGGGTTCTTACGTGATAAGATGTCAATTTCCTGAGTTTTGAGTTTAGAGTAAAGCACATCTAAAGTAAGTGTACTCATGATAGTAGATTCACAAATAGATGTAACTTTCATCTCCCAGATTGAAATTTCTAATGCACTAAGAAGTTGCCTAGCATTTTCAGCATCAGAAAAATTAACGTTGACACTACGCAAGTTACTGAGAATTTTGTTAAAGCGAGCAAAGAGATCATCGATGGACTCAATGGGTTGCATTTCGAAGCGCATGTATTCTTTCTTGAACATGTATTGCCTTACCTCCTTGATCGTGTTAGATCCTTCGTGATAGTCACAAAGTGCTCTCCATACATCGTATGCCGATCGAAGATGTGCAACGAGGTCGAAGTCGCTCTGAGTGAGTCCTTAGATGATCAAGTTTCGGACTTTGTTGTTGTTGTCGATGTCCCATAGGTTTGTAGCCGTAAATTGATCGTTAGGTGGCACTTCGCAAGGCTTGTACACCTTCTCCCATACTGTGAAGCCTTGCGCCTGGATGAAAGCCTCCATTCGTGCCTTCCACACCTGAAAATCAATACCAGCAAACACAGAAGGTTTGGTGGAGTATATCTCCATGATGATTAGTCAAAAACACGTGCAAATCACAATGATTGGAGCACCGTGGCCCTGATACCAATTGTAGGATCGAAGGTCACGTGAAAAGCTACCAGAGGAGGGTTAATGGTAGATTTAGAAATCTTACGCAGCGGAAACAATTAAATCCCAACCCCTTCGGTAGAAAACGATCTGTTAGAGAAATCTTGAGTGATACTAATCTAAACGTGTTTTACCATGACAAAAATGATAGATATCAGAGAGAATTAATTCACGAAGATGACACAAGAAGAATCACTCAAATCCGTCGAGAGAAACTCAAGTTATGATTGAAAGATCGAACAAAGGTCAATCTGTCCTACCCGAGAAAAACAGTTCAGGAACGCTGAAAAGAAACTCGTGTAGATCAGAAACCACAAATCCAATGACCCTGAAATTTTGACAGATGATATATAATCAAGTTGTGAAGACAATCCAAAATGAATCACGTCAATTGGATCTGCAAAACTCGAGTTATGATAAAACTACCGACAAAAGGTAGTGCTGTCCAGAAACTCGACAAGTAAAACTTGTCTGGAACAAGTCGGACGAACAAGGCACAAAATTTCCTTCAAACTACAAATTCTATTCAATATAACACAAGAGGAACAACACCAAAGTCATCTCTCACGAGCTCTGGCCTCCCTTGATTATATAACCAGCCCTTAGGCCAACCCAATCTCAACTAGGACTCTAATCCTACTCAAATCATGAATCGAAACTTTCCATAACTGCTTAGGACTCTTCTATACGCAGATAGAAGCAATCTTAAGACTTCCAAACACCTTAGGAACGTATCCCACATTTCTAAAACAGCTCAAATTCGTTACCTACACGAAATCCTATCACAACTAACTCAAATCTTTCCATATTTGAGTCAAATCCAAATCAGCCACTGTCTGAGTCCATAACCTAGTCAGTTGGACCTTTCCGACAAATTTTTTACGTCCACATATCTTCATCATGCCTCAGAACCATGTAGCCATGTCCATGCACTCCTTGCACATGTGCAAACATCTTTCAATGACTTCCATGATACTTTTATATGCATTGTTCTTGATTCAAACATACTGCGCAACCTCCCGATCAACTCAACCACAATTCCTTCCGAACTTGGTTGTTGAACCTCATCTTCTCCCTAAGACTAGTTCAATGGATCCCGTCACCAGCCATGTCTTGATCTCAAGCAACACCTACACATGAATGGACAACCAATCCGTACGAGCCCAAGTCCGCGACTTGACTCAAGTCAGTTCCGAACCCAACACCCTACGTGAGCACCTCACATAAGCATGTTGCAAAGCATATCAAAACGATATCAGCAATATCAACCAAAACACACCAAAAACTTAGCAAATGAATACTAAGCAATCTTTCTATGAATATAAAGCAAGTTAGAAACATTTCACATGAAAAGTTGGAACATTATGATCAAGCTCCAAACCTTGCCAAAGCTAACCGGAGCTTGAGCTGGAGCTTACCAAAGCTAGTACAACCTAGCGCCGGAGCTTACCAAAACTAGTCGGACCTAGTGCTGGAGCTAACCAAAGCCAGTCGGACCTAGCGCCGGAGCTAACCAAAACTAGTCGGAACTAGTAAACCCAAAAGTCGAATCTAGAAAAACATGTCGGAGCTAACGAACATAAGTCGGACCTAGCAAAACATATCGGAGGTTAATAAAGAAATGTCGGAGCTATCAAAGAAATGTCGGAGCTAAAGACAAAACTCATCGGAGCTACCCAAAACATGTCAGACCTTGAAAAAACAAGTCGGACCTATTGTCGGACCTTGCAGAAGCTCGGAGCTAGAGTCGACCTTGCTAAAAAGATGTTATGGCAGCATTCAAAACTTTATTGTCAAAGCCAATATACTCAGCACACATATGTCTCACAGTGGGTAAAGTGGTACAACCTCTGCAGAGTGTTAAAAACTATCATGATAACCGTGCTCCCGGTTAAGAGCACCTGGATGACCTACATGATTAGAATTGGATTTGGAATTTTGGGATGGTTGGTATGGTTTGGTTTGTCACTTGAGTATAGTCGGTACATGAGAGAATATAGAATTGGCATATGGTATTAAATTAATGGTTGGCTGGTATTAAATGGATTGTGATGATAAATGAGAATTGTTGGATTTATGGTATGATACTTGGGTCATGAATGGAACAAAAGTCACATAGATATGATAGGCTGCTTTTTCATGTTTATGAAATGTACTTTTCTACAATTAGCCGTTTTATTCCATCTTTCATTTAGCCACATGTCGTCTATTTCCACACTTGCTGAGTACGACACGTACTCACCCTTGCAATCCCCCCCCAACAGCTACTGGAGATGATTGGGAGTACCTTGAGGATCACGTGGAGTACTAGGTTTCATACCGCCGTCAATTGCCTGTGGAATGGTGTCGTGCTGCTTAGTTTATTTTCCGCTGCATTAATTAGAGTTTTGTCATTTCTGAACTATTGGATTATTATAATAAAGTACTTATTTAATAGTTAATATGTGGTTAAATTTTGTATATCGTTTGTGATGCAATCGTATATGTGTGATGAACTTCCTGGGCACACATATGCGTTACGCTTGGTTCATATTCAGAACCGAGTGCCACAAATTGGTATCAGAGCCGCGTAGACCGTAGGACGCAAGACTAGGTAGAATGGACACTTTAGAGCACATAGGAGCACTTAGGAATTGATGTGTTTTTGCTTGGAGTGTTGTTTGCTATATATATTGTTTGCTTGCGTGCTTAATAGAGGATTTTGGGATGCTTTAGCATTGCCATGTCCACATAGGCTAGTATAGGTAGTTGCTTAGTTTCATACTCCTTGATGCATATAGATGGGGATTTGTTCTATCTATCTTTTATTTCTTTCTCAATCTCTACTTCAATGGAAGAAGGACACAACCAAAAGATTCACTGTCCTAGACGAAGCTGTATGAAAGATGAGAACAAAGATAGTGTGTCCAAGAGAAAGTTTTAAAATAAGGGGGTAGAATCCTTCGCCAACCTTATTGTTTTGGATTCACAAGGATTGAACATGACACTTGGAATGGATTGGCTATGGAAGCATAATGGAGTGGTCTGGTATGCCACCAGGACAGTGCAATCGACAGGTGATAAGGATGTTAGCATTGGAGTTGATGCATCACAATACATATCAAGACTAACCAATCATCAAAGACTACTCCAACGTAGTGAAGTGCATGACTGATATGCTAATAAGGGGAAAGCCTCTCAAATGGATTCTATCTTGCCAGGATGCTATTGAGAAAGTGGAGAAGAGATTTATCACTACAGCGGCGTTGGTATTACTATACATGAGCAAGAAGCTTGGATTTATACAATGCGTCATGACAAGGATTAGGATGTGTGCTCATGCAAGAAGGACAAGTGGTAGCTTATGCATCGAGGCAACTAAAGAAACATGAGCTGAATTATCCTACACACGACCTTGAACTCGTAGCTGTGGTGCACACCTTGAAGATATGGAGACATTATGTTTTTGGTCAGTGTGATATTTATACGGAACACAAGAGTCTCAAGTATATATTTACGCAAACGGATTTGAATCTGAGGCAATGCCGATGGTTGGAGATCATCAAGGATTATGATGTGGGAATAAACTATCACCGAGGGAAGGCTAACGTAGTGGCCAATGCTTTGAGCCGAAAAGGAGTAAGCCACCATCTCACAGTCCAAGAGATGCCATCTAAGTTATGCAAGGAGTTTGAACGGTTGAACCTTGGATTCATAAATGAGATGGGAACAATGGAAGTCAACCCAACATTAGAGCAGGAAATACGGGAAGGACAGACAAAGGACGAGGAAATACAGGAAATCAAGGAATAGATCCAAGAAGGAAGACAATTCAGATTTGATGAGGATGAACATGTCACCTTATGGCTTGGAAAGAGGATTGTGGTACTTAATGTTAGGCATATTCGGGAAACAATATTGAAGGAGGCACATGACTCACCTTACTCAATTCATCCTGGTTGTATGAAGATGTACAAGGATTTAAAGACATGCTATTGGTGGGCTAGAATGAAAAAGGACATAGCTGAATATGTAGCGTTGTGCGATGTGTGCCAGCGAGTGAAGGCGGAACATCAAAGGTCAACTGGATTATTATAGCTATTGAAGATCCCGGAGTGGAAGTGGGAAGAAATTGGTATGGACTTTATAGTTGGACTACCGCGAACACAATCCGGCTATGATTCAATATGGGTTATTGTGGACCGGCTGACAAAATCAGCTCACATCATTCCTGTCAAGACCACATATACCACCGCGAAGCTAGCATAATTGTATATGGAGCATATTGTGTGCCGACATGGAGTTCCAAAGAAAATAGTCTCAGACCGAGGTTCTCAGTTTACCTCTAGGTTTTGTTAGAAATTGCATGAAGCTTTGGGTACAAGGTTAAATTTTAGTTCAGCATATCATCCACAAACTGATGGACAAGCTGAGAGGACCAATCAAATACTAGAAGACATGTTGAGAGCTTGCGCCTTGAAACATGGACGTAGCTGGGATAATAGTTTGTCGTATGCTGAATTCTCGTACAACAATAGCTGCCAAGCCAGTTTGAATATGTCACCCTATGAAGCACTGTACGTAAGGAAGTGTAGGACACCCTTGTTTTGGAATGAAACCGGAGAGAATCAAGTATTTGGTCCTGATGTGTTACAAGACGTTGAAAGACAAGTTCAAATAATACATGAAAACCTAAGGGCTGCCCAGTCTCGACAGAAAGGCTATGCGGATAATAGGCGAAGGAGTCTGACTTTCGATGTGGGAGATTTTGTATACCTCAAAGTGTCACCTATCCGAGGTCAGCGATAGTTCAACGTCAAAGGAAAACTGGCACCTCGTTACATCAGACCATTCAAGATTATGGACAAACAAGGAGAAGTAGCATATCAACTTGAGCTGTCGGTGTATCTCTCCGATGTACACGACGCGTTTCATGTGTCTCAACTCAAGAAGTGTCTCAGGGTGCCTGAAGAACAGGTGCTGATGCACGAGTAAGAACATCAGGAGGATTTGTCCTATGTCGAGCAATCTATCAAGATCTTGGACATGAAGGAAAGGGTCACGAGGAATAAGAGGGTCCGTTGGTGCAAAGTGCAATGGAACCACATACGGAAGCTGAAGCTACGTGGGAACGTGAAGAAGACCTGAAGGCAGAATTCCCTCATCTTTTCTCACTGCTATCGAATCTCGAGGGCGAGATTCACTTTAAGGGGGTAGGTTTGTAACACACTAAATTTTTGCTTCATGCATTGCATACATGTTCATGCACATTAGTGGAATAAATGAAAGATAATAAAAGATAAAACATACATATACAAATATGTGTAGCAAAGGAAGAAAAAGAAAATAATAATATAAAACATGTATTAGGAAACAAATAAAAATAATAATAAAATAAAAATAATATATATATATATATATATAAATATATTTGTGAAACCTAAATAAAGGAAAAAAACAGAAAAAAAAAAGATTCTGAAAACTTCTGAAAGTTTCCGGGGGAAGCTTTGCTTCACCCTGGAAGATTCCAGGCAAATAGTGCCTAGGTGCACCGTAGCCAGCCCGGTTTGCCGAGATCCAACCGTGCCCCTGGCCGGTTCGACCGCGCCCCGTGTCCCATGGCCAGGTCGGCCGAGTGCCGCGCCGGACCCAGCACCGAGTCGAACGCACCGAGGGCCTAGCGTCGTGGCTGATAGGGAGACCGGTCCAACGTGTTTTGCCGACTATAAATACGACCGTAGGGCCTCATGTTTCGAACGGCAGAAACAAGCGCTGCGCCGCCGCCCAGAAGAAAAAAAGCCCTAGCGCTGTAGAGGAGAGGAACAGAGGTACCGCTGGAAATAAAAAGAAGCGGAAGAAGAGGAAGAGAAAAAGGAGGGTGTCATCGTCGGCCGGAGTTCGTCACGTCGCTGTCGTCGTGCCGCTGGAGGACCGTTGCACCATCTACTTCGTCTACTCGTCGTCTCCACTCTGCGATCTTCGAAGCCATCGCATCTACGGTAGGACACCTTTTCCGATGCAAATTTTAGCAAACGTATTAGATCTAATAGACATAATTTGATTGTAGTCGCACCATCTTTTTGTTTTTAGCAGCATTAATTCTCAATAAAACCCCATAAACTCATATGAACACGTATGAATTAGTTGCATCTAATTAATAAACAACCGTAGATAATTAATTATTGAACTTTGCATGCATGCATGTCATTGCATGTTGATTAATTTGTGTGCATCATATTGAATTATATGTATTTTCTTGTATGTGTGATCGTGCATAGAGGGACGTGCTCAAGAGGCCGCATACAAGGATTTCCAAAACAAAGACTTTGAAGCGTTTGAGCAACCCCATCCATCAGAGCAAGGCAAGTGTCCTTGATCATAATTATCCTGTTTTATTAAATGTTTTGTTTGCGAACTTGCATGCTCGTGTCAATATGATGGGAAACCCACACGTAGGAGTATACTATCATTGTTTTCCACCCCTTGTAGCCGGGATATACATGATGAGTCAGGTATGAGTACTTTTCTTTTCACACCGCATAGCTACATGGGTTATGGGTAACTTAAATAATATGTTTGACAACTTTAGTTATGAGAACTTGGGATGCTAATAAGATGATGATTAATTTAGCAACATGGAATTTAGGAGATCTAAGCAAGCATGGTTTTATGGAGTGGATTGGGTGATATGGTGGTTTTGCTTGCCTTAGATCTACGGACCGGTTCATGCGAGAATATGCCAGGACAACAGTGCCACCACAAGGCCAAGTATGGGTGCGGCATAGCTGAATAATTAGGAGCGCTGCTAGTATTGTATGGAACATTTGATGGCGCGGGGAATGGGAATCAAGGAGGGCTACCCTGGGATCCGCATGGCACATGAGGGGGCCCATGGGTGGGAGAATGGAGATTCAAGCCTGCCGGTGAAACCTTAGTGGGCCCGTACATACTAGTAGTCCCTTTTGAAAGGCTATTTTGTGATCTCTTGGTTGCATACCAACCGAAGTGTGATAGGGCAACATAGAGGTTCTTAGTCACCGAAAGGTGATGAAATCACAAACATGTGGGTAAAGTGGTACAACCTTTGCAGAGTATTAAAAACTATCATGATAGCCGTACTCCCGGTTAAGAGCACCTGGATGACCTACATGATTAGAATTGGATTTGGAATTTAGGGATGCTTGGTATGGTTTGGTTTGTCACTTGAGTATAGTCGGTACATGAGAGAATATAGAATTGGCATATGGTATTGAGTTAATGGTTGGCTGGTATTAAATGGATTGTGATGATAAATGAGAATTGTTGGATTTATGGTATGATAATTACTTGGGTCATGAAGGGAAATAAACTCACATAGACATGATAGGCTGCTTTTACATGTTTATGAAATGTACTTTTCAGAAATTAGCCGTTTTATTCCATCATTTGTTTAGCCACATGTCATATATTTCCACACTTGCTGTGTACGACACGTACTCACCCTTGCAACCCCCCACCCCCCCCCCAATAGCAACTGGAGATAATTGGGAGTACCCTGAGGATCACGTGGAGTACTAGGTTGCTTACCGCCGTCAATTGCCTGTGGATTGGAGTCGTGCTGCTTAGTTTATTTTCCGCTGCATTAATTAGTGTTTTGTCATTTATGAACTATTGGATTATTGTAATAAAGTACTTATTTAATAGTTAAAACATGGTTAAACTCTGTATATCGTTTGTGATGCAACCGTATATGTGTGATGAACTTCCTGGGCACATATGTGTTACGCTTGATTCATATTCGGAACTGGGTGCCACACTAGACTCCTCGCGGTATGGGTGGTTTGAGAAGCATCAGAGCCAATCTGGATTGTCTTGATGGGCACAACATCATCGTCAAAGGGATGCACCTATGGCCCAGCAGCATGACTACACGCGCGTGAGTCTGGCGAGGGCTGACTCGATCCACCATCGCTCAGGGCAAGTGCTGGGGCTGATCCCAGTGCTTGGAGCTTCTCCAAAGCTGTCACCGCAGCAGTGCAGTCTCTACAGATCATGAGGACACCAGCGGGAGTCAGCATCTTGAGGACGAGGTAGCCATAGTGGGCTACAACCATGAACCGGTACAGGGTTGGCCTGCCGATGATGGCATGGTAGGGGAGGCTAACCTCCGCGACGCCGAATAGGATATTCTCCTTCCTGAATTTCTCGGTTGTCCCGAGGGTCACCCAGAGGTGGATGCTGCCCTGGTGGATAATACTCCCCGGTCCAACCCCCGAGAATGGTCTCGATGGGGCGAGCTTGGACATGGGAATCTTCAGCTTGTCAAAGGCCACATGGTTGATGAGGTTGATGTTAGCTCCACCATCTACAAAGATGTGGTAGAACTTTACATTGGCGATGGTGGGGGCAAGGAGGAGGGGCAACAACCCCACCCCCCCAATTCATCAGGGCAGGCGGAGGCGTCGAAGCTGATCAGCACCTCCATCCTGTGATGTGGCGCTTGGTCACGAGTAGAGGATGTTGAAGCCATTGCCTGGCGCAAGGTCTTGACTGCATTCCTGGATGCGGGTTCCCAAGATCCTCCACAGATGACGTGGAGTGCTTTGCGACTCTCGTGGTCGCTGTTGAGGTCGAAGTTCACAGCATGGTGAGCCACTTCCATAGCGCGTTTGGACCGTTGGAACTCCATCTCCACGACTTCGTCAACATGTTGGTCGACCTTTTGCGGCTTGATCTTGCCGCAACTCAAAGGCTTTATGAACACCATGGTGGTGAAAGCACTACCAATTTTTTAAAGGAAAAAGCCCTACCTGGCACGCCAAATCTCGAAGTGTTAATGCGACACTTCCACTGGAGCTGCCAAGGAGCAACCCGTGGAGGTTATTTGTTCGACGGGCCTTAAGCCTCAATCAAGTGTACGCGCGTATGAGAGTATATGAGACAGTGGTTTTTACGTTGTTCGGACCGCAAGGAGCGTAACACCCTACTCCACGGTTGATTTTATTGCTAGTGGGTGTGTAAGCGTGTGTGTGTGTGTGTGTGTGTGTTTGTGTGTCGGGGATTCGATGTTGGGTCCTTAGTAACGTGGCGGTTTGGGCCTTTTATAGCTAAGGACGGATGCCTTACATGTGTGGTGTAGGGCCCGACAGGTGGTCCCGAGGTGATCTTATACTAATGATCTATGCTTCCCGCATAATCTTCCTCTGACCGTGGTAATGAAGACTCGTCGTCTTGCTGCCTTTCTCGTCAGCAGCCCATGCGTCGTTGCTGACGATGGCAGAAGGTGTCATGTTAGCCTGTCTTGTTGCAGCAAGCTACCCACTTGGCTGGATGGTATAGGCCTGCAACACCTTCACTGTGATGCGATTGGTCTTAGCAGTCTCTGACTGTTGGCATGCTCCGTGTTGTGCGCTCGAGGTGGGTGCGCATCTTCAGTGCTTGACATGGGTAGGGCGCACCATCTCTTAACTCCCGCATCTTACCGCCAAGGGCTAGTTGCGGGACACGTGGCAGCATCAGAGCTGACCCCTACTGGTGAGGCTAGCCCCGGTCCTTTGTGACGTGTGGCAGCTTTGAGGCTCTCCAGGGGACGCACCATCTTCGGGCCCTTTCCCGTGGGGGCTGCTGAACCTGGCGCTCTGAGCCACGTGGCTGCACCGGAGCTCTCCCCCGAAGTTTGGGGAGGTCTCATCCCTACACGTGGTGTCTCGGGAGCCCGTCTGACCGGAGGGGCCAAGTCCCATCTTCAAGGCTCTCATGGTAGTGCCGGAGCTTGATCTTGAAGGAGGCCTAGGTCTTGGCACCTTCAGGACACGTGGCGCCACCGAACGTGCCTCAATGTCTTCATCCTATGCTCGACGGTACCCCATCTGCAGGGTATCGACAGGTCCAAATATAGAAAAGATAGGTAGACAGCTAGGTAGTCACTAGCAGTATATATGGCATGAGTTCACAGCATCTACACGACCGTAGTTGAGTGCGTGGTAGTGGTGGATGACAACCAAGATTGTAGTTTCTGTGGGTTTCCAGATCTGATGAGATTCATCTGTGATAATGATGTTGAAACCCCCTATCGTTACGTGGAGCGATCGGTTGCATTCTATGGTAGGGGTTTTGAATCATCTTCCCTTCCTCATGGGTTACCGTAACGGGATCATAGCCAGACCTTCGTATCCTAATGACATCATATCGGCAATGTGTTTGACTTCACTAATTTCCATGATGTGACCAGAAGCGGGATTGATTGCAACAGTAGGAGGAGAGGTCCACATGACAACGGAGATGGTAGTTTTAAACTCAAATGCTCATCTCGGGTCTGATAATGTACTTCTGTAAGAGTTTTTTGTTTTGCTTTTGGGGTGCGTGCATCCGTGTTGACCTGATTTCAATATAACAGTACTCATCTTGCATACTGCATTGGCCTTTGTATTTTATTTTCCACAAAATAATAATAAAACCGGCTATGGAGGAGTCGTCAGGATATTTTTGTTGTAGCTGTCCACAAAGATAGCGGTAACTTGTTGTCATGTTAAAAGTTTATATCTGATTTCACATAAACAGCTGGTGAAATTATAAAATTAAATATAGTTTCCTTATTTTTTATATTGCATGCTCTTCCACGAGTAGAAGCTAGCACAGTTGACATTCTCTTCCACACATCATTTTTTTCTGTAACTGAAGTTGTCTCAACACTTCTTAATCATTCCTTGACCAGATGTATATAATAGCACAAAATCAAAGTCAACCTACTGTAGGTGCAGTAGCGGGCCCTTGGGGGGCCCACATAACAGACAGTTGCATGCCGGCCCAGGGATGCACGTGCCACGTTGACCTCCCAAGCCCTTGCAGTCTCTCATGCATATACCAGGATTACACTCCTTTCCTAATCTAAGAACTACTGAACTACAGTTTTGAGATGAGGTTTCCATGCCATATTCAACGGAGGCTGCGGCTGAATCTGTGCATATGTCAACAAAAACGGGGTCAATATCATAATTTAGCTTGTAGTAAAAGGTAGCGACGTACCAGATGAGGATAGCACCACAAGTGCAAGCGTCGTCAAAAGAAGCATTTGGGCTCCGGTCATCTTGATGACTACTATCTCTATGAGATGGTGACTATCTGTGACAAACCAAGAATAGCTCGTAGAATAGAAAATGCACAATATATAGACGGGAACTTTGTGACTTTTAGAAAGATATGATTAACGTTAGTACTGCCAAAGGTATAGGGAAATATATAGCAGTAATGAAAATGCCGTTGCAGTTTGAGTCTTTTATTGGTGCTTATATGCATCTTATAGTATGGCGATGAATATCAAAATAGTTCTTATTTTTAGAAACATATTATTAACATTAGCACGGACAAAGTTTTAGGGAAAATATATAGCAGTAATGAAATGCCATCGCGATATGAGTAATCTTGTATATAGATACGGTGATGAATTTAAAATGGAACTGACGGATATACATATATATCGATTTGCAATGCAAGGACAGATCCGCAGGAAATCAGTGGTCATAAATATAATTATATAAACGTTCTGGTGTAGCAATAGTATTTTAATTTATAAAAATAAAATATATATTAATGCATTAAAAATATACAATACAACAGAAACAACATTTCGTATTGCCCTGTCAGAACTGGTTAAACTAGAACCAGTAAAAAATGATTATCAGTACCGGTTCTTAACTGCTATGGCTGCATCAATCATCGAGACCTGAAGAACCGGTGCAGAAAGCGATTATAGTACACGGTCTTCACTGAAATTGGTACTGATATCTTTGTAGACCTTTTGTAACGGTTTTAGTTGTGAACCGGTACAATACTCAGTGTTTGTAACGCTTCTAGTTTTGAACTAGTACACATATATATTAATGATTTGTACAGTTACAGTTTTGAATTCCTAGAGATATATGTCTATATACACTACTAGAAAAGACACTTTCACAGGCGGCTCTAAGGGTATTATCACAAGCGTTTTGAAAATCGCCTGTAACAAAGCGCATATGATAAAATGCAATTTTCACAAGCGGAGACCAAAAACCGTCTTTGAAATATATTATCATATGCTGTCTTTACATCCAAGAAACCGCCTACGAAAAATAGGGGGTTGCTTTCGTAGATGACCGCCTGTGATAGAACCTTATCACAGGTGGTTCTTTACAATCATGAACCGCCTGCGAAAAGATTTTTTCTAGGCGGTTCTTTACCTACAAGGATCCACCTATGAAAATCTCTGACCTTAGGCTATCATTTAAAGCCGATCGGCCTATGAAAATTTCTTATCACAAGCGGTTCTTTACTGTAAACCATCTGTGAAAATTCCTTAGCATAGGCGGTTTTTATTTAAGACCAGCCTGTGAAGACATATACCCTATCCTGTACTACGTGTTATTATTTCTAATCCAGCTCAAATTCAAATGCGCATTCACACACAGTACAAACAATATATTTCCACAAGAAACATTGACACGCATATCAAAAAATATAGGTCACCTCATATACATACAATGCAAGTACTGTACAATAAAATATATCTTAATTCTTAGTTTACAAGTTTCACTAAATACCGCCTCAATGTTCCTACTGGCTATGTTCTGGCACATCAACAAGTTGACATGTCTTGTCGAAGAATACACCTTTTCGGTGAAAAACTTTGTGACATGTGAAAGTACACGGTTCACTCACAATCTTATTGACTCCTTCACCAGACATATCTCTAGAAACTGGTCATTCTATGATCACAATCTTGTACCGCAATGAAACACATAACAAAAGTATTAGAATGTGTTGGTGACAATGAAAACATAATATAAGTATTAAAATAAGCTAGTGACAATGAAAATGTAACTCAAAAGTAAGAAAATACAATATTGATATTAAGGATAACTTACATCCTTACGATTCACTCTACATTCACAGGCGGTGCGAAGATGCTCGCATACATAATATCCTCGTAAGACACTACCAGGAGGCTGCTTGGGACAAGGATAGTATGTTCATATTTGCATTGTGGACTTATTACGAGGTCACTCTGTGAGGACCGGGTCCACACATTCTAGGAATCGCAGAGGGTAGTGCCGTGTGACGCGGCACCCAACAGCAGACATGAAAAGAATATGAGAAAATACAAAGTTTTATTTATAAAAATATCAGAAGTCTTTAACAGTACTTAATGTACAGTGAAGGTCATACTCATAGCTAAACACCCAGCCTAGCTATGCAAAAGTGTAGCCATCCAACCCGGGGACGCTACAAACTAGAAGCACACAACATATCAAGGCGGCGTGCACGGCTCCCACTCGGCGGTATACCCCGACGGGGGCCTCGCCTCATCTTCAGGCCCTTCCTCATACGTCTCACATGCAAATAACTTAATATAGCAACCATATGCATGAAGGCTCATCAAGAATTAACCGTCTTACCTAAGCATGAAACTCTACATGCAGGCATACATATAAATATAGGCAGTGATATTGCATAAACGACTCGCCTACAAGTGGATCCTTACTTCCATGTTATAGCAACAAATTAAATGTTCAGAATGTAACTTTAGTGAGAAATATACTACAGTAATAATTATTTCAAAGCAATTATAATTCAATACATCAAATTCCTCTGGCTTCTTCAGTATTTACTATGTCACAGTGCAGTGAACAAGCAGTGCTCAAATCATTGCGAGGGTCGGTGATTGTAATCAGTAGACACCCGGATAACACGTACGTACACATGTGCTTGAGAAACATGCAATGCTCCTCACGATGTCATATGTAGCAACCTTTCACGATAAACACAAACACCGAACCGGTCCGACCATCGAAGGCATAAGGTCCCCGCACGGAGCGTGGATGTGCCTGCCGACAGATTTACACCTTGTTGCCCTCAACCCACCCCTATCGACAGTGGGCTATGCCTTGACACCCAGGTCCTCAGTCGACATAAGTAGGGCTACGCACGTGAGACCACGTCTCGCTGCATCCTATCCTCTGCTTGGTGTCATATTCATATTCATAAACCATTCTTTGATCAAATCCATCCTGTGTGATAAAATTCTATTTCGCGAGTAGATTCCAACTACCCGACTTCTATCGGATTCCTCAAAACATTAGCATGGCATTTTCTACTGGTCAAGCTATAGACCCACCCAATACTCTGTGGGATTTGTGGGTCATGCAAGTGGAGTAACAAGAACCTTAGACCTAATGCAGAACATTCACTCTAGACATAAGTGATACAAACCAAAACTTTGCAAAAGCACTTAAATACAAAATGGGGCTTGCTGGCTGCGAGTCAGAGGGGAAGTTAGCTTCTGGTGATATACTCTCCAAGGGCCCCGGGTCCTCCTCGATCTCGGTCACTATATGATATGCAATATATAAAGTACATGAGTGATATTGAAACTATATAGAAGACTTTTTAAATACTGATCAGGTATGTAAATATTTTTAATTGGCTTTGGGATTTTTACACTAGATACTAGGTACTGTGAAGAAGATCTGGATCAAGAAGTGGAGATGTTCGAGGAAGCTTGTTGCCTCTAAAATTCCAACAAGTAAAAATCTTCTCTGAAATTTTATACTAAATCTGGAGCTTTGTCATGGATAACAGGGGATGATTATAGTAGAGAAGGTCTCACTGGTTCTATGAAAATTTGTTTATGAGCTCGCTACAAGAAGAAATTGATTTTACAAGTGTTGGATAAAATCTGGAAATGTTTCTATACATTTCGGAATTTTCTATACACACTAGGTTTTGCACACCGTTTGGTCCAAAAAATGATGTCTAATGAACTTGAAACTGTTGTGGAGTTCAATTGTATTATAATGAAGGCTCTGACCAAAATTGGGAATTTTCCAATTAGCAGAACAGAAGTAATTAATTTCTCAAGCAGATAGACTTTCAAGTCCAACAAATTGCACCACTGCAAAATTCGGATCAAGATGAGTCTACCAGAATTTATTGGGAATTATTTGAATACGTTTACTAGGAGTAATTGAATTTAGAAGTTTGCTGAAATTTTGGATTTATCTGGAAAGGGAAAAGTTTGGATTAATCCGTACGGGTCCCAACCATTTAAAATGGGCCAACTGGATTGGGGCCACACCGAGGACCACGGGTTTAAACCGCGCAGACACACTTGATCCCGCGACGACGGCAGATCTCGAGGGATTTAAACAGAGCCTGACATGCGGGACCTGCAGCGTCATCTTCAACATCCAGACGCGCGACGTGCCGCGAGGCGCTGCGCCGCCGAGCTCACTGGCTCCATTCTCCCGACAATCTCCCTTGCTGATATTCTCCACCTAACCATTTCGAGGGTCGAGGAACACGATGGTGGGGTTGAATCGACGTGGTGACAGCCGGAAATGGCGGCACAACGACAGCTAGGGTTCCTACAATGATGGAACCGGCGCTCCATAGCTTATATGCCTCGGAAATGATAGGAAAGCTTCTGGGAATCATGGAGAAGACGATAGTGGAGAGGGACAGGGGTGGAACAATCGGATAAATGATTTCGACGAGGGACTGAACAATTTTCCGTGGCGGCTACAAAAATAGGCATAGCCCAGCCATTCCTTGATTATTCTCTCTAGTTTTTAGTTCGACAAGGCATGCAAGGTGGTTAGGAAACTGTCGAAGCGTGTGATCGACACTTCCCCCGGTAATACTAGATCATAGCCCGCGGAGGTTGTTGATTGGTTGGGGCGCGTAAGATTTGGACAACACAGTGACATGAGAGATTTTGCGTGGTTCTGGCCACCTAAGCATAACACCCTGTTCCACGGCTTGTGTTGTTGTAAGTATGTGTATGGCGCTTGTGAGCGTGTGAGCTTCCTTGTCATGTATCATGCAGCGCATCCCTTTTATAGTCTATGGACTGGCTGTTACATCAGCCTGGCCCGCCATGTGGCCCTGGCGGTAGTTAATTGCATAATACACGATATGTAAATATTAAGCACAATTAACAGTGTGATAATGCACCTTAATGGTGGCATTACCGCTGTTAAGAGTGCCCCAATTGTATGTCATTAATATTGCATTAATGACACGCAATCAGGTCTTGTAACTAAAGGTTTAACTTCCCCTTGAATGTCCGCACCGTTTCAGATCCGCTTGTCTCTTCGTTATTGTCTTAGGTCCAGAGGCTTGACACGTGGCGGCTTCGAAGCTTCCCGTCGTGGGGAGGCAGGTTCGGAGCCACTATACATGTTGCAGCATCGGAGCTTCCCTCTACTGTGGTTAGAGCCGGGGTCATTGGAGACGTGGCAAGACTGGAGCTTCCCTACAGGGGGACTTTTCTCCGGCCTTGCATTCCACGTGGTAGTGCTGGAGATAGCCAAACGTGGGAGGCTGGTCCAATGTTGTAGCACGTGTAGCCTTTGGAGGTCTTCAACTCTTACGATTGGAACTCTTCAGTGTTTCTTGTGGTATCATGGGGTACCCGATACCCAGGGTACTAACAGTGGCTCCCTGCCCACTTCTTTGAGAAACTCTGTGGGTTAAGTTATCCTACTAGAGGTGGGGCCATCTTCGATTCCCACGTTGTGGCTTCAAAGGTCTTCTAATGTGCCGTTGGGGCAATGGTTCTCTGTTAAACCATCACTGTGTGGCTTATTTTGAATGCGGCAAGCGAGATCCTTGGGTGCGGATCTCACGCAATTGATGGTCGCCGGTTCCCAATGTGAAAACTGTATCGGTTCCGCGCGCCTTGTCAGGCCACCGCCCTCGGGCTTCCAACTTCCCATCATGACAACGGTTCACCTGGGGTAATTACTTCCGCCTTTCCGCTGGAGTGGACCAGGGCCCATTCATCATTAACAGGGTAGATTTTTGGAAATATGATTTTGATACAATTGCGATTTCCATCCAACTGTTTTGGAGGCTTACATAAGAAGGTAAGCCAGCACAGTTTAATGACTCTTTACGCTTTCGATCGAACTTGCGCTCAAAGCCTTCCAACCTTCGCATAGCCATCCAACTTTCGCTCCACATTGCCACGATGGAGTTGGGTCTTCCCCGCACCAAGGTCAAGACCAACGAGGAGATGGCAATTGTCTGGACCTACATGGGATGGTCCAGCGACTCCTGCAACAAGGACATCCGCTTCGGCAAGCTACCCTTCAAGAAGGAGCACACATGGGAGATGGTGTACTTCTCTGTGTAGGCCATGGTGGGTCTGATCCCGCTTTTCTCAAGCTTCCTCTTAATGCTGCTGGATTTCTATGGCCTCCAGCTTTATCATCTCGGCCCCCACTCCCTCTTTCTAGAGGCGACTTTCATCCACTTCTGCAAGATGTGGGTGGGCGTGCCTCCCTGCATCGAGTTGTTCTAGACCTTCTTCAAGGTCCACACCACTGACAAAGGGACGGAGCTCATCGGCTTCTACTACTTCGTGAAGCGGAAGAATTTCCCCTTGAAGTACTTGAAGACCTTCCCCTCCAGCAAGTGGGACGATTGGAAGAAGTATCGGGTGATCATCACTGTGGAGAAGCACAAGAGGCTGGAACTGCCCAAGGGCCTTCTCAACATCGACACCGATGCCTAGAACGTAGTTCCAGAGTTGTCAGATGCGTACAAGCCCATCCTGGAAAGGATCGAAGAATACATAGAGGGAGGAGTGACCCCCCAAATGGTCTTCCGCAATTTCATGGTGAACAGGTGGGCTTCACTAAAGACTAGGGAGTGGCCCACATGGGCGTTCAATAGTGAGATGGATTATAACCGAATCAAAGTCGGCTTGAACACCAACTTGGTTGATGAAGCTTTAAAGATCCATCTCACGAAGTTCCAAAATGGAGGTATCTCCCGCGACGCTCTGGCTCCATTGGCTGCCTTCCTTCCTCTGAACATGGTTCCAGAGATTAACAGGGAGATCCGGAGGAGAATGCCAGCATCGGATGACCTAAGCGTGTGGAGAGACGTCGTATCTCCAGGGTTGCAATCCACGGAGCTTCTAAGAAGGTGGCTACACCTACCGCGAGTTATAAAGTCGATGAAATTGTCAAAGGCAGGGGCAAAGGCAAGGAGCCGACCGAATCCTCTAACCAGAAGTGGAAGTTGAGGCAAGCTGACTGGAGCCACGTCAGGTCACCTTCGACTACAATAGTCCCTTCTACCCGGCGAGGCAAATCTTCGACAGCTATGCCTCCTTTGGTGCAGGTGTCCTCAAGGGGAGCTAGCTTCGGAAGATCGACTATGGTCCTAGCGCTGAGCGTGGGCTACAGATCTTGAGGTCCTTCGCAGCCGAGGGAGGTCCCATCTGAGGTGACGCCGAAGACGACGACAAGTCCCAGACAGCAGTCCGGAGTTCTGGCCACATTGACCACAGTGGGCTCTTGCTCTGATCGTTTGGTGAAGAAGTTCCACGCCAGCTGGAGCGGTAGACTCACAAGGTAAACATTGCGTCCACACGTTGAGTTGCTATTTTTATTTTTTTCATGTATTGAATCTTTCGATTCTTTGTTTACAATGCAACAAAGAAAGGCACGGAAGCTCCAGTACCCGCCACAGCGACTGAGGCTGTGCAGGTGGAAGTTTCAGCTCTGACACCTGTGCCTCCCCAAGTGGTGGCTGAGGTCACGATAGCTCTGGCACCTACTGTCGTTGATATAGATCTCAAATCGACACCAGAAGCCCTTGTGGTAGTGTCGGACCATGGGGGAGACATTTGTGAAGATGCGCCAGCAGCGGCAGCGCTGGCGGCTGAAGCTCCGGCTCAGGACACGGAGATGGAAGAAGCCCCGACATTTGAGTCGGAGGCAATCGAAGCTCCAGTGCCTGTGCCGAAAGTCGTTAAAGAGCCGGTGATCGAGCCTGAGGTGTCCAAAGTCCCGATCTCTTTGCTGGAAGTTATTGAAGCCCTGACACTCGAGGCTGATGCAGTAGAAGTGTCGGGGCCTGAGCCGACAGTGGTGGGGGCTCCAGACGAAGCTCCAACATCCACTCCAGAGGCGATTACTCCATAAACACACATGTCTGAGTCGGAACACCCAGTGGAGTCAGCAGCGGGCCCTCCACCTGCAGAGCCGTCGGTTGATTATCCAGAGGGGAGACTTTCGGCGTCAGCCAGGGTGGGACCCTTGTCGGTGGCAACAGAAGCATAGGAGCTTCTAGGGGGTGGCCCTAGTGGCGCAGAACCGTAGGGGGCCACGCTTGTGGTGTGGGACCTAATTTTTGTACAGGAAGACCCCTTGGAACTAGCAGAGATGACCCCAGCAGGTCTGGAGCCTATTCCCTTGGCATTGTCCATTGACAATGCCTGCTTGAGTCTCCGTCAAGTCCAACTCACCTTTGACTACGACAGCAAGGCTCTCAGAGAAGAGTGCCAGACCTTGAGGCGTTGGCGCAACAGACTTCAGTTCGAGACCAAGCTGGCACAGACATGGTTTGCCAACCAACGGGAATGGGCCGAGAAGGAGAAGGCCCGAATGGAATATTGGGGCCAACTGCTGGAGGAATGGGAGGCCTCCATGAGGGCCCTCGACGCTAAGTCTCGAGAGATTATTGAGCATGCTAGGAAAAGCGGTGAGACTGCTGACGATCATCACGACAACCTCAACACGCTGAATAAGATTCTCTTGAAGGGCCGAGCGGACCTCGATGAGAGAGAAGAGAAACTCCTAGAGATACAGGAGGACATTTTGAAAAGAGAGGGGGAGCTCGCCGAGAAGCTGACTCTAGAAGAGCAGAACTTGGCGGACCGCACCAAAAAATTTGAACAGCGGTACAAGCAGGAGGAAGTGAAGCAATGGAAGCTGGGGCAGGAGCTCTCTAAAAGAGAAGCTGATGTTGCTACTAGAGAGGGGAAAGTGAGAGGCAGGGAGAAGGACCAGGCCGAGCGGCAGAGCTGCATTCACCTCCGGGAGATGGATCTCACTGACTATGAAAAAGCAAGTGGCTGAAAGCATTCAGAAACATGCCAAAGAGGTCGAGCGCATCTCCCAGGAGAGTTTAGAGCTTGTGGTGGCCAGAAGGTCACTAGAGGAGCTGCGGATCTCGGGGGCAACTAATTCCCATCAAGTGTGGGATATCTAGGGGCATGTTGACAGAGCCTTGGTGCCACTTGGCTTCAGTCTGGTACGTTCGGAGAACCCAGCTCTAGAGCTGGACCAGGCGCTGGTGGAGCTTAACTCTACCAGCAGCAAACTCCACGCGATGGGTGACGTTATCATCGACCAACTCGAGACAGAGGGAAAGTCTCTGGCCATGAATGTCACCGAATATGTTCTGTAATGTTACAAGAGCCGAGACCCCCAACTTTCTCTAGATCTGATCTTTAAAGGACCCATTGTCGAAGAAGTGGATGCTCCGAGGGCTAGCGTCCCAGAATGTGCCGAGAAGGATACCTTGTTTTTCCACATGACTTACAGCCTCTGGTAGCTAGGACCTTTCTCTTTTGTGTTTTACTAATCCTCATTTTGTAATCCAGTACTTCTTATGAATAAAATTCACTCTTTGAGTGAATGAGTTCCATTTTATTCTTGTCTTCAATACATTGCCCTTTATCTTATTGGCCCCCTGGTAGATGTACACAATTTGTTTGTGAACATGTGCCAAAAGGTTTGACAATGTCTTGATGACTTGAACGCTTCAAATTTGTAGTTGGAACGCTTAGCATTTAGGTCCGAAGTTTAGTTCTGGCATTTCCTGGGACCCTTTGTTATGTCGAATCTTGATAGGTCCAACGGCACCCACTATCAACGCGTAAAACATCGACGGCGGGCCCCCTAGGGTTGTCAGAACTTGGTAGGTCCGACAACACCCACTATCAACGCGTAGAACATCGACGGCGGCCCCCTAGGGTTGTCGTAGTTTTGTAGGTCCAACGGCACCCACTGTCAACGCATGAAACGTCGATGGCGGGCCCCCTGGGAGGTGTCAGAGCTTGTTAGGTCCGACGGCAGCCACTGTCAACACGTAAAATGTCAGCGGCGGGCCCCCTGGGATCGTCGGTCCTTCCCGACTTCGATGATATCCACCATTGACATAGAATACGTCGACAGCGAATCCCCTCGCGGTGATTTCACCATCTTCACTCGAATTGTCATTATGCTTCACGTCGACGGCTGGCCCCCATGGGAGTTGTCGGATCTTGTTAGATCTGATGGCGCCCACTTTCAATGTCTAAAACGTCTACGGCGGACCCCCTTGGGGGATGTCGGAGCTTAGTAGCTTTGGTATTGTCCACCATCGTCATGATTTTCATTCTTCCTGCGCATCAAAGACAAGAAAAACCGTAAAATTCATCCTCTCGTCTATAACTCATTGTGACTTACAATTATTATTTGAATTTTAGATCCGAAGAAACTTGATATGATAACAAGTATTTTGATGTAATTTTTCCTTATCTGAATGCCTTTATGACTCGCCGTAATAAAGCCTGCCGAAATGTAGGTAGAGTGGCGTAGTTAGGGTGTTGGACCAGGCTAAGTCGATAGCACACTCCGGACCTGTGTTGGCTTGGCGTTGAGGCGAGTAGACCGTCTAGCAATGCTAAGATCTAAAAAAACTATAATATAACTTGTACAACATATGAGTAACTTGGACTAAAGGTCAAAAAGAACTGCACCACTTCATTATAGACAAGAAGGAGAAGGATAAATAAAAGAAATTGAGCCAATACAAAATTCATGCACGCAGAGTCTACTTTCAGACAACAATGTATTCCATTATAGATTCAGATTACAGGGGAGACAAGGGCACACTTAGGGTACGGAACCAAGCTAAGTGTGTTATACATCTTGTTCTAACCCAGGGTAGCTAAGCCACACTTTCGGTACAGGGACGAAGTTAAACGTTGCTTGAACTGTCTGGGCCCTCCCGGAGGGGTTCGGGTGTTCTCCTGGAGGACCTACCCGACTTTGTGTATAGACTTTATAACTTACATTGCATGTAATTATAGACTCACCTCTGTGTAAGTAAGCATAAAACTTATGAAGGTTCTCGATGTTCCATGGATTTGGAAGTGGGGTCCCATTCTATGTTGTCAAGCTAACGCATCCAGGACGGGATACTTTGATCACTCAAAAGGGACCATCCCAGCTAGGGGAAAGTTTGTTCATCCCTTCACGAGTTATTATTCTCTACAGCACTAGATCCCCTTTCTCGAGCTGTCAGTCACGCACATGCCTTTGATGTTAGCGCTGGAGCACCTGGCGATAATGTGCATTCTGAACAGCTGCTTGGCACCTTCCCTCGTTAACGAGGTCAATGTCTTCACATCAGAGCTCTTCCTCCGTGGCTTCGTCGAAGGTCCGGACCCGGAGCGACCCTATGGTGATCTCTAGAGGAAGGACTGCTTCAGCTTCGTATACAAGGAAGAAGGGGGGTCTCTCAAGTTGACTAGCTAGGTATTGTCCCGCTCGCCCACAGTGCGGAGAGAAGCTCTTCAATTCAGTTGGCTCCATGTTTCTTCACGCGCTCATATGTGTTTGTCTCGAGTCCTTTCAATATTTCTGCATTTGCTCTCTTGGCTTGGCCAGTACTTGTCAGTTGAGCTACTGA
The DNA here is from genome assembly GCA_036927565.1 of Tuctoria greenei. Lineage (NCBI taxonomy): Eukaryota > Viridiplantae > Streptophyta > Magnoliopsida > Poales > Poaceae > Tuctoria > Tuctoria greenei. Next base: position 150,953,623 of record JAYESD010000005.1, on the reverse strand, counting down.
TGCGAAGCTTACTTGAATGTTGAGGTCTTCGCAATACTCTTGGAATGCTGCACTTGTGAATTGGTCCCGTTGTCTGTGTTAACTCTATTCAGAACTCCAAATCTGCAGACTATGTACTTCAAGAATTTGATAGCAGACTGCTTGTTGATTGTCACAACTGGAGTAGCTTCCAGGCACCTGGTGAACTTGTCGATGGAGACATACAGGAACCTTTAACCTCTGACAGCTTTTGGGAAAGGTCCAAGAATGTCCATCCCCACACAGCGAATGGCCATGTAGAAGGTATCATTTGTAGTGACTGAGCTAGAATGTGAATTTGTTTCGCGTGGAACTGGCACACTTCACACTTTTCACCAACTAGACAACATCCTGGAGTGTTGTAGGCCAGTAGAAACCATGTCAAAAGGCTTTACCGACCAGTGTGCGGGAAGACGCGTGGTTCCCACACTCACCTCCATGGATCTCCGCGAGGAGTTCGTGACATTGTTCCCTTATTACACATCGCATTAGGACACCGCTGGCACCGCGCCGGTAGAGATCCCCTTCTACCAATGTGTATCTTTTAGCCGACCTGACGATCTGATTAGCGGATGTACCATCTTCATGAAGGATATTGTCTTTCAAGTAGCTCTGCATCTCTGAGGTCCATGCATTGGAGCTAACTTGAGCTTCTGAGTCTTGTGTGTAGGGTTGCTCAGAGCTTCCTACAACACCTACGACCCTTGGTGGACGTCATGGTAACAGGGCCACCAGAACTGCCGGCTTCGAGGTGTTGGTCTCGGCCCCTTCGCTCAGTTCGGCTACCCGAGCGGTTGGTCTTGACAATCTCCGAACAAAAACTCTATCGGGAGCTAGAGCTCCGGTTGAAGCCTTCGCCGAGAGTTCTTCAGCTTGAGCGTTGTTGAGACGCTAGACATGGTAGAGGTCAAAGATGTCAATGTCCTTTTGGATCTTGTGAACTTCAAGAAGGTAGGCAACGATTTGAGGTTTGTTAAAGCTGCATTCACCTTTGACTTGCTTGATGATGAGCTGTGAGTCACCCTTCACTAGCATTTCCTTGACGCCATATGAAAGCGACACCTTGAGCCCGTAAATGAGAGCTTCATACAATGCCATGTTATTGGTCGCCTTGAAATCAAGGTGCACTGTGTATTTAACCTTTTCCCCGATTGGAGCAAAGAGAAGTATGGTCCAATAAGGCTCGGTAAAGACCGGGACTTTGGATTCCGACTTCTGCTCACTGGGGCCCCCAAGATTTAATGTAGAAGGCGTCCACTCCGCCACAAAATCAGCCAAGGCTTGACTCTTGATATCTTGTTGCGATAGGAATTTGAGATCAAATTCTACCAACTCCGCTGCCCACTCAGCAATGTTCCCAGTAGAGTTAGGACTGTGTAGTATGGCTCCCAGTGGATAAGAAGTTACCAGTGATATCTTGTAGGCTTGGAAGTAGTGTTGAAGCTTCTTTGAGGCAGTAAGAACTGCGTAAAGCAGCTTATGCAACTCAATGTATCGAGTCATGGCGTCGCGAAGTACTTCACTGATGAAGTACACTGGGCGCTGGACAGTCCGGACCTTCCGGAGGGAGCTGGAGCTTCTTCTTCATCAACCTGGACCCCGCCGAAGGGGTCCGGACCTTCTTGTTGATCTTCTCGGACCCTCCCGAAAGGGTTTAGAACTTCTTCTTGTTCAGTCCAAACCCTCCCGGAGGGGTCCAGATCTTTTTGATCAGCCGTGTGAACTCCCTTTGATGAGATAGGTTGATCCTCTAGCCTTTCATCTTGAAGATCCGTCCTGGGGGATGGAACCCAGACACACCTTCAGGTAGCTCCGGATCTTCCTGGAGGGGTCTGAGATCCCAAAGTGGAGATGGTTCCGGTCTTTTCGCGACCAGTACCACGCTGACAACCTCTGTACTTGCAAAAATGTAAAGCAGTAGAGGCTCACCAGGGTTCGGAGCTACCAATATTGGTAGTGTCGTGAGGATCTACTTGAGTTGTTAGAACGCCTTTTCTGCTTCTTCGGACCAATGGAAAGGCCCAGTCTTCCTCAATAGTTTGAAGAAGGGAAGTGCTCGCTCCGCTAGTCTTGAGATGAATTGGCTGAGTGCAACCAAACATCAAGTTAGTTTCTGGACATTCTTGATGCAAGCTGGGGGTGCCAAATCTTCTATAGCCTGGATCTTCGCATGGTTTTCCTCTATTCCTTGGTGGGTCACCAAGAATCTGAAGAGCTTCCGGGTTCAGTTTAGTGCGTGTCATGCGTAGCTTGTCGAAGACGGCTTGTAGGTTGTCAAGGAGTGACTCCTTGTTCTTGACTTTCACGAAGATGTCATCGACGTAGACCTCCACTATGTCCCTGATGAGCTCTCCAAATGTTTTGCGCATGGCTCGCACAAAAGTTGAACCAACATTTTTGAGGCTGAATGGCATGGCAATGTAACAATACAATCCATCTACTGTTATGAAGGAAGTATGCTCTTCATCTTCCCTAGACATTTGGATTTGATGGTATCCAGAATGTGCATCTAGGAAACGCAGTAGCTCACACCAGGAGGTGGAGTCCACTATCTGATGTATTGTAGGTAGTGGAAATGTTTACTTTGGACATGTCGTATTCAAGGTGGTGTAGTCGATACACATCCAAAGCTTCCCACTGGCCTTGGCTACAACGACTGGGTTTGCCAGTCATTTTGGATGATGAACCTCCTGGATGAAACCAGCTTCGAGCTGCTTCTTGATTTCCTGTCAGATGAAGTTCTGTCGCTCGACTGATTGCTTCCTGGGCTTCTGGTGTACCGGTCGTGCGTCGCGATAAATCTTCAGGCTTTGCTCAATCACCTCCCTGTGGATCCCAGGAATTATTGACACTTGCCAGGCAAACACATCAATGCTGCCAGGAGGAAAGTGATGAGCATGAGTTTCTATTTGTTGTCCAGACCTCCCGATATACGGGTAGTCTGGGCGGCATCGGAACCAATTTGGACGACTTTGATGGGAACGTCGGTGTCGCCTCTTGGCTGCACATATGGTGAGAGATTGAGCCTCGATGACGAATGCACGGAGGTTGAGTAGCTTGCTCTTTGCTGGAGGTTCCCTCCTGCGCTGTAGCAAGCGCGTGGAGTTCTTCCATCACATTGACTCCCGCATTGCGATATTCGCAGATCCAGAGAACCCCCGAAGGTGTTGGCATCTTCAACTCCAGATAGTCGTAGTGAGTTGTGGCCATGAACCTATACAGGGCAGGCCTGCCTAGGATGGCGTTGAAGGGCAAGTTGATGAGTGCGACGTCGAAGGCCAGCTTCTCGCTCCGGTATTTCTCCAAGGTCCCGAAGGTCACTAGAGTGTTATGGATCCGAGAGGGCTGATGGCCTCTGGACCTACCCCGGAGAATGGACATTAGGGGCGAACGTCCGAGAGTCAAAGCTGGATCTTCATGAATGCCTCGTGGCTTAGGATGTTGAGCGCCGCTCCTCCGTCTACCAAGACATGGTAGCGATGAACATTGTTGATGGTTGGAGACACCATCAATGCTAGTTGGCCAGCCCCAATCATGTTCCAGTGTCATTCCATAGCATCGAAAGTGATGGGAGTGTCCATCAATTTCCGATGCGGTTTTTCCTTGGCGGTAGGAGTTGCGGTGGCCATTTCTCGCTACATAATCTTGAGGACGCGGCGAGAAGAGATATACCTGGACACTCCATACATGGTGTTGAGGGTCTTCTGACGCTCATTTTCGGAGACGTCAGAATCATCATCGATTGTGTTATGCACAGCCTTCAGGACCTTCTTGGGGTCCCGGGAACCTATCTTCGTATCAGCTGGAGCTTTGTTGACTTTCTGTTTTCCTTCCCGCTAGCAGAAAGGAGCTTCTTCTCGGGGCTTGTCATAGTGCACGACAAGGTTTTGGACCTCTCGGCAGTCTTCTAACTATGTTTGTCCATTTTGTGGATTGGAAACCACATATTTAGACTAGCGTCGTCTTCTTATGAAGGTCGAAGTCACTTTTCAGGGTGTGGCCCCTGGCCACCCAGAGCTGCAGCTGCCGCAGCAGTAGGTGTCCTGGCCGATGACTTCTTCTTGATGTTGGACATTTTCTTGTCCTGGCCGTAGCAGCAGCAGTATGCTTAAGCTTTGGAGAACTTTTTGTTAGCCTCCGAAGCTAGCTTGGAGTGCATTTCTTGACCTTCTGCAGCGCGGGCGCACTTGTCAGCCAGACTGAATAGCTCTGTGATGCTGGTAACCACTTTCATCGCCAGCTTCTCCAACATCTTCTTCTCTCTGACACCCTGCCTGAATGCCACGATGACAGAAGCATTGGAGATGGAAGGAATAGTATTTCATACATGAGAAAACCACTGGATGAAGGAACGCAGTGATTCTCCAGACATTTGCTGTACAGCAAAAAGATCCAGTTCAGTGTCGGGCCGGGTGTAGGAACTCCCGAAGTTGGTGGTGAACTGTTGAAATAGCTTTGCCCAACTGTTGATGGAGTCAGGCAGTAGACTCATGAGCCAGGACCTAGCGGTCCCAGTCAGAGCCACTGGAAAATAGTTGGCCATCACGACCTCATTGCCCCCTGCCACAAGAATAGTGGTGCAATAAATTTTGAGAAACTCGACGGGGTTGACAGTCCCGTCGAACTTCTCTAGCAGATGAGGCTGAAACTTTTGCGGCTATCAGACCATGCGAAGGTGCATGGCCAGGGCCAAACAGCCGCCCCCTACTACCAAAGGAGAAGGGTTGTCCCGAGCTTCTCGCCTCTCGCGAGCACGCTCGACATGGATGCGGCCGTCCTGCTGTCTGCATCGTCGGTCAAGCTCCGACCGTAGATCGTGCGTTGAAAGTATCGACGTGGTGTGGGTGCGACGCGCCTCGAAAGGCAGCGACATCACCTGCTGAGACATAGAACGTCTCCGATGCTGTGGACCAAGTCTTCCAGACAAGATCCGATGCTGAAATGGTGCCTGCCCCGAAGGGGGAGAATCTTGGTTGCTGAGGCCATCGGCACGACACTGTTCCATGGCACCCTGAGGTGCTCCTGGCGGTGGTGGGTGTTGGCGAAGAGTACGCGCGACAATTAGCGCGTTCTCAGGATTGTTGTGCATCGATGCAGTGACCGATGTTGAGATCCCATCCTGCTGTCCGGCATTATTAGCCAGAGCAGATGGTGGTGGTGGTGGTGGTACGATGCCCGCCGGGACAATTGCACCCGCTGGTTGTTGCACGTTGGAGAGATTCCCTACCGCAGGTTGATCAGCGTTGCCGTTGGATGATCCTGCAACGGAGTTCACCATCTTAAAATGACAACTTCCCCTACCTGGCGCGCCAAATGTCAAAGTGTGCGATCGACACTTCCCCCAGTACTACTAGATCGTAGCCCCTGGAGGTTCTTGATTAGTTGGGGCGCATGAGATTTGGACAAGACAGTAACACGAGACATTTTATGAGGTTCGGGCCGCTTGAGCGTAACACCCTACTCCACGGGTTGTGTTATTGTAAGTATGTGTATGGCGCTTGTGAGCATGTGAGCTTCCTTGTCATGTATCGTGCAGCGCAACCCTTTTATAGTCTAAGGACTGACTGTTACATCAGCCTGGCCCGACACGTGGCCCTGTCGGTAGTTAATTGCCCAATTCAAGATTTGTGAATATTAAACACAATTAAGCAGTGTTACCGTTGTTAAGAGTCCTCCGATTGTGTGTCATTAATATGGCATTAATGACACGCAATCTAGTCGTGTAACTGTATGTTTTGCTGCCCTTGAATGTCTGCGCTGTTGGAGATCCGCTAGTCTCTTCGTTGTTGTCTTAGGTCCGGACGCTTTACACGTGGCGGCTCTGGAGCTTCCCGTCATGAGGAGGTAGGTCTGGAGCCACTATACATGTGGCAACAGCGGAGCTTCCCTCTACTGTGGGTTAGATCCGGGGTCATTGGACACGTGGCAAGACTGGAGCTTCCCTAAAGGGGGGGTTAGCTTTGGCCTCGCATTACACGTCGCAGTGTTGGAGCTAGCCAAACGATGGTGGCGGGTCCAGTGCTGTATAGCACGTGTAGCCTTCAGAGGTTTTCAACTCTAACGAGTGGAACTCTTCGGTGTTTCTTGCGGTATCATGGGGTACCCGATATGCAGTGTACCGATAGAAACTATTATCCAACTGGATTAGAAGATAGATACATCTAGAAAATGAACTTAAAGGTAAACTTAACAAGAAGGCTAAAGGCACGCAGAAAAGGAAATGAAGATTTTGTGCTCGATAAGGGATTAACCTAAGAACGGTTTTCACCGTGAGACAGAGGGTGAAGTTGCACTCGTTTCTTCTGTTGAAGAAGTCACACGAACCGGGCTGGTTCACTGGCACGACGTCGAGGCAAAGAAGGTCTTCCTCGGTGGCCAACGGCGCCGTCCGCAAAACCTCAAAATACCGGCAAACCAGTGAGCAAAATGACGAACTAAATTGTGGAGATGATAGAGCATAGCCTTGGCAACATTTTCGCTGTTTACATTGAAGTGAGAGGGAGCTGGACCGAGGTGCTCACCGGTGATGCAAGAAAAACGGTGGGGCTCTGTTTCCGTGAGGGAGGAAAATGAGCGGAGCACTGGGACGACGATGGCATGCAGAATTGGATCAGTGAGGGGATGAGGACGCCTTAAACTCCCCTTTCCACCGAGTTGCTTGCCTGTGTGCTTGGTGAGCTGGGAAGCAGCTGCACCGGCATTGAACGGCGGCAAACAGAGCCCAGCGTCGGTTGCACCGTTTTAAACACTCAAATGTGGGTCCCACAGACGCCTCACCCTTATTTACTCTCTGATTCTTCAATTCACCCACCAAGATTTGTCCAAAAAATTTCATATATTTGTGGAGAGGCCAATCCAAAGATGAAGAATATGATTCTGAAATCAATTCCCTGAACTGACCAAGTTTAATTGGAATTCAAAATTTGAATTTGAATTCGAATGGTATTCAATGGAGCCACTGAATTAAATAGCAAATGGACCTCAAAATTTCTGAATTTTGGCAGAGACCTTATTTGGAATATTTGAAAGCTAATGATAAACTTACATTTTTATTTTGTCGATGTTTGAACAGTAGCTATCCTTAAATTTTTGAATTCTCTCATATAGCATTTGAATCGATTTGTTTTTCCCATTTTATTAGTTGAATTAGTTTTCTTATTCTTGTTTTTGTTCTTCCAAACTGAAGTTTTTGATTTGGAAATTAGGCTTTTACAAGCTCATCACCATGTTGTTTCTAGTAAACCGCCAAGCGATGTCATACAAAGGAATATCATATAAGAATTGACAACCTATATACGTGTGTATATAAAACTTATATGTGCCGGAAAACTGCTGTCAATTAGAAGTCTGTTATATATGACAGTATCAAATATCCGCACCTTTTCAAAATGCCAATGAAATCATTGTAAGTCTTTGATAGGAAATCGGCTGAGTCAAAGACCGTTGCACAACCCTGCATTGGTCTGATGAAGATCATTATGTAGTGTTTACTGCACACGCACGAACAAAAGTGTTATGTTAACAATTGAAAATAATTTTTATTTCAGTGTCATCTGTCGAACTTACTTGAAGTGATACAGAGTCTTTATGAGGTCCTTGCCAGCTTTGACAAAATTATACTTGCTTGTCCTATGTAGGTTGTCAACTTCGTCTTTTTATCCTTCTTTTTGTACGTGATTGATTTTTGAAACAGAAACAACATTTCGTATTTCCCCGTCAGAATTGGTTATACTAGAACCGTCGAAAATGATTATCGTTACTGGTTCTTAACCGCCGTGACCGCATTAATCATTGAGACCCAAAGAACCATTGCAGAAAGCAACTATAGTACACGTTCTTAACTGAAATCGGTACTGATATCTATGTAGAATTTTGTAATGGTTTTAGTTTTGAACCTGTACAATACTCATTATGTAACGGTTCTAGTTAAGAACCGGTACATATACTCATTATTTGTACAGTTACAGTTTTCAATTGCTAAATATTTGTTTATACAAGTGACTCGAAACTTCAGGTCATGTCAGCACCGCTAATTGAAGACACCGCTGAAATTGATGCTAGAGCCCTGTCGGTGGTTTGGATCCGGCAGATCTCCCGGCACTACTAAAGTGATAGAGGAGTTTGATGTTCGGTGTGGGTGCGCGGAGATCTAAGAAGGTGATTTATGAATAGCACAGGAGACACGGAAATTTACGTGGTTCGGGCCGCCTGAGCGTAATACCCTACTCCACGGGTGTGTTGGTGTTGTATTAGCTGTATGAGCTTGTGACGAGTATCAATTGCGTGTGTGTAGCGTCACTGAATGTGTAGAGTTCGTCGTCGGCCTGTCCTTTTATAGTACAAGGGCAGGCCGTTACAAGTTAGCCTGGCCCGACATGTGGCCCCGGCGGTTACTAGTATTGATGCTCATTCAACACGTTTGTCCTTAATGACCGGGTAATGGGCTTTGACAGCACCGCTACTGGTAATTATGGTCATCCGATTGTGTGTCATTAATATGGTATTAATGACACTTAATCAGGTCTTGAAGTCCTTGATTCCCCTTTGAAGATCCGGAGCCGTTGTGGAGTCTTCCGGAGGTTAGAGGCTGTAGATCCGACGGTTGGACACGTGGTAGCTCCGGAGCATACTGTGGAAAATAGGTAGCTCCAGAGCTACCTGACATGTGTCAGGTCCGGAGCTTCTCTCGGTCTGGGGTTAAGTCCGGAGGTGCCATTTCGGTACATAGCCCGGAGCTTCCCCCTTGTGGGCGGTAGCTCCGGTTTGATAGTACACGTGGTGACCCTGGGATTAACCATGTTGGAGAAGTGGGTCCGGTTATATATGACATATGGGCCTTCGAAGGTCTTCAAATCAAGTAGATGACTTTCCTTTGAGATCATTGTAACCTCAAGGGGTGTACGGTTTCCAGGGTACCGACAGTGGCCCCCTGGACCCACCTTTGGGGAAGACCCCTTGGGTGAAGTCATTCCGCCGGAGGTGGGTCCATCCTCGTGACTTTTGAACTGAGTCTTCAAAGGTCTTCGGAAGTTCCGGTGGCGAGGGTTTGGAGTTAAATCCCCGCCATGTGGCGTATCCCGCGTGCGGCAGATGAGATCTTTGGCTTGCGGATCTCACGCAATTGAAGGTTGCCTGTTCCCGATACGAAAACCGTATTGGTTCCGCGCGCCATGTTAGGCCGCCGCCTTCGGGTTTCCCGCCTCATGATGACAACCGTTCGCCTGGGTAAGAACCTCGACTTGATCGTCGGGGTGGTCCCGAGCCCCCTTGTCATCGGCTGGGTGGAATTTTTGAATGGTATCTTCAACTTCTTTGCGGTTTCCATCCAAGCGTTGCGAGGGCTTACATAAGAAGGAAAGCGCGCACCGTCTGGAGTTCTTTACGCCTCTCATCTGATCTTGCGCTCAAACTTCCGACTTGTGCTTCGCTTTTCCTCTCTTGCCTTGCTGTGCTGCGATGGAGTTGGGTCTCTGCGAGAGTCGTTTGAAGACCGACGGTGACCTGAAGAAGGTCCGGACCCTCATGGGATGGCCCTTGGACTTCTTCAACCGCTTGGTCCGCGCCGGGGGAGAGCTCCCGTTTGAGAAGGAGCACTCCGGCGAAATGGTGTACTTCTCCTCATACGCCATGGTGGGGTTGATCCCACCTTTTTCCTCCTTTTTCTTGATGCTGCTGGACTTTTATGGTCTGCAGCTATACCACCTTGGCCCTCACTCCATTCTCCTCGTGTCTATCTTCGTCCACTTCTGTGAGATGTGGGTGGGCATCCCCCCTGCATTGAACTCTTCCGGACCTTCTTCACCGTCCATACCACCGGTAGGAGCAATGAGTACCTTGGCTTCTACTACTTTGTGAAGCGCAAGAAGTGCCCATTCAAGTCCCTCTGGGAAGTGGGATGACTAGAAGAAGGACTGGATAGTCATCCTGGTGGAGGAGCACGAGAGGCTGGAGCTGCGCGAAGGCCTCCCCAACATTGACACGATGATCTGGAGTGAAGCTCCAGTGCTGGCGGACGCCTTCAACCCTGTTCTGACCAGGATCCGTCAGTGTGTGGAGGGTGGATTAACCCCTCAGGCGGTGTTTTGTAACTTCCTCGTCAACAGGTGGGCACCGCTGAAGAGGAGAGAAAAACTCGCTTGGGCCCTCAACAGCGTGATGGACGACGACCGTGTCGAGACCGGGCTGAAGTCCAACATGGTGGGGACAACCCTGGAGTTTCATCTCAAGAAGTTCCAGCACGACATCGACGTCGAGGGTGACGATTTGACTCCGCCATCAGCTTTTCTTCCTCTGAACATGGAAGTTGAGTTCAGCAGGGAGCTCCGGCGGAAGATGCCCGTACTTGACGACCTTGGTGTCGTTGAGAGAAGATCAACCACCAGGGTGGCGATCCATGGAGTGTCCGAAGGTGGCTCCGACCCTGCCCCGAAGCCAAGGGCCGAGGTCGTCGGCAAGGGCAAGGAGCCGGCGGACGAACCCCTGAGCCTGAAAAGGAAGCTGCAGCATGCCGACGGAAGTTCCGTCAGGCCTGCCACCTATGCATCGGCTCCTTCTCCCCGGAGGGGGAGGTCTTCTGCAACCGCGGCGATTGTACCCGCAGTGGGATCCTCCGGAGGAGCTAGCTCCGGGCATGCGACTCCAGCACCGGGGCTGGTTGAGGCCTCCAGGTGCGGAAGTTCTTCCCGATCGAGGGGATCCTCGACCAGGGAAACGCCCGTGGCTGCTACGAGTTCCGGGGGGCCTTCTGGAGCTTCCACGCCGGCTATGACCAGCCCAGAACGCCCGGGAAAGAGGTTCCGCGCAAGCTGGTGCGGAAGCCTCCCAAGGTAATTTTTAATCTTTACCTTGGACAATTGTTTTGTTGTAGTAACTATTTTTTTTAAGTTTCTTCATCCATCATCTGCAGCGTTCCTAAGAAGAGGAGTGAGGCTCCACCCTCAGCTACAACAGCTGAAGCTGTGAGGGCGGGGGCTTCTGCTCCTGTCCCGGTGCCGCCCAAAGTGGTGGCTGAAGCTGCGACAGCTCCGGCGCCGGCTGTCGTGGTCATGGACCTCGACTCATCCCCATAGACTCCCGTGGTAGCGCCGGACCACGGGAGAGAAGATGCGCCTGCGGCACCTGTCCCGGAGGTTGAAGCTCCGGGTCCTGGTGCTGAAATGATGGAAGCTCCGGCTGTTGAGCCGGAGGAAGCAGTAATCTCGACCTCAGAGCCGGAAATTGTTGAAGCCCCGGCGGTTGAGCCGGAGGTGATTGAAACCTTGCCGTGCGCGCCGGAAGCTGAGGAAGTTCCGGCAGTTGGGTCGGCTACCTATGAAGCATCGGCCGCAGAGCCGGTCATTGTTGGAGCTCCGGCCGCAGGGCCGGTCGATGTTGAAGATCTTCCGGCTCCCGATCCGGTTGTTGAAGAGGTGTCGGAGCCCGAGCCCCCATCGGAGGAGGTGCCCAGACCGGAGCCAGCAGCGGCCCCTGCTCTGGATGTGACGATGTCGGAGGTTCCCGCGGCCGAGCCGGAGTGCCCAAGCGAAGTCGCTGGCCCCCTGCCTGAGGGGGTGAACGAAGACCTGGCGGCGGGGCCTTCCTCGATGGCGACTGAGGCCATCCCGGAGGACGGCCCTAGTGCCATGGAGACCCAGGGGACCACTCTTGTTGAGTGGGACCCAATTTTTGTATCTGAAAACCCGCTGGAACCAGCGGAGAAGACCCCAGCAGGTTCGAAACCTATCCCGTTGTCACTGTCTATTGACAACGCATGTTCCAGTCTGCGTCAAGTTCAACTGGCCTTCTTCCACCACAGCAAGGCTCTTGAAGAGGAGCGCCAAACCCTTAGACGGTGGCGTAACCGGCTCTACTTCGAGACCAAGCTGGCACAGTCGAGGCTAGCGGACGACAAAGAGTGGATCAAACGGGAGAAGGTCCGCCAGGAATATTGGGGCAAGTTATTGGATGTCAGGGAGAGTATGACTCGTGCCCTCGACGCTCAATCCCGGGAGATCTACGAGCAGACCAAAGCAGCTAACAGTGCGGCCGATGAACGCCAAGAAAATCTTGAGGCTATTAACACTACACTCATCAAGCGCCGGGAGGCACTTGAAGAGAGGGAGAAATGGCTCGAAGATGAAGAGCAGAAACTCCTAGAGCTGCGGGATGATGTCCTGAGGAGGGAGGAGGAGCTCACCGAGAAGGTGGCTCTGGCTGACAAGGGCCTTGAGGAGCGCGCCAAGAAATTGGAAGAGCGTTGCCATTAGGAAGAGGAGAAGACCTGGGTGCGAGGGCAGGAACTCTACGAGCAAGAGTGTGCCCTTACTGCCAGGAAGAAGAAAGTGAGGGGCAGGGAGAAGGACCTGGTCGAACGCCGGAACAAGATCCACCCCCGGGAGGAGGAGCTCGGAAAACTCGAAAAGCGGGTTGCTGAAAAGATTCAGCAAAACGCCAAAGAAGTTGAGCGCCCCGCTCGCAAGAATTCTGAACTGGTGGCGGCCAGGAGATCCTTGGAAGAAATAAAGGACTTGAGGATTGCGGACTCCCTACAGATTTGGGAGTTCCTGGGCAAGGCAAATGATGCGCTGACACCTATGGGCTTCAGCCCCGTGCGCCCGGATGATCCGGAGCCGGAGCCGGACCTGCCGTTGCAGGCGTTGAGCTCGGCAGGCAGCAACTTCTCCAAGGTGGGCGATGTCATCGCGGACCAATTGGAGGTTGAGGGGCAATCCCTGGCGATGAACGTCGTAGAATATGTGCTGACGTGCTACACCAACCGGAACGCCCAATTTCCTCTGGACCCGGTGCTCGAAGGTCCGGTTGAAGGAGAAGGCGAAGCTGCCCGAGCCAACATATCTGAGGTTGCCCAGAAGGTCGCCCAATTCTTCCATAGGGTCAAGTACCATCTCTGTAGTTCTCACTTGTATTTTCTCTTCTTCTTCCTCAATTTTGTAATCCCTTGTCTCCAGATGTAATCCCTTGTCTCCAGATGAATGAAATCCCCAAATTTTTGTGAATTTCACTTTTTGTCTTCAACACTTTAGTCTTCACTTGGCCCCCTGGTAGATGTACACAATTTGATTGTGAACATGTACCAAGAGGATATTGCATTTTGTTGAAGACTCATTTTCTCCGAACTTGTAGAATTTAGGTCCAAAGTCTTCGATAGTGAAGGCCCCCTGAGATTGTCGGAGCTTAGAAGCTTCGGCATTGTCTATCATTGGAGCATAGTAGCTCCGGCAATAGTCTCTATCAACGCGTAGAGCATCGATAGTTAGTCCTCCGGGGTGTCGGAGCTTAGTAGCTCCAGTAGTGACCTTTGCCAACACTTAGTTTGTTGGCAGCAGACTCCGTTTGCGGGGTCTTCTCACCATCTTTTATTTAGCGTCGACGGCTGGCCCCCCTAGCTTTACTGGAGCTTGATTACTCCGGTGATGCTCGTTTTCAATGCGTAACATCGATTACAAGCCACCTAGGGGAGTCGAAGCTTTGTTAGCTCCGGCTTTTCTCCATCAACGTAGATTTTATTTTTCCGGCACACTTAAGCCAAGAAAAATAGTAAAATTCGTTTCTTGTCTATAACTTCGTCGCGGCTTACGATTCTCAAGAAGATTTTAAGTCAAACGTGATTCTAAATACAACCGAATGCGTTGTCTTTTCTTCCAGATCCAACTGTACATGGACCCGCCTTACTTCGGCCTGCCGGGGTGTAGGTAGAGTGGCGTACTTATGGTGCTTGACCAGGCTAAGTTGATAGCACACTCCAGCCCTAGATTGGCTTGGCGGCTTTCAGGCGAGTTGGCCATGAACAATATTTGAATCCAAAAGAATCGACAATACAACTCGTATCGTATATGAACCGGTCGAACTAAAATTTCTTAAGAATTGCACGTCTTTGTTATAGACAAGAAAGAGAAAAATAAAAAATGTTGAGCCTGTACAACATAAATGCACATGAAGTCTGTTTCACATGAAGATTTCTTTCATTATAGGTCCGGGGTACAGGGGAAACAAGTACACTCTTAGGGTACAGAACCAGGCTAAGCGTGTTTCATTTCTCGTTTGACCCAGGGTAGCTAGCCACACTTTTAGTCCTAAGACTGTGACAAGTGTTGCATGAACTTTGCGGACCTTTCGGGAAAGGTCCGGCTGTTCTCCCGGAGGAACTACCGGACTCTGTACAATGACTCTATAACATACACCCCAAGTTACTACAGACTCACCTCCGTGATATTAAGTGTAGAACATACGGAGGTGCTCAATGTTCCAAGGATTTGGGAGAGGTGTCCCATCCTCGGTAGCCAAGCGAACGCTCCCGGGACGGGATACTTTAATCACTCGGAAGGGTCCCTCCCAGCTGGGGGAGAGTTTGTTTAACCCTTCTGTAGATTGTATTCTCCGTAGCACCAGGTCGCCTTCCTCGAGCTGTCGGTTGTGTACATGCCGCTGATGATAGCGCCGAAGGGCTTGGCGGTATCGGGCATTCTGAACAGCTGCTTGGCACCTTCCCTCCTCCAGGAGGTCTAGGTCTTCACGCCGGAGCTGCTCCTGCGTGGCTTCATCGAAGGTCCGGACCCGGAGTGACCCCAAGGTGATTTCTGGAGGAAGGATTGCTTCAGCTCCATACACCAGGAAGAAGGGTGTCTCTCCAGTTGACCGATTTTGAGATGTCCTGTTGGCCCATAAAGTGGGCAGAAGCTCTTCAATCCAGTTGGCTCCATGTTTTTTCAAGCGCTCATAGGTGCGCGTTTTGAGTCCATTAAGGATTTCAGCATTTGCTCTCTCGGCTTGGCCATTCCTGGCTGGGTGAGCTACGGAGCCGTAGCAAACTTGAATGCTGAGGTCTTCGCAATATCCTTGAAACGCAAAGCTTGTGAATTGGGTCCCATTATCAGTGATGATTTTGTTTGGGACTCCAAATCTGCATACAATGGACTGCAAAAAGTTGATAGCAGATTGCTTGTTGATTGTCACAACTGGAGTTGCTTCCGGCCACTTGGTGAACTTGTCAATGGCGACGTACAGGAACTTGTAACCTCCGACGGCTCTTGGGAAAGGTCCCAAGATGTCCATCCCCCACACAACGAAGGGCCATGTAGGGGGTATCATTTGTAGGGGCTGAGCCGGTGTGTGAATTTGCTTTGCATGAAATTGGCATGCTTCGCATTTCTTCACCAGCTCAGTTGCATCCTGGACTGCTGTAGGCCAGTAGAAGCCATGCCGAAAGGCTTTACCAACCAGTGTGCGGGAAGACGCGTGGTTCCCACACTTGCCTCCATGGATTTCTGCGAGAAGCTCACAGACTTCTTCCATTATGATGCACCGCATTAGGATGCCGTTAGCACTGTGCTGGTAGAGATCCCCTTCTACCAACATGTATCTATTAGCCAATCTGACTACCCGGTCAGCGGACACATCATCGTCAGGTAGGATGTTGTCTTTCAAGTAGTTCCGGATCTCCAAGATCCATGCATCGGAACTAACTTGAGCATTTGAGTCTTGCGTGCTGGGTTGCTCGGAGCTTCCAGCAACACCTACGACCCTTGATGGCTGCCATGGTAACAGGGCCATCGGGACTGTCAGCTTCAGGATGCTGATCTCGCCCCCTTCGCTCAGTTCGGCAGGCTGAGCTGTGGGTTTTGACAACCTCTGAACAAAAGTTATGTCAGGAGCCGGAGCTCCGGTTGACGCTTTTGTCGAGAGTTCGTTGGCTTCAGCGTTGTGGGCACGCTGAACATGGTGGAGATCTAGGACTTCGAAGTCCTTCTGAAGCCTCTGGACTTCAAGGAGGTAAGCAGCTAGCTGGAGATTATTGCAGGAGCATTCACCCTTCACTTGCTTAATGATGAGCTGTGAATCTCCCTTGACCAACAATTGCTTGACACCGTATGACAGTGCCACCTTTAGTCCGTAGATGAGTGCTTCGTATTCCGCCATTTTGTTGGTCGCCTTGAAGTCAAGGTGTACCATGTATTTCACCTTCTCCCCGGTTGGTGCGAGGAGAAGAACTCCAGCTCCGGCCCCCTTCTTTTGCATGGAGCCGTCGAAGTAGAGGGTCCAATGAGGCTCAGTGAAGACTGGAGCTTCGTGTTCTAGCTTCTGCTCACTGGGGCCGCCAGGGTTTGATGGAGAGGGAGTCCATTCTGCCACAAAGTCTGCCAATGCTTGACTCTTGACTGCTTGCCTTGAAATGAATTCGAGATCGAATTCAACCAATTCCGCTGCCCACTTTGCAATATTCCCAGTTGAATTGGGATTATGCAAGATTGCTCGAAGTGGGTAAGAGGTCACCACTGAGATTTTGTGAGCTTGGAAATAATGGCGAAGCTTCCTGGAGGCAATAAGAACTGCATAGAGCAGCTTATGCACCTCTAGGTATCGAGTCTTGGCATCATGTAGTACTTCACTGATGAAGTATACTAGGCGCTGAATGGTCCGGACCCTCCCGGAGGGGCCCATAGCTTCCTCTTCACTGACCCAGATCTTCTCAGAGGGATACGAAGTTTCTTCGGGGACCTCCGGGTTCTGGCTGGAGGAACCCGGAGCTTCTTCAGAAGTGACATGGACCCTTCCGGAGGGGCCTGGGTCTTCTGAAGTGGTTTCTTGTTTATTCGAATCTGGGAGCTGGGACTCAGACTCGCTTTCAGGAACCTTCGGACCCTCCCGAAGGGGTCTGGATTCCTGAGTATGGGGTAGCTCTGGTCTCTACGCAACCAGAACCATACAGACGACTTCGTCAGTCACTGAAATGTAAAGCAACAAAGGCTCACCAGGGTTCGGAGCTACCATAGTTGGTAGGGTGGTGAGGAATTGTTTTAGCTCCTGGAACGCCTTTTCTGCTTCTTCAGACCATTGGAATGGTCCGGACTTCCTCAATAACTTGAAGAAGGGGAGTGCCCGTTCCGCCAGTCTTGAAATGAACCGGCTGAGGGCTGCTAGACATCCAGTTAGCTTTTGGACATCTTTGATGCGGGCTGGTGGCCGCATGTCTTCAATGGCCTTGATCTTTGCCGGATTAGCTTCTATGCCCCGGTGACTTACCAAGAAACCAAGAAGTTTTCCGGAGCTAACCCCGAAGACACACTTGTCTGGGTTTAGCTTTGTGCGCGTGGCCCGCAGCTTATCGAAGACAGCCTGTAAGGTGTCAAGAAGTGACTCCTTGTTCTTTACCTTGACCATGATGTCATCAACATACACTTCCACTATGTATCTAATGAGGTCTTCAAAGGTTTTATACATAGCTCGTACAAAAGTTGAAGCTGCATTCTTAAGACCAAATGGCATGGGTCTATAACAGTACAATCCATCTACTGTGATGAAAGAAGTATGCTCTTCATCCTCCCTAGACATTCTGATTTGATGATACCCAGAATATGCGTCTAGGAAACACAGTAATTCGCACCCGGAGGTGGAATCCACTATCTGATCTATTCTAGGTAGTTGGAATGGATCTTTTGGACATGCCTTATTTAGTGTTGTGTAGTCGATACACATCCGAAGCTTCCCACCGGCCTTGGGCACAACGACTGGGTTTGCCAGCCATTTTGGATGGAAGACTTCTCAGATGAATCCAGCTTCGAGCAATTTTTTCACTTCTTGTCGAATGAAGTTTTGTCGCTCTACAGATTGCTTCCGAGGCTTCTGGTGCACAGGCCGGGCGTCTGGATAGATATTCAGATTGTGCTCAATCACTTCCCTGGGGATCCGAGGCATTTGTGACGGTTGCCAGGCAAACACGTCGACATTAGCCCGGAGGAAAGCGATGAGTGCGAGTTCCTATTTGTCGTTCAATCCTCCCGACATACGGGTGGTTTGAGCGGCATCAGAACCGATTTGGACGACTTTGACTGGAATGTCGGTGTCGCCGCTTGGCTGCACACGAGGTGCAGATGTCGAGCCTCGTTGACGAATGCTCGGGGGTTTTGGAGCTTGCACCTGCCTGGAGTCCTCCTCTTGTGCCGTGGTAAGTGCATGAAGTTCTTCCAAAGCAGTTACTCCGGCAGTACGATCTCCGCGGATCCGGAGAATGCCTACTGGTGTTGGCATCTTTAACACCAGGTAGCCATAATGAGCAGCTGCCATAAATTTGTACAAGGTAGGCCTACCCAATATGGCGTTGAAGGGTTAGTTGATCTGAGCAACGTCAAAGACCAACTTCTCGGTGCGATACTTCTCCTGTGTCCCGAAGGTAACGGGGAGAGTAATAGCTTCGAGTGGGGTAATGGCCCCCGGACCTACTCTGGAGAAAGGTCGGGAGGGGTGGAGATCCGAAGGTCAGAGCTGAAGCTTGGTAAAAGCTTCGAAGCTTATGAGGTTGAGCCCCGAACCTCCGTCTACCATGACATGGTGGAGCTGGATGTTATTGATGGTAGGAGACACAATCAAAGGTAGCTGACCTGCTCCAACCATGCTTCGAGGGCAGTCCGAAGCATTAAAAGTGATGGCTATGTCCATCCACTTCTGATGAGGCTCCGGTCTGGCTGTAGGGGCTACAGCAGCCATGTCCCGACACATAGTCTTGATGACGCGGCGGGAGGTGATGTCCCATGATCCACCAAAGATGGTGTTCATGGTCTTCCGATGCTCGTTGTAAGAGACGTCGGAATCGTCGTTGACCGAGATGTAGACGGCCTTCAGGACCTTTTTGGGATCCTAAAAACCTAACTCCTCTTCAGCCGGAGCTTCGTCGACTTTTTGTTTTCCTTCTCTCTGTCGGAAAGGAGTTTCTTCCCGGCGCTTGTTGTAGCGCTCCGCAATGTTTTGGACCTCTCGTCAGTTTTCCAAACTATGGCTGCCCGTTTTGTGAATTGGACACCAAACCTTGTGTTTGCCACCATCTTCAGAAGACGGTCAAGGTCGCTTCTCGGGGCGTGGCCCCCGGCCACCCGGAGCTGGAGCAGCTGCAACACTGGATGTACCGGTCGACGGCTTCTTCTTGACGTTGGTCTTCTTCTTCTATTATCCACTCCCGGAGGTAGTGGCTTCTCCTTTGGAGGATTTCTTGTGATCCTCTGGAGTTGGTTTGCAGTGCATCTCACGGCCCTCCGCAGCTCTAGCACATTTATCGGCCAAACTGAAGAGTTTCGTGACACTGGTGATCTCCTTGATCGCCAGTTTCTCCAGCATCTTCTTATCCCATATGCCCTGTCTGAATGCCACAATGATAGAGGCGCTAGAGATAGAAGGGATAGTGTTTCGTACCTGAGAGAACCTCTGGATGAATGATCGCAGGGATTCTCCCCCTTTTTGCACG
The DNA here is from genome assembly GCA_036927565.1 of Tuctoria greenei. NCBI lineage: Eukaryota > Viridiplantae > Streptophyta > Magnoliopsida > Poales > Poaceae > Tuctoria > Tuctoria greenei. Next base: position 150,934,374 of record JAYESD010000005.1, on the reverse strand, counting down.
ACTGCAAAAAGGTCCAGTTCAGTGCCTGGTCGGGTAAATGAACACCCGAAGTTGGTGGTGAACTGCTGGCACAGCTCCTCCCAACTGTTGATAGTGTTGGGTGGAAGGCTCATAAACCAGGACCTGGCGGTCCCAGTTAAAGCCACTGGGAAATAGTAGGCCATCACGGCCTCATTTCCTCCAGCTGCCAAGATAGCAGTGGAGTAGATCTGAAGAAATTCAACAGGATTGACGATCCCATCGAACTTTTCCGGCAGGTGAGGCTGGAACTTCTATGGCCACCTGACCATACGCAGATGCATGGCCAGGACTAAACAACCTCCTCCCACTCCTTCAGGAGCAAGAACATCCTAAGCTTCTCGTCTTTCACAAGCACGCTCAATATGGACTCGACCGTCCTGTTGGCGGTATCGGCGATCAAGCTCCGCCCGGAGGTCATGAGTCGAAAGCCTGGATATCGTGTTGGTGCGTCGTGCCCCGTAGGGCAACGACGTCACCTGTTGTGATGCAGCTCGTCTCCTGTTGTTGGAGACGTGCGGACCAAGTCTACCAGACAAGGTCCGTCGCTGTGATGGGGCCCGTCCTGAAGGAGAAGGACCCTGGTTGCTGATGCGATCGGCTGCTGCTGCAACCAAATGTTCCACATCAGCCCTCCACTGCTCCAGTGCATCCCGAGATGCATCCGGAGGTGGTGGGCGTTGGAGAAGAGCACGCGCTGCATGAAGCGCGTGTTCCAGGTTGTCTTGATTTCCCGACGTAGTGACTGACGCCGGTGCACCATCGCGTTGTCTAGCTTGATTTGCTGGTGGAGGCGGCGGTGGTGGCATTGTGACTCTTGCTAGTGCTGAAGCCCCTGCTGGTGGCTGAATACCGGAGGGATTGCCTCCAGCAGCTTGAGCAGCAAGATGACCGTTGGATGATCCAGCAGCTGAGTTCACCATTCTCGAAATCTCAGGCACCCCTACCTGGCGCGCCAACTGTCGGTGTTTTGGATCCGGCAGATCTCCCGACACTACTAAAGTGTTAGAGGAGTTTGATGTTCGGTGTGGGCGCACAGAGATTTAGGAAGGTGATTTATGAATAGCACAGGAGAGACGGAAATTTACGTGGTTCGGGCCGCGTGAGCGTAATACCCTACTCCACGGGTGTGTTGGTGTTGTATTAGCTGTATGAGCTTGTGACGAGTATCAATGGCGTGAGTGTAGCGTCACTGAACGTGTAGAGTTCGTCGTCGGCCTGTCCTTTTATAGTACAAGGGAAGGCCGTTACATGTTAGCCTGGCCCGACATGTGGCCCTGGCGGTTACTAGTATTGATGCTCATTCAACACGTTTAATGGTCCTTAATGACCGGGTAATGGGCTTTGACAGCACCGCTACTGGTAATTAAGGTCATCCGATCATGTGTCATTAATATGGTATTAATGACACTAATCGGGTCTTGAAGTCCTTTATTCCCCTTTAAAGATCCGGAGCCGTTGTGGAGTCTTCCGGAGGTTAGAGGCTGAAGATCCGACGGTTGGACACGTGGCAGCTCCGGAGCATACTGTGGAAAACAGGTAGCTCCGGAGCTACCTGACACGTGTCAGGTTTGGAGCTTCTCTCGGTCTGGGGTTAAGTCCGGAGGTGCCATTTCGGTACATAGCCCAGAGCTTCCCCCTTGTGGGCGGTAGCTCCGGTTTGATAGTACACGTGGCGACCCTGGGATTAACCATGTTGGAGAAGTGGGTCCGGTTATATCTGACATGTGGGCCTCTAAAGGTCTTTAAATCAAGTAGATGACTTTCCTTTGAGATCTTTGTAACCTCAAGGGGTGTACGTTTTCCAGGGTACCGACAAGCCCCATGATAGACGACACTTGCCTTGCGTCGGGGCTAAGTGTTCCGAGTGAAGTAGGGCAAGTGACACGGCGATGGCAAGAAAGGTTTGCTCCTGCTTCTTGATGTAGAGGTCCTTCCACGCAGGTGATGACAGCAGGGTGAAGAGCAAGGTGCGGCTGGGGAAATAAGCATCAATGGACCCTATCGCCATCGAGCTGCTACTGCAACTACATCTACAGTTCGAGCAACAGCCCCTTCCTCCAATATTTTTTCTTAATATTTGGATCAGCAACATAAATTTAATTCATGTTCATCATTCATTGCTGCCTAGAACCTTTCTGGTGTTTATGTGGAAACACGGTGAAGTCATTACGCCGAGCTTTGATGCTGCCACCTTCCCGCCAGGTGAAGTCACATGGTGAGGAAGAAGGACACGGTGCCGGCGCAGATCTTGCCGCCTCCCTCCTTCCTCCTACGGGTGATGGCTCCTCGAGGGCCTTCTCAAGGTCGGGTTGCGTGGCATCGTCTTGGTCAATCTGCTTCACCAATAGCCTCGTCATCCTCCTCCCCCCCCCCCCCCCCCCAAATGCTGCGGAGGTGGAGGGGGAGGCCCGATGTGGGACCACCATCTTGCGCGAGCCCACGCGCCCACCACCACCCTGTTTAAGCAAAGTAGCGGGGAGGAGCCCGCGTGCTGTTGGGGAGGAGCGCGGGCTTGAAGGAGGTGGCGGCCACAGAGCGTGAGGTCCCGGACATGGGTCTTTGGTTGGTTGGTGTTCCTGTGGGGAGAAAAAGAAAAATAGAATCAAAGAATTTTCTATGTAAGCAGTGGCAGTCGCTATAATTTCTCTCAACTTCACATTACTTAATCTGTTCAAAACTAGAATCGGTTTAGTTAATAAGTATGTGTACCGATTGACAATTGAAACCGGTATAGATAATAACACTACTAAAAAAACAGTTATCTCTGTCAGGTCATAACTACAGCAATGGCTAGTACACAATCTGGTTTATAGTGCAATCCTACAATCATTTATCCCCAACCATTGGATGTTCATCCTAGCGTGGTTGTGTTTTTTAGCTAACCCCCTCCACCTGTGTTTCTCACGTGGTGGGAGTTAAGTGAAAAAACCAAATCACCCTAAGATGAACATCCAATGGTTAGAGATGAATAAATGCATGATTGTGTAAGTCAGATTGTATACTAGTTATTGCCCATAAGTACATATCTGTTCCGATTCTTGAATCAACACAAAATATTTGAAGCAGATAGTTCAGGTTATCAGTACTGGTTTCATAACCAGTACGGATAACTGATTTTAGAATCAGCTAATGTAAAGAACCAATGTTGAAAAAAATGAACAGCCCCAGTGCCAAAGCTCCCACGGGAGGTGGGATCTGAGGAAGAATTATATTAGACCAGTCTTATCCCCGCAATGTGCAGTGCGGAGAGACGGCGTCGAATCCAGAACCTCTTGGCACCAGTGGGATGACATCACCACTGTGTTAGAAACAACAGTAATCAAAATGAGCCATGGACATATAAATAACAGTGACATAAACTGCTAATGTTTATGTACATAACATAACAATTAGTGAAGAAGTCACAGACACCAGAAAAATAATTTCATGAAAAACACAATTCATGTTCTCTTTATTAATGATCTTGTCTGTCTTGTAGAAGGTTCAGGTGTATGTCTATGTGAACGTTCAGGGATGGTCTAGTGAAAGGTGACTTCTGCTGAAAGTTAGAATTAAAAGCTGTTGTGGATGAAAAGGGACTACGAGAGACCAGTGTTTTGTGTTGTAAGAAAGAACACAATAAGTTCCATGTTGTACTCATATTGCAGCAAATGAAGTCTACCAATGATTGGTCTGATAAATATTTCACATATTTATTACATTTTTTGAGGTACTGAGCCAACGCCCAGGGACGCACGGATTCACATATCTCCTGTTACCTTGATAGCTGTTGGACATAATTTTTTTTTGTTATCTATGCTTGTTCCAGTTGTGAACGGGTATGGAACGGCAATCTAATCTTTTTTTCGTAATACTATAATATATAAATAGGACAATTTCAGCCCACCAGCTACTGTAGCACTGTACGCCATGTCGCCCGCAGATTTAGTAACATATGGGTTTTTTTGCATGCCTGAAACCTTTCTATAAATCGGGATGCAGCTATCATCTTGATTTCACAAGTAATCTATATCTTGATCGACAGCTACAAAGGCAGCAGGACAGATATGTTTTGCGACTTCCGTAGCTCTTAGACAAATTTTTTGTTATTTGTACCAGTTCTAGTGTAGTCACGCTCGCACAGAAGTTCTTCCCCAATATTGCGACTTCATTAGTCCCCCATGTGGTGTCCTCCATGTCGTCCCCCTCCTCTCACGATGAATGGCCCGAGCTTTCCCTCTTCTACAGATATATGGTTGTGGCATGTCCCTCCTCTGCCTCATGATGGAGTGGTTGTGTCATAGGTCTCTAAAACGCCTCTTAGGATCCAACATCTTTTCTAAGGATGGCTGGTACATTTGAGGCACTACTTCGATCCTCCTCGGTTTCTGACTGGTGAGACATCCTTGGCTTTCCTCCTTCAGACATTTAGTAGATGTAAGGATTTGCTCAAAAAATTATTAGTATGTACTCCTTTTGTTTAAGATTGTTATCGAGTGTTAGTTGTTGGAGACATAAATGGTTAAGGCTTGTTATGGACTTTGTCTTAGACTGTCATCTTTCTCTATAAATAGCAGTTGCTCTTCTTTGTTGTGGTTCATTCATTTCTCAATTTTTTAAAGTACTTTGTTACTAAATTACTACTGTCCATGTTCCTACTACCAATGAGTATCGATTTTGTCGTCCGTTCGTCTTCGAGGTGACCTAGCTACGCAGACACAAATATTTATACTAGTTATGGCAAGTGCCCAACATCCAGTGTTGATTTCCTGCTCTTTGTTGATCGAAAGAGGGGCTAGTGTTACAAATGGTGAAAGCGAGCGGTGCTTGCTTGCTGAGTCTTCCCTTCTATGGGGGGCCTTCGGGGGCCTCTTACAGGCAGCTCAGCGCTTGCCCAATCTAATCATCCTATCTACCCCCATCCTCCTTGTAGATGGGGCAACAATTACAATGGTTGGTATCGCTAAACGTAGCTTATGGCGCGCTAGAAGCGAGGTCAGGTATCGGAAGTCATCGCCGCACATACTCTGCTCTTGTTGCACATCGGCTCTGTATTGTAGCTCAGGCCCATCATTACACCGAAGCAGACGAGGTGTAGAGGGTGTTAGCTGGGCAAGCACACCCTGTTAGAGGTGCACTCAGGTGCGTCTGTACCACCGGTAATGAAGGTGCCCGTGTTGTAGTGGATATCACCACCAACCTCGCTTCTGAGATCGGGCTCGAGTAAATTCAATGCTAACCTCAACAGTCGGGGTCGGGGATGCCCGCCCTCAACCTCGACAGTCGGGGTCCGGTCACTGGACGTTTATCCGATCTGATGGTTGGCATGTCATGTTATGTTAGAGCACGACCACTGTCTCTCGCTTCCTGGAAACCGAGACACGGAATCCCGTCTGTAGCCTCCAAGCTTGCACCAAGCTGTTTGATCAGTTAGAGGTTGTCGGGACGTGTTCCCTAAAGAAAATAAGTCAAACATATGAGTTCATGGTTTGTTTATGGCCACTATGGTGCTCAGGGTCAGAGAGCCCGAGCGTTTGCCCTAATCATGACTCCCGAGCTCTAAGGTTAGCCCTTGTACCCCTAAATGAGGCTCGGGTTAACTTTTCCGCGAATCCTCTTTGCGCCCCATCCACGAGACGTTTGCCGCATGGAGGGGGTGAGCTTGTCAGGAATCTTCTTTGACGGTCGAAATCCTGAGCTCGTTGAGCTACCTATCGGGTAGATCTGAGTGAAACTCAATTGCCTTATTTCATAAGCACCAACAGAACTAGTTATCCTTTTTTAAAGGATCATCCTGGTCGGGGCTCGGTGCCCACATTTCATTATATGCTGCTCGGGACCCTTGCGTAGATCCCGGGCCTTTTGAGGGCCCGAGCGGCTCAATGTCGACCCTTCGGTGGTTACCGTGGAGTCGCCAAGCTACGACTTAGACATTGACTTGGAGATGTCAAGGGTATTTGATTTTCCCGAGTTTGCCTCTTCACGGGCCATTCTGTGCCATCCATCCCTCAGTATGAGTCGTTCCAGACGGCCTCGGGACCAATAGGGCAGGCCTTCGAACCCAGAACTTGGTCGACCTCTAAAAGTGGACCGGTGACTTAATCGTATACCCTGTGTGAATAAAAGTATATATGGAAATGTACAAAATATTCAATTCAATGATCAAGGTACAAAAACATATTCTCCATTTGATTAGGTTAGTCAATTAAAATCATAGGACATTATATACATTAATATTGGGAAAAGAAATAAATGACATGCATATAGATTATAAAAATTGAATTTGATTCTAATTCAAATTTGCAGGAAACCAAACATGTTATATGTGATAACTTGCAAAAACCTTTTCCGTGGATCAGACATTAGCTTCAATTGGTTGGATTTTACCAACTGTGTTTAAGTGTAAAGAAATAAAATTAAGGGGATAAGAGCAGAGTGGGGCCCACCTATAAGAGGAGCCCAAAAGTTGTTTGCTCTGTCTCACGTACGCGCGCCAGCGTTGAGCAGCAGCGGCAAGCACCGCCAGTGCGATGGTTGGCCGCCTGCATGCGCGCCACGGAGGGCCACGACACCGCCTTGCTCGGCTCCGTTCGGTCGGCGCATAAAAGCATGCAAGGACCGAGCGCTCAACTCTTCTTCATTCTTCTGTATCGCTCCCGTCGATCGCCCTGTTCTAGCCGCCCCACGCTCCAACGATGCTCCAGCACGGTGCGCGCCCCTCACCTCGCCGTATTCCATAACCCAGCTACCGCCGGTCGGAGCACATCAGCGAGGATTTCTAGTTCTTTCCAAAACAGTGCCGCCGGACATACATCTGTTCCAACGTGAAGCTCTTCCCGAGGTATTAGCTAGCAATATCCCCACTCAGACTAACGGAATTCCCAAGCTCGCCACCGCCTAGAATTGGCTCCACGGTGCCCTGGTTGTCCGGCCGATTCCGGACCCATTTAAGGTATTGGCCGAGGGTCAGGGCAGCACCACGAAGCTTACAGAGCAAGAAGCAGCTTTCCCATGCCTTGTGCACTGAGAACGCCGTCGCCGATCGTCGAGTTCTGCAAGTCGCCAGTGTAGGCACGTTTCCGAGGCGTTTCAGTCCAAACTGAGGCCACCAGTGAATTCCTGAGGGTCAAAAACCCCCGAGTGGCATGTCCCTGCCACGGGGTAGGTGGCACGGTGAGCTCCGGCGAGTCGCCAGTCGGCCGCCGGCCATGGCGCCGCCACGGGCCGCCGGAGTCGGGTGAAGAAGAAGAACCCCCCCCCCCCCCCCCCCCCCCCGTGGGATTTTCTGTGGCACAGGGATTCCATGTGACCACGCGAGTAAACCCTGTGGGGCCGGTGTGGTATCAGCTGGGTGGGAAGAATTCAACCAGTGGGGGCCACATGTCAGTTGATTAAAGGGTTGTCTTTTTCAATTCCAAAAAGAATTCCAGAAAAATGCCTAAACTTTGTAATGCTATAACCTTGGCTAGGATGCTCCGAATTAGATAAAACAATTTTTTTTAATTCTCCTTAGAATATTCTATAAATCAATTAGTATAATACATCGTGGAAAATATAGAAAACAGGATCCTATTCAGATAATTATGGAAGTTCACCCAACCTATCATTTTGTTATGTAGAAGCTCCAGTAAAAGTTTCAAGCATAACAAAGTTGTTTAAGAGGGTTTAATTCAAAGTCTTTGCCTAGGTTAATTGTAATTTCAGAAAATAACAAATTAAATCCAGAAATTCATAAGGACTTGTAAATTCAATATCTTCCTGTAGGAAGCTTGAAAAATTGCGAAACCAATTTTGGTAGCTTCGTTTTGATCAGTACTATCTATCTGTGCCATTTATGGACATGATAAAACCTAAGGTTTTATCTGCAAATTCCCAAATGATGAAAGCTTGATAGAATTTTGTAGATCATTTTCTCCCATCAAATTCTCTGAAATTTTCATGAGGATTTCTTCATCATATCTGTATACCAGAGAAAATTTATCATAGCCAATTGATCAAATCTTCATAGGAATTAATTCTGTATAGTTTCCTTATATCCATGACTATATAGAAATTTCTTATGTACATTCTTATAATATAAAGTAATATCAAATCAACATACCCAAATCCAATTTAATACCCAACAGTACACCTTCTTCATTCTTGATTTACAAACATACTTCCTGTATGAGTATGACATTGCATAATGGGTGCATATTATTTAGTTAAGTTATAAAAGTATATTATGTGTTATATGCATATCCATTGCAATAGACGCCGTCACGGAAAGGAGTCGAAGAGGACCTGTTCGTGAAGCATCAAGACACTGACTCTTTGACTTAGAGCTGATTCGTGAACAAAGCAAGCCCTGGTTTGCATTTAAGTGCCTTTTAAAGTTTTGCTTTATACACACTATACTGAATAGACTTGAAATGTTCATTAGGTCTATGTTGATTGAATACCACACATGCATGACCAAATAATCCCTGAAGTGGATGGGTAGTATAAGACCCCCTCGATTTATATTGCTATGATTAATGTTTAATTAGAAGATTGGTAGAAGTCGAGTATGTTGGATACTACTCGTGAGATTGGTCACATTTTATTGATCAGAAGTCAAGTAGTTGAATTCTACTTGCGAGAGAAGTCGAGTGAGGGAAACCTCCTCGCGAGTTGTTACCACAACGTTAACTCTTTAATATGAGACATGGACGGGGATTTGTGTAGGATGGTTTGCTCACATCGTACATGGGTCTGTAATGACGAGGCAGGTGTTGGGAGATGGATTGGTAGCCCCGATTGTGTCGGTTAAGGCCCGTCTCGTGCTTGGCCCTGTTGGACAAGTTTGAACTGTACCGGATGCATACAGGCTATATGGAATCCAGGAAACCGATGTACCTTGAGGATCCTATGTTGGAACCTTTTCAATCGGCTTAAGTTGTCGGCTGTTAGTACAGTGGGAGGTAACTTGCTCAAGAACATCTCACGTCGGACATGCACCTTGAGGTGAGCTCACTATTCGGGTCAATTGAACTGTTTCGATGTGGTTGAAATTTGGGGAAAGGTGGCTGCGTGCGACATCGGTGGAGTGTGCCGAGGCAACTCCGAGTATGGGCGTATGTGTCGTGCACTCTAGGTGTTTTTGATTCGAATCACCGTCGCTCGTGGTTATGGATTGAGCATACTTGGACACTGAGTCTTGACGTAGTAAATACTGAAGATAGTACAATTAATAGTTTACAGTTTCCCCATACTTTACCTGTAATAGCATTATGTGCTTTGGGCATGTCATATCATCGGCAAAGCGTTTCTTGTTTGATTGTGGAGTCTATGATGTGCCGTGCCTGAAGAATGTCAAGTGCTACTTAAAACATGACCATAAAGATCCACTTGTAGGCGAGTCTTTTATGCTATCCCTTACCCATGCTTAGTATTCACCCCTGCATATGTCTAGTGATACGGGTTAGTCTTGCTGAGCCTTATGCTCACGTTTGCGCTTTAACAATTTTTGCAGGTATTAGGTTTATTTCTACTTTTCAGGTTGTACATGAAATCTCGAAGTGTCAAGATAAATCTCATGTGAACAACGCCGCTGTTGTATCTTCTTCTTGTTGCTAGTGAGAAGCGTCCTAGGGCATGGACGTCTTCTCTCCTGCTTAGTTAGGTGAGATTATGAGTATGTATTTTCTGCTGCGTGAGTACCCCTGTTGTACACTCTTTTGTAAACTCTTCTTATTATGATATGAAAACTTTATATGTTTTGGTATCCTTTTCGTGTGTGCTGTTATGTGCCGCATCGCACGGCACCACCCAATGAGATCCTCGGATGTGTGGACCCCGGTCCCCACAGACATGGTATCAGAGCTTCATTGGGAATAGCATGCTCGAGAAGAGCCTATTTTCGTAAACTCCAAAGTAGTCGAGTGAGGTTTAGCTATATGCCCATTAAGGACTATTACTAGTATAAGTTATAAAGGTGGTGAACTAACTTACTTGTTATATTATTTTGTAACGACGCTCTGTCTTCGAGGTAAGAGGTAAGGTACGCCACCGAGAGCGGATCAATCTCGGTAAACTCTGCATGCGAGATGTGGTATGTGAAATTTCTGTGGCTTAGCACGGAAAGATAATATGAGTCTCTGAAACTTTCCATATTTCTGAGAACATATGACACGCGGTACTCCAGCGTGACACAAAATAAGTGGGGCCCCCGTCGGGTGGTGTATAACCCGATAGTATGCATCTCTAGAACTATTCATGTTCTATGGGAGCATGCGAAACACATATGCCCGAGCGTGTATAAGCCGGTTCGTGTGGGAGTCTTTGCTGTACAGACGTAGTACAACCATGTACCTCAAGACATGACTTCGCTCGAGGGCGACTCACACCAGAGTCGTATGCATTTACTTTCATATATATTATTTTGACTGCGTGTCGTGTTTCCCCGTGCCGCCCTTGAGGTGTGAAGGTGTGAAAGAGGATTGCTTGTCTTCTGCAGGTACATTAACTCTGGTAGCGACTCGAGTAGAAACCGTTTGCGAGTGATCGATACTAGGACCACCTATGGACGTATCCAGATATATCGGGTTAGACTGTTCTTTTGGTGAGGCACGTAGTACCGTCCGTATCACAATTGATACTTTGACCACCCCCCACGAAAGAATGGCTTCATTATCATCTTGTAAGATCCAACTCCCAGTTGCTGGAAAGTTTTGGGTCAAAATTTTAACTTGGACAGTGCAATGGGAAGAAGGATGAAGATTAAGGTTGTTGTTCACTCTTGACGGAATCTAGCTCGATTATGTCAAGAGGTGCTTTTAGTGAAACTTCGTAGAACCTAGTAGTGTGCTATATGGTTAAGAAGATCTTCAAGTCCTCTACGACTGTTCTTTGAACAGTTTGGGCTTGAAAGCCTTTTGAATCAATTCCCATCATCAAAAATAAACACTAATCCCATTTCATTGACACATTGGTCCAACTTTAGTGTTTTGCCCTATCTCTTCGTAGAAAGCTCTTCCATGCCTTTGTGATACATTTTCGGAAAGGTGAGGAGCTAGACTACAACTTTGTAATTCAATTTTGCCCCAAATTCAGATAAGAAGTATTTAAACACTTGAGTTAAAAATTGGAACAAGACTATATGTACTACCTGAACCAACTTGGGAAAATTGTTGATCTTTGAACAGCCATAACTTTTAAATTGGAACAGCAACATAGGCATATAGATACATGCCTGGAAAGCTTAAGGAATCCTATAACAAGTTTCTATTCGACTCTGAGTCTAAAACTCACACTAACAAGCCCTAAATTGAAGTATCGTTTAGGAGGTTCTGGCAGCCCGGAAGAGGGGACAGAATCTGAAATCTTCACCAATTGAGTTATAACTTTTTGAGACTTCACCTCTGCAGGCCTACTTTATGTGGTTGGAAAGTGTAGAGAGTCCTCTACAACGTTTCTATAGAACTCCAGAGCAGAATCCGTCTCTAACATACTCAAAATTTCAAATTTCTAAACTTGATCAAATCTGGACAGTCCTGTATACAGTTACTGTTTCTTGCATAACTCGCTGTAGAATTGTCGAATGACTTCATGTGATGCATTTCTGGAATACTGAGAATGTATTCTACCAGTTTGCTATGTGTTATTTTTGCAAATGTTTATATTTGTATATCTGAAAATTGTGGACAAAATCAGCCTTAAACAAAGGAGGTGCTGTCAAAATTTTCAGAAAAACTGTCAACTTGCAAATACCGTATCCTCTCAACCAGAAGTGCTACGAGGTCAAGTAAGTACTCCTTAGAAAGTTTTGGAAGTACTTTACAAGTTCTTTATTCAGCTCAAGACCAAAATCCTTCTCTATGTGGGTGAAATTTTGATAATCGCAGAGACTGTCCAGGCACACCCAAACTGGACATCAATCTGCACACCTATGAATTTAATCCATATCTCGCAGACCCTTGATCCAATGGTGTCGCGCGAGTAACCGTTGGAAAGGTTAGAGAGTCAGATACAAATTTTGCAATTGGCTCCAGACCTGAATCGGTAATCTACCTATTCTAAATCGAGTTTGAATGCAGAGTGGTCAATCTGAACTGAATTCAGATTCTGAATGCTGAAATTTTAACCAACTTCAAAAATTCATATCTTTTAAACCAGGACCGAAATGAATACAAGTAAGTACATTATGGAAATCTTATTACATTGTCTCAACTTTGTAAATAAGAATATTTCCAGATTTCCATCAGAACAGCCTGAAAACTTTAGATCAAAACTGCTACTTTTAAGCAGGTTCTGCTGAAAGTGCAGAAAATTCTGCTGAATTTAAAATAAAATAAATTGCAAAAAAGATATGATCTAGAGGCAAACAAATAATTTTTAGAAATATATGGAAGCGTACTTTAACTTTGTTGTTCACCTCTAGGCAGGATTTTGCCTCTAACTGGATGAAATTCTTATATTTCTCCATACTGGTCATTTCTGGCAGAACAGTTCGTCTTTGAAGCATAAGTTTGAAAATTTGCGCGAACATGAATATTGTTATACTTTCACAAAGTTCTTGACATGTTCATGTTTTCCTTGTCTTCACTTATTGCTGAGATCGAGCTTTGACTCATCCCAAATTAATTTGTGCAGTATGGTTCGTACTCGCTCATCGAGTAAGGTCGGAAGTTCTCGTAGAGACGGTGATGATTCGGATCCACCGCAGGCACCACCATCAACGGTATTGGTAGATGTCATGTCAAAAGTGTTCAAGTCTCACCAAGAGAACACTAAGTTACTTCAAGATTTGGTGCAGCAGGGCCTAAGTCATCAAACGCAACAAGTTATTCCACCTCGAAACAGTTATTTGGATTTTTTGGAAACGCAACCGCCAATCTTCACGGAAGCAACTGAACCGTTAGAATCAAATCATTGGCTTCGTGTAATGGAATCCAAATTTGGTGTGTTTTTTCCTATGATGATTATCAGAAGACATTGTTCGCTGCTCAACAACTCCATGGAGCTGCCGGAGCTTGGTGGGCAGAATATAGTGCGACTCGCCCTGAAGGTCATCGGATAGCATGGATTGAGTTCCGTGAGGCTTTCCGTGCTTGTCATATTCCGACAGGTATTATAAAGACCAAGTATGAGGAATTCGTTGAACTCAAGCAAGGAGACATGAGTGTCCATGAGTATTTTAAGGAGTTCAACCGTTTGGCACAATATGTGCCCGACTATATGAATACATAAAGGTTAAGATGTGATCACTTCTTCCGAGAGCTGAGGGTCAAACTATGAGAATGGTTAGCGTTGTTCAATCACGGCAAGTACAACAAATTAGTCAATGCAGCTATCCTACAAGAAAAGGCAGATCTTTGTCTCCAAGCGGAGAAGAGAAAGCGGAGTATTCCGCTAGACAACATTAGTGTGGTAGCTCAGAAATATCGGTTGGTATATCATTCGCCATCCGGTCAAGAATGGCAGCCATCTGTCAGACCATCATATCAAAGTCGCCCGCTGCTTGCATCAAGTTTCGAATCACCCCGCAGCAGCAGCACATAAGTTCTTATCCATTATCACCGCAGCCAGAGATACCCAGTTCTCATCCACAAGTCAGTACTGAACCGACTAAATATACGTGCTTCACTTGTGGTCTTATGGGTCACTTTACTAGATATTGTCCAAAGAGAAATCAAAGCTGCAGCTAGTCATTATTTCAACATTCAAGTCCGTTTCGCAATCAGCAGCAAAAGAAATCAAAGCTTGGCAGTTTCCACTATACTACCATTGAGGGTGTACCAGAAGGAGAACCCGTGTTAATGGGGATGTTCACTCTCGACCATATACCTACATTGATTCTCTTTGATTCCGGTGCTACACATAATTTCATAAGTCAATCCTTTGTGTCCAAGCACCAGCTTCCATCCACTACCACAAGACATCGCTATCTTATATCTTCACCCGGAGGTAATATTACCGCAAGTGATGTTATCTCCCGAGCACCATTATGTCTGGGTGGTAGAATATAACCCACTATTCTTATTATCCTTGAAGAGCAGAAGATTGATGTAATCTTGGGAATGTCGTGGTTAAGCAACCACGAAGCTATTCTAAACATCAATCCTCGCACCGTTGAGCCCAACTCTTCAACTCATGGCCACCACACCTTAATTCTTGAGAACATGGTTCAAGAAAATGCAGCGGTGTATCATTCTGAAACAAGTAAATTGGAAGACCTTCCAGTGGTCCGTAATTTCCAGGATGTATTCCCTAGTGATCTGTAGAGTATGCCGCCCGACCGAGATGTGGAATTCAAGATTGAATTAATACCGGGAACTACACCTATCTCTCGACAACCATATAAAATGGCACCTAAGGAGTTAGCTGAATTAAAGGAGCAGCTGAATGACTTATTGAGTAAAGGTTTCATTCGCCCGAGCTCATCACCATGGGGATGCTCGGCTCTCTTTGTCAAGAAGAAGGACAGGACATTGAGGCTATGTGTGGATTATCGTACGCTTAATGTCGTGACTATCAAGCACAAGTATCCACTACCACGTATTGATCTGCTCTTCGATCAATTAGTGGGTGCTAGGGTATTCTCCAAAATGGATCTTCGGTCTGGTTATCATCAGATTAAGATCCGACCAGAAGATATATCGAAGACGGCATTCTCAACTAGATATGGACTTTATGAGTATTTTGTTATGTCATGTGGTCTCACAAATGCCCCTAGCGCATTTCATGTATTTGATGAATTCAGTATTCATGCCAGAGTTAGACAAGTTCGTGTGGTGTTCATCGACGATATTTTGGTCCACTCCAAATTAGATGAGGAACATAATGAACATCTCAAGATCGTGCTTCAACGACTGCGTGATCACAAGCTATATGCCAAATTAAGTAAATGTGAATTTTGGATTAATCAAGGTCCATTCCTTGGTCATATTATTTCAACGGAAGGCATAGCTGTGGACCCGAGTAAAGTGGTACAAGTGCTGAAATGGCAATCTCCCACCTCCATACATGAAGTCCGTAGTTTCTTGGGTTTCACAGGCTATTATCAAAGATTTGTTCCAAGTTTCTCAAAAATTGCAAAGCCTATGACGGACTTATTAAAGAAGGGCAGCAAGTATGTATCGAGAGAATCATCTGAGCATCTCACAACAGCCCCGATCTTGGCTCAACACAATACTATGAAATCGTTTGATGTTTATTGTGATGCATCCGGCATCGGATTGGGCTGTGTACTTACGCAAGATGGAAGAGTAATTGCATATGGATCATGACAACTGCAAAATCATGAACACAATTATCCGACACATGATTTAGAATTGGCAGCAGTAGTTCTTGCATTGAAGATGTGGAGGAACTACTTAATAGGAAATCTAGTTCACCTCTACACAGATCATAAAAGTTTGAAGTACATCATCACACAAAAGGAATTAAATATGAGACAACAAAGATGGTTAGAGTTAATCAAAGATTATGAACTTGAGATTCACTATCATCTCGGCAAGGCCAATGTGGTAGCCGACGCACTTAGTCGAAAGTCTCACGTTCATAATTTGACCATTGGTCCTATGGAAGAAGATGAACCAACTCTACGTGTGATTCCTTATGGAGTTCTGTATAACCTTGCCCTCATACCTACAATCAAGGAGGAGATTATAGAGGCTCAAAAGAAAGATAAGGGAATGTCTAATATTCAGAGGAGACTTAAAAGTGGAGAAATGAAATGTTTCCGAGAAGATGAACAAGGAACTCTATGGTTCAACGATCGTATAGTAGTACCCCGGAACATGAAACTCAGAAAGAAGATCTTGGATGAAGCTCACCTGTCGAAGTGTTCAATCCATCCAGGATGCAATAAGATGTATCAAGATCTTAGAACGAAATTCTAGTGGACACGAATGAAGAGAGAGATTGCAAAGTATGTGTTCAAGTGTGATACATGCAGAAGAGTGAAGGCTGACTATATGAGGAAAGCAGGACCACTACAACCTTTAAGTGTCCCTACATGGAAATGGGAGGATCTCAATATGGACATCATTGTTGGATTGCCTCTCACGTTCCACAAGCACAATTCTATTGGGGTAATCATAGACCGATTAACCAAGTCAGCACACTTTATTCCAGTGAACACTACGTACAATGCAAAGAAGTATGTTGAGATGTATATTTCACGGATCATGTGCTTACATGGAGTTCCCCGCACCATCGTCTTCGACAGAGGATCGTTGTTTGTTGCTCATTTCTGGGAGAAACTACACGCAACAATGGGAACTAAGTTAATCCGAAGCTCGGCATACCATCCTCAAACTGATGGACAAACTAAAAGGGTGAACCAGATCCTAGAAGATATGCTAAGGGCATGTGCCATAGATCACGGAAAGAACTGGGATGATCATTTACCGTTGGCAGAGTTCTCATACAACAACGGTTATAAGTCCAATATCAAAATGGCACCTTTCGAAGCTCTCTACGACCGAAAGTGCCGCACACCACTCAATTGGTGTGAGTCTGGAGAAAGAGTAATCTTTAGAGTGAATCTCACTAATGAAGCTGAAGAACGAGTTAAGCTAGTTCAGGCAAACCTCAGAGCAGCTCAGTCTCGGCAGAAGAGTTATGCTGACAAGCGACGTCGTCTCTTGAGCTTTAACCTCAGAGACCACGTGTATCTTCATGTCTCTCTGATAAAAGGAATTCATCGCTTTGGAGTAAAGGGAAAGTTAGCTCCAAGATTTATCGAGCCATTTCCCATCACGGAAAGATGTGGACCCGTAGACTATCGGCTGGAGCTAACTGCGTCCTTGTTCGGAGTACACAACGTATTCCACGTGTCAGAGTTAAGGAAGTGTCTCAAAACTCCAACAGAAGTCATATCTGAGGACATGGAAGAACTGAAGCCGGATCTAACCTATATTGAACAACCGATCCGGATTATTGATGAGAAGACGAGAGAGACAAGAAACCAAACATTGTGGTTCTATAAAGTGTTATGGAAGAACCACACCGTCGAAGAAGCTACATGGGAGAGTGAAGACTATCTTTGCTCCAACTATTCGGAATTGCTATCGTCATATCAACGGTGATACACTCTGACATTTCATCTTCTTTTGTAATCTTGGGACGAGATTCTTTTAAGGGGGGAGGAATGTGAAAGCCCAAACTTTTGGAAGCTTTTGTCTCCTATGTATGGCACATGAAATAATAGTTTAGGTGTGTACAATGAGGACCATGTTAAAAGAAGAGCAAATAAAGTCATATAGACGTAAGTGTAAAGTTTTATTGCACGCTCTAGTTTAAACCTATCATTATTTTTGGAACCAGCTAAGACTAAATTCTAAACATTCTTGAATAATAAATTTAAGACACCTGAATTTATGTTATTTGATCACAAGGGGAAAAATCAAAAGAAATAAAACAAACATGTGTGAATAAAAGTATATATGGAAATGTACAAAATATTCAAATAATTGATCAAGAAACAAAACATATTCTCCATTTGATTAGGTTAGTCAATTAAAAGCATAGGACATTATATACATTAATATTGGGGAAAGAATTAAATGACATGCATATAGATTATAAAAATTGAATTTGAATCTAATTCAAATTTGCAGGAAACCAAACATGTTATATGTGATAACTTGCAAAAACCTTTTATCTGGATCAGACATTAGCTTAAATATGTTGGATTTTACCAGCTGTGTTTAAGTGTAAAGAAATAAAATTAAGGGGATAAAATCAGAGTGGGGCCCACCTGTAAGAGGAGCCCAAAAGTTGTTTGCTCTGTCTCATGTACGCGCGCCAGCGCTGAGCAGCAGCGGCAAGCACCGCCAGCACGATGGTTGGCCGCCTACATGCGCGCCACGGAGGGCCACGACACCGCCTGGCTCGGCTCCGTTCGGTCGGCGCATAAAAGCACGCAAGGACCAAGCGCTCGGCTCTTCTTTATTCTTCTGCATAGCTCCCGTCGGTCGCCCTGTTCCAGCCGCCCCACGCTCCAACGACGCTCCAGCACGGTGCGCGCCCCTCCCCTCGCCGTATTTCTGAACCCAGCTGCCGCTGGTCGGAGCACATCGGCGACGATTTCCAGTTCTTTCCAAAACAGCACCGGCAGACATACCTCTTTTCCAACGTGAAGATCTTCCTCCACGATGAGTATCTTCACAATTCCAGCCGCCCCCAGCTTCTACACTTGTGTGCGCTCCTTCCCGAGGCGTTAGCTAGCAATATCCCCACTCAGACTAACCGGAATTCCCAATCTCGTCACCGCCTAGAATCGGCTCCACGGTGCCCTGGTTGTCCGACCGATTTTGGACCCATTTAAGGTATTGTCCGAGGGTCAGGGCAGCACCACGAAGCTTCCAGAGCAAGAAGCAGCTTTTCCCATGCCTTGTGCTCCGAGAACGCCATCACCGATCGTCGAGTTACACCAGTCGTCGGTGTAGGCACGTTTCCAGGGCGTTTCAGTCCAAACTGAAGCCACCAGTGAATTCCTGAGGGTCAAAAACCCCCGGGTGGCATGTCCCTGCCACGGGGAAGGTGGCACGGCGAGCTCCGACGAGTTGCCGGCCGGCCGCCGGCCATGGCGCCGCCATGGGCCGCGGAGTCGGGGGAAGAAGAAGACCCCCCCCCCCCCCCCTCCATGGGATTTTCTGTGGCGCAAGGATTCCGTGTTACCATGCGAGTAAACCTTGTGGCCCCGGTGTGGCATTGGCTGGGTGGGAAGAATTAAACCAGTGGGGGCCACGTGTCAGTTGATTAAATGGTTGTCTTTTTCCATTCCAAAAAGAATTCCAGAAAAATGCCTAAACTTTGAAATGCTATAACCTTGGCTAGGATGCTCCAAATTAGATAAAACAATTTTTTTTAATTCTCCTTAGGATCTGTACTTTCCAGTGGTCCATCCCAATCTTCATTAAAAGCCCTAGAGAATATTCTATAAGTCAAATAGTATAATACATTGTGGAAAATATAGAAAAAAGGATCCTATTCAGATAATTCTGGAAATTTACCCAACCAATAATTTTGTTATGTAGAAGCTCCAGTAAAAGTTTGAAGCATAGCAAAGTTGTTTAAGAGGGTTTAATTCAAAGTCTTTGCCTAGGTTAATTGTAATTCCAGAAAATAACAAATTAAATCCAGAAATTCATAAGGACTTGTAAATTCAATATCTTCCTGTAGGTAGCTTGGAAAATTGTGAAACCAATTTTGGTAGCTTCCTTTTGATCAGTACTATCCATCTGTGCCATTTATGGACATGATAAAACCTCAGGTTTTATCTGTAAATTCCTAAATGATGAAAGCTTGATAGAATTTTGTAGATTATTTTCTCCCATCAAATTCTCTGAAATTTTTATGAGAATTTCTTCATCTCATCTGTATACCATAGATAAATTATCAGAGCCAATAGAACTCACCTGCATAGGAATTAATTCTGTATAGTTTCCTTATATCCATGACTATATAGAAATTTCTTATGTACATTCTTATAATATGAAGTAATATCAAATTAACCTACCCAAATCTAATTTAATACCAAAAGTACACCTTATTCATTCTTGATTTACAAACATACTTCCTGTATGAATATGACATTGCATAATGTGTGCATATTCATTAGTTAAGTTATTAAAGTATATTATGTGTTATATGCATATCCATTGCGATAGACGTCGTGACGGAAAGGAGTCGAAGAGGACCTGTTCGTGAAGCATCAAGCCATTGACTCTTTGACTTAGAGCCTATTCGTGAGCAAGGCAAGCCCCGGTTTGCATTTAAGTGTCTTTTAAAGTTTTGCTTTATACACACTGTACTGAAAAGACTTGATATGTGCATTAGGTCTATGTTGATTGAATACCCCACATGCATGACCAAATAATCCCTGAAGTGGATGGGTAGTATAAGACTCCCTCGATTTATATTGCTATGCTTAATGTTTGATTAGAAGATCGGTAGAAGTCGAGTATGTTGGATACTACTCGTGAGATTGGTCACATTTTATTGATCACAAGTCAAGTAGTTGAATTCTACTTGCGAGAGAAGTCGAGTGACGGAAACCTCCTCGCGAGTTGTTACCACAACGTTAACTCTTTAATATGAGACGTGGACGGGGATTTGTGTAGGATGGTTTGCTCACATCGTGCCTGGGTCGGTAATGACGAGGCAGGTGTTGGGAGATGGATTGGTAGCCTCGTCTGTGTCGGTTAAGGCCCGTCTCGTGCTTGGCCTTGTTGGACAAGTTTGAACTGTACTGGGTGCATACTGGCTATATGGAACCCAGGAAAGATCCTATGTTGGATCCTGTTGTACACTCTTTTGTAAACTCTTCTTATTATGAAATGAAAACTTTATATGTTTTGGTATCCTTTTCGTGTGTGCTGTTAGGTGCCACATCGCACGACACCACCCAATGAGATCCTCGGATGTGTGGACCCCGGTCCCCACATTGGCGACCGTGGCCGGTCAAGTCCTAGACTCGGGCGTTGCTTCCAAAGATCTGGACCTAGTGGCCATACGATCATGGCTAGCACTCAAGTGGATTCGGGGTGCTGTGGGGCCTGCCGATTGGGAATGCACCCATTAGGACATGGCATACTCCTCGTGCTCTGGCGTGTGTGAGCTAGAGTGCTAGAGTCCCGACATTACAAAAATCATATTGGATGGTTTCGTATGATACGATACCGAATAACACAACATAGAAAAAAACTCAAATATAATACATATGTCTTTATTACATGCCATTGTGATGTTTACAAACTAACGTTCAAGCTCACACCTTCAAGCTTAAACTATGCAAAAGAGATGTCATCCCGCCCGCGGATGCTTCCCACTAGCAACACATGCATTTTTTCAGCCGCGAGCAAGGTTTCCATTTAGCTACACACCCAGAGAGGGTGGTTCTGTACTAGGAAACCTGTCATAATTCTAAATAACTATTAAAGTACCTGCAAAACTCCTATAAATGCAACCATGTGCACAAGGCAAAGCAAGACTTAATTGTCTCACCTAAAGCATGTGAACTCTATATTTTGGGATACGTAAAACTGGAATTTAGACATAAATAAAGAAGCTTGCCTAAAAGTAAATCCTCACATTTAGTTTTAGCAAGTTAATGGTTCGAGAATCACAACTTTGATTTGCATTACTACTAATCTATACAAGGTTCAATGTCAATATTATCCCCAAAACATATTCCATACGATTCCAATTATGTTGTTATTACGTCACAACACAATGAACAAGCGGTAATCAATCCATAACCGTGAGGGACCGTGACTCGAATCAATAAATACCCGGATAACATGACACATATGCTCATTTAGAAAGGGCATACAGCACCCTCCATTTTACGCCGTACGTGGCAACCTTTCACAGGACACTCAAATGTCAAACCGATCCCACTATCTCGGATGTAAGCCCTACTACTCGGGTACAATGGTAGTAGAGTAACCCCTACTCTCCGGTAGGCCTTTCAACGACCCGAGCTCGAGTGATCTTATCCTCCGAGGCTCGAGCTCAGTAAGAATTCAGTTGAGCTTGAGGTGAGCATAAAATCTGGTCGATCCTGCAGTCAAGCTCGTGCTTGGCTCGATAAGGCTCGCTTAAATAGTTAGGCTCGATTGAAGGTCGTAAAAGCTCAAGTTCGATCTCAAGGGGCTCATTTAAAAAATAAAAATTAATAATATTTAAGATAAAAATATTAACCAATAATACTTATAAAACATAATTTATCTAAACGAGCCTTATCGAGTTTAACGAGCTTGAGCTCGTTAGGCTCGCGAGTTTGAGATGAATCTTGAGTTCGGGTCATTTATCTATCGAGCCGAGCTTTGATGAGCCGATCTCGATTAGCTCATGTGACTTGAGCTCTATTCACATCCCTACTCTCCGGTCGACTCTACGGTTTATGATGGCGGGGTTTGCCTCAACACCATGGTTAAAAAGTTACATCAGTTTTCTAGCACCCATAATATTAGTATACATCTGATACAGCTCAAACATGTTCAGCAGGGCCGCACAAGGTACAGTCCTTAATCGACATAAGTAGGTACTATGCTCACATGACCACGACGTCATGTAGCTTCCTAGCCATCCTGTCCAGTCTCAATTCTTATATAAGAGAATCCATTCCAATCCTCCCCCGAGTGATTTCCTTTCCAATATCTCGGGAGTAGATTCTGACGACTCAACTTCTGCCAAATAATCTTTGACTTTAACATTTAGCATAATATTAGTAATATTATGATAAAGTCATATACAACCCAAAATCCAGGGTTTCCTTGGTCATGCCTGTGCAGTGTCATGTAATATTAGACCTAATGCGCAATTCATTTCTAAGCAATACAAGGATTATAAAAGAAAACTGGTTAATAACTTAAATGCAAACATGAGCTTGTCTAGTTGCTGCTCTAGGTCAACCTTGCTCTCAGGAGGGTAAGTCACGGTATACTCCGGGGTCTTCTCGTTGTCGATGTCTAACGATATTGACAAAAAAGCAATTAATATAAAACCATTCTTGTTTATGTGATGGCTCTAAAACCAATTTAATTTAGACTCTTATGGAGTTGAAATTTTACAGTGGCTTCCAGATATGATAGGTAGATGCTCAGAAAAGTTCAGAAGTTTCCAAATAGCAGTTTGGTCATAATAATTTCCCAATGCTTTCTCCATACATAGGACTACAGAGAAATTATCAGGCTTTACTATGCCATAAATTGGTTCTAACAGGTAAGTATGATCATAAGGAATCCAAGAAAATAGATTTCACAATTTTATGAGCTTTCTACAAGGAGTTATGAATTTTAAAAGTTATTTCCTTTTTCTGGACTATTTCTCAATATTTTCTGCAGTTTTATTTAACCTAGAGAATACTCTCATTATTAGACTGACTTAATGAGCATCAATGGGATTGATATTTGTACTGATAATAAGAGGTTACCCAAGGAAGATATTGGCCAAGTTTGGGAATTTATAAATAAAGAATACTTCTGGATTAAATTTCCAAAGGCACAAGAAAATGGAATTAAACAGGAAAACCCAAGGACTTTACAATACCAAGTATTTTGTTCCATTGAAGAGTAATGGTCAATAGAAAGCCAACAAAATTTGTTCAACAAATTTTGGAGTTATCTATGATTTACTATGATTTTTAAAGATTGGGTAATTTTTTGAATTGTTTCTTTTTTTTGCAATTTAATTAACATAGGTCAATAATTAATTATTAATTTAATTTTGATGGAGTCTTGCAATGGGGGCATCAGAGGATACGTTTGTGCTTGCCGATCCCAGGACAGCGGAATTGGCGAACACGGGTCCCATCGGTGAAGCTGCACCCAGACCCAGGTGGTTGGGAAGACGACCTTCCGGACCCTGGCTCGATGACAACCACGTTTGTCCCGCCAAGTTCTGATCATGAGAGACGGGATCGCACTGACCAGGTCTCTGCTTGGGAAACCGTGCCAATACCACTACCAACGCACCCCTGCACGTCCTGCCCGGTCCAGTTGTGGATGGCACGACTGGACCCGGGTACCAAGGCACTGATAGGGAACGTGAAGTGATTGAACAGGGAAGGTGCGGCGCTTGCAGCCTCCACTGTTGGACCCCACCCCCAGGAATGCAGAGAATAGGAAAAAATCTGTAAACCCCGCTCCCCATATGAGAAAGCGGAAAAGTAGTTAGGAAGGAGTTGGTCGCCTTGAACCCATATGATAAACCTTGCCCGAACAAGTATAAATCCTTTGTTCTGGTCGTTAGGCTGCCTCGAGGTAGTACGCGTAAAGAAAACAACACTAGTCAGCAATCGAAGTGCCGATAGTTGGCGAGCGAGGTAGGCGATCGTGCGTCCTCGATCATCCCCGCCTTGACGGCTCCACCAAACCCAGCCTTCTTCCTTGTCATGAAGCTCTGCTCCCAGCACCGACGAGCCAGACAATGGCATGGTCATCCTATGAGACCTATGTGTGTAAATACATTGCTAATTTAAATAATAGAGAGGGTTTACACGCAAAGTTTTGAATATTGCTAAAAAGCTCACTTTGGATTGTCCAAACTTGCGGGAATCCTATTTCCACTGTCATAACTTCATCGCATGTGAGTTGCACGTGTTTTCTCGCTTCGGATTGCCCGAACTTTTCTTATGTGACTTGCACATGTTCGACACTTAGGATTGTCTGAGCTTTCATACACGTGAGATGCACGAGAGTCAACATAGGTCAAAATTTTGAATGTGTTTACTCTTTACTTGGTTAGGACTGTACGAACTTCCGGTCACGTGTTTCGCACATGAATTTCAGACTAGAATGTCTGATCTTTTGACTTTACATTGCAGCACTGCTTTTAGTCGATTCGATAATTTTCTTTGTTGAAGTAATCGTGTGGCGGATATTTTTTTAACTCACAAGTTTCAAAGTTGCTTTTTGGCTTATGGAATATTGCTTAGTATTCTCTTACTATGTTTTTTATGTGTGATGGCTGATTATGGTGGTTAAACATTTCTATGGTTTGCAACATGCTTATGTGAGGTGCTCACATAAAGTGTTGTGGTTTTCGAACTAATGAGAGTCATGTCGAGGACTTGGGCTCGCAAAGATTTGGTTGTTTGTTTGCGTGCAGGTGTTGCTTGAGGTCAAAACATAGCTGGTGACAGGATCAATTGAACTAGTCTGAGGGAGAAGATGAGGCTCAACAACCAGGTTTGGAAGGAATTGTGGTTGAGTTGATCGGGAGGTCATGAAGAATGTTTGGTCAAGAACAATGCATATGAAGGTATTATGGACGTCATTGGAAAGTGTTTCCACGTATGCAAGGGGTGCATGGATGTGCCTACATTGTTCCAAGACGTGATTAGGACAAGTGGATATGAAGATATGGCCGAAGAGGTCCAACCAGCTTGATTATGCCTCAAGCTGCGACTGAGGTGGTTTTGGTTCATTTATGGAAAGTTTTGAGTTTATTTTGGCTATATTTTGTGTGGGTCATGAAGTTGAGTTGTTTCAGAAATGTTTAGGATGTTCCTAAGGTGTTTGGAAGTCTTAAGATTGCTTCTATCTGCGTATAGAAGAGTCTTGAACAGTTATGAGAAGTTTTTTGGTCGAAACTGAGTAGGATTAGTCATAGTTTGTCTGGGTTGGCATTAGGATTGGTTATATAAGCAAGGGAGGCCAAGGCTCATGGTAAGACGACTTTGGGTCTGTTACTCTTGCGTTTTGATAAATAAAATTCGTAGTTTAGAGGATCTTTTATGCCTTGCTCGTCCGACTTTATTTCGTCAAGTCTTTCTCATTGAGTTTCTGCATTGCCCGACCTTTCTTCAGTGTTTTGATCGTTACTCGCGTTTTACTACTCCAATTTCCATTATTCTTCTTGTGTTGTCTTCAAAACTCAATTATCTATCATATTTGAAAATTTCACGGTCGTTGAATTTGTGGTTTTTGTGTTATGCGAGTTTCTTTGCAGTGCAGTAGATTTGTTTGCTCTCTGTTAGAACAGATTGACTTCTGCTCAAGGTGTTGGTAATAACTTGAGTTTTACTCGATGATTTCTTGTGCTTCTTGTTGTGGTGTAGCCGTGACTTGATTATCTACAATCTATACTAGTTTTTTCATGGTTGAACTCATCTATATCAGTTGCACACAGAGTTTCCTTATCATATTAGTTTTCTAACGAAGGGTTTTCATAGCTTCCTCTCAAAAGTTTTTAAATCTACCATTCACCCATCCTTTGGTAGATTTTCACATGCTCTTCGATACTAAAATTGGTATAAGAGCCATTGTGCTCTAATATTTGTGACTTGCACATCTTTTGACTAATCGTCATGGAGAAGTACTCTGCAAAACCTTGTGTGTTCAGTGACATTAGTTTACTTGTTTGGAGGACACATGTGGAGGCTTACATACAGGCGCAAGGCATCGTTATATGGGAAAAGGTGTACAAGCCCTTCGACATGCCACAAACGATCAAGTTACAGCTGTGAACATGAGAGTTGTCGACAATAATAACAAGGCTTGCAACTTGATCATACAAGGATTGACTCAAAGCGACTTCGACCGTTTTGCACATCTCCGATCTGCGTATGACGTGTGGGAAGCACTATGTGACTAGCACGAAGGCTCCAACACGATCAAGGGGGTAAGCAAAGGTATGTTCAAGAAAGAATATATGCGCTTTGCGATGCAGCGAGGTGGGTCCATCAACGATTTATTTGCTCGCTTTAACAAAAAATTTAGCAACTTGCGTACTATCAATGTTAATTTTTCAAATGCTGAAAATGATAGGCAAAATTGTTAAGTGCATTAGACATTTTTCTTTGGGAGATGAAAGTTACATCTATTCGTGAATCTGTTGTCATGAGTACACTTATTTCAGACGTTCTAAATTCTAAATTGAAAACTCATGAACTTGACATAATAACACGTAAGAACCCCAAGTCTCTTGTATTTGTTTCATAACGTGACATGCCTAGCTCTAGCCAATCTTCATCATGTGGTACACTTGATTTACTGTCCTCTCCATCTCTTGAACAAATTGAACAGTTTGCAAGGGAGGAACTAACACTTCTTTCTACTTGATTCTCAAAAGCATTGCAAAATGTGAGAACTCGATAAAGAGGAAGTGGTGGTTCTCACCGGTGTTTTGAATGCGGTGAGTTTGGACATTTTCGTACAAATGGCCCTAACCTTTCAGGTTCTACTCCGTGTAATGAGAAGCAAACAAAATTTATGTCCTCCTCTGCGAACAACAACAACAACAACAACAATAAGGGTCTTACAAGTTGCCAATTATTAAACAGTTTTGTCTCCGCAATTCAAGAAC
This sequence comes from Tuctoria greenei, assembly GCA_036927565.1. Taxonomy (NCBI): domain Eukaryota; kingdom Viridiplantae; phylum Streptophyta; class Magnoliopsida; order Poales; family Poaceae; genus Tuctoria; species Tuctoria greenei. Next base: position 150,907,590 of record JAYESD010000005.1, on the reverse strand, counting down.
TCGGGTCGAGTGATGTGGACATCAGAAGTGATGAAGATGATGATAATTTGGTAAATATATGCTTCATGGTGGGCAACTCAAGATCAAGTATGAAGGAGGCAGAACGAAGTAGCGACGATGAAGAGGTATGTCCCACTTGCGATGAAATGTGTGATGCTATTTCTTGTGCAACTGTAATACTTAAGAAAAATGACAAAAAACATAGGGACAATGTTGCTAAAATTGAATCACTAGAATCTGAAATTAATCATTTGAAAACTTCGATTCGTAGTGATGATTTTTGTTCCTCTTGTGAGATTATCTATGATCAATTGTGCTCCCTAAAAGTGCACAAACCACCACACTTGATAAACTTGAGTTAGAAATTGGAAATAAGAGAAAGCTTGTTGCACTTAATGATAAAAAACTTGAAAGATGCTAGCTGTTCAACAATTGATTTGTATTATTCTAGTTGAGATGATATTAATAAGAAACTACATAATAATATGAATGAGATTTCTGTTTTGAACAATGTTTTATGTTCTCGTGAAGTTAAATATTGTTCTAATTGCAAACTAAAAAGAAAAAACTTTATGTGAAAATAGCCTAGACTTGTCTCAGAAACTTGATGACATGCATTGGACACTAGAACGATTTTGTAGTGGGAATAAAACTACAAACTGACTGATGAATGTGGGGACCGAAATCCCAACCTCCAAGGATCTCATTGGGTGGTGTCGTGCGATGCGACACCAAATAGTATACAAGAAAATGACGAGAACAATTTACAATACCAAGTATTTATTGAAAAGCACAACGGAAGTTTTAAAATACTAATGAAAAGAAAAGAGAATTATAGATCATAGCTATGCTCTCAGCACTAGCTATGCAAGATCAGAGCCATCCATGCACTGGATACTTCGCACTAGCAACACCCAATTTACAGCGGCGTGCAGGGTTCCCACTCGGCTGTAAACTCTGGAGGGGGTGCAGCCTCGTCATCAAACCCATCATCAGTCCTATAACCTGCAAAAACTTGTTAACTGCAAACATGAGCATAAGGCTCAGCAAGACTAACCCGTCTCACTAGACGTATGCAAGGGTGAATACTAAGCATAGGTAAGGTAAAGCATAAAGGACTCGCCTACAAGTGGATCCTTATAGTCATTTTTTAAGTAGCGGATGACATTCTTCAGACATGACACATTATAGGCTCCACAATAAAACAAGAAACGTTTTGTTGATGATATGACGTGCACAAAGCACATAATGCTATTACAGGTAAAGTATGGGGAAACTGTAAACTTTTAATTGTACTATCTCTAAGCCAAACAAAGTTGTCACAGCAAATTGTAATCCAATATATCATATTCTCCTGACTTCATCAGTTATTTACTATGTCACAGCGCAGTGAACAAGTGGTACTCCATTACTGCGAGAGACGGTGAATGCAATCAAGACATACCCGGAACAACACGACACATATGCACTTTCGGAAATGTCAGCGAGTACTTGCAGAAGTACCTGCGTAATACTTCAGTACTAGTCGTATATGGCCACCTTTCACTAGACACTCGAATGTCGAACCGGTCAATCCGTCACGAGCAGGAGGTCACTGCGTGGGGCGTACTTTGACGTGCCCACAAGCTGATTTACACCTTGCTGCCCTCAACCCACGCCTCTAAAACCGAACGGAATGCCTCGACAAACTAGTATCAAGCTACGTCAGTTTATTGGAGCCCATTTGTCCAGTATGTCGGCGGTACAATTCAAGCTTGTCCAGCAGAGCCGCACACGAAACGGTCCTCAATCGACACAAGCAGGGCTACGCACGTGAGACCACGTCTCCACTGCATCCTACCCACTGCTCGGTCTCAATTTCATATTCATAGACAATTTTCTTATTCCAGATCCCCCCGTGTGATAAAATTCCTATTTCGCGAGTAGATTCCAACTACTCAACTTCTACCGAATTCCTATGAGCATAAGCATAGCAGTTTCTACTCAACAGGCCGTAGACCTACCAAAGACTCCATAGGATTTGTGGGCCATGCAAGTGGATGTCAAACACCTTAAACGTAATGCACAATTATCTGAAGACGTAAGGTAAAATAAAAACTGCAAAAACACTGTAATAAACTTAAATGCAAACTGGGGCTTGCCTCAATGCGAGTCTGAGCCTATGTTAGTTTCTGGCAGCTGGACTTCCAAAGCTTCCAGCTGCTCCTCGATTTCAGCTACTACACGATATGCATATACTAGGTATGAATGTCTTTGAAAATAATTAATATGCTTGAGGTGATGTGAATATCCTAGGATGAAAATAAGATAATTATCTTAATTGGCTTTGGGACTTTTATGGTAGATACTAGTGACTATAGAGAAGACTCTTGCAAAGAACAGGAGATGATCAAGGAAGTTTGTTTTTCATAAAAATTATGGTAAGCAATAACTTTCTCTAAATTTGGTTGAAATTTTGGAGACCTATCATGGCTACCAGGGGTTATATCACGTGGAGGGGGTCCCACTAGTTCTAGGAAAAATTTCACTATTTTTCTAAGCTTCCTACAGGGAGAAACTGATTTTTCAAGTTCGGGGAAATTTCTGAAATGGATTTTTTCCATTTTTCTTAATTTATAACTAGATAGATATTTGGAATATTGATCAACCCAATAATTGAAGTCCAATGAACTTGAAATTTTTACTGGAGATCAATTGTATTAATAATAGGGTTTTGACCAAAATTGGGAATTTTCAAATTAGCAGAACCATAGGAATGAATTCTTTAAGTATTTTATTATCTGAATTATAGAGAAATTTCTATGTATTTTCATACAAATCCAAGTGCACCACTTGAATGTATTCTTCATGCTGGTTCTAACAAAATTTATTTGCAAATTTTTGGATGATTCTACTGGAAGTTATGGATTTTCCAAGTTTGGACTGAGTCTGGATTTATTTTTCCTACTGGAAATTTCAAATAAAGGGGCCGGTCCCACTTCATTTGAATCGGGCCAATCAGAACTGAGCAACACCGGGAGCCACGGGATTAACCCGTGCAGCCGCACCGAATCCGCGTTTACAGCTGATCCCGCGCGAGAGGGACGTCGTTGACAGGTGGGACCCGCACCCTTCGTCTACCTCCCGATGCGGCGGCGTTCCTCACCGGAACCGCGGTGGCGCTTCGCCAGACCTAGTTGCGTCAACCTCCTCCCGGCCTCACCTTGACCGCTCAACCATAAAATCGACCGCGCAAGCCGATGGTGGGGTCCAATCGAGTCGGCGATGGCCGGAGACGGCAGTGCGACGGTGACGGCAGAGCTAGGGTTTTGGCGATCGTCGGAAATGCTCGAAAATGGTGTAATAGGCTTGGGAAAAGGTCGAGAATGTTCCTGGGAGCACCAGTATGATGATTTGGGAGTTAGAACGGAGTGACATCACCGGCAAAGCTGAGTTTGACGGTGTGCCGATGGGTTTTTGTTGGCGGCCATGAAAACTCAAAATCTAACCCCGTCTCCGATGTATTCCCTTCGTTTTTGGTGAGGTGACGCGCCGAGAGATCTAGGAGATAATACCTTATTGGATTGACAAATCATCGCACGTAGAAACGGAATTTAACCGGTGATCTAGTGACCTCGGTATGAACTGTTTTCGGGGAAACTCGATATAAGGAAGCTAGGATGCACGATAGTGTCTGAAACATCACAAAAAGCATGTAGGTACCTTTGTGGGCCTTATTGCTTCAAGGAAGGAGATGGGAACGTGCTTGTAGTGGCCTGTCCTCGTGGAACAGAAGGTTCCCTAGCGGCTTCACCCGCGAGCTCCAAGGAAACTTCAAAATACCACACATATAAGCAGGGAATCAAGCAAAGGAATGGATGAGAAGGAAGAGCAACTAGTTAAGCCACCTTCTGCTGTTGGAAGGACCGCGAATCCTTGCGTTGTTCGGCCAGTGCGTCAGGAACAACGGCGGCGTTGCGGTGCAGTGGCAGAAAGGGGAAAAACACAGGAGAGCGCATGGGTGTGTGTCCACTTCGACCGGGGGAGTGTATATATGGTTCGGGGAGGAGTGGAAGGCACGCCATGAAGCAGGCAGACAAGCAGCTCGGTGGTGGTTTGCATGCAGCGCAGTGTCAAGCAGGGCAGCGCCGGAAAAACGGCGTGCAGAGCAGCACCGAGATTGTCTCACTGATTGGTGGGTCCCACTACTCTTATCCCTGCTCTTCTCTGCAACATCAATTCTCCTACCAAACTTGATCCAAAAATTCTAGATTTTTGTGGGGAGGCTCAATTAAATATCTGAAATTTGATTCTGCAATTGGATTTCGAATTGGAGCAAGTCTCAATTGAATTTCAAATTTGAATTTGAAATTGGATGAAATTCAATGGTGTCACTGAATTAAATAGCAAATGAGTTCCAAAAATTGTGAAACTTTGAGGATAACTCAAGAAAGTCATTCTGACCATGATGGTATGTTCAAATCTTGATGTTCAAATAAGTTGAACATAATTCAAAATTTGAATTCCTAATACAATCTGAATTTGCTAAGCATCTCAAATAAAATAGCAAATGGAGTTCAAAATTTATGAAACATTGCAGGAAGTCTATTTGGAATTTTAGGAAGCCATAGAAAAAGTCATGGGCTCATATTTGAATAGTTTTGACAGGGCCAAATGTACAGTAGCATATTCAATTTGTAATTAATTTGAATATATATTTGGTACTGCATATTAATTTGACCTAGCATTCTCCATTCAAATAATTCCAAAATTTGAAGAGAGGTCAAAAGAATTTATCTAAGATTATTGGTGAAGTCCATTCCACATGTTAATAAAATTTAAGCATGAGTGGAAGAAAATATTTGATAAAATCAAGTTCATAAGAATAGCTATAATTGGTCTCCATTAGGGTTGATAACCAACTTACAACTGAACCTCATATGAAGGAAAATGTGGGATTTTACATTCCTCCCCCCTTAAAAGAATCTTGTCTCGAGATTACAAAAGGAAGGATAAAAGGAAAAGATCAAATGAACATATGACATTAACAAGTTCGGATAGTTGGTTCTAAGATATTCCTTGCTTTTCTAGGTTGCTTCATCAGCGGTGTGGTTTCCCCACAAGACCTTGTAGAAATGCAAGGTGCGATTTCTTGTGGTACGAGTCTTCTCATCGACTATCTGGGTTGGATGCTCAGAGTAAGCAAGATCTAGTTGGAGAGCTTCCAAATCCTCCATACGGACTTCCGCTGGGGCCTTGAGATATTTTCTCAATTGTGAAACGTGAAACACATTGTGGACCCCCAAAAGTGATGCTGGCAGCTCTAGCTGATAGGCTACAGGTCCGCATTGCTCACTTATTGCGAATGGTCCGATGAAACGCGGAGCTAGCTTCCCTTTTACTCAGAAGCGATGAATCCCTTTCATTGGGGATACACGAAGGTAAATGTGATCCCCAATATCAAAGTGAAGGGGTCGACATCGTTTGTCCGCGTAGCTTTTTTGGCAAGACTGAGCAGCCTTGAGGTTGGCTTGAATAACTCGTACCAATTCTATACCATATGTTACTCGTTCACCGGATTCACACCAGTTCAAAGGTGTGCGACACTTCCGACCTTAAAGAGCTTCATATAGTGCCATTTGGATGCTAGTCTGATAACCATTGTTGTATGAAAACTATGCCAATGGTAGATGATCATCCCAATTCTTACCATGGTGAATGGCACAGGCGTGGAGCATATCCTCTAGCACTTGGTTTACTCATTCCGTTTGACCATCAGTCTATGGATGCTAAGCTGAGCTTCGAATGAACATGGTACCCAGAGATGTGTGGAGCTACTGCCAGAATCGAGCGACGAACAATGTTCCACAATCTTATATGATAGTGCGGGGTAATCCGTGTAGGCATAGGATCCTAGCAATATACAATTCTGCATATTGTCGTGCCACATATTTGACATTGACTGGAATAAAGTGAGCCGATTTGGTGAGTCGGTTGACTATCACCCAAATCGAGTCATGCTTGCGAAAGGTGAGAGGTAATCCAACAATGAAATCCATGTTGATGTCCTCCCATTTCCAGGTCGGTATGGTTAAAGGTTGTAGTTGTCCGGCTGCCTTTAGATGGTCGGCTTTCACTCGTCGATACGTATCACATTTGGATACATACTTCGCTATTTCCCTCTTCATCCGAGTCCACCAAAATTTCTTCTTCAAGTCTTGGTACAATTTGTTACTCCCCGGATGAATAGAATATTTGGACAAATGAGCTTCGTCCAAAATTTTCTCCCAAAGTCCTACATTACGGGGTACCACAATGCGGTCTTTGAACCAGATGGTACCATCATCGTCACCTCGGAAACACTTCATCTCCCCCTTTTTCCCTCTTTGGCGAATATGCGATATGCCCTTGTCTTTCTTTTGAGCCTCCACAATTTCTTCCCTTATGGTAGGAATGAGGGCTAGATTGTAGAGCGCTCCATACGGAACCGAGTAGAGACTCGGTTCTTCTTCCTCTATCAAGGTGATAGAAAGGTTATTGATATGGGACTTGCGACTTAGCACATCTGCGACTACATTTGCCTTTCCGGGATGGTAGTGGATCTCAATTTCATAGTCTTTGATTAATTCCAACCACCTTCGCTGTCGCATATTCAAATCCTTTTGGGTGAAGATGTACTTGAAACTTTTGTGATAGGTGTAGAGATGTACTAGGTTGCCCCATAGATAGTGTCTCCACATCTTTAATGCAAGTAACACGACAGCAAGCTCAAGATCATGAGTCGGATAATGCTGCTCATGGTTCCGAAGCTGCCGTGATCCATAAGCGATCACCCTTCTGTCTAGCATTAATACGCAACCCAAACCAATCCCAGATGCATCACAATAAACATCAAGAGACCTAGCTGGGCTAATACAGGCATGATTGTGAGATGTTTTACTAATGCTTGAAAACCTTCCTCACATTCCTTTGTCCATGCATATGTCTTTCCTTTCTTCAGAAGTTCCGTCATTGGTTTAGCTATTTTGGAAAAGCTTGGGATGAACCTCTGGTAATATCTTGCTAAACCCAGGAAACTTCAAACTTCATGCACAGACTTAGGAGACTCCAACTTGAGTACTTGTTTAATCTTGCTTGGATCAACTGCAATCCCTTCGGCAGAGATGAGGTGCCCCAGAAATGGCACTTGGCTGATCCAGAACTCACATTTGCTGAACTTAGCGTACAGCTTGTGGTCCCGCAATCGCTAAAGCACGATGTTCAAATGTTGTGCATGTTCTTCTTCGGATTTTGAGTACACAAGGATGTCATCGATGAAGACCACGACAAACTTGTCCAAATCCGACATGAACACCGAATTCATGAGATACATGAAATGTGCCGGTGCGTTGGTCAATCCGAAGGACATGACAATGTACTCATATAATCCATACCTCATCGAGAATGTTGTCTTAGGTATATCCTCTGGTCGAATCCTGATGTGATGATACCCAGAGCGATGATCCATTTTCGAAAATACTCGAGCACCCACCAACTGATCGAACAGAATATCGATACGGGGTAGTGGATACTTGTTCTTGATCGTGACAGCATTGAGTGGACGATAGTAAACACATAGCCTCAACGTTTTAACCTTCTTTTCCACGAACAATGCAGAACAGCCCCAAGGTGATGAACTTGGACGAATGAAACCCTTGTCCAAAAGTTCCTTCAGCTGCTCTTTTAGTTCCGCAAGTTCCTTAGGTGCCATCTTATACGGCTTTCTCGAGATTGGCACTATTTTCGGCACAAGTTCAATCTTAAACTCGACATCTCTTTCTGGTGGTATGCTAGGAAGATCTTCGGGAAAAACATCCGGATACTCACATACTACTGGAATGTCTTTGAGTTTACAGGCCTCGATGTTATAAGTAGTTGGAGTCACGTGAATATTACTCTCAAGAGTGAGAGTTTGGGGAGAGTGGATCGATGAATTTAGATATATTCTCCGAGGAACGATGTCAATAATAGCATAGTTGTACTGCAACCATGCCATCCCTAAGATGACATCTAACTTCTGATGCTCTGCTATAATGAGACAGATAGGGTATATGTTCCCACGCAGATTAAGAGGTACCTTATGGACAATCTTATCTGCTACTACTTTTCCTCCCAGAGAACAAATCTTATATGGGGTTTTTTTGGAAATGATAGGCAACTGTTATTGATTGACATAAAGCTTGCTAATAAAGCTGTGGGAAGCACCGGAGTCAAAAAGGATGACTACAAGATGACTAATCAGAGAGAACGTACCTGTGAGTACGGGTGCGCCTTCTAGAACGTCCTCGATGGCGAGGTGGTGGATGTTGCCGGTTCTGGTTGCTGGCTTCTTGGCCTGGTTGCGAGGCTGGTTGCCCCCTGGTACGATGACTGTCCTCCGCTCTACGGGCAATCCTTGGTGAAGTGCCCCGTACGTCCACACGTATAACACATGTACGTCTTCTGACCGGCACGAAATGGAAGACGAAATCCCGATGCACGAGGTGGAGGTAGAGGTGCACGCGGAATCATCCCTTATTTCTGTTGTGGGCGTAAGCCAGCGTTGTTCAATGGGCGACCACGAAAAATCGGTGGTTGCGATGGCGGCTGCCACCTCTGGCCGGATGGTGATAGATACATCATGCGGTATTTCTGAGGAGTACCCCCTCCACTGCCCTGCGGAGCACTCCTTTTCTTCTTGTCGGAGAACATCTCCCTAGTAGCATCCTCCTACACGACGTGACATTGACCATGTTGTTGAAGCTGCCGCTGTTGAACAAGGCAAGCTTGTCCTTCATCTTGGGGTTCAAACCCCGATAGAAGCATTCCCGCTTCCAATCTTCAGTACTCACTTCGACTTGAGCATATTGGGCCAGGTGGTTGAATACCTTGGAGTACTCGTAAGCACTCCTTCCTCCTTGCTTCAGCTCCAAGAACTCTTGAAGCTTCCTCCTCATAACACCGAGAGGTATGTGATAGGCGCAAAACGCCTCCTGGAACTCCTCCCAACTCGCGGCATAGCCAGCTGGTCGTGCGGCAAGGTAATTTGGCCACCACGCACAAGTAGACCCTTGTAATTGTTGAGCCGCGAACAGGGTCTTCTGATGTTCGTTCACTCATAGCAAACCGAACATCCCTACAATGGAGTGGAGCCAGTTGTCCGCCTCCAATGGTTCATCGGCCTCCACGAAGACCGGCGGGTGTGTTGACATGAAGTTCGAGTATGAACTCGGAGAAGGTTGTCGTGGACCCGCATCTGGTCGCCCTCCTTGACGGGACGAATGCTGAACCAAAGTCCACAGTAACTCAGTTTGCTCGTCGCGCGAGCCAAGCACTGCGGCGAGAACCACCGCTAGACTGCTTGGAAGTTCAGGAGGTGGTGGTGGAGGAACTCATTGCTGCGGTGTCGCAACTGTTTCCTGGGTTGGAGATTCGTCCTGACGACCACGACTTGATCCTCCCATTTCAGGCGTCGAGCGCGTACGCACCATTCTGCATCCAAATGACTTAAAATCAGCAAATGTTTTCTGTTCCTTTATCCATTTTATTATTCAGTAGTGCGACTATTGACGAGGGAATAAGTGCATAACATTCGCATATATTGATAAAGTACAAACTTCATACAAGATATATTATCTCATGACCATGTTTACAGTAGTGTACTCCCAAACGACGGACTCCCACTACGGAAGTGCATCTCTACCATACTTGGTCCCCATGAGATGTCATACACATCTTGTCACCTTAGACATACCCACTGCTATTCTTAATATGATAAAAACATAGCCATAAAATAAACACGAGCAACTATTAAACTATATGTCACCCTGTCATGGCAGAAGTGCTGCCTCATCCCACTCCAATACGTCCTACTCGACGTACTCGAGTTCCTCGGGATCTTCTTCTTGCTCTCCGTCGTTCGAAATTGGTGCCACAGGTGCGGTTGCGGGAGCAAGAGTTGCTACCTCACCCACCACTGATGATGTCGCAGCAACTAAAGATTTCACATCAGCCTGCGGAAGAAACATCCTCAAGTCTACCAGTTCTTTCTGTGCATTTTCAGAACTGGCCTTCCAATCCTGAGTCTCCCCTCTGGATTGATCCCTTTCTTGAGTCACCTCACTCAGCTGTTCATCCAACAGTTGCACCTCGAGTTGACTCGCTTCCAACATGCTTTCCTCGTGTTGCGTTTTCATGCGAGCCTCCGATCGAGCTTTAACAGCTCGGTGCCTCTAATTCTCCCTTAAGTTTAGACGTCGATTTAGGGGAGCAACTGTGGCCCTAAGTGAGTCATTGGCCCCTTCAAAGTGATCCCCTCAAATCAGAGCCTGCTTCAGGTCACTCATCATTTTTCCAAGGCTAGCATGCTGACCAAGGCTCTCTTGACACGCTGATGCTGCATATCAGTATGCCCATATGCTGCAACCATCTGACTTGCCCACTTGTCACCGGCTCTACCGTCGACCAGAAAGAGCGCGAATGGAGTTCCAGCCAAAGCACGGTAATGAAGTTTGCAAAACCTCATTATGGCAACACTTGCGGCATAACACCACGTGTCTTCCAATTGAATCCCTTGCACTTGGATGGAGAAAGGAGCCCATCCAATATACAATGTAGCAGCAGGCACATCGACATAAATGGTGCATCTTGACACACCTCCGTCATCGATCTCCTTGCCCAGATAGTCCTGTATTTCACGATACCCGAACCGTTGAAGTATTGCTATCAACAAATCCGGAAAACCATTCAGAAGAGTACACTTCATGACCACCCATCCGTTTTGTAAGTATACTATAGGATCAGCCATCCGTGAAAAATATACTGGAACAATGAGAAGGTTTTCAACTCCCAATAGTTTAAGAAAATTTTAAAACTGGAGTTGCAATCACAGTCTGTTCCAGCTGACCTTTCTGTATAAATTGAAAATTTTCATACAGGAAACTTCAGAACCAGAGGTTGGGTTGAATACAAAAGTTGTAGTACGCTTTCCAATATTTTCATATTGTACTCAAACAGCTCCAGGTGAGCAAGGAAATAAAATATATACAGGTTTAAAATTGACCCAAATTTTCTGGAAATTTTAACAGAACCTCTCCTGTATATGTGGTGATTTCCACAATTTATACAGGTATATCAAGGCAATATATTGAGATAATGACAAAATAAACATTGTATAACATCAAGTTAACAATTTAGAGGTAAAGAAAAATTCGGCCATAAAACACTTTTTACATAGGTATAGTGCGCTAATTCGAAACTATGTGCCAACTGTTTCAAGTTCTGATCTGACAGAACCAAGTTTGCAACCATAGGAATTAAACACAGCTACACCAAGATTCAGGCCATGAGTGCAGCATAAAATTGATAGAGGACCTGCTAAGATTTCCAGAAATGTATATATATGACCATGTCAGTATTCTGGATCAAAAGTTAGAGCTATCTAAACTTGACAGATGAACTGACTGTTGTTCAACAGCAGCCCTGCAGTTCACTGTTTTGAGCTCGAAATTTGAATTGCCTCAAATTCGAATCAGGAGAAACATTAAATAAAAAAACTGTAGATCTTCTTCTACCCTTTTCATATATATATATATATCGCAATAAGGCAGAAGATGTTTCTACCATGAGTTATCGCAAAAACACTGAGACTGGTACCATGGTAGGATTATTTGGAGCAGTTTAAGCATAGCCCAAATTTCAACAGTATATCAAGCTTTTCTGCCTTAATGGTCAACAGAAAATTGTAGAGGTCTTCGAGAACATTTCATCCATATAGCATATCCCTATGTTTATTCCTAACTAACCAAGATTACAACCTGGCAAAGTTGAGCAAACTTTAGCCAGAAATCAAGAATCTTGGTGCTACCCCAATGTCGAATCGAAACTCATTTTGCGGAATTCCAACCTACCAGCACCTGATAGTCAGACTTTCCAAAATATAATGCATCCATTTTTGTCGTTTGGGGAGGGTCAAGTATCAAAGTTGATACCGACGGTACTACGTGCCTCACCAAAGAAAATTCTAACCGGTATTTCCGGATACGTTTATAGGTGGCCCTAGTATCGTTCACTCGCAAACGTGTTCTACACGGGTCGCTAACGTAGTCAATGCTGCAGAAGACAAACAATCCCCTTTCACACCTTCACACCTCAAGGGTGGCACAGGGAAACACAACAGGCAGTCACTATAATATATATGAAAGTAAATGCATACGACTCTGGTGTGAGTCACCCTCGAGCGATGTCATGTCTCGAGGTACATGGTTGTTACCTGGCCTACAACACTTCTTCCCTCTTTTCACTCTTTTACGATGTGGTATACAACTAGTAAATCCGAAACTAGTCATCGCTTCGCTTGATATCTATGAGGGTTCACCCACCCCGGTGACAGCAACGTCTGTACAGCAAAGACTCCCCTTGAACCGGCTTATACACGCTCGGGCATACGTGTTTCGCATGCTCCCATAGAACATGAATGGTTCTAGGGATGCATACTATTGGGTTATACACCACCCGACGGGTGCTCCCACTAAGTTTGAAGCACGTTGGGGTACCGCGTGTCATAGGTTCTCAGAGACATAGTAAGCTTTAGAGAATCCTATTAACATTTCCATGCCAAGCCACAGAAAGATGTCCATGCTACCTCTTGCATGGTGAGCTTATCACAATTGACCCACTTACGGTGGCGTACCTTACCTCTTACCTGACGTCGGAGCGTCGTTACATAATTTATAACATATAAGTTAGTTTACCACCTTTATATCTTATACTAATAATACTCCTTATAAGGGCATATACTATTTCCTCACTCAAATCCTAATTTTTGAAAATATGCTCTTTTCAAGTACACTGTTCCCAATGATGCTCTGATACCATGTCTGTGGGGACCGGAATCCCGACCTCCATGGATCTCATTCGGTGGTGTCGTTCAATGCGACACCCAACAGTATACAAGAAAAGGACGAGAAAAATTTACAATACCAAGTCTTTATTGAATAGCACAACCGAAGTTTTAAAATACTAGAGAAAAAAAAAAGAGAACTATACATCATAGCTACGCTCTCAGCACTAGCTATGCAAAAGAAAAGTCATCTATGTCCTGGATACTTCGCACTTGCAACACCCAATTTATGACTGCGTGCAAGGTTCCCACTCGGTTGTAAACCCTGGAGGAGGTGCAACCTCATCATCAAACCCATCATTAGTTGTATAATCCGCAAAAACTTGTTAACTGCAAACGTGAGCATAAGGCTTAGCAAGGCTAATCCATCTCACTAGACATATGCAACGGTGAATACTAAGCATAGGTAAGGTAAAGCATAAAGGACTCACCTACAAGTGGATCCTTATTGTCATGTTTTTAAGTAGCACATGACATTCTTCAAGCACGGCACATCATAGGCTCCACTATGAAACAAGAAACGTTTTGCTGATGATATCACGTGCACAAAGCACATAATTCTATTACAGGTAATGTATGGGGAAACTGTAAACTTTTAATTGTACTATCTCTAAGCCAAACAAGGTTGTCACAGCAAATTGTAATCCAATATATCATATTCTCCTGACTTCTTCAGTTATTTACTACGTCACAGAGCAGTGAACAAGTGGTAATCTATTACGGCGAGGAACGTGATTGCAATCAGGACATACCCGGAACAACACGACACATACGCACTTTCGGAAATGTCAGCGAGTACTTACAGTAGTTCCTACAAAACACTTCAGTACTAGTCGTATATGCCCACCTTTCACTAGACACTCGAATGTCGAACCGGTCGATCTGTCACGAGTAGGAGGTCACTGTGTGTGGCGTACTCTAACGTGCCCACCAGCTTATTTACACCTTGCTGCCCTCAACCCATGCCTATAAAACAGAACGAAATGCCTCAACAAACTAGTATCAAGCTACGTTAGTTTATTAGAGCCCATTTCTCCAGTAAGTCGCCGGTACAATTCAAGCTTGTCCAGCAGGGCCGCACAGGAAACGGTCCTCAATCAACACAAGCAGGGCTACGCATGTGAGACCACGTCTCGTTGCATCCTACCCACTGCTCGGTCTCAGTTTCATATTCATAGACCATTTTCTGATTCCAGATCCTCCCGTGTGATAAAATTACTATCTCGTGAGTAGATTCCAACTACTCGACTTCTACCGAATTCCTATGAGCATAAGCATAGCAGTTTCTACTCAACAGGCCATAGACCTACACAAGACTCCGTAGAATTTGTGGGCCGTGCAAGTGGATGTCAAACCCCCTAAACGTAATGCACAATAATCTAAAGACGTAAGGTGAAATAAAAACTGCAAAACCACTGTAAGGAACTTAAATGCAAACCGGGGCTTGCCTGAATGCGAGTCTGAGCCTATGTTAGTTTCTGGCAGCTGGACTTCCAATGCTTCCGGCTGCTCCTCGATTTCAGCTACTACACGATATGCATATACTAGGTATGAATGAATTTGAAAATAATTAATATGCTTGAGGTGATGTGAATATCCTAGGATGAAAATAAGATAATTATCTTAATTGGCTTTGGGACTTTTATGGTAGATACTAGTGACTATAGAGACGACTCTTGCAAATACAGGAGATGATCAAGGAAGTTTGTTGTTCTTAAAAATTATGGTAAGCAATAACCTTCTCCAAATTTTGGTTGAAATTTTGGAGACCTATCGTGGCTACCAGGGGTTGTATCATGTGGAGGGATTCCCACTGGTTATAGGAAAATTTGTTTCACTATTGTTCTAAGCTTCCTACAGGGACAAACTGATTTTTCAAGTTTGGGGAAATTTCTGAAATGGATTTTTTTCAATTTTACTCAATTTATAACTACATAGATATTTGGAATATTGATCAACACAGTAATTGAAGTCCAACGAACTTGAAATTTTTACTGGAGATCAATTGTATTAATAATAGGGTTCTGATTAAAATTGGGAATTTTCCAATTAGCGGAACTGTAGGAATGAATTCTTTAAGCATTTTTTTATCTGAATTAAATAGAAATTTCTATGGCTTTTCATACAAATCCAAGTGCACCACTGGAAAGTATTATTCATGCTGGTTCTAACAAGATTTATTTGGAAATTTTTGGATGATTCTACCGGAAGTTATGGATTTTCCAAGTTTGGATTGAATCTGGATTTATTTTTCGTACTGGAATTTTCAAATAAAGGGGCCGGTCCCACTTCATTTTAATTGGGCCAATCGGAACTGAGCCACACAGGGAGCCACGGGGATAACCCCCGTAGCCACACGGGTCCGCATTCACAGCTGATCCTGCACGAGAGGGACCTCATTGATAGGTGGGACCCACACCCTTCGTCTATCTCCCGACGCAGCGGCGTTCCTCACCGAAACCGCGGCGACGCTTCGCCGAACCTAGTTGTGTCGACCTCCTTCTGGCCTCGCCTTCACCGCTCAACCATAAAATCGACCGCGCAAGCCGATGGTGGGGTCCAATCGAGTCGGCGATGGCCGGAGACGGCAGAGCTAGGGTTTCGGTGATCGTCGGAAATTCTCGGAAATGGTGTAATAGGCTTGGGAAAAGGTCGAGAATGTTCCTGGGAGCACCAAGATGATGATTTGGGAGTTAGAACGGAGTGACATCGTCGACAAAGCTGAGTTCGACGGTGTGCCAATGGGTTTTCGTTGGCGGTCATGAAAACTCAAAATCCGACCCCGTCTCTCGATGTCTTCCCTTCGTTTTTGGTGAGGTGATGCGCCGGGAGATCTAGGAGATAATACCTTATTGGATTGACAAATCATCGCATGTAGACACGGAATTTAACCGGTGATCTAGTGACCTCAGTATGAACTGTTTTCGGGGAAATTTGATATAAGGAAGCTAGGAAGCACGATAGTGGCTGAAACTTCACAAGAAGCATCTAGGTACCTTTGCGCACCTTATTGCTTCAAGGAAGGAGATGGGAACGTGCTTGTAGTGGCATGTCCTCGTGGAACAGAAGGTTCCCTAGCGACTTCACCCTCAAGCTCCGAGGAAACTTCAAAATATCACACATATAAGCAGGGAATCAAGCAAAGAACTGGATGAGAGGGAAGAGCAACTAGTTAAGCCACCTTTTGCTGTTGGAAGCACCGCGAATCCTTGCGTTGTTCGGCCGGTGCGTCAAGAACGGTGGCGGCGATGCGGTGCAGTGGCAGAAAGGGGAAAAACAGAGGAGAGCTCGTGGGTGTGTGTACACTTCAACCGGGGGAGTGTATATATGGCTCGGGGAGGAGTGGAAGGCACGCCATGAAGCAGGCTCACTGACTGGTGGGTCCCACTACTCTTATCCCTGCTCTTCTCTGCAACATCAATTCTCCTACCAAACTTGATCCAAAAATTCTAGATTTTTGTGGGGAGGCTCAATTAAATATCTGAAATTTGATTCTGCAATTGGATTTCGAATTGGATCAAGTTTCAATTGAATTTCAAATTTGAATTTGAAATTTGATGAAATTCAATGGTGTCACTGAATTAAATAGCAATTGAGTTCCAAGAATTGTGAAACTTTGAGGATAAGTCAAGCGAGTCATGCTGACCATGATGGTGTGTTCCAATCATGATGTTAAAATAAGATGAACAGAATTCAAAATTTGAATTCCTAATATGGTCTGAATTTGCTAATAGTCTCAAATAAAATAGCAAATGGAGTTCAAAATTTATGAAACTTTGCGGAAAGTCTTTTTGGAATTTTAGGAAGCCATAGAAAAATTCATGGCCTCAGATTTGAATATTTTTGACAGGGCCAAATGTACAGTATCATATTCTATTTGTAATTAATTTGAATATATATTTGGTACTGCATATTAATTTGACCTAACATTCTCCATTCAAATAATTCCAATATTTGAAGAGAGGTCAAAAGAATTTATCTAAGATTATTGGTGAATTCCATTCTCATGTTAATAAAATTTAAGCATGAGTGGAAGAAAATATTTGATGAGATCAAGTTCATAAGCATAGCTATAGTTGGTCTCCATTAGGGTTGATAACCAACTTACAACTGAACCTGATATGAAGAAAATGTGGGATTTTACAATGAATTCTTTTAAAACTTGCAATGATATAACTAGTTTAGGTTTTGAAACTCATGCCCATACTAAGGCACATCAACCTAAGATTGCTAAGACATTAGGAAGTGATTTAATTCAAACAGTTACTAAACAAAAAAAGAGGTGGGTTTTAGGTGAGTAGGGGTGATGTCTCATTCGGTTGCTAACACACATATTGCTTGCTCATCTAGAAATGAACGTAAAGTTAAATTTAACTGTACCTACTGTGGTAGAGATGGTCATGTCATAGATTTTTGTTATAGACTAGCTAAACAAGAAAAAAACAAAGAATGCAAGCTAGATCTCATAACACTCGTGCAAAATTTGTTGCACGTGCTGAACCAAATGTTAGGAACAGGCAACCTGCTATGGTGAGTCAAAAACATTCAAAATTTTCTCCCAAAACCAACTGTCTTTAGTGATTCACATAACACACCTCGTAGGTCAGTGGCTGGGTGCAAGAATTCACAAAATTTGACTCATAAACCTGCGTTTTTGTCTCAACTTTCTTGTGTTATTCCTGTTGGACGTCGTGTGACTCAGTACTGGATTCCTAAATGCCTCTTGACAAACCCAGTATTGAGTTATCGACGTATTGTGTTTCTATGTAGGTTACACGCTTGTGGAAGGAGAACATTTGGATTATGAATTTAGGTTGCTCGCGCCACATCATCAATAAACAAAGAATGGTTCCCCTCCCTCTCTCTTGTGTCACGTGTAGAAAATGTCACTTTTCCCGATTATTCTTCAACTCCTATAATTGCTATGGGTTTGGTTCGAGTAAATAATCACTACACTTTAAAAGATGTGGCACTTGTTAAAAATATGAAATACAACTTGCTTTCCGTTTTAGAATTATTAGATGAAAATCTTGAAGTTACCTTCATGAAAAATTATTGCAAAGTTGTAGATTCAAAAGGTGAGATTTTGTTTAACATGTCTAGGTTTGCAAGAGTTTTAAAAGCTGATTTTAATATGTCAACTTCTAATCATAGGTGTCTAGTTGCTAATGATTCAAAAGACTTATATTTTTTGCATCATATACTTGGCCACATAGGCTTTGATCATCTCATGCATGTTAGTGCTCTTGATCACATATGTGGGCTACCTAAGCTTAATGGGGACAACAATATTGTGTGCTCTTCTTGTAGACATGCTAAGATGGTTGCAAGTTCACATTCTCCTCTCACAATAACAACGACAACTGAATGGGACAAATTTTGCACCTTGACACCGTATATCCTTCACGTGTTCAATCTTTCGGAGGTAAATGGTTTCTTCTTGTAATTGTTGATGACTTTTCTAGATACTCTTATGTTTACTTTGTGGCATCTAGGAATGAAGTTTTTAGTCACTTTAGAAGTTTAGTTCTTGGACTTTCACTTGAACACACAGGATCTTTTAAAGCAATTAGAAGTCATAATGGAATTCAGTTTAAAACCAATCATTTGATCACTTTTATGATGAAAATGGCATAAATCATAAAAAAATTTCACCCTATGTGCCTAACAAAATGGTGTCGTAGAGGGAAAGAACAGAACTCGAGTTGAGATGGCTAGGACCATGCTTGATGAATATTAAACTCCTAGGGAATTTTGGGCTGATGCAATTACAACCGCTTGTTATGTCTGAAATCGTGTTTTCTTGCGTGCTAAGCTAGGAAAAACTCCATATAGCTTCGGTTTGGACATAGGCCTAATGTCACGCACTTTGGGGTCTTTGGTTGCAAATTCTTTATTAAGAAACATGGTAATCTTGATAAATTTAAAGCTAGGTCTGTTGATGGCATGTTTCTTGGTTATCCATCTCATGCTAGAGGCCACCGTGTGCTTTTAATTGACACTAACAAAATTGTGGAGTCTTGTGAGGTCTCTTTTGATGAAGCTAGCCCAGGTACTAGCTCTAATATTGCATTTCCAGATCCATATCCGCATGAAGACAGTATTTTCGTCGAAGATGAGGAAGAAGTAGTGCTGCTGCCCAAAAATTCAGAAGCTAATAACATCGTTCTCGCTCCTAATTCTGATCCACAACCAGCACCAATGACCACTAATGCTGGTTCAGATCTTCCTCGAGCCACTAGTTCTTCGCTTTATCATGAACATGAAGGAGAAGGAGCTTGTGAAGTATCTACTCTCATCCACGTCCTCAAAAGTCATCCTCCACAACAAATTATTAGAAGCTTGCACGAACGAGTCACACGGTCATGGTTTTGCGATCCAAACTCTCAAGCTCATTATGATTTTGTTGCTTCTTTAGAACCCATAGTTATATTACAAGCACTTACTAATTATCTTTAATTATTGCCATGCAAGAAGAGATAGAAAATTTTGAAAGAAATAAGGTTTGAAAACTTGCACCTCCACCTCAAGGTCACACTTTAATTGGAACTAAATGGGTGTTTAAAATAAACAAAGTGGGGATGGGGTTGTGATTGTGGTTAGACATAAGGCTAGGAGAGTTTCTCAAGGCTTCACACAAGTTGAAGGTCTATATTTTGATGACTTTTGCTCCTGTTGCTAGATTAGAAGCCATAAGAATTCTGTTAGCTTCTTTTGCATCTAAAGGATTCAATCTGTATCAAATGGATGTTAAATGTGCTTTTCTTAAAGGCTACATAGATGAGGAGGTTTATGTCAAGCAACCACCGGGTTTTGAAAATTCAGATTTTCCGAATCATGTTTACAAACTGTCCAAAACCTTGTACGGTGTCAAATAAGCCCCTAGAGCAAGGTATGATTGGTTAAAAACATTCATACTTGAAAAGTGGTTTACCATGGGCAAGGTTGGTAAAAAAGTTTTAGTACTTAAGCATGGCAATGACTCACTATTCGTTCAAGTATATGTGGATGATATTATCCTTGGTTGTGCTTCTCATGATCTTTTGTCCTAGTTTTCAGCTATGATGAGTTCAGAATTTGAGATGAGTATGATGGGAGAACCCACATACTTTTTGGGGCTGCAAATCAAGCAAACTAAGGAGGGAACATTTGTGCATCAAATGATGTACACGAAAGATCTCCTTAAGCAATTCAACATGGACAAATGCAAGCCTCTTCGGACACTAATGGGACTGCAACAACACTTGAACTTGATGAAGACGGTGAACCTGTGGATCAAAGAGAATATCAAAGCATGATTGGGTCACTTTTGTACCTCACGGCATCAAGACCGCACATACAACTCAACGTATGTCTTTGTGCATGATTTCAAGCTTCCCCACATGCTTCACATCGTCAAGCCAGCAAAAGAATTTTCAGTTACTTACATGGAACTCAAGAAGTTAACATTTTTCTTCCTTCTTTATCAATCGTTACTTTGAAATCTTTTTCGGATTCTAATTTTGGGTGTTATAGGATTGATAGGAAAAGTACTTCGGGTGCTTTTCATTTTCTTGGTAATTCACTTGTCGCTTGGTCCTCTAGAAAACAAAATTCAGTTAGACAATCCACAGTCGAATTTGAATATTTAGCTGTTGCTAGCGCTTGCTCACAAATTCTTTAGATTGTTCAAACAATAAAGGACTATGGGGTTGATCGAGATATTATTCCACTATTTTGTGATAACACTAGTGATATTTGCATTGCTAAAAGCCTCGTGCAACATTCTAGAACAAAGCACATTGATATTAGGTATCACTTTCTCTGTGATAATTTTAAAAAAGGAAACATTGTGCTTCACCATGTAGATACCGAACAACAATTGGCTGACATTTCTACAAAACCTTTGGATTTCACTAGTTTTTGTTTCATTCGTAGTGAAATAGGGGTTATGCATCCTCGTGGCTTAAATTAAGGGGGTGTTTTGAAAATTGGGAAGTCTATGTGTGAATCTGAATTTAAAATAATATAAGCATAATATTTTGTACATATATGACTTTGTGATTCCTTTTACATGCTGAAAGTTCTTACTACATTACTAGTGTTATACATTTTGTAGTTTTTGCCATGACTAGTAATTGAAATAATTACTTACACTAAATCTGGTCATGATCGAACATTCTTGCTGTTTTGAACTTGTTGCATGCTCACAAGTTCTTTTAATAATGAAAAATTAATCAATCAACTATTCAGTTTAGTTTTTACGATCAAATAAAAAATGAGAAATGATCAAGTGAATAAGCATGCATCACACTTCTTCTTTTCAGCTTGCTTAGCATTGCACTTTAATATGAACTTAGAAGAAGTTGTGTACGACTAAAACCATGTCCTTAAGCATCTAATTGTCAAATGACATAGGCTTGGCTTGGTTGGTTAGAATAATGCTAATGTGGCATATATTCTCTTGGAAATGTCATATGATCAAAATTTGTGATTCAAATGATAATGAAAAATGAAAATGCAGCAACATTTGTCATGCTTTCAGGTTTTGAAATAGTTAAGTTTGTGAGATCGTGACTTGCTTAAATTGAAAAATTACACTTGATCTCTAGCATGACTTACACTATTTTATGTATCTCATTGATGTCATAGTGTAAGTTACTTGATAGTATGACTTGGATGATCTTTGTTTTTATGTATATGTTATAATATGCTCATAACAATTAAGATTTCTCAATAGAACCTTGTTCAATACATTGTCAAAGGGGGAGAAATATGTCACACATTGTTGCACATTCACAAGTTTTACACGTTTTTCATAGGGGGAGAATTTGTTTTTGAAATTTCTTTCTCATTTGATTTTTGATTTTCAAAAGGGTGAGAAAATTATTATCAAAACTTTTCATGTGAATGATCAAATGTTCAGATTTTAAGTGGTGTTGCCAATGCATACATCAAGGGGGAGATTGTAAGACCTATGTGTGCTGAATACATTGGCAATTTAAATAAAAGCGAGGGTTTACACGTAAGTTTTGAGTATTGCTGAAAAGCTCACTTCGGATTGTCCAAACTTGCGGGAATCTGTTTTGCACTGTCCGGACTTCATCGCACGTGAGTTGCACGTGTTTTCTTGCTTTGGATTGTCTGAACTTTTCTCACGTGACTTGCACATGTTCAGCACTTTGGATTTTCTGAACTTTTACACACGTGTGATGCACCTGAGTCGACAAGGGTCGAACTTTGAATGTGTTTTGGGGAGTAAAATCTACTCTTTACTTGGATAGGACTGTACCAACTTTCGACCACGTGTTTTGCATGTGAATTTTGGATTGGAATGTCCGATCTTTTGCCATTACATTGCAGCACCGCTTTTGGTCGATTTGATAATTTTATTTGCTGAAATAATTATGCGGCAGATCTGTTTTTATCTTGCAATGTTTCAAATTTGTTTTTTTTGCTTATGGAATGTTTGCTTAGTATTCTCTTACTAAGTTTTAGTATTCTCTTACTAAGTTTTGATGTGTTATGGCTGATTGTGTTGGTTGAACATTGCTATGGTTTGTGACATGCTTATTTGAGGTGCTCACGTAAGGTGTTGTGGTTTTTGGACTAACGAGAGTCAAGTCGAGGACTTGAGCTCGTGAAGATTTTGTTATCTGTTCATGTGCAGGTGTTGCTTGAGGTAAAGACATGGTAGGTGATGGGATCAATTGAATTAGTCTTAGAAAGAAGATGAGATTCAACAACCTAGTTATGGAGGAATCGTGGTTGAGTTGATCAGGAGGTCACACAACATGTTTGCGTCAAGAACAATGCCTATGAAGATATTGTGGACATTGTTGGAAGATTTTTCATGTATGCAATGGGTGCATGGACGTGGATACATTGTTCCAAGGCATGACAAAGAGAAGTGGACATGACGATATAGCCAGAGAGGTCCAACTGCTTGATTATGCCTCCGGCTGCGACTGAGGTGGTTATGGTTCGTTTATCAAACGTTTTGACTTTGTTTTGGTTAGATTTCTTGTGGGTCACAAAGTTGAGTTGTTTTATAAATGTTTGGGACATTTCTAAGGTTTTTGAATGTCTTAATATTGCTTCTATCTGCGTATAGAAGGGTCTTGAGCAGTTATGGAATGTTTTGATTGAAACTGAGTAGGATTAGAGTCCTGGTTTGAATTCGGTTGGCCTTAGGGCTGGTTATGTAAGCAAGGGAGACCAATGCTCGTGGTAAGACGACTTTGGGTCTGTTCCACTTGTGTTTTTATAAATAAATTTCTTAGTTTAGAAGAGCTTTTGTGCCTTGTTTGTCGACTTGTTTTCATCAAGGCTTTCTCGTCGAGTTTCTGTGCTGCCCGACCTTTCTCTAGTATTTTGATCTTAACTCGCGTTTTACTACTCTGATTGATGTGATTCTTCTTCTGTTGTCTTCACAACTCAATTATCTATCATATGTGAACATTTCACGGTAATTGGATTTGTGGTCGTAGAGTTACACAAGATTCTTTGCAGAATAACAATTTTGTTTGCTCTCTCTTGGAATAGATTGACTTTAGCTCAAGGTTTTGGTCATAACTTGAGTTTTTCTTGACGGTTTATGGTGATTCTTCTTGTGGTGTCTCCGTGACTTGATTCTACAATCTATACAAGTTTTGTTACGGCTGAGCTCATCTAGATCACTCGCACACATAGTTTCCTTCTCAGATTAGCTTTTTGCCGAGGTGTTTTCATAGCTTCCGCTTAAAAGTTTTTAAATCTAACATCCACCCCTCTGATAGCTTTTCACGTGCTCTTCAATCCTACACATCCCAGCTTGATGGCTCCACCAGGCCTTGCATCCATCTCTATCATGATTAGCGATGAAAATGGTCGGAAAAGGACGGAAAATGGCCAAATCATTTTCATTATCATATACAATTTTTGGAAACGGAATCAGAAATGGAACCATCGAAATGATTATGGTATCAGATGTCTCAGAAATATCAAAAATTGATATATTGGAACGAAATCATGTGGATATCAGGACGGTTTTGATTTTATTCGGAAACATCTCACATTAGTAACCATAGCAAACTCGTGACATGCAATGCAAATTAAACCTTGGGCAAAATATTATTAGTTTCATACATCTAAATATATTACATAACAGCATATATAAATTTTAACTAATAGTAAGACATGCATATCACATTTGTGCATACATACGCATCAAATTAACTGAAAATTAAATATTTGTGGATACGTCTACACATCAAATTTAACTAAAAATAAGAATCCACACATAGTCCACCCATAATCCACGCAGCCACAAAAAAATTCGCACAAAATAATCTCCATGGTGCTTGAAAAGAGAACGAAAGTCTTACTTTCCATTTCAGTGTTGCAAGTGCCAAGTTCAAATGTGGGACATGTGAAAAAAAATCTCAGGCTGTGGTTTACGCATTTTTCAAGCATAACTAGTTCGATTTCAAAGCTGGCCCGCCATAAAATGCATGTAACTTTTAAACAGCTGGCCAAATAAATTTGATTACTGCCCGCAACCGCTGGTTCCAAACTGGGCCAGTGCACCGTCGCCAGCAGAACCAAGTGAACCGCTGGTTCCAAGTTGGGCCCTTGCACCATCGCCAGTAGACCCAAGTTTCCAGTGAAGCAGGAGGCCAGGACGAGGAGCACCATTGTTTAGTCCCACATCGATCGTGTAGCCAAACACACAGGGCAGCAAGAGACGAGAATAAAAGAAGGTCATGGTGCTTGCCACAACTCCTACATTCTTTGCCTTTCGGTTAAGATTAGCTGTAATATTAATTTTATGTGTTATATCTCTTACGTGGGCATATGCGACTTCGGATTCAATTATTTTTTTGAATTTTTGAAATCATTCGGAAATTTCTTATTAATACGGAATTTTGAGTATTCTGTCAAAAAAATATTGAAATCATTTACGTATGGATTTCTGAATAGCTGTGTCCGATTTTCGATTGAATTTCGATAATTTCTGATAGAAACAGAAATTGGACTCCACGGGAATTTACCGACGTATTTTACCCTTAGTCACGAAGCTCTTGGTGATGATTTCACCCCTAGTCATGAAGTTCTGCAACAAAAACCAACACGCGGGACGTCAGCATGGGCATCCCAGCTCGACGGCTCTGCCAAGCGCAGCCTCCCACCCAGTCACGAAGCTTCGAGCGCCGCTGATGGGCCGGATGCTGGCATGGGCGTTCGATGGCTCCGCCAAGCCCAACCTCTATCCCCGTCATGAAGCTTCACTCCAAACGCCAACGGCCGGACGGCGACATGGGGCTGGATGCCGACATGGGCATCCGAGCATCAAAATGTGTTAACTGCTCACGGGTTTTGGTACACGAAGCTCCAAGCACCAAGCCCCGATCGACCACCCGTCCCTCTCTCCTAGAATCGAACTTACCAATCGACGGTGGAACTTGGGACACATGGCTGAGGTTTGTAGTGCAAAGCTGTAGTCGATCGGTCACCCTCCAAATCCAGATCTGAGCAGATCCAGTACTCACGCGATCTGGTAGACAAGGCACCGGTCTCTACCACCAATCGCAAGCAAGATCATCCAACTACCTCCAAGCATTGGCTGGCGGATCAGGGATGGGTACCCCCTTCATGCATTTGGCTTAGGCGGGCAACAACTACCCTAAGTGTAGCAAAACGACGCATCGAACAAAGGTGTCAACACCACTGATGCCCCCCACCTGTACCCCCCTCCTGCCTGTATTGGTTGAGGGACTTTCGACCAACAAGAGAGCTCGACGCGAAGACCTAGGAGGTCGTGACCGACTGATTGGTAACCACTCAGTCACGGCGCGAGGAGTGGGTCGAACAACTCGTCCCATGACACTCAGGGGGCTACCAATCGACAAGGAAACTCGGCGCAAAGATCCGTTAAACCAAAAAAATGAGTGACATTACCTGGCAGGCCCTCAGGCACGGCGTGACAAGTTGGTCGAACCGCTCATCCCACGCCACTCGAGGGCTATCAACAAAAAACATCTATGTACATACTTGCGGACCGAAAAAACATCTTCATGTATCATGCATTGTTCTGTGACATATAATGACATGGTCGGTTATAGGCATAAGATAAGGCACTCTCCCTGTTGCTTGTTTTATAAATACACTCAAGAAAGATTACTCCCTCTTCAAATCATCTTTGCCAACCTTGTGACCGAGCCCACGTCAACCTGAACACCGAGGCAAGCTAGCCCAGTAGATCATCGCGCAGCCAGGCTACAAAGTCATGTTAAAGCAAAACGAAGACCGACGATTGGGGTCTCCTACCACACATGGCTCCATCTTGCAACTGCCACCACCGTAGGGGCTGAGGGCGGCTAACGCCACCCGCCGCACATCATGACGTCTCATGACCAGGGTCCTCATACGGACTGGTGGTGACCAAGGATGACCCCTAGAAAATTGGCTCTCCAACTAGAGGTAAGTCAACTTACTATCTTATATATCTGCATGGCGCGACCAGGTCCCAGGCTCTAAGGACCGTTAGAGCCCCTCCACGACACCTGAGACCCTGAATCATGAACTGACATAAGGCAGGTAAGCACCCAACCTATGCTCGGGTACACCGAGTCTCGGGTTTGAAGGCCATCCTTGCAGTGTTTCAAGACCGCTTGGGACAGTCTATTGTTAGGGATGGACGACTGTGAGATGGCCTTGCACGAGGCTTCATCTTGGGTAGCGGATACCCTCAATGTCTCTGATGTTCCATATTCGAGTCCTAGGTCATCTATCCCACGGTAGCCCCCTGAAGGGTTGGCATCCTCCTGCCCAGGCCCCTGAATGGGCCAAGCAGGGTCTGATGAAACGCGAGCACCGCACCCTAGTCACACGGCTCGTCAAATCAGATGTCTGGCTTTGTTCCCCTAGTGGTCTAGGGAGATTGAGTTTCACAAGGATTTACCCGGTAGGCAGCTCCACGAGCTTTGGAGTTCATCCACCGAGGTAAACTCTTGAGCTCATCGCTTCCAAGCCATTGCAAGCTCACAAACGGGGCAAGAATTTTTGTACACACAAAGGGCAAGATGCTGAGAAGATGGTGGCGTCTGCTGCCAAAGTCCTAGTAGCAGGCGCAGTGAACACCGGAAGCCTCCCGACCCACGAGCTCCCAACCTCGATACAAGGCCAGGAAGGGCACTAAAATGAGCGGGGCTAATGCTCTGACCCCGCCATCCTTAGCTTGATGGCTGACACAAGTACGCAACTCTCCGTACCCCACCTTGCTCGGAATACCAATACAAAATTCAACACGACAAATTGCTTCGAGGGTCGAACACCCTTGGCTCGGGTCAGCACAACCCGCCCTAGGCAGGGTGCTCATCCCGTACCGTGCTGCAGCGCTCGACCCCGCTACAAGGAGATAAGTACTTCTACCCGACACAAAAAATTCCAACTTCCATCGCGAAAGCGGAACCTGATCTCGATCTCAGGCCCAGAGGGAATCCACGATCCCGACCCCAAAAGTCCAACTCGGGGGCTATCGCATGACCAGGCCCAATAAGAGTCTACAGTCCATTCCCTTAGGATGATCCTTCATGCCTAAGTACTTCTTCCATGTCCTGCAACCTATGGTCTACAATGAAGTTTGAAGACTATGGTTTGTGCAGGATCGTTGGACGAAAAATGGAAAAAGGGGAAGCATTTCAAAAAATCATTAAGAACATCCCATATTACATTGTGGTTTGTATCATTACATGACGAAGAACATATTACATCTCCAAGAAATCATCCCTATACAGGTACTACCCCTGGGGGTCAGCAACTTGGACGACTTCGCGCTCCTTTGAACCTTTAGCTCCATGGACCTTCAAGGTTGGCGACTCCAACGCCTTCATGTTTTGTTGACCCACGGGGTCTGCAGATCCATCAGCTTTGCACCCTTCACGGACATATGGTTTCTTTCTTGGCGGCTTCGACAGCCTCGTGCTCAGCCTCCGGTTGATATTTCCTACGCACTACTAACAATTCATCCCTAGCAGTGATGCCAAATATGCTTGTTGGTAGGTTTTGAATCTTAAAGAAATGTCTGCAAAGTGCGTAGAAACTAATGATGTAGCATTTTCCCTTTAAACAGTATTCCCAAAGGGTGTTATTTATATTTCCCAGAGGCAGGCTATGTGGAAGTAAACAATCATCAACTGGAAAACTTAGGTTGGCCTAAGTAGGGTTATAGCAAGGATTGGTTTAATGATAAGTTGAGGTAGTGTGACACACACAAGAGTTTTCTATCCTAAGGAGATAAATGAGGTAACAAGGAACTAGGCTAAGAGTTAAGTAGAGACTACTCCTATGCTTAAAATGTACATATACATAACCTAAGTTAGTTACTAATGATTATATTAATTATGAATTCTCATGCTAAGTGGATTAACACATCGGGCATGGGTTTACTCCTAACAACACTAGGCGACTCCCACCAAGAGCCTTTGGCATAGCCGAACGTGGAGGATTACAAAGGACAGATAGGCCTACCTCTTCAATCCATGAATCTACGAGACATTCAACGCTATTCTCTATCCTAGCACCATGCTAGCATATTAAGTAATTACCTTAAGAGTCTAGGCACAAGCCATCCTAAGCCAATGAACTAAGTCATCATTGAACCCTTGTTAATTCATAGCATGAGTGATTCATATTAACATAACCATATCATAGCTAATTAGACTACAGTTGAGGTTTATAGTGTTTATGATAATGTAATGAACATGGTATATCACAATCATAAATACTACTCCTACCACATACATGAAATCCATAATCAAACAAGAAACACTTCATCCAAGTATATGAGCAATAGAATACTAAAGATATGATATTTATTATGAATGATGTCACAAATACAAATAGGAATATGGAAGGCATACCTTTACCAATTGGGAAGAGACTCCTTCTACCCTTCTCCTACATGGACTATGGACTAGAGACTCTGCTATATACATCTTATACTCCTCTAAACCTAAGGAGAGTAGTGGATACAATAAGATTAATACTCAAGTGGTGTGTGTTGAAGTGACGGGTGAGCGGTCCTATTATTACTTAGAGAACGGTCGGTTCCCGCCACCAAAAGCGCGCAAATCGTTCACCCCTGACCACTTCAAGTCGGGAGAGGCCACCACGTGGAGTTTGACCGAGAAAGGCACCACAAACTAGTCGGTCGACTAGGGGGTCAGCCGACCTTGTCCTGGCCCCTTTTGCGGTGTGATTTCTCTAGGTGACTGACAGGTGGGTCCCATTGACTAATATTGCTGCTACACCATTTGATCCATGTGGTGCCACGTGTCATTGCTTGATTGGTTGGAATGATATTTTATAGGATCCATCCCCTTGTTTCACTTCATTTATGCATAGAATCCCTACATGCACTACTTTCTTCAAGGACAAGTGGAAATAAATTAAATAGAAAGTTGATGTCTGTAAGAAATGACAATTCCTTCACATCATTGAGTTATAGTAACGGGTGAAATTGGTGTATAATAACCGTCAACAAACTCCCCCAAGCTTACCATTTGCTCGTCCCAAGCAAAGTCAAGACTTTAGGTTGATGATCAGGAGTTGCTACTATGTTCTATTTTTCAAAAGTACCATGTGCACAACAAAATACTCTACCTAGTATCGCAAAAATTAGAACGGTACTTAACCCATTGTAGGTTATTGCGGGGCTTATGCCATCTCCTATTCAAAGGTGGTTGAAAGATAGAACAGCAAATTTAGCACACATACCCTAGAAATCGAGTTCCACACAAACTTCGGAGAGTTCAGTTTAGATTTTATGTATCTCAATTTGAGTCTCTCAAGTCCCTCCTTTTGTGTAGTGAAAATATGTCCTCATAAAGGCATTGTGCCTAAATTCATCCTACCTGTGCATAAGGAATGTATGTTGAGTTTGGTAGAGAATATTGTAGGCATATTTGCAACACAAAATGTTGCTATGTCAAAAGAGCAAGCCTTAGGAGAAATCAATTTCAAAACGATTTGATTCAAGACTTGTGCATGTGTGATGTAATGGAGAGGATGTGGATATTTTGAGATGACTCCTTTTTGAATGGACTCTCTTATTTTGAAGGGATGGAACATGGCTACTCACTTTTTTTCTCATGCTTATGATGTAAGCATGCATTTTCTTTTTCTTTTTTTTTTGTAGCCATGTCTTCTGCTCCCTTTTTATGCAATGAATTTTGGATAGAGTACTAAACATGAATGATATGGAGTTTCTCTTTTTATTGTGGAATGGTGGTATGATGGAAATTTTGTTACTTCTAGTGTAGAAGTATAGCATGTGCAAGTGAAGTCTTGAATTCAATGAGTAATGAAAGAAATCTCACATAGGTCTATACTAGTTTGACAAAGCTCAATGTGGAAGCAAATAGCATATGCATAAGTCTATCAATGTAATGTATCATATGGCTTTGGTGGGTATTTCAAATTAAATGAGGATAACTTGAATCTTTATAGAATTTCTATGAAAATCTAAGTTTCCTAACAAACTAGGAATAGCAGCCCTATCACTATATCATGTCTCACAACAACTCATAATGGATTAAGCTTTTTCTACCCACAATTTCCAAATCAAGGCGAAAGCAATTCTAATCAATGAGTGCAATATGTTGGAGAGTTGTAAGTTGAAAACTAGGGACTTAGGAAAATCAAAACAGAGCAACTATTCATCATTTCATCTATGTGAATTCCATGTCATTCTTACCACACATCTTTTATTTTATTTGTAAATAAAACCTATCCTATATATATATATATGTATATATATATAGATATATATATATATATTAGATGCAAGGTGGATGATGGGTAGGTGGAAAATAAATATGCAAGGGGTTGATAAAATTTACCTCTAGTGGGGGTCCTCCCCCAAGCTTGTTCTTCACTCGCCTCCGTGTCTAGGGTTAAACCCTTGATGATGGAAGTATGCCGCGAGATTGGTTGGTTGTTGTTGTAGCATGGAGTTGAAGTTGATGAATTGAGCGCCAATGTGTTGTTGCCAGTCTTTGGTACCTTGGACATGCCCTTGTAGAGTGGTAGATGTCACCCGTCCTTACTTCAAGCTCCTCCATACATCTAGAGAGGTCCGTCATTCCTTGGCTATAGTCGCGATGACTTATAGCCGAAGTGGAATGACATCTTCTCATAGATGTTGGAGACAAGCTTCTAGAGCTTGAAGTGGATAGGGATGTCTCCCATGTAACACCTAGTCACCCATGCCAAGACGGACCTTCGGTCTAATAAGATGGAGGTTGAGTCCATCCAGGTGCATCACCCATTGGGTTATCTGCCTCTTCATATTAATAGACCGTGGAGGATGTCGAGGGCATGGCCGCTCTCCTTGTACGGCTTCTAGTTACCCTGCCAGAGACATCACTTCTTCTGGCTTCCTCGATGGGAAGTAGGTCAATGGTTATCCTCTAGCATTTGTACAAATGATAATCCGGGTTAGATAACCAAATTTCATTGACAAAGTCGGGATAATGAAATATCAAAGGGCGATATTGATCATTCTTCAGGGTATGTCCTCGCACTAAATATTCTTCATCAATTAATTCTCTTTTTTTTTCAATGTATTCAAATGATGAATATTCTAATGCTCCTACCCTAGTAGCAATACGAGTATTCAATGAAGTGCATTCAATTGGCCCTACCCGTGGAATGTAATCCAACAATTGTATCATCATGGCAATAACTGGAGCAACTTTTATCATTTTAATCATGGCAAATAAAAATTTCAGCTCATCATCACGCACTATCCTTACATCTCCACTGCGGAACATAGTCATAGCCACCCATCTATGCATGAAGCGTAAAGTGGGGTTGTTCAAGTGTCTATTCCTAGGTGCACTACATATGACCTCACCAGTTAAATCTTGCCAAAAACTATGTTTGTTAAACTTAGGCAGAGTGTCTAATTCTAGTAAGCAACATTTATGGAAGCCTAGGATTTCACTTAATTCTTCCCATAGGATGTTGTATTCTTTTTGAAATAATCAAAAAGTAATACCATAAAATCCTATTTTGAGTGTGCAAAGGAAATTTTTGGAGAGAAGGCGTGAACCTTTCTCCTCAATGTGAGCAATGTTTTCCCATCCTAAGTCACGCCAAATGGGAAAGAATTTGGAATCCGTACCTATTTTGGAGATCAAATCCGGATAATAAGCTTTCGTATGAGAAAACTCACGATCTTGGAGGAGCTTGCGTGCTTGATCTTCAACTTAACTTTTGATGTTGAGGTCGTCGTCGTGAAGAAGTTGGTGTGGGTGTTGCTCCTCTCACCCATGGGAGTGTCCTCTCCTACACTCCTCCTCCGTGAACTTTGTGTAGCAACGAAAGAGGGGCGTGCACTTGAGTTTCCACCATGGCTTGAGCTTGCAGCCTCCTTCCTCTTTCCATACAAACTCTTCATTCCATTCATGGCCACAACAAACAAGAACACAACAAGGCAAAAACTCGAAAGAGGTGATGTTAGTGAATACAAAACCCCGACGAATTTTCCCTTGAAGAACATGAGAGCAAATTGCAAATGCAATCAAAAGCAAATCTTTTTGAGTTGGATTTTGAGCAAGAGTGCTTCAATGAAGAGCAAAAAAAAAGAATTTGAGCAAGAGTGGCTTTAGGGATGTATGAAATGCGGTGAGGTGTGAAGAGAAGAGCTCCTCACGGCCACCATTTATAGTGTGCAATCCCCAACGATCACTAGTGCACCAAATGTAGCCGTTGGAGGAGAGAGAACCAAAATGGCTCTTTCCCCTAGTCGGTCGAGCAGGGGTGTCGATTGACCTGACAGGTGGGCCCCCCTATTCTCGCTTTTGGCAGGTGGCTCCCCAACGGTTATGGAATCAGCACATTGGTGAAATACCACTTTTGCAGCCCAGAAAATTGTTTTTCAAAATAAAAACACCTTTTTCAAAACCCAACAATTTTCTTTTTAAAAATAAATAAATAAAAATTATGGTTGAGAATATAAGATTCTCAGCTTGCTAAGAAAATCATCTATGCAGTGGGGAAAATCAAACTAAATGGGGAAAATGAAGAGAAAAGAAAAACAAAGAAGAGGATAACTACCAATTTAACCAATTGGCTAGGTCTCACCACTGTCTGATGACATCGACGTTCTGCCTTCTTCATTTCTTGACAACCGGGCTCGGAGGGATGGGCTTGAACGGCTTGTCTTGCTATTTCCGCCATACCTTCTTTGGCGGCTTGGTGGACTTGGGCCTTTGAAGAGGCCCGAACTTCTCCATCTTCTTGGGGTGACGACGTGGATGATAAGACATGTTTTCCACATAGATCAAATTCCTCATGAATGCAATGAGCAGGTCCACCTTTGGAGGTGTGATTTTGACCTCTTGAATATGTTTAACATTTGGCCCATACTTGAAACGGATCATGGAGCATTGCTTCAACTTTGGGCGGAAGTTAAACTTCTCCTCCTTGCCATTGATATGGAAGTGGATTTCTCCATCTCCCACATCTATGCGAGCTTTCGTAGTGCTTAGAAACGAGCACCCAAGAGTGAGTGGCGTATACTTCTCGACCTCCATGTCGAGCACAACAAAATACACGTGTATGAAGCAGTTTCGGATTTTCACCAGGACATCTTCGGCAATACCCCCGAATAACGGACTGTAGAATCAGCCAGTTGGAGCTGCATCGGTGTTGGAGTATGCTCCGTGACGTTCAACTGGTCGAAAACCACCTTGGGCATCACACTCACGCTTGCTCCATGATCACAAA
Source organism: Tuctoria greenei (assembly GCA_036927565.1). Lineage (NCBI taxonomy): Eukaryota > Viridiplantae > Streptophyta > Magnoliopsida > Poales > Poaceae > Tuctoria > Tuctoria greenei. Next base: position 150,873,938 of record JAYESD010000005.1, on the reverse strand, counting down.
GGGCTTTGTCAAAGTGATGTGCCCCAATTGAGCATGAGATTGTAGGACATCCGTGGTCCTTCAGCTAGTTACCTCCTTGTAGAGAAATCATATTAGCACTTTCCACGAGAGGTTCGCGCTGTCCTAGCATCTTGCCATTCTCGATTGGAGGAACAACATCTGCCAGTTGAGCCAGTTGAGTCTCCAACATCTTGTTCAAACTCAATTGATTCTTCAAGGCTGAGGATAGTCCTTCAATCTTGGCATTAATGCTCTCTAGGATATTGTCATTAGCCGACAACTTCTTGGATAGAACATCATTGATCGTCAGCTGTCGAATGGCAAGTTCTCTCAAGTTGGGCTGATTTCCTTTGTTGCCATTGTTGTTGTACCATCCTTGAAAGAATGGGCGTGGTTGTCCCCACCATTGACCTCCTAACGATAACCATTGTTGTTTCCATTGTTGGCTAGGTATAGGGCATCCTCACGGGTTTCTGGGTAGTCATTGCCCAAATGGCCTGTGTTGCCATAGACATCACAAGTGATGTGAGAGTCTAAGGCATAGGCATTGCCACATACTTCACCATTGCCTTGTCCATCAATTTTCTTCATAAGGAGGTCGAATTTAGCAGTGATCATGTCCATCTCCTTCAAAGTGTGCATGCAGTGCTGGCGGGTATGGAGACGCTCGTCGCTCCAACCCATGTTTGACACCATATTCTCAATCAAATCTTTGGATTTGGGCACCGTTAATAAGAAGAAGGCACCTCCAACAGCAGCATCAACATGGTCACGGGCAGAAGGGATCAGCCTGTTGTAGAAGTTTTGGATTATGAGTCAGTCATCCATCCCATGGTGGGGATAGACTAGGATATACTCTTGAACCCTTTCCCAAGTCTCGGGAATAGATTCCTTGGCATCTTGCTAGAAGCTAGATGTTCTTCCGTGTAGTGCATTGTTCTTGCACAACGGGAAAAATGTGGCGAGGAATGTCATAGAACACTTCTGCCAAGTTTCTATAACACTTCAGTTCGCGTAGAACTACTGTTTTGCTCTCTAGAGAAGAGAGAACGGGAACAGCCTAAGACTGACAGCATCAAGAGATACATCCTTTATCTTAAAAGTGCTACAAATCTCAAGGAACTGTTGTAGGTGAGCACTTGAATCCATGTTAGCCTTCCCACAAAATGGGTGTGCTCGCACCGTAGTGATTAGGCCAGTCTTGCTTTTGAAGTTTACGTCACCCACGCTAACTGTGGGCCCAATATGCACATTGCTAGCAGAGGGAGCCAAAAACTCACAAAGGGTCTTTTGGGCCATCAGTGTTTTGGTTGTTGGTGCAGTTGTGCTAGCTTGTATTCCCGCATGAAGCTTCCGAGGGGTTAAAAAACAAGGTCGATCCTTAGAAGGGATTCGGGATCTTTAACAATGTTTTCCGACAAGTGGAAACAACACATACACTACTTTGTTTTCACATAAAATGCAAAAACAAAGCGGTCATCCTACTAAAACCTACCAGGGTCCTATCCTATTCACTTGATCATACAATACTTCTGCTGCCTTATCCGGCAATGGTGCCAGAAATGCTTGTTCATATTTCCTACACACTACTAACAATTCATCCCTGGCAATGGTGCTAGAAATGCTTGTTGGTATATTTTGATTCATAAATTAACATCTGCAAGCGCATGAAAACTATCAATGTAGCATTTCACCTTTAAAGAGTATTCCCAAGGGTGTCATTTATATTTTCCCGAAGGAAGGCTATGTGGAAGTAAAACAATCATCAAGTGGAAAAGTTAGGTTGGCCTAGGTCAGGTTCTAGCATGGATGGGTTTAATGATAAGTTCAGGTAGTGTGACACACACAAGAACATTCTACCATAAGGGGGTAAATGAGGTAATAGAGGAACTAGGCTAAGAGTTAGGTAGAGACTCCTCCTATGCTTCTAATGTACACATTCATAGCCAAAGTTAGTTACTAATGAGTATATTAATTATGAATTATCATGCTAAGTGGATTAACACAAGGGCACAGGTTTACTCCTAGCAACACTAGGCGACTCTCGCCAAGAGCCTGTGGCATAGCCGAACAAGGAGAATTACAAACGACGAATAGGGCTATCACCACCTACTGCCTACCTCTTTAATCTTTGAGTCTACGAGACATTCAATGGTACTCTCTATCCTAGCACCATGCTAGCATATTAAGGAATTACCTTAAGAGCCTAGGCACAGGCCATCCTAAGGCAATGAACTAAATCATCGTTGAACCAATGTTAATTCATAGCATAAGTGATTCATGTTAACATGACCATATCATAGCTAATTAGATTATAGTGCAGGTTTATAGTGTTTATGATAATGTAATAAACATGGTATATCACAATGATAAATACTACTCCTACCACATACATGGAATTCACAATCATATAAGAAACACTTCAACCAAGTATATGAACAATAGAAGACTAAAAATATCATCTTTATTATGAACAATGTCACAAATACAACTAGGAATATGGAAGGCATACCTTTGCCACTTGGGAAGAGACTCCTTCTACTCATATCCTTCTGGACTATGGACTAGAGACTCTCATCTCTAAAGCCTATACTCCACTAAACCCAAGGAGAGTAGTGGATACAATTGATGAATACTCAAGTGGTGCATGTTGAAGTAAGGGGTGATGGGTCCTATTTATAGCTTGTAGAAGGGTCGGTTCCCTCCACAAAAAGCGCACAAATCAGTCACCCATGACCACTTCAAGCTGGGAGAAGCCACCACGTGGAGTTTGACCGAGAAAGGCGCCAGGAACTAGTCGGCCGACTAGGGGGGTCGACCGACCTGGTCTTGGCCTCTTTTGTGGTGTGCTTTCTCAAGGTGACTGATAGGTGGGTCCCATTGACTATTTTGGTGCTACACCATTGGATGGCCTCGGATACTTCTATTGCTAGGCCATTTGATCCACGTGGTGCCACGTGTTGTTGCTTGATTGGCTGGAAGCATAGCAATCATCAAATGAAAATGGTAGATTTGTCTCAGTAGGGTTCTAGTGAGGATAGGTAATAGATATGTAGAGGTAGTATGACACCCACAAGAACATTCTATTCTAAGGGAAAATAAGTGGGTTAAAGAGGGATTAGGCTAATAGTTAAGGAGTTGCTCCTACAACATCTCTATTATACATTTACATAACCTAGGTTAGATACTAATGAACATGTCAATGGTGAATTATTATGCTATGTTGTTCAACACATCGTGCATGGGTTTATCCCCTAACAATACTAGGATGACTCCCGCAAATAGTCTGTGGCATAGCTGAACGTGGAGGATTACAAGGACAGATAGGGTTGTCACCACCCACTGCCTACCTCTTCAATCCGTGGGTCTACGAGACATCTAACGCTACTTAACTATCCTAGAACCATGCTAGCATATTAAGTAAATACCTTAGGAGCCTAGGCACAAGCCATCCAAGGGAATGACTAACCTAAATATCGTTGAACCAATGTTGGAATATAGAATCTGTTATTCATATTAACACGATCACATCATAACTAATTAGACTATAGTTGGGGTTTGTATTCTTTATGATAATATAATGAGAATGATATGTCATAATCATGAATACTACTCCAACCACTTACGTGGAATCCACAATCAAACAAGAAACACTTCATCCAAGTCTATGAATAAAAGAAGACTAAAGATAACATATTTATTAAGAACAAAGTCACAAATACAAAGAGGAATATATGATCCATACCTTTCCCAATTTGTAATTGGGAAGAGAGAGACTCCTGCTCCTTCCTACTTTCGACTATGGACTAGAGGCTCTCCTCTCTACAGCCTAAACTCTTCTAAACCTATAGAGAATAGTGGATACTATAGAATGAACAATCAAGTGGCGTGTGTCTGAAGTGAGGGTAGGGGTCCTATTTATTGCTGGAGAAGGGTCAGTTCCTACCACCAAAAGCGCGCAAATGAGTCTTCATCGTGACCAAGGCACCACAGGGAGTCGACACGTAGAAGCTAACTAAGTTTTGCAAACATTTTAGTGCGGCCGAACCACCACATTGGCTGAACAGAAAAGTGGAGCAATTCCACTGTGTTTCCTCGGAGTGACTTCCAGGTCGGTCCCATTGACTGATATGTGTGATACACCATTTGATGGCCTCCGATACTTCTATTTATGGCCCGTTGGATCCATGTGGTGCCACATGTCAATGCTTGATTCGCTGGGATGATATTTTATAGGATTGTTCCCCCTCTTTTACCTCATTTCCTAGAATAAATACCTACATGCACTATTTCTCCAAGGACAAGTGGAAATGGGTTAAATAGAAAGGTAATGATTGCAAGGAATGGTATTTGCTTAACATAATTGAGTTATATTGACATTGTTTAGTTGGAATATAACAACCGTCAACAAACTCCCCAAGCTTATCCTTTGCTCGTCTCGAGCAAAGTCATGTTTAAGGGTATGTCCTTGCACTAGATAATTTTCATTAATTAATTCGCATTCAGTTTCAATATATCGACATGAAGTATATTCTAGTGCTCCTACCCTAGTAGCAATGCGGGTAATCAATAAAGTGCATTCAATTGGCCCTGTCCTTCAAATGTAATCTAACGATTATGTCATCAGGGCAATAACTGGAGCAACTTTTATCTTTTTAACCATGGCAAATAAAATTTTTAGCTCATCATCACGCACTACTCTAACATCTCTTTTAGGGAACATGGTCATAGCCACCCATATATGCATGAAGAGTAAAGTAGGGTTGTGCAAGTGGCTATTCCAAGGAGCACTACATCTGACCTCACTAGTCAATTCATTCCAATAACATTGTTTGTTAAACTTAGGCAAAGTGTCTAAATATAACAAACAACATTTATAGAAGCCCAGGATTTCACTTAGTTGTTTACATAGGATGTTATATTCTTTTTGAAATAATCTAAATGTAATACCGTCAAATCCTATCTTGAGGGTGCAAAGGAATTGTATAGTGAGAAGGCGTGAACCTTTCTCCTCTATGTGAGCAAAATTTTCCCATTCTAATGCACGCCAAATGGAAAAGAATTCAGAATCCGTTCCTATTTCTGAGATCAAATCCGGATCATAAGCTTTAGTGTGATAAAACTCACGATCTTGGAGGAGCTCGCATGCTTGGTCTTCAACTTCACTTTGTATGTCGAGGTCATTATCATGGAGAAGTTATCGTGGGTTGCTCCTCTCACCCATGTGAGTGTCTTCTCACACACTCCTCCTCCGTGGACTTGGTCTAGCAACATATGAGGGATGTGCACTTGAGTCTCCAACATGGCTTGAGCTTGCAACCTCCTTCCTCTTCCCAAACAACCTTATCATTCCTTTCATGGCTACAACAAGCAAGAGCACCACATGGCCAAAACTCAAAAAGAAGTGATGTTAGTGAAAACAAGAGCCATAATGAATTTTTCCTTGAAGAACTTGAAAGCAAATTGCAAATGCAAAGAAAAGCAAATCTTTTTTAGTTGGATTTGAGCAAGAGTGCTTCAATGAAAAGTAAGAAAAACAATGTGAGCAAAGACTTACTTTGGGGAGGTGTGAATTGAGGTGAACTGTGAAGAGGAGTGCTCCTCACAACCACCATTTATAGTGTACAATCCTCAATAGTCACAAGGGAATCAAATGCAGCCGTTGGAGGAGAGAGGGCTAAAATGGCTCTTTCCCCAAGTCAGCCGAACAGGGGGGTCGGCCACTGTGAAATGTGCCCCCCTCCCCCCTTGTTCCCTCTTTTGGCAGGTGGCTTCCTAATGGCTAGAAAATTAGCACGTTGGTGAAATGCCACATTTGCAACTAAGAAAATTGTTTTTGGAAAGAAAGCCTTTTTCAAAACCAACAATTTTCTTTTTGTGAAAATAAAGAAATAAAAATGATGGTCAACAATATAAGATTCTCAACATGCTAAGAAAAACCAAATATGCAGTGGGGAAAATCAACTAAGTGAAAAAACCAAATGAAGATAAAATAAAAATCAAAGAAAAGATAACTACCCAACAAATTTTCCAATTGGCTAGGTCTCACCTCAGTATGATGAGATGAACTTTTCCTCCTTCATTTCTTGACATCCGGGCCCGGGGGGGGGGGGGGGGGGGGGTGGGGGATGGGCTCAAACAGCTTGTCTTGCTTCTTCCGCCATTCCTTCTTCGGCGTCTTGGTGGACTTGGGCCTTTGGGGAGGCCCGTACTTCTCCGTCTTCATGGGGTGTCAGTGTGGACGATAAGATGGGTTCTCTGCATAGATCAATTCACTCATGAATGCAATGAGCGGATCCACTTTTTGAGGTGTGACTTCAACCTCTTGAATGTGTTAACTTTCATCCAATACTTGATGCAAATCGTGAAGCATTGATCCAACTTTGGATGAAAGTTAAACTTCTCCTCCTTGCTATTGATATGGAAGTGGATTCCTCCAAATCCCATGTCTATGCAAGCCTTCACGGTTCTAGGGAATGGGCACCCAGGAATGAGTGGTGTATCCTTCTCGACATCCATGTTGAGAACCACAAAATCCACAGGTATGAAGAAATTCTATATTTGCACCGAAACATCTTCAGTAATACCCGCCAGATAACGGACTAAAAAGTCAGCGAGTTGGAGCTGCATTTTTGTTGGAGTAAGCTCAGTGAAGTTCAGTTAATCGAAGACCATCTTGGGCATCACGCTCACACTTGCTCCAATGTTACAATGTGCCTTGTAAAATTAGTGAGCCCCAATTGACCAAGATATGAAGGGATATCCAGGGTCCCTCAGCTAGTTACCTTCCCGTAGAAAAATCATGTTGACATTTCCATGGGTGGTTCGGGCAGTCTTGGGATCTTGCCATTCTCCACTGGTGAACAGCAGCTACCAGTTGAGCCAACTGAGTTTCCAACATCTTTTTAAAGCTCAGTTAATTCTTGAAGGCCGAGGATAGTCTTTGAATCTTGGCATTGATACTCTCTAGGGTCTCGTCATTAGCCTACAATTTCTTTGATAGGGCATCATTAATCTTCAGTTGGCTAATAGCAAGCTCTATCAAGTTTGGTTGGTTTCCATTATTGCCATTGTTGTTGTACCCTCCTTGAAAGAAAGGGCGTGGTTGGCCCTAGCATACACCTCCTGGACGATAGCCATTGTCATTCCAATTGTTGGCTACATATAGGGCATCCTCATGAGTATCTTGGCAGTTATTACTCAAGTGACACTTATTTCCATAGACATCACATGGGATGTGAGAGTCTAAGGCATAGGCATTGCCACATACTTCACCACCTGCTTGTCCATCAATCTTCTTCACTAGGAGATCCAATTTAGCAGCCATCATGTCCACCTCTTTCAAGGTGTGCATGCCTCGCTGACGGGTCTGGAGACGCTCATCGCTCCAACCCATGTTTGACACCATATTCTTAATTAGGTCTTTGCCTTTGGGCACTGTCAATGACAAGAAGGTACCTCCAATAGCAGCATCCACATGGTCACGGGCGGAAGGGATCAACCCATTGTAGATGTTTTGAATAATCAGCTAGTCATCCATTTCATGGTGGGGACAGGCCAGGATGTACTCCTGAAGCATTTTCCATGCCTCGGGAATAGACTCCTTAGCGTCTTCCTGGAAGCTGGAAATTTTCCAGGCAGGGAATTGGTCTTGCCCATCGGATAGAAATTGGCTAGGAATGTTGTAGAACACTTCTCCCAAATGTCTACATCACTTTAGTTCGCATAGAACCACTGCTTCGCTCTCCCAAGAAGGGAGAACAGAAACACCCTAAGACAGACAACATCAAGAGATATGTCCTTTCTCTTAAAAGTGTTGCAGATCTCAGGGAATTGTTACATGTGAGAAATTGCATCCTCGTTAGCCTTCCCAAAATATGGGTTGGCTTGCACCATAGTGAGCAGGCCAGTCTTGATTTCGAAGTTCATCTCTCCCGTTTTAACAGTGCCCCTAATAGGCACATTGTTAGCAAAGGGAGCCAAAAACTCACAAAGGGTCTTCTGGGCCATTGGTGTTTCGGTTGTTGGTGCAGTAGCACTGGCTTGCTTTGCCGCACGAAGCTTCTTAGGCTTAATGACATGAGGTTGAACTCTCATAAGGGATTTCGTATCTTCAACAAAGTTTTCCAGCAAGCCGAAACCAGACATACACTACCATGTTTTCACATAAATTCAAAAACAAAGAAGGGTTATCCTACTAGAAATCTACCCAGGGTCCTATCCTATTCACTCAATCATGCAATACTTTAGCTGCCTTCCCCGACAACAGTGCTAGAATGCTTGTAGACATTTCTTACGTCATAGATAAAAATCTGCAAGTGCACAGAAACAATCAAAGTAGCATTTCCCCTTTAAGAGTATTTCCAATGGTGTCATTTATATTTTCACAAATGAAGGCTAAGTGGAAGCATAACAATCATCAAATGAAAAGGGTAGACTGGTCAAGGTAGGGTTCTAGTGAGGATAGATAATAGATATGTAGAGGTAGTGTGACACACACAAGAGCATTCTTTTCTAAGGGGGAATAAGTGGGTTAATGAGGGATTAGGCTAAGAGTTAAGGAGTTGCTCCTATAATGCCTCTAATATACATATACATAGCCTAGGATACATACTAATGAACATCCCAATGGTGAATTTTTATGCTAAGTTGTTCAACACATCTGGCACGGGCTTACCCCTAGCAATACTACGATGACTCCCGCAAAGAGCCTGTGGCATAGCCAAACGTGGAGGATTACAAATACAGATAGGGATGCCACCACCTACTACCTACATCTTCAATCCGTGGGTCTATGAGACATCCAATGCTACTTTACTATCCTAGCGCCATGCTAGCATATTAAGTAAATCCCTTAGTAGCCTATGCACAAGCCATCCCAAGGCAATGACTAACCTAAACATTGTTGAACCGATGTTGGAACATATCATAAGTTATTCATAATAACATGATCATATAATAACTAACAAGACTATAGTGGGGGTTCGTAGTGTTTATGATGATATAATGAGAATGATTCGACATAATAAAAAATACTACTCGTACCACATACATGGAATCCACAATCAAACAAGAAAAGCTTCATACAAATATATGAATAAAGGAAGACTGAATATAACATCTTTATTAAGAACAAAGTCACAAATACATAAAGGAATAGATGATCCATACCTTTCCCAATTTGGAATTGGGAAGAAAGTGACTCCTTCTACTCCTTGTGAATTTGGACTATGGACTAGAGACTCTCCTATCTATAGCCTAAACTCCTCTAAACCTATGGAGAATAGTGGATACAATAGAATGAATACTCAAGTCGTGTGTGTGTGAAGTGAGGGTAGGGGGTCCTATTTATAGCTGGAGAAGGGTCGGTTCCCGCCACCAAAAGCGCGCAAATCAGTCTTCACCGCGACAAGGATACTAGAGGGAGTCGACATGTGGAAGCTGACCATGTTTTGAGCATGTTTTAGCACGTTCGAACCACCACGTCGGCCGAACAAAAAAGTGGAGCAATTCCACTATGTTTCCTCGAGCTGACTTCCAGGTGGGTCCCATTGATTGATATGAGTGATACACCATTGGATGGCCTCTGATACTTCTGTTTGTGGGCCTTTTGATCCATGTGGTGCCACATGTTGATGCTTTATTGGCTTGAATGATATTTTTATAGGATTTCTCCCCCCCCTTTTACCTCATTTCTTGCAATAAATGCCTGCATGTACTATTTCTCCAAGGACAAGTCGAAATAGGTTAAATAGAAAGGTGATGTGTACGAGAAATGGCATTTCCTTCACACAATTGAGTTATATTAACGGATTAAATTGGTATATAACAGCCGTCAACAGAGGTCGACAAGATTTTTAAACAACTTAAGTTATACTATTATAGTAAGGCCATAATACTTTACTCTCACAACAACAAGTCAAGAGGAATGGCCCAAAACAATAACATTAAGTTTGTTGCTTCGAAAGGTAATTTCCGGATCACACCATCAGTATGGAGCATATAGTTATTAGATAAATACTTCGATACCCCAAACAAAAGGCCTTATACCTAATGTGTTCACTGAATATCTAGCATGCATCAGTTTAAGGGAAAGTCTGTGATGACCGTGGATACTAATGGGTCAACCAATTGTAAGGTTATATCTAAATGTAAGGTGTAACGAGATCTTGGAGTCAAATGGTACGTAAATGGATGTATTGATGCGTCACGCCCTTTTATGTCAAAGCATGAGAAAATCGACACTAACTTCAGTAATTAAGTAAGTAAGTTGGAAAGTATTTGTCCTGTGATCAAAAGGGAGAATGTTAGATTGACCATACACAAATATAAAGGGGGTAGCCGGTCGATAAGTGGACGAGGAAGTACGCCTAACTACACCAACCTCCGTGGGCCATCTGTTCTAGCGCATGCAGAACGTGAGAGAAGATCACCGTAGCTCGACCTCGACTTTGCCTAACACTTCCGCCTCTACTCAGACATTACTACCACGGCTGCCAACTTCAACTTCAACGAAGGTACGCCCTAAATTCCCATCTCCTAAATTGTCTAGTTATTAATCTGATCAGAACCTTGGACCATTATGCATCGTTTGATTTATTGTTAACTAGACCTAGGTCAATTTAGTTAAGATAACCTGATTGACCAATGTGCCTGGACTAAGAACCCATGAACCTTAATTTTGTCAAAGGGGGACCCACTTCCTTTGGTCCAAATATAGAAAACATAGGTACACAGCGAGATCGTAACTAGTAGTATATATGGCGTGAGTGCGCAGCATCTACATGGCTGCAGCTGAGTATGTGGTAGTGGAGGATGACAACCACGATTGTGTTTGCTGAGGGTTTTCGGATCTGATAACATTAATCTGTGATAATGATGTTGACCCCCCCACCCCTGCATCGTCATGCAAAGCGATCGGTTGCATTCTATGGTAGGGATTTTGAATAATAGTCCCTTCCTCATGGGTTACCATAACAGGGTCATATCCAGGCATTCATATCCTAATGGAATCACTAAAGAAATCGTGATAATAGACGACGGCCAGAATAATAGACGACGGGGCCGACGTCTTTAAGATAATTGATGACGGTGAAATCTAGCCTTCGTCAATATTACCATATTTGACAAAGGTTGACCTAGTACCATTGTCAATTATTTAAAGACAACGGCAGACCGTCATCAATTAAGGACAATCGTCATTTACGGGCTAAGTTGAGCCCACCCGATGCCATAATAGACGATGGTGACAGATGGCTGTTGTCTATTAGAGCTTATGTACAACGGTGACCTAGTACCGTTGTCTATTAGAGACTATTTCCGGCCCGCGCGCGGCTATGTCCTCATTTGGCTTCCTCGATCTTTCTCGCTTGAGGGCCATCACCGCTGCTTTTCCCGCCGCACCGCCGCCTCTGCTTCTCCTGCCGCGCCGCCGTCCCGAGGGCCGCTGCTGAGGTTTACCATATGTTGAGGAAGAACCCTGTCGCCCCCTCTTTAAAGAGAGGTACGCCACCCCTCCCAGCCGCCTTCTCCCCACTGCCTCTCCCCTCCGCGCGTCGCCTCTTCCTGCCGTGCACTGCCCCCTCACAGCTTCCTTCTCTCCACCGCCTCCTCCATATCGTGTTCCAACCCTTTGCGCCGCAGAGGAGGTACACTGCCGCCCCCTCGCCATCGCCCCCTGTCGACAGCCTCGTCCCCGCCGCCCTCCACCGTGTGACACCCCCTCCCCGCCGCACAATAAGGTAGTAGTAGTGCCTCTTGCAAGAGCTGTAAGGCAGGGAAATCAGGGTCAACTTTGCCCTTGGAAAAAAGTAGTGGAGTTCATATAGGAGAAATTTGCGCTTGAAATATCATGTGTTCTTCCTATGAAAATTGCGCCAAAGTAAGGCAGTGACGCTTACTCATTCAATCGCATTTGCGACAGCAAGCATAGGACTAGACATCATTTCAGGTTCAGCATCACAGATATGATTTACTGGAAAATGTGGTTTTTTCAAGCTGCGATGTGTTGTATATTTATTGAAGACGGCATATACCTTTGCAAATTATGATTTGACGGCTTTTAGACGATGCTAGTTATTGTAGGTTCGGAGTTCCATCCTTTTGGAACTGAATTTCTCAATCTACCTCCACTTTCATTCCATGTTCATAGTCTGGTTTCATTCTATCGGTAGCCATAACACGAACATAGCTTCATATCAAGTTCCACAATTGTTCAGTCATTCAACTAGAATTATTCTAGGGCTTACAATAAGGTTAATAGTGTTTATGGCTAAATAATTTCCTCATAAAATACTAAAGCTTTCATGGCCTGATAACTATACATATGGGTAGTACTGGTTATTGTGAATCCAACAAAATTGGTTTCACAATTTTTGGTTTATTCTAGAGAGAGTTATGTATTTTCAAGTTGGAGCTAAATTTTGGAATTATTCACGTAACACACCCTTGTTAGTCAATCAACCTTGTAACTGGAAGTTGAATGTGTTGGATATGCTAGTAAAAGTTCATACCGTACCCGTTCTTATTGGTTGTGTGTGAAACATAGTTACACAAACAAATGGTCAAGTATAATTGTTGTGAGTCGTGACTTCTGCTCTGTTCAGTTGTACTGAACGTGTAATTGTTTATTAGTTGGTTTGTTTATTAATATGTAAATAAACGAGTTATGGGACAGCCAGGCCCGACCCGACACAACTCAGCACGCAATAAATTCGTTCGTGCAGTATAGACAGTTGTAGTCGTAACGTATGCATTGAAACAACACAGAAGCAAACGGCGATGGTGAGGACGTCAATCACCCGCGAACACTGGCACCAGCAGTAGCGCCACCATGCTTGTCACGTTGGCGAACAGCGACGCCGCCATGCCCACCAGTGTCTGCACGTACCTCGACCTCCCGTTCATGGACGGCACCATCTCCCCCAGGATCGTCCACCACATCCCTGATGCGAACAGCCCCACCACGCCCACTGCTGAGGCCGCGAGGTTCATGTACAGTTGCATCCCCAACACCCACCACAGCGCCCGTGACCTGATCACCTTCTAGAAGGTGGCCTTGAAGAGGGACAGGACAAGCGCGAGCATGGCGAAGGTGAACGACAATGGTGCGAACGACGCATGACTCGCAACATACATATGGCGGCTGTAACCATATAGTAGTCCCATTATTACTTGAAGAACTGCACTGGATATGTGGGTGTAGGGTTAAAATTTCGTTTTGATCCGGACCGCAGGTCTTGTCATGAGCACACTCTGCTCGGTCACTCTTGGGTGGGTTTAGGATCTATCTACCTAGTTGTAGGGTTGTGACATAACATAACAATGAAACTAAGAATGATTTGTCTACTTTGAAGGTATACCCTCAAACATGACTGAAGACCGCACTTGGATGTATATGGGTTGGAAAAAGGATGGGAGTCACTCAGAGGAGTGGATCACCAAGACAGATGCTTTCATACAGCGAGCTTTTTCGTTGTCAAACAACAGCAAGGTGTGGTGCCCATGTATCAAATGTCAGAATGTGAAGTGTTTCGACAATATGACGTTAACATTGCACTTGTGTCAAAACGGTTTCATGCAACATTATGAGTTGTGGACCTTTCACGGCGAGACACCTTCTCAAGCCGTAGAAGATCAAGATGGGAATGACAGCACTGGGGTTGATGGGATGGACGATATGCTTGAAGCAATAAATCTTTAATTCATGGAGGATTCTCCTACAATGGAGGCAAAGGAGTTCTTCGCGCGTCTCAAGACATCAGAACAACCATTGCATGAACACACAAAAGTGAGACGCTCAATTTAATGACTAGATTTATGGCAATTAAGTCTAATTATTTCTTCTCCAATAAATGCTACAATGGCCTCATCAAATTGATCAACGATGTCCTTCCGCAGCCCCATAAATTGCCCAAGGATATGTATCAGTCTAAGAAATTGATTTCTGATCTTGGTATGAACTGTGATGAAATTGATATGTGTCCAAACCACTGCATGCTTTTCTGGAAAGAGCATGCCAACGAGAACAAGTGCTTAAAATGTGATAAAGCGAGATTTGTCGATGTTGTTAATGATGACGGTACAAAAGTAATGACTGAAGTCGCTCAGAAACAGCTTCGCTACTTGCCTGTCACACCTAGATGGAAACGCTTGTTTCCCTAAATAAGCAGCTAGACACATGAGGTGGCACAAAGAAGGTATATGTGAGAATGACGGAATGATGGTGCACCTGTCTGACAGTGAGGCATGGAAAGCGCTTGACCACTTCGATCCACATTTTGCCAATGATGTGAGAAATGTTCGCATCGGGTTGGCGACAAATGGATTTTCACCGTTCAGTATAAATGCAACACCATACTCTTGTTGTCCCGTGTTCGCTATTCCGTACAACTTACCACCATCTCTTTGTATGAAGTATGGGTTCATGTTCCTTTGCCTTATTTTACCTGGACTTGATCATCCTAGTTCACGACTGAACGTGATGCTGAAGCTGTTGATTGAAGAGTTGAAAATGTTGTGGACAGAAATTGAAGCATATGACTACTACAAAAAATAGAAACTCCACCTTTGAGCTACATACATGTGGTCTGTCCATGATTTCCCAGCTTACGGCATGGTTTTTGGCTGGACCACTCATGGTCGTTTGACAAGTCCGATATGTGCTTCGGACAAGGAATGTTTTCGTTTAAAGCATGGTGGCAAGATTTGCTACTTTGATTGCCACAGACGTTGGTTACTGCCCAATCACATATTTAGGTATTAGATAAATGCCTTCAAGAAGGACACCATTGTCAAAAAAGGACCACCTCAACGTCTAAACGGGTCGGAGATTGCTGAGCAGTTGAACAACTTAGTGCCAGATGAAGGCCGTCCTTGATATTTTGTTGTTTACAGAAATGACCACAATTGGACTCATATATGTGCACTATGGGAGCTACCGTATGTAAGGTCCTTAATATTAATGCATAACATTGATGTCACGCATCAGGAACGTAACATGAGTGAATGCATCATAAGCACATGCTTCGATACAACGGTCAGAACAAAAGACAATATAAGGCTCATAAGGATTTGGCAGAGGTTTGTAATCGTCCATCTCTTGAGCTCTCCAAAGCTGGTGGCAAACCGCGTGCTTCGTTCTATCTTCGACCAAAAGAAAAGCAAGAAGTCTTCGAGTGGTTGAAAAGTTTAAAATACCAAGACGGTTATGCTGCTAGCCTGAGAGAGCTGTAAAAGTTAAGACTCAAAATCTCACAGGGTTGAAGAGTCATAGTTATCATGTAATTATGGAAAGACTTATGCCAGTTATGTTTCAGGGCTTTATTGATGATGTGGTGTGGGAGGTGTTAGTCGAGCTTAGCTAGTTTTATAGACAGCTTTGTGCTAAAGAAATCACAAGGGATATGATCGAGAAGTCGGTAATGGAGATACTAGTGCATTTATGTAAGATGGAAAAAGTATTCCCTCGAGGGTTCTTCAATCCAATGCAACATCTCCCAATTCATTTTCGATATGAAGCTAAAGTGGGTGGCCCTGTGCAATATAGGTGGATGTATCATGTTGAAAGAGCACTTAGGTGTCTTAAACCAATCATTCACAATTGGGCAAGGGTTGAAGGATGCATCGCTGAAGCATACGCCATTCAGGAGATAGGATACTTTTCAAGTGTCTATTTTGCAGAAGAACACAATGTTAATCCTTCCATGTTGCGGTACAATATGGATGAAGCACCCCCTTGTAGCAACCTCTCTATTTTTCAAACGAGAGGCACCACTCTTGGTAGCGGCTTTTGCTACGATGTTGAAACCGATGATAAGTTGGCTGCTTTGCTATACATGTACGCTAATATAAAGGGGATGGATGAATATTTACAGTAAATGTTTGTTCAAAATCTATAATAATTAGTGTGTTGTATTATACATCTATGCTAATTATTCTTTTTTTCCTTATTTAGTGAGTTCGATCAATAAAATTGGAAATCTAAGCAGCAACCTACGCTTCAAAAATACAATCGATGCAGCATTATGGAGTACAGGGAAGGCCTAACTTCCTATCATGGTTTCATGCACAAGTAACGTGTTCATGTCTTGTTTCTCTTAGTAATTACATATATAGCATAAAATAGTCTTCTAAATTCATATGTTGAACAGTGCAAAAACTGAGCCAGCGTCCATAAATATTTACAACAACTGTCCCACGGATCCATTAAATTAAAAATTACAGTCAATATGACTTTAATGGGTTCCGATTTCGTTCAACTCAATTTGAAGCTCAACGTCCTCTCTGGGCAACATGTAACACAGAATTTGTGATGAAGGTAGTTGATGCCAAAGGACGTGAAACTAATTATTATGGGATCATTAAAATATCCTTGAATTTAGTTTTGCGGGGAATAAGGTCCTTAAAGTAGTCTTCTTTGACTGTGATTGGTTTGATCATAACCATGGAGCTTGACAAAACCATTTTGGCATGGTAGAAGTCAAACACAAGGACCAGCTACAAAGTTGCGACACCTTCATCCTTGAACACCAAGTCAAGCAAGTGTATTATCTACATTATCCATGCAAAAGGCTTAATGATTGGTGGGTTGTACACAAGGTGAATCCTCGTGAGCGGTCATATACACCGGACAATGATGGATACCTTAATGATGAGGTTGATGTTGTTTACCAAGAATAAGAGTTGTCGGACTCTTTTGTCGTCAAGCCCGGTTTAGGACTCGATGATTAGTTGGAGGTGCAGAAGATGTAGAGACTCCTAAGATGCGAAAACAAAAATGAGCAACTACCACGACAGAAGATCGATTGTCAAGTTTATGGAGTAGAGTACATGATCGTGATGCTGATGAATTTTAAAATTGAGTACAAGTAACATTTCATTCATCTCTTTTTTCTTCTTCTATACTTTCCATTACATTCATTAGCAAATTTTCTTCTAAACAGGATGTCATTGAGCCGTAGCAGACAACGGGGGACAGATGCATGGAGCTTTCTACCACCGAGAGCCACGAGAGGAGATGAGGTCTTCTAGGGCAGTCATTTTAGCGGAGGTAGACGGGATCATTTGTTGAGCCATCTACTGGTGTCATCACGAGGACCTGTTCAGCGATCACGATAGGTAAAGAACATTTAAATACATAAATTATATATTTAATTCTTTATTCTATAATATGAATCTTTAAAATTGTTAGGAGGACTCTACGTCCGAGGACTCAGAGGCTAGGATGCCTCCTTTAGTGCCTGCTTTGGAGCCTCCTTCTACGGTGCCTACTTTAGAGCCTTCTTCTTTGGTGCCTACTTGTTCAGAGCCAGTGCAGTTAGGTGACCCCACTTCTGGGTCACCTGATGTGGAGCCTGCTCCACAGCAGCGAACTAGGAGGATCCACTATGTTATTCATAGAATTGGCGAGAGGTAAGTAAATCTTAAACAATTCAGATATTGAAAGGCTTATATATATACTAATTGAGAATCATGTATCATGTCCTGGAAGGATTGTTCGTTCACGGGTGAGAGACACCACCAGCAGGTGAACGGTGTCTTGGGCTGTCTAGTACGTTTGCACTACCCTGGTTTAGTGAACAAACGCCCTACCATGTCTTGGGACGATTATGCTACGACCCAAGACCTTGCATACGGCAACCACCAGAAGGCTGTGTCGCACGACTTTAAGATAGGTACCAACAAATATTTTTGTAATACAGATATTTACATGTATATTTGTTTTTCCAAACACGGAATCGTTTGGAGAACGAGGCTGAGTAGACGGATCACGCTCGTCTCGTCTTCCATAACTACGCCAGGAAGCTCGTGACGCATTCAATATCGTTAGCTTGCATTCAAGCTACAAAGGGGTACTTCAAGTTGCATCCGGAGTAGGGTCAGCCGGAGCAGTATAGGGAAGAGACTGACAAGTACTTGACGGAGGCGCAGTACGCAAAGATAAAGTGTTTATTTTACTTTGCTTCATTATCTGATTGTCATCAATGTTTTCATTTAATAATAAATGCGTTGAGGTCGCTGTGCCATGGCTTGACAGCCGTACGGACACGTGCCGTGCTTTGTGTGCTCATTGGGGGAGCCAGAGCTTCCAGGGCATGCCTAAAACCCATCCAGAGAGTAGAGGGACAGATGGAAAACACCGTTTGGGTGGGGACGGCTACATACGTCTCGCTAAATGGATGGTGAGTGTGACCTGAATTCTATTTAAGTAATTTTATAATATTTCATTATGCTAACATGTATCGATAGGAGCACGAGAGTGGTCAGGAGCGGGCATCATCGAGGTGTGGAAGAGGGGTCACATGGGAAGTGACCCGTCGCAGCCTGACCAGCTGTCTTCTCACACAGCGACGCAGACGTTGGTGAGTTATTTTGTTAACTTAATTGAATTATCTTTAATAGTTTTGATACAGTTATTTGTTTGCATTTCCAGGCAATGTACAGGCAGGAGGCGCGTCGGCTTGGAGGTGAAGAGTACGATTGGCAGAGTGCGGCAATCGTTCTCAAAGCCACGTATGCAACTGGTGGCGAGAAACCTCACGAACGGTGAGTTTTGATAATTTTAATTCCCTATCACGAACTTTGAGTTACAAAAATTTAATAATCTTACTTTGTGGTGCAGGTTAGCCATCTTCGATGGAGTGGTTGACTCGAGGCAGGTGCGGGCTTCCACAAGAGCATCTTCATCGCAGCATGGCGGGTCTAGTAGCATCTGTACGGGCCGAGATCTGGAGCTCAAGTGTGTTCGGAAGGAGCTCTGAACGACGCAAGAAAAGCTCAGTGCCGGGGACGAGGCGTTCAGAGCTAGGGACGAGACGCAGGCAGCAGCACTCAAGGCTAGGGATGAGATGCACGCAGCGGCACAAAGGGCAGGGACGAGTATGAAAACTCGTACATGCTAAAGTGGCAAGCTGCCTTCCAGTTAAGTTCTGAATGTTGTACTTAACATTTTCAATATACAAATGACATCTTTAATCATTTGCTTTGTATTTGCAAGCTATGACCGCAAGACAGCAGGCTGTCTTTCTGCGGTGGGCACCGCCATTGACGGAGCTTCCATTGGTGTCGATGACAGGAGCACAGGTACAAAATTATTCAAAATAACTGAACTTGTTACACTTGTTCAATTTTAGTAAAGTATGCATTTTTATACTTATAACTTGTCTAACCACACTTTCATATCACGGGGATTGGGGACTGAGGCTCAAACTCCGTCGCCCGAGATTCCAACACTTCGACAACTGCCAGTGGATGACTTTTTGAACTCCTTTGGCATCGGACGAGCACTCCTACAAAAAGCATTTTCACAGGCGCCTCGATTTTTCAAACACTGGCAATCCGTAAAAAAATGCGACTGTGATGAAGAATGATACAATAATCGCTTGTGATGACTGAACATCACAGGCGGATGTTAAAAAACAACCGCCTGGGTAAATATATTATTTTCTCAAGCGGCTATTAATTAAGAACCACCTGTAATATGACAAACTTCACAGGTGATTTTTAATAAACCACTGCCTGGGTAAATACATAATTTTCACGGGCGGTCACTGTTTTAAGAACTGCATGTACTGGTTCAAACATTAGAAGCGGTTTTTATTTAACAACCACCGGGGAAAAGTCATTGTTTTCACATGCTACGTATTAATTAAGAACCACATGTGATGCTGATAAGCTCCTGTCAAGGTAATCCCTTCACATCAAGCTCTTGTAGATGCAAGTAACACCCGTGACTCATCATTTGGATTGTTGAAAGCCTCAATTGAAGCCTAACGATACCTTGGAAGGATTTTCCCATCTATTTTAAGGATTTCTTTCCCTCCTGTCCATTTGAAAAACTTGGAAGATGCTCCTTTATTAGTTTTAGTGCCTGAATATATTGACTATAAATCAGTACCTTCTCTCTTAGTGCTTCACACAAGTGGTGAAGCGAACAACTTCAATCACAAATCTTGTTTTTACCCTTTATAGGGATTTGACTTTAATCTTTCAAGTATAGATTTATCAATAAGTGAAGCTTCCTATGAGACATGTTAATGATAGATATAAGCATAGGGTGTGCCGAAGCTAACGAAATCTGAATTGGACTGAAGACAAAGGGATACTGCATATATGAGTGGAAATGTCCAGGTTAGACAGCGTGAAGCTATGATGGCAGCCTTAAACAACATGAAAAGTGATGTTGAGGTTACGCTTGCATCAACCAAGACATGCTGTGAGGGTATAACACTTGTTGGGGCAAACATAACTGTGATGCTCAACAAGTGTTATGCCCTCACAACATGCCTTGGTTGATGCAAGCATAACCTTGGCATAACTTTTCATGTTGTTGAATGCTACCATCATAGCTTCACGATGTCTAACCTGGACATTGCCACTCATATATGCAGGATCTCTTTGTCTTTAGTCCTGTTTTGATTTCATTAGCTTTGACACACCCTTCGCTTGTAACTGCCATTAAGATGTCTGATGAGGAAGCTTCACTTATTGAAATAATCTATGCTTGAAAGATTAATGTTAAATTTCTATGAAAATTATAAAAACAAGATTTGTGATTGAATTTGTTCCTTCATCGCTTGTGTGAAGCACTAAGAGAGATGGTACTGATTTTTAGTTAATATATTCAGCCATTAGAACTCATAAAGTAGCATCTTCGTAAGTTTTTGAAATGGAAAGAAGAGAAAGAAATCTTTTAGAGCTTGTTTTGGTGTACTCAATATTATTGGATTGAAGTGGATTGGAGTGGAAAATGAACTAATTTTCTCCTCAATCCACCTCAATCCACTTAGATTGAAGTTCATCCACTCCTATCCAAACAAGCCCTCAAATGGATGGCAAAATCCTTCCAAAGTATTGTCAGACTTAAATTGAATCTTTTAACAAACCAAATGATGAGTCCCGGGTCTTGCTTGAATCTACAAGAGCTTGTTGTGAGGGGATTAGCTTTACAGGAGCTTCAAGAGTTGTGCTTCTAGATGTTGTTTGGAACCCAGCTGTTGGAAGGCAAGCCATCAGCATCATAGGTCATAAGAAATTTATATACACATACAATTTGATAACTTATGGAACAGGTTAAGGTGATAAATATGATAGTCAACAAGCCGAAAAGGATCACTTGTCCAAATTAGTCTTCTCTACAGATGATGAATTTAATAATGTTTAAAACATGCTATGTAAAGCTGAAATGGAGCATTGTACTAAGTTGATTTCAGAGGATACAAATATGTACAATATATATTATACATTTTTTCCAGGATTTACATCTTCTCGCATATAGGGTTTCAAATGCTTTTTAATGCTTCTCTCTATGCGCTTGATGTTTTCTGGTTTGGTGAAAAGGTACATCTCTTCATACTGATTATATTCCTCTTCATTATCTTCCACATTTTCAACCCCAACAATATTTTGCTTTCTAGAAACAACTACATGCATCTTCTTAGTTTCTGGATCTTGTACATAAAAAACTTGCGCAAGACGATCAGCTAGAACCCACGGGTCATATTTATAACCCACATTGTTCAAGTCTACCAGTGTCAGCCCGTAGTTGCCCACTTTCACACCATCAGGATGTTTGACCCATTGGCACTCAAATACAGGCATTACTATTCTTTTGCCATAATCGAGTTCCCATATTTCCTCTATGAACCCGATGTGGTCTTCTCCTCTTGTGGGTTATAAGCCTCTATACGAACACCACTATTTTGTGCAGCACACTTACCATCTTTTTTTCTTAGTTTAAAATGTGTAACCATTGATGTCATATGCTTGCCATGATGTCACTAATGCAGATGGGCCAGAAGCTAACTTCTTCATTGTTGCCTCTTCTATAGAGTTTTCATATGGTATATTTTTGTCCATTAACCATTCAGTGAAACATCTATTGTGCTCTTTCAAGATCTAGTCCTCTGTGCGGTCTTTGTTTTTTTTTTGCGGAACTCAATTTGGTGTTCCTCGATGTACGACTCAGCTATTTCGAGCTGCTGTAGTACACCAAAATATGCACGGTGTACATTCTTGTAATCTTGAATGATAAAAGTTTTCTTACCCACTTTGCCTCTCTCACATAGTCTACCATCATATACTGGTAAAGGCACACCTATCGATTCTTCATCTTTGACGTAATCAGCGGAAACCTCAATCACTTCTTCAGTGGTGTATCCTTCCATAATTGAACCCTTTGGGTGAGCACGGTTCCGCACAAAACCTTTTAATACTCCTAAATATCTCTGCAATGAAAACATATGATGTAAATATAGTGGCCCCAATGCTTTTATCTGATCAACAAGATGTATGATTATGTGTACATGCATATCAAAAAAGGATGGTGGGAAACACATCACAAGCTTGCACATATGCTCAACGATGTACGTTTTCAAATAGTCTAAATCTTCACGTGCTATCACCGTTTGTGATACTACATTGGAGAAGTAACACAAATGTGCGATGACAGCTTTTATATGCTAAGGTTTGATGACCCTTATTGCAATAGCAGGGAACACTGTCATCATCATGTGCCAGTCATAAGAAATATAGCCAAATAAAGACAAGTCTTTCATGGAGACTAGTTTGTGGATATTGGATGAGAAACTCGTGGGCAGTTTGGTCCCACGCAAGCATTCACAAATTGCCCTTTTCTCTTGTAGTGTCAAGTTGTAGCTGGTTGGGGGAAGGTAATGCTTCCCGTTCGCCTTTTCTACTGGGTGAAGCTCTGGTCTCATATCACGATTTACTAGGTCCATACGTGAATTTAATCTGACCTTTGTTTTCCTCGGCATGTCGAGCAAGGTCCCAATGATGTTGTCAAATACATTCTTTGTAACGTTCATCAAATCAATACTATGGTAAAATTCCAGATTCTTCCAATACGGAAGATACTTGAAAAAAAATTGTTGTTTATTGAAACAATTTTAGTTGTATCATCCGAAGATGTACTTTTCATTCTCTTTGTTCCTTTTCATTTTTTGACCTTACCTAAAGCAATATGAATGTTCTTGACCATTTCGAACACGAGTTTTCCACTGTAAGTTTTTGGTGCAGTATATTTTTCGATTTTGTTATCAAGTTGTTCTTTCATATTCCTACACTTATGTGTATTTGCCAAGAACTGCCGGTGTCTCATGTACACTGTCTTTCTAGATGAAGTGAGGTATATAAATCTAGTTCTATCTATGCACCTTACACAACCTTTCTTCCCTTTCATTTGTCTCGCTAATGTAAACAGTCCGGGATAATCATGCACGGTAACGAATATCATTGCTCTTAGCGTGAAATACTCCCGATTGTACTCATATCAAGTACGTACCCCTTCATTCCACAATTTCACCATATCTTCCATTAAAGGTTCCAAGAACACATCAATTTTGATGTGGGGTTGTTTTGGACCTTGGATAAGAACAGATAACAAGATATATTTCCTTTTGTGACACAACCATGTAGGTAGGTTGTACATGATTAAGACCATGTGCCATGTGCTATGTAAGCTCCTTTTTTCACCAAACGGATTCATTCCATTTGTACCCAAGGCAAACCTTTCATTTCTAATTTCATTGCAAATTTTGGATACTGAATATCAAAATTTTCCACTGCATTGCATCACCAGGGTGTCGAATATGTTTTTAATTCTTCTTGCGCTGTTCGGAACGCCAACGCATATGTTCAGCCTCCCTAGGGTCTGAGAACAAACGCTTCAAGTGAGCAATTACTGGAAGGTACCACATCACCATGGAAGAAATTTTTCTTTTATGCTTCCCGTCTACATCGGCATAAGTATCGTCATCGTCACCTTCAGGGCCAATAATAAACTTCTTATTCTCTTGAGACTTTTTCATTTTGGTAACATTCTAGTGATTGTAGTCCTTCTTGTATCCACTGACACCACAGATGGGGCATCTAGTTGGGAGATCATCCTCTTTACGATATAGAATAAAATGGCTCACACAAGCGTGTATTTTTGTCACACCTAGTGCCATCGGGCAAAAAAGTTTATCCGCTTTATAATTGCTTCTCGGCGGTTTATTTGTATTGGGAAGAATTTCTGCAAAAAGATTCAAAAGATTAGAGAAACTACAATTGGACCATCCGTGTGTGGCTTTCAACTTTAGTAGTTCTAGGACTGCACGCAATGTAGTAAACTCTTTATCACAACTATTTGATTCATCATATAAAAGCTCCATAGCCACATTCTGCAATGTCTCCATTTTACCTAAACCTTTAATTGCTCCCATGGAAGTCAATACATATGGTTCAATGTGACGCAACATCACCTCACAATCGAACTCATCATCATCATCATCATCACCATCTTGATTGTCACTACCATTATTGATATGACAATTATCGTCATCTGAACCTCTCTCATCATCTTTATTCACTTCATGTGTATCTAACTCACCATGCTCTGTCCATATTGTGTAGTTTTTTTTGAATCCTCTTTTCACCAATGAGATTGGATTACTATAGTATCTATCCAAGCAATCTTATATCCGCAGTCGATACATGAACATAATATTTGTCATCTATCTTTTGCAACTTCGCATGTCTCTTAGATGCTTCAATAATGTTATGAATGTACATAGGATCGGATCTTGGCATATTATACATCCACGCTCGACGGTCCATGCTTCAATAACAGAATTTTTGTAAGATTTACAAAATTTGGCCACAAATATTACCTAAACATCTTTTTTAAAATGAATTTATAGAGACATAACCAGCATGTATCATATGAGTGAATATTGGTACCATGTAGGTCTGTTCATAAGGGTTTCAAGAAAATTTGTTTCATAATTTTCTCAGCTTCCTAGTGGCCATAATGGATTTTTGAAGTTAGGGTTATTCATTGAAACATTTCATCGAACACATGATGTGCTTGTATTGATCTTCAACCTTTAATCCTTCAAATCTACTTCTTTTTCTACAAAATTCATGGGTGAACTCAATGGGAGACTCAACTACATCTTTCAATCTTTAATCCTTCAAATCTACTACAAATCTCAAGTGGAGGGGTGGGGTGGGCGGCTGCAGGCATGCAAACTCAACAAAACGAAACTGAAAACAGGACAAGAAATTGAAAACATGATAGTGAGGAATAAGTATCTTCTAACCATATCTCTATTCGAAGTTTGATGGACTGATGAATACTGGACCGGCCCGCGCACGGTGGAAAATTTTGGCAGCCTGGCGGCATCGATAGAAAATCTCCCGAATTAGGTTTCCTGTGGTGCCCAAGGGCTTTTTATATAGGCACCCGTTTTCACAGGCAGGTTTTAACGAAAAAATCGCCTTGGAAAAAAATTAATTAAGTTTAGGCGGTTTTTAACCGCTGCACAGGCGTTTGTTCCTAAAGAACTGCCTGCGATAATGGCCCAAGTCTGTTCTTCAGTTTTCTTTTCCCTTGCTTCTTTTTTATTAAGATTTCAATATAAATACTCAAACATGTATAGATTCTGCAAATTGAGTCCATATTCGATGATTCTTTCAAAAATTAATATCTATGGCCTGGACCAAATATTTTAAAACTTGTATAGCGAACATTGCAAAGTTTTGGTAAATATCAAATTAATTTATACTCTCATATTATTCACAATTTTGTTTCTCCTAAAAAAGGATCCTCCACTAAAATTTGTTTGTATGAACATATTTATCTTATTCATACAGGTATTATTTTTTTTTATTTTTTAAAGCATTCCAACATGTAAAAATTCAAATTATCAATTATTCTAATCAAATGCTCATATACATATGAGGCATTCATCAAATTTTGAACACACATTGATTCAAAAGAATTCATAAAAATCTAAAAAAATTCATAGAGGTCGGTATGATGACTACAAAGTTCCATTACATAACTAAATAAAAAAATCATTATATTCATCAAGATAGAAAATTACAAATAACCAATGTTATTTGTTTTTTCTGTTCTGACCAATTTCAAAGGTTTTCCCAAGTGAAATTTAATGGCAATCTTTAATACTCAAGCATATTACAAGAAAGGTGAATTTAGGCTTTTAAAAGGCCCCTCATTTTAATTAATAATATTAATTAAGCCTACATAAAGATCTTTTCAGGCGGTAAGTTCTGAAAAACCGCATGAGAAAATTCTTTATCTCAGTCGGCTATTGCTTACCAATCGCTTGAGATAATAATAAATCTTAACAGGCAGTTGGCAATTAATAACCGTCCGAGAGAAGTACTTTTCTCAGGCAGTTGGTCCTTAAGAACCGCCAGCGAAGCTAGGCATCTATATATACTGCACGACTTCATTGGAAAAACCTAACCCGGGCAAAATCACTTAGACACTGTCAATCTGCCAAAATTTCATTTGCCTCCAAGTATTCGCCGCCCTTACCACCGAGCTTCGCTGCTGTCGTCGCGGGGCTTCAATCTTGCCACCGTGCTTCGCCCTCACCGCTTCCTTCCCTTCCGTCCAGGTACGCCGAGCTTTGCCCATCGCCTTCAGCCATGCTGCACTTTCGGTCGCCCTCTCTCCCTCCTCCATGCCAAGTAAGCTCATCTCCCTCTCACCCTCCTCCACAGCGGCCTCCACCCCATCTCACTCCTGCCCCCCTCTTATCTAACCTTACCTGAGCCCCCTCCATGGACGTCGGCCGATCTCACCTCCTCGCCGACCTCCAATCGAGAACCCCCCCCCCCCCCACCGTGCCACCATCACCCAGCCTCCTCAGCGCCCCCTCCCTCCCCACCAACGGCCGTGGCGGCCACCAACAAGTCGATGCCCACGCTCCTCCCCCACCAACATTTCCCTCCTTAATGTTTTTTAATTGTTGATTCAATTGTTCATTGTAAATTGTTGTACATAACATTGAGAATAATTTTTTGCTAAGATGATTGCAACTTACAAATATTGCTAATAAATAACGTTGAGCATATATCATGATTGCCAAAGTGCTATACTGTTACACATATATCTGCGACATTACATGTTAGATGCATCTATTTTAATTTATATGCCTGCAGTTATTAGTTCTCTCGGTTAAATTAAAGTATTGTAATTCGATGAAAATGTATACTTCACAACTAAAAAACTAGCTATACACAGTTCAATTCCAGTGTTTTAATGTTCTATATGATATATGCCAATATAAAATCATACTGATATAATCAAGAAAATGTAGAGTTAATATGCCATTCATTATAATGCTTCATGTAGAGTTAATATGCCATTCATTATATTTCTATTGGGTATCTGCAAATCGAACCTTGTGAATATGCCATTCATGCAACCCTAAAATGCAGATAGAACCTTGTGAATTATTTTATCTGCCACTTTCTCCATTCTTAGTGTTAATATCATTGTAAACCATTTAAAAATATAGTTTAGGAGGCATATTGGTCTGTATATATTTCAACCTTTTGATATCAAACTTCCCTTCTTAAAAATTGTGACCTACTTGATTATAATCCCAACTATTTAAGAATTTTTTAATTTTTCTTAATTTGAACATGAATCTACTCAAAGCATCTCTATCAATTCTGGGCTCAGACCAGACCTCTTCCACCTTTTAGTGAAATTCAGGATTTTGAGATCATTTATTCTTGTAGTTTTCATTAATGTGAGACATACTTTTTGTCTTATTAGCTCTAGCATGGAAAGCTCTAAGAAGACTGTTGATAGTAGTAACAATAAAGAAGGCAATACCGAGTTTAGTGACTCCAGCAGTTTAGGCTCCTTTCACAGTCCATGGGATTCTTTTCTGAATATAAAATTAAAAATACTTTAGATGATCTCAACACGGAATGTGATCGTGCCGACGAGGTATGGATCATGAATCATAACTTCAACAGTTCAAGTTAATGTTTGTTGTCAAGTATACGAAGTCTTATAATTCTTTTCTACCTAGATTAATCGCGAAGACAACAAGGTGACATCGGCTCCTAAAACTGCAGAAGGCTCTCCAATGGTTGAGTCCTTAGGTTCACTTAAGCGAAAATGAGGGCAACAAGGTCCCAATAAGGGTCCATTGAACCGCATCATGTACTTAACAAGGGACGGTCCTGGTGGGCTTCTCCAAGAACCACTGGATTCACTTACAAAGTACCGAAATGCATGCGGTTGTCATGTTAGAGAGCTCGTGCCGATAACAACCGAGAGTTGGAGAAAAATACCTGAGGAGAACAAGAATGAGTTGTGGTAGAGGATAAAGAAACAATTCAAGTTCCCGAAAGGCACAAAAAAGTTGTAAATAAAGCAACATTGGTATCTTGTGGCAGGAAGTTTCTTGGTTGGAAGAGTGAAATGAATGCTTGTGTTGAGGCCGATAAGGTCCCTAGCCCGAGGAAGATGGAAAAAATCACACAAGCTTAGTTGCAAGAATTGTTTCATCAAAAGACTAAACCTGATGCTAAAGCCCTAAGTGCAACTAGGTTAGAGCTTGCCAAAAAGAACAAATACCATCATCGCTTGGGGTCTACCGCAAATGCCCCCAAAGTTCAGAAACGGAATAAGATATTAGAGAAAATTACAAGTAAGGGCAATCCACACAAGTTAAAAGGCTGTGATGAGAGAACTAAGCGGTGGGTCTTTGCTTGACCAGGGTTGACCAGTGATGGCAAACTTGAAAAGCCCGACTATGTGAACGAAGTGGAGCAAAATATGAAAGAAGTAATTCAAAAGAAACATAAGGGTCTCTTCAAGCCGAAGAGGTAGAATGACCAACTTACTGCTATCCTAGGAAATCCTAAACACAGTGGACGAGTTCGAGCAATCTCTTCTCAGATGTCTTGGCTAGATGGTTTCTCGAAAGATAAAGAGACATATGGAAGACGTGAGAAGTTCAAGAAAATACTTGATGAAACAATTGCTCAAAAGGTCAAGGAAAATGTGCAAACAATAATGGAAGAACTTAGACCATCAGGACAATTAGTGGCACCGTGTACAGCAATGGTTCCTGTGCCAAAGGAGCATTTGGTATCTCCAACTGCCTACCCTTGAAGCGTAGGTTCTGTGCCAGGCTCAGGGTCAACCCATAAGTTCACTGTTGATGATATTGTTAAGGATAGATCCTATCATCTTCTTGTCCCGATCGGCAAAGCAAGGAACAAAACCAAATAGGTTGCCACTGCTATGGCAAATCCTGATCGTTACTTCAATGGCAATTCACTTCTGTTATATTATGTTATGATGCAAGTTCTTCAGATCATTGATAATGATTATGAAGGTTACGAAATAGACCACATCACACATGAGGGGATCACGACACTGGGGCAGCCTGTCAACTAATTAATCCTTTGGCACCTACGCGATATCGTATTGGACAATGAGCCGATTTCTAGCCCAATCGCATCTCAAAATACTGCAACCCCATCTTCTAAGGCGAAAGTCCAGGAAGATCCACTGCCAGTTAGGGAAGATCCACTCCCGCAATGCCTCAGCAAGGATGATACTAACCTTGATAGTAAAGATAACCAAGAGCAACATGTTGAAAAACAGCTTGAAGAAGTATCAGAGCAAGCTATTGTTAGTAAAGAGAAACCAGTTGTGCAACAACTCGAAGTAGTACTAGAGCAAGCTACTTGTAGTAAAGAAAAATCAGTTGAACAATAGGTTCAACAACAAGCCAGTGTTCAACTTCCGACGACTACTCCTCGGTCATTAGTGCCTATGAAAGTTAGCTCATATGAAAATAAGAAACCTTCTAAAGATGTGTCAAAATATTTGAAAAAACTTGAAGGAAAATATTCGAGAATTGGGTGCATCTCGTTCTTCAAATGAGCTAGCATTAGATGATATTGAGGAGTGGGAAGAAGATGGTGTCATGTATAATCGGCGGACTGCTTTAGTTAAACTAGGAGTTCCAATATACAAGATTGAGGATGTTCCTCCTAAATATGAGAATGGAAAGCCGTTCATGACATCGGTACAACTTAGCAAACAACCTGTCCTGCTCAAAAGATTGCATAAGTGGTACATTACTGCTAGCACAAAATATGAACTTTCTTACGTTACATTTCGTGTGCCATAAGAAGCATTCTGGAGCACCAGAGCAGAAAAATGAGCCCTTTTCTATGATGATCGACATGTCCTTTTCCATCGGGGCATGCTCAAAAACAACCTGCTTCTCGTCTGGTGCTTATAATTGCATATAATATTTTGTATTGTCTTTTCTTACTACACGCATACACATTTCCTGAGATTATAACAAATCTGGACTTCTTTAATAGGATGTAGTACGTGGATAATAAAAAGATGAAACGTAAGACAACTATCCTTGACCATACACGGAGTGCAAAGATGCTATTCGACATTAAGGTGGATCGAGAATCAGAACAGTACAAGCACATGAAAAAATAGAATTTGATAAATAAATCGCAAAACAAAAGAAGGATAAAAGTACCGAGGTTGCAGCTTATATAGGACATGCCATGTTTAACTTTGTCAAAGATGGCAAGGACCTCGTAAAGGCTCCGTACCACTTCGAGTAAGTTCAACACATGACATTAAAATAGCAATTATTGATAATTGTTAACTTAACACGTGTGTTTGTATTTGTGCAGTAAACACTACATAATGATGTTTATCGAGCCAACGCAGGGTTGGGCAACAGTCTTGGACTCAACTGATTACCCACCAGATCGTTACAAAGATTTCCTGTCCATTTTGAAATTGTACATTTATTCGATACTTTTAATTTACACACATCTAGAATGTGTTGACAAGTTTTGTATGACATTTCTTGTATTACAACGCTTGGCGGTTTTACGCAGAACGGCTTTGCAGTCAGAGACCTCCTAATACGAATGCATTGCACACTAAAACATATTATCCTTGTCCAAAGCAGCCTATTGGGAATGCCTTATGCGAGTATTATGTATGCGAGCATTTTCGGACCGCCAGCAAATATAGAGTAAATCGTGAGGATGTAAGTTATCCTTAATGTCGATATCTTATTTTCTTACTTTTGAGTTTCATTTTCATTGTCACTAGTGTATTTTAATAATTACATTCTTTGCTGTTCCATATTACCAAAAACATTATTTTCAGATTTTGATTCCAACTTCAAAATTCAATTGCTCATGGTAACAACTGCTCCAAAAATACCAAATAAATTTCTGTATACTCACTTTGATCTATATTTTGAGATTGTTCAAATCAACATATTCTAAATCTTGTTATGTGTTTCATTGCAGCACACGAAGAACGTGAACCAAGAATGGCCAGTTTGTAGAAGTACTCCTGGTGGAGGAGTCGACAAGATTGCCGGTCAACTGTGTCAATTCATGCATCACGAAATTTTGCACAAAAGAGAGGATTTCTTTGATGATGATGGTGTAATAGCTTTTGTGCCAGAACTTTGCGACTATGACAATAGAAACAGTTTTTAGTGAAACTTGTAAACTATGAGATGACTTGTTTGTGTAACTTGTACATATGTATATTGTTTGAGTGAAGTTGACTTCTGTGAGATCACTTCTGTGATTATATTGTTTACTTCTACGATTATATCATTGACTTCTGTGATAATATTGAATTGATCTGGAAATTAGAAATAATAGTAGGTATTACTGTATAGGGTATACTTTATCACCGGCGGTTCTTTACCTACTTCTAGACTTGCCTGTGAAATTATATTTTCACGGACAGCTAGACATAGGTAAAGAACAACCTATAATAACTCCATTATCACAGGCGGTTACTATTACGGTATAAACTGGCTGCGATAAATTATGTCCATAGGCGTCTCGTCACAGGTAAAGATCCACTTGTGATAAAACGATTATCATAGGCGGTTACCTATATTGTACGCCCCACCTGTGATAATGTTATCTCATCGGCGGCTAGTCATAAGTAAAGAACCGTCTGTGATAACACCATTATCATAGGCGGTTTCACTTTTCGCTTGTGATATTGCTGGTTATCACAGGCTCTTCGTTTCAGGTGGTTTTAGAAACCGCGTGTGATAATACGTTTGGAGGCGCCTGAGACGAGGCTTAACTAGCAGTGGGGGTAGCGTATGATAGTCAGGTCAGCTAATTTAAGATTGAGATATCAAAACAGAGTTACTTTCCGAACTCCTTTTTTTTCATGTATATGAATTACTAATATACAAAAACAAAAAATATATGGCCCTCACATTAATTGCAAAAATAGAATGCGAGTTGAGTAGACAGCCAAATTGTGAGTATTTTGTTCATGATAGGGTTAGAACTTGGAAACATGAAAGGATATGTGTCACGTCCTTGATTAGAACAGTCTCGCTGATAGGTATTGGCGTGGTCATAGCTTGAAAGCTAGCGTAGTAGACTGGAGAAGATGCCGCTGCTCGAGCTATACTTGTGAGAACCCAAACGTTTACAGGCAACATGCAGGTACGCAGGCCCTCCTAATCGAGGCCTAATTAATAACTTATGTTGGGACGAAATTTGAGTCAAAGTCCTAGATTGCAGTTTTTGGAGCCAAGTCCTAATAAACATGCGTGTGTGTGAGCTTGGTTGCTGTTCCCTCACGTTTTTGGATAACCCATCCATCAATGCAGAGAGACCAAGAAGTTTGAGTCAACAAGATGCTGCACGGGTGCAGTGCAGCACTCGTCATTCCACTGAATGCTGGATGCTCCTAGCAGATTCACCTCACGCGTCGTTGGAGCTAAAGGTGGTAGTGGCAAGACTAGCATAATGCTAGTCAAGACCTCAACACTATTGTGGATGTCTGCTTATAGCATTTTAGTGGCATAATTACTTGATTCTTTCACTTAATTGACAACACCATCCAAACTTATTAGCATCATGTTCGATTAGAATAAGTTTAGTGTTTTTGATAATATGGAGTGCTGAAACTGTATGGGGTGTTCAAAACTGAAGCTGTACTGAGCAAGACATTATATGCATATACATTTTTCCTCAAAACTGTATGGAGTGTTCATTATTGTTGTCAAATTATTATTGCCACATTGTGTTGCCATCAGTTTCTAATGAAGTGCCCATCTTATTTTTGCAGTTGTTCAATATGAAGCACGCTGAAGACATGCAGAAAAAGTGCACCATTTGGTTTTATCTCTGTTTAATGGATTTGGCTTTGTGTCGGATGTAACCGTTTAATCGATTTGGCCTTGAAGTGTTGTGACTGAACCTGATGTTTTGTGTAATATATGTTTTTTGTTGTGACGGCCTGTGTAATGTGTTTTTTTGTATTTTTTTTCTAAAAAACCAAACCTTATAGATCACTGTTTTATTATGGCCGTCTTCTATAAGGACCCTTAGAGATGACGGAGACAGTAAAACCGTCGTCTATAAGTGTCCTTATAGACGACTGTTTCTCCACGGCCGTCATCTACAAGCGTCCTTATAGATGATGGTTTCTCTGCGGCCATCGTCTATAAGTGTCCTTTAGACGACGGTTCTGCTGACCATCATCTATAAGGTCTCTAAGCTGCCACGTGGACGGTGCTAACTTATTGACGATGGCTAAATCCAGCTGTCGTCAATTAGTTAATTGACGACGGTAACCGTCGTGCATAAGGTCATAGACGACAAATAATCGTAGATGGCCAAAAATTATCGTCTATAAGGTTATACCGTCATCTATAACTTATAGACGATGATACAGTCCTTGTAAACTACGGTTTCCTGCCGTCGTCTATTATCGCTATTCCTATAGTGCATCATATCGGCAATGTGTTCGACTTTACTCATTACCACGATGTGACCGGAAGTTGTTGATTGCAACAGTGGGAGAGGTCTACATGACAACGAAGATGGTAATTTTAAACTCAAATGCTCATGTACGGTTTGATAATGTACTTTTTTGTTTTTTGGGTTGTGTGCATCCATGTTGACCTGACTTCAATATATCAGTTCTCATGATGCATGCTGCATTGGCACTTTGTATTTTATTTTACACAAAATATTAGTAAAACCGGCTATGGAGGAGTCAGGATATTTTTGTTGTAGCTGTCCACAAAGATAGCGGTAACTTGTTGTCATGTTAAAAGTTTATATCTGATTTCACATAAGCAGCTGAAAAAATTATAAAATTAAATTTAGTTTCCTTATTCTTTATATTGTATGCTCTTCCATGGGTTGAAGCTAGCAAAGTTGACATCCTCTTCCACATATCATTTTTGCAGTAACTGAAGTTGCCTCAACACTTCTTAATTATTCTTAATGCACCAGATGTATGATAACACAAAATCAAAGTCAACCTACTGTAGGTGCAGTGGCGGAGCCTTGGGGGGGTCCGCAAAACAGACAGTTGCATGCCGGCCCAGGGATGCATGTGCCACGTTTACCTCCCAAGCCCTTGCAGTCTCATGCATTTACCGGGATTACACTCCTTTTCCAACCTAAGAACTACCGAACTACAGTTTTGGGATGAGGTTTCCGTGCCATATTCAGCGGAGGCCGCTGCTGTATCTTTGCATACGTCAACAAAAAACGGGGTCAACACCAAAATTTAGCTTGTAGTAAAAGGTAGTGACGTACCAGATGAGGATAGCACCGCAAGTGCAAGGGTCGTCAAAAGAAGCATTTGGGCTCCAGTCATCTTGATGACTATCTCTACGAAATCGTGACTATCTGTGACAAACGAAGAATAGCTCGTAGAATAGAAAATGCACAATATATAGGACGGGAACTTTCTAAATTTTAGAATGATGCCACTAACTTTAGCATTGCCAAAGGTATTGGAAAATATATAGCAGTAACGAAATGCCCGTTGCAGTATGAGTCTTTTATTGTTTCTGATATGCATATTACAGAATGGCGATGAATATCAAAAATGTTCTTATTTTTAGAAACATATTATTAACGTTGGCACTGCCAAAATTGTAAGGAGAAATATATAGAAGTCATGAAGTGTCATCGCGATATAAGTGATCTTATATATAGGTACGGTGATGAATTTAAAATGGGACTGACAGATATACATATGCATTTGCAATGCAAGGACAGATGAGTCGCAGGAAATCAGTGGTCATAAATATAATTCTATAAACGTTTTAGTGTAGCAATAGTATTTTTCACCCATAAAAATATAATATATATTAGTGCGTTAAAAATATACACTACAACAGAAAAGACATTTCGTATTGCCCTGTCAGAACTAGTTAAACTAGAACCAGTCAAAAACGATTATCAGTCCCGGTTCTTAACCACTATGGCGGCATCAATCATTGAGACCTGAAGAACCGGTGCAGAAAGCAATTATAGTACATGTTATAACTGAAATCGGTACTGATATCTATGTAGAACTTTTGTAATGTTTTAGTTGTGAGCCGGTACAATACTCAATATTTGTAACGGTTCTAGTTATGAACCAGTACATATACTAATTATCTGTTCAGTTACAGTTCTGAATTGTAGGATCAAATAGCACGAGAAAAGCTACCGGAGAGGGGTTAATGGTATTAAAGCTTTTTCAGCGGAAGCAATGAAAACCTCTCTGCAGAAAAACAATCTGATAAATAAACCATGTATGCGACTGTTCTAGATGTGTTCAATCGTGACAAAACCGGTATAGATTATAGAGAATCAAGTCACGTATACAGGACAATAAGAATGACGAAAATTCGTCAAGAAAAACTCATGTTATGATCATAAGATTGAGCAAAGGTCAATCTATCCTACCCGAGTTGAAATCAGATCTATAATGCTGTAAAGAAACTCGTGTAACTCAAAAACCACAAATCCAATGACCTTGAAATTGTCATAGATGATTGATCATCAAGTTGTGAAGACAACACAAAAATAATCACGTCAATTGGACAAGTAAAACACGAGTTATGATTGAAACACAGATGCAACGTCTGGCTGACTAGAAACTCGACTAGAAAAACTTGCTAAAAACAAATCGGACAAATAAGAAACAAACACTCCTCTAAACTACGAATTTTATCAAAACACAAGAGGAACAGTCCAAGTCGTGTACTCACGAGCTCTGGCCTCCCTTGATTATATAACCAGCCCTAAGGAAACTCCAATCCAATTAGGACTCTAATCCTACTCAGTCTCAACCGAAACATTCTATAACTGCTCAAGATTCTTCCATACGTAGATAGAAGCAAGCTAAATACTTATAAACACCTTAGGAATGACGAGATCATGCACGTTATCATTACACCTACAAACATGGCATAATGTTTATTTGTTTGGGATCCTTGCTCAAGTGAATGTGCTCTCTTTTTTTATGGACAAGATCAAGATTGTGCACTATGCCGTCCACCACCTTGGCCTCCTCCTTTCATCCATACAAGAAGATTTGATGGCGTTGCACATTTGGACCAACACATGAGAGAAGATGAACTTGAGTCGACGACGACTCCAATTCAAGAAGGGGAGGATGATGAGGATATCACTGCTATGGATACAAACAACACTCCATTCAACATACAAGATGCAATCAATAGAGTTCACACAACAATTAATTTTAGAGACGAGCTCGTTCTTATATATTTCCTTATATGTTTTTGAGCATCGATTGCTACCTAATGACTTAATTGTGATTAGGATCCATGAAGAGGTTCAAGGAGTACTTGGAAAAAGTCATAGGGACGTGAAGGAACAAAGCATACGTTCAAAGAAGATGGAAACCGAGCTCAACTTAAAATCGTTTCCAACTCAGAGTCCAGGAGCAGTTTGCACTAAAACTGACATCCAGGACACATACGATCTCCATTTTTTACGTTCTACATATGCACGGAAAGAGGAGAGGATAACCTCTACAATGAAGCTGGTCCTATGTCAATACTCCTTGGAAGTCGACCGGAATCATTGAAACAAAATCGAGTTCAGAATGTATCACGATGCTGCACCATTCTATTGGGTTATTGGGACAAACCCAACACCTCATTAGACGTCCTCCCACCTATATATACTCCATGGTGGCTGCCATAAACAATTGGGTTTTGCTTAGATTAATAATATCGCCATTTATCGGTTTGTGAAACCCCAATTCAGCAATTTCAGAGTGCTTCTTCTACGTTCTTACTTGTGTTCTCGGTTGCACATGCAGGGACCAGCCTTCTTGGCGAGGTCAAGCGTGTGAAGCACGATTGATAACCAACAGAGTGGTGGTGTAATGATTGCATGGGTTGTTCGTGTTCTACCCGAGAGCCTCGGATCATCAACGTCGAGATCTCCATCAATTGACATATCCATTACCTTTCAGAAGATCAGGACTCATCCTTTTATCAAGGAATGTCACACACATTCCTAAGACAACTCAACTTCATTACCAACATGAAATATAATCCTAACCAACTCAAAAACCTTACATAAACGAACCATAACCACCTCAGCCGCAGCCTGAGGCATAATCCACACGGTTCGAACTCTCCGACCATTTCTTCACGTCCATATCTCTTCATGACGTCTTGGAACCATATTTCCACGTCCAATGCACCCATTGAACACATGCAAACACCTTTCAACAACGTCCACGATACCTTCATATGCATTGTTCTTGACTCAAACATGTTGTGTGACCTCTGGATCAACTCAACCACAATTCCTCCCGAACTTGGTTGTTGAACCTCATCTTATCCCCGAGACTAGTTCAATGGATAACCATCACTAGCCATATAATGACCTCAAGCATCACCTGTACATGAACTAACAAACAACTTTTCCCGAGCACAAGTCCGAGACTTGAATCACATTAGTCCAATAACCACAACATCTTACATGAGCACCTCACATGGGCATGTTGCAAATATAGAAAGATAATGTCCATCATGATCAGCAAAAAACATCAAAAACTTAGTAAAAGAATACTAAGAAAACTTCTCATAAGCCAAAAAGCAAGTTTGAAATATTGCAAGCAAAAAACATAGCAACCACACGATTATTTCAGCACGTAGAAAGTTTCAACAGTCCAAGTAGCCACTATGCATTATTAAGAGAAAAGTTCAGACACTCTGAAGTGGATTTCTCATGTCTATTCAAAACATTGCATTGAGACACTCATTTTAAATATAAATGCCAATGTATTCAGCACACATAAGTCTCAAAATCTCCCCTTTGATGAATTTATTGGCAACACCACTACGAAGCCGAACATTGGCATTCACGTTTCATGAAAAGTATTGGTAAAAGTTTTCTCCCCCATTTTGAAAATCAAAAATCAAACGAAACAAAAACGAAAATCTCCCCCCCTAAGGATGTATGCTCCTCGTGAGAAGAACGTGTTGAACGTGCAATGTGTGACCAATTTCTCCACTTCTGACAATGTATTCAACAAGGTATAAAAGACAACTTTTAATTGGTTATGAGCATAATATGACATATACATATAAAACAAAGCTCATCCAAGCCATACTATCAAGTAACATACACTATCACATCAATAAAATACATAAAATAGTGTTAGTCATGCTAGAGATTAAGTGTAATTTCAATTTAAGCAAGTCATGATCTCACAAACTTAACAATTTCAAAAACTTGAAGGAGACACATGTTGCTGCATTTTCATTATCGTTTAGAGCAAAAATTTTGATCATGTGAGATTTGCAAGAGATTATATGCCGCAACAGCCTTATTCTAACCAACCAAGCTAATGCTATATCATTTGACAATGAGAAGATTAAGGACATGGTTTTAGTCATACACAACTCCTTCTATGTTCATATCAAAGCGCAATGATAAGCAATCTTATAAGAAGAATGTGATGCATGCATATTCTCTTTATTTTTTTTCAGGTACATGGGTTGTCGATTGATTAATTTTTTATAATTAAAAGCACTTGTGATCATGCAACAAGTTCAAGACGGCGAGATAAATCAATCATGACCAGATATTGTGTAAGTATTTATCCAATTAC
This sequence comes from Tuctoria greenei, assembly GCA_036927565.1. Lineage (NCBI taxonomy): Eukaryota > Viridiplantae > Streptophyta > Magnoliopsida > Poales > Poaceae > Tuctoria > Tuctoria greenei. The sequence goes on along the minus strand of JAYESD010000005.1, from coordinate 150,835,168 downwards.
TAGTTATGGAAAAACTACAAAATGTATAAACGAGTAATGTAGTAAGAACTTTCAGCATGTAAAAGGAATTACAAAGTCATATATGTATGAACCACTTATGCTCATATAAATTTTTTTTTAATTTCAGATTCACGCATAGACTTCCCAAGTTGCAAAACTCCCCTTCAATTTAAGGCATGAGGATGCATAACCCCTATTTAACTAAGAATGAAAGAAAAATGAGGGAAATTCAAAGGTTTTGTAAAAATGTCAGCCAATTGTTGTTCGTTGTCTACATGGTGAAGCGCAATGTTTCCTTTTTCAAGATTATCATGGGGAAGGAGATACCTAATATCAATGTGCATTGTTCTAGTGTGTTGCACAGGGTTTTTAGCAATGCAAATGACACTTGTGTTGTCACAAAACTGCAGAACACTATCTAAATCAACCCCATAGTCCCTAAGTGTTTGAACAATCCATAAAATTTGTGAGCAAGTGCTAGCAGCAGCTACATATTCAGATTCGGCCGTGGATTGTGCGACATAAATTTGTTTTCTAGAGGACCAAGAACCAAGTGAATTAATTAGAAAATGACAAGCACCCGAAGTACTTTTCCTACCAATCCTACAACCCCCAAAATCAGCATTTGAAGAAGCTAGTAACGGTTGAGGAAGAAGGAAGAAAAATGCCAAATCCTTAAGTACCATGTAAATATATGAGATTCCTTCAGACGGCTTGACAATGTGAAGCGTGTGGGGAAGCTTGAAATCTTGCACAAGGACATGCGCTGAATTGTATGTCCAGTCTTCATTCCGTGGGGTACAAAAGAGATCCAACCATGCTTCTATATTCTTTTTGATTGACCGGGTCACCATCTTCATAAAGTTCAAGTGTTGATGTTGTTCCCATTGGTGCCCGAAGAGGCTTGCTATTTTCCATGTTGAAGCGCCTGAGGAGGTCTTTCGTATACTTCATTTGAAGCAGAAAGGTTTCCTCCTTAGTTTGTTTAATTTGCAGCCCAAAAAAGTACGTGAGTTCTCCCATCATACTCATCCCAAATTTTGAACTCATCATAGCTGAAAACTTGGATACAAGATCATGAGAAGCAAAACCAAAGATAATATCATCCACACACACTTGAATAAATAGTGAGTCATTGCCGTACTTAAGCACAGAAAAGGTTTTATTAACCTTGCCCATGGTAAACCCCTTTTAAAGTAAAAATATTTTAAGCCTATCATACCATGCTCTAGGGGCTTGCTTAATACCATAAAAGCATTGGACAGTTTATAAACATGATTACGCAAATCTGGATTTTCAAAACAAGATGGTTGATTAACATAAACCTCCTCATCTGTGTAGCCATTAAGAAAAGAACTTTTCACATCCATTTGATATAATTTAAAACCTTTAGATGTAACAAATGCTAATAAAATTATTATGGCTTCCAATCTAGCAACAAGAGCAAAAGTTTCATCAAAATCTAGACCTTCAACTTGTCTGATACTTTGAGCAACCAATCTAGCTTTATTCCTAACCACAACCCCATCCTCACTTTTTTATTTTTAAACAGCCATTTAGTTTCAATTAATGTGTGATCATGAGGTGGAGGTACATGTTTCCAAACATTATTTCTTTCAAAATTTTCTAGCTCTTCTTGCATGGCAATAATCCAAGATTCAGTATAGATTGTATAGAATTAAGTCACAAACACACTACAACAATAATCATAAAAATTCATCGAGAAAAACTCAAGTTATAACCAAATGATTGAGCAAAGGTCAATCTGTCCTACCGGAGTTGAAATCAGATCTGCAATGCTGCAAATAAACTCATGTAAATAAAAAATCACATATTAAATGACCGTGAATTTTTCACAGATGATAGAGAATCAAGTTGTGAAGACAAAACAAAAAGAATCACGCCAATTGGATTAGTAAAACCCGAGTTATGATTGAAACACTAACGAATATCGGGCTGAACAGAAACTCGACGAGAAAAACCTGCCAAAAATAATTTGAACGAAGAAGGAAGCAAAACTCCTTTAAACTAAGAATTTTATTGATCAAAACACAATAGGATATGAGCATAATATTTATGTTAATATGATATGAGCATTAACACTAGACCATAACAGTATCTACACATAGCACATGCATTGACTCCACAACCCAACAAGGAACGCTTTGCCCAAGTATAAAAATGAGTACAGACTACTAATAACATTATCATAAAGCATAAAGTCACTAATAAAGGTAAAAGATACGTGATCCATACCTTTCCCAGTTTGGAATGGGCACTATAGGCTTATCTCTACAACCTAACTTCCACTAAAGAACTAGGTGAACTAGTGTATACAAGAGAGAATGCTTGAGTGGTGTGTGTTGAAGTGATGGGTAAGGGGTACTATTTGAACTAGTGTTGAGGTTGGTTCCTGCCATCTTTTGTGCACGAATCAGTCACCATTTTTATCATCAAGCCACGTGAGTTTTCCACTTCGAATTTGACCGAGAAAGTAGGGGAGAACAGGTCGGCCGACCCTCCTAGTCAGCCGACCTGGTCATGGCCCTGTTTGCGGTGTGCTTCCTCGGGGTGACTTTCAGGTGCGTCCTGAGGACTGATATGGGTGATATACCCTTGGATCTCCCCGGATACTTCAGTAAGTGGCCCATTTTATCCATGTGCTGCCATGTGTCAGTGTTTGATTTGCTGGAAAGGTATTCTTTAGGATTCCTCCCTTGAATTCACACTAATTCTGTATAAATTCCTGCATGCACCATTCTCTCCATGTACAAGTGCAACTAGGTTATTTCTAAATATGATGTGTGTAAGAAATATTTATTCCTTCAAATAATTGAGTTATATTGACGGTCGAAATGTGTATATAACGACCATCAACAAACTCCCCCAAGCATACCCTTTGCTCATCTCAAGGTAAAGATAAAGGCTTAGGTTATTGATCAGGAGTTGCTGCAATGTTCTATTTTTTCAAAAGTACCAAGTGCACAACAAAATATTCTACCATGCATTGAATAAATTGATTATGGTACCTCACCCTTTTTCTTAGTCATTATGGGACTTATGCCTCATCGTTATCTTGGGTGGCTGAAGGACAAACAGTAAAATGAGCATGCATCACGTAATGTATGAGTTCCACTCAAATTTTCAGAGTATTTCAAATGGTGTTTCTAATTTGAGTTCCTCAAAAGATGCACTTAATCACTCCTATGTGGGATGTGGTATTTGTATTCCTCACCAAGGCAATGCCATTCTTGTCCTACATCTAAATAAGACTTGTATGTGGATCTTAATAGGGATCAAGAGTAGGCATATTTGCAACACATATGTTGCTAAGTAAAAAGAGTAAGCCTTAGGAGAAAACAAATCATACTTTTTGATCAAGATTCTTGCAAGTGTGATGGAATATTTATGGAGTGGTGAAAAATATATGACTCCTTTGTGTGCACTTTTTTTTTGTGAGGATGATACATGGCTACTTATTCTTCTATTTTTTCTCTAATGCTCTTGTACATGAACATGCATTTTTTTTCTTGTAGCTATGTCTTCTTCTCCTCTTTTGTGCAAGCAAAACATGGAGTATCTTTTTCATGGTGGATTTTTGCTAACTTCTAGCGTAGAAGTTTGGCATGTGTCCGTGCAATCTTGATCTTAAAAGCATGAAAAGATTCTCACATAGGTCTGTGAGACCTATGTGCTGAATACATTGCAAATAGGCTAAAAGTATGAGTTTACATTCAAAGTTTTGAGCTTACACAGATACACCTCGATACAAACTATCCGAACTTGTCTCAGTGCATATTGAGATTAACATTACCCTCGATGGCTTCGGACTGTCCAAACTTTCAGTCATGTGAGCTACATGTGAGTCGACACGGTTGATCTTTACAAATTTGTTTTTGGGAGTAACATTTACTCTCCACTTTGTTAGGAATATCCGAACTTTCAACACATGATTTGCACGTGAGTTTCGGATTGGATTGTCCGATCTTTTGCCTTTACGTTGCAGCACTGCTTTTGGACTATTCGATATTTCAACTTGCTAAAATTATTGTGAGACTGTTTTGTTTTTGAATTGCAATGTTTCAAACTCTCTTTTTGGCTCATGGAAAGTTTGCTTAGTATTCTTTTACTAAGTTTTTGATGACTTTTGGTGGTTAAGACTGATATTATTTTGCTCTTGTTTGCAACATGCTTATGTGAGGTGCTCACATAAAGTGTTGTGGTTTTCGGACTAACTTGAGTCAATCGAGGACTTGGGCTCGCAAAGTTTTTGTTCGTTCATGTGCCGATGTTGCTTGAGGTCAAGATATGGCTGCTGACGGGATCCATTGAACTATTCTTAGGGAGAATATGAGGTTCAACAACCAATTTCGAAAGGAATTGTGGTTGGGTTGATCGGGAGGTCGCGCAGCATGTTTGAGTCGGGAACAATGCATACGAAGGTATCGTGGAAGTTGTTAGAAACTGTTTGCATGTGTGCTAGGGGTGCATGAATGTGGCAACATGGTTCCAAGAAGTGATTATATGGACGTGAAGATATGGCCAGAAAGGTCCAACCGGCTGGATTATGCATCAGGCTGCGGCTGAGGTGGTTATAGTTTATTTATAGAAGGTTTCGAGATTGTTTTTGGTTATGTTTCTTGGTGAGCACGAAGTTGAGTTGTTTTAGGAATGTTTAGGATGTTCCTAAGGTGTTTGGAAGTCTTAAAATTGCTTCTATTTGCGTATGGAAGAGCCTTGAGTAGTTATGGAAAGTTTCGGTTGAAACTGAGTAGGAGTAGGAGTCGTAGTTAGGATTGGGTTGGCCTGAGGGCTGTTATTAAAGCAAGGGAGGTCAGAGCTCGTGGTGCACGACTTTGGGCTGTTCCTCGTATGTGTTTGGTGAAACAAATTCATAGTTTAGAGGAGCTTTTGTGCCTTCTTTGTCCGTCTTGTTTTCATCAAGTCTTTCTCGTCGAGTTTCTGCACTGCCAGACCTTTCTTTAGTGTTTTTATCGTATCGAGTATTTTACAGATCCAATTGTTGTGATTCATTTTGTGCTGTCTTCACAACTCAATACTCTATCATCTATGAAAATTTCACGGTCATTGCATTTATGGTGTCTATGTTACATGATTTTCTTTGTAGCGTAGCAGATCTGTTTCCTCTCTGTTAGAACAAATTTATCTTTGCTCAGGGTTTTGGTCATAACTTGAGTTTTACTCGACATTTTCTTGTGATTCTTGTTGTCATGTCTTCGTGACATGATTTTCTATGATCTACATTGATTTGTCACATTTTATGAGACCTACATGCTGAATAAATTGTCAATTATTTTAAAGGCGAATGTTTATATGCAAAGTTTTGAATATATCTGAGAAACCGATTTCGGATTGTCCAAACTTCACCTTTTATGCATCGCCGCGGTTTTGGACTGTCTGGACTTTTTATGTGCTGAAATAGTCATGTGGCTGCTATGTTTTTCATTTGCAATGTTTCAAACTTTCTTTACACTTATGGAAAGTTTTCTTAGTACTTTTTAGTAGATGCGTTTTGACTGATCATGGTGGATTTTATATTGCTATATTTGCAACATGCTTATGTGAGGTGCTCACATAAGATGTTGTGCTTATTGGACCAATGTGAGTGAAGTCATGGACTTTTGCTCCAATGATTTGGTTGTTTGTTCATGTGAAGATGTTGCTTGAGTTCAAGACATGGCTGGTGACAGAAACCATTGAACTAGTCTTATCGAGAAGATGAGGTTCAACAACCAAGTTCAGGAGGAATTGTGGTTGAGTTTATCTGGGGGTCGTGCAACATGTTTGAGTCAAGAAAAATTCATATGAAGGTATCATGAACGTTGTTGGAAGTTGTGTGCATGTGTGCAAGGGGTGCATGGATGTGGCAACATGGTTCCAATATGTGATGAAGAGATACGGACGTGAAGTTAGGGTCGGAAAGGTGCAACAGGCTCGATTATACCTCAGGTTGCGGCTGATGTTGTTATGGTTCATATATGGATGGTTTAGAGTTTTTTTTGTTTGATTTCATGGTGAGCATGAAGTTTAGTTGTTTTAGGAATGTTTGGGTCGTTCCTAAGGTGTTTTCATGTCTTAAGATTGCTTCTATCTATGTTTGACAGAGTCTTGAGCAGTTATGGAATTGTTTGGTTGAAACTGAGTAGGAGTAGGAGTCCTAGTTAGGATTGAGTAGGCCTAAGGGCTGCATATATAAGAAAGGGAGGTAAGATCTCGTGGTAAGACGACTTTGAGGCAGTTCCTCCTGTGTTTTGATCAATAAAATTCGTAGTTTACAGGAGCTTTTGTGCCTTTTTCGTCCGACTTGTTTACGTCAAGTATTTCTCGTCCAGTTTCTGTGCTGCCCTACCTTTCTTCATTGTTTTGATTGCAACTCGAGTTTTACATATCCAATTGATGTGGTTCTTTTTGTGTTGTTTTTACAACTCAATACTCTAGCATCTGTGAAAATTTCACGATTTTTGGATGTGAGACCTATGTGTGCTGAATACATTGACAATTAGAATAAAAGTGAAGATTTACATTCAAAGTTTTGAGCTTACACCGATACACCACGATACACCCCAATACACACTGTCTGAACTTGTCTCAATACATTTTGGGGAGTAACGTACCCTCGCTGGTTTCAGATTGTCTGAACTTTTTGTAACATGAGTTGCACGTGTTTCATGCTTCGGGTTGTCCGAACTTTCACTCACATGAGCTGCACGTGAGTGGACATGGTGGGAGTGTTTTCGGTAGTAAAATTTACACTTTACTTGGTTAGGATGTCCGAACATTTCAGTCACGTGTTTTTCCAGTGAATTTTTGATTGGAATGTTATCTTTTGCCTTTACATTGCAACACTGCTTTTGGTTTATTCGATAATTTTATTTGCTGAAATAATTGTGCAGCAGATCTGTTTTTTATCTTGCAATGTTTCAAAGTTGCTTTTTGGCTTATAGAATGTTTGATTAGTATTCTCTTACTAAGTTTTTGATGTGTTATGGCTGATTATGGTGGTTACAGATTGCTATGGTTGCCAACATGCTTATGTGAGGTTCTCACGTAAGGTGTTGTGGTTTTCGGACTAACGAGAGTTGAGTGAAGGACTTGAGCTTGCAAAGATTGGTTATTTGTTCATGTGCAGGTGTTTCTTGAGGTCAAGACATGACTGGTGACAGGATCCATTGAACTAGTCTTACAGAGAAGATGAGGTTCAACAACCAAGTTCTTGAGGAATTGTGTTTGAGTTGATCGGGAGGTTGCACATCATGTTTGGGTCAAGAACAATGCATATGAAGGTATTGTGAACATCATTGGATAGTGTTTGCACGTGTGTAATGATTGCATGGATGTGGAAACATGGTTCCAATGCATGACAAAGAGATATCTACACGAATATATGGCCGGAGAGGTCCAACCAGCTTGATTATGCCTCAGGCTGCGGTTGAGGTGGTTTTTGTTCGTTTATGGTAGGTTTCATGTTAGTTCTAGTTAGATTTCGTGTGGGTCATGAAGTTGAGTTGTTTAAGGAATGTTTAGGACATTCCTAATGTTTTTTTAAGTCTTAAGTTTGCTTCTATCTACATACGGAAAGTCTTGAGCAGTTATAGAAAGTTTCGGTTGAAACTGATTAGGATTAGAATTCTAGTTTGGGTTGAGTTGGCTTTAGGCCTGGTTATATGAGCAAGAGAGGCCAGAGTTTGTGAGAAGACGACTTTGGGCTGTTCCTCTTGTGTTCTATTGAATAAAAATCATAGTTTTAGAGGATCTTTTGTGCCTTGTTCGTCCAACTTGTTTCAGACAAGTTTTTCTCGCTGAGTCTCTGGAGATGTCGATTTTGCTTTGGTATTTCGGTCATAACTTGCGTTTTACAGATCCCATTGATGTGGTTCATTTTGGTTTGTCTTTACAACTTGATTCTCTATCATATGAAAATTTTACAGTCATTGTATTTGTTGGTTTTGATCTACAAAAGATTATTTGCATTGTTGCTGATCTGTTTTTAAATTGGTTAGAACAAATTGACCTTCATCTAGTCTTTTGATCATATTTCAAGTTCTACTTAGTGTTTTCATGTTAATCTTGTTGCATTAGTTCTATCAATTTGTTCTCTACTATCTACACTTATTTTTGTCACGGTTGGACATGATGAAAATAGATTACAGACATAGTTTGTTAACATATTGATTTTCTGCCGATGGATTTTCATAGCTTTTGTTCAAAAGTTTTTAATCTACCATTCACCCCCTTTAGTAGATTCTCACATGCTCTTCGATCCTACAGTTGATATCAGAGCCACGGTGCTCTAATCTTTGTGATTGCACATATTTTGACTTATCGACAAGCAGAAATACTCCTCATAACCTTCTGTGTTCGATGGCGTTGATTTTCAGGTTTGGAAGGCTCGTATGAAGGCCTACATACAAGCGCAGGGCTTCACTATATTTGAAAAGGTTTGGATGTGCCACCAAACAATTAAGTTATGGCTGTGAACATGAGAGATGTCAACAACAATAACAAGGCTCGCAACTTGATTATACAAGGATTGACTCAAAGCGACTTCGTTCGTGTTGCACACCTCTAATTTGCATACAATGTGTGGAATGCACTTTGCGACTACCACGAAGGACCCAAAGCAATCAAGGAGGTAAGGCAAGATATGTTCAAGAAAGAATATATGCGCTTTGAGATGCAACCAGGTGAGTCCATTGACAATTTATTTGCTCGCTTTGATACAATTCTCAGCAACTTGCGTAGTGTCAATGTTAATTTTTTGGCTGCTAAAAATGCTAGGCAATTGTTAGGCGCATTAGACATGTTGATTTGGAGATGAAAGTTACATCTATTCGTGAATCTACTATCATGACTACACTTACTTTAGATGTTCTACATTCTAAATTGAAAACTCATGAACATGACATAGTATCACGTAAGAACCCCAACAAGTCTCTTGCATTTGTTTCTCAATGTGACATGCCTAGCTCTAGAAAATCTTCATCCTGTGGTACACTTGCTTTGCTGACCTCTCTAACCCTTGAACATATTGAAGAGTTTCCAGAGGCGGAGCAAGCACTTCTTTCTACTCGATTCTGAAAAGCAATGCAAAATGTGAGAACTCGAATAAGAGTAAGTGGTGGTTCTCAATGATGCTTTGAATGCGGTGGGTTTGGACATTTTAGTACAAATTGCCGTAACCTTTCAGGTTCTACTCCGCATAATGAAAAGCAAACAAAATTCAAGTCCTCCTCTGCAAACAACTAGAATAAGAAGAAGGGTTTTGCATGTCACCAATTGGCCAACAGTTTTGTCCCCACACTTCAAGAACTTGCCTCGAGCGATGTGGACATGGGAGTGACAAAGATGAAGAGAATTTGGCAAATACGTGCTTCATGACAGGCAACTCAAGATCAAGTACGGAGGAAGCAGAACATAATAGCGACGATGAAATTGTATGTTCCACTTGCAAAGAAATGAGTGATGCTATTTCTCGTGCCTCTATAATACTTAAGAAAAAGGATGAAAAACTTAGGGACAATATTGTTAAAATTGAATCACTAGAATTTGAAATTAATTGTCTAAAATCTTTGATTCCTAGTGATGATTCTTGTTCCTCATGTGAATTAATATATGAACAATTGTCCTCTTTAAGGAGTGCACACACCTCCACACTTGATAAACTTGAGCTTGAAATTGAAAAGAACAAAAAGCTTGCTGCACTTAACAATCAAAACATGAAAGATGTTGGTTGTTCTAGAATTGATTTAGATTGTTCTACTTGTGATGAGCTTGTCAAAAAACTACATGATGCTTTGAATGATATTTCTATTTTGAACAATGCTTTGAATTCTCATGAAGTTAAATATTGTTCTAATTTCAAATTGAAATGAAAAATTTCATGTGAAAATTACCTTGATCCGTCCAATAAACTTGATGACATGCATAGGACACTAGATCAGTTTTGTAATGCAAATAAGAACCTAAACTTGCTACTGAAATCCTCCAAGTCTTGCAATGATAAAACTGGTTTAGATTTTAATTCTCATTCTTATTCAAAAGCACATACACCTAAGGTTGTAAAATCATTATGAAATGGTTTGATTCAAACAGTTCCTAAACAAGAAGAAGTGTTTTTCAAATCTGCAGGAGTGTTGTCTCATTCGGTTTCTAATAAACATGTTGCTTGCTCATCTAGAGATGAACATAAGGTAACTTTTCATTGTACCTATTGTTGCAGAGATAGTCATGTCATAGATTTTCGTTATAGAGTAGCTAAACAACAGAAAAAGGAAAGAATGATTGCTAGACCACATAACAACCGCGGAAAACTTGTTGCACATGCTTAACCGAATGTTAGGAACACACGACCTGCTATAAAGAGTCATAAAATTGCTAAGTTGGGAACAAGAATTCTCAAAATTTGGCTCACAAACCTGTTGTATTTTCTTAGCTTTTACATGTTATTACTGCTGGACGTCGTGTGACTGCATGTGGACATGGCGTGTGGCGAGCGGCGCAGTGACACTCGGTATGGACGTGGCACGCGCGGCCAGTGAGGAAGGCGCCCGGCAGTGCGGTGCTACCAGAAAAAACGCACGGCGCGCCATGGTCGGTCAAAGGCGGGAGCCGGGCAGCGATTAGCGAGACAGCGATGCTGTTGGGCAGGAAGGCGAGGAGGCGTCGCCTAGAGGAGTGGTGGAGTGACACTCGGCCGGCATGTGGGACATCGCCGGAGTGGGGAGATATAGCGCAGCACGGCGGTGCTGTAGCGAGCCCGGCGGCAGGGGCAAGTGGCGCGCGGTTGCGGCTTACGGGGAGCAGAGTAGCGGTGTTGGGGAGGGTGGAGCGCGGCGCCAGGTGAGCGGCGTGGCCAGGGTGACGCGCCCAGGCACGAGCACGTGAGTGAGGCGAGGACCACAGTGGTGGCTGACCGGTGGTGAGGAGACCGCTGGGGCAGGGGGCTGCAGGCATCGCGCCTCTGCGGACGGGAGCGACCGCGGGGCAGCCACAGCACTGCGCCGGTGCGGGTGTGCGGCCGCGAGCATGGGGTGCAGCGTTAGTAGGGGAGGTGCGGGGTGGCGCTGTGCTGCTGCGGCCAGCGCACGAAGCCGGATAAGAGGGAGAGAGAGAAGCAGCAAGCAGGCAGCTGCGTAGAGGCATGCAAGCTGTGTGTGGTGCCCGCTTAGGAACAGAGAAGTCGGCAACTGGTTCAAGCAACTGCTAGGTGGGTCCTGCTGACAGGTGGGGGTGGGTCCCACCTATTCATACAAATCCCCTGCTGCAGTGTTTGAAAATTCAAACAGAATATACGTCAAGGTTCAAAGCTAAATCAAAATTTGTAGGTTGACTAAACTTGACAGGAGGAATCTAATCGTGAAATTTAATTTGGATTTAGATCAGTTTTTTGAATTCAAATTTAACCTTTGAAATACACCTCTACGTAAACAACTCTTCTAATCACCATAAATCACAATATTTTACAGGAGAACCTAATATATATAAACCATGTTTTGTGAGGTCAAGTTTTGATCTGGCAACAATGGATTCAAAATTTAGGAATTTTGTATTAGCATTTTACTTAACTTTTGAATAAGTTCCCATTTTACGTGTGCTTTTGGCTTATGAAGTACCTTAGAATTCTTTATTATAATATGTACATAAAATTTTCAAGTTTGTATTTTTGCTTCATGCTCCCCTAAAATTTGGGATTTTAGAGACATAGGCCTAATGTCACAAACTTTATGGTTTTTGGTTGCAAAGGCTTTGTTAGGAAACATGGTAATCTTGATAAATTTGAAGCTAGATCTGTTGATGGAATGTTTCTTGGGTATACATCTGATACTAAAGGATACCGTGTTCTTCTACATGACACTAACAAAACAGTGAAGACTTGTTAAGTTTCTTTTGATGAAGCTAGCCCAGGTACTTGCTCTAATACTGCAGGTCAAGATGCATATTCGCAGGAGGAGGGTATTTTCATAGAAGATTAACAAGGAGTTGAGTTGCTGCCCGGAATTTCAGAAATAAATAATGACATTCTAGCTCTTGATGTCGCTCCACAACTAGCACCGACAACCACTATTGTTGGTCCAGAATGATTGGTAACCCCTCAGTCACGACACAAGGAGCGGGTCGAACAACTCGTCCCATGACACTCAAGGGGCTACCGGTTGACAAGGAAACTCGATGCAAACATCCAATAAACCGAAAAAAATTACATGACCTGGCGGGCCCTCAGGCATGGCGTGATAAGTAGGTCGAACTGCTTGTCCCGCGCCACTCAAGGGCTATCTGCAAAAAATGTCTATGTACATACATGTGGACCGAAAAACGTCTTCATGTATCATGCATTGTTCCGGTACATATAATGACATGGTCGGTTATAGGATTAAGATAAGGAACTCTCCCTATCGATTGCTTTATAAATACACTCCAAAAAGATTACTCCATCTCCAAATCATCTTCACCAAGCTTGTGACCGAGCCCACATCAACCTGAACACCAAGAAAAACTAGCCCAATAGACCATCGTGTGGCCAGGCCACCGAGTCATGTTAAAGCAAGATGAAGATCGAGGATTGGGGCCTCCTACCATGGATGGCACCATCTCGCTACCGCAACCGCAACCGACGTAGGGGTTGAGGGTGACTAACGCCACCCTCCTGATGTCATGGAATCTCATGACCAGGGTCCTCATACAGACTTGCGGCGACCAAGGACCACACCGACAAAATCGGCTCTCAAACTATAGCTAAGACAACTAACTATCTTATCTGCCTGCAGGACACGACCAGAGCCCAGGCTCTAAGGACCGTTGGAGCCCCTCCATGACACCTAAGACCCCGAATCACTAACTGAGGTAAGGCAGGTAAGCACCCAACCTAAGCTCGAGTACACCGAGCCTCGGTTCGAAGGCCATCCTTGCGGTGTTTTGAGACCGCTCGGGATAGACCATTGTGAGGGATGGACGACTGTGAGACGGCCTTGCGGGAGGCTTCATCTTGGCTAGCGGGGTACTCTCAATGTCTTTGACGTTCCATATTCGAGTCCCAGCTTGGCTATACCACGGTAGCCCCTTGAAAGGTCGGCATCGTGCAACCCAGGCCCCTGAATGGCCCAAGCTGGGTCTGGTGAAACGCGAGCACCGGGTCCCAATCACGCAGCTCATCAAATCGGATGTGTGGCTTTGTTCCCCTAGTTATCTGCAGAGATCGAGTTTCATAAGGATCTACCTGGTAGGCGGCTCAAAGAGCTTGGGAGTTCGTCCATCGTGGTAAACTCCTGACCTCATCGCCTCCAAGCCATCGCAGGCTCGCAAACGGGGCAAGAATTTTTGTCCACACAAAGGGCAAGCTACCTAGAAGATAGTGACGTCTGTCGCCAAGGTCCCACCAGCAGGGTTGGTGAACACCTAAAGCCTCCCGACCCACGAGCTCCCAAGCTCGATTCAAGGCCGGGAAGGGCGCTAAAATGAGCGGGACTCGAGCTCTGACCTCGCCATCATTAGCTCAAGGGATGACACAGGGGCCCGCAACTCTCCTGACCACGCCTTGCTTGGAATACCAATACAAACATCAACATGAAAAATTGCTTCGAGGGTCAAACATGCTTGGCTCGTGTTAGCACGACCTGCCCTGGGCAGGGCGCTAATCTCGAGTCGTGTTGCAGCGCTCGACCCTGCTACAAAGGATATAAGTACTTCTACCCCTCACCAAAAATTCCAACTCCCATCGCGAAACCGGAAACTGATCTTGAGCTCAGGCCCGGACGGAATCCCCGACCCCAACCCCGAATGTCCGACTCGGGGGTTGTCTCATGACCAGACCCACTCAGAGTCTTAGGATCCATTTCCTTAGGACGATCCTCCCCGCCTATGTACTTCTTCCATGTCCACAGGATATGGTCTACAGCAAAAGTTTAAAGGCTATGGTTCGTGCAGTATCATTGGACAAAAAATAAACAAAGGGGAAGCACTTCCAAAAATCATTAGAAATCCCATATTGCATGGTGGTTTGAATCATTACATGATGAAGCACATATTACATCTCCAAGAAATCATCCCTATACCGGTACTACCCCTCGGGGTCAGCAACTTGGACGACTTTGCGCTCTTTTGACCCTTGAGCTCCGTGGACCTTCAAGGTTGGCGACTCCAACGGCTTCAATTTTTGCCGGCCCACAGGGTCTGCAGCTCCAATAGCTTCGCACCCTTCCCGGACATATGGTTTCTTTCTCGGCAGCTTCGACGGCCTCACGCTCAGCCCCCCGATTGTCATTTCCTCAAAATCTAACGACCACCAGAAGCTCAGTGGCAACCACCTCCTTCTCCATCAGGGACGCAGAGCCCCGACATGCAAAGGGCCAATAATCTCCAAATATAGAGATGGTGATTCCTCATCGCAGGCCAAGGTGGGTCAGGATGCTGAAGCCCGTTGAGATGGGCTAGGGTGCGCCCAACATATTTCCCGACCACCCCAGCGTCGTACAAGAAGGTTTGGTACAGGCTTGAAGGCGCTCTGCATCCATTTTGAACCAACCCCCTTTCGAGTTTGTAGCCGTTCACCCTGCTGTCAAGCCTCTGAGAGGTTCCGCCCCATTTCTAACTTATAGGTAACTCCTCCTCTTCGTCCACACCTCTAATCTGGACCTCCCCAGGTGGGAAGATGGCCCCAGTCCGACGAGAGCAAAGTCCCGATGCCACACTCTCATGTCGGTAGAGGCGATTGGGCTGTAAGAGGGAAGGACAATTGGATGGAGAGGAATAAGGTTGGAAGAATAGAAGCTTTGTGATGGGGCAAATTATAGTTCCACTAGAGGAGTCGAAGGGATATTGACGTTGGTGGTTGCACACGATGCTACTTTCATCGCATGCTTCTTTACCTCATCAAAAGTCATGCCATAATAAAGACTGGCGGAGACCACAAACATTCGTGACCCGCTTTGCCTCCCTCGTTATCGAAGCTCACACAAGTTTGGAGGGATGCACTCCCCACAATGACAATCCCATGACCAAGCAAGGTCCAAAACCAAACTACTTCACCTATGCAGCCTAAACCTACGCAATCTGAGCAAGAAAGCTAGGAGCTCGACTTACGTGCAGAATCTAATGGAGTTCTAGGTTCGAAGGTTGCCCCGTTGGGTTTCAAGACTGCCAGTACGAACTATTGCATGTGATGGACAACCAAGAGATGATCCAACGTTGCATATCATCAAGGTAGCAGATACCTTCGACATATCCAATGTGTTGTATCTGAGTCCTAGGTTGGTGATTCGACGTAATTCCATGACGGGATGGCAGTGAGCCGCCCAGACCACTAAAAGGTCCAAGATTTATGTGAATGTACCAAACAAAATTTTATGAAATGCATGCATCAATCCATGACCTCGACCACCTGTCAAAATCAGGAGTTGGGTTCTGTTCACCCTTACAAAATAGGGTGATTGGGTTTCACTTGGATCTCCTTGATAGGTAGCTTAATCGGACTCAGGAACCCGACCATCGTGGTAAGTTTCTCGTCCAATGCCCTTTGAGTCAGAACGGCTCGAGGATGGGGCGGGCATGAATTTGTTCACACCCATTCACTACAAGGATTTCGCCCCGTTGCAACGATTGTACTGCAACAAATACTAAATCGTTGCAGTACGCTTGGCCTTTTGCCATGATTCACTAGTTCATGGCATTAGCATCTATCGCCAGGGAATACGATCATTACATTATGATATGTTGCCCCGATTCACTAGTTTGTGGCATTAGGATCTATCGCCAAAAATATGTTGCCACGATTCACTAGTTTGTGGCATTACCATCTTTCGCCACAGAATACGATCGTTTCATTAGGATCTGTTTTGACGATTCAATAGTTTGTGGCATCGGGATCTATCGCCACGAATCAGTTGCCACGATTTACTAGTTCGTGGCATTAGCATCTATCGCCACAGAACACGATCGTTGAATTAAAATATGTTGCCACGATTCACTAGTTCGTGGCGTTAGCATCTATCACCACAGAACATGATTGTTGCATTAGGGTATGTTGCCATGATTTACTAGTTTGCGGTGTTAGCATCTATCACCATGGAACACAATCGTTGCATTAGGATCTGTTGCCACGATTGACTAGTTTGTGGCATTATGATCTATCGCCACGACACACAATCGTTGCATTAGGATCTGATGCCACAATTTACCGGTTCGTGGCGTTAGGATCCGTTGCCACAATTCACTAGTTCCTGGCATCAGTATCTGTTGCCATGATTCACTAGTTCGTGGCATCATGATCTATCACCACATCACACAATCATTGCATTAGGATCTGATGCCACGAATTACCGGTTCGGGGCGTTAGGATCTATCGCCACGGAACAAAATTGTTGCATTGGGAACTTTTGCCACGAATTACCAGTTCGTGAGTTAGGATCTATCGCCACAGAATAGAATTGTTGCATTAGGAACTTTTGCCACAAATTAACAGTTCATGGCGTTAGGATCTATCGCTATGGAATACAATCGTTTTATTGAGAACGTTTGCCACGATTCACTAGTTCGTGGCATTAGGATCTATCGCCACAAAACACAGTCCTTGCAGTAGGAACTTTTGCCATGATTCACCATTTTGTGGCGTTAGGATCTATCGCCACGAAACACAATCATTGCATTAGGAAATTTTGCCACGATTTACCAGTTCGTGGCATTAGGATCTATCACCATGGAACACAATCATTGCATTAGGAACTTTGGCCACGGTTCACTAGTTCGTGGCGTTAGGAACTATCACCACGGAACACATTTGTTGCATTAGGAACTTGTGCCACAATTCACCAGTGCGTGGCGTCAGGATCTATTGCCACGAAACACAATCGTTGCATTAGGAACTTTTGCCATGATTAACCAGTTCATGGCGTTAGGATCTATCACCACAAAACACAATCGTTGCATTAGGATCTATTGCCTTGATTCACCAGTTCGAGGCGTTAGGATCCATCGTCACGAAAAACAATCATTCGCCTCACGAAATATTAGAAAATGTTGGCCACCGTGTGAACAAATAAATGTGTGGTGTGTTCATCATGTTCCTCAGGAATCATAAAGGACGAATTTATTTATTTTCTGCATATGTGAATGAGTCAGTTATCAAGTGAATCTGCTCTAAGTTCAGTGATGTGTGATATCAATAGTGAACCGAAGAAAAATGTAGAAAATCACGAAGCTAAAAGGAGACGTCGTGGGGAAGGACGCGCTTTTCATATAAGAAACGCACTTCGCTGCTAATTAAGCGTGTATCCAATTTGCTTGTACAATCCTTGCATTAGGATATGTTGCCACGATTGTACTAGTTCGTGGCCTTAGGATCTATTTACACAAAACACACTCGTTGCATTAGGATCCGTTGCCAGGAATCACTAGTTCATTGCATTAGGAATTTCTGCAGGAGCGTCATTTCAAATTCTGGGTATCTTCTAAAGAGGTGGGATTATTCAATATCTGGTTGCTTCTAAGCTTGCTGCTATATAGAAGAGTGGCTTCTATCTTTTCAAAAAAAAAAAAGTTCACGTACAGCTAGCTCACACAATACTTATATTGGAGGTACAATACCATCATTGATATATGTATCATCGTCTTCATCTTCATTTTCTGATGGAACTCTATGTGCCTCAAACTGATCACATGTTCTCATTTGAAGAGCGGAAGCATCGCCGGTTGCTCCCTTAATGTCATTCCTAGCCCATGCAGTCCTATCCTCATTTATGCGTGGAATATTGATATCAGTAAGTCGTGGATCATCAAATATCTAAGCCTCCATCGTCTCAGTGATATTATTTTCAGTATCTCAGGTTCTGTTGCTTCGTTTTTAACAACTGTAGCCCATTTCAGTTGCTTGACACTTTGAAAGTAAAAAAACTTGTTCTGCTTGGGTGGCTAGAATGTAAGGCTCATGCTTAAATTGAGACAGAGTGTTGTCAACATCTATCATTCTGTATCGATCCATTTTGTAGCCTCTGCTTTGGCTCTGATCGGAACAAGGCATATCAAACCAAGCACATTCAAATATCAGAACCTCTTGATTTTTTTTTCAAAATCTACAGAATCATTTTCTTTATTACTCCAAACCACTCATGATCACCATCCGGAACAACAACACCACTATTTTGCGTCCGTAAATCTTTTTCCACCTCTGCAATTCGAAAGAAGAAGCCATTTATGAATGATAGACTAAAAAAGTGTGCCGACGATCGGGTCCTCTAGATAATGAATACATATAATCGGTTACTTTGCCTTCTTTGTGTAATGTTGTAATATGTACACATTAGTATAAAAGGGGTCATCGATAAACCAACTTCAGAATACATATTTGTTCAATATTTCAACAAAGTAAAAACTTGCATGTACTTACTCGTATTTGAAACCAAAAAACAAACACATCTCTATGGCATTTTTCAACATGACAAGAATGAATCCTTTTCGGCTCTTAAAAATGCTCACTAAAAAGGGTACAAAATTAAATTAGCCATCTACAATAAGCATGATCCAACGGAGCGGCCTCTTCACATTAGAAATAACATAATGCCTGATGTTATGTGGTTCCACCATCGTAAGTTGGCCCCATTTCATACCTTTTTTAGAATTATCAACTTCTGTAAATATATTAGACTCGAGAGTAGGTTCATTCCTAGTTGCACCTTCATGACGTTCTTGCCTATTAAGCTTGGTGCTCATGTTATCCAAAAAATGACTACAAAAAGTCATACACTCTTCCATAATATATCCCTCAGCTATAGAACCCTCCGGGTGAGCTCTGTTACTTACATACCTCTTCAATGTACCAAGAGACCTCTCAATTGGATACATCCATCTGTAAGAAACAGTTCCACCTAAGCGAGCTTCTTCGGCAAGATGGATTGGAAGATGTACCATGATATCAATGAAAGCGGGAGGAAGCAACATCTCAAGCATACAAATTGTTTCAGAAAATTGTTTGATCATCTTATCCAAATCTGGTTCCTCCAATTCCTTAGAACAAATTCCATAAAAGAATGAGCTAAACTCAATTAAAGGTGCAATAACCTTTTTAGGCAATACGTGACGTATTGCAATAGGAAGGAGCTTCTGAAATATAATATGGCAGTCA
Organism: Tuctoria greenei; assembly: GCA_036927565.1. Classification (NCBI taxonomy): domain Eukaryota; kingdom Viridiplantae; phylum Streptophyta; class Magnoliopsida; order Poales; family Poaceae; genus Tuctoria; species Tuctoria greenei. Next base: position 150,816,039 of record JAYESD010000005.1, on the reverse strand, counting down.
TGAGTTTTTAGACCTGATACCTTACGTGCTTTTATGTCCACACATCTTTTGATGTTTGAGGCATAACCATCGGGCATCTTCACATCCCCCAAAAACTTGGACAAGGTGGTCTTCTCATTTATCTGCAAAAGTATATGATGCTGATGAACAATCATACTTCCCATTTATATCCACTAGATGTTGCTGTGGCTGTATACCCATATCCTGCATATCAAGACGAGCTTGTAGACTATCTTTTGTTTTACCATGCATATTAAGCAATGTCCCCAATATGCTATCACAAATGTTTTTCTCAATGTGCATCACATCCAAGTTATGCCTTATTAGCAATGTCTTCCAATACGGGAGCTGAAAAAATATACTTTTCTTCTTCCAACTATGCCACCCATCTTACTTAGTGTGCTTTCTCTTATTATTCGTCTATCCAAAACTCACTTGATCAAAACTCTCGTATTGTTGGAGTACTTCGTCACCAGAGAGTGATGTTGGAGCCTCTTTATTCTCTATCTCGTTGTTGGAAGAAGCTTTGTCTCGACGCCACGTGTGATTCTAAGGTAGGAAACAACGATGACCCATGTAGCAATACTTTCGTCCATGTTTCAACCACAAGGCGTCAATGTTTACATGGTAGTATGGACATGCTAGCTTACCTTTTGTGCTCCATCCACACAGAATTGCATATGCTGGAAAATCATTTATTGTCCACAATATAGAAGCACGCATGAGAAATGTCTCTTTCTTTGAACTGTCGTATGTTTCAACACCATCAGACCATAATTTCAGTAGCTCCTCAATCAAAGACTGCAAATACACATCAATGTTGTTTGCAGGTGACTTTGGCCAAGAAATTATCATTGACATCAACCAATAAGGCTGCTTCATACACAACCAAGGTGGTAGATTATAAGGGATTAGAATCACAACCATGTACTTTAAGAAACATTCATTATTCGAAAAGGATTGAAACCATCAGATGGTAGCCCAATTGTTATGTTGCAAGGATCATATGATAAATTTGTGTGAATGCTATCAAAATGCTTCCATTCTTTTGTATCTGCAGGATGGCATAATATTCCATCATCAATACGTTCTTCTTTGTGCTAGCGCATGTTTGATGCCGTTGATTTTGCCATAAAAACCTCTGAAGGCGGGGAATAAGAGGGAAGTATCATAGAATCTTGCATGCTACAAGCTTCTTAGCCTCTCTTGAATCCCTAACAGTACTTTTTTTCAATCTTAATTCACCACATTTTCGCAATCGATCCAGCGGAGAATAGTCCTTTCAGAATAACAAAAAGTCATTGACACATGCATCGATCTTTTCGTAGCCCAGCCCGAGGTCACGAACAACCTTCTGATCCTTATCGAGTGTATTAGACATGTAGTGGCCCTCTAGAAGCACATATGAGAATATTTCAAGGATCAACTCACACGCTTTTTTGCTCAAACCAGTTAAACACTTTATCTGGTACAACCGGACAATGAAGGATAATTGGGTCACGTACTCACAATTTGGATACAACTCCTTTTTGGCATCATTTAATAAGTCATAGAATGCCTTTGCACACCCATTTGGCTGTTGCTGGTTTATAGCATTTTTTGGATCATCAACATCTATTGAAGTACCACCATGATCAGTGCCTCTGAGTACACTGGACATCATATTTTCCATAGTAGCATCATCAGAAATTATCTCCTCATTATTTGCTGGTTGCTCAGCAATATTTTTCTCAACTCGTTTTTCTCCATCGTGTAACCAACAAGTATAATCAAATGACATCCCATTACGAAGCAAGTGAAGATGGACTTCCTTGAGTGTCTTGTGACAAATATTACTAACATTTAATGCAAGGACAAGGCATAGTTTCTTCTTCACGAGTCCCCTGGAATGATAAATTTAAAAATGACTTCATTCCATCCTGCAGTCTTTTCCAATCCATGTCTTGTCTTCTGAAATCGCTTCCTACAATTCAAGCAGCGTATCCATAAGAGGATAGAACTACAATTACATTATGTGAGCAATTGTACCTAGCACTGTTGCTTCTCCACGTGCAGTGGCGGGCGGATGCTCCTCCATGCTGGTGGCCAGCGGATGCTCCTCCACGCCGGTGGCCGGCGGATGCTCTTCCAAGAGCGTGTCGACCGTTGGATGCTCCTACAAGAGCATGGCGGCCGGCGGATGCTCTTCCAAGAGTTTGGCGGCTAGCGGATGCTCCTCCAAGCAAGTTTCATACAATCGGGAGAGGGGCCGTTGTGGATCGAAGGGTCCCGCGGGCAGGCAGCCAAGACAGAGCGTACTTGAAGCTATCAGAATAGGCCCAACAATGCGCTGGGGAGCTTGTTATTCATGGGCTAAAACTGTGTTGAGTTACTTTGTATTCGTGGGCTGAAACTGTGCTGGGACGCTTGGTGTTCGTTCTTATGATGCGTGAGCCCATCTAGAGTGCGCGTTTGACACTGGCAATTTGTTATCTAAATAAGTTATTGTGGCAATGGGGGTGGTATTCCGATCAAAATAAAGCATACGCATAAAATCTCTTGAACTGCAGTAACACAGTAATATAAACAAGGATTAAATACGAGATATAAACATTAACAAAACCAAATAGTAGTGTTCAACGTACCATTCTAGGCAACAAACTAATCAACAGAACTAGCTGTAATGTAATCCCCAATAAACGCAAAATAAACAAATCAGCACATCTAGTCTGCAGCACTTTCATTCAAGCCGTGGTAATAATTTCTGGCTGCGTATAGGAGTAGTGGTAATGATGACACTGCGTATAGGGGCATTGGGCCAGTGGTACGTTGAAGTTTTACCTATCTTTTTTAACATATTCCTCGTCCTTTCTTTTCTTTTCTCTGTTCATTGTCTCCACTTTTCTTTCTAGTCGTCGCTACCTGTTGCGTGTTCCTATTACTGCATACTAGTACTGTATACTACTTTACATACCACTTTGTAGGCCCTGCTACGGGAGATCTCCTCTGGCACCTCCAGTAGCTAAAGTACCATACCAGTCACTTTAGAGCATACCAGTGGTGTGGAGGTCATTCATTAACAAAGAATACAAATAAAACAGATAGTTCACTAAAAAAATAGATAGAAGACAAAATAACATTTGGAACAGACGAATGACATTAAGTTCATTAACATAAAACATTAATACAAAACAAGAAAAACCACATCACAAAACAAGAAAAACAACATCATACGGTAACCTTTACTCGGGGCTCAGGCCTGTCAAATTCATAAACTTCTCCACACATATCGTAACTGCATCAGTTATGTATCCACGCCCGTTTTCAAAATCCGAAGTGAGGTGTAGAAAAATATTTTGCACAAGAGAGAAGTTGCATCGTGCCGTGATCACCACAACCATGACGTCCACTTGCGAGGCTGTGGAGGACTTGCTCGACGAGGTCCTCTCCGTCCACAATCGGCGCCTTCACAAGGTCATCGTCGGGCTCGCTATCGTGTGGCGCCCAGCTACTCCGCCGACCAAAACCCCATCACCGTTTTGCAGGCATGCGTCGGCCGCCGTCGGTCACCCCAACTAATTGAATCTAGGGCTGTCAAAGAGTTGAACTTGAGCGAGCTAATCTTTCTAAGCTTGAGTTTAATAAAACACCGAGTCGATCTCAAGTCGAGCCTATAATTTATGTATATACAATAGAATCTACTAAATTTAGGATTAACAACTATTGGAGTAGGAAGGTGGACGATGTTGCACATTATTTATTGCTATTATATATAAAACTTGTGTCCCATAAAACATTTTTAATAGAATTATATTGTTTAGTTGATCATACATATGTACATATCATAGATGACAAAAATAAATGAGCTTACTCGAGCATGAGCTCATCAAGCCTGCAAGCTCTTGGCTCATTTTGAATTGGCACAATACCCAACATCATTCTCAAACTTTCAATCAAAACTAAGTTTGGTCCTTGAACTTTCGAATGGGTCAATTATTTAGTCCCCTGACATCACACAACCGTTTCACTTGCATCCTTAGTCTGAGTTGGACATCCACATTGGCATGCCACATAAGCTATTATGCCACATAATCTACCCCAGCCATCTCACATAGAAAAAGATAATAATTTTTTATCATCTTACAAAATTAGCTATTTAATTTGGGTGTATTTACGTAATTGCATGGGATATACATATTTCTCCTCCATGTTTTTTTGCAAAACTATCAAGTGATATATCCTATGTGCATATTACATATGTAAAAATATTGTAAAATATAAAACTTTCAAGCCTAGGGAAGAGCAAACAGGGAGGATGAGCAAACTTTTAAGTCTAGGGAATAAAATATAAAATGAAGCTACACGGCTGGCCGGGTACAAATACGGTCCGGGTGTGCCAGTGCACCATAACCCCCGTCGTGTGTCCCGTGTCAAATCTATTTGTAGGTTTGGTCAAATCTATCTTTGACTAATGATTTACGTAATTTTGTTCCGTTTTAACAATACAAGAATTGTAATTTTAGATTCACCATGAAAAATATTTCCATAATATATAATCTACCTGTTATTGAAGATTAAAAATTCCATATAAATCATTAATCAAAGGTAAGTTTGACCAGAACTAGAAATAGAGTTGAGTTGAGGTGGAGGAAGTTTTATATGTTGCCATTTGCCAAATAAGGTTTGGTCCTTGAAGTCGTAGCTATTTGTACAGGCGGCTAATGCGACCCAGCACACCGAGCTTACGTGCGCGCCAGTTACCGATGCGCCTTAAACGCGCCGCAGCGCATGCGCAACTTTGAATTCAATTGGAACCGCTCCACATCCCATCACCACTACTACGCGCGTCGAGAGAGAACAACCAGGCTGCTACTATGCTATAAGATCACCCGGGCACGCCATCGTCTTCTCCGCACAGCCACTCTTCCTCTCTTCCCAAAATCGCGCCGAGAACACCATGGATGACAAGAAAACACCGCTGCCAAGCCCGTCGAAGGATGCCAAATGGAAGCGTCCCCGACCAGAACCCCCCCCCCCCCCCCCTAGACAAGGAGTGGGCTCTCCGGAAGATGGCGCACTATGTATTTGAGAATACATCGTGCTCCATGCGTCTCCTTGGGCTTGGTCCCCCTCTAGAGTATACCGGAATGGGGACCACGTGCTAATACGTTTTCAGCCTGACGCACTTGGTCGGTCGCCTTGACGTCCACTGGGACACGCTAGCAGTCGAGATCAGCATCACCGACCGTGACAACCTTGTGGTGGTGATGTCCAAGAAACTGGGCTTCCCGTCTCCACCGCGGGAGGCACCCCCGTCCTGCTAGGAACCCAAGGAGGAGGAGAAGTAGGAGGAGGAGGAGAAGGATGAGGAGGAGGAGGAGGAGGAGGAGGAGAAGGAGAAGGAGGTGGAGGTGGAGGAGAAGAAGAAGTAGTTTTTTTCTTGTTCTTAGTTGTGATGTTTTTCTTTTCTTATTGCTAGTTTGTGTTTTTATTTTTCTTGTTTGTAATATATCGTCTTAAGGTAATGAACTTTATTTTGTTGTTCATTGGTGCGCAAAAATAGATCTAATGTTGTTGTTCTAACGATAAACAGGTGGACTATTTATCTCTTTTATTTTTTAAAATGGAATATATTTCACTTCCAACTCTACTAAGTTGGAGATCCAGAAAGTGACTTCCACCTAGTTCATCTGACAACACCAGGGAGAACCTTCCCCCTCACCCCGTGCCCACTTTCTATGTTGAAACCCAACACGGATCCAATATAATGAGCAACCAAACAACAAAGTATGTAGTAAATCACAAAAGGCACTAGAACGATTTCTGGAGTATGAACTTTAGCCCAGACTAAATGCTTGTGGGCGTCATTGAGGGTGAAGACAAAAACTACTTCATTCGGATGGCTTGCTAAGAAATAGAAGTCAGGGTTATCAAAGTTTTTGCCCGATTTTGATTGAGTTTTAGTTATAGACTTCCATATTAATAAAATGTATAGGGTGTTTTACTTTGACTAGTGTGTCGGGTTGAGTCTTTCGTTTTTGATCTTCACAAACTTGGTGTATCTATGATGACTTTGCTTTTGCATAGCTAGTGCTGAGACTGTAGCTATGATGTATAGTTCTCTTTTCTTTCGTTATTATTTTAAAATTTACGTTGTGCTTTTCAATAAAGACTTGGTATTGTAAATTGTTCTCGTTTCTTTTCTTGTATACTGTTGGGTGTCGCATCGCACGACACCACACAATGAGATCGTTGGAGGTCAGGATTCTGGTCCCCACAGAATTGGTATCAGAGCATCATTGGGAATAGTGTACTTGAAAAGTGCATAATTTCAAAAATTAGGATTTGACTGAGGAATTAGTTATATGCCTTATAAGGAGTATTATTAGTATAAGATATAAAGGTGGTAAACTAACTTACATGTTATTAATTTTGTAACGATGCTCCGACGTCAGGTAAGAGGTAAGGTACACCACCGTAAGGGGATCAATTGCGGTAAGCTCACCATGTGAGATGTAGCATGGAAGTCTTTATGTGGCTTGGCTCGGAAATGTTAATAGGAGTCTCTGAAGCTTTCTAGGTTTCCGAGAACCTATGACACGCGGTACCCCAGTGTGCTTCAAAGTTAGTGGGAGCCCCCGTCGGGTGGTGTATAACCCGATAGTATTCCTCTTTAGAATCATTCATATTCTATGTGAGCATGCGAAACACGTATGCCTGAGCGTGTATAAGCCGGTTCGTGCGGGAGTCTTTGTTGTACAGACGTATTACAGCCATGTAGCTCGAGACATGACATCCCTCGAGGGCGACTCACACCAGAGTCGTATGAATTTATTTTCATATATATTATTGTGACTGCCTGTTGTGTTTCCCCGTGCCGCTCTTGAGGTGTGAAGGTGTGAAAGGGGATTGTTTGTCTTCTGCAGCATTGACTATGGTAGCGACCCGTGTAGCACACGTTTGCTAGTGAACGATACTAGGGCCACCTATAAACTTATCCGGAAATACCGGTTAGAATTTTCTTTGGTGAGGCACGTTGTACCGTCAGTATCGACATTGATACTTGACCATCCCCAAACGACAAAAATGGATGCATTATATTTTGGAAAGTATGACTATCAGGTGATGGTAGGTTTGGACTCCGCAAAATGATTTTTGATTCGACTTTGGGTTAGCACCAAGATTCATGATTTCCTGGCCAAGTTTGTTCAACTTCGCCAGATTGTAATCTTGGTTAATTAGGAATAAATATAGGGGTATGCTATATGGATGAAAAGTTCTCGAAGACCTCTACAACTTTTCTGTTGACCATCAAGGCAGAAAAGCTTGATAATCTGTTGAAACTTTAGGGTATGCTTAAACTACTCCAGATAACAATACCATTGTACCAGTCTCTTTAATTTTGCAATAACTCACTGTAGAAAAAACTTCTGCCTTATTTTGATATATATATATATATATATATATATATATGAAAAGGGTAGAAGCATATCTACAGTTTTGTTATTTAAAGTTTCTCTTGATTCAAATTGGAGGCAATTCAAATTTCAAGCTCAAAACAGTGAACTGCAGGGCTGCTGTTGAACAACAGTCAGTTCATCTGTTAAGTTTAGATAGCTCTAGCTTTTGATCCAGAATAGTGACATGGTTATATATATACATTTATGGAAATCTTAGCAAGTCCTCTATTAACTTTGTGTTGCACTCATGGTCTAAATCTTGGTATAGCTGTGTTAAATTCCTATGGTTGTAAACTTGGTTCTGGCGGATCAGAACTTGAAATAGTTGGCACATAGTTTAGAATTAGCACACTATACCTATGTAACAAATGTTTCATGGCCGAAATATTTTACCTATGGATTGTTAACTTGATGTTATACAATATTTATTGTCATTACCTCAATATATTGTCATGATATACCTGTATGAATTGTGGAAATCACCACATATACAGGAGAGGTTCTGTCAAAATTTCAAAAAAATTTGGGTCAACTTTAAACCTGTATAGATTATATTCCCTAGCTCACCTGGAGCTGTATGAGTACAATTTGGAAAGGGTGTGAAGTATAGTACAAGTTTTGTATTCAACCCCACACCTGTTTCTGAAGTTTCCTGTATGAAAATTTTCAATTTATACAGGAAGGTCAGCTGGAACAGACTGTGATTACAACTCAAAGTTTAAAATTTTCTAAAACTATCAGGAGTTGGAAACCTTCTCACTGTTCCAGTATTCTTTTCTATAGATGAAGGATGTGAGGATGCTATTACCGGACGGATGGATATTTTCCACTAGCGCTAGCCATCCGGGTTTCCCAAGTATGCTGCGGGAAGTGCTCCAACAGTTTTGCTTCATCGAGATGCCATGCTATTAGGGTAGAGAAACGATCGACAGAGGCGTTCGGTCATGCATCATCTTGGTAGACATCCCAGCTAGTCCACGTCATTATGGATGGGCTCCTTTCTCGGTTACTATCGAGGGGGGCTCATTTGGAGGACACTTGGGAAATCGCAGCAGGCGAGGCGCTTATGAAGCTTTGTGAGCTTCATCAAGATGCCATGGCTGGGACTCAATTTGCACTTATTCCGGTCCGTGGTGTGGGTGGTTTTGAGTGGCAGCGTCGTATGGTTGCTACCTATACACCTATGGGGACACAACCTCGACGACACTTGGGACGTATGCGGCTGCGTCCAATATGGTGGTTTCTACACAAGGCGCAATTATTCTGGAGCAAGTTGAAGCCTTGTGGGAAGCGACTGATCGGGGAGATACCCTTGATTATATCAACGAGAATTTACGTTCGGTCCTAGATCCAACAAATAAATGGCTAAATAAGTGCGAGATTCAGCTGCATTATGCTCACATTAGGATACAGAAAGCTCGGGACGAACAACGGCAAACTCGCACTGAAATGCAGCAAGCTCGTGGTGAATTGCAAGCAAGTCAGCTAGAGGTGCAACAACAGCAGGAGCAGCTGTTAGTAGTCATTGAAGAGCGGGACACTGCCATTGAGACAGCTCCGAATTGGGAGTATGAGGCAGAACAACTTCAGTATAATGTGATTGAGGCCGAAGCACAATTGCAACCAGTGATGTATCCACCGGCCCATGATATACCACTAATTATCGGTGAACAATTGCCTTTGAATGACAAAGAAGAAGAAGATCCCGAGGAACTCGAGTACGTCGAGTAGGACGTACTGGAGTGGGATGTGGCAGCACCTCTGCCGTCACGGGGCAACATATAGTTTAATAGTTGCTCGTGTTTATTTTGGGGCCATGCTTGTATCATATTAAGAATAGCAGTGGTTAGGTCTAAGATGACAAGATGTGTATGACATCTCATGGGGACCAAGTATGGTAGAGATGCACTTCCGTAGGGGGAGTCCATCATTTTGGAGTAGACTACTGTAAATTTGGTCATGAGATAATATATCTTATATAAAGTTTGTACTTTATCAATATATGTGAATGTTATGCACTTATTCCGTAAATAAGTTGTGCTACTGAATAATGAAATGGATAAAGGAAAAGAAAACATGTGCTGATTTTAAGTCATTTGTGTGCAGAATGGTGTGTACGCGCTCGACGCCTGAAATGGGAGGATCCAGTCGTGGTCGTGAGGACGAATCTCCGACCCAGGAGACAGCTGCGACACCGCAGAAACGAGTTCCTCCACCACCACCTCCTGAACTTCCAAGGAGTCTAGCGGAGGTTCTCGCCGCAGTGCTTGGCTCGCGTGACGAGCAAACAGAGTTAATGCGGACCTTGGTCCAGCATTCGTCCAGTCAAGGAGGACGACCAGATGCAGGTCCACGACAACATTCTCTGAGTTCATACTCGGACTTCATGTCAACACACCCGCCGGCCTTCGTGGAGGCCGATGAACCCTTGGAGGCGGACAACTGGCTCCACTCCATTTAAGGGAAGTTTTGATTGCTACGAGTAACCAAACATCAGAAGACCCTGTTCGTGGCCCAACAATTACAAGGGTCTGCTGGTGCGTGGTGTGAAAATTACCTTGCCGCACGACCAGTCGGCTATGCCGCGAGCTGGGAGGAATTCCGGGAGGCGTTTCGCGCCTATCACATACCTCCCGGTGTTATGAGGAGGAAGCTTCAAGAGTTCTTGGAGATGAAACAAGGAGGAAGGAGTGCTTACGAGTACTCCAAGATATTCAACCACTTGGCCCAATATGCTCAGGACCAAGTGAATACTGAAGATCGGAGGCGGGAATGCTTCTATCGGGGTTTGAACCCCAAGATGAAGGACAAGCTTGCCCTGTTCAACAGCGGCAGCTTCAACAACATGATCAATGTCGCGATCGTACAAGAGGACGCTACTACGGAGCTGTTCTTCGATGAGATCAGGGCAACGGAGTGGGGACTCCTCAGAAGTACCGCATGGTGTATCAATCACCATCCGGCCTTGGGTGGCAGCCGCCATCGCGATCACCAATGTTTCGTGGTCGCCCATTCAACAACGCTGGCTTTTGCCCACAACAACAACAAGGGATGATTTCGCGTGCACCTTTACCATCACCACGTGCACCGGGATTCCATCCTCCACTCCGTACCTGTCACAACCCGTACACGTGTTATACGTGTAGACGTATGGGGCACTTTGCCAAGGACTGCCCGCAGAGTGGAGGACAGTCATCGTACCAGGGGGCAAACTAGCCTCGCAACCAGCCCAAGAAGCTAGCCACCAGAACCGGCAACGTCCACCACCTCGCCATCGAGGACGTTTCGGAAGGCGCACCCGTACTCACGGGTACTTTCTCTCTCATTGGTCATCCTGTAGTCATCCTTTTTTACTCCGGTGCCTCCCACAACTTTATTACCAATTCTTATGTCAGTGAATACCAGTTACCTATCTGTTCCACAAAAAAACCCATATATGATTTGTTCTCCGGGAGGAAAATTAGTCGCAGATAAGATGGTCCATAGGGTACCTCTTAATCTGGGTGGGAACATATACCCTATCTCTCTCATTATACTAGAGCATAAGATGTTAGATGTCATCTTAGGGATGGCATGGTTGCAATACAAATGTGCTATTATTGACATTGTTCCTCGAAGGATATATCTAAATTCTCCGCTCCACTCTCCCCAAACTCTCACTCTTGAGAGTAATATCCACAAGACTAACCCGTCTCACTAGACATATGCAGGGTGAATACTAAGCATAGGTAAGGAATAGAATAAATAGACTCACCTACAAGTGGATCCTTATATTCATATTTTAAGTAGCAAATGACATTCTTCAGGCACGGCACTTCGTAGACTCCACAATCAAACAAGAAATGCTTTGCCATTGATATGACATGCCCAAAGCACATAATGCTATTACAGGTAAAGTATGGGGAAACTGTAAACTTGTTATTGTACTATCTCTAAGCCAAACAAGGTTGCAAAGCAATTATAACTCAATACAACGTATTCTTCTCGCTTCTTTAGTATTTACTACGTCACGGCGCAGTGAACATGTGGTACTCTATTACCGTGAGGGACGGTGATTGCAATCAGGACACACCCAGACAACACGTCACATACGCACATTCGGAAGTGTTAGCGAGTACACCAGTACCTACGTAACACTTCAGTACTAGTCGTATATGGCCACCTTTCACAAGAAACCCGAACGCCGAACCCGTCTCACCTCAGTGAACAAAATGTCTCCACACGGAACACCTCTTATGTCCGCCGACCGATTTACACCTTGCTGTCATCAACCCACCCCTATCGATGGTGAGTTAATGGCCTCGACATCCCAGTTATCGAGTTACATCAGTTTACTGGAGTCCATATGTCCAGTATGTCACCAGTACAAGTCAAGCATGTTCGAAGGGGCCGCATACGGACGGGCCTTAACCAACACAGACGGGGCTACCAATCAATCTCCCAACACCTGCCTCATCATTACCGACCCAGGCACGATGTGAGCAAACCAACCTACACAAATCTCCGTCCACGTCTCATATTAAAGAGTTAACGTTATGGTAACAACTCACGAGTAGGTTTCCCTCACTCGACTTCTCTCGCAAGTAGAATTCAACTACTTGACTTGTGATCAGTAAAATGTGACCAATCTCCCATGTAGTATCCGACATACTTGACTTCTACCGATCTTCCAATTAAACATTAAGCATAGCAATATAAATCGAGGGGGTCTTATACTACCCATCCACTTCAAGGATTTTTTGGTCATGCATGTGGGGTTTCAATCAACATAGACCTAATGCACATATTAAGTCTATTCAATACAGTGTGTATAAAGACAAAACTTTAAAAGGAACTTAAATGCAAACTGGGGCTTGCCTTAGTTTGCGCTAAGTCAATGACAGTTGTTAAGTCTTGTGCTTTCTCCAAGGAGTCTGCCACGAAACTTCAAGTGGAAACACCTTGGCCTTCTCCTCCAAGCGAAGTTTCTTGTCGATCACCTATCAGCACGTTCCTATCGACATGATATGCATATAAGTAATTGAGTAATTAAGTAATTTAATTTAATAATAGACTTCACGAGGTTGTGTAAACTTTAAGAACGAGGAGTTTGACTAGGAAGGACGGATATGCCTCTGTTGTGTGGGTAACCCGAGGATGAGTCAAGGTGGACATAGTAGTGTCAGTATGAACTGAAAGGTACAACATAAAGCTACATTGCAACTTAGCATACAACACTTTAAGCTATGCCATGCGAGATTGACAATTCTGAATGGTGAAGAAGTGTTGGGCATAGAAGTGTAAGGACGACTCAAAAATCAAGGTGGGACATCGAAAGCTTGAGTAAGAGTGGAGTGTACAAGACGAACGTCGTGATTTAGCAGTCGACCAATGAACTTGACTTAACTCATAAAGGAGTAAACCTAGTTAAGTGAGCGGTGCTGTTGTAGGGTCCTGACTTAGGATGAACCGTGATGGAACCGAATGACACTTGGGACTGAATTGAGATCAAAATGGCTTGGACATAAGAAGTCATTACAAGCACTGTTAACCTAGCATGAGTACCAAGGCAACGTTCAAACCACTTTTAGGTAAACCAACTGCTACGACTAACATCGCAAGCATCGTTCAGGTGCTTACACGGCGACACTAATGTAGTGTCTCCCGCAAGCTTGTCCAGGTGAGCTCGATAAGCTCTTGAGACTTAAACATGATGTGAGACCTTGCCGTGAAGGCATGATTTGCCATCTCGAGAAGATTGTCTTAGCGAGGTCCACATCAACCTGGATTCATCAATGGGGTGAGCGGATTCCCGAACACCACCTTGTGAGTCTTAAGGCTAGTGATGTCAACTCGGTTATTGATAAGTGTCTTGACAAACCTACCGTCGATGAAACGGCACACCTAGTTAAGAAATTCTAGGGACGGTTAGGAAACATTGTCGACACAAACAAGAAACTCTTATCCAAAGTTCCCATTGGTCTAGTTTTCCTTGTCGATTGCAACGTTCTCGCATTACTCAACCACAAGTCATCGGTGATCACCAACCACCTTGGTTTGAACTAGAAGTCATTTAATGGAGTACCTAGGGTACACCTAGGACCTGATGAATCTCACATCGACTAAACCCTAATTTGGCCAAACGGTCATCACCCGATGTGTCGTGGTTGTGTTCTCGCACTATCTATATCCCCGACATTCCTTGCCTTGATGCAAGGACAAGGCCATTATGTGGAACATCGTGACGATGTCAAGCGGACAACGACGACAAAACATTGGCTTGAGCTGGTGTGCCAAGTGAAAGGTAAACAACCTAAAGGCAACTCTAGTGGAGTTTGTAGAGTGTAGCGGCACAATGCAATACGCTAGGCTCCCCTTTGTGCATCAAAGTTATGATGCAGGGTGGGCGATGCACTCACCATTGTCAATGCACAGGCGTGACCATGGCACGAGCCGGGCAACAACACCACCCTGGTGGTGACATGACATACACAAGGGAAACACAAAGCATGGCTTGTATGGATGAGAATAAGAGTGTGCAGTCACCGTGACATCGTGAGCACGATGATGGTCACTGCGACACGTTGATGACCATGGCACACTAGAGCGCGACGAGCAGTGGCACGACACATAGCAGTGTAGCATCATAGCAGCATTTTGTCGAGCAGGCACTGCACGATGCAATATGTGGCCTGGAGGCAAGGTTGTGGCGTTGGGAAGCACGTGAGCTTGAGCTGGGCGGCCTCTGGCGCGGTTGTTGGACGCGCAGTTGGCGCTGGACGACGCTGTGACGTGGAGCGTACGGTGTGGCACGAAGGCGAGACACCGGGGCGAGGCACGAATGGGCAGGGCGCTGCATGGGTCAGCAAGGGTCGGGCGAGATGCGGCTTGCATCCTGGTGGCATGGATTGGGCGAGCAGAAGGCGTCCATGGCACGCCGCTGGCGGCGGGAGCAGCGCGCAGGTGCGAGGCCAGGAGGCGGCGAGGTGGATGAGAGGAGCATGGGCCAAGCCACTCACCTTGAAGATGATGGGGACAGAGCAGAGCACCATGGCGCGCACAGCGTCGGCGACGCAGACGGTGCAGGGCAGAGGCGGGCCAGTTGGGGCGCGGCCGGGAGGTGGAGCGCCGGCGTGGCGAGGGACGCGAGCTGGTGGCGCCGTGGGCGGCTGAGCGCAGGGCCCAGCAGCGCGACGAGAGCAGAGTCGGGTGGCGCGGTGACGGAGCAGCTCAATGACGGAGCGGTGCGGCAAGGGCGAGCGGCGGCCGGTGTGGGAGGCGCAGGAGCAGAGAAGGCTGGCGGCTAGGCAAGGAGGCGCGCGGCTGGCAGGGTGGTGCGGCTCCAGGCAAGCGACGGCCAGGAGGTGGCGAGCGCGAGCAGGGAGAGGCTGGGGCGACCCGCGCGACCTGGGAAACGAGGAGGCAGAGCGCCATGGCGGCTGGGACTCGGCCAAGAGCGCGGGTCGATGGTGCTAGGGCGCTCGGCGAGCGCGCAGCGGCAGGGCCGCGGTGGTCGAGCGGAAGCCGGGAGGAGGCAAGGTGTCGTGGGGGCGGTACGAAGATAAGGGTCGATTTGCATCGTGGTGGCACATGCATGCGTCTGCGTGGAGGCAGGGGAGGAGAGAGAGAGCAGGTGCCGACCTGACCTGTGGGGACCACTTGTGGGACCCACCTCTCTCATTCCTCTTTCCAATTTCAATTAGTGCTAGCAAACATGCTTCAAAAGTATTAAACTTTGGCCCAATTACTAAATAAAATGCGAAGATATTTATGGTGCAATCAGATTTCAGAACTGAGCAAGTTGAATTTTGAACTCAGGTTTGAATTTGAATTCAAGTGGTGATCCTTGATTCAATGAAATAAATGGTAGGTTAGGTTCAAAAATCCTAAAACTTTGAAGTTACCCTTTTTGAACCATAAGGGAGCTCCGGAGAAAATTGGAGTTGATTTGGACAAGGTTAAGTACAAAGTTTAAATTTGAAGTTGACTCTGATTAAACTCTTAGTACGTGTCCAATAAATGGAAAACGTGCCTCAAAATTTTTTGAAACTTTACCGAGAGTCTATTTGGAATATTAGAAAGTCATGGAAAAATTTACAGTCTTAGATTTGAACTTTTCTGAATGTCCCATTTTAGGGTTGGAATAATTCCTTTTTCTTTCTCTCTATTTTTTTTCTTTTCTCCTTTAATTTTTCATTGAAAATGTAAATACTTAGAATTTATGGATTTTACACCTTAAGTTCTAAAATACATTAGCAACCCTGTTCTATATGTAAAATTTTAACAAGCCCATATTCTTTTAGTGAACATTGGTCAACTCATATGGTTCATGTGAGTTTGGATTTCCAAGTCCACTTTCAAAATTTTGAAGTTCGCATTTTTGCGTTTTTGTTCTTCCTAAAAGCGGGATTTTAGAATCCTTCCCCCTTAAAGGAATCTCGTCCCGAGATTCTAACAAGTAGAATAACAAAAACGATGAGGGGATGATCCGTAAAAGAGGGTCATTGACTAAGGAAAATGGCAATTCCCTTAAAGACTTGGGTTCTACGAAATAGTGATTATCTTCAGGCATATTAAGAAATTCTAAAGTTTGCTTCAAGTGATTCCATTCTTTAGGTTGATAACCTTGACAAGAAGCTCAACATGACAATATCACATCGTAAAACTTGGGTCTTAAAATGTTATGTTGAGATGTTGAGGTCTTCTTCTTTCCGTCAAAATGAAGTAACCTTCTTCATTGAGGAGGTACTTAGAGTTCTATGATGGTTAAGCGTCCTTAACTCAGGATGTTTCTCTTATGAAGACTTTTCTGCTTTGGTCTTGTAGCCGAAGCAATGCCATCAGGCAGTACAAGTCAAAGAGTTCCAATGTTTGGTAATCAATAATAATCACTCGAATAGAAAGATTTTAAGGCTCTAGCGAGGTCGAGAAGTCCATAAGAAACTCCACGCAGCTAGAAACAGTCAGTTGCCAATACTCAAGGCGATTTGAGTTTCAACAAGTCAAGGACAAGGACTCAACTGTGTTTAAGTCACAAGGTGTCCCTTGTGCTACTCAAGATAATGAAACCAGTCAAAGGCGTTGCGAAAGATAAAATTGATCACAACTCAAAAATGATTGGCACTACTTGAGTATCTGAACGGTGTCACATAGCCTTGCTCAAAACTCATTAGTAATTACGTTTCATGATGCATCACAAACCGGATGATGTTATGCAGACACAATGCAACTCTGCCGATAACTATGCAAGGTATGGTGCATTCAATATTATGCTTTGAGAAAAAATAGGTAAGACAACTAAAACACAAATAGAAGTAGCCTAGATACAGAAGGATTAAGTGACTTGGTCATTAAAATTGTCGAGCGCCGAATGTCACTTTCACGTCTTGACCAAGTTCAAGAATTTCAAGGTAAGAACATTAGCAAGGAATGATGAGGTTCATCTCAAGGAAACGGAGTGTACATAATGGAACAAAACAATTGAACTTCTTGTTGATGTGAAGTTACCTGAAGCTTGCTAATCACAGCTTACAGGTAGATGTGATTCCTCAACAAAGGGTCAGGTTTTTCATCACGTAGGATTCCTAAGGTAGTATGTCTAACCTTTAAAAGGTGTGGTAGGGTTGCCTTCAAAAGTTGCAAAGAGAGTAACCTTTGAAGAGTAAGGTTCTCATCACTTCTGTAGGTTACACTAAGTGGTTGACAAGGTACTGTGCTAGGCACGACCTTGGTTAGTGATCCACGTTCTTGCTAAAGAATTTCCAGCTCATACTACTAACCTATGGCTTCTTGTCTCAGAGACTGAAGCAAGGGACTGGTTTAGCATGAAGAATCAACTGACTTCTTTAACTTGATGATCGAGTTCCCCAAGAAATGAGGTTCGAGAAGATCCGTTAATTAAGCATCTCATTGACCCAATTAGTCAATGTTGTACTCGGTCCTACTTACTTGAGCATTACTTCCAGCACGTTGGTTCGCGATGTACCCTGGTATGACACCTAGGTGAACGTATCACTTTGATTACTAGGTGCACTCCTTCCACCTTAAGGTTCAAGCTAGGTTTGCGAGAAACTTACTCCAAACGATCCTTACGGGGAGGGTCGTTGACTAATGAAAGTGCAACACATGCTCAATACACCCTTAAAGTGTGAGGTGCACGGTTGCCTAATTAGAACACTAACATGAGCAACAGAGCCAAAGATATTTGATTGAGTTTAATACTCAAATCTAATGGAAATTATTGTTGAATCACAACACCTGTGATGTTATGAAACTCCTCGAGTTGAAATCGAGAACCAAATGCCTAACAAAAACCAAAAGGTTCAAACTGGCCAGGCTATGGTGACAAAAGACCAGTCTGAATGCAAACTCGATTTTTATCAAGTTAATGGCAAAATCAGATCTTTAGGTGAATAACAAAGTTAAAGTAAACTTCAATACCTTTCCAAAAAGTATTGGTTTTCCTCTAGATCATCCCTGGTTTGCATGTTATGCGACTTTAAAATCAGCAGATTTTTCAGCACTTTCAGCAGAACCTACTTAAAAAGTAGCAGTTTTGATCTAATGTCTTCAGGCTGTTCTGGTGGAAATATGAAAATATTCTTATATACAAAGTTGTAGCCAATGTAATAAGCTTTCCGGAATGTACTTACTTGTCTCCACAACAGTCCTGGTTCAAGAGATATGAATTTTTGAAGTTGGGTAAAATTTCAGCATTCAGAATTTGAATTCAGTTCAGATTGACCACTCTGCATTCAAACTTGATTTGGAATAGGTAGATGTCCTATTAAGGTCTGGAGCCCATTGCAAAAATTGTAGCTGACTCTCTAACCTTTCCAACGGCTACTCGCGCGACACTGTTAGATCAAGGGTTTGCGAGTTATGGATTAAATTCAGAGGTGTACAGATTGCTGTCCAGTTCGGGTGTGCCTGGACAGTCTCTGCGATTATCCAAATTTCACCCACTTAAAAAAGGATTTTGGTATTGAGATGAATAGATTACTTGTAAAGTACTTCCAAAACATTCTAAGGAGTACTTACTTGCCCTCGTAGCACTTTTGGTTGAGAAGATATGGCATTTGCAAGTTGACAGTTTTTTCTGAAAATTTGGACAGCACCTCCTTTGTTTAAGGCTGATTTTGTCCACAATTTTCAGATATACAAATATCAACATTTGCAAAAATAACACATAGCAAACTGGTTTCATACATTCTCAGGATTCCAGAAATGTAAAACCTGAAGCTAATGGATGAGTCTACTAGAAATTACAATTCGAACAGTAACTGAATATATAGCGGTCCATATTCTGGACTGTTTCGCTTTCCAGGCATGTATAAATATGCCTTGGTTGCATTTCTAGTTAAAGAGTTATGGCTGTTCAAAGTTCAGAATTTTTCTGGTTGTTTCAGATAGCACCTATATACATGTACTATCTTCAACTCCAGTTTCTAATTAGTTCTAAACTGAATTTGAGGTAACATTGAATAACAAAGTTGTAGAATAGCCCTTCCCCTTTCCATAAATGTATCATAATGGAATAGAAGAGCTTTCAATAAAGAGTTATTGCAAAAATTCAGATGCTGTCTTACACAGTTTCAGAACAGTAGCTGAGTTAGTTAGAGAGGATTTTCACCATCTTACAATAGTCTTATGGCTAGGGTGGTCAATAAAAACTTATAGAATACTTCAAAATCTTTCCAAAAAGTATTAAATTGCATTCATAGCCCTCCAGGTGGAAGAGATATGGATTTTTGAAGTGGAACAAGGTGTTCCTGTTCCAGAAATTAATTTGACAGAACTTGGTTGGTTTATTGCTGATTTCATCACTGATTTTCAGATGGATAACCTCACAATTTGACAACAAGTTCCATTACAAACTTGTCGCAAAAGTCGCAAGGTTTCCGGAAATGTATTATACGAAGTTATTCGACAACTCTACAAAGAGTTATGGTCGAAGTTGTGACTATACATAGATCTGTCCCCAGCTGGTCCAGATTGGTGAAGAGTAGGTAACTTCGAATTTTTCATCGAGTTACTTGAAGATTCAGACTTGGAGTTCAAATGAAAAGTTGTAGATGACTTTCTACACTTTCCCACCATAGAAGATAGGCCTGTAGAGATGAAATCTACAAGGAGTTATGATCAAAATGGATAAGGGCTCATTAGATCGAGGAGGTGAATAATTGTTGGTTTTCAAGGATTCGGACCGGTTCAAAGTACATTCCGGTCCAAATTGTCAAAGAATATGTCGTAGAGGACTTGAAAACATTCTCCATTCATAAGGCATACTATTAGGTTCTATGAAGTTTAACTAGAAGCACCTCTTGACAAAATCGAGCTAGATTCCGTCAAGAGTACACAAAAGCCTTAATCTTCATCCTTCTTCGCATTGCACTATCCATGTCAAAACTTTGACCCATAACTTACCAGCAACTGGTAGTTGGATCTTACAAGATGATGATGAAGCCATTCTTTCGCGGGGAATGGTCAAAGTATCAATTGTGATACTGACGGTACTACGTGTCTTACCAAAAGAAAAGTCTAACCCGGTATATCCGGATACGTCTATAGGTGGTCCTCATATCGATCACTCACAAACGTTTGCTACACGGGTCGCTACCGGAGTTAGTGTACCTGCAGAAGACAAAAAATCCCCTTTCACACCTTCACACCTCAATGGCGGTATAGGAAAACACGATAGGCAGTCACAATATTATATATGAAAGTAAATGCATACGACTGTGATGTGAGTCGCCCTCGAGCGAAGTCATGTCTCGAGGTACATGGTTGTACTACGTCTGTACAGCAAAGACCCCCGCACGAACCAGCTTATACATGCTCGGGCATACGTGTTTCGCATGCTCCCATAGAACATGAATAGTTCTAGAGATGCATACTATCGGGTTATACACCACCCGACGGGGGCTCCCACTAATTTTGTGTCACGCTGGGGTACCGCGTGTCATGTGTTCTTAGAAACATAGAAAGTTTCAGAGACTCATATTGACTTTTCGTGCAAAGCCACGGAAATTTCACATACCACATCTCATATGCAAAGCTTACCGAGATTGATCTGCTCTCGGTGGTGTACCCTACCACTTACCTTGAGGATGGAGCGTCGTTACAAAATAATATAACAAGTTAGTTCACCACCTTTATAACTTATACTAGTAATAGTCCTTAATAGGCATATAGCTAATCCTCACTCGACTACTTCGGAGTTTTCGAAAATAGGCTCTTTTCGAGCGTGCTATTCCCAATGAAGCTCTGATACCATGTCTGTGGGGACCGGGGTCCACACATCTGAGGATCTCATTGGGTGGTGTTGTGCAATGCGACACCTAACAACACACACAAAAATGATACCAAAACATATAAAGTTTTCATTTCATAATAAGCAGAGTTTACAAAAGAGTGTACAACAGGGGTACACACGCAGCGGAAAATACACTCATAATCTCACCTAAGCAGGAGAGAAGACGTCCATGCCCTAGGACGATTCTCGCTAGCAACATGAAGAACATTCAGCAGCGGCGTGGTTCATATGGGATTTATCTCGACACCTCGAGTCTCATGTACAACCTGAACAGCAGAAATAAAACTAATACCTGCAAAAAATCGTTAAAGCGCAAACGTGAGCATAAGGCTCAGCAACACTAACCCGCCTCACTAGACATATACAGGGTGAATACTAAGCATAGGTAAGGAATAGCATAAATAGACTTGCCTACAAGTGGATCCTTATATTCATATTTTAAGTAGCAAATGACATTCTTCAGGCACGGCACATCATAGACTCCACAATCAAACAAGAAACGCTTTGCCGATGATATGACATGCCCAAAGCACATAATGCTATTACAGGTAAAGTATTGGGAAACTATAAACTTTTTATTGTACTATCTCTAAGCCAAACAAGGTTGCAAAGAAATTATAATTCAATACAACGTATTCTTATGGCTTCTTTAGTATTTTCTACGTCACGGTGCAGTGAACAAGTGGTACTCTTTTACCACGAGGGACGGTGATTGCAATCAGGACACACCCGGACAACACGACACATACGCACATTCGGAAGTGTCAGCGAGTACACCAGTACCTACATAACACTTTAGTACTAGTCGTATATGGCCACCTTTCACAAGAAACCCGAATGCCAAACCCGTCTCACCTCCGCGAACAAAAGGTCTTCACACGGAACACCTCTTGTGTCCGCCGACCGATTTACACCTTGCTGTCCTCAACCCATATCGATGGTGAGTTAATGGCCTCGATATGCCAGTTATCGAGTTATGTCAGTTTACTGGAGTCCATATGTCCAGTATGTCACCAGTACAAGTCAAGCTTGTTCGAAGGGGCCACATATGGACGGGCCTTAACCGACACAGACGGGGCTACCAATCCATCTCCAGACACCTGCCTCGTCATTACCGACCCAGACAAGATGTGAGCAAACCAACCTACACAAATCCCCGTCCACGTCTCATATTAAAGAGTTAACATTATGGTAACAACTCGCAAGTAGGTTTCCCTCACTCGACTTCTCTCGCAAGTAGAATTCAACTACTTGACTTGTGATCAGTAAAATGTGACCAATCTCGCGAGTAGTATCCGACATACTCGACTTCTACCGATCTTCCAATTAAACATTAAGCATAGCAATATAAATCGAGGGGGTCTTATACTACCCATCCACTTCAAGGATTATTTGGTCATGCATGTGGGGTATTCAATCAACATAGACCTAATGCACATATTAAGTCTATTCAATACAGTGTGTACAAAAACAAAACTTTAAAAGGCACTTAAATGTAAATTGGGGTTTGCCTTAGTTTGCGCTAAGTCAATGTCAGTCGTTAAGTCTTGTGCTTTTCTCCAAAGAGTCTGCCACGGAACTTCAAGTGGAAACACCTTGGCCTTCTCCTCCAAGCGAAGTTTCTTGTCCATCATTTATCAGCACGTTCCTATCAACATGATATGCATATACATAATTGAGTAATGAAGTAATTTAATTTAATAATAGACTCCACGGGGTTGTGTAAACTTTAAAATGACGAGTTTGACTAGGAAGGACAGATATGCCTCTGTTGTGTGGGTAACCCGAGGATGAGTCAAGGTGGACATAGTAGTGTCGGTATGAACTGAAAGGTACAACATAAAGCTACATTGCAACTTAGCATACAACACTTCAAGCCATGCCACGCGAGATTGACAATTCTGAATGGTGAAGAAGTGTTGGGCAGAGAAGTGTATGGACAACTCAAAAATCAAGGTGGGACATCGAAAGCTTGAGTATGAGTGGAGTGTACAAGATGAAGGTCACGATTTAGCAGTCAACCAATGAACTTGACTTAACTCATAAAGGAGTAAACCTAGTTAAGTGAGCGGTGCTGTCGTAGGGTCCTGACATAGCATGAACTGTGATGGAACCTAACGACACTTGGGACTGAATTGAGATCAACATGGCTTGGACTTAAGAAGTCATTACAAGCACTGTTAACCTAGCATAAGTACCAAGACAACGTTCAAACTGCTTTTAGGTAAACCAGTTGCTACGAGTAACGTTGCAAGCATCGTTCAGGTGCTTACACGACGACACTAATGCAGTGTCTCCCACAAGCTTGTATAGGTGAGCTCGGTAAGCTCTCGGGACTTAAACATGACGCGAGACCTTGCGGTGAAGGCATGCTTTGACATCTCGAGAAGATCGTCTTAGCGAGGTCCACATCAACCCGGACTCATTAATGGGGTGAGCGGAATCCCGAACACCACCTTGTGAGTCTTAAGGCTAGTGATGTTGACTCGGTTGTTGATAAGCGACTCAACGAACCTGCCGTCGATGAAACGGCACACCTAGTTAAGAAATTCTGTAGACGGTTAGGAAACATCGTCGACACGAACAAGAAACTCTTATCCAAGGTTCCCCTTGGTCTAGTTTTCCTTGTCAGTCGCAACGTTCTCGCATTACTCAACCACAGGTCATCGGTGATCACCAACCACCTTGGTTTGAACTAGAAGTCATTTCATCGAGCACCTAGGATACACCTAGGACTTGATGAATCTCACCTCGACTAAACCCTAATTTGGCCAAATGGTCATCACCCATGTGTTGTGGTTGTGTTCCCGCACTATCTATATCCCCAACATTCCTTGCCTTGTTGCAAGGACACGACCATGATGTGGAACGTCGTGACGACGTCAAGCGGACAACGACGACAAAACATTGGCTTTAGCTTGTGTGCCAAGTGAAAGGTAAACAACCTAAAGGCAACTCTAGTGGAGTTTCTAGGGTGTAGCGGCACAACGCAATACGCTAGGCTCCCCTTTGTGCATCAAAGTTATGATGTAAGGTGGGCTATGCGCTCACCATGGTCAATGCACAGGCGTGATCATGGCACGAGCAGGGCAACAACACCACCCTGATGGCGACGTGACATACACAAGGGAAACACAAAGCATGGCTGGTGCGGATGTGAATAAGAGTGTGCAGTCACCGTGACATCGTGAGCACGATGATGGTCACTGCGACACGTTGATGACCATGGCACACTAGAGCGCGACGAGCAGTGGCACGACACATAGAAGTGTAGCATCATAGCGGCATTTCATCGAGCAGGCACTGCACGACACAAGATGTGGCATGGAGGCAAGGTTGTGGCGTGGGGCAGCACACGAGCTTGAGCTGGGCGGCCTCTGGCCCGGCTGTCGGACGCGCAGTTGGCGCTGGACGACGCTGTGGCTTGGAGCGCACGGCGTGGCACGAGAGGCAAGACACCGGGGCGAGGCACGCAGGGTCACAGTGCTGCATGGGTCAGCAAGGGCCAGGCGAGATGCGTCTTACGTGCCTGCGGCATGGATTGGGCTAGCAGAAGGCGTCCATGGCACGCCACCAGCGGCAGAGAGCAGCTCGCAGGGGCGAGGCCGGGAGGCAGCGAGGTGGAGGAGAGGAGCACGGGCCAAGCCACTCACCTTGAGTATGATGGGGACAGAGCAGAGCACCATGGTGCGCACGGCGTCGGCAGCGCAGGCGGTGCATGGCAGAGGCGGCTCTGTGGAGGCGCGGCCGGAAGGTGGAGCACCGGCGTGGCGAGGGACGCGAGCTGGTGGCGCCGTGGGCGGCCGAGCGCGGGGCGCAGCAGTGCGACGTGAGAAGAGTCGGGTGGCGCGGCGATGGAGCAGCTCGGCGATGGAGCAAAGTGGCTAGGGCGAGCGGTGGCCGGCGTGGGAGGCGCAGGAGCAGAGATGGTCGGCAGCCGGGCGAGGAGGCGCGCGGCTGGTGGGGTGGTGCGGCTCCGGGCGAGCGACAGCCAGGAGGTGGCATGCGCGAGCAGGGAGAGGCTGGGGCGAGCGCACGTCTTGGGAAACAAGGAGGCAGAGCGCCATGGTGGCTGGGACTCGACCAAGAGCGCGGGTCGACGGTGCTAAGGCGCTCGGCGAGCGCGCAGGGGCATGGCCGTCGTGGTCGAGCGGAAGCCGGGAGGAGGCAAGGTGCCGTGGGGGCGGTACGAAGATAAGGGCCGATTTGCATCGCGATGGCACATGCATGCATCTGCGTGGAGGCAGGGGAGGAGAGAGAGAGCAGGTGCCGACCTGACCTGTGGGGACCACTAGTGGGACCCACCTCCCTCATTCCTCTTTCCAATTTCAATTAGGGCTAGCAAACATGCTTCAAAAATATTCGACTTTGGCCTAATGACTAAATAAAATGTGAAGAATTTTATGGTGCAATCAGATTTCAGAACTGAGCAAGTTGAATTTTGAACTCAGGTTTGAATTTGAATTCAAGCAGTGATACTTGATTCAATGAAATAAATGGTAGGTTAGGTTCAAAAATCCTGAAACTTGGAAGTTACCCTTTTTGAACCATAAGGGACCTCCGGAAAAATTTGGAGTTGATTTGGACAAGGTTAAGTACAAAGTTTAAATTTGAAGACGACTCTCATTAAACTCTTAGTACGTGTCCAATAAATGGAAAACGTGCCTCAAAATTTTTTGAAACTTTACCGAGAGTCTATTTGGAATATTAGAAAGTCATGGAAAAATTTACAGTCTTAGATTTGAACTTTTCTAAATGTCCCATTTTAAGGTTGGAATAATTCCTCTTTCTTTCTCTCTATTTTGTTTTCTTTTCTCCTTTAATTTTTCATTGAAAATGTAAATACATGGAATTTAAGGATTTTACACCTTAAGTTCTAAAATACATTAGCAACCATGTTCTATATGTAAAATTTTAACAAGCCCCTATTCTTTTAGTGAACATTGGTCAACTCATATGGTTCATGTGAGTTTGGATTTCCAAGTCCACTTTCAAAATTTTTAAGCTCGCATTTTTGCATTTTTGTTCTTCCGAAAAGCGGGCTTTTACACTATGTGTGGACTATCGTCCACTCAATGCTGTCACGATCAAGAAAAAATATCCGCTACCCCGTATTTATATTTTGTTCGATCAATTGGTGGGTGCTCGCGTATTTTCAAAAATGGATCTTCGCTCTAGGTATCATCAAATCAGGATCCGACCTGAGGATATACCCAAGATAGCATTCTCGACGAGGTATGGATTATATGAGTACCTTGTCATGTCCTTTGGATTGACCAATGCACCGGCCCATTTCATGTATCTCATGAATTCGGTATTCATGCCGGATTTGGACAAGTTCGTTGTGGTCTTCATCGACGACATTCTTGTGTACTCAAAATACGAAGAAGAACATGCACAACATTTGCACATCGTGCTTCATCGATTGTGGGACCACAAGTCGTACGCTAAGTTCAGCAAATGTGAGTTCTGGATCAACCAAGTGTCATTTCTAGGGCACATCATCTCTGCCGAAGGGATTGTAGTTGATCCAAGCAAAATTAAGCAAGTACTCAAATGGGAGTCTCCTATGTCTGTGCATGAAGTTCGAAGTTTCCTGGGTTTAGCAGGATATTACCGGAGATTCATCCCAAGCTTTTCCAAGATAGCTAAACCAATGACGGAACTTCTGAAGAAATGAATGAAATATACATGGACAAAGGAATCTGAGGAAGGTTTTCAAGCGTTAGTAAAACACCTCACAACAGCACCAGTATTAGCCCAACCAGACACAACAGGACCCTTTGATGTTTATTGTGATGCATCTGGGATTGGTTTGGGATGCGTATTAATGCAAGACAGAAGGGTGATAGCTTATGGATCACGGCAGCTTCAGAACCATGAGTAGAATTATCCAACTCATGATCTTGAGCTCGCTGCCGTGGTACTTGCATTAAAGATGTGGAGACACTATCTATGGGGCAACCTAGTACATCTCTACACCGATCAGAAAAGCTTGAAGTACATCTTCATCCAGAAAGAATTGAATATGCAACTACAAAGATGGTTGGAGTTAATCAAAGACTATGAGATTGAAATCCACTACCATCTCGGAAAGGCAAATGTAGCCACAGATGCGCTAAGTCACAAGTCCCATGTCAATAAACTTTCTATCACCTTGATAGAGGAAGAAGAACCGAGTCTCTACTTGGTTCCGTATGGCGCACTCTACAATCTAGCTCTCATTCCTACCATAAGGGAGGAAATGTGGAGGCTCAGAAGAAGGACAAGGGCATATCGCATATTCGCCAACGAATGAAAAAGGGGGAAATGAAGTGTTTCCGAGGTGACAATGATGGTACCATATGGTTCAAAGACCGCATCGTGGTACCCCGCAATGTGGAACTTCGGAAGAAAATTCTGGACGAAGCTCATCTACCAAATATTCTATTCATTCGGGGAGTAATGAATTGTAAAAAGACTTGAAGAAGAAATTTTGGTGCACTCAGATGAAGAGGGAGATAGCGAAGTATGTATTCGAATGTGATACTTGTTGACGAGTGAAAGCCGACCACCTGAAGGCAGCCGGACAACTACAAACTTTAAGCATACCGGCCTGGAAATGGGAGAACATCAGCATGGATTTCATTGTTGGATTACCTCTCACTTTTCGCAAGCATGACTCGATTTGGGAAAAGTCGACTGACTCACCAAGTCAGCTCACTTTGTTCCATTCAATGTCAAGTATGTGGCACGACAATATGCAGAGTTGTATATTGCCAGGATCTTATGCCTACACGGAGTACCCCACACTATCATATCAGATCATGGAACCTTGTTTGTTGCTCGATATTGGGAGCAGCTCCACGCATCTCTGGGTACCAAATTGATTCGAAGCTCAGCTCACCACCCACAGATTGATGGTCAAATGGAACGAGTAAATCAAGTGCTAGAGGATATGCTCCGTGCCTGTGCCATCGACCGTGGTAAGAATTGGGATGATCATCTACCACTGGCGCAGTTTTCATACAACAATGGCTATCAGACTAGCATCCGAATGGCACCATATGAAGCTCTTTATGACCGGTAGTGCCGCACACCTTTGAACTGGTGTGAGTCGGGTGAACGAGTGACATATGGTATAGACTTGGTAAAGGAAGCCAATGATCGAGTACGAGTTATTCAAGCCAACCTCAAGGCTGCTCAGTCTCGCCAGAGAAGCTATGCGGACAAAAGACGTCGACTGCTTCACTTTGATATCGGGGATCATGTTCACCTTTGTGTATCCCCAATGAAAGGGAAGCTAGCTCCGCGTTTCATTGGACCATTCGCAATAAGTGAGCAATACGGACCCGTAGCCTATCAGATAGAGCTGCCAGCATCGCTTTCAGGGATCCACAATGTGTTTTACATTTCACAATTGAGAAAATGTCTCAAGGCCCTAGCGAAAGTCCGTATGGAGGATTTGGAAGCTCTCAAACCATAATTACTCTGAGCATCCAACCCAGATAGTCGATGGGAAGACTCGTACCACAAGAAACCGCACATTGCATTTCTACAAGGTTTTGTGGGGAAACCACACCGCTGATGAAGCAACGTGGGAAAGTGAGGAATATCTTAGAACCAACTATCCGGACTTGTTAACGTCAATTGTTAATTAGATCTTTTTCTTTTCTTCTTCCTTTTGTAATCTCGGGACGAGATTCTTTTAAGGGGGGGGGGGAATGTAAAATCCCACATTTTCCTTCATATGTGGTTCAGTTGTAAGTTGGTTATCAACCTTAATGGAGACCAATTATAACTATGCTTATGAACTTGATCTCATCAAATATTTTCTTCCACTCATGCTTAAATTTTATTAACATTAGGAATGGACTTCACCAATAATCTTAGATAAATCCTTTTGACCTCTCTTCAAATTTTGGAATTATTTGAATGAAGGCTCCTAGGTCAAATTAATATGCAGTACCCAATATATATACAAATTAATTACAAATTGAATATACTATTGTATATTTGGCCCTGTCAAAATTATTCATTTCAGAGGCCATAAATTTTTCTATGGTTTACTTATAATTAAAATAGACTTCCTGCAAAGTTTCATAAATTATGAACTCCATTTGCTATTTTATTTGAGACGCTTAGCAAATTCAGACCCTATTAGGAATTCAAATTCTGAATGCTGTTCAACTTAATTGAACATCAAGATTTGAACACACCATCATTGTCAGCATGACTTGCTTGACTTATCCTCATAGTTTCAAAATTTTTGGAACTCTTTTGCTATTTAAATCAGTGGCACCATTGAATTTCATCCAAATTCAAATTCAAATTTGAAATTCAATTGGAACTTGCTCCAATTCGAAATCCGATTGCAGAATAAAATTCCGGATATTTATTTAAGCCTTCCCACAAAAATCTATAATTTTTGGATCAACTTTGGTAAGGGAATTGATGTTGTAGAGAAGGGGCAGGGATAAGGGTAGCGGGACACACCAGTCAGTGGGACAACCTCGGTGCTGCTCTGCACGCCGTTTTTTCAGCGCTTCCCTACTCAACACCGCGTCGCATGCAAACCACCCCCGAGCTGCTCGTCTGCCTGCTT
The DNA here is from genome assembly GCA_036927565.1 of Tuctoria greenei. NCBI lineage: Eukaryota > Viridiplantae > Streptophyta > Magnoliopsida > Poales > Poaceae > Tuctoria > Tuctoria greenei. Next base: position 150,786,722 of record JAYESD010000005.1, on the reverse strand, counting down.
CATGGCGTGCCTTCTACTCCTCACGGAGATATATAAACCCTCCCGCGGTCGAAGTGGACACACACGCACACGCTCTACACTGTTTTCCCTTTTCCGCCACTGCACCGCATCGCCGCCACCGTTATTGACACGCCTGCCGAAACAACGCAAGGACTCGCGGTGCTTCCAACAGCAAAAGGTGGCTTAACTAGTTACTCTTCCTTCCCATCTAGTCTTTTGTTTGATTCTCTGCTTATATGTGCGGTATTTCGAAGTTTCCTCGGAGCTCGCGGGTGAAGCTGTTAGGAAACCTTTTGTTCCACGAGAACATGCCACTTCAAGCACATTTCCATCTCCTTCCTCGAAGCAATAAGGCGCGCAAAGGTACCTAGATGCTTCTTGTGAAGTTTCAGCCACTATCGTGCTTCCTAGCTCCCTTATCTCAAGTTTCCCCGAAAACAGTTCATACCGAGATCACTAGATTACTTGTTAAATTCCGTTTCTACGTACGATGATTTGTCAATCCAATAAGGTATCATCTCCTAGATCTCCCGGCGCATCACCTCACCAAAATTTAAAGGGAGACATCGAGAGACGGGGTCGGATTTTGAGTTTTCGTGACCGCCGGTTGAAAAACCGTACTTCACTGTTGAACTCAACTTTGTCGGCGATTTCACCCCATTCGGAACCCCAAATCATCCTCCTGGTGCTCCCAGGAACCTTCCCGACCTTTTCCCGAGCCTATTACGCCATTTCCGAGCTTTTCCGACGAACGTCGAAACCCTAGCTCTGCCGTCACCGTTGCATCGCCGTCTCCGGCCATCGCCAACGAGATTGGACACCACCATCGGCTTGCGTGGTCGATTTTATGGTTGAGCGGTCAAGGCGAGGCCAAAAGGAGGTCGATGCACTAAGTCCGGTGAAGCGCCACCGCGTTTCCGGTGAGAGACGTCGCCGCGTCGGGAGGTTGACGAAGGTGCGGGTCCCACCTAACAACGACACCGCTCGCGTGGGATCAGATCTAACCACGGATTCGGTGCGGCTGTGCGGTTTAACTCCGTGGCTCCCGGTGTGGCTCCGTTCCGATTGGTCCGATTCAAATGAAGTGGGTCCAGCCCCTTTATTTGAAATTTCCAATAGGAAAATAAGTCTAGATTCAATCCAAACTTGGAAAATCCATAACTTCCACTAGAATTATTAAAAAATTCCCAATAAATTTTGTTAGAACTAGCATGAAGAATACTGTCCAGTGGTGCACGTGGATTGTATGAAAAGCCATAGAAATTTCTCTATAATTAAGATAACAAAATGCTTAAAGAATTCATTCCGACAGTTTTGTTAATCGGAAAATTTCCAATTTTGGTCAGAACACTATTGTTAATACCCTTGATTTCCAGTAAAAGTTTCAAGCTCATTGGACTTCAATTACTGGGTTGATCAATGTTCCAAATCTCTATGTAGTTAGAAATTGAGAAAAATGGAAAATCAATTTCCAGAAATTTACCCAAACTTGAAAAATCAGTTTCTCCCTGTAGGAAGCTTAGAAAATAGTGAAACAAATTTTCCTTGTACCAGTGAGACCCCCTATACATGATACAACCCCTGGTAGCCATGATAGGTCTACAAAATTTTAACCAAAATTTAGAGAAGGTTATTGCTTACCATAATTTTTAAGAACAACACACTTCCTTGATCATCTCCAGTTCTTTGCAAGAATCTTCTCTATAGTCACTAGTATCTACCCTAAAAGTCCCAAAGCCACTTAAGATAATTATATTATTTTTCATCCTCGGATATTCACACCACCTCAAGCATATTAGTTATTTTCAAAGTCATTCATACCTAGTATATGCATATCGTGTAGTAGCTGAAATCGAGGAGCAGCCGGAAGCTTTGGAAGTCTAGCTGCCAGAAACTAACATAGGCTCAGACTCGCATTCAGGCAAGACCCGGTTTGCATTTAAGTTCCTTATAGTGTTTTGCAGTTTTATTGCACCTTACGTCTTCAGGTGATTGTGCACTACGTTTAAGGTGTTTGACATCCACTTTCATGGCCACAAATCCTATGGAGTCTTGGGTAGGTCTACGGCCCATTGAGTGGACACTGCTATGCTTATGCTCATAGGAATTAGGTCGAAGTTGAGTAGTTGGAATCTACTCGCGAGATAGGAATTTTGTCACGCGGGATGATCTGGAATAAGAAAATTGTTTATGAATATGAAATTGAGACCGCGCAGTGGGTAGGATGCAGTGAGACGTGGTCTCACGTGCGTAGCCCTGCTTGTGTCGATTGAGGACGGTTTTGTGTGCGGTCCTACTGGACAAGCTTGAATTGTACCAGCGACATAATGGAGAAATGGGCTCCAGTAAACTGACGTAGCATGAAACTGGTTTGTCGAGGCATTCTGTTCCGTTTTATAGGCGTGGGCTGGGTGCAGCAAGGTGTAAATCAGCTGGTGGGCACGTCAAAGTACGCCCCATCCAGTGACCTCCTGCTCGTTACGGATCAACCGGTTCGACATTCGAGTGTTTAGTGAAAGGTGGCCATATCCGACTAGTACTGAAAGTTATGTAGGTACTGCTGTAAGTACTTGCTGACATTTCCGAACGTGCGTATGTGCCGTGTTGTTCCGCGTATGTCCTGATTGCAATCACCATCCCTCGCGGTATAGAGTACCACTTGTTCACTTCATCATGACGTAGTAAATACTGAAGAAGTCAGAAGAATATGATATATATTGGATTACAAATTTCTTGGACAACCTTGTTTGGCTTAGAGATAGTACAATTAAAAGTTTACAGTTTCCCCATACTTTACCTGTAAAAGAATTATGTGCTTTGTGCACGTTATATCATCGGCAAATTGTTTCTTGTTTGATTGTGGAGTCTAAGATAGTACAATTAAAAGTTTACAGTTTCCCCATACTGATGAATGTCATGTTCTACTTAAAATATGAATATAAGGATCCACTTGTAGGCGAGTCCTTTATGCTTTACCTTACCTATGCTTAGTATTCACCTTGCATATTTCTAGTGAGACGGGTTAGTCTTGCTGAGCCTTATGCTCACATTTGCAGTTAACGAGTTTTTGCAGATTATACCACTGATGACGGGTTTGATGACGAGGCTGCACACCCTCCAGGGTTTACAGCTGAGTGGGAACCCTGCACGCCACCGTGAATTGTGTGTTGCTAGTGCGAAGTATCCATGGCATGGATGCCTTTGCTTTTGCATAGCTAGTGCTGAGAGCATAGCTATGATGTATAGTTCTCTTTCCTTTTATTAGTATTTTAAAACTTTCGTTGTGCTTTTCAATAAAGACTTGGTATTGTAAAATGTTCTCGTTTCTTTTCTTGTATATTGTTGGGTGTCGCATCACACGACACCACCCCATGAGATCCTTGGAGGTCGGGATTCCGGTCCCCACACTTTTGGTGATATTCAAATCTTTTATCACCATAGCCAATATATTCAGAACACATAGGTCTCACAAAAGAAGTGGTGCCGCTGCCCGAAAATTCAGAAAACGTTGTTGCAACTCCTGATTTTGATCCACATCCAGCACCGATGACTACTCTTGCTGATTCAGATTAGCCTCAGGCTACAAGCTCTTTGTGATGAACACGAAGAAGAAGAAGCATGTGCAGTGTCTACTCCCCTCCATGTCCTTAAAAGTCATCATCCACAATAGATTATTGGAAGCTTGCACAAACGAGTCACACCGTCTAGGTTTTTTGATTCAAACTCAAATGTTCATTCTGCTTTTGTTGCATCTATTGAACCCAAAGATATATCACACCTACTCATTAATAGATTTTGGATTATTGCCATGCGAGAAGAGTTAGAAAACTTTGAATGAAATAATGTTTGGAAACTAGTTCCTCAACCTAATGATTACACATTGATAGAAACTAAATCGGTGTTTAAAAATAAATAAAGTGAGGACGGGGTAGTGGTTAGGAACAAAGATAGGTTGGTTGCTCAAGATTTCAGAGATGTTGAAGGTCTAGATTTTGATGAAAATGTTGCCCCTATTACTATATTAGAAGCCATAAAATTTTATTAGCTTTTGCTCCATCTAAAGGTTTCAAGTTATATCAAATGGATGTTAAAAGTGCTTTTCTTAGTGGCTACATAGATGGGGAAGTTTAAATTAAGCAACCATCAGGTTCTGAAAATCAGATTTTCCTAATCATGTTAACAAATTGTCCAAAGCTTTGTATGGTCTCAAGCAAGCCCCTAGAGCATGGTATGATAGGTTAAAAACATTCCTACTTGAAAAGGGTTATACCATGGGCAATGTAGATACAACCCTTTTTGTGCTTAAGCATGACAATGACTCACTATTCCTTCAAGTGTATGTTGATGATATTATCTTTGGTTGTGCTTCTCATGATCTTGTGACCAAGTTTTCAGCTATGATGATTTCAGAATTTGAGATGAGTATGATGGGAGAACTCACATACTTTCTAGGGCTGCCAATCTCGCAAACCAAGAAGAGAACCTTTGTGCATCAAATGAACTATATGAATGACCTTCTTATGCACTTCAACATGGACAAAAGCAAGCCGCTTCAGACACCAATGGGAATGATGACTACACTTAAACTTGATGAAGATGGTTAATCGGTGGACCAAAAAGAATATCGAAGCACGATCGGGTCACTTTTGTACCTCATGCAATCAAGATCGTAAATACAATTTAGGGTATGTCTTCGTGCAAGATTTCAAGCTTATCCACGCGCTTAACATCGTCAAGCCATCAAAAGGATTATCGTGTATTTACATGGAACTCCAGAATTTTGCATTTTTCTTCCTTCTTCCTAAATAATTACTTTGAATGATTTTTTGGATGCTGATTTTGGTGGTCGTAAGATTCATAGGAAAAGTACTTCGGGTGCTTGTTGTTGATGGTTGTTATATACCAATTTCACCCATAAATATAACTCAATTATGTGAAGGAAATACCATTTCTTGCACACATCATCTTTCTATTTAATCTATTTCCACTTGTCCTTGGAGAAATAGTGCATGCAGGCAATTTATGCAGGAATTGAGGTCAAAGAGGGGGAGCAATCCTATAAAATATCATCCTAGCCAATCAAGCGCCGACATATGGCACCACATGGATCAAATGGACCACAAACACAAGTATCCGAGGGCATCAAATGGTGTATTACCTATATCAGTAAAGTGGACACACCTGTCAAGTACTTGGAGAAAACATAGCCCCAACGAATCGCTGACAAGGTCGGCCGACCCCCCAAGTCGGCCGACCAGGTCCTGTCGCCAAACTCAGTCAATTGACACGTGTTGGCTCCTCCCGGCTTCCTGAAGATGATGATTACTGATTCAGACGCTTTTGGTGGCGGCAACCGGCCCTTCTCCACCAATAAATAGGACCCCCTACCCTCACTTCACACACACATGACTTGAGTATTCATTTTATTGTATCCACTATTCTCCATATATTTAGAAGAGTTTAGGATATAGAGAGGAGAGTCTCTAGTCCTTAGTCAAAGTTAGGAAGGAGTAGAAGGAGTCTCTTTCTTCCCAATTCCAATTTGGGAAAGGTACGACTCTCATATTCCTATCTGTACTTGTGACTTTGTTCTTTATAAATATGCTATCTTTAGTCTTCTTTTATTCATATACTTGGTTGAATCATTTCTTGTTTGATTGTAGATACATGTATGTGGTAGGAGTAGTATGTATGATTATGTCATATCAATCTCATTATATTATCATAACACTACAAACCCCCACTATAATCACTTAGTTATGACATGACCATGTAAATATGAATAATTTATGCTCTGTTCCAACATTGGTTCAACGATGTTTAGGTTAGTCATTGCCTTAGGATGGCATGTGTCGCGACTTCTAATGTATTTACTTAATATGCTAGCCTGGTACTAGGATAGTTATGTAGCGTTGGATGTCTTGTAGACCCACAGATTGAAGAGGTAGGAAGTAGGTGGTGACATCCCTATCCGTCCTTGTAATCCTCCACGTTCGTCTATGCTACAGTCTCTTTGTGGGATTCGTCCTAGTATAGCTAGGATTAAACCTGTGCCTGATGTGTTGAACAACTTAGCATAAGAATTCATTATTGAATGTTCATTAGTATCTAACCTAGGCGATGTATATGTATACTAGAAGCATTGTAGGAGTAACTGCCTAACTCTTAGCCTAATCCCTCTTTGACCCATTTACCCCCCTTAGAGTAGGATGCTCTTGTGTGTGTCACACGACCTCCACATATCTATTACCTGCCCTCACGAGAACCCTACCTAGACCAATCTACCCTATTCATTTGATGATTGCCTTACTTCCACTTAGCCTTCCTCTGGGAAAACATAAATGACATCCTTGGGAAAACTCAATAAGGAGAAATGCTATTTCGATAGTTTCTGTGCGCTTGTAGATTTTTATCCGTGATGTATGAAACGTAAACAAGCATTTTTGGGGCCGTTGCCGAGGAGGGCTGCTGAAGTATTGAATGATTGAGTGAATATGATAGGACCCTGGGTAGGTTTTTATTAATATAACCATTCTTCTTTTTGCATTTTATGTGAAAATAGGCTAGTGTATTACTGGTTTTCGCTTGCCGAAAAACTTTGTTGAAGATTGAATGTAGCCTAGAGGGGGGGGGGGGTGAACAGGCTTTTTGAACTTTTGTCGCATCCTGAAACACTTAACAAATCGATCAAATACAGAGAGATCGGACTAGTCCGGTATACATGGACTAGAACGATCAGGTTTGATCGATGATTTTAATTGTAGTGCCCTATGCAGCAGAAAGTAATTTGTAACTTGGATGTATCACGATAAAGAGACTAGGTATGGCACATATTAACTTTGATTTTAATGTTCCAGCATACGTTACACAAGATTAAGTAAACTCTAGAATATGATGAACAATGAAACAAATCGTGCGAGACACGATTTTATCTCAGGGTTCGATTCCCACGAAGGAAACCTACATCCACGGGGAGGAGTCAACGGAGGACTGGGTCTTCACCAACCCTACCCTCGTCGAATCGCCATGGAGGCCGATTATCTTCCACTAATCACAAAGGGGCAAATAACCTTGTTCAAGGGGCCTTCTCACTAGTTGAGGGCTCCCCAAGATTTACAATGACGAACACCACCAAACACACTCAAAATATATGCAATAAACAACAAGAGTCTGCGAGAGATTCAAACGCGAGAGCTCAATATCGCATGGAACAAGTCTCTCCTTTTGATCCATGCTAATCCTCAAAGATTTGATCTTTCTAGTGTTATAATGTGTGGATAGATGTGCATTTTGGGCTCTTGGGAGGTGTGACGGTGCAGGAGATCGAGAGAGTTGGTTGTAGGGCCCTACATGTCTTTTTATACCAGGGTTTCCAAAAGTTACCATTAGGGTTTGCGATGTCCGGACTAGTCCGTGGTGGCCTTTGGACTAGTCTGGTGTGTGGCGTGTGGAAATCCCTAAGTGTTCAGAGACATCGGACTTGTCCGTAAACGTGCAGACTAGTCCAATTTGGGCACTGGAAGTGTTCGGACTAGTCCGGCACATATCGGCCTAGTCTGCTGTGGTGAACCTCGTGTAGAACTGAGGACGAGTCCGCACTTGGAGGACATGTCCGATTTTGTCAGAAAGTTTTCAGACTAGTCCTATGGATATAGGACTTTGTCCAGTATCGTGAAATAATGTGGGGCTAAGGACAAGTCCGAATTTGGAGGACTTGTTTGATTCTAGTTAGAAGATTATCGGACTAGTCCCACGGATATTAGACTTTTCCATTTGTTGTGCAAGAGTGAAGTGCTGAGGTCTAGTCTGTGCAAGAGGGGACTAGTCCGATCTTAGTCAGAGAGATATCGGACTAGTCCGATGTATATCGGACTAGGCCAGTTTTCCTGTGAATTGTGCAGTGAGTTAAAGTGCTTGATAACTAGAGCTCTTGGGGTGTGTTTCTCCAACACACTTCATACACAATGATCTATTCTTTTTAGCTCTTGAGCTCTTTTCCCTTTAGATCCTCATTCTCCTTCCTCTCTGCGCTTTCCTCCTAATTTCCCTAGAGCCTATGCTCATCTCAAATATTTTGTTAGGATCTCATTTGTTTGTCGTAAATCAACCAGAACCCACATGGGATGCCTAGATGCACTTTCAATCTTTCCCTTTTGTTATTGATGACAACCAATTGAGATTTACACAAATATGATAAAAATTCAGATCTTCATAAAGTGTTCACATATGAGCTTTGAGCAAAATAGGCAATGCAGACATAAGACATATGTGCACTCTTTATGGTGGGGTGTGAAACTACGTGTGTATGAGCAATAATCTTGATGTGAATAAGATAAAAGCTTAATCATAACAACATCAAGATTATCAGGCATGAATATCAAATTCAGAGCATAAAACATAGATCATAAGCATAACATAGTCATTGTTTCACAACACATGTCCAAAAGCATAAGAGAGCATAATCAAAGTCTTCTAGCACCAAAAGTAACACAAATAGAGCTCTCATCTCTCATCCTACTGCGAGGACCTAAGACTGCCCCTCAATCTCTCCCCCCTTGGCATCAAGGCACCAAAAAGAAGGAGAGGAGCGATCTACTCGTCATCAAAGGATCACTCTGCGCTGTTGATCCTTTCGTCGTCTTGATCATCAGGCTGAAAAGGATGAGGGTGAGAGCCACTAGTCATGCCCCCAATGCCAAAGTATGGAAGTTCAGAAGGAGAAAGAGGTGCAAGCTCCGAGAAGTCTGAGGTGGAGTCCTCTGAAATGACCAGAGACCTAGAAGGCTCAATCTCCATCTTTTAAAATATGGCTTTGAAATTTTACTTCATGTACCTCATGTCCTCTTTCCTTGCCTTGTTCAACTTGTGGAGCTTAACTTCAGCTTTTCGGCAAGAACCAAAGATGGCGGTCAAGTACTTCATAATGCCACTAGGAGACCCTTTGTGAGGAGGGGCCCTTGAGCTTGATGGAGGTCTGGACTCTCCCTTGGCTCTATCACAACCTCTATCACTTCATCAAAGGCCTGACAGCTCTTTCTCTCAAAGTGTGTCTGATCGATCCATTGGTTGTGGAACATTGGAGTCTTCATCTGAAGGTACACGGTACTGTAGTAGTCCGCGTGGAAGTTGCTCCAAAACCTAGGATCAACTGCCTTCTTGCCATTGCTATAGGCATCAATCTTCCTTAGTTTCCAAGCCACATCGCTCCCTTTGCCATTGAAATTTTCTTCCGAGGGCCCCTATTTCCCCGTCTTGGAGCTGTCATCTCGAGGGGGCCAATCAGGCTAGAGGAAATTCCTTTGCCTTTCCCCTTAGTTTGGCGTGGAGTCGCCGAACTAGGTCCAACCACATCCTTCACTTTTGAAGTTGGCTTCTTGGCCAGAACCTTTCGCCGCACTAAAGGTGGGGTGGACGAAGGCTTGGCAGCACACTCTTGTCTTTTGTTGGAGCGAGAATCCGACATCAAGGCAACACTTTTTTATCCAATTCAGCCTCAAAGTCCAAGATATCATCGTTTGAGCTCGACATTGTCCCGACAAGAAGGTTATACATGACATAGATATGAATTGGTAGCAATGGAAGGCATTGAGTTGGAGAAGATTAGGGTTTTGTTTAGCTAACACCGGGCTTGTCAGTTGCTCAGGTGCGGACTAGTTTGAGATATTGGACTTGTCCGCACTGATAACGGACTAGTCCAATATTCAGCTGCTGGAACACTAACTAACACGATGCTAGAGTTTCTCAATGCAAGAACAGAGCAATGTAGTTGTACTACCACAAGGGAGCATGTATCGACAAGTAGAACTAGGCTATTCGAAAAAAAAGGAAAATCAAAGGTTCTAGGGGTTGGAAAAAACATTTACCAAATCATTTGATTCGCAGCATTGAAAGAGTTTTGATGCGGACAAGTCCCTGGTCTTCTATCTCCTTGCAGTGGAGATCAATTCCCACCGAAACTTGAGTGGATTTGATGGAGATTTCATGAAATCGCCTTGGGAGCATTTGAGTGAAGAGATAGAACATGAGGAGTGTTGTGAGGTAGAAGATTAGGTTTTTGGCCGGCCCTAGGGTTATGGAGTCGAAAAATCGTAGTTCGTGGTCTGACCGGACTAGTCGGGTCCAGCGGACACTCTACGGACTAGTCTTCAATTTGCGTGCTAGTCCGGGGTAACCACAGACTAGTCTGTGGTCACCTGGACAGAATACTATAGACCTTTCGTATATATTCAAAGGTGCATAAAAAGAAGATAGGGGCAAAAACAAGCAAATATTCTCGGTGAATATGATGAGTAAACATACAACAATCAAGCTACGACCATAATTCACCAGGATCAAGTAATTAACATAGTTTTTAGAGAAAAATTGAGAAAGATAATTTTTCAACACAATCAACATGATTTTTTTAAGATGGGATACAGGTATGCAAGTTTTCAAGCCACGTTTCGAGCATCGAGGATATTTAGTTCATTTCGAAGCTCACAAAAGTGTTTTTCATCAAGTGGCTTGGTAAAGATATCGGCTAGTTGTTTTTCAGTGTTGACATGGGAACTGGCTATGTCTCCTTTCATTGAGTGATCTCTCAAAAAATGATGTCGTATGTCTATGTGTTTGGTTCTAGAGTGCTCAACAGGATTATGAGCAATTTTAATGGCACTCTCATTGTCATATAGGAGTGGAATACGGCTCATATTGTAACCATAATACCTTAGAGTTTGTCGCATCCAAAGGAGTTGTGCACAACAACTTCCGTCTGCAACATACTCCGCTTCGGCCATGGATAAGGCAACGGAATTTTGTTTCTTGGGGGACCAAAAAACTAGGGATCTACCTTGGAATTGGAAAGTACCGGAGGTACTTTTTCTATCTACCTTGCATCCGGCATACTCAGCATCAGAGTATCCAATGAGATTGAATTTTGAACCTTTAGGACACAAAGGCCTAGGTTGGGTGTATGAACTAAATATCGCAAGATCCTTTATACGGCTATCAAATGACATTCCTTAGGATTGGCTTGAAATCTTGCACACAAACATACACTCAACATGATATCAGGCGTAGATGCACATAAATAAAGTATGGAGCCAATCATGGAGCAATATACCTTTTGATCCACGTTTGGTTCATCTTCATTGAGATCCAAGTGTCCATTTGTTGCCATGGGAGTCTTTATGGGCTTTGCTTTGTCCATGCCAATTTTTTTGAGAATATCTTGAGTGTACTTTGTTTGGCTTATGAACGTCCCTTCCTTTTGTTGCTTCACTTGGAATCCCAAAAAGTATCTCAACTCTCCCATCATTGACATCTCAAATCTATTTGTCATAATCTTACTAAACTCTTGACAAAAAGATTTGTTAGTTGAACTAAATACAATACCATCAATATAGATTTGGCAAATGAATACATCATTATCTAAATGCTTAGTAGACAATGTGTAATCAACTTTACCAATCCTAAAACCATTTTAAATCAAAAGATCTCTAAGGCACTCATACCAAGCTCAAGGAGCTTGTTTGAGGCCATAGAGAGCCTTACGCAGTTTGTATACATGGTCGGGGAAATCTTGATCTTCAAACCCGGGGGGTTGCTCCACGTACACCTCCTCCCTGATCGGTCCGTTGACAAAGGTGCTTTTCACATCAATTTGATAAAGCTTGAAATCATGGTGAGTAGCATATGCAAGTAACATACGAATCGATTCAAGCCTAGCTATGGGAGCAAAAGTCTCGTCGAAATCCAAACTTTCGACTTGTGAATACCCTTTGGCCACAAGTCATGATTTGTTCCTTGTCACCACCCCGTGTTCATCTTGCTTGTTGCGGAAGACCCATTTAGTGTCGACAACATTGAACTTGGGTATTTCGATAAGTTCCCACACTTCATTCATTTTGAAGTTGTTCAATTCTTCTTGCATTGCCACCACCCAATCCGGATCCCTTAACGCATCTTCAATCCTGTGTGGTTCCAAAGAGGATACAAAAGAGTAATGTTCAGTAAAAGTATCTATACGAGATCGAGTTGTTACTCCCTTTTTGGATGTCACCGATTATGTTGTGGACGGGGTGATCTCTCTGAATGCATTGATGTACTCTTGGATGGGCCACTTGTGATCTTGAATCTTCATGGTCATCATCTTCTTATCCCCCTGGATGGTTGCCTTCATTGATGTGTTGATCACCTTGGTCTTCTTGAGGTTGATCTAGTGTGAAAACTCCCCCTTGATCATTTTCCTCCACTTGTGGTTCATCCTCTTCATTCGCATTTGGAGGTGGCACTTGTGGTCGAACATTGCCCAACACCATTTTTTCAATGCTTGACATGGAGCTTCTTCTTGATCTAGCACACATTGGTCAACTTTGCTCTTCTTGAGAGTCGTTAGTTTCATCGAACACCGCATCATGTGCTACTTCAACAAGTCTAGAGCCTTGTTGAATACACAATATGCGTAGGAGTTCGGATCATAGCCAAGTAAGAAACCTTTATCGGACTTCGAAGCAAACTTTGAAGTCTTAGGCTTCTTGTTCAAAATATAACATTTAGAACCAAAGACTCGAAAACATGAAATATTTGGATTGTTACCTATGAGTAGTTCATACAATGTTTTCTTGAGCAACCAATGAAGATAGAGTCGGTTTATGATGTGACAAGCGCTGTTAACCTCTTCGGCCCAAAACCGGTCGAAGGTCTTTTATTCATCGAGCATTGTCCTTGCAATCTCAATGAGGTTTCGGTTCTTCCTTCTGGCTACTCCATTTTATTGAGGAGAATATGGTGCTGAAAACTCGTGCTTTATCCCTTCTTCGTCTAGATACTCCTCAACTTGGGTATTCTTGAACTCTGTTGCATTGTCACTTCGTATGTTCTTGATCTTCAATGAGAATTCTTTTTGAGCATGCTAGATGAACTTTTTGAGTGTTCCTTGAGTTTTTGTCTTATCATGCAAAAATAATACCAACGTGAAGCGAGAGAAATCATCAACAATGACTAAACAATATTTGTTACCGCCGATGCTTATGTAAGCAATTGGACCAAATAGGTATATGTGAAGGAGCTCGAGCGGTCTTGTTTCCCGCATTGGACGCGCTACAAGGCATGTCTTTCTCAAAAACCACATCCTTTAAACCTCGGATGTGCTCGCCTTTAAGTAGTTTTTGAAGATTTCTCATACCAACATGTGCAAACCGTCTATGCCACAGCCAACCCATGTTGGTCTTTGCAATCAAGCATGTGTCAAGTTCGGCTTTATCTTGGTTGAAGTCAACTAGATAAAGTTTTCTCTTTAACACACCCATGAATGCAACCCAGTTATCACTCCTTCTAGAGACGGTCACATCCTCATTAGTGAATAATCAATTATAACCTTTATTTGCATAATTGAGATATGGACAAAAGGTTATAATCCAATGAATCAATGTGTAAAACATGAGAAAGAGTATGTTTTGATGAAATTGCAATTCTACTGGTACCAAGCACCCTTCCTTGACTGTTATCACCAAAGTAAATGTCTTTGCTTGGACCTTCATTTTTTTCATACTCCACGAACATTCTTCTTGCTCCGGTCATGTGATTGGTGCATCCACTGTCTAGCACCCATTTAGCTCCACCAGATGAATAGGCCTGCAAAAGACAAATTATGCCTTGGTCTTAGGTACCCAAGCTTGCTTGGGTTCTTTGAGGTTAGTCACAAGTGATTTGGGTGTAAAAGCCCTAAATTCAGAGTACAAAGTTCAGAGAGAAGAATAAAAAAATGTGAAAGGGAAACATAAATTGAAAAGGCAATTTAAAAATCAAACCAATTTAAACTTCAATAGAGGGAATTCAAAAATTAAAAATAGCTCATGTTCGAACCTTGACAAAATAACAATTTGAGTTTACCATTAGCTTCCAAATATTCCAGATAGCACCCCTGTAAATTTTCATAAAATGTGGAGCTCATTTTCTATTTTATCCAATGGGTACATTGAATTCTATTCAAATTCAAATTTGTATTTGAATTTCACTGGAACTTGTCCAAATTTGAAATCCAATTCCAGAATCTGAATCTACACCATTGATTTAGCTTCTCCACAAAAATATAGCATTTTTGGACAATTGTTGGTGGGTGAATTGAATGGAACAGAGAAGGGATGAGGATGGGAGCTATGGGACCCATTGGTCAGCCTCCCATGTGACTGAACCGACAGAGCCTCTGTTTTCCCTGCTGTCCCCACGCTTCAATGCCGGGAGAAGGTTCCACCGCGATTTCTTGGCATGTGGGCAAGAAGTTGCGTGGCCAGACCACTCCCCTTCACTCTACTTCAACCCCAGGTGCTTCTCCCCGACGTGCTTATCTCCTTTCCGCAAAAACAGAACATCGGTGCCATTAGTGACTGCCTCCCTCTTCTCCACTTGATCCGGCCATTCTAGCCATCGATTTATCGTGCTCCAAGAGGATAAAAGTACCCCCGCTCATTGCTCTATCTTCTCCAACCGTTGGTTCAAAGTTTCCTAACCTCAATTCATGGAATTTATCAGTTTTGCCAACGCTGCCGTTTTTGCCGCCGCGAGGAAGCAACTTCCTCCCCATGGCACTGACGTTACAAGCCTGGTCTCGAGCTGCTCCCACAAGCAAAGAGGATTGCCGAGACACCTCCTTCCTCATGGTAAAAAACATTCTGCGCTTCATCCATTACCGAATGAGAATTCTTCATTTTTTGTCCCGGTACAAGTTTACACTTCGAGCGAGGTCATCGATTCAATTCTGTTTCTATACTCGATTATTGTCTAATCCTGTTAGGGGATATCTTCTATATGTCTGGGCGCATCGCCTGGATAAAGAATCAAGGAAAATAATCAACCACAGTCTGAGTATTTCGAGTTTTTCTCGTCGCTGTTGAAAAGCACCAATGCTCGCCGTCGAACTTGTGTTGGCCAGCCGTTATGCGGGGTGTGCACCTCTTTTTCACCTTCTTCATGCTCCCAGGAACATCCTCAACTCTTTCCCGGTGTGTTTGTGCCATTGCTAAGCAGTACCGACCACCATCGGAACCCTAGTTCCGCCACCGCTGTCGTGCGCTTGCCTCCGCCCATCGCCGCCTCGATTGGACCCCACAGATGCGTTGCACGGCTGATTCCATGGCTAGGCGCCACCGCGGTTCTGGCGAGGAGCGTCGCCTCCGTCGCGACGTGGAAGAAGGTGGCAGGTCCCGCCTGTCAGCCTCGGTGAAGGGGTGGGGATCGGGTGTGGCCTTCGGATCCGGAGCGGCTATGCGGTTAAATTCGTGGCCCTTGGTGCGGCCCAGTCCTGATTGGCCCATTTTAAATGGGTGGGGCGAGCGGGTTAATTCAAATTTTTCAATAAGAAAATAATTCCAGAAATTGAGCCAACTTCTAAATTCAATTAGACCTTGTAGATTTGCTCAAATAATTCCAAATAAATTCTGGTAGACTCATCTTGATCCCAACTTTGCAGTGGTGCAATTTATTGGACATGAAAGAATTTTCATAATTAATTCCTTTGAGCTAACTGCTTGGGAAATTAATTACCCCTACTCTGCTAATTGGAAAATTCCCAATTTCTTCACTCTTGAAAAATAACCATGATGTCCAGTAATAATTTCAGGTTCATTGGACTTCAATTACTCAGAGAATCAGTGTTCCAAATCTCTATGTAGTTGAGAAAAGTACAAAAATATTTTCAGCATTTTTCCAAATTTGAAAAATCAATTTCTTTCTGTAGGAAGCTCATAAAAATATGAAACAAATTTCCCTAGAACCAGTAAAACCTCATCTACCAATATAACCCACAGGTAACCATGACAAAGCTCCATATTTAGTAAAAAAAATTCAGAGAAGCCTTTTAATTGTTGGAATTTTAGAGTCAACATGCTTCCTTGAAGATCTCCAACTTTGGTCCAGATCTTTCATCATAGAACCTAGTATCCACTGTAAAAATCCCAAAGGTAATTAAAATCATTTAGTCACAGAAACTGTATTTAGAAGTTGTTTCACATAGTTCTATATTAGTTATATGCTTTCATATTATGCACCTCATATAGCAACCGAGATCGAGGAGGAGCCAGAGGCCTTGGAGGTTATTCTACCAGAAGCTAACTTCCCCCCTGACTCGCAACCAGGCAAGCCCGGATTTGTATTTAAGTGTTATTTCAAAGTTTCTATTTGTATCACTTAAGTCTAGTATGATTTTGTGCATTAGGGCTAAGGTGCTTGTTACTCCACTCGCATGACCCACAGATCCCTTGGAGTATTTGGTAGGTCTACAGCCCGACCAGTAGAAAATGCCATGCTTATGTTTCAGGAATCTGGTAGAAGTCGAGTAGTTGGAATCTACTCGTGAGATAGGATTTTATCACACGGGATGGATTCAATCAAAGAATGGTTTATGAATATGAAATTGAGACCGGGCAGCAGGTAGGATGCAGCGGGACATGGTCTCACGTGCGTAGCCTTTCTTGTGTCGATTGAGGACCGATCCGTGTGCGGCCCTGCTAGACAAGTTTGAACTGTACTGGATCCATACTGGGCATATGGAACCCAGGAAACTGATGTAACTTGATATCTTGGATGTCGAGGCATAGCCCACTGTCGATAGGGGTGCTTTGAGGACAGTAAGGTGTAAATAGGCTGGTGAGCAAAGACATGCTCTGCGCGGGGACATTGTGCCTGTGAAGGTGGGACTAGTTTAGCATTTCAAATTCTTGTGAAAGGTTTCTGCGTATGACGTGGTGAGGAGCACGGCACGCTCCTTAGGCACGGGTGTACGTGACATGTTATTCTGGTGTCTACTGATTGCAATCACCGTCCCTCGTGGTTATTTGAGTACCACTGGTTCAATGCGCTGTGGCGTAGTAAATACTGAAGAAGCTAGGAGAATATGATGTATTGAAATATAATTGCTTTGTAACTATGATTTCCGTTTAATATGCTCACTAAAGTTAATATTATTAATTTGTAAGCTGTTGTTAATAACTTGAAAATTAAGGATCAACATGTAGGCGAGTCATTTACTGCTATATCTATTTCTATGTTAAGTATCCCTGCATGTAGAGTTCCGTGTTTAGGTGAGACAGTTAAGTCTTGCTGAGCCTTCATACTTACAGTTGCTATATTAAGTTGCTTGCAGGTGAGACGTATGAGGAAGGGCCCGAAGATGAGGCGATGCCCCCGTCAGGGTATACTGCCGAGTGGGAGCCCATCACACCGCCGTGATTGTTTTGTGCTGCTAGTGTGTAGCGTCCTCGGGCTGGACGGCTGCACTTTTGCACAGCTAAGCTGAGAGTTTAGCTATGAATATTACTTCCAATTTATATTAATTATTGTAAAAGACCTTCGCTGTTTCTATAAATAAAACTTTGTATTTTGCCATATTCTTTTCGTGTGTGTTTTTGGGTGCCGCATCGCATGTCACTACCCTCTGCGATTTCTGGAATGTGTGCACCCAGTCCTCACATTGGGCACCAACACATGAGACTTGGTATTCCCAGGGCGTGGCCCAACATATTTGGCATAAACTTTTCCAATATTACTTTTAATAAGTATACATGAAGCATCAAATGTTTTAAATAAAACTTGTTGTTCATATGTGTTCACAATGTTAAACTTATATACATTATTAAGTTTTATAACTCAAGAGGTGTTTCCCTTTACAAAGGAAATGCGTTCCTTGTTATTCTTGTAGCTTTTAGCATTTTGCTTTTCACCACAAGAATAACCAATGCTATATTTTACATTAGGAGGTCTTGTGACCAAGTATGCACTGTGTGCGTAGTTGACCTTCTCCTTGTCAAAAATTCCACTTCGGGAAGGATGTTTGTCTTTTGTCAAGTTTGACATTTCTTTCAAGTTAGTGTAAATTTTAGCACATGTACAAGTAATAACAGTTTCAGATTTTATATGTTGAGATGGTGAGCTTGAAGAGGATGACGAACCACTTTGCTTCAGTGACTCAACTTGTACCTCAAGGATCTTTTTAACTTTGGTTAAGTTAGCAAGTTCATCCTTGATAGCCACATTTGAGTCTTTTAGCTTCAAACAAGCTTCCTTGCTTGAAGCTAACTCATGTTCCAGTGAATTGCTTCACTCCTTTTCATGCTCAAGGAGCTTTTTCATATTAAGATATCCTTCCTTTTGGAGGATGATCATATATTCTTGACGATCAACTAGCTCCTCCTTATCAATAAGCTTATCCATTAGAAAATTCATCTTAGCAGCAGTTTTCTTGTCTAAACCCCTAAGCGTATCTTCATCATCACTAGAATTACCGCTATCACTAGAAAAAAAACGTGGAGAGGAATATTAAGTTGTTACCTTTCTTTTACATTCCTTTGCCATTAGATAAGTTTTGTTGTCGTCTTTTTCATGCACCCATGGTTGGGAAGACAGTGGATTTCTTGGAAGTCTTCTTGATTGCCATGGTGGACATCTCCTCTTCTTCTTCGAATGAGGACTCATCATTGGAGTCCCACACCTTCCCTAAGTGTGCTTGGCCCAATTGCTTCTTCTTCTTCAACATTTTCTTTGGCTAAGGCTTGTTGTCCTTAGTCTTCTTCCTATTTCTTCATGTGGACAGTCCACTATGAAATGGTCATACTCTCCACAGTTATAGCAAGCACACCTCATCTTAGGTCTTTGTTTGTACCTTTGTTTTCCTTCCTTTGAGCTACTACCTTGTCTTCTTCTCATCATTTTCTTGAAGTTCTTCATTAACAAGATCATGTCTTCTTCATTAATGTCACTACTTTCAATATCGTTGTCGTCTTCTCTATGAGCTTCTTGAGCTTCTTTTGATGAGCGTTTGCAAGTTGACTTCAAAGCAACTCCTTTCTTCTTTGATGAGGTAAGATCGGCAATTTCTTTGACATGCTTGGCTTGCTTCTCCATCATTTCAATGTTGATGATCATGCCAAGAAGTTCGCCCTGGGTCATCTTCCCATACCCGAGGCTTTCTCTAATCAACGAGCAAAGAGTCACATTGTGAGGCATGAATGCTCTAAGAATTAGCTTTACGACCTCGTGATCATTCCACTTCTTGCTGCCATATGGTTGCACTTTGTTGATAAGATTCTTCAATTTATTGTACATATCTTATGGTGACTTATCTTCTTTAATGGCGAATCTTCTCGATTTGCCTTGAATCATTTCAATCTAGGCTTCGCGTACATGATGATCACCATCATGTGCGGTTTGTAGAGTATCCCATATCTCCTTGGCAATTTCGAGTCCATCCACCTTGGTGAACTCATCTCGGCTCAGTGACGATGTGATAGCAGCTGCAGCATGAGTGTTCCGATGAATAGCTTGTTCTTGACTTGGAGTCAGCTCTTCATCATCATCCAGGATATCTATCCCTGTACACACTATATGCGACAAACTGGGGTTATGAGATATGAGATGCCTTTTCATGTTTTGTCTCCACATAGAATAATCATTGCCATCGAAGAAAGGTGCTTTCCCTAGATGAATTGACAAGTAATGATTATTGTTATAATTTAACCGATCATAATTAAAACGATACCAGGAGTAGTCGGAGTGACTACTCCCCTTCTTCTCTTCGTCCTCGATCTTCTTCTTCTCATTTGGGGAAAGTGCCTTCTTCCTTAGGAGTACCTTGAGTTGAAGCATCTCCTCATCATCGTCCTCACGATCTTGGATGGTGTCTAGAAGCTTCTCTAGCTTTTGAGTTCTTTCTTCATCACCCTTCTCATTGTTGATGCTCTTGAGTACATCCTTGAAGTCTGACATCTTCTCTTCGAGCAATGAGTCTCTTTTGAAGAGTTCGGCTCTAATACCAATAAATTGTAGCCTAGAGGGGGTGAATGGGCTTTTTAAAATTTTGTCAGATCCTGAAACACTTAACAAATCAATTTAATACAAAGAGATCGGACTTTAGTACCGTGCAGACTAGTCCGGTATATGTGCATTCGAACGATCAGTTTTGATCGATGATTTCAATTCTAGTGCCCTATGCAGAGGAAAGTAATTTGTAACTTGGATGTATCACGACGATGAAACTAGGTATGGCACATATGAACTTTGATTTCAATGTTTCAACGTAATTTACACAAGATTAAGTAAACCTTAGAATACGATGAACAATGAAACAAAAAGTGCTGACACAATTTTATCCCGTGGTTCGATTCCCACGAAGGAAACCTACATCCAGGTTGTGGAGTCCACGGAGGACCGAGTCTCCACCAACCCTACCCATGTCAAATCGCCACGGAGGCCGATTCTCTTCCACTAATCACAAAGAAGAAAATAACCTTGTTCAAGGGGCCTTCTCACGAGTTGAGGGCTCCCCAAGATTTACAATGACGAACGCCACCAAGCACACTCGAAATATATGCAATAAACAACAAGAGTGTGCGAGAGATTCAAACCCAAGAGCTCATGATCGTGTGGAACAAGTCTCTCCTTTGGATCAATGCTAATCCTCAAAGATTTTATCTTTCTAGGGTTACAATGTGACGAGAGATGTGTAGTTTGGGCTCTTGGGAGGTGTGACGGCGCAAGAGATCGAGAGAGTTGGTTGTAGGGTCGTACACCTCTATTTATACTAGGGTTTCCAAAAGTTACCGTTAGGGCTTGCGATGTTAGGACTAGTACGTTGTGGACTCCAGACAAGTCCAGTGTGCGGCGTGTGGAAAAACCTAAGTGTTTAGAGATATCGGATTTGTCCATAAATGTGCTGACTAGTCCGATCTGGGCACTGGAAGTGTTCGGACTAGTCCAGCACATATCGGCCTAGTTTGGTGTGGTGAACCTCGTGTAGAATTGAGGACAAGTCCGCAGTTGGAGGACTTGTCTGATTTTTGTCAGAGAGTTTTCAGACTATTCCGATGGATATCAAACTTGTCCGGTGTCATGAAAAAATGTGTGGCTAAGGACAAGTCCGAACTTGGAGGACTTGTTTGATTCTAGTCTTTAGATTATCGGAGTAGTCCAATGGATATCGGACTTGTCCGTATTTTGTGCAAGAGTGAAGTGCTGAGGACTAGTCCGCAGAAGGAGGGACTAGTCTGATCTTAGTCATAGAGATATTGGACTAGTCCGGTTTTCCTGTGAATTGTGCAGTGAGTTAAATTGTTTGTTAACTTGAGGTCTTGGGTTGTGTTTCTCCAACACACTCAATGCACAATGATCTAATCATTCCAGCTCTTGAGCCCTTTTCCATTTAGATCTTCATTCTCCTTCCTTTTTGCATTTTCTTCGTAATTTCTTTAAAGCCTTTGCTCGTCTCAACAATTTTGTTAGGATCTCATTTGTTTATCATAAATCAACCAAAACCCACAAGGGATGCCTAGATGCACTTTCATGGATCCCAAATCCCTTCTAGGACATTGACCTCGTGTCATTACTCCTTAGAAGCTTCAAGCGGCAAAGAAAGCCAGCACAACTACACCAACAAACAAAACTCTAGTTGCCCCGAAGATCCTTCGTGAGTTTTTGACTCCCTCTACTAACAATGTGCCTGTTGGGCCCACTGTTAACACGAGAGTTGTGAACTTCGAAATCAAGACTAGTTTGATCACTATGGTGCAAGCCCACCCATTTTGTGAGATGGCTAACGAGGATGCATGTGCTCACCTGCAAAAGTTCCTTAAGATCTACAACATTATTAAGATCAAGTACGTATCTTCAAATGTCGTCTGTATTAGGCTATTTTCGTTCTCCCTTCTTGGGAGGGCGAACACTATAGGAATTGCGATAATAGATGTCGGCTAGAAACCGTCGTCTATAAGCTATCGACGACGATAAAGCCTTACCGACGATGTTTTCTGGCCGTCTAAGACAATTTGTGCTCTATAACATTATCAACGATGGTAACCGTCGTCTTTTAGATTATTAACGATGGTCGAATTTAGCTGTCATCGATAAGGGCCTCTGTCCACGTGGTAGCGGGGAAACCTTATTGTCGACAGTGTCCTGGACCGTCGTCAATAGTGGACTTATCGACGACGGAATGAAGGCTACCGTCGACGATACTGGACGCTTATCGACAACGGTATTTGGGCAACCATCATCCATAACTTGCCAGTATTGACGACTATTGCCCAGAAACCGTCACCGATAAGCTATGCATTTTTTTTAAAAAAATAGAAAATACTGCCCTGGCTCGATGGCTAGATCACACAGGCACTTCAAAATAGACATATATATCAACAAGTATTTCAGAACAGTATACACACACCACTAAACACTTTGCGAGTTCAGACGAAGCAAAATACAACCGCAAAACATAAAGAGCTTGGTGAAGTCCCTAGCTTCCAGCTCTGGCACTCGCATTGCCCCCTCGCCTTCGAAATTATCACCAAAAGAAACCAGAATTCGTCAATGTTATGTCACAATGGGCCCATCGTCATTTAGTTTGGCCGCCGTCTACTGTCACGTTTCCTGTTGTGGAAGCAATGGTTCGACGCGAACCGAAGTGTTGTAGACACTTTGGAGAAATGTTTACGACATTCATCGCCGAGTTCTTTCCGTTCAGCAATACCAATGCCCTACATGGAAGAATTTCCAGCTTCCAGCAATATGCCAATGAGTCTATTCCCGAGCCTCAGGAAAGTATTCAGTTGTACATCCTGGTCTGTCCCCACCATGGGATGGAGAATTGGCTAATTATCCAAAACTTATACAACGGTCTGATCCCTTCAGCCCGTGACCATGTTGATGTTGTTGCTGCTGGATGTGTCCAAAGACAAAGACTTAATTGAGAAGATGAAGTCAAACTGTGGTTGGAGCTGCGAGCGTCTCCATACCCACCAGCGAGGGCATGCACACCTTGAAGGTGGTGGACAAGATCGTGGCCAAAATGGATCTCCTCATGGAGAATATTGATGGACAAACTGGTGGTGATGTATGTGGGAATGCTTATGCCCTAGACTCTGACATCACCTATGAACTCTGTAGCAACCGAGCCCATTCTTTCAAGGTTAGGGTACAACAACAATGGCAACAATGGAAATCAACCCAACTTGAGAGAGCTTGCCATTAGCCAATTGAAGATCAATGATGCATCATCCAAGAAGATTTCGGCTGATGACATGACCCTAGAAAGCATCAACGCCAAGATTGAAGGACTATCCTCGGCCTTCAAGAATCAACTGAGCTTCAATGAGATGGTATAAACTCAGTTGGCCCAACAGGCAACTATTGTTCCACAAGTGGAGAATGTGAGACTTATGTGTGCTGAATACATTGGCTTTGACGATAAAAGTTTTGAGTACTACCAAAACACCTTTTTTACAAGGTCCGATGATAGGTCAGGATTGTTTTGGGTAGCTCTAGCAAGGTCCGACATAAGGTCCGACTTGCATTGGCTAAGGTCTGACTTCTTTGTCTAGGTTTGACTAGCTTTGGTTAGCTCCAGCTCTAGGTCCGACTAGCTTTGGTAAGCTTCGGCGCGAGGTCCGACTGGCTTTGGTAAGCTCCAGCGCTAGATCCTTCTAGCTTTGGTAAGTTCTGGTGCTACATCCTGTTAGTTTTGGTAAGCTCCAGTTCAAGGTCCGATTAGCTTTGGCAAGGTTTGGAGCTTGATCGCAGTGTTTCTGCTTTTAATTTGCAATGTTTCGAACTTGCTTTTTTGATTATGAAATGTTTTCTTAGTTTTATTTTACTATGTTTTTTGTGTGTTTTTGTGGTTATGGTTGATATATTTTTGCTAAGGTTTGCAACATACTTATGTGAGGTGCTCACGTAATGTGTCGTGGTTATCGGAACTAACGAGAGTCAAGTCGAGGACTTGTGCTCGGAAGTATAGGTTGTTTATTCATGTACAGGTGTTGCTTGAGTTCAAGACATGGCTGGTGACGGAATCCATTGAACTAGTTTTAGGAGGAAAATGAGGTTCAACAACCAAGTTCAGGAGGAATTGTGATTGAGTTGATCGGGAGGTCACGCAACATGTTTGAATCAAGAACAATGCATATCAAGTTAATCTTTGGAAGATGTTTACATGTGTGCAAGGAGAGCATGGACGTGGCTACATGGTTCTGAGGCGTGATGAAGAGACGTGGACATAAAGAATTGGTCGGAAAGGTCCAACCGACTAGGTTATGGACTCAGGCTGCGGCTAAGTTGTGTTTGACTCAAATATGGAATGTTTTGAGTTGGTTATGATAGGATTCCGTGTGGGTCATGAATTTGAGTTGGTTTAGAAATGTGGGATATGTTCCTAAGGTGTTTGGAGTCTTAAGATTGCTTCTATCTTCGTATAGAAGAGTCTTGAGCAGTTATCAAAAGTTTTGATTCGTGAATTGAGTAGGATTAGAGTCCTAGTTAGGTTTGGGTTGGCCTATGAGCTGGTTATATAAGAAAGGGAGGCCAGAGCTTGTGGTGCACGACTTTGGGGCAGTTACTTGGAAGTCTTGATCAATAAAATTCGTAGCCTAAAAGAGCTTTTGTGCCATGTTCGTCCGACTTGTTTTTTTCATGTCTTTCTCGTCGAGTTTCTACACAGCACTACCTTTCTGCGGTGGTTCTATCATAACTCGAGCTTTACAGATCCGATTGACGTCATTCTTTTTGTGTTGTCTTCAAAACTTGATTTTCTATCATCTATGAAACTTTCACGGTCATTAGGCTTGTGGTTTCTGATCTACGCGAGTTTTTTTGCAGTGTTCTAGAACTGTTTTTCTCGGGTAGGACAGATTGACCTTTGTTCGATATCTCAATCGTAACTTGGGTTTCTCTTGACGGATATTCGTGATTCTTGTTGTGACGTCTTTGCGACTTGATTCTCTACAATCTACTAGTTTTGTCATAGTTTAACATGTTTAGATTAGTTGCGCACATGGTTTCTTTAACAGATCGGTTTTATGCTTAGGGGTGTTTTTGTTGTTTCTGCTAAAGAGTTTTAATCTACCATTCACCCCCCTCAGGTAGCTTTACACATGCTCTACGATCATACAATTGGTATCAAAGCCACGGTGCTTTAATCTTTATGATTTGCACGAGTTTTGACTAATCATCATGGAGAAATACTCCGCAAAACCTTGTGTTTTTAGTGGTACTGATTTTCAGGTCTGGAAAGCACGTATGTAAGCTTTCATCCAGGCACAAGGATTTGTAAAATTGGAAAAGGTGTACAAGCCTGACGATGTGCCGTCGAACGATCAAGTCACTGCTAGAAACTTAAGAGATGTCGACAACAACAACAAAACCTGCAACTTGATAATCCAAGGACTAACTCAGAGCGACTTCAACCGTGTTGCACACCTCCGATCGGTGTACGATGTCTGGAGAGCACTTTGTGACTACAACAAAGGATCCAACACGATCAAGGAGGTAAGATATGATATGTTCAAAAAAATACATGCACTTTGAGATGCAACCCGGTGAGTCCATTGATGACCTCTTTGCTCGCATTAATAAAATTCTCAGCAACTTGCGTAGCGTCAATGTTAAATTTTCAGATGTTGAAAATGGTAGGCAATTGTTTGTAAAATACCATTTTTTTCCTTAATATAAAGTTCAGTTACCAGTTTGTTATCAACCATAGTGGAGATCAATTATGGTTGTGGACATGAACTTGATCTCATCAAAAATCTTTCTTTCACTCATACTTAAATTTTATTAACATAGGGGTTGGACTTCACCAATGCCCTAGGATAATTCAAGTGACCTTTCTGCAAATTTTGGAATTTATTGAATGGAAATTTGCTAGGTCAAAACAATATACAGTACGAAATATATTCAAATTATTTCAAAACTTGAATATAGCTACCGTACATTTAGGCCCGGTCAAAATATTCAAATATGAGGCTATACATTTTTGCATGGCCTCATAATATTCCAAATAGCACCCCTGCAAATTTTTATAATATTTGGAGTACTAATTCTATTTAATTCAATGGGTACAATGAATTCTAGTCAAATTCAAATTTGAATTTTAATTTCACATGAAACCTGTCCAAATTTGAAATCAAATTTCTGAATATGAATCCCCATGTTTGAATTGGCCTCTCCACAAAAATCT
This sequence comes from Tuctoria greenei, assembly GCA_036927565.1. Classification (NCBI taxonomy): domain Eukaryota; kingdom Viridiplantae; phylum Streptophyta; class Magnoliopsida; order Poales; family Poaceae; genus Tuctoria; species Tuctoria greenei. The sequence continues at coordinate 150,760,750 of JAYESD010000005.1, read as the reverse complement.
AGCATTTTTGGACATGCTGAGGTGGAAGAATTAAAGTTCCAGAGAGGATTGACTTGGAAGGGGATGTGGGACCCACTGGCCAGTGATCCATTACCGTGACTGCTCTGCATGCCGAAATCCCGTCGCCGCTCCGCTCGACATCGCTCGACCCGGGGTGCTCCTTATCCTCCTGGACGCTTCTTCACGCCATCGACGAGGACAGCCGTGCCGATCACTTTTCTTCCCTCCCGCAAAGCAGAGCACCACCGCCTCCTTTCCTCCCCGATGAGCGCCTCGTTCTTGCCTCTTTTCCCTTCGATGCCAACAGCAAAGATGACGCCAAGACTATTCTGTACCATCCACACCCTTTGCCTAATCGTGTTGCTCATTACTTTGCTCGTATTTTGAAGTTCCGATGTCGCCATCGTTGAGCCGCCGTGGACATCACCTCTGTCCACCGTGAAGCCGACGAACTAGGCGATTGCATGCCTCGACTTCTACAGAAGAAAGGATCGCCGTGAGACCATGGTTCTCACTGTGAAAACCGCAAACCTTTTCATCCATTACCGCGCGAGTAATCTTCATTTTTGTCTCGGCTCAGGATTTCACTTTGAGCTAGTTCATCGATGCGATTCTGTTTCTATGCATGGTTATAGTTTAATCCAGTTGTGAGATTGATTCTATGCATCGTGGCGCATCATCTAGATCAAGTGCCATTGAAAATAATCGGCCATGGTCTGAGTATTTCGAGTTTTTCCCACCGCCGTTGAAAAGCGCCGCGGTTCACCATCGAAGACCACGTTGTCGACTATTCCACTTTGTTTGCACCTCAAAATCATCATCCTCATGCTCAAAGGAACGTTTATAGCCTTTCCCTGAGCTTCTCGCACCATTCCCGAGCGATTCCGGCCATCACCAAAACCCTAGCTCTACCGCCGCCGTCGCGCATGGTGTTTTGGACATCGGCAACGATCGGCGACAATCTCCGTTGTGCTCAGTGTTTAAAAAAAAATGGTTAGGTGTCGAGTTTCGGGGTGGAGAAGGACTGGGAAAGGGGAACCAACGAACTCGCTGGCACAGCACCGCCGCGGCCGAGCGGCGCGTCGAGAGGTAGACGACGACGCGCGGGTCACATCTGTCAGCATCGGTTGTCTCTCGCGGTGATCGGTTGTGGCTCGGATCTAATACGGCTATGCGGGTTAACTCCGTGGCCCTCGTTGCGGCCAAGCCCTGATTGGTCCATTCAAATGATGTGGGGCCGGCTACTTTATTCAAATTTTCCAATTGAAAAATAATTCCAGGATTCAATCAAACTTCTAAAATTCATTACTCCTAGTAGATTTGCTCAAAAATTTCCAAATAAATTCTGGTAGACTCATCTCTATCTCTACTTTGCAGTGGTGCAATTTATTGGACATGTAACTCCAAGAATTTTCATAATTAATTCCATTGATCCACCTGTTTGGGAAAATAATTACCCCTGTTCTGTTGATTGGAAAATTCCCAATTTCGGTCAGGGCACTCTTAACCATAAACTTCATCTCCAGTAGAAATTTCTAGTTCATTGGACTTCATTTATTGGGTTTATTAGTGTTCCAAATCTCAATGTAATTGAATAATTGTGAAAAATACAGTAACCATTTCAGGATCTCTCCCAAACTTGTAAAATCAATTTCTCCCTGTAGGAAGCTTAGAAAACTGTGAACAAATTTTCCGAGAACCAGTGAGACCCCCTATACATGGTAAAACCACTGGTAGCCATAGATAGACCTCCATAATTTCAACCAAAATTCAGAGAAGGCTTTTCCTTGTAGGAATTTTAGAGACAACAAACTTCCTTGATCATCTCCTGTTCTTTGCAAGACTCTCCATTATAGTCCCTAGTATCTAGCATAAAAGTCTCAAAGCCAATTATAATCATTATATTATATTGATCACAGGATATTAGCTTGTGACCTTAAACATATTATTTATTTATAATGTCATTCGTATATAGTATATGCATATTGTGTAGTAACTGGAGTTGAGGAGGAGCTGGAGGCCTTGGAAGCCCATTTGCTGGAGACTAACATAGACTCGAACTCGCATTCAGGCAAGCCCCGGTTTGCATTTAACTTCCTTACAGTGTCTTGCAGTTTTCAGTCACCTTACCTCTTCGGATGTTTGTGCATTACGTTTAAGGTCTTTGACATCCACTTGCATGACCAATTAACCCAGAGAGTGGTTAGAATAGCTAATAGACTCGTGTTGCAACTGCCATGCTAATGATGTCAGGAAACCAGTAGAAGTCGAGTAGTTGGAATCTACTCGTGAGATAGAAAGATAACACTCATCTACACTGGGTCAGGTAAATAGAATGATTGGCTGTCAATATGAAATGGAGACCGGTCAGAGATGAGTAGGAAGCGACAAGATGGGGTCTTTTTTGCATAGCTCTGACCATGTCGATTAAGGCCTGCGCCGTATGCGGCCCTACTGGACAAGATTGAATTGTACCGGCGACATACTGGAGAAATGGGCTCCAGCAAACTGACGTAGCAGTATACTAGTTTGTCGAGGCATACCGTTCCATTTTATATGCATAGGTTGAACTACATTTGCTATTTTATTTGAGATGCTTAGCAAATTCAAACCATATTTAGAATTCAAATTTTGAATTCTGTTCAACTTATTTGAACATCAAGATTTGAACACACCATCATGGTCAAAATGACTTGCTTGACTTATCCTTAAAGTTTCACAATTTTTGGAACTCAATTGCTATTTAAATCAGTGACACCATTGAATTTCATCCTATTTCAAATTCAAATTTGAAATTCAATTGAAACTTGATCCAATTCGAAATCCAATTGCAGAATCGAATTCCAGATATTGACTTTGGCCTGCCCACAAAAATCTAGAAATTTTGGATCAAGTTTGGTAGGAGAATTGATGTTGTAGAGAGGGGAAGAGGATAAGAGGAGGTGGGACCCACTGTCAGTCTGACATACTCGAGTGAACCCACGTGGTGTTCTGTATCCAGCTCTCCCCGTCGATCGACGCTGGCAGCGCTCGACAACACGATGTGGCATGCAGGCCACCGAGCTGCGTGCTTGCTTGTGCCGTGGCGAGCCCCCCTCGTCGCTCCGTCCCTAAAAATACCCCCCTGGCCGTCGCCGTCGAACTCCACCTCGGTTTCACGCCATTGCCGCTGCCTCTGTTCGTCGAGTTTTCACCGATGATTGAAGCCATTTCTCACTGAGCTATAAGTAGATAAAAGGCTTGTCACAACATCCTCTGCGTATTCTATTTGGTCATTAATTGTGACACAACTTCTGCTTGGGGTATTTTGAATTTTCCGGTCGTCGTCAAGGAAGCTGCTGAGAGCCTTCTCTGTCTCACCGTCGAGCTCCAGTTCTAGGCCGTCTCCAGTCTCGATCCTTTAAGAAAAAAGGTTCGCAATCCTCTCTAGTTTATGCTCACCAATTCTGAGCCCATGACATTAACTATAACTCGAGTGTTTCATTCAGTATCCGAATCATTGTTCAATAAAACAGCCAGGCTTCGTTCCTAAATTTGTTTCATTCATGCAATCGTTGTTTAATCTGGTTAGGAGGTAGCTCGTATATGTCCTAGCGCAGCTCCCTGCCCAAGGGCCCCAAAATTTATCAACTGAGCACCATAGATTTCAAGATTTCATAGCCGCCGGTTGAAAAACCTCACTTCACAGTCGAACACATGTCTCACGGTCGTTTCCTCTCTTCCCTAGTCTAGATTCTTTATCCTTGAGATCCCAGGAAGCTTTTGGAGGAGTTCCCAAGTTGTTTGAGCTTAAGTTGAGTGAGTTCAAGCAGGCCCGAGCCCTCACCGCTGCCACCACCATCGCGCGGTTGTTTCCGGTCCATTTCAGCCGGTGCCGACCTCACCGTCGTGCTCAGCGCCCCCGAAAACCCCCAGGCAGCAAGTCTTGGCGAGTTTGGTGCAGTCGATTGGTCGGCGGCGAGATCGCCGGCGAGCTACCGCCGCGAGCGCCGCCGCGCGCGAGCGCCAGCCCAAGGTTGAAGACGACCGTGGATCCCACGATTCAGTCGCTGCAGGATTCGGGTGTGGCTAGGGATCTGGTGTGACTCCGCGGTTTAACAAAGTAGGCCCCGGCGCGGCCCTGCTGCGATTGGTTGGTTTTAAACCAGTGGGCCCTGCCAATTTCTTTGAATGTTTCCCATTGGAAAATAATTCTAGGATTTAACTCGATTTGGAAAATCCATAAATTCCAGTAGAATTATCAAAAAATTCCCAAATAAATTTTGTTATAATCAGCATAAAGAATGCATTCCAGTGGTGCACTTGGATTTGTATCAAAATCCATAGAAATTTCACCATAATTCATATAAAAAAATGCTTAAAGAATTCATTCCTAAAGTTCTGCTAATTGGGAAATTCCCAATTTCGGTCAGAACTATATTATTAATACAATTAATCTCCAGTAAAAATTTCAAGTTCATTGGACTTAAATTACTGGGTTAATCAATATTCCGAATCTCTATGTAGTTATAAATTGAGAAAAAAATGGAAAATCAATTTCCAGAAATTTCCCCAAACTTGCAAAATCAGTTTCTCCCTGTAGGAAGCTTAGAAAATAGTGAAACAAATTTCCCTAGAACCAGTGAGACCCCCTCTACATGATACAACTCCTGGTAGCCATGATAGGTCTCCAAAAATTTCAACCAAAATTTAGAGAAGGTTATGGCTTACCATAATTTTTAAGGACAACAAACTTCTTTAATCATCTCCTGTTCTTTGCAAGAGTCTCCACTATAGTCACTAGTATCTACCATAACAGTCTGAAAGCCAATTAAGATAATTATCTTATTTTCATCCTAGGATATTCACATAACCTCAAGCATATTAATTATTTTCAAAGTCATTCATACCTAGTATATGCATATCGTGTAGTAGATGACACTACTACAAAAGGCTTCATTACAGGCGGCTCTAAACATATTATCACATACGATTTTAAAAACCGCGTGTAATGAAGAGCCTGTGAAAATGATCGATTAGCACAGGCGGGGGCAAAATCCGCCTGTAAAAATGCATTTTCACGGGCGGTTTTTTATTGATGACCGCATGTGAAAATGCATTTTCACAGACGGTTTTTTATGGCTGACCGCCTGTAAAAATGCATTTTCATAGGCGGTTTTTTATTGCAAACATATTATCACATACTGTATTTTTTACTGCCAACCACCTGTGATAATACATTATCATAGACAGTTTTTAGAATGTTCTATATGCATTGTGTTCGCGACTAGTCGTAATCAGAAGGCAAGAAATGATAACATTTAGACAAAATTTGCGCTAACACAATTTGATCTACAAAAGACTAAAAGATTTAGACAAAATTACATTGCAGAGATGCAATAAAAAAACACAACAGTAATTACAATGCAATACATCGCAGAAATTACAATCCATCACAACCATCACGTGCAGCACCACATGCAGCAGCTCAACGCCATGAAGACAGGGATGCTGCCATTGCAGCCGCTCTTCAATGCCTCCCCATAGAGCTCGGTAGCGCCACCTTCGTGCTAGCTAGACTTCCGGGCTACAACAAAAAAACGATCGCGACTGGATCTGCGACTGAAGGTTGGATCTGCGACCCTCGGCATCGAGCAAGACACCTGCAATGGACGAGAAGCGTGGCTGCCGCGACGGCGAGGAGCCTGGTTGCCACGACGACAATGAGCATGAGCAGCACAGCTGCGGCGTCGGCGAGGAGCGCCGCATCCGCGATGGGAGGATGGTGAGAAGGCGGAAGCGGGCTGCCGACACTTTAGCGATGAGGCGGAGCTGTGGTAGAGCGAGGTTGGGGAGGAAGGAAAGAGAGGTGAGATTGGGGAGATGAACGGTGAGAGGCAGAGATTGGGGATAAGGACGTGAGGTATCAGTGTTGCTGCTGTTATAGACACATATATTAGAGATGACCCCCTGTGGGTTGTTGGATCGATAAGTAGCGAAAGGCGGAGATATGAAGTCCAAGAGCGATCCGTGGGATGAAGCAGCGAACCAATTAGGAGCCATCATTATCACAGGTGGTTTTTTTGTTACGGACCGCCTGTGAAAATCATTATATTTTCATAGGCGGTTGTTTGTTACGGACCGCCTGTGATAATGACTATTATCACAGGCAGTTTTTGTTACGGACCGCCTGTGAAAATCAATACATTTTCATAGGCAGTTGTTTGTTACGGACAGCCTGTGATATTCTATTATCACAGGCGGTTATTAACTCATTTGACATCATAGGCGTAACTTTTAACGAACCGTCTGTAAAAAAAAATAAGGAGACGCCTGTGAAAATGCATTTTCTAGTAGTGTGAAATTGAGGAGCAGCTGGAAGCTTTGGAAGTCCAGCTACCAGAAACTGACATAGGCTTAGACTCGCATTCGGACAAGCCTCGGTTTGCATTTAAGTTCCTTACAGTGTATTTGCAGTTTTTATTTCACCTTACATCTTCAGATGATTGTGCATTACATTTAAGGTGTTTGACATCCACTTGGATGGCCCAAAAATTCTATGGAGTCTTGGGTACGTCTACGGCCCGTTGAGTAGATACTGCTATGCTTATGCTCATAGGAATTTGATATAAGTCGAGTAGTTCAAATCTACTAGCGAGATAGGAATTTTATCACACGGGAGGATCTAGAATGAGAAAATGGTTTATGAATATGAAATTGAGACCGAGTGTAACATCCCAAATTTCAATACATGCAAATTCGAATTTGTAATAATTTAAACATTAAAAAAATTAAGTAAGAAAGCGATTTAAAAAAGAGAATGTGTGAAATTATGTGTTTGCTTCATGTGATTGAATGCATGTGTGTGTACTTTGAATTAAAACTTAGTAGCATTTTGATTTGAATTTGAAAACATAAGTTAAAATTTGATTACAAACCTAAATCTGAAATTAGAAAAACCCTTTCTTCTTTTTAAATCCCAAATGGGCCGAAATCCCTTCTTTCTTCCCTAGGCCCAAACAACTTTTCCTCTTACCCGCAGCCCACTCTCTCTCCCGGGCCCAACCCATTAATTCCTTGTTTCTTTGAACCGCCAGCCCCAATTGTCAGCCTCTCCTTTCTCTCACGTGGCCCATTTCTCCTCAGCCTCTCTCCTTCCCAGACGAGCACTGCGGCCCACCTTTCCCCGCTGGCCCAGGCCGCCCGCACGTTGCCTCAGTGAGCCTAGGATACCTCTGCCGCCCCTGTCTTTTCTGCCATCACTGACATGCGGGGCCCACATGTTGGCTTTCCTCTCCACAACGCGCTCTCCCTCTCGCGCGCAGAGTCACGCGATTTGCGTGCTCTGTGGCCAAGTGCGTACGCCAAGGAAATCCCTCAACCCAGTGAAGTCCAGCTCCCCTCTTTCGTGCCCGCCAAGAAGCCCTCCTCTCCTATAAATACCACTCCCCAGATCTAGTCGCCCTGCTCCCGTTTTCTTCTCTGCGCGGGAGGCTTGCTCCGCCGCTGCCCCGACCCCGGTAAACCACCTCGCCGAACGATTCCCTTTCCTCTTTTCTTGATCTACCTCTCTGATCTTTTGTGCGACTTCGCAGGTACTTGCCGGACTCCCTCTCCATCCTCCCGTTGCTAAGCAAGCCACGGAGGTGCGAGTCGAACGTGCTCCGGTGAGGTCCTCCGCCCCTCTCAATGCACGCTATTTTCTCTCGCGATTTCCTCCATATGTGACCCCCTTGTCGTGTTTTTGATGACCCAGAACGCCTTATGTTGTGTAGCGCAAGGGATTTGTACGCCGTGACACCTCCCCATCGAGCGCCGATGACCCAAGCCGCCGTTCGTCGACGCGAGCTCCTTCCAGCGCTGTTCCCGCACCCGCGACCACCAAGGTGAGTGTGCGATCTTCCCCTCTCTCTACCTATGTGCTTAGTACCGATCTTAGGTTATAGAACGTGTAGTTCCTCCGTCCTCCGGCGAGCTCAATGGCCGCACCCATGGTGGCGCCGCCCCGTGCGGCCTGGGGATGAAGGAGCCTTGGGTCTTTTTATCCCAGCCATTGGATCCCATTTGACGGTGTAGATTAGAACACCTTATACCCTTTAGTTTTGTTAGATCTGGACCATGCTCTTTAAATCCTAGGGTCTGCAATAGGCCACGCGTGCACCTTTAGACTTTTTAAATCTAATCCACTAGCTGCAGATCTGACGGTCCACGTTATAACCCGCATACCCCTTCGTTCTTTTCCGCCCGCACCCCTGTAACCTTTTCATTAATTACATATTGACCCCTGGTTTTAATAGAAACACCACTGTACTATTTAATAATCTTGTTTTAACCTATAAAGCCGCACTTAAGCCTCTGTAAACCCCTGGAAACATTTTAGAATAGCATTTAAACCATGTTTCCTCACTGTTTAATGCAAAATTAAACCCTGGCATGTTCTGTATTTACTCATAAGCCCATGTTAGTGCTGTTATATGTCAAATTAACATTGTGGCATGCTGATTTCACATTTAAACCCCTATGATTAACATAAAATGACAATATAAACCTCGTAGCTTGCTGTTCTTGCATTTGTAAATGATGTACAACCAAAGCTAAATCTATCATTGCATGCTAAAATTGGAATTGCATAATAAATTGTATTCTTGCATATGTTAAAATGCTGTATAAATTGGAAAATGCATGATAAGTGTGTACTTGAATTTGTAATTAATCCACCGCCTAGATTTAATCCATTATCGCATGCATGAAAGCATAAATGTGTAATATCTTGTTAAAACCAATGAATTTGCCGTAGAAGCCTGTTTTGTTATGTTAATCACTAATTAATTGTGTTAGTTAAACTGTAATCATAGATACAATGTCACAAAATGAACATAACACCATGTTAAGTCGTTATCGTACGTAGGCTCTCGTTACACATAGGATATTCGCGTAGTAACAATTATGTCTTCTTTTGCTTGTATGAGGTGATGTTATTGATTGTGCTTCTTTATCTCTCTTTCGGTAGTTTATCCATATTCATGCTTGATCGTGATGTGATCAGAAGATTTTGAAGATCTAGAGTTCTACCTGGAAGACTGAGCAGCTTCATGAAATAAAGAAAAGGCAAGTGTCTTTGACCACTTTGCACCGGTTAGGAATTATTAAGGACATAGATAGAATTAGTTGCATGCAAGTCTTAAATTGAATCCTATGTTAGGATGTTTCCTAGATTTCCATATTATTCCTTGTCGTTGGGTTTGGGATGGTATTGTTGGGACTTGGGAGTGTGTTGATGCTTAGCCCTGCTGTCATTAGTTGGGTCGTAATGTTAACTTGATATAATGCTATTATTATTATTATCACATATGGGATGGTTATAGATATGTATATAGTAGATAGGAATTTAGATAGGAAGGAATTAGTGGTTGGTGCAGTACGCACGAGACTGGGGTTCATTGTGTTGGCGCCTGTTCTAGATTCTAAGGACCGGTTCTTGGTGACATTGTGACCAGGTATTACCGTGCCACCACATGACAGTATGGAACGGCTTAGCAAATTAATTAGGAGATCTTTCAATGAGTATGAGCAATGGATTGGTGTTGGGAACGAGTTCAACGTTATCTGCTCTGGGATCCTCATGGCTCAAAAGGGGGCTACCACGTCGGAGGGTGTACTCCAATATGGCAGGGTATGTGAAACCTTAGATTGCTCATACTTGTTGGTAGACCCTTTGTAAAGGCTCTGTTGTGACCTTCTGGCCACAAACCTTAGGTAGTGTGAAGTGTGACTGATCCTCACCAGCATAAAGAAGGCTCTTAGTCCATCTGGAGACAAGGGATGAAATCACAACATGTGGGTAAAGTGGTACAAACTCTGCAGAGTATAAATATATCTAGATAGCCAGGCTCACAGTCATGAGCACGCCTGGTAGTACTACCTTGATTAGTTGGGATTGGATGGGACTGGATGAGACTGGTTGGTTTGTTGGTAGACGGGTGGTGTAACCCGGTGAGTTTGTAGTCGGGTGGGTAACCCGATGTGTTTGGTCCCGGGTGGGGTAACCCGGTGGGTTGACATCCAGGTGGGTAACCTGGACGGTGGTGAGTCGGGTGGGTGTAACCCGACGGTTTATATTATTATTATATATATGTCATTCACCTAGTAAATAGGATGCTAAGGTCAACATAGGAAATTAAGGATGCATAGAGGCTTAACCCGTGCCAACCTTTCCTCATTGAATAACCCGCATGTCATAATTTCCCATACTTGTGGAGTATATTAGGTACTTATCTTGCTTCATTTCTTTTCTTTGTTTGTACATGTCATGCTGCTCCGGTAAAAGATGATCAAGTGAAGATGGAGTTTAGAAGGTCACGTTGCTATCAGTCGATTTGCCTGTGGTGTGCCCTGCTTGTTTTACCTCTTTCGTTGTCGTTCTTAAATTGTTTTATGGTATTTAATTGTTGTTTTATTCGATATAGAATTGTTTACCATATTTTGTCATGCATATATGATCAGACTAATCATGGCATACATCCAGGTTTGTCCTGTTATACATTGTGTAAAATGGGGTGTGACATCGTGCAGTGGTTAGGATGCAGCGAGACGTGGTCTCACGTGTGTAGCCCTTCTTGTGTCGATTGAGGATCGTTTCGTGTGCGGCCCTACTGGACAAGCTTGAAATGTACCGGTGACATACTAGAGAAATGGGCTCCAGTAAACTGATGTAGCTTGATACTAGTTTGTCGAGGCATTCCGTTCTGTTTTATAAGCGTGGGTTGAGGGCAGCAAGGTGTAAATCAGCTGGTGGGCACGTCAGAGTACGCCCCACGCAGTGACCTCCTGCTCGTGACAGATCGACCGGTTCGACATTCGAGTGTCTAGTTAAAGGTGGCCATATACGACTAGCATTGAGGTGTTACATAGGTACTGCTATAAGTACTCGCCGACATTTCCGAAAGTGCGTATGTGTCGTGTTGTTCCGGGTGTATCCTAATTCCAATCACCGTCCCTCGTGGTGATAGAGTACCACTTGTTCACTACGCTGTGACGTAGTAAATACTGAAGAAGTCAGGAGAATATGATATATTGGATTACAATTTGCTTTGTCAACCTTGTTTGGCTTAGAGATAGTACAATTAAAACTTTACATTTTCCCCATACATTTTGTCAACCATAAGCTCACGTTTGCAGTTAACAAGTTTTTGCAGATTATACGATTGATGACGGGTTCAATGACGAGGCTACACCCCCTCCAGGGTTTACAGTTGAGTGGGAACCCTGCACGCCGCTGTAAATTTAGTGTTGCTAGTGTGAAGTATCCTAGGCATGGATGACTTTTCTTTTGCATATCTAGTGTCGAGCGCGTAGCTATCATGTATAGTTGTCTTTCCTTTCGTTAGTATTATAAAACTTCCGTTGTGCTTTTCAATAAAGACTTGGTATTGTAAATTGTTCTCGCTCTTTTCTTGAATACTGTTGGGTGTCGCATCGCACGACACCACCCAATGAGATCCTCGGAGGTTGGGATTCCAATCCCCACATACATGGTATCAGAGCATCATTGGGAATAGTGTACTTGAAAAGAGCATATTTTCAAAAACATAGGATTTGAGTGAGGAATTAGTATATGCCCTTATAAGGAGTATTATTAGTATAAGATGTAAAGGTGGTAAACTAACTTATATGTTATAAAGTCTGTAACGACGCTCCTACATTAGGTAAGAAGTAAAGTACGCCACCGTAAGCGGATAAATTGTGGTAAGCTCACCATGCAAGAGGTAGCATGGAAATCCTTCCATGGCTTGGCACGAAAATGTTAAAAGGAGTCTCGGATGCTTTTTATGTTTCTGAGAACCTATAACACTCAGTACCTCAGCGTGCTTCAAAGTTAGTGGGAGCCCCCGTCGGTTGGTGTATAACCCGATAGTATGCATCTCTAGAACTATTCATGTTCTATGGGTGCATGCGACACACGTATGCCCGAGCGTGTATAAGTCGGTTCGTGCGGGATTCTTTGCTGTACAGACGTATTACAGCCATGTACCTTGAGACATGACCTCGCTGGAGGGCGACTCACACTAGAGTCGTATGCATTTACTTTGATATATATTATTGTGACTGCCTGTCATGTTTCCCCGTGCCACCCTCGAGGTGTGAAGGTGTGAAAGGGGATTGTTTGTCTTCTGCAGCATTGACTACGGTAGCGACCCATGGATAACACGTTTGCGAGTGAACGATACTAGGTACACCTATGAAAGTATCCGAAAATACCGGTTAGAATTTTCTTTGGTGACGCACGTAGTACTGTCGGTATCAACTTTGATACTTGACCATCCCCAAACGACGAAAATGGATGCATTATATTTTGGAAAGTCTGACTATCAGGTGCTGGTAGGTTTGGACTCCGCAAAAATGATTTTCAATTCGACATTGGGTTAGCACCAAGATTCTTGATTTCAGGATAAAGTTTGCTCAACTTCACCAGGTTGTAATCTTGTTTTGTTACGATTGAACATAGGGGTATGCTATATGGATGTAAATATCTCGAAGACCACTACAACTTTTCTGTTGACCATAAGGCAGAAAGCTTGATACTCTATTGAAATTTGGGGTATGCTTAAACTGCTCCAGATGACCTTACCATAGTACCAATCTCTGTATTTTTACAATAACTCACTGTAGAATCTTCTGCCTTAATGTGATACATATATGAAAAGGGTAGAAGGAGATCTACAGTTTTGTTATTTAATGTTTTTCCTGATTTGAATTTGAGGCAATTCAAATTTCGAGCTCAAAACAGTTAACTGCAGGGCTGCTGTTGAACAACAGTCAGTTCATCTGTCAAGTTTAGATAGCTCTAGCTTTTGATCCAGAATAGTTACATGGCCATATATATATATATATATATTTCTGGAATGATTAGAAAGTACTCTATCAACTTTATGTTGCACTATTGGCCTGAATCTTGGTGTAGCTGTGTTTAATTCCTATGGTTGCAAACTTGGTTCTGGCAGATCAGAACTTGAAACAGTTGGCACATAGTTTCGAATTAGCACACTATACCTATGTAAAAAATGTTTCATGGCCGAAATATTTTACTTCTGGATTGTTAACTTGATGTTATACAATATTTATTTTTTCATTACGTCAATATATTGTCATGATATACCTGTATAAATTGTGTACAATCACCACATATACAGGGGAGGTTCGGTCAAAATTTCCAGAAAATTTGGGTCAACTTTAGACCTGTATAGATTCTATTTCCTCGCTCACCTGGAGCTGTATGAGTACAATATGGAAAGTTTGTAAAGTGTAATACAACTTTTATATTCAACCCAACATCTGGTTCTGACTTTTCCTGTATGAAATTTTCAATTTATACAGGAAGGTCAGCTGGAACAAACTGTGATTACAACTCCAGTTTTAAAATTTTCTTAAACTATTACGAGTTGGAAACCTTCTCATTGTTCCAGTATCTTTTTCACAGATGGCTGATTCTATAGTATACCTACCAAATGGATGGGTCTTCACGAAGTGTACTCTTCTGAAGGGTTTTCCGGATTTGTTGATAGCAATGCTTCAACAGTTCGGGTATCGCAAAATACCGGACTATTGGGGCAAGGAGATCGATGACGGAGGTGTGAAAAGATGCACCATTTATGTCGATATACCTACTGCTCCATTGAATATTTGATAGGATCCTTTCTCCATCCATGTGCAAGGGATTCAATTGGAAGACACGTGGTGTTTTGCCGCGAGTGTTGCCATAATGTGGTTTTGCAAACTTCATTATCGTGCTACGGTGGGCACTCCATTCGCGCTCTTTCCAGTCGATGGTATAGCCGGAGAAGTGTGGGCAAGTCGGATGGTTGCAGCATATGGACATACTGAAGAAGTACCCAAGATGACTTTAGCATCACATGCAGCATAAGCGTGTCAAGAGAGCCTGGATCAGCATGCTAGCCTTGGAAAAATGATGAGTGATCTGAAGCATGCTCTGATTCGAGGGGATCACTTTGAAGGGGCCAATGACTCACTTAGGGCCACAGTTGCTCCCCTAAATCGACGTCTAAACTTAAGGGAGAATCAGTGGCACCGTGCTGTTAAAGCTCGATCGAAGGCTCGCATGAAAACGCAACAAGCGAAAGCGCGTTGGAAGCGAGTCAACTCGAGGTGCAACTGTTGGATGAACAGCTGAGTGAGGTGACTACAGAAAGGGATCAATCTAGAGGGGAAACTCAATATTGGAAGGCCAGTTGCAAAAATGCACAGAAAGAACTGGAAGAGTTGAGGATGTTTCTTCTACAGGCTGATGTGAAATCTTTAGTTGCCGCGACATCGTCAATGCTGGATGTGGTAGCAACTCTTGCTCTAGCAACCGCACCTGTGGGACCAATTTCAAACGACGAAGCGGAAGAAGAAGATCCCGAGGAACTCGAGTATGTCGAGTAGGACGTATTGGAGTGGGATGTGGCAGCACTTCTGCCATCACGGGGCAACGTATAGTTTAGTAGTTGCTCGTGTTTATTTTGTGGCCATGTTTGATTATATTAAGAACAGCAGTGGGTATGTCTAACATGACAGGATGTGTATGACATCTCATGGGGACCAAGTATGGTAGAGATGCATTTCTGTAGTGGGAGTCCATTGTTTTGGAGTACACTACTGTAAGCTTGGTCATGAGATAATATATCTTGTATAAAGTTTGTACTTTATCAATATATGTGAATGTTATGCACTTATTCCCTTGTTAATAGTCGCGCTACTGAATAATGAAATGGATAAAGGAAAAGAAAACATGTGCTGATTTTAAGTCATTTAGATGCAGAATGGTGCGTATGCGCTCAATGCCTGAAATAGGAGGATCAAGTCGTGGTCGTGAGGATGAATCTCTGACCTAGGAGACAGCTGCGACACCGCAGCAACAAGTTCCTTAACCACCACCTCCTGAACTTCTAAGGAGTCTAGCGGAGGTTCTCGCCACAGTGCTTGGCTCATGCGACGAGCAAACTGAGTTACTGCGGACTTTGGTTCAGCATTTGTCCCGTCAAGGAGGGCGACCAGATGCGGGTCCACAACGTCCTCCTCCAAGTTCATACTCGGACTTCATGTCAACGCACCCGCCGGTCTTCATGGAGGACGATGAACCGTTGAAGGCGGACAACTGGCTCCGCTCCATCGAAGAGAAGTTCAGATTGCTACGAGTGATTGAACATCAGAGGACCCTATTCGCGGCCCAACAGTTACAAGGGTCTGCTAGTGTGTGGTGGGCAAATTACCTTGCTGCACGACCAGTCAGCTATGCTGCAAGCTGGGAGGAGTTCCGGGAGGCGTTTCGCGCCTATCACATACCTACCGTGTTATGAGGAGGAAGCTTCAAGAGTTCCTGGAGCTGAAGCAAGGAGAAAGGAGTGCTTACGTGTACTCCAAGGCATTCAACCACTTGGCCCAATATTCTCAGGACCAAGTGAGTACCGAAGATCGGAAGTGGGAATGCTTCTATCAACGTTTGAACCCCAAGATGAAGGACAAGCTTGCCTTGTTCAACAGCGGCACCTTCAACAACATTGTCAATGCCGCGATCGTGCAGGAGGACGCTACTAGAGAGCTGTTCTCAGACAAGAAGAAAAGGAGTGCCCCGCAGGGCAGCGGAGGGGGTACCCCTCAGAAGTACTGCAGGGTGTATCGATCACCATCAGGCCAGAGGTGGCAGCCGCCATCACGACCGCTGATGTTTCGGCGTCGCCAGATCAACAATGCCGGCTTTCGCCCACAGCAACAACAAGGGATGATTCCGCATGCACCTCTACCTCCACCGCGTGCACCGGTATTCCGTCCTCCATTCCGTGCCGGTCAGACCCCGTACACGTGTGGACGTACGGGGCACTTCGCCAAGGACCGCCCGCAGAGCGGAGGACAACCATTGTACAAGGGGCAAACCAGCCTCGCAACCAGCCCAAGAAGCTAGCCACCACAACCTTCAACGTCCACCACCTCACCATCGAGGACATTCCGGAAGGCGCACCCTTATTCACGGGTACGTTCTCTCTCAATTGTCATCCCGTAGTCATCCTTTTTCACTCCGGTGCTTCCCACAACTTTATTAGCAAATCTTATGTCAATCAATACGAGTTGCCTATCATTTCCACAAAAACCCCATATATGATTTGTCCTCCGGGAGGAAAAGTAGTAGCAGATAAGATGGTCCACAGGGTACCTCCTAAACTGGGTGGGAACATATACCCTATCTCTCTCATTATATTGGAGTGTCAGAAGTTAGATGTCATCTTAGGGATGGCATGGTTGCAATACAACTGTGCTATTATTGATATCCTTCCTCGAAGGATATATCTAAATTCTCCGGTCCACTGTCCCCAAACTGTCACTCTTGAGAGTAATATCCACGTGACTCCAATTACTTATAACCCCGAGGCCTGTAAACTTGAAGACATTCCAGTAGTATGTGAGTATCTGGACATTTTTCCAGAAGATCTTCCTGGCATGCCAACAGAAAGGGATGTCGAGTTTAAGATTGAACTTGTACAGGGAATAGTGCCGATCTCGAGAAAGCCGTATAAGATGGCACCTAAGAAACTTGCAGAACTAAAAGAGCAGCTGAAGGAACTTTTGGACAAGGTTTCACTCATCCAAGTTCATCACCTTGGGGCTGTTCTGCATTGTTCGTGGAAAAGAAGGATAAAATGTTGAGACTATGTGTGGACTATCGTCCACTCAACATTGTCACGATCAAGAACAAATATCCACTACCCCATATCGATATTCTGTTCGATCAATTGGTGGGTGCTCGGGTATTTTCAAAGATGGATCTTCGCTCTGGATATCATCAGATCAGGATTCGACCAGAGGATATACCTAAGACAACATTCTCGACGAGGTATGGATTGTATAAGTACCTTTTCATGTCCTTTGGATTGACCAAGGCATTGACCCAATTTATGTATCTCATGAATTCGGTGTTCATGCCGGATTTGGACAAGTTTGTCATGGTCTTCATCGAAGACATCCTTGTGTACTCAAAATCCAAAGAAGAACATGCACAACATTTGCACATCGTGCTTCAGCTATTGCGGGACCACAAGCTATACGCTAAGTTCAGCAAATGTTAGTTCCGGATCAACCAAGTGCCATTTCTAGGGCACATCATCTCTGCCGAAGGGATTGTAGTTGATCCAAGTAAGATTAAGCAAGTACTCAAATGGGAGACTCCTATGTCTCTGCATGAAGTTTGATGTTTCCTGGGTTTAGCAGGACATTACCGGAGGTTCATCCCAAGTTTTTCGAAGATAGCTAAACCAATGACGGAACTTCTGAAGAAAGGAAAGAAATATGCATGGACGAAGGAGTGTGAGGAAGGTTTTCAAGCATTAGTAAAACACCTCACAACAGCGCCAGTATTAGCCCAACCAGACACAATTAGATCATTGATGTTTATTGTGATGCATCTGGGATTGGTTTGGTTTGCGTATTAATGCAAGACAGAAGGGTGATCACTTATGGATCACGGCCGCTTCGAAACCATGAGCAGCATTATTCGACATATGATCTCGAGCTAGCTGCTGCGGTACTTGCATTAAAGGTGTGGAGACACAATCTAGGGGGCAACCTAGTACATCTCTACACTGATCACAAAAGCTTGAAGTACATCTTCATCCACAAGGATTTTAATATGCAACGGCGAAGATGGTTGGAATTAATCAAAGTCTATGAAATTGAGATCCACTACCATCTCAGAAAGGCAAATGTAGTCGCAGATGCGCTAAGTTGCAAGTCCCATGTTAATAATCTTTCTATTACCTTGATAGAAGAAGAAGAACCGAGTCTCTACTTGGTTCCATATGGGGCGCTCTACAATCTAGCCCTCATTCCTACCATAAGGAAAGAAATTGTGGAGGCTCAGAAGGAGGACAAGGGAATATCACATATTCGCCAAAGAATGAAAAAGGGGGAGATGAAGTGTTTCCGAGGTGACGACGAAGGTAACATCTGGTTCAAAGACCGCATCGTGGTACCTCCAATGTGGGGCTTCGGAAGAAAATTTTGGACGAAGCTCATTTGTCCAAATATTCTATTCATCCGGGGAGTAACAAATTGTACCAAGACTTGAAGAAGAAATTGTGGTGGACTTGGATACAGAGGGGAATAGAGAAGTATGTATATGAATGTGATACTTGTGGACGAGTGAAAGCCGACCATCTAAAGGCAGCCGGACAGCTACAACCTCTAAGCATACCGGCCTGGAAATGGTAGGACATCAGCATGGATTTCATTGTTGGATTACCTCTCACCTTTCGAAGCATGACTCGATATGGGTGATAGTCGGCTGACTCACCAAGTTGGCTCACTTTATTCCAGTCAATGTCAAATATGTGGCACGACAATATGCAAAATTGTATATTGCTAGGATCCTGTGTCTACATGGAGTACCCCACACTATCATATCAGATCGTGGAACCTTGTTCGTTGCTCGATTTTGGGAGCAACTCCACGAATCTTTGGGTACCAAGTTGATTCGAAGCTCAGCTTACCATCCACAAACTGATGGTCAAACGGAACGAGTAAACCAAGTGCTAGAGGATATGCTCTGCGCCTGTGCCATTCACCATGGTAAGAATTGGGATGATCATCTACCATTGGCGGAGTTATCATACAACAATGGTTATCAGACTAGCATCCAAATGGCACCATATGAAGCTCTTTATGGCCGGAAGTGTCGCACACCTTTGAACTGGTGTGAATCC